>JAVJAQ010003124.1:1298913-2780525 GCA_032362365.1 Zygogramma bicolorata | reverse complement strand
AAATCAATTTGAGGCTTTGAAGTATATCATTTTTAAATTTGTCCTTTATATTCTTATGTAGTCAATTTGTTATTCTTTTCTTTTTGTGATGTATGATCACTTGAAGAGTACAAATAAAGTCTTTGTTTTTGTCTATACTGAGCATTCGAATCAGATAAATAGTATTCATTGAATGATATTTCTGCAAAGCCGTTTTTTCTGCTCGAATGTGTATACAAATTTTTCTATGAAGTTTATCTATTATTTGCCTTATGCTCCATTGTATATACATAATGACCAAGAAAAAGTGACTTATATGCAATGCAATTCAGTGCATGAATGTGAATGAATCGAACATCAATAAACCACAAATACGTGCCTATAAACAAGGAGTGTCTGTTAGGGTTCTGGGTAATTTTCTTTAAAGAAATTTTGTGTTTCCTTTTTTCGAAATCTAAAAGTCAAAAATAGTTTCAGATAACGTTAACCCCTTCCATCGTTTCGCCCAGAGGGCCTAATAATGTATTGCAAGCCACCCAACAACTTTGTTATTGAAACATTTCAGAAGTTTTTGAAGAGTCACTTCAATATTCATAATCTCGAATCGTAATCTTCAGTAACGTTACAATCGCCATTATCGACAAGCATTACTTACTCTTAATAGTTTGTTCAAACTTTTCGCCGAGAAGCAAGGAAACTTTTTATCTCGGACTTCGATGTTCAAGATTTTCATTAAAGTATAATGCCTTTCTGGAGATACAATGAAATTAGTTTGTAGAAGTTCACTAATGATCAGGAATTGATGAGAATTTTCAATAAGTTTTCGGGAAAATAAAAAAGACATCAGTGAGTGATTGACAGGGTGCAATTTCCTGAGAAACCTACTTCTGAAACGAAGAATTGAATTCGTGAGCTCGTCGGGAGATACATATAAGTCAAGAGAAGTAAGTTATTCAACCAGTCTAGAGGTGTTATTCTTAACCCTCCGCAAACGGGACATTTGCAATTAAGGTCACATTCTAAAATCACAACGACTCAGTAGTAGCTAGCACCGGACATTAGAATGAACGAATATGAATGAGAAGAGCACACGGAAAAAACGATAAATGTCTAATAAATATTCGGGAAGCGTTTTTCAATCAAAATTGGCTTATGGGCAAGTCAGTTTCTGCAAGCAAAAAAAAAACAGTCCCTTCTAATATGTATCTTATTTTTGTAAATACGTGCTTTAGCTATCAGATTGGCCTATCAGAAAATATCCCCCGAAATGCAATATGATTACCTTTTATCGTTTTTCCTGAGTATGAGTATTTTTGAATTCGTTTCCTAAGTTTTGGATTGAGGTGGCCTTTACTTGATGGAAATCCATAGTTATTACGCTATAAGGTAGACACGATTAAATTTCCACAAAATTTATTGTCTTCGCGACATGTTTCGATACACTGTATCTTTATCAAGCGAATGTTTCTAAACACTCAGTAGCTGCTATCGATATTTTCGTTTGTTTGAATTATAGAAGATGCAGCTTTTTTAGAGGGAAATATTATGTACGTAAATAAATTTTTCCCATGTGTTCTTCTCATGCGAAGAGTTATGAATTTATTCCCCTGAAATAATAATTTACTTGCGGAAATGAGTTTTTCGATGGAGAAAATGCCTAGAGAATCATTAGAGTAACTATCACATCTCTTGCAAATATATTACTATACTCATTCTATGACTACTTGGTATTCTAGATGTAGTCTAAAAGAAAGGGCATAGGAATTTCCTCATGAAATCGTACTACAAGTTTCCATATTTTCAGTAATGAAAAACTTCAAATCGATCATACTATCCGAACTTTGATAATCTCATCGGAAAAACTTCTTCCACACAAGAACACACGTGATGCCACATATGGAAAGCTAAACATGAGATTACCACATGAAAATCTTATATGAAAGTCCACACTAGAGGAGTCTTCACATGAAAAGCTCATATGAGAGTTCAAAAATGAGAAAGAAGCCTACACGAAAGTGTGCACATGAGAAGCCAATATGAAAAGATCAAACATGATAACCCTCATAAACTATGAGATTGGAACCTTTGGTGTAAGAGATGAAAACTTTTCCTAGAGATCAATTACCCTAACACCAAACTGATATTTTTGCACTCGACGCGGGTTTCGCTAACGAGGTTAGCATCTTCAGGAGAAGAAAATTGATACTATTGGTTTGGTGTTAGGGTAATTGATCTTTAGGAAAAGTTTTCAATGATAAGCCTCATAGATGAAAGACCTTACTGATGAACATACCAATATATACAGCGTGAGGCTTCAGCCCTCACCAAATTTTCATGAGGTTACCAACTACCTATATGGCGTCTCCGTAAGTTGAAGCAAAATAGGGTTTCCTAGCTCATAAAAAGGACAGCGTGAGTGGTATAGGTTGAGAAACCTGTTATAAAAACATGCTACGATAGTAAATTCGGTATATTTTTGATTATGGAAAATGATTTCGTGAAATACTATTTCACAAGATATGATCCAGGAGGAATCCAGCCACATGTTATGTTCCTGTTAGGTCAAATAGTATACTTATGTTGCTGGGATGGAAATATGTGTTTACCTATGCAGAAAATGGACGGTATTCTAAAATTTTTGAAAACATTCCTTCATGAGTCCCTTCAGTCTATTCCAGCAATAATGTTCGTTGCTCCCTTCTACAGAATGAAGACTTTTTCAGCAGATGAGCTTTTCTCCTATTCAAAAATCCAGCGTTAGACCCAATCTTCTGGTAACTTCACAAGACCTGTCTACATTTCAATAGCTGCCAAATTTTCCTGGAACATTACTCACTGTGAACTTCATCAGTGTTGTTTTTGATATAAGTATTGAGTTGCAGATAATTTCTCGAGTTCCAGATGATTTTCTAGAGCTCATCTTAGTACTTACACATATATACTTTGTGTTGTATGCAACCAAACGAACGTTTCCTGATTTACGACGAGAAAATGTTTGGCGTCTGCATATGCTATGACTTGAACTGTCGACAGACCTCGGAAATAATGTGTCGTTTGCATAATTGAAAAAAATTGGTCCAAGTGTCAAACCCAGGGGTCTCTTTTCAGATATCTGTCAGATAAATTGACTTATCACCGATTCCAAAGCTTTGAAATATTTTTTCTGAATACGACTTCATTAATTTCAAAGCGATACCCCTAACTCCACATCTTCCTGATTTCTGTAACAGAAGATCGTGATTAACACTATCAAAAAGCTTCGAAAAATCTATTAGTAAACAGCAGATTTTGAATTCCCTATTCTCATCCAATTATTATATGGTGATTGAATTGATGGAGGGCTTTCTCCGTAATTTTTACTTTTTGTAATTATATCCTGATTTGTGGAAAATATGTGAATATCGATTATTTCAGCTTAGAGACCTTGGGTATACTTGAGAGTGAATCAATTGGTTTGTGAGGTCTGGAGGTTTTTGTCTCTTCATTTGAACAGTGGTGACACCATTGCCATTTTCAAAATTCAACGATATATTCCATGTTCACTAGAGATATTCATGACATATTTCATTGTACTACACAATTCCACAAACAATTTTTCAGCAGATTGTCCGAGAACTCCTCATGGCCACTGACATTAGAGTTTTTTTGAGCTAGCTAGCTTCACAACCCTGTACAAGCCCTTTCATTTTGAGTATTTCTGCTGCATGATAAATGGCTGTTTCAGAATCATATCTCAACCATCTCTACATTTCTCTCGAAGAAATATCTCAAATCAATGGAACGTTCTCTACGGAATTATCTATAATGGGGAATAAAGGCAAAACTGTGTAGCTTTTTCATTATTTAAATGGAATATTACGTATTGAATTCTTCCCCGTTCGAAGTATAATCAGATTACCTTTCCAGCAGACGTATTCGGTTTCAAATCGAATTGTGGGGTCGCGTATAGTTTTTCTCGGAATGAATTGTAACAGGAACCCGAGGGTTTATCGTAGATATTTCCCGGGTAGAAATGGCCGTCATAGATGCTCCGTAATAGAGTTATTGAAATGTATTTTGCGGTAGCTTCGGTGTGCTTTCTGTTCCCGGCGTAACTCTGATTGTTGTTTCCCGAAGGCATATCGTATGAAAGGGATATCCGATATTCGTTTGTATTTGTAGAGCCATAGAAACGTAACCTCATTATTTTCCTATATGAAATGACTAGAACTGGAGGCAAGTGAGAAGTAACGGGAAAATGAGTAAAATCAAGTTGGCAATGAGTTTGCTTATCGAGAAGGAAATACTGGTTGATAAAAAAATGAGGTATGCAAAAAAATCACGTGCTGTGGGGTTCTTCATGTAAAACCCAGAACCGGGGTTTGTTGACACTCTGTATACTCCCGAACAGTATGCAACATGAATTTTCGTCATTTTCACGATGAAACTTTCTCAAGCTGTTATGACCATACTGTGAGAAGTTGGTTTCTATTACATTTTTCCACAAAACATTCGTGGAAGTTGCGATTAACTCATTTCTATCGAAACAGTATGCATTTATGATTATTGTAATTTGAGCAATGTTTTAATCTGTATCAGATACAAAGTAGCTTGTGAAAAATGGTCCATCAGAATTAGTGTAGAAATAGACTAATGCAATTTGTGGGCTTGACATGAAGTATCCCGCAATGTGTAATTTTTTAGGAGATCTGTCATTATATTAGATTAGAAATCTGTCATTACCACTCGGCATGAATATAAACTTTTCAATACATGACCACTTGAGTGAAAGTCTAAAATGAATGCTCTCACGGAAATGGTGATATGAAAAACAATCCTTTCGGAAATCAATTCGTCTGCAAAATGTTGAACTGTTAGACTTTCCGACTGCCTTGATGAAGCCATTATCGAGAACTCATAGATACAGATATGGAATGTCATCCCACAGCGGGATTAAAATTCTTTAATCCTTGGATTAAAAATAGTAAAATAGTTATGTTGGAAGCTGTCAAATCTGATCCGTCAAGGGTTACAATGGGAGTTCCTCAGGGATCAATCCTGGGTCCGTTATTTTTCGTTATATTCATGAACGATATCATATACTCTTGCACATCTCCAAACAAAATGATCATCTATGCTGATGATACAAACCAACTTTTAGCCGAAAATGATTTAGAAACATCTGTAAATAAAGCTAATGTATGTGCCCAGGAATTCCTTGATTGGTGTAATTCAAACGGCTTATTGA
Organism: Zygogramma bicolorata; assembly: GCA_032362365.1. Taxonomy (NCBI): domain Eukaryota; kingdom Metazoa; phylum Arthropoda; class Insecta; order Coleoptera; family Chrysomelidae; genus Zygogramma; species Zygogramma bicolorata. The sequence goes on along the minus strand of JAVJAQ010003124.1, from coordinate 2,775,319 downwards.
TCAATACATTCAAAACGCAGTATATGTTGTTCTTACCAAAAAATGTCAGTTACGATTATAATCCATTGATCAAAATAAATCATATGAGTATCAAACGAGTATTTGAAACTAAATTTTTAGGTATAACAGTGGATCAAAAGCTGACATGGGAATCGCATGTAAATAACATTGTATCAAGACTAAGTAGTGTTTGCTTTGTAATTAGACAGCTGAAGAATACAGTATCTCTGCATGTGCTCAAAATGGCCTATCATGGGTTAGTGCAATCTGTATTAACCTATGGTCCGATTTTCTGGGGAAACTCCAGTCATGCCTCTAGGGCTTTTACCATGCAAAAAAAGATAGTCAGATGCCTGGTGGGTGCTCATCCTCGTCAAAGCTGTCGACAAATCTTTATTGACCTATCACTTCTCACCATCCCATGTCTATACACATTTTTATTGATACTGAACATAAAAAAGGAAGAATCAAATCTGTTAAGAAACAATATGGTTCATAACTATAATACCCGTCGAAGAAATGATCTTCACATGCCATTTTCACGACTTGGTGTCTCACAAAATTCACACTTTCACCAAGGTGTAATATGCTACAACCGTGCTGTTGGTATTCTTGGAAATACTAGCAATTTTATTTTGTTTAAATCAAGACTTCTTAATTATTTGAGTGCTAATGCTTTTTATTCAATGAATGAATTCTTGGATTGTTAACACCGTAAGGTGACTAATTGTGAATGTAATTTTTAAATGTCTTGTTTTATTTTATTTTTATATTATATTTACATGTGTATGTCTGATTCCTGTCTGACTAGTCTGATAAGTTTTGTACTATCCATGTGTAAAACTTTAATGATGAATAAATTATCTATCTATCTATCTATCCATTCATCACTATAAAAACTGTTGAAACTCCTTAGTAAAAATTTGGTTTTGATCATAAACATATCTAAAACCAAAAAAATCCATGTGTTATGAAGTGCGAATTGGCAATAATCGATTTCAAAAAATATATTGAGGCTGACGTATGCGACTACGCACTAGACAATAACGAAACTGTTCTATCTTCTGACTGACATATTTCTATGATCTCTCTTTTGTTACTGGGGAATAAGATGCTTAGGAAACCCTGGTGTATCTAGTGATTCGATATTATTTAGAATTTCTTAGCGAAAAACAATCGACGATTACAAAAGCTTTCCAATTTTTGTATAGGGGGCGTTATATGAGCATTTTCGAAAATCTGTCAAATGTTGGTTTTGACGAATTGACGTAACTCTGAGTTTTATTGTTGTCAACGAAAACTCTGGAATTATTTCTTCGCATTCAACAGTGTTTGAAAGTCTATATAAGTAGAATAAGTTATGAAGTAATTACAAGTACTTTTTCACGATGTGTAGAAGATTTCGTATTTTGTGTGGTCAGTCAAAATCTGGGGATCCAAATATTCTTCTTCATTCAGCACCTAAGGTAGGTACAAAACAAATCGCCCCAAAATAATAACATGAATGTAGCGTTGTAGCTAATTTTATTCGTTTCAGCTTGAGCGAAAGTCTTATATCGAGGAGGAAACATCTGTAGCTTTCATCAATGAGATATTGAAAACAAAGTTTTGTTTAAATAAAGGAAATATCGATGTGATACGTATTTTGAACCGTTGCATAACTGATGTGTGTATCCCCAATTCCAAGACAGTCTATCACTTTCAATACACTCGCATGAACTTTGTAGTAAATTCTCAGGTGAATGGGCAAAGTAAATTTTCTCGGAATCAAAGTCTAGTCTTACAAACTGATATAAACACACTGAAAACTTGTAGAGGTGACAGTAGTGACAGGTTGTTAACGGTAGGTTTCCACGTTGCATGCATGTTTTCTGAAACGCATTTGATTGGCTATCAGGGCTGTTAAAATCTCAGTAGGAAAAAAATAAACAGTGGTAGAATATTCGGTTGCACATTCCTCTCTACTGAAAATTAAGCTTCATATGGTATATGACTGATCGCCATCTACAATAGCGATCTGAAGCATTTGCGATCTCAGAAATCAAGCAATCAGTTTTCGCCAAGTTTATCCCAAAATTATTCAGGTATAAGTAGATACACCAGGGTTTCCTAGGCATCTTACTGGGGAAGTTTAGTTCGTGAGCGTACCTGAACGCAGTGTTGCTGATTATAACTGTTTGTTGTTAGATCTCATTGATATTTTCATAGGAATATTTCTTGGAGAGAAAATATACTTATTTCAGATCCCGAAAATCTCGGGAATGACTTCTCACAATCCCGGAATTACATTTCATAAATACATTCAATGCAGAATAGGCGTTGAGAACATGATTCCGATAATTTTGGTATTGGTGAGAAATACAAATGAATTTTGGGATTCGAGAATCAGAATAACTACAAACATTTTTGAATTACTCAATTTTAACGAAAGCAAGATTTCAATGTTGGAATCTTTCATTACAATTTAATTTTCCATTTACAGTTTGCTATTTTTTATATGGTATAGAATGGACGGTGTTGAAACGAAAGGGCTCTACCTATTTCCTTTTTTAACCGACATCGTTAATTCTTTCATACCAAAGGTTTCATTTTTTCAGTCAGACTAGTAAATTCCCTCATTTCAAATTTTGTAATATTTTCACAAACCTGATCTAAATAACTCATTTCAAATGTTCAATACCTAAGACTATAACAAAGCGCTGTAGGCTCTGAACCTTAGAATGATGACAGTTATACAGTGTGGTCCACTAAGTCTGCAACAAATGGAAAACTTTTTTATTATCGATTTCTCAGAAAATGTTATTCTTGACAAAAGTTGGTGCATGTTCCAAAACTATACCAAGTGTACCTGAAATGGCTTTATGACACCCTTATTTCAGAAAATATAGAAATATGTTGAGGAGAAAAGTTGCTTAGAATTAAAAGTTATGTTCAGATACGAAGTCATGGCCTGCTATTCGAAATTTTTTTTCTTTTGGAAAATTTTGAATTACCCCCGTATGATATTTATTTTTACTATTTTGATTCAATATGTATTTGAAGTAGCTACAATCAAATCGGTTTGGAGTATTTCTTATCAAATTAAAGTGAATTTGTATAATTTACATGGATTTGTATTTTTTTAGGTGACCGTCAACTTCTTGTTTGTTGCAACGATATTTAACAGAACCCTAAAATAACACAAATATTTTAATGTAGTTAGTAAAGTATTTGCCTCGTTAAAAAAGTATTTGTGTTATTTTAGAGTTCTGTCAAATATCGTTGCAACAAACAAGAAGTTGACGGTCACTTAAAAAATACAAATCCATGTAAATTATACAAATTCACTTTAATTTGATAAGAAATACTCCAAACCGATTTGATTGTAGCTACTTCAAATACATATTGAATCAAAATAGTAAAAATATGTATCATACGGGGGTAATTCAAAATTTTCCAAAAAAAAAAAAATTCGAATAGCAGGCCATGACTTCGTATCTGAACATAACTTTTAATTCTAAGCAACTTTTCTCCTCAACATATTTCTATATTTTCTGAAAAAAGGGTACTTTACTCTTGAACGAAATTTATATTTTTTGGCCTATCCTGTATGGTGATTGTCATAAAGCCATTCCAGGTGCACTTGGTATAGTTTTGGAACGTGCACCAACTTTTGTCAAGAATAACATTTTCTGAGAAATCGATAATAAAAAGTTTGCCATTTGTTGCAGACTTAGTGGAGCACACTGTATACAAAAAAATATCAGCATAGTCAGGTGTAATTGTTATTCTCGCTAACAAGTAGACAGGTCCACCAAAAAAGAACACTTCGTTACATGGTTTAGATATGGGATTATTGGATAGTGATTTATTTATCCTGCTTGAGGAAGCTCTTGTATAGCGAAACACGTGTCACGGTTTTGTGAGCCCATTGTCAATGAGAATCTTACAGACAACATCGGATTGTGAGTGCATTTGGTTTATGAATGGAATCATGTCGATAATATAAATTCTGATTTCTAAAGAGGGTTGCAGCTTTCTTTGCAAGTGGGAAGAAGACGATTCTTCGCGGTATGTGAATTTCGGTTGTCCAACTATTTAAAAAAATGCTATCTGTTGTACTCTTTCTGGACCTTACTGTGTAATAATTTGTGTAGAACATAAAGAGTGAACGAGGGTTTGACCACATGGGAATTCCGGTGTACAATTGATAGGAATTCCGGGGAATTCCGAGGGAATTCCGAGGAATTCCGGGGTATTCCGGGGTACTCCGAGGGAATTCCTGGGGAATTCCGAAAAATTTATAAAGAAACTATAGAGATTATTAGGTAGTAGGTAACTTCAATTTATTCGCGCAATAATAAAAAAGCATACAGTAAAATTTCAATATTTATATAAAATCATAATTCAAAAACAAAACATCGTTGTGAAGTAATCCACTTCCACTGGACGAAGAAAGTTAGAAGCTTTGTTTTGAAAGAGTTTGTGGCGAATTTCCAATTTGAAATACATTTTGTTAGCGAAAAATAAGCCTGATGACAACAATCTTCACGATCTGATAGACATAATCTGATATGTCCCTGGAGGGGTGTGTTGGGAAAGTTTGTGCAAATGAGTCAATAACTTCTTTCAGTGAAATAGTACCTCATTCTGATTCGAATATATAAATATGGCATGTGAAACAACCGAAAAAAATTTGTTTTATAGTTCGTGCGGCCTCGAGAGGGGTGTGGTTGGGGGTAGTTTTTTCAAATAATGCGATAACTTCTTTCAATGGAATAGAACCTCATTCTGATTCGAATATATATGAATTGGGCATGTGAAACAGCCCAAAAAAACTTTGTGTCGTAGTTTGTGTGTTTGTTTTTGGGGTCAACCTCTGCGACTGCCATTATTTTCCTCAATATTTCAAAAATGGCGTGTCTTGAAATTTCACTCTACAAGAAGGGACACCCTTGATTGTGGAAGAGAGACTAGATCATAATTGGCAGACAAAACACAGGTTGTCATATTGCTGACAGCGGTTACCGAAATTGAAATAAGACGGTTATAGCTCGCGTTATACGATCTGAGTTATATAGTCAATGACTGCAGTCTTTGTATGATTTCTGAAGTTTCTTTGCATCTCCATCATGTTATTTGGACGGTTTTATATAATTTATCGGTTTGTAAAAAAAAGATGATCGGATATATTGTGGTTCAGTGTCAACTGTTCTCATTTGAGTTCATACAGGGTGAACACACCGGTTAATAATATTTTTTTATTTTCCTAGGTAATGTTGAAGGATTATCAATTATTTTTGATATTATGGAATATACGTTTTTAGGAAACAGTTCATTTTCGCTATATAAGCGATGACAAAAACGTATAAAAAGGATTTTCTCCACAGATTGAGTATCCCGTAATCATTTAGCGGTTGAAAATAATAGAACTTACCCAATAGACCATAAAATACCGTATTTTTTTCAATGACAAATTGTATTTTTCTGATACTTATTTATTCTAACGGATTCAGAACTTGATTCTATAAGGGAAAATCTCAGGAAAAATGATGCTAATAAAACAAACCTGAGTGGAATCAGACGATCCGTTCCCTTTATTTTACGATTGTGACTTGCATTATATAGATGATTTATTTTGTTTCCGATATAATAAATACCAGCCTCACTGAAAATGTGAAAAGTTTTGATATGTAAAATCCGATATTATTCAGATCGGGTCATAATAATGACACAAGTCTACTTAAAAGTCTAAAGTTTATGTTCCACACAGAAATCTCAAAAAAAACTTTTGTGCGAAATTTCCGAAATATATCTTTCATATTTCGTCGGGTTTCCTCGGAATTCCCCCGGAATTCCCCGGAATTCCCAGTATTTCCGTCATTTAGTTTTAAAATTTTATCGATATTTCTTCAAATTGTCATTTTTTTTTGTAGGAATCCCTAGGAATTCCGGGGAATTCCGAAGAATTCCGGGGTATTCCGAGGGAATTCTGGGGAATTCCGAGGGAATTCCGGTTTACGGGAATTCCAGTGTACACATTTTTCCTCAGTGGTCAACCTCGGGAGAGTACTTTCGACTGAGTTATTGTCGAACCCAATTTATCCAGTTGATTGGCTCTCTGTATGATGCAGAGAACAATCTCAAATTGAGTTGGGTAGTAAACCAGAATACAACGCGATGAGTTATTGCCTCGATAACCCACCTCGATCTCAGAACGTGACTTCAATACGTTCGATATAAGTTCTGTTTATGCCGGATACTAATCAACCAGGGATTTTCCTTAGCGGAAAGCCGATTACACAAGTTCAAGTTCCCGTCTCGGTGTTTTCGTAGTACGCTGATAATCCGCACTAACGAACGATGAGTTTTGTCTGGAAGTTTTCCGCGGCCATTCTTTCATCCTGTTTTTAATGAGTCGTCTCATCATAAACGAAGTTGCCCTGTTAGGAGTTTGGGAGAGGTGATCCATTTTCGAATCGGCCAGACGTAATGGAAGTAAAAGTTCCGGCACTCCTAGCATTTATTAAAATTTTAATGAGTTCATTCATACAAAAAAATAAAATCGGAAAATCAAGTACAAATGCTTGTGATTGTGATATTCAATGAGTTAAAGCTTGTTCCGAGATGGAAAAACATTTTTTCATTCTTAATAATAATAGCAGTAGTAAAACGACAAAACGCCATCTGTTGAATGACGACGATAGACTCAAACTCTTTCTTCACCAAGTAGAGGAGATCTCTTACAGCGAGCACATCGCACGGCTGTAACAAATGACCCGCGGCAAACGGGAATCTACTTGCAGAGGCAGCTGCAACCCTACGCAGGAATCAGATTAGAGGGTTGTGGAGGCTCGGTCCTGGGGCCAATACTATTTTCAACTTTCATACCCCCCTCATGGAGCTCCCTTACTGATTTCATACTTTATGCCGATGATACAACGATTGCTCATTCCGGAAATGGCCTAACTGTATAACACCAATGAAAAATTTATTGGTTGATTGATCGATATGCAAGTGAGAGAGGAAGCAGATACTTTTGAATTGTGCGAGCTACATAAAAACTCACTCGAGGCATATTTAATATTTTATCCACGACTATTGTATAATGTACCCATTACACGCTTGTTTTACTCGATCTCAGTGATATCCATTATTCACTAGTGAATAATGAGTCACTGTTCACTGCTGTCAAATACTTGATTCAGCTATAATATGACATTGTTTTCCTACAAACAATCGGTTTTTAAAATTTTGTCATGTGAACCATAAAATATTTTCAATTCTTTTCTTCACCTACATGTAAAAAAAAAGAAAAGGGGCATCTACTCTGAGCTATCATCGCTATGAATGTGCGTGTCATATCGAAATAGCTTTTAAATCCAAACAAATTTGTCAACAGTAATGAGTGAAATATTGGTTCGAATGAAATAATAGTTTCATTAGAGAAGAAGGGCAGATTTTCAATCTTCCACGAAAAAATGCCGCCATTCTACACTTGTATAGATTTCACTGATATTGATATTGGAGAAGTGTAGAAGGGCAGATTTTCAATCTACTCCGAAAAATTACTGCCCTTCTACACTCGTATAGATTCGGATATCAATTCTTATTTTTCCAGATCGTGGTAGGTTACAATACCCAGAAAACTACAGAGGAAATATTCATCCACCACAACTAATGACGTTCAAACAGTACCTAAAATAATAGTCTTTCTAAAAATATATATGCAATGTGAAAACATATTTCAACTAAACACTTCAACATTCATTTTTATCAGTCGTGGATAAAGTATAGTATTCCACTCGCGTATAATGGCTACTATTCTCTCGGTGGAACCTCGTGAATAATAGCCATCATTATTCGCTCGTTGAATAATATACTGTATTCCACTACTAACACTGGAATATCAACAAGTCATTCGCTAAGGCATTTGATCGAATAGATCACATGATACTCCTACAAAAACTTCACCATTTTGGTTTCCATAACTCAGCGGTACTTTTCATTAAATCCTTCCTTCTTCAACGTGAACAGTTTGTATCATATAACGGCTATGACTCCTCTTATTACAATCCTTCATCTGAAGTACCTCAGGGATCTATCTAATCTCGGACCACTTCTGTTCTTGTTATTTATTAATGACCTCAGTAATTATGTCGATTGTAATAAGTTACTTTACGCAGATGATTTTAAAATATATTTGACTGTTGAAACTATCGAAGATTGTAATATATTGCAACGACAGTTAGAAAATATACAGAGGTGGTGTAAAGTCAACAATCTATATCTCAATGCATCCAAGTGTAAAGTAGTGACTTATAGCAGGAAAATGTCAGTCATTCAGTACAATTATCGATTGGATGCCATTTCACTTTCACGTAATAAATCAATAAAAGATCTTGGTGTATATTTTGACCAGAATTTGTCATTTTCCAATCACATCAGATTGAAAGTAAATGAATCATTGAGAGCTTATGGCTTTATTGTTCACAATTGTAGATCTTTCTCGAACATAACTGCTCTATATTATCTTTATGTAGCTTATGTAAGGTCAAAATTAGATTATGGCTCTGTCGTATGGTCTCCTTTTTATAATTGCTATGTTAATTGAGAGAGTTCAACGTCGTTTCCTAAAATTTATTTACTTCAAATTTTTTGGTATCTATCCTGAGAGGGGTATTCCATATGAATTTCTCAGCAAAACATTCAATATAGAAAGTCTTGAGCTACGCAGAAAACTTGCTGGAATCATTTTGCTATATAGGTTACTGCACAACAACGTGGATGCTTCAGAGGTTTTATCTCTCATAAATTTCTGTTTGCCTCAGTTTAGAACAAGAAGTACAAAAACTTTTTAATGCCAACTGGCCAAAACTAATTTGTACCTCAAGTCACCTATCTTTAGTATTCGCAATAATTTCAATTCAGTTTCAAATCTGTGTGATATCAATTTTGATTCCCTAGAATATATTGTAAAAACTGCAACTCAGTTTTTCATAGAAAATTCTTAATCTTGGTGTTGTATTATTTCATAGGTTTATATGCTTTTCTTTTCCATTGCTTCATTTTCATATCTATTTTGTTCATCTTTTTCACAAATTGAAACTTCGTAGTTATAAGCACCTATTACTCTTTAACATATGTAGTTAACCCTGTAAATGGTTTTTAACTGTTGGGTAATAAAGGCTATTATTATTATTATTATTATTATCATTCAGTGATTCAGATGTCCGTTACCACTGAAGGAGCAATGCCAATCAGAGTGTTTTTTTTACAAACATATGAGCATATGACAGAAATGTCGATATATAAAGTAGCGTAGAAGTCCAGTAGTCGAATAAACTGAAACGAAATTCGACTGGTTTGTCATAAAATAGAGACTGTTGGAACTTTCGCTAGGGATCAATAATTATCCTAACATCCCCTATCAAACTGATATTTTTGCACGCCCATTTCGCTGAAAAGGTTAGCATCTTCAGGAAAAGAAAAATTCTCCTGAAAATAGAATGGTTAAGGCTTTCGCGGCCAAGGTTTTCAGTATTACTACTTTTCTTCGGGTTTGAAAGCCGTCGTTCTTTGGAATTGCTTCCTCACGTTTCGCTAGCGCGAGTGGCTAGCTTCTTCAGAGGCTCACTCGGGGAATAATCATCATTTATCAGTTGCCGCACTACCTGCCGTGATTTCATTAGAATGGGATTCCAAATTCTGTTAGACTCAACGCTTCTACTTTTCTGTTGAAATTGTCCGTGTGTTTGTGGATCTCTATCGCATCCCGTACCAGTCGGCTATGGTAACCCTGGTTGGGGGCAATCAGTTTAGCATTTTCAAACAGAATCCTGTGGTTACCCCACTGAGGTGCGTGTCCGAAGCTTATCTGTTAGCTATTCACTGTTTGGAAAGGAGGTCAACCTATAACAAGCAATTTTTGAAAGGCGTTTGTGAGGATAACAAGCTAGTGACAAGGCAAAGAGATCAGGTTTTTCTGTGATATTCTGAAATTTTCAGAATGCAATGATTTTTGGAGTGCTTGTAGAAAGGCAGAAATGAACCTCCTTCACATCAAGATATTTCGAGGGAAGAACGTTTCATAAAGGTAATATCCCGAATACTATTATATAAAGGCAATGAGTGTGTTTGCAATCATAATATTCAGGATATTGAAGGTTAAAGTTTTGTCAGGATTCTGAGCTTTGTATCATACAATCATGTTGATTCTTTGAAACAGCAAAGGAATGACCTGAATTGATTATTATCCACTTCAATGAGCATATTATAAGAGATTTTATGTATGATTTCATAATACGAACGAATTCTTCTTCTTCAAATCGCTAGGAAATTTTGTCATGCCAGACACAATTTCTTGAAGAAAAAGCCAAGATTTCCTTGCTGCATGAAACTGATATTGGAGGAGAGAAAATGATATTTCCCCAATATAAGGAAATTATATTCCTTTACAGTTGTTAGTGTTCTACCTAAATGATTGAAAACAGTTTCTAGAGTAAACCATGTAATTTTATTACGAATTTCAAAGCACCATTCATTTGTGAATGAAATTATTCGAGATTTCTCTAAAATTAATCAATATATGATGTCGAATTTTAAACGATTCGCTGAAAGCATCAGCAACACGCCATAGAATTTAATTGAATCAAATCAATAAAAACTTACATTTTGCATAACAAAGGTGGATAATACGCTGTAGACTGAATTTAACGGTGAAAGCGGCACTCCAGCATCTCTTTCTCCTGAAAAGTTGTCATTCAACTTCAAAATTAAGCTTTGCTCTTTCTCATTATACCGGAAAGGCATTTTGACAATGAAAAATTAACTGAGAAAGGCAAAAATAACAAAAAATACTGAACAAATCAAAATATGACAACTGAACTATCAAAAATGAAATTCACATCGACATTAGACATACGTTAATGACGTCTTAATTCTATCTCATCTATTTCATGAATGAGAGATAAAGTTGGACAACGTATGACGTAACGGCAAAGGATGATTGAACAAATTATACTTGTTCCGATGCTCTCATTCAATCCTGATGATTTGTGTTTCTGAGGTGCTGGGTTGAGCTATTCATAATCCAACTAGCTATTTCATATTTCATAATAGTTGCTGAAACGTTTTGTAAAAACAAATTATAAAACTGCAGTATTCTCAGGAATGTTTCCAATGTGTTTATAAAACAGTCATGAGTTTCAAAAAACATTATAGTATCTATTAATATATTGTTAGGCCTTTTACAAACACTACAAAACAGTTTCATGAACATTTCGGCAGTTGCAATAAAATTTTTCACACTATTGGAAACTAGTTTTATAAAGACTCCTTTACCTTACTGCACTTTTGGAACATATTCTAGCGATACTTAAATGTTCAAAACACTTCGATTCATTCACAAAAAAGTGTTGAAAAATGTTTTCTTGAAGGTGAATGAGGTAATTTTGTATTAAACACTTGAAAAATATAATAGATATATCACTAAATATTCTTAAACACTAACAAATAGAAAGGTTGAAGCCATTTCAATAATTTTACCTTTGTACTTATGAAATTGTTGAAGACATAATTTTTGCTTCAAAAAATTGCATTTTCAATGCGAATGAAATTTTATCGACAAATATATAGCATATTATGAGCAAAATTTAAGGGAGTCCCTGTTTTGACTTATAGATAGGCTCAGTTCGTTCTAAATCATATAATCTTATGAAATCTATGTACTTTTCAGCTGTAAATATCTCTATAGGTGCGGTATTTCATATTTTCAACTCGTCTGATAAACTGTAAACATATTTGGTATCAATAGCAAGCATTTCAACGTACTCCAGCTACTATATTACCACTATAAAGTTGTTGAGGGACACTGCTATCTATCGGGATGTTTTGGCTAAGAAACTTCTTCAATCGACTATAAATGGTGAATTTTGAGAAAGTTTTGACCTAGTAGTTTATGGCTATATATTTTCCTGTTTATATCAAGTGAAAATGAAAGCACTTGGTCACGTGGGAGAGTTGGAAGTATTTAATTTTTTCCAATGACTGATATTACACACTTTATTGGGTATATAGCTATTGGAACGCTAGTCAAAACTGACAAATTATGCTTTTACATGACTTCTTGAAATCAATGTCAACTGGTTCCTCTTAAATACAGCATTTTTTTCTTGGAGACAGCAAATATCTCTTCGCAGAATCAAGTTGATTTTATAACAGTCATTTTATTGTTTAGGAATTGTAGTAGATATACCATACTATTGAATAGTTCGGAAATTATCATTGAGGTGACAAACTTGTGTCAGAAAGCATTTCAATGAAATAATTTCATGAAAGCTATAGGAAGCAGTTATAAAATAATCTTGAAATAGTTTTATTAAGATGATGAAAACCTCACAGAAAAGTGCTATAAAATTGCTATGAAACAATTTACTCTTGAATGAAATTATGTTTTATAAGTTGGTTGTAAAAACGTTTCTGTGGTAATTTCGTGACAATTTCATAAAGGTCTTTTGATTTCATTTCATGAACGTTTCTATGACAAATTAATGAAACACTTTCATTGCCTACAACTGTATTGTGTTAACGGCACTCAATTAGCATTTTCGAAGTAATCATAAAATACCAAAAAAATAAAACTGTTGCAGCACTATGAAATTATGAAACAATTTTATCTACACCCGTACCCTAATAATATACTTGTATGCCCACAACCCGTTTTATAATGAAATCCTTTACGATACAGATTTTCAACCAATAGAAACCCATTATTTTTCAATCAAGCATGATGTGCAAGCTTTGCATTTTGACGTTTGTCAAGTCAAAATCAGTAGGTATTGAATTTTTGAAGAATTTAGCCAATTTTCGATAATCGTATGAAAATGTCTTATAGCAGTGATATAGAAGAATTTCGAGCGATTCCCCCACAGATGTCTTGTACAAGGAAAAAATACAATCGAAAGGATTATATTTTTCATTTGACAAATGCAACACATATGTTTTTATTTTCAACCAAATTATATGAGCTTTCATGTCCGAGTGGTCAATGGCGCGGGCAGTGATCAATCACGACCAGATTCAATTCCTGACCTCGGCAGAATTTTTTTTCTTTTCATTTCTCATTGTTGTATTTTCTGTGGTTATACGATCAATTATAATTTTGTAGAATTTTTCAAAGAAATACGATTGATTACCCACTATTATTGTGTTCAATATAAATACCTAATAATATAATATTTTTATTTCTTAATTATTTATTAGGTGTAGATAAAATAGCGTATGCAACTCTCATGTAATGGTTATTAATACACTCGCATAAACCATACGAAACTCACCTTCGGCTCGTTTCGTATCCCGGTTTATGCTCATGTATTAATAACCATCATTACACGAGCGTTGCATACTATTGCTGGTTGGGAAGTTGAGTTGGCTCGCTTGAATCTGCCTTGAAAAATGTCATCTGTACAACCGGAATCATTGTTCACAGTTACCTTTCACAAAATAGCTCTTCTCGAGAGTATCCAGTTGAAGAACCAAAAATTATATTTATGAAGTAGCACGAATGAAACTACGTTATTCCAACTGGCTGGAACTGAAAAGCACAAGTCCGAAATCGTTTTCAATTACACTCGGCGCATAAACTGGCTCTGCAATTAACCGAGGCACATAACTCGAACACTTTGAGTGCTCGAGCTATTGGTGTTTATAGTCGTGCGGAAACTGGGTGAGTTCATTACTAATTCGAAGATAATTCTGGGCCTACGGGCAGAACGAAATTAATCGGCCGGAGCTGAGACAAAGCGAAAACTAATTAGGCTTTCGTTTCTTATTCGCCCGCGAGATGGGGGTGGCGTCGAGATGACAGGATTAACGCCCCGTCGAAGTTTTGGGGGTCCACTTTCTGCTAACGACTCGGATTAATATTTATAATTTTGCTGTAGACGCTGAGCTGGAAAAGAACAGAAGTAACAACAAAACTGGTGGAAAACAACTTTTTCTGTAGCAATCTTTGTAACAATCCTGAGCCATATATTAATCGCTCAAAGTCTGAATATAAGCGAAACAAAAAATACACCAATAAACGAGTTTCTTGAGAACGATATAATATTTTGCAGTGAAGAAAGTTGCATTTTTCTTGCTGCAAGAAATAAAGTATATGCAATGTGCAGAATGGGATAACTGTTATTCATTTCAGCATATTTATAATAACACATAAGATTCAAACATGCCATTCATTCACCTGATATTATTAGGGTGATGATTCTAATTCAAAATTTTTGATTCGATTATTGTTTTCACTTGTCAAAATGTGACGTTTTTGGCATTTCAACCAATAGTAGCGGGTTATTCTATGGTTATTCTAGCCAATCATTGGGTATTATACTGATAAAACTGCCTGGTCCTTTCGATAATACATTGTTCACCTTCGTACTGTCAAAACTATACGGTTCACCGCGTCGATTCTATTGAACTGGCTCATATTTATATAAATTTTCATGAATAAAGGGTTACCTTATTATTTATAGTCATTCACTTTTCACTTTTCCAGCATAAAAATAACATAACACATTTCAATGAACACTCAAACACGTAAATAGCTCATAACCCCAACTTTATGACAGATATTGCGGACAACCGATTCAAATATTTAAGGAGTCCTACGGACTCCTGATTTTATCAATCGCTTTGTTTTCATACTTTTGCCAAATAAAAAAGTTTTTGTGGAAAATGAAAATTTTTCGATTGAATTTGAAGGACTCGTGGTATTGCCTTTGATTATTACGTCGAAAATGTCTTGGTTTACAATTTCACATTCCAACAAAATCATTTTTCGCCACTATGTCATAGGCTGTATCTGTAGAGTAGGGAGGGTGAGCATAGACTCCCAAGGAGTCGCCCTCCTAGGACATTGTACATCCCGCCTTATCCAGGAAGGAGGACAAGTCACCAGGGGAAGGCCAAGACTCACCGAACACACACTCTATTATCGACGATAGCTCCAGAAATTCACATAAGACATGTCTGACAGTTTCATCTCCCTGTTCACACATTCTGCATAGAGGTGTGTCCATTAGCCCCATAATATGGAGGTGTTTCCTTAGTTGACAGTGTCCAGTCAGAAATCCCACTGTTGAACGTAGGTTATTCCTGGTCATCGCCAAATATTTATTCGGATCCAGCTTCTCAGGGTCGCCCAAGGTGATTCTGGCAAAACTGCATCCTTTGGTTTCATCCCATCTCTCAAGGGATTGAGTATGGGTGTAACGTTTGGCTAGTTCCGCAATAGTCGAGGTCGTCAAGCCATGGGTGTCACCTGGTCCCAAAGTTTTCAGTCCAGCCGCCATCCTGGCCAAAGAGTCAGCAATGCGGTTACCTTTGCTCCTGTCGTGTCCTTTCACCCACCTTAGTACGATATTATTATCTACCGAGGCGTTAGCTGAATCTTGGTGGCACTCTAGTGCTAGTGCTGTCATAGGCTATATCGCAGTCGATTGAGATATTTTCAAATTGAGTTGATCAGTTTCAATCGAATGACAGCAAAAACACTGAGAATGGATTTAAATATGTAAATGACCTATCACTTTCCTAGTTGCACTATTGAATTTTCATATATCTAATATTCAGATGTCAGGGGTAACTTTTCCTACAATCCGATGCTAGGAATTACGGTCAGTAATAATATCTCAAGTGGAAACCATGTTAGATCTATGGCCTAAGGTGCTTCCCAGAAGCTTGGATCTATATTTCTTGCGAATACCTCACTTCTCGTCAGCTTCTAATGATCTATAAGGCTCAGATATGACTTGTCTTGGAATATGTTTCTCATGTGTGGAGTTCGGCACCAAAACATTCATTCAAACTTTTCGATTCTATTGAGAGAAAAGCAATCCGTTTCGTTGGTGAATATGTGCTCACGGACTCGCTCACTTCGATGTTGCATCATAAGGGGATCGGAGTCTTGTCTCTCCTCTGTAGATATTTTCACGGTCGGTGCTCTTCTGAATTGACATCAGTCTTTACATCCTTGGCAGTGTCAACACGGATGACCCGACGAGTCCGGAATTCTCACCACTTTGTGGGAAGCTTGAAGACCTGTCGAATCTCTTTTGCTCAGTGATCTTTTTTCAACTAAACAGCTGAAATATGGAACTCCTTGCCTGTGAAGGTTTTTCCTGAGGCTGACAAGCTTCAAAATTTTAATTTGATGTTAATTCTCATCCCCTATCCCTTGATGCAAGCTGTCTTTTGAACATTACAGGGCTTCTACTTCGTGTGAAACTATATATAAAAAATTCAGGGTGGAAGGCAACCTTTTATACAAATTTAATCTTTCAATCATCTCAACAACTGCCCGATGTTTGAGCTAGCAATTGCAGGAATGACGTAGGTCTGACAGCTTTGTGGCTTTACACTTTCATTTCAGCAACGGTTTCTAATAGGGGTTCTGAGCTACTATTCAGGTTATTTGTGAGAATGGAATTACATTTTGAAAACTCTGGTGAAGTGAGTCATCCCCGAACGAATAACAGTAAACCGCATTGATGTAAATTTCCAACATGGTAAGTGGAAAAATTGATCTTGAACTAATGTGTACTGATTTTGAGAACACAATATTTCAATATGAATATTGCTTGAATATTGTCTCATCGAATTATAACTGCGTATCTAGTTCAATTACTATCAAATGGTGGTTTGATAGCTAGGAAACAATAATATAGCTACTATATCTGGTTATATTCAAGAATATTGATTCAACAATGGATATTTCAATATTGTTTGCATATGTCCTGACCATAATTTCCAACATAAATATTCCAATATCTGTACCATATTGTGTGAAAGGGTATAATATAATTCAAATACTCATTCATTTAGCATAATACTGTTATATAGATATGCGAATTCCAATATTGATTTATTATACTCACTTCGACACAGAGGTTCATTCAGATATCACAAAAGCGTGAATATCGAATAATTTTTTATTGATATTGTAACTGAAATGGTGATTGCATGCCGTTTCCAAATTGGTATTGAGATATCAGTTGTGCAACATATATTATCATATTTTATTACTAGGAAGAGTGCTGATGGCGAGGAAGTTGGCGCTGTGGTTCCGCGTCCGCCTGTGGCTCTAGAGGTCCCGAGTTCGCTTCCCCAACGGGGCAGAGATTTTTCTTTACAAGAATATCTCTGTCGTGTTGGCGAATGACTCCTGCCACGTTTCATGGTTGACGGGTCCGCGAATAACCATGCTGCTCCTGAGTGAGGCGTAGGGAGTTAGTAACGAGCCTGATGCCGTTTGCAAGCATAGTGGGGCCCCCATATTACTACGAGTGAGACGTTGTGGGTCCATGGACGAAGCCCCCCATTGCTTTGCGATGGGGGGAGACTGGCCAAAATGGTGCCGAATTGGAAGCCGGGGCCAATAACGAAAGTAAACAAGAATGCTGATATCAAATACTGAAATATCCATATGGAAGGAATATCAATGCCCGTAGCTTCTATTGAAGTGTTCTCAAGAACTATTGGCATAAAACCTTCATCAAAACCACACTCTAACAAATGATAGGAAGACATTTTTTTCAGTGACAATTCAACTGATGTATAAAATATCCCATGAGCCGCCGTGATTTTGTCATTATGACAGCGAAAAAATTTGCCCTCAGTTTTTGAGCGACAAAACGGAACCTAACTCTTGAAAGCATGGCAACCAGAATTGTTAACAAATCTTTGACTGCGTCTTTGTCAATTTTTCACTTGCGTTGTCAAAAGAGTATATCTGATCTGGGAAAATTGAATGTAAGAATTGTGTTTTCAACAATTGTACTTTTCCGTTGAATTGAATAAACTTAACTGTATTCATTGATTTGTCGTACCGAATTACACTTGAGCTTTTTTTGTCGAAGAAAACTTGACATTTATGATTCGAGTTCCGGCAAATTAACTCAAATTAACTCAATTAAAATTATTCGTCCTATGGACTCGTAACTTTTTTAGAGGCAGTTTTTTTCGTTGAGTTGCCAGGCAACAAAATTCTCATCGAAATGTCAAGTTTACTTCGACAAAAATAAAGCTCTCGTGTAATTATAAATGAAAAAACATTTGACAATGTGTGACACCAATATACAATGGTCACCGAAAATGCCTTTTAACTTCAGTGGAAGAATAACCTCGTGTTAATATCTATTGGCGAACACATTTAAATATATCCGCCGTAGTTTTTTCTGATTACATGGTTCCCGTATCCGTTGGATAAATTCTTCAGTGTTGAAGAAAGACTAGTTCAGTATATATTTTTTCGTTTCAGGGACATGCAATAAATTATTTTCTTCCTCAAAAATGAAGCAATTCATAGAATAACTTTTCCTAGAGATCAATCACCCTAACACCAAACTGATATTTGTGCACTCGACGCGCGTTTCGCTAACAAGGTTACAATCTTCAGGAGAAGAAATTTATCAATTTTCTTCTCCTGAAATATCAGTTTGGTGTTAAGGTAATTGATCTCTAGGAAAAGTTTCAACTTTTACACCAAAGGTTCCAAAACTCATCGTTTATTCAATTCAGAGAATAATTCCAAAAAATATAAAATTTAAGTTTCAATTGCTCAATGAGAATAGAATATAAGCACTAAAAAAAAACAGTGAGTGCATTTTTTTTATCAAAAATATTGATTGAGATACCTTCCGGAAGCCAGTGGATATGATGATAACAGTCTAATAACGGTTAAATTGGTCCTTTACCACTGCTAAATACTACTGCAAAATATCTACAAAATTAGCTGAATGATTATAAGATAATTAAAAAAAAACATTTCTTTCGAAAAAATTGACACCGTGTATCTTGAAAAAAATAGAAGTACATAATATGAATTTTTCGTCTTAGAATCACTTCATTTAGTTTGGTCATGTAGTTGCATAAAACCTTATGTATTATTTACGATTTTGTACCAATAGAACTATAACTGAATATTTTAATATTGTTGTTAAATATTGAACCAATATCATGGAATGTTCACACAATTTTCATGACCAATGTATCGTTCATAATATAAGTCAAAGTAATATTAAACAAAATTATGGCTACTTGGAACCAAAAAGTACCAAAGATTGCATAAGATCAATCGAAAATCGCTAAAAATATGACTTCATCCACGACTATTGTATAATGTATCCATTGTTTGCTTATCTTTAATAATACCCATTATTCACTAGTGAATAATGAGTCATTATTTACTGCTGTCAAATACTTCCTTGATTTAGCTATATTATATTGTATTGTTTTGATATGAACAATCGGTTCTAGAAATTCAATCGTGTAAATCACCAAATATTTTCAATTCAGTTCTGTACCTTCATATAAAAAAAAAGCAAGGAGCATCTACACTGAGCTATCACTGTTTATGAATGTGCGTGTCATATCGGAATAGCTCTTGGTTCCCAACAAATTCGACTCAAACCTGTAAAAAGTGTTGTATGAAATATTTGTGAAAATAAAATAATATTTCTAAAAATATGTATGTAATTCAACGAAATAACAAAAAACTTCAAAAGATTTGTTTGTTAGTCGTGGATCATCTACTCGCGTATAATGGATATTATTCTCAAATACAGTTTCCTGTATGATTTCCACTTACAATGGATTTACAAAACCGCGACACGTTTTTCGCTATTACAATAGCTTCTTCAAACAAGATAAATGAATCACTATTCTATAATACGCTATTTGTATACATGTAGGTCGAACGTCTCTCACAATAAAAGTCCGACTCAGGTCCGATACTCAACCCGTAATCAATTTGTCCAAATAATAATTAATTATATTGGAAGATTATTTCTAGAAATATGCCATGTTAATTATTGGCCGGGAACATATTCAACAATGTTGAGTTATTCAATTCAACCTGATCATTCAATAAATATTCTGAATTTTTTCCTCTATTGATTTTCAAACTTTCTAGAAGGTTAAGTTTTCAACCTTTCTGCGCAAAATGCCGTATTTTGAACTCGTGATTGAACTCATGACCTTCTAGAATGAGGTGAGTTGCATAATCAGACTTTGTTTTTCCATTCAAAAAACTAGTTCTGTGTTCTCTTAGGCGTGTGTTGAAAAATCTTCCTGTTTGACCTACGTAGTACATCGATCATGACCCACATGTTAATTCATAAACTCCCGATCTTTGTGACGATTCATTTTTGTCTTTATTATTTTTGATATATTATATTATTATTCTCTCAGTGATTTAAACTTCACCTCGTGAATAATAGCCATCATTATACTCTCGTTGAATAATATACTATATTCACTGAATTCATTCATTATGAAAGCCATTTTTTCGATTTTCAGAAATATCGTTGCAGATATCGATCACTTCCTTCAGCGTGTAAACAGAAATTCATAATGATCTCGTTCACAAGCTAGACAAACAATCACTCGATGAATGTTGGTAATTGGATGTAAACATGTTTATCCAAGTAATTTCGAAAAATTGATTGTAAACAAGTTTCACGTAGGCATCTTGTGTTGTGTGTCTATGCGTAATAATGAAAGCAAATTTTCGCGGTGGATGACGCTTGAAAAATAGATTGAAAGTTTAATAAGGAGCAAACGTTTTTCATGTGTGAGTTTATGACTTGGAAGTGATGGAGGATAGCGTTTCATTACAATGATTTTTCCATAGTAGCTATGAATGTTGTCACAGATTACAAAAACAAGTTTGGATAGGCAACAGCATACTTCTACAAACCAAAAAGTATGTGGTACAATTCCTGGGGCGGTTGTTGACCATAAATATCAAAAATAACTGAATGGGTTAGAGAAAACTGTAGGAACTACAAATGCAGGATACTGTATTATCGACGAGCTTAGGACGAATTTTCCATACTTTATTCCTTCGATACAAACCAACCAATAATAAAAGTGTATATCACTAACAATTACAACACATCTCCTGTGGGAGAAGCGGTTTTCTTTAGAATACCTGGCGTCACATACCCTAAGACGACTTAAATTATATGACGCAGTTCAAAAGAACACTGATTTCTCTAACCTGCAATTCCAAGAGAAACGAGAACATTATGTATGTCTTCTTTCAACAGTGGCAGAGTGAATTCCGAAGGAAACTGTACGTGGAACAGAAACTAGGAGTTGGAAATTTCATTCCGAGATTTTTATAGTTTGTTGTTAGACTCACTTAATCAAAGTATATAAAATCATTGGATTATTCTTGGCATAAACGATGACTTCTCCGCGCATTCTTTGGGAATCATGGTCTGCTCCTACTATTGAATAAAAAAAACTGCATAACTAGCAGAAATCTATATCGTTGACATACATTTGAAAGTTATGCTCCAGAATTTTCAAAATTTCAACAACGCATTACATGTCAGATAGACGACAAAGTCAATTGGTCCTTGTTTTATCACAAACAGTCGACGTTTCGATAATATTTTGCACTACTTCTTGGAGCTAAATATGCTCAAGCTAAAGAAGTCCGATTCTTGCATTCTGTATGCGATATACGTAACGTTCTGAAGATTGGTTTGCCTGGATATCTCTTTGAAACTCTGGAATGGAGGCAGGAAGCTGATAGTCGACTATTAGGAAACGTTGGCAATGAACTTACTATTTCTATTCACAGAACAGAACTCTTCCAGTCCAGTTTTTCCTACATAGTCACGTATACTGAATAATCTGCCACCCGATTCCTTTTCTCATCTGCATCTGTAATCAAGCACAATCTGAATGCAGATTATTACAAATAATACGTTTGACATTGATTTCAATACATTTCAACTCGTTGATTCTTTAAGTGTTTGTTACCTCTAGAATTCAGATTTTTATTGGGTTAGGTTAATATCATTGTACAATGTTCCTAGTCCATTTGTGTTCGGCGCTACCATGTATATTCTTGACATAATGAACTCTTCTTACTTTACTTGATTGACACCATCACTAGATGTCAGCGATCCAGAATCTTCACTCCCAACTGGAACAAAAAAACCACCATCAGCACCTTCGGCGGTTTTTGACCTTAAGCTTCTGAATTTCACCCAGGAAGCTGGCTGTTACATTTCTGTGTTCTATGGTTGTCGTTATGAAAATTTCTTGTCCATCTAACGTATCCGCTACCTTCGTTGAATTATCGTTACATGGTGCCGTGATTGTTGCGTTTCTGAGCGGAAAAATCATTCACTTACAACCATATATTATGTAATGCTGTCATTACTACCGTCATTGAAGGTTGCAAAGGGTCACATTGCACACCTCTACTTCCCGCCCTCATTTCATCCATTCTAGACTTTAAGTATCTGACATTTATTTATATCGGTGACAATTGTGTCCCCTAGTTACGGTAACAATATATCTATTTGATTATTCTGAGAAAACCGCGTTCTTGGTAATTTGTCGTCAAATGTAATATTTTAGATATGTTCAGATCGAAACAGATTCATTAATTTTAATCGAAATATGATGGTTGTGAATTAGTATACAAACCTCGGTAGGAAGTTTCATTCGTGTCTCGAGATCATAGCTAACCTCGACCCTTTGCGTCTCGGTTAACTAACTGATCTTACGACAGGAATGAATCACCTCCCACCTCGGTGTGTGATATACTATTAATGTTCAACGAATATCGCATACATCATGTTTGAGAGGCTATAAAAGCTCCTTCAGCACTGTTGTTCTGTTGAGAATCATCCTTACAGGTCTATCCCGTAAAACGCCGTTAATGAACGATACGTTATCAAACGACTGTCGGTAGCTAGCTTTCAACGATCCGTGTGAAGAATATGTCAAAAATACCACAAAACTACTTCCGAGCCGTTATGTCGTTCACTACCAACTTGCAACGATTTAATATTTTTACGGAATGAGATTCGACACAAATATCGTTAATTTAACGATAGTAGTTGGAAAACGACATCGCTATGAGTTACGGAATAGACCTGTTGACATAGATAGAGAGAGAGTGAAGGAGAGAGGGAGAAAGAATCTCGACAGATCCGCAAGTTGAGTTTTGGAAGTCCTTGCCAAAGCAGGTATTTTACGTTTTCTGTATTCATCAGAATCCGAAGTGAATGCTGATAGTAATTTTACTTGATGAAAGCGAAATCCGTATGGTGTATTATTCTTAGTTGTTCCAATTTTTCGTATTTTGATATTGATTGTTATTCATATGATCCCCGAAGTAACAGGCAGCAATGTTGTCTATGAATGCCATATGTAACTGAAAAGTTTTTTGACACATCCACAGATATACTTTCAAATAGTATACTGATATTCCTAATGGCAACATTTTTATGATAATCAATTCAATCAAACAAATGTATACATGTATAACTGTAACTCATGTCTTTCACTATGTGACTGTATCGACCAATTTATATTCATGCGAATAGATTTTCAGAGGACTCTATCAATGAAATTATAATATCTTTCAGACAATGAAGTTTATGTTTTTTATACGATTGATTGATCACCTTCTTCCGTAATGAATTTATTCTGTTTCCTTCGCATTCAATGAGTCACGTACACCACATTCTTTATGAAATCTCTTCAGAACCTTTTTATAATCACGGTGAATATCATAAATCTGCATGAACGGGAAAATATTTCTGGCCCTCCGTTATGTGACAGCTACGTAAGCCTCCGGTGTCCGGATGGGCGAATAACATGGTAGGAAGGGACTGACTAATCCCTAATTAAATTCTGTGATTCCCATGGTGTCTTTATGGCGGCGGAAGAATTCAGGTCTATAGTGTATCGAGTTGTAGAAGATTGAAAAATGTCATATGAAATTGATGTTGGCTCTTTTTCTGAGCTCTTTCATGATAAATATACGCCGTGAGTTGGTGAACTCTTTCTTCTTTTAGTGGAGAGCCCATTAGATTTATACCTTCGAATCCAGGTCAGGTCAACAGATCTTCATAAAAACTGTTGACTGCATTGGTCAAATATCAAATAAGAAAATTAAAAAACAGAAAAGTGCGATCTCGATTACAAAAATGAAAAATAAGAAAGACAAGGAAAAATAATTAAAGCAGAGATTAATACCTAATAAATATTATGAGCATAGTTAATTCAATTTATCAATTTATTTTTATTCCACAAAAAACGAGTTACAGTAGATACATATTATTATAAACTATGTGTATATAGTGGATTTCTTTAATGTCTAGCCCCCTTCTATTTTTTGAACAGGTCAACTCAAAAAAGTTGGGATGATGAAATTGATGCATGAATACAATATTTTAACTGAAATTGACAAACGAAAATTTCAAGATGGCTTGTATGGGTCAATTGGTAATGAAATTAAAAAGGAAGGGGAGCTTGTGACACATACTATATGTACGGCATGAAATATTGAATAGACTATTCACAGACAAAAAGTTCAAGGCAATTCAACACCTTCTGAACTGTACTCAGCTATGACAGTATGACAACAAATTTGCCGACGTGTCCATGAATATTATCCGTGAAGGGTGGTTTTAACCCGGCTCGACTGAAATTCAATGACTCTTCCATGATCATCAACGTTGCCAACAGAAAAAATATTTTACATTCATTTTCATGGAGAAGCTTGTATGACCTAGTGACCAAGTTCCGTTTATTTGATATTATAAAGTTTTTGGTGATCTCCATGCGTTGTTGTTGAGTGGGTACTTCTTCAGGTGATGAATCAAATCATGAAATGAAAATGTACTTGGGTATTCAGAGGGATTATTTGTTTGATAATTGCCTTTCTCGTTATATTCTGCCGTTGTTGAGACGAACTAACCCCTCAGAATTCACCTTCAATCCACCCAACTCTGTGACTAGTTTATCCTGAGAAAAAACTAGCGCCCGAGGTTTCAAGGACAATTTATCGGTTATAATTGCACGAGTGCATAAAAATTACCGATAATTTTGCAAGAAAGCGAAATATCTGAAAATTGCGAGTTTATTTTCATATTTTGGCGAAAGTGCCCGAGTCCGAAGGACTTTTTTCAGGGGCAATTTTTTTCGTTGAGTTGCCAAGCAAAAAAATTCTCATTGAAATGTCAAGTTTACTTCGACAAAAAAAAGCTCCCGTGTAATTATAAGTGAGAATTTCACTGTCACTATGTCACAATAAAGATATCTGGAAACATTTGCAAGTTTTGTGCTTCTCGCAATTTTTATTTTTCATGCAAATGTAACTGCTATTTTCAATTGCGTTTATCGATATATCCATTTCCACTAATACCTCCTTTACATCATGTTATATCCAATCCAATATATATTGCTGTTGGCCCAAACACTGAAGTCTGTAATTAGACCTCTGGGCCCGAAGAACAGAAGCATAATTCCCGTCTTGTGACCCTCTGGCGACACTTGCTTGCGTCATACTTAGGCAGAGTTAATTGAATATATGATTAATGATGGGGTGGTGGCGAGAAATTCCCCCACTCACGGATATTCATACTGGTGTTGAATTGAGGTAAATCTCACAATATCTTTCAATCTATGGATTTAGTGTGAGATGAATTCAAATTGATGATGCATATTCTCATGAACCTTCTTGGAAACATTTTTCGCTTGTTTCATTCCCATTCGTTATGAAGATACAGATAGGTACATCATAAGGAACATATCAGCCCTGAATTTTTTTAATTTTTTGATGATCTTGCCAAGTTACTTGCTGTACATTTATTTTCTTTTTGATGAGTATGTAGGACATAGTTCAAGAAAAGAAGCATTTTGGCTCGCAATTCATTCGTCCAGCATAGATTTACCTGAAATTTTCACAAAAGGTAGGGACTAGCTCAAGGATCATTATCTACATCATGACGCTGTACGCTAGAGCCTTGGGGGGTGGTTGCCACCCCATCGCGAAGGTGAAAATTTTTTATTTTATTTTAACTGTGAGAATCGACGGAAAAAGTAATTTTAAGAAAAAAATGTTCCATACGTTTTTTTCGTAAAAGTAATATTTTTTGAGTTATTCGAAGTTGAAAGTAACAGTTTTTGACGAAAAAATCGACTTTTTTTGAATGTTTTTTGCAAATAACTCTAAAACTATGTTAATTCTCAGCTTTTCCCGTCAAATGTATAAATTGGAAGATTTAAAGCGAAATAACGGGAAAAATTCGCATTTTTCGAAGAAAGCTCATGGAATCTTTTTCAAAGCATTCAATTAGAGCTTTCAAACTGAAAAAATGTCTTCCTAGCATGAAAATTGACCGACTTATTATCAGAATAAGATCGGTACCCGCTTTGTAAAAACAACCTCCAAAGTACTCGCTAACTAAAATTGATCGCCACCCTTCTGTGATTCTCTTTATATATGTACTATTAATACACTCACGACGTTCAACCAATTTAAAATGCCTAATTTTAGAAAAATTGGAGTTTAAAGAGAGAACGTTTTTTTCAATTTCGTGTTTTCAACCCTTGTCTTATAAATATCTCTCAAAATACTAAGGATACAAAAAAAAGATACAGTGCTAAATTGTAGCTTTTTTGAAAATTGTTCTGAAATTGTTCCAAAATTGTTCGTTCCCTTAACCAGCTGACGAACGTCAACCCTCAGAAGTCGAAAGTTAAAGACAAAAATTTTCCTGTGTGTTGATTCTTGTAAAGTGAATATTCGGCGAGATATAGCCGTTTAACACCTACATTAACGATCGAACATCACCTTAGTCAAGCGCTTTAAACTCTCCCCATTCAAAAATTGAGGGATCTTAGTCTTATAGCTCTTGAAAAGCTCTACAAACTCGTTTCCGAAAATATTTCCCCACCACCTGAAATGAAGGAGCTATGCCTGAAAAACCGATAAACTTTTTTTGAAAAATTTGAATTACCCGCTTCGGAGCGTAGTAATCTACATAATCGGTATATTCGGCCGTTATATATATTACACTTTTCCATATATATATTGGAAGACAGAGAAGAAGAAGAATCTGCTCGCGTGTGTGAGTGTATATTTCGTTGATTTCTCACCAGTGTTTTCTGAATGATATTATAAAAATTTCAATGTTTTCAAGGGTAGTTTATAACATGGGTAGGTTGGAATATTATGAAATTGTATCCTAAATCATGAAATAATAATTATTTATCAATTTTTACCATAGTTAGATTTTTAATGTTATTTAATAATTTTTGACAATTAGGGGTAGTTTTCACCCCTAAAAAACAAAAAGCGTACAACGGCACAATGTAGAAAATGAACTAGATGGTGTAATGAGTCTAATTCCAAATTTTTTGTACAAACCGGTGCTGGACGAAAAAATTGCGAGATGTCACCATTTTTTAAGCTTCATTTTCTGAACTAACAGTCACATATGAAATATCATTTGAAGATATGGAGGGATGGAATCTACCAGTGAAAGTCATCTAGGAGTTTGTATTCAAGTCATGTCTTCAACATTTTTCTTACGGACGTTGCAGCCTGAATCACAGATTTTCTTTGAAATGCGTGCAAAATGCGGAGATGCTGCAATTCATTCATGAAGAGCAGTGGACTTTTTTGTCAATATCGAAGATAGTTTATATTTGCATGGTTATTTCAAGCCCTGGAATCCAATTTCTGGTAGAAACTTCCACAGTTCACAGTCTGGACCAACATTAGGTTTTGTTGAACTCAGTCAAATTGAGAGATAGAAGAAACATTCGACATAGTAGGTGAGCATACTTGAAAATTGACGATGAATCAAATCAAATTCGTTCAGGCCAGTCTCGACCACCCACTTACCTACTTAGTAGATGTCTGGGCTAACACCTGTCAAGAAATAACTACTCCTCTAGCTTATACTTCGAAATGGTATCAACCAGAAAGTAGGTGTTTATTGACAGGTTTGAGCCCTGAAATGGTATAAGTCAGACAAGTACTTGTTTTCTGATAGGGGTTAGCCCAGAAACCTACTGTGTAGGTACTTGAGACTGGCCCTAACAAATTGTTCGAAAGATCATTCGACAAATGGAAATCTGCTCCTATTTTGCCCTCCAGACAAGTAAATTCCGCCGTCGAGTAATCAGAAATGTCGACATCGTAGTTTAGATAGTGTGACCATAACCATCTAAAAACTTTCGACGCAGGTATTGGATAACTATCCTATTCCTCCATAAACAATTTTACTGAATTCATCTGTATCCGACCATTCGAAAGCATCAAGAAACCTCCTGTCATTTACATATTGAATTGATAGCAAATTGCTTCTAGTAATGCTGTTATCTCCATCAGGAGCATGCTGGGCAACATCAGATTTTTCCGTAAAGGATGTGAGCATAATGATTCTCAAAACGAGTGCATAAGTTTACTTTTTGTTTTCGTTTTAAAGAATATAAAGTTCACATCCGATACGAAAGAACAGAAAAGTATAAGATACTTGAAAGCAATTTGAGACGAATCAAATATATACATGATAAAAATTGTTTAACAAGGAATTAAGGTAATTTCCAACGAGTACGAACTTTATAGCATAAGACGTAGAGTTTTACATTTCACTTTCAACAACAATTTGAATATTTTCATGCCTCTTCGTATATTTTTTTCTGTTGTGAAGATATAAATGATCAATTCAAGATAACGAACAGCATGCGTATTCACTATTGACGGTATACAAACCCACTCGAGTTGCTCACTGATTGAAATTGCATTACCAGATCAGAATACCGATATAACTGCATCCAGCCAGCCACATATCATTATCTTAATGAACGTTTTGAATCGAGCGTAGTATATGACCTGTTTACAATCAATATCCATTGAAATTCAAATGACGTTGGATATTCAGCTGTGGAAATATCGGGATAACCATTAGAGTGGCTACGAACAAGGTCAATATTGAAAACTGGCGGCAGAAGTCCTTCTATTATCGTTCAGTGAGTGGTTCAAATCCCGGCATCTAGACAAACAGATTTAAAAGCGCTCGACCGGAAACATAACAAGGAGCAAAACGTTTTTCTTGATGTCGAAAGGCTCCGAGGATAATGTTGGTCTGGCTAACAATGATAGTATTTACGTATCTGATTGATTAGAGATTATTGCTTGTAGAAACATATTCCATATTCGCGATCGAATGTCAGGAATACTACATATTGGTACGTATGAAATGTGACTCATATCTATAAGTGAAAGTGGCGATAGAATCGATAGCTATTTAGGAACAAGGAAGCAAAGTGCTACTAGTAGTAAATAACAAGTCATTCAAACAAAATATTTATGAAAATAACAGATAGAATTTTATGAAGAACTAAAACTAAGAAGTAGCTACACTATAGCATGCTCCTGAAATTCACAAAAATGAAAGAACCTACATAACAAAGAGTTAAAAAATAGTTCCTGACGCCGGATTCGAACCAACACCTACATTTGCCTCCTTACCCATCATGAACAATGTCTGTTCCATCAACACTTTGTGCTACGAAGACTCGCAGGAAACTAAAGAGAAATCATGAATAAAGCGTATTGCTCTGTAACTCTATTATAATATTTGACGTTTGCTTTTTATTTTTTCAATATATTCACTTCTTGGAAATATTTTACCTCCTTTATTTATTTGCTTCATTGATGACATATCAAACGGCACTCCCTAGGGAGAAAAAGTACGACTTTGCTCCCGACAAAGAGGTCAGGAAATTTATACTTTGGATGGAGGGAGGAGAAGAAAATATTTTTCCCTGCAATCGAAAAGAGTTAATTGACGCTTATTGCTTTGAACCTCCACAGACTCCCCGAACTATGATATATCATGTTCAATTATCAAATTTTTACAACTTTCAACGATTGTTGGTAGAACCATTCATGAAGTCCTAGGTGAGCAGTGTTCTTCAAGATTCTATGACTGCTTCTATTTCGATTTCAATGCTTTTGCGATATAGCTTATATAGGATAAATAATAATTTCATCTTGTTTCCTATTGTATAGCGAAACACATGTCGCTATTTTGTGGACCCACTGTCAGTGAAAAATGTAATTGAAACTGTAGTATTTTTTGTTATTAAACCATATAATGGTGACGTTAAAGGGCACTAAAAGGATTCAAAGTATCGTAATCAGGATATGAATGGCATGTTTTCCTAACATGAGGTCTATTGCCCTTCTTGAAACTTTCCGCATCTAGATTTTTAATTTTTCGAAATGGAGCTAACACTTGTTCGTGAAAGCAATCCTACATTATACTCTTAGTAGAGGTGCCGAACCTCATCTGAAACTAACCAACCTTTTCGTATTTTATTGGAAACGTCATTCAAATTCATCGAAATTTACGAAGTGTTAAGATCCCTGCTAGCGTGGCAACACCAACGCAGCTATGCAAAACAAGCTAACTCTGCCACAATATTGAAGCTACCACACAGTGCATCAGTCCCGAAGTACAAAAAAGATGACGAATATCTTCAACAACTGATGCCCCACTATAGTTCTCAGAAATTAATCGTTATCTTTTCATCAGCTATTGCCCTAAGTTCAACACAGCATGTTGCAATGTCACTCATCAGAGCCAGTCTATTTTAATCAAAGTTCCATCAATATCCCGGTGAATAATCCAAAGATTGCCTGCATGCAGAAATCCTTGTGATACGACTGAGGTTCGTGTACTATTATTTCAGCCTCCCTAGGCTTCACTCTCACCTCGAGATGAATGATTCACTTTCCGGTCCGGTATGTGATATACTATTTTCTACCCCCACTGACGGCTGCCATCAATTTGCAATACACGTGTATTGTAAGTAAGCCTTTGAGTTACAGCTTTCAGAATGGTGGAAATCGAAAACGTACAGTACGCCACTCGGGGATAAGGCCAATTACGTGCACTCGCGATTTACCGCACTCGGCTAACGCCTCGTATTCACAATTTTTCGCTTGTGTGTAATAGGCTACTCAACCTCCTTGTTACGTAATGTAATTATTCCTAACTGCGAATATTGTTTTGATGTATTTCAATTCAACTTGAGTTGTTGAATATTAATTTATGAGTTGGCTAATATATCTGCTCTGAAACAAGCACATGTTTTTAGCATTGATGAGCGATTTCCATTGAGCACATGACTATTTGACTGTTTCTCCGTATAAACAAGCATTTTCCAACGGAAAAATAAGGATTGCAAGGACATTTTAGCTCTTTGTTCATGAGCAGCATAATCCAAACGAAGAAAATCAGTAATGAACAATCCATTAGCCCTCCTATTATCGTGTAGTAAGTGATTAAAATCTAGACCGTCGTTCGAACAAAAGCGAAAATTTTTTCTTTATGTCTGAATGACTCATATGATAATTATTATTCCAAGGAATATAGTTGTTTGGGTCGCAAAGAATAGGGAAAGATTCTCCCAGAAAAACCATGACGTATGACAACGTATAACCTTCAAACATTAATTTAATCGTACAGAAATCCTTCGAACATAATTCGTATAAAATTTCAAGTGCTATAAAAGTCATTGATGGTTTTTTCATCCGCAGACCTGAGTTTTGCCTGTTGATATTTTTTGACCTGAATTATATATTTATTATTATAAGACGTTTATTTTTTTCAAATAGGAATATCCTAATATACAAACAATAGCTAAATAAAGCATATCTATAAATGTACATGAACAATTATCAAAACAATACCTAGAATTGTATAATATAAAAATATTATAAAGAAACAATAAACGAACCCAATCTAATTGCAATGACTATTTTAATGACTAATGTTAGAGTGTTATGACAACTACGGAAGAGATCTTATGTGAGTTATGAGTTTTTTTTTGAATTGATGAACACTAGTGCACTCTTTCGAAAATACTGGAAGTTTGTTATATTCTTTCAGGTCCTTATGGAAAAGGGATTTCATTGTAATAGATAAGTTGGCTCTCGGAATATAAAACTGCTGTTAAATACTAGCTCGTGTTTGGTAGTTATGTACAGATCGAAAAGTGCAAAAATCCTCCAAATAGCTGGGCAACAAATTATGTGGGAATTTGAATATGAAAATCATAGCCATTTGATACAACCTCTGGGGAACAGATAACCACTGTAGGCAGTCTAACATATTTGAAATATTCGCGTATCTATTAACTCTCAAAATGATTCGCATGCCACGATTTTGTAGTTTCTGTAATGCTGATGTCTTGTTTAGATCTAATGAGTACAAAATGCTGGTACAATAATCAAAATGTGGCTGTATAATGCTGTTATAGAGTTGTTTTCGAATACATCGTAAGATTTGCTGAAACCCTTGAGAAGAAATACAGTTTCTCTGAAATCTTCTTGGATATATATTCAAAGTGAGCACTGAAGGTCAAACATTCATCGAGCATAAAACCTAAATATTTAAATTCTTTCACAAATTCTATGATTTCACCCGCAATCCCCACGCTAAAATCATCTGCATTCACTGATGATAATTTGTGACGTGTTGAAATTATCATGCACTTAGTTTTGGAAGTATTAAGTTTTAGTTTATTCTGGTTCAGATATGAGAATATGTTTTTTAAGTTCATATTCATTTTATCGACTGCCACTTGAATGTTAGGATCCGAAATCGACAACAAGGTATCATCCGCAAATAGGTTGATGAAGTCACAATCGTGAATAGAATGTATGTCATTCATATAAATTGTAAAAAGTACAGGACCTAATACACTTCCTTGAGTACTCCATATGAGGTGTTACGAGGATTCGATAGGCTCTGATTTATTTTGGTGATTTGTTTGCGATCAGATAGGTAGTCTTCGAACCATTGAAGAACAACACCTTGAATGCAAATTCGCTCTAATTTTTTCAATAAAATACCTCGGTCAATTGTCTCGAAAGCTCTTTTCAAGTCCTAGAATACTGCCACAGTGTAGTCACCCCTATCAATTGACTGCTTCCATTTTGTCACCGTTAATTGAATGGCAGATTCACATGAGTGAAGTTGTCTGAATCCAGATTGAAATTTTGATAGAATTTGATTATTCTCCAGATATTCGATAAGCTGGCCATATACTGCCATTTCTAAAATTTTCTCCACGCACGGTAAGGTATTTATAGGTCTAAATTCCCCAGATTTGATGGTGTTTGGAACCTTTTGTATTGGTACAAGGGTGCTGGTCTTGAGTTTATTTGGGAATCTACCTTTTTCCAAGGAAATATTAATGAAATGTAACAGTGCATGTCGTATCACACCGAAAGTTTTTTAATGAATTTAGAATCAATAACATCATCACTATATTTCATTTCTAGATTATTTATTATTATGGATAAGTCTGATAATGCGAGTTTTTTAAATGAGACTAGTGAATAGTTCGCTGGAGTCGAATTTTGACTGGCTGAATTATTATTGACATCGTTTATACCGTTAACAATTTCTTGAATGCTATCAATGAAATAATTATTGAACGATTCAGCAATTTCATTACTGATTTTGTAGATTTTGGATTCACCATTTACATCAAATTGAATACCACCGCTGAAGGGAGCTGTCGCAGTTTTTTATTCGATCAATATTTTCAGTGTTTTCCACATGATTCTAGGGTTATTTTTGTTCTGATCAATTTTTTCATAGAAGTATTTTTTTTATTTTGTTCATTAAATTCACACACTAATTTCGTAACATTCTATAATTTTGCCAATTCGCTTCAGTTTTTTTATGTATGAACCTTCCATAAGCCATATCCCGTTGCTCCGAACTAATTTTGACCTCTATATCGTACCATGGAACGCTGTTTGATTTTATCTCATATGAATGAACTGAAGCAATATAATCTACTATTGATTCACATTTTTTCTTAAAGTCTTCATAGTATTCATCAACGTCAACACAGTCTAGCAAAAAGTTACATGATATTAATTCGATATTCATTCTTTCCATGTTGTTTTCATTCAATTTCCTGAAACTTCTCGTGATTTTTTGTGAATTATTAAAATTGCCGGTTTTGAAGTCAACTGTTATCAGTGAGTGATCTGTCAATTTTGGTGTATGATGAACTTCTGACCGAACAGAAAAATTTGCTAAAACATAGTCGACAAGAGTGCTACTGTGTTGAGTGCATCTAGTTTCTTGACTAACGGTTTATTCTATTCCAAACATATTCAAAATATTCTTTAATTTGGTGCAATAGTAATTATTGCCAAGATAATTAAGGTTGAAGTCACCTGCTAGTATACATTTGAAGTTTGAACTGAATAAAACGTCACATATATGTTATCCAAGTCATTCAAAAACACCGCGTGACTAGAATTTGGCGAATGGTAGAGACACCCAATCAAGAATTTATGTTTATTTCAAGTGATTTTGATGACCCAGTAGTTTTTTTCTAGGATGAACGTTTTATGAATTGAGTAAGTTATATCGGATCTGATATAAATTAGAACACCACCTGTATGTCTTGACAAAGAATCACAACGTACACACTCATAGTTGGGAAGACTAATTTCAAAATCGTTGATATCTAACGTTGTTCGTGTTTCACTGAACAGTATCAGGAGAGGATTGAAGCATGAAATGTTTGCACTGAATTCTGTTTTATTAGCTAATATACTTTGAATATTCATATAGACGATATCACTATTGAATTGAATATTAGGATGCTTCAATTGTTTTTTGGAACTTTAGTCTTCTCAACTATCACGGGCCTATTATTGAAAAATCTAATGGTTTTGGTATGATCTCCATTATCTTCCATATTACGCAGCTCTTTCTTAATGTTCAGGTAGTACTCACGCTGTTTTTTAGTTTGATCTCCGAATATTTTTGAATTTGGTGTTATTTCGCGAGCCTTTTTCAGCACACTCACCGCATCTTCTCGAGATTTCAGCACAACCTTCAACAGTCGATTTCTATCCACAGACATTTTCCCTACTCTGAATACCTCAATAGTATCGCTATCGACATTAAAGTTGCTCAAAATTTGTTTCGTGGCATTCAGATCCTCTTCTGCACGTTGTTGAGTTGTATTGGCTTGTGGCTCTTTCACATTTGCAATCATTATATTATATCAGTTTTGTTATTGAAAACACCTTCTTCAAGAATGCATCGACTGAAGGGACATTTTCATTAAATTCGGCTTCTTCAACATTCCCTTTAAGTGGGTCGATGAAATCTCCAACTCCTTTGTAAGGAATATCATCACAATCAGACGAGTCAGAATTTTGTGAGCATTCTTAGAGTTTCCCATCATCTTTTTCAGGTCTCAAATGGGTTCGAAAAATAGCTGAAACGATATCACGATAGTTACTTGTAGTTGCAACATTGATTCGAGAAAAAAAAGAAGACATACGAGCTTTGAATTTCATTCTCTACAAAGAAACATAATATATCTCCGTTTTCAGACTATAGCTGTGTATAAGATATCGAATGGAAAACTCACCCACTTTTTTTTACGTCTCAGAACCCTATTTTACCTGTACTAAACTAATTATTCCCGTCTGGCCAACTACGATGGTAAATTCGCCTATGGGCTTCGTTGATTGGCGATTGTTGTTTTCAGAAACGTTTTCCATGTTCTAAACCTAATGATATAAGATCCTCGTCAGGGCTGCAGAGCCATCGATTCGGCTTTGTGTTGATTCTAGCTTTTTGTAATGACCGGCGGCGATTTGATTGCCTCAACTGTTTGCTCTGACCCTTCGTCTGGGATAACTCTGCATTGGGTGAATCGCTTTGTGATATATCGTTAATCTGTTACATATACCTCCTTTGACTATTCGAAAATTTGCTCAACAGACCTCAGTTTCCAGACCAATGAACTTGGAAACACTCGCACTCGACGCGTGTTTTGTTAACGAAGTTGGCCTCATCAGGAGAATAATTGAGACCTAGCAATGAGCGCCCATTAGAAAGATCGTAATGGAGGCTGGACATGAATGTGATACATATTGACTACATTTTGAAAACTTTGGGAAACGAATAAAAATTACAAGTAGCAAAATAATCTCCAATTCAATCTCTGGAGAAATTTACTGGAAAGAATAGAGCTGTACAGTTCGGCTGTAAGTCCGTTTTCGTCAGTTTTGAACAGAAAAAGACATCAAGGTTGGACATTTTCAGTAGTTTATTGCGGTGAAAATCATTTCGTGATTTCACTCGTTGCCTATGAGGAATCAAAATTGTTTTCAAATAAAAAGGAAGGACATGTGATACTTCTTCGTGAGATCATTCAATTTTCCTTCGAACATTAGTTCACTTCAGAAGCCTTTCCGGAGTTATCAATAGTCAATTTCATCTATTTCAGGAATGGTTGCTCCTGGTCCTTCTGGAAGTAGAAATCGAATCATTTTTCATTTACCTACGCCGACGATGGACATATCTATTATCGAGATGAATCAGACGGTATGGAAATAAAGTTGGGCATTTTTTCAAATGAATTTATATTGAAATTACGAATTTACGGTAGTTGAAAGATTAGGTAGAATAAAAGAGAAATGGTGAAAACTCAAGAACGCCTGGTTTCATTCTGGAAAATGAACAAGTGTTGGAAAGAGAATTGAAACTATCAAACGTGGTATCACAAGTTTTTTTATTCCATTTCAGGAAATGATTTCATAGATACCCTTAACAGGGCAGGTCTAATTCAATATCACGAGTGAAACACTCGTTTGTTTTATGTTTATAAAACCTTATTCTAGAAAACCCAACGAACTCTTGAAAGAAGACTATAAAGCAAACTGATCAAAATCGGCTCTTAATATATATTTAACTTTCCCAGACATTCGAAGGCTGCAGCATGCCTACTGTTATGTTTCATGAACAGTTTCAATCGATTGCACATTCTCCACCAATCTATTCAAAACATGTTGGGCAGCACAAGACTTTTTTTATCTTTCGTGTCGGATCTGCGCAACACGTTTTTTGAAACGGATTTGTATTGCTTGCCGACTTCGGCCATCAGTTTCAACTACAGTCATTACTGATTTCGTACATCTCCTTTTTATATTGTTTCTTTTACAATTTGAAACCATAATCGTTATCTTTTATCATATCTTCATCATAAAACGACCATCACGACAGTACGAATTTGAATCTTCTTTTCGTTTGTTTTTTACATAAACCCTTTTTGACATTCACAATATAATAATATTAAAATAATAGATTTTGTGGCGTTGAATGACGGAAGGATTTTAAATATAATATTTAATATTTTGGTCGTTTTCTGACAACCAGATGGCGAAAGGCAAGGTTAATTTTACTTATATTATATGAAACCAGTGTGCGTTGCGTAACAACAATTTTCAAGGAAGAATTTGAATCTGCATTGATTTTGAGCGTTGTACAAAAAAAGTCAAATCCTCATACGAAGAAAAACTATCAAATTTCTGAGGGTGAAACTTTATCAGCCAACAACCCAATGCAGGTCATTTTTTGTAGGTAAGTTGCATTAACTATATAAATTTGAATGTTTTTTTTGCTCTTGTCTGTTCAGTCATATGTTACGATGTTATTCTTATCTGGGGATCGTCACCATCTGTCGAAAATGTGTCACTGGCCAAAAAAATACATGCATATCACACGAGGAAACTCCAGGATATTATCCCAATCGAATCATTCAAAAATAAGTTCAAAGAGCTTCTCATTCCGAAACCCTTCCACAAATTTTGATAACATTTCATTCGTGAAATCGAGTAAGCCACATATATCAAGTATTTTGTTCTGTGATGTTACTTTACAAACTGTACCTGTGTATCCGAAATGTTTTTATATTTTGTTGTGTGATGTTACTTTACAAACTGTACCTGTGTATCCGAAATGTTTTTATATTTTGTTGTGTGATGTTACTTTACAAACTGTACCTGTGTATCCGAAATGTTTTTATCTTGTACCCAATGGTGTAGTACTGAACTTGTGACTCATCCTATGTAGTATCTGACTTTATTGGATTGATAAATATTCTTCTTCTTCTATTACTTTATTTAACGTCGGCCTATTTCCGCTACCAAGGCCAATCACCGACGCCGGTGAGCACACTTCCCCCAACCGGAAATTTTGCCGAACCCTTTGGTATACCAACCAGAGGTAGGGATCTTTAACGAGCCCAACATCCATGGACTCGGGACCGACGGCTTTACGTCCCCTCCGAAGGACGGCATATCCTCAATATATCTTGTGCTCATTGATATATTATCTGCGAGCTATGATATGCTATTTCGCTGCAGCTGTAAGGGCTTTCTACACGGTATTTCCCTCTATGGTCACCCATCCAAGTACTAACCGCGCTCGGCGTTGCTTAACTTCAGATATCGAATGACTGTCAGTCAACCTGAAGAGCTGCGCCATGCCCCAATTGATAAATATTATTATTACCACCGGCATGTTATTGAAATGAAGTCAAACTACTTTTCTTGCTTCACTTAACGTTTGTATTGGTGTATGATATGGATCTATAATTAACTGTTGGGCTTATGTGCATGTACAAATTACTGAATTGTAAACTTCATACATTTTTTTTTATATTAACACTGTCCCACATTTTTTGTAGCGTCGAACCGTAGCAATTGAATATACGAGATTTTTAAATGTCACCTCTTGTTTTCTCTTAACCAGGCAACCCACATCCACTCTACTTTGGCCTAAACCTGGTTCAGCACAACATTTCCTGTATAAATGATTTCACCAATTCAGAATGGTTTCATAATTCATTAAGTCCAATTCCTACGGCTAGACATTCCGTTGTTTGTTGGGGACACATTCTCAGTCTGGTACCCTTTGTTCTGAAGAACCTGATGGCATATTCGCACGTATATGATAATTCAAGCTGAAGTGGAATGAATTCGTTTCTGTCGCCTAGTTCAGACATACGCTGGATATTATAATCCTTGCAAGAGACAGTTTCATTTTGAAACAGTGTAGAGTATTAGTATCATAATAACGAAATGTCATTCCTGATGATGCTGTGAATGGAACATGGTAGATTCAATAGATCCTGCATCTTGTTTCATTTCTCCGTACAATGAGGAAGAGTTAATTGTAATATATTATTTTCACCAATGAGGCGTAGTATCATCATAACGAAATATCATTCCTGATGCTGCTGCAATTAAAACATACCAGATTCAATAGTTTCTGCATCTCGTTTCATTTCTTCCGTACAATGAGAAAGAGTTGATTATAATATATCATTTCTACTAATGATTTTCCACCTCAATACCACTGAAAAAGTTGAAGGCTAGACTGTTCTCAGAGTTTTGCAGCTATTGTTTGCAGATTGTTCAACCGATTGAACTGATCAAAATTAACCTATATTTTGGCTCATACCATATTGTTACTGTGTTCGATCTTGAAATATTCTGAATTTTCATTTATTCTGGATATAATCTCAACATATATTTCTCCTACAGCAAGCAGAATCGACCAAAATGCCTGCCTTTTCATAATTTTAAAAATTTTACGTTCAAGCAAATGCTCTCGTTTATAACAATTTGAGATGAAATCCCCCTACCTGCGGTTTCGTAATTTCATTAAGTTGTTATACACTCAAGTTATTTGACAAAAATTTCAAAAATCATGGATATGCACACCTTTTAACCGATTATACTCAGTGCTTTCAGAATATAAACTCCAAATAAAATTAATTTCTCAAGAAAAAATATTCCTAATTCATAAATTCAGACAAACATCTGTACTTAGCTGTAGTGCTATGTCTTAATGCTCATATTTTCATAATTACGCAGATGATTCACAACTTGCACGAATGTGTTGCGAGAAATTATAATGAAAAACAAGCTTTTACAAATTGCTCATTACAACCTGGAAACCTGGAATAGCCCTTGTAGCACAGCGTACTGGCTGAACCCAGATTTCAGATGGGTCCAATATATCGTTAGTGGAAGTTGAACTGTTTTATCGATTGATTGAAAAAAAAATTTCAATATAAATATTGGTTCAATTGTAATGAGAAATTCAAACTGCATATTGTAAAGTGGATTATTGAACATATATGGATTTGATAGCTCATCACTAATATTGGAAGTACTATGAAAGTTATATTCCTTACTATTAGTTCAGAAATATGGAGATTTTGATATTGTTTTCGAATCTTTGCCAAACTAAATTTGCAATATCAGAATATCAAAGTACAATAAAATATCGAATTATCATTTTAGGTAACATATTGGCATAATATGAGATCTCAATAATGGTGATGCAACGTTCATTATGAATCATTAATGAAAAAGTGTGGAAATTGAAAACTGAAATATTGGAATTTGTTGAACTTCAATGCCAGAAAATTACGTTGAGAAATTGTTCACTGTGTGTTCCATAGATAAATTGGCCTTCACATAAAACAGTAAGTCTCTAGTATTTTCCCAGTTAGATACATGAATCATAAAGATTTTTAGGGGGTTTTGTGTTTGAAATTTTGCTCAGCAAATAAATGACTTGAGTGTACGACGATTTGAAAAGATCCGGAGACCGGAAGTCGAGGAATATTATCTCAAATTATTATACACGAAAGTTTTTACTCATAGGCAAAACTTTGAAAATAATGGAAATACACGCATTTTTGTCGATTGAGATTGGTGTAGGAGAGATATATGTAGAGATTATCTTCAGACATAATTTAAACTCAGGAAACTCAAAATCGAATTCGATTCAAAAGCCTTTTTTTTATCAGTTGAATCGGTCGAACAGGTCTAGTGCAATTATTCGCGAAGAAACTTTTTGTAAGTTTAGCCTTCAACTTTTTCATTGGTTATCCACATTGAGGAGTATAATTACTAACAATGCGATGTTGCCTCGAATATTACTCGAAGTCTCCACTTCTTTACCATAAGTCGTCAACGTGAAATAATGTGTATTTGGGAGACTTGTCAAATTGAAGATAGGAAGTTCGAGCTCCGCAGCAGCCTGTGTTTTTTTTATGTAAGTAATCGGTTAGTACATGTTAGTTGAAGTGAGAATTTCTAGTTGGGTGGATTTAATATCAGATGTTTGGCTTCAAATCTGAAACCTAGAGATCAATGAAGTGACAGCAAGGTTTTAGTTATTTCTATATTTCACTGCATCCAAGAGTTAACTTCAAAGATAACTCACCCCAGTATTCAGATTAAATATTAGTTTGTTTCCTCCTGAAGATGCTGAGCTTTTTAGCAAAACGCGCGTTATTTGCAGTTTTCTTTTTTTTATACAGATTCACACTAAAGAGAAGCCCTGTAACGTTCAGAGAATCGAGGGAAAGGAAAAACCTCTTTCGGCAAGGAGTTCTGAAACTCAGCTGTTCTATTGAAAAAAATCTCTGAGCAAAAGAGGTCCAACAGGTATCTGAATTCACAACAAAGGGGTGGGAATTCTGTACTCGCTGAGTCATCCCTGTAGATATTGCCAAGGGTGGAACGATTGATAACAATTCTACATTCTACGATGTTCCAATGAAGTGTGCGAGTCTGTGAGCGAAAAATCACTAACAAGACGGATTGATATTCGGGATATTTTACACCTGAAACGAGTTGAAAAATCTATGCTGTAAATTCAGCAGTGGTCTCGATAATTACTATATGAATTTTTTTTGGTAAGGCGATGCTTTTGGTTCATTTATATTCAAAAGTAGACAAAGTACACCGATAATATCATGCAATGTCTAATGGTTGGTTCATACACCACACTTTTACTTTATCTTT
Source organism: Zygogramma bicolorata (assembly GCA_032362365.1). Taxonomy (NCBI): domain Eukaryota; kingdom Metazoa; phylum Arthropoda; class Insecta; order Coleoptera; family Chrysomelidae; genus Zygogramma; species Zygogramma bicolorata. The sequence continues at coordinate 2,733,792 of JAVJAQ010003124.1, read as the reverse complement.
CACTTTTACTTTAAGAAAGTTGTCACAATGTAAATAAATCGAAGCGTTCATACACGGCACTTTAACTTTTACTTTTAGTTTAAGGATGAGAACTTTTACTTTAGTGAGATAATTTTAGGGACTGCGCATGCGTGCATGTGAAGTCATCACAGCAAGCAGTGCCACCAACATTATAAGGAAACGTAGCCCTGTTCTTCTTCTGAATATTTTACAGAAATGATATAAAATGGGTGTTCTGTGAATTCAGATATAAACAAAATAGCAAATTGCAATTCAAAACAATGACGTAATGCACGATTACACTTCTTCTTCTTCATTTGTTTTTGATCACTGCGCATGCGTCCTGTTTACTTTAACACTGGTGTATGAACGGTCCAATTCCATTCTTGAGGTGAAAGTAAAAGTGAAAGATGAAGTAAAAGTGTGGTGTATGAACCGACCATGAGTTTTCATTCCTGGCAGTGAAATCTGGGACTACGCACCAGCCTTCCTGAGAGCATGCATTAACTCCCTTATCATGTGATATTTCCAGTCCCAGCGGAATTAATGCCTCCACGTCGCCTGGTAGCACAACTCCCAGGCAGACAGGCACATGTGCGTTATTATGTCACTCGGGCCTTATCCTGGAAGAGGCGATTATATCAAAACGGCTCTAATTAGACATCCCGGTCTGTTTTATCACGAATGGCAGTAGTTTATCACGGAATACAGGCTCGTTGTTTAGGAAAGATGGTGGTTTTGTTGAAGGATGTCTCGGTCTGATTCGTTTCCATCTGCATTTGTCGCAAAAGCCAGTGGCGGTGTTAGGGCAGAGGGCCCTTCCTTTCTGGACACCCTTTCAAATTACTGTCGGGTTTGGCAGTCTTTTCTGTAAACTTGACTGTACGTTATGCCTTTTTGTTCTTTTGAACGTGTAATTCTAAGTGCGAATGAGTCGTCTGTAGTATTTGCAACTTGGCATATAATTCCTACAGAGACGGACCCGAAATTAACTCTTCCAATCGTCTTTCTGACTATATCCCAGTTTCAATCAATGAACTATGTAATCATTTCTGAGATTAATCGTGAACTTCCAAAATTCCGGTATAGGTATTGAAACAACGACGTCCCATTGCAAAAACTAGATTGAAGAATCTAGAACTACGATTTTATAACATGGCCTGAAAGTGTTATCAATATTGAATAAAATTTCTATGAGAATTCAAAAACTTCCTAAGGGATGAATTACCCTTTCACCAACCTGATATAATTTGCACTCGACGTGCATTTTGCTAACAGGATTGGATATTCAGTCGAAAGAAATTGATACCGAATTTTGAGACTTAGCCTTGTCGGCACAGAAAAAAAAAATAGATAGAAGAGAAGAATGTAAATAGTCTTTGAATATAGTGTCAGTTATTCTCTCCTGAAGATGTAAATCATCGAGTACGAGAGATATGAGTCTGGTGTTGAGGTAATTCATCTCTAGACGTTTCTATTTTCACACCAAAGGTCTTGATTTTACCAACTATGAGGGAATTCAGTTTATGGCACAACCTATTATATACCCATATTTTCTGAGGTAAATTTCATCTATTATATATTTCCCTGCACTTCAACGAACTTCACTCATTTTACTTAATTATTTTTTCAAAATTCCAGATGATGATGCTGCAAATAGAACATACTAGATTCAATAGTTTCTGCATCTTGTTTCATTCCTTCCGTACAATGAGAGAGAATTGATTATAATATATTATTTCTACTAATGATCATTTTCCTCAATACCACCAAATAAGTTGGAGGCTGGACTTTTTTCTCAGAGTTTTGCAGATATAAATCGCAGACCTGTTCAACCGATTAAAGTGATTGAAATTTATGAAATATGTGAAGGTATAATAACAACAACGTCCTATTGCCAAAAATAGATTGAAGAATCTAGAACTACGATTTTATGACAGTACCAGGAACAGTTATCAACATCAAATACAATTTCTAAAATTCAGAATTTTTTTTTAGGGATGAATTACCCTGTCAGCACAATGATATTATTTTGCGAATTTTCGCTTACAGGATAAAATCTTCGGATGAAGGAAATTGTATCCAAATTCAAAGACTTATCATTGGCGGCACAAAAAAAATTTATAGGTCAGGAGAATGTAGGGATTCTTTGGATATAGTGTCAATTTTCTTCTCTTGAAGATGCCAATCGAGTACGAGTGATATGAGGTTGGTATTAGGGTAATTCTTCTGTAGACGTTTCCATCTTCACATCAATGGTTCCGATCTTACCAACTACGTGGGAATTCAGTTCAGGGCAGAACATATTTTATACTAATTATTTTCTGAGGTAAAAGCCATCTGTTATATATTTCACTGTACTTCAACGAACTTCACTCGTTTTACTTGATTGATTTTTTCAAAATTCGAGATTATTTCACGAAATTTGTCATGAAAAATTCAAATGGAACGCCTGATTTTCAAAGTACACTTAAACTCTAAATTGGTCTTTCGAGATGATTTCGGGACAATAAAATCCCCTAAAATTCTTTTCTGATATTATGTTAATGAACCAAACCGTCGGATCAGAATCAGATATCACAAATCTCAAATTATTTTGCCCGATTAGGATAATGCTGTTTTTGGTGTTCATCTCTTGAGTCTCATTTAAGAACGCAATATAAAAGAAATGCACTGGAATGTAAGGATATTATTGTAGTTATCAATCTCTATATATTGAAAATTAACAAATGTAGAACAATTTTATGGTAGATCAATATTTGTTCCGTAGTTTTCCGGGTTTGTAACCTACCACAATCTGAAAAAATAAGAATTAATATTGGAATCTATACAAGTGTAGAAGGGCGAATTTTTAATCTACCCCGAAAAGTTGTTGCGTCTATTGAAAAACAGTTTTGGATAAAACAAGTCCAATTAGTCAGCAACTTCTTGTTATCTCAAACTCTGCCTGAGTTGCTGCGTCTATTGAAAGACAGTTCTGTTTGGATGAAACAAGTCTAATTAGTCGACAACTTCTCGTTATCTCGAACTGTGCCTATCAAAAAAATATAAAGAACTAATATATACATAAAAATACGATAAGTATAATATTAGTTTCTTTTTATTTTTTTGATGGGCAAAATTTGAGATAACAGAAAGTTTGTGACTAATTGGACTATCCAGAAAGAACTGTTTTTCCATAGACGCAGCAACTTTTCGGGGTAGATTATAAATCTGTCCTTCGACACTTGTAAAGATTTTTCAATATTAATTCTTATTTTTTCAATTTGTGGTAGATTACAAACTACGGGACAAATAGTAATTAAGTATTTCATAAGATTGTGTTTGCCAATAAGTGGTGTATTTTTTTCTGTTTTTGATATCTCTCCCTCCGCCTAGAGAACTTGAAAAGTGCTGAAGAGTAAAGCCAGTCCTGGTTAGTGTCGCTTCTGTCAAGGAAGGCTTTGCATCATGCTGGAGTGGTTTCAGAGTATTCTGATGCGAATTGCGATTGTGTCTATTTGCGGATAGCGTCTCTTTGTTGGCATTATTCGCAGAAGAGAATCGTGAGTTGCATACGGATTTTCAATATTATTTCGTTTCTGCGTTATTCAGTTATTTTTATGAGAACTGAGAAATATTCTGGAAATGAATGAGGAGCTATATGAGAGAAGAAACTGAAATGTTTAGGTTCAATTCCTGCCAATGGGAATCATAAAATGTCCGAACTCTTGCGGGCTGAAGTTAAATGGGGTTCTGAATTTTAATGAACGATTTTTAGAATGGATTCGGAGCTTATGGGGTTAGGAGAATATCTTAACAAATGCTTTTCGCCTGATAAATATTTCTGAATATTTTTTAAGGAAGTATAGATGTTCTGGAATCCAGTTTTTAAGTTTTTCTTCCCCTGGAAATTTGAGTTCTCATGATCTGATTTCAGGGCAAATTGGTATGTTGCAAATTGAAAAGATGCCAAATCGAGTATTTAATTTGTCAGTTGCGTGTCGTATTTTTATGCGTATACTTTTTCTTGACGACGTTTCGAAAGCTAATCTGCCCCTTTTTCAAGTCTGTTTTGAAAAAATAGGCTGACCAGCTTCCGAAACGTTGACGAGGAAAAGTATTCCAATTTTCCGATAAGCTTGTTTGTCATATTCTCGAATTCATAAAAACACAATACGTTACTTTTTTCTTCATTTTCAAGGGAGAGAAAACCCAAAAAAGAATTCCAGAGCTTTTTGCTTGAATTTTCTGCCGTGTTTCAATAATATTTTCTAAATATTCTCACTGAATGATGGATTTCACGAACTTCAGTCAACAAAGCAATACAAAACGTAGCAAAAAGATGATACTTTCTTTCGAATGTTATTTGAATTCATAATGATTGTAGTCTGATATAAGTTTATATCTTCAGCTGGTAAATTTAAAAAATGTCATATTCTAAACACCATATTCCTACGACCTCTGCAGAAGCCGGATCGATTTCTATTTTCCAGATGTAGTAAAAATATCACATTCTTTGCTTCGTTTCGCTGTTGCGAATATTAATGTACTATTTTTGTTTCAGGTGAGCAACTGGGTCGTCAATTTTCATCTAGTGAGTATTATATGCTGTTTATTTTTTGAGGTTGAACGCCTACTTCAGATACTGAACGGTACTATAATGAATAATTTCGTTGATATTCCATAACAAATTTTGGATCCACTAAAAATCATCATGACCGAATAGAAAAATGAATTTTTTGTTTCGTAAATATATAAACTTATTGAATTTCATGAGAATATGAATATTTTGATGAAAATATTGTTCCAATCTCGTCCAGTCCGTGGGCCCTAGCTATATCTGAGTCTCCTGTTTGGATTCGAGTCCTTTTTCTTCAGGCCAATTATACGACAAGATTTTTTTATCCTTATTTTTGCTCTCCGATTAACTTTTGCTTTATCATTTTTGAAGTTTGAGAGTTATATGTTTGTTTAACCATGTGATTCAATTCCGTTATCAGTGGTATAATGTTTTTTTCATGACAGCTTTGCGACAGGTTTCGATAAAGTCATTAATAATTATATTGACGATGGTTGTCGGGACCTCAACCGCCGTACAAGAAACAGTTTACCAGAATCTATCATCTTCAGCAAAGCCTCGTAGACATGTTTTATTGTCATTTTTCGTCTTCGGGGAAAAAATGAAAATTTTCCTTGTGTATAGTTAAGTGTACCGATGAAAACTAATGACATAATAGGTTATTGTTTCATATAGCAGCATCGGTCCAAACATGATTCATGGTGGGCCCTTTGACCCGCAAAAATTTTTTTTTGGGCTTGTAGTCTATTGGTTGAGAGTTTGATATTCAGTCTCGGTAGTGTAGTGGTTAGCATATCTGTCTATCAAGCGGAAGGCCAGGGTTCGAATCCTCGCCGGGCCACCATGCTGGGTGATCGCACGTTAAAAGGTAAGGCCTCGTTGATCCATTGCTCGCACAAGTTTCGACTTCTAAGTTCGACTTCTAAGGGCTACGTTCGTCAGCTGGTTAACGAAAACGGACAATTTCAGAATAATTTTCAGTTCATTATGAATATCCTTCATTTCCTGTTCTGAAGAGTATAATGGTGGATTGAAATAGTATCCAACCTGTATATCTGCCACTTCCACCCATTAAGCTTCATCTGATAGGGAAAATCCATTCGCTAGAAATAGCCGTTATCGCAATCCCGCTGAGTTTGCCCCGAATATAAGTCCACATCGGTATCTTTCTGAATACGTAATATATCAGGAAAATTACGGCAAAGCAAATATCTAGAGCTGAGACCGTTCTCACCTCAAGCACCTATAAAATTTATATATTTCGGTATAAAGTTGTTTGTGAACACTGGCTATCTGTGTTTGGATCTAACATTTTATGAGTATGTATTTTGCTATGAAATTTGGTAGTTGATTCCGAATAGCTGTTCATCCAAACGAAATACCTCAATAATATTTGGATGTCGGCGAAACAATGTAGAAATGAGTCCAGATTTGGCCATTATTGACAGGGAAAATACGACAGAAATCGTCGTACATTTAACAATTTAGAAAAAACACTTCGAACAACTGAATTTCGTATCGGGATTAGATATGGAAACAGAAATCACGAATTCCATAGAAAAAACATAATCCATACCTGAAATCAGAATTATAATGCCAAGAATCTCTCGAAACATGTTTTTATTATTTCAAAAATATGGCGGAGATGCAGAAAGTTGTATTGTGGCGGGGGCGCAGGGAGTTGTATTATGGCGAATGAATAGAGGCTGACCCACTTATTAAAAAAGAGGTCAATTACTGATCGCAGGTTTGTATACCGAAGACAATAACATTTTGTCCTGATTATTAGTGTGACACTCCAAGCGGAATTTCATCAAGAATGCCACTATTATTTCACTCAGTGATGAAAAAAAAATTGTGCAATTATTTCATTATAATATTAATTTGAATCTCAGTTTTGTGTCTTGTAGTCTGGAACATTGATTTTTTGTTCGATCAATGCCAGAATACTCAACTCTGAAGTTGACATAGAATCGCGAGCGTTGCGATAACGTCAGCTTTTTGGTCTTTCTAACGAAAGTCATATGATGGATATAAGCAAACAACTATAAGGAAGTCAATTCCGAATTTTCAAGGTATTTTCACCTGTTCCAGAGTCCACTTAACTATAATGCTTGGTTTGTTGAATCTATCCTATATTTTTTTGGTCAATTATGGTATATTGTTTACCCAGTAGGAAACGATTGCTTATCGAGGCGTGAGCCGTGACAAGCAACACGAAATCTGGAAATGTGTCTTTCTCTACGAGGTATACAAACTATTCCTTCGCGAGCTTCTGAAAATGAAAATACAAAAATTGGTGGTTTTCAGATTTATGATTAACTCGGCTGAATTCATTCACCAATACATGAACTATTGCTGCCAGAAAATTCCAAATGATAGTTGAAGTCAACTGTGAGAAAATAATATTTTTCTCATATCGTTTGAATATGATGTTTTTATTTTCACCTATTTTGTACAAGAGTTAGGCTTCTTAAGGATATCACTTGGTTGCTATGGTTATCGGACCGGTGAAAAATTCGACCTTCTTGTTCAAATGAAATGACTATCCAACCAACGGAAAAAAATCAAATCCTTTTGTCATGAGAACTTGACAGCATCAAATTCATTTATATATATATATATATATATATATATATATATATATATATATATATATATATATATATATATAAAAAGGTAGAGATTTGAATCGACTGAACAGATTATGACATGAGAGATTGTGTGTATATATATATCGGTGGTCTCGGTAGTGTAGTGGTTAGCATATCTGCCTATCAAGCGGAAGGCCGGGGTTCGAATCCTCGCCGGTCCACCGTGCTGGGTAATCGCACGTTAAAAGGTAAGGCCTCGTTGATCCATTGCTCGCACAAGTTTCGACTTCTGAGGGTTGACGTTCGTCAGCTGGTTAACGGAAACGAACAACAAATATCGTTAAAATATACTGATATAAGTGACATTGGCATTGATTGATATGGATCGGGACACTGACATAAAACTACTGGTTTTTGAATAATCTATATGAAAACGAAGTTGAAGTTGGAGTAGGTATATATTACGTTGAGACTTTCTATGTCTCTTCTTGAATTTATACCATCAGAATGTTTGAAAATATTAGCCATTTCTGAAAAAAGTCTTTTTTGTGAATTACTTGAGGAATCTAAAATTGTAACATTATTGAAATCAAATTTATGATCTTGATCCTGACTATGTTTCATTAACATGCAAGTATTTTTATTTAATCTTATATCACTCTTATGAGAAGTTATTCTGTCTTTGAGTAGTCTGCCGGCTTGCCCAATGTACTCCTTATTACAATTACTACATGGAATAGAGTAGATTACATTGGATTTATGTAAAATATTTTATACAATATAACAAGATATACAAGTGTGATGGATAAACATAGAATTTGCAGCTTCTTATTTTAATCTCACATTTCGTAAGTTAATTTTCTTATACTGTATTTTAGATATTTAAGAATTGATTTTTGATTGTATAGCGTTCCTGAAGAAGAGCCAAATGACTCGAAAGCTCGAACTGAAATAAAGAGTACACTTATTCCTCAGACTGCGAAACCCGACACAATCTCTCATATTACATATATATATATATATATATATATATATATATATATATATATACTTATATATAATATTCAAAAATGGAACCAATTGCAATTGGTTGGTCGAAAATTTTCAATTGTCAGTATTTTTCGAAACTTTCGGGATATAATTATTATATCATATCCAAAAATCAATGCCTACCAGATATTTCAGAAATGTCAATGATGCATCATAATATTCTTATATAACAGTTGTCGATTATTTTCAATAACCAATATTCAATATTGAAAGTTATTGAAAATTCACCAGAATAGACCTGATTTATCACAACTCGAAGTCTCGTAGCAGAATATTCACAAAAGGACTGGAAAATTGATTTTGATAGTGATTCTTCTTCCAACGGAATATATTGTATGCCTCCTGATATCAGAAAATCGGAGAATAATGCTATCATTGAATTGCTACCCACCACTTCTTCAGCAAATGCGGTTGGAGAAACATAATGTGTTCAGCTAGTACAGAACAACTCCCGAATTTTTCCTGAAAACATGCAATTTTGTATTCGTTGGACAAATTAGTTATTTATGTACCAAGTGCGTTATATAAATCCCAACGCGCGATGGGCGGTTGGACTAGTAACGCTCGTGGTGCTCAACATGGTGCATAAAAGATTTTATTTTTCGCGAAAAAATTATTTCAAACGACGTTGTTTACTTCATGAACTTTTTCTCCATAGTATTTACTGCGTTCTGGTCGGCAACTGAGCACAAGTGAGCTTCTATGCAGGTGAGGGTGGTTTATTTGATGAAAAGACTCTGTTTTTTGTAAGAATTGACAAATTTGTCAGTGGTGGAAACTAAAAACGGTTGTGTTCATAATAATTATGGAGATCCCACAGAATGTGACTCTCAAAGATGCGTTAGGAAATATTCTGCCACTGAAATCCTTATACGAAGAGATTGACCATTTTTTTAAATGGAAATATGACAGCAGAGTGAATACCGTAAATGAAACTGAACTAATGACATACTTCCAGGAACTGGTGAGTTTATCTCATGAAAAATATCAATATTTTTCATTTATTTCAGATTATTTCACTCTGGAAAATATGGTGTAAATAGTCTATGGAGCAAATACTCACAGCTGAAATCAACATTGATTGTTGAAGGAAAGATCAATATAACAGCATTCAGTCAGCTGATTGATTTTCTGAAAGTTGAATTGAAAGGATACATTCCTAAAAAGTCAGTTATTATTTTATTGAACTACAGAATAACATTTAGCGGGCGTTATGATTCAGAATACCCTCTATAACGCCCCGGGCGTTATGGGTCTGTTAATAGCGACCGTTGCCAAGATATTATGAAGCAATAATGGACAAGTGAAAAATAATACTATTTTCGAAACTTATGCATCGTTGCATAATGGCCACTGAATTCATGTCAATGCAGTCCTTTTCCTTCAAAATCATGTCAGAATTGTCAATATTTTCAATCGATTCGCGAAAAATTATATTCCTAGAAAATTACACCGACGAAATACTGTTTCTCATCTTGAACTCTTGTGAAATTTATGTTCTTCGGGATACTGTCGTTTTGCGATTGGGGCTATCCACGCTAGTTTTCAACATTTTATAGCTGTGCATGCCTGCAGTTTGTTCGTACGAAATCCTGACGGAGTTGTAGGGTGCTGTTCGACCGCACCATAATGCCCAATGTGATACTTGAAGATTTATTGCTTGTGCTGGACTCAGGATCATCATGTGAGATAAAATCCACAATTTTTCATTTTTTTGCTGCATTGTTGCATGAAGAGCAGATAGCTACTAAGTGGGTATATTGTTTGGTGAAAGCAAATCTCATATAGGATGGCGTAAATGAAATGAATCTCGTTGATTTCAGGAGAAATCATTTGAACCTGTCCAATGTAGTAGATATCAATAATTTTCAAAATAACCGATGTTTGTTTACCGTAATATAAACCTTGTACGAGATGTTCAAATGGGTCTCAAATACATCCACATTATGGTAATGGGTTGACATCTGTTAGATAATATTGTATTTTCACAAATTGACTTGTTTGAATTTCATTCAGTTTGGAGAATTGTATGGATTTGAGTCTCCATGGGAATCTGTCGAAGCTGCTGACATCAGAGTCTAATGAACAACATCAATAAAAATTCTTCTGGTTCCAAAGAAACGACGGAAAAACAAGGGAAAATCTTTTTTTCATCCACACATATTTAAAATCTATTTATATGAGTGCTCACACAAACTCGCCTACTCTGAAGTCCTGTTTTTCTCGTAGACATATCGAAACTGGAAACAAGAACAGAAGAATTATTTGTTTTGAAGAGATATTGAATTTTTTTTAAATAACTTATAACTGAAATTCAAAATTATTATTGTATTGAATCATTGTACTGAGAAGAAAGGAAGTTCTTTGTAATGTTTTTTGTCAAGATCCACTCTCAAACTAAAATGACATTGCTAATATTACAGAAATTCGAACCAACGCGAACTTGAGTCTAACCATTACTATCTTTAAAGCCCATAAAAAGTTTGCTTATCAGGAAGGTGTTGTTTTGTTTGCCTGCCTCTCGTGATAGTATTCAACATTTTATGACGATACATAAATTCAGTTTTTTCCATAGAAATTCGGAAGATGATTTCAGAAAGTTGTTCTGCTGCACAATGCATCGTGTGATAACCATTTTCCGTTGTTTCGTTTTATCATGTAATATTCGGAATTATGAGAGATGAAATAGAGACTTCGTGCATTGTTACAAATCTAGTACAATGTTGCATAACGAGGACATATTTACAGTGTGAATACGTAGATTAGATTGCAATTGTTGTTTGGAAGGTCAAATTTTGATTCCAGCAATACACCGAGGAATATTGATATTGTTTCTTCACATTTTCGCTCTACGTTTTATTCTCAACTGATTCAAAAAATTATGGGCTATTCTCTTTCAGTATTGAATTGAAAGAGACGTCAGCCTGTTTTCAAAAGGCGTGTATGCTTGAAAACGCTTTTGTATAGCAAAACTCGTATACGTTATTTTGTTATATTTATTCATGCAGATAAAGAGAAAATGTTCATTTCCTGAGGGCTTTCAATTCCCCTGGAGCCTACTTATGTACCTGTGCACCATTTCAGCTTTTGTGGGTGGCATACTGGTCCGATATTGTATCTCTGATCTGAAGAATTCATTTTGGTTTCAACCAGATACAATAGTTTCCAGAGGAAAGCTTGTCAGTCATAAAGTGAATTTTGCGCCTGCATGGATATAAGGTACATTTTCTTGTAGTTGGTACCTCAGCAAAAAACAAAATGATAAACTAGTGAATGAACATAATACTTGAAAACAAAAACACCATATTCTGCAATATTTCATTATATTTAGGAATATTTTTCGAATGGTATTTGTTCTATTCAAAGGTTGTTTGTGTGGAATACAAATTGAGCAAGGAAAAGTGATATCTATGTGTTTGAAGACTGGAAGAAGAAAATAAAAAACTTCTTTGGCAAAGAATAAATAATTTTTTTTTCTTCGAGAAAGATAATGACAAAACGTTGTTTTCTCAAACTTTATCCTCTCTAGACCAATACCCTATAGTCTTTTATATGGTTTTATCAATATCTTGGTTTGGTAGTCATGACAGACTAACCACAAATTCTTTTTTTGCGGTTAGTGAGGTTTCCATAGAAACTACTTTATTTCTGCTTCATTGTGTATGCCTTGGCATACACATTGAGCAAGAAAAAGTTAATTTCATGTGATTCAGCGTCATTTAGGCAGGAGAGTAGCTGTTGGAGGTCGATTCTTCTTTCCTTCCTTCATGTCAATGAATCGCACGTCAAAGGATGATATTCGTACCTATTAAGAGAGATTGTTGGTCTAACTTTTTTTTACCTTCCACTCCTCTCTCTGAGGTTCTGTATTCCCTTATTTCCGATCCGAAGGAGAGAAAAAAAAAAGAAAAATAGTCTCCCTAAGTTGAAGTCGATGTTGCTGTGAACATATTCATACGGTCGACCCTGTAAAACAACAATTATTTTGAATCACCGTGACTGTAGCGTAGTGTAATTTCAATTTAACTAGTACACGGGAAAACATCCTTCTAATTACTATTACACTAATTAATTACAAGATGCAGTGATTGTTTCGTTTCCAGTTACAGCGAACTAGATATTCTGGAACAAAAGATGCTCACGCTACTGTCTCTGCTTTGCTTGCATCGCACTTGCGACATACTTGAAATCGTTTTGTGAGTGTTTGCTATGCCATAAACAGATGAAGTAACTTCATACTATTCGCGAAAAGCGGAAATAATTCTCGAGTATTTCTTGCGTATATGAAACAAATTGGGATTTTCCTCACGTTAAATGACGACAGAGAGGAATGGAGTGGGATTTCAACTCTCGTGGTCACTTCTACGATAATCATATTGATAGTATTGTCTGCCGAACATACAAAATAAAATTCAAGTTTTGGAAATTCAAGTTTGATATCACATTTATATCGAACTACTTTAGCATCATCTTTTATCATTTCTTCCCACTCCTGTTTCCTTTTTTCTATGAAGTAGATGAACCAATGGGAGAGAAATTGTAATTTGGCCAGCTTATGTTGGTAACAAGCTGTTTGAAGAATACCCGAATAAGTTGGTATCTTTTAGATAAATTCAGAAATTATTGCTATTATATTTTCTTTCATTTCACATGTTTACTCCACACTTTACACCCTCTTTCTGATGCTGACATAAAGTCCTGAACTATTTTATCCACAATAACGGATACGTCATCACCTTGTCTATTTCAGATACTGGTATAATTGTGCTGATCGATTTGTTCCTTTACGTTATCAATAGGTGTTTTCGAAAGAAGTGAACACGAGAATAGGACACGGAACGACTCTACCTCAGGGAAACAAAATTGTATATGAACAATATAAAACGTGCCGCGCATGTAGGTATGTGAGAAATGAATGCGAATGCAGTATTTTTGCCTTCACCTCCTCGTTACATGATCCCCGTTGGAGTGGGGAGGTTGGACGGGAAATCAACTTTTAGCCTCGTTATGTACCACACAGGTCATTCAAGGTTGAGTTGCTTCAACCCTGAAAGCAAATATTTTCAATTGTGCACATGGAATTGGTTGTATGTCATCTACCGACCTATGCAGCTTTTAGCCAGGTATTACTTGGTTTTCGGTGGTGATGAAAGGACGAGTTGACGGTTATACATTGTTTTCACGAATATAGAAAGTACTCACTTCGAATTGAGATAATCCAGTAGGTTATTAGTTATGGGAACGATGGTTCGTGTAGTTCATAAAGAATTCCAAACCACATCAACTCCCGAATTCGGTAAAAAACACAATTAAAAATTGGCAACTTGACGGAGAATAGTGAAATGGCAAGTTTTAATCGCTTCATATTTCGTTTCAAATTGACGAAAAATAGTTTCTCTAGTTCGTAATTTTTTTATTGCTCAGTTACCAATCACCTAACAGTATACTCTATGCCTGTACGGATATGAAGTTCTCTTTACGATCCAAATGGGCACAAAGTTTTCATAAGTCGAACTGGGTATAATAACACAAAAAAATCTACATGTTAAGGTTTCAATTTTTACCTTCTTTCTTCAGAAACCATAGTATCTAGTTAAAATATTCGACTTCAATATAAAAGATAAACAATCGAAAACGACAGCGGTATATTGATAACTCTATTCGATCTTCACTCTTATCGTAATTGAGATCACAGCAATGCTATATCGAATGGAAGTGGAGATATAAGATGATAGTTCAAGCAGATAGGTCTTGAGATGAAGCCAGAATTGGAATAGAGACAGATATTAATGGATAGTGTGGTGAAAGGATCCCTGAAGCCTTCTACTCGAGCTTCGGAAAGGAACTCAACAAAGTTATTGTGGTAGAAAAAAAAACCAATAACGAACTAGTTTGACATGAGAGTTGGTATGCACCGCAGGTATAAGTGGATGTATATGCCTTCGAGCGACTTATAAAAAAGAACTCTCTGGACAGAAGCTCTCGGCTTCATAAAATCGTCGCACCTCAGGGCATACATATCTTGTTAACTGAATTATCATAATATGGGTATATAGTTTCTTTTCTGAATGCTCCTATGAATAAGTTCGCCCTGAAAGATTCTTCGTTCGATGTAAATCTATATTCAATAAAAGCTTTCACAGTTTCTCGTACGATCCTCTCACTAGCTCCATGTTCTTTCACCCATGTGTTGAATGATCTTCCCGGTCGACCTATGTTAAAAATCGGACATGATTCACATGATTATTCATAAACATGTTCACTGTGGCACCCCAGTTTTTTTGTCAATCCTTATATATACTCCCAACTTATTATTCGTTTTGAATTTCGTGTTTCTACAATTCAAGAACCTTACAATTATGCTAGGTTGGTTCAATTATTCGGCTCAAGATACACCTTGAGTGCTTGACCATGAATGATTATAACTAATGCCAATGATACTTTCACAATTTGAATATACTCTCAACACATCACAATTCATAGCAAAATATGACAAAGGTTCGAGTATCTACCCTTTTGGGCTCTCAGTAATAACTTCCGAGCGTTTCATTTTCTCCTGGAAAAATGCAATTTCCCTACCAAAGTAGCTTTTAGCGTACCCACTGTATTCAATTACAGTCGTTTTTTTCTCAAATTCGATTTTACTCCATTGTTCAAAACAGTTTCAATTGGATTACTAGGGTAGGCAATTCATCGTTTCAAGTTGACGGACTAGCTAGCTTTCATGTCTGATTAATGCACTGGCAATACAAGTTGTCTTTGATAGTGGGATCCAGGTGAAAAAATAGCTTTTTGTTGCGGAAATTTCTGGAAGAGTTGGGGTAATTATTCACTAGAAAAACATTCAACTGAGGATTTGAACTTCCCGCTGGGATAAGATTAACCTAGTTGCTCATCACTTCAGGCATTTACTGGTAAATGAAATAATTGTTCAAGAATGATAAGGTAAATCCACAAAATGAACTTGAATAAAATGTGCTGAAGCCTCTGAGCCCTTGAAGTTATTTTTGTCTAGTGAAACAAACACTAATTTCCCAAGTTTTTCCCACGACTGATTTGACTTTCCTTATTCCATGAGTGATGGCATCCTGTAAGAAATATGCGTGCATATTTGGTTGCATATGGGAACTGAACCACAATATTTGAACTCGTTCGAATGCACTGGAAGTATTTATCTACTGTGTTATTGCTACGATAAAAATTATAATATTGTTCATTCTTGAATGTTTTGGTTGTAGGAGAAGGGACAGACAAATGGATGTGTCTCGATAAATGTGCTTTGAAATATATGTACATTCATTCGTCAAAAGAGTGTCTATCAGTGTCTGGTTGTTCTTGTAGGTGAGAGAAATATGATTCGTTGAAAAGTATAAAAACTCTCTGGAAACAAATGGAAAGTTGAACTTTACTCTGTATTTGAAATGAAGAACAAAATTCATGGAAATAATAAAAGTAATCTTAAAAATTTCCCCCAAATAACTGAGCCCAGGATATTGGGACTACTCTAGCAATTACTTGGTATTAGTCATTATCTTCAATTTCTTCAACTGATAGCACATAACTCGAAAAAATACCTCTATATGAACGTTAAAAAAATATAATATGCAATATTCTAGTTGGTAGAAGAAAGAATCCACCCACCACAAAATGATGAAATTCAAACAGTACTCAATAATATGCAATTATTGTAAAACGTGTTCATCGCATTCGACGTGTTGTCATAGTCAGCCTTATGCATATCACGTGCAATGAAACTTTTTTTTGCAATTGTTACATAAACAACTATTTCGATCATATTGCATTTCTCCTGCGATACTTCTGATACATAAATGAACTATTCTAATGAATGTTGGAGACGCAAACACCCACCCGCCAACATATAATTTCTTGCGCATCCGCCATATTTAAAAAAATCATTTTTGTACTGATAATTCTGGAGATTGGGCCTTTCGTCTGCGGCAGAATGAGTTATAAAGGTGAATTCTTTCTCCTGATACTTCTTTCCAAATCTTGCGTTCAATCGATCGCAGTTAAAATACGTTGTGTCTAATGAGCTAACGCTCACCTGCGTTAGGTATTTCAACAACGACCATCCTAATGATTTCCACTGCGGGTAACGCTTCTTTGATCAAGTTTTGGGGTTCACACCTCGATGACGTTATGCACCTCGAACGAAAAAAATTCCTCAGCTTCTCATCAATCAGTACATATTGAGAAAAGTTCTGATCACCTGGCTATATGGCGAAGGTGCAAGAGCAACAGTTATGGCGAGTGAGTGTATGCGACTTCGCCATATATTCAAATATTTCCGTGCTAAAGGGCCATGACTCCAGAATATTATCGATAAATTTCCATTCTTCCATTGAAAAAATTGACATTCATCTGAGAAAATTCTCAGATCGAGTAGGAACCGTATAGTTGATTTCCTGAAACATTCTCAGCTGAATCCATCGATCTGAAAACAAATAGAAGTTTGTACAACAATAGTGGATATGTTGTACATATCTATCTATCGCAAGAGTACGAAGTTTGAGTATAATGCCGTAGGCCGAGTGCGATGTGGCCAATCAACGTGTATAGTTATCTTTTCCTTCGACCTGGTAAATATTTTGGAACTCTCTTTCAAGTATCGTATTGATAATCAATTCTAATAGCATTGTATTTAGATTACATAGTAGGCTCACCTTATGGACTTATCATTGGAGGACGATGGAGGCGAAATGTAGTTGGCAGCACCGTCGAATGGATGCAGACGTTTATTAAGGTTGAAAATCGCTTGTTTTCGTTACACCCGACAGACTGGATTGTAACAGGACCGGCATCAGCTATTTCGTAGCTTTACCGTACCTTTCACTTGGATTATATTCATATATTTGTTGTGTTTAATATCATTATTGTTCACAATTTACGAATAGTTGATATTTATATGAAGTTTATTCACTTGGTTTTATTTATCAGAGAGCTACAGTATTGATTGACACCAATTTTCGGGTCTAGCTAAATTGCAGGTCAGCAAATGATCCCCGAGTTATTTTTAAATTAAACAGAGGTGAAACTCGACCAAAAACCTGCTTCAGTGGAGAAAAAAAATCAACCCTTCACCCCCTTCTTTCGAAAATGAGAAAAAAAAACTTTTGATGGCGAATCAACCTTATTATGTAGGTTGTATTATACAGAGGTGAAACTCCACAAAATCTATTTTTGTTTCAAATATCCGAGAGAACGGGGGTGATTGGTTTGATTTTTGTAACAAAAAATTAATACATAAGGTCTAGTTTCTGTAAGAATTTTTGCCGACTGCAAGTTTGTTGTTTGAATTCCGAGAGAACAACGTTAATTCTTCATTAAAAGCTTCCGTCCATGGTAATATCACCAATAAATGCCCGTACTTCAAACAATCAAAAACTGAACATAAACTTCTTTGACATCACAACCCCCTGGAATGGTAATCTACCAAAGAGTAGAAAAATCACCTCCATTTGCTCAGAGCTCACAATAAAAGACCTCAGGTAGAATTGTTCGATACACCTCAGGTCACGTGATCAAAAATCCTGATCCGAGATGTGATTGAAAAACTGAACTACAACATTTATGTTCGGTATGTACTGATCTGTCAGGACTTCTGTTCGCTTACACCATAACGTCTTTGACAACTGTTGTTTATGACACTTTAAGGTAAAACACGATTAAATTTAATTTGAATAAACACAGTGTTCATAGTACATTCGCTTGAAAAAGATACAGTGTATCGAAACATGTCGCGAAGACATTACATTATGTGGAAATTTAATCGTGTTTCACCTTATAGTCTCACAACTATGGTTTCCTTCAAGTAACCGCCACCTCAATAAAAAATAAAACTGTTTTTTATGCATTACTTACATTCCAATATTCAACTACATAAAATATGGATCTATTTACTCTAAATTATATTACTTAAATGGCCGACTTGGTGAAAATACATAAAAATTTCATTGGAAATCAATTGTGTGATTTCCACTAGACAGTTTGCCAAACCGCTACACGTGTTTCACTATAGAATAGCTTCTGTAGGCCTGAAAAAGCTATTGTGTAGTAAAGCACGTGTAGCGGTTTGACAAACTGTCTAGTGGAAATCACACAATAAAGTTTTTTTTGATAACGTCAATTATATTATTAGTTTTGTCTAAATCACTGAATTATTCAGGTCAGATTTTTTTCATACGTATTTGTAGAAATATTCATGAATCAACACTCCACTTCAATGTTACGAATATGATTACACTATTTCAAGCAAAGAGTACTCATAGTTTATTAGTCAACATTTTTGAATTAATTTGCTTACAATTCTTTCAATACGGGCCTGTCTCGACTCCCCGTGCCGGTCAAAAAGATCGCTGTAGCGATGATATTTCTATCCAACGGTAAATACATTAGCGTTAGCCTACTAGGTAGTCTATATACAATGCTAATAGAATCGAGATTTTTTATAAGGATATACAAATTCAATCATGCAGCGTCAAGCTATTATTATGAACAATTATTTGAATTCTGAAGCATTGTTGCAATTATTCTGAAATATTTGAGAACTCACTGCTATCATTTTTCATGTATTGAGGATGTCATAAAGGCAGAGTCATTTTAGAGAAATCACAGAAAAATATTCATGTCTGTAATCTCAACGTGTCTGATATGACAACTATCCGACTATTTGATTACTCAGGCTTGACATATCACTGTCGCGTCGAGATCTGTCAGCTTAGCTACTGAAATTTTGATAAAAAATATCTCGAAAAATCATTATTTCATTCCGAGCTGATTATTTGTAGTATTTGTAACAAATTCCCCGCGAGCATAATTCAAAATTCACTACTCGAAAAGTTTCTATTAATAATAGTAACGAAGTCCTTATCGTTTCCTCATAAGCAGAAAAATTTCAGTTTCACATAAATGATCCGAGTACATTCAAAATGATATCAACTTGCACAGGAGCCTCGGGGTACGCCAGTAGGTAGGGTGCCAAGGAAAAAGTTGGAAACACCAGTTGGAGACAAAAGTTGTATTTGTATTACTTCCGTAATGCCAAGTGACAGTCTATGGCTTAGTTGTATGAGTATCTAAAATAAAATATGCACCTAAGAACGGACATTTGTTACAATGAAATACGATACCCCTCATGGCCACATGGCCTAAAAACAAAATTCACTAAGTAACCTTTCCAGTCACAATAACATACCTAAAATAAAATATGCGGGTGCAAGATTCCATGGAATTCACAGTCCTTTGATAACCCAAAGCAATCTTTTATCATTTGATACTCTCAACTTTCCGGTACCACACTCCTGGAAAAAAACACCGCCAGTTTTCTTTGACAGTTGAAAAACTAACCCCAAGAACGGGAACGAATATCAAACGAAAATCGAACGCGTTGCGCCCTCCATTGCCTACCTGCCTTACCTTGTAAGTATACAGTAATAGGAAGGGATCTACAGCGGTACCTATCGTACCACAACTATGTGCGGCAGTTATTGGCCAAGAGATGGCGCGGTGGCGTGAACCTGCTTTTAATTGAAGGGTTGAGAAATTACTTTCAGAAAAAGATCGTTCAACGTGAACTCAGCGGATCAAACCACGGATCTGTTACACCCGACCCCCCTCTAAAGGAATTTCGAAACATTCTAAATTATCTCGCTTTTTCTTTACGTAAGTTACCTTTAAATAAAATGCTGGGGGCGCCGACTCGATAAATGACAACATTACTCTATTGCACCTGAAACTCCATGTAAAAATTCTAACGAGACAACAACACTCTAAAATTTGACAAGACGAAACCGGATAGCGAGTTTTACGGCGGACGTTGATGATATTTTTTCAAATGGCTGGCGTGGAATAGACCGCGTTCTCGGCGTCCACCGGGAAACTCCAGAAGGTAACTATGTTCGCGAACCACCTTTTTTATTCGGTAGGGGCCTTCGAACAACAACAACAGCTTTTTGGTTTCGGCCTTAATGGCTGACGATACATTATTTGCCTTGAGAAGCACAAGCTCTCCTACCTGATATCGCTCGTAGGGACGACCAGGATACCGGATCGCTCTACGTTCCGCCCTGGACTTGAGAGTTGCTTCGGCCAGAATGAGCTTCTCCTCAAGGGTCTGATTCGAAACGGCGACAGCGTCTTCTGGCGTCAAGTGAGCCGGAAGCAATCGCGGTCGATCTTTCCCTAATTGAAGCTCGTTTGGGGCAAAACCAGTCGATTCGTGTACAACAGAATTCATATACTCCTGGAAAAGTTTTATGTTGCAAGCCCAACTGCTATGATTTTCGTGGCAGTAGGTTCGCAATATACGTCCTATTTCGCGCATACAGCGCTCAACAGGGTTGGCACAGGCATGCCTGACCGAGATATAAGTTAGCTGAACCCCAAGATCGGCCAAGGAGTTTTTCCACACCTTCGAGGTGAATTGAGTGGCGTTGTCGGATAGTATACGACGAACTTGACCATATGTGGGGAAATAATCCTTAAGTAGTCTATTCAGCATTGCTCTAGTCGTAGCCCGTTTCAAAGGATATAAGGCAATGTGTTTGGTGAATACATTGAAAACCACGAACAGGTAGGCGGTCCCTCCTCTAGATCTGATAAGTGGCCCAAGAGTATCGATCGCGACGAGGTCATCTTTAGAAGCTGGGACGATCTGGGCCTGCGCTGGGTTTGGTAACTTAGAAATCTTCGCCCTTTGGCACACATCGCAGGTTTTCACAACCTGTTTGATGGTACGCTGCATATTCGAAAAGAAAACCTCGTCCTTCAAGGCTAAATAAGTTTTATACGCACCGAAATGGCCGTAGGCGTTGTGGAAAGCGAAAACTATATCCGGAACCAGCTGTTGCGGAACGCAGAGTAACACCTTTTGCTCATCGCCCCTGAACTTGTACAGAACCTGATTGTATACCACAAACTGGCTACGCAAATTCTCATTCGTGGGCAATTCTTGAATTATAGATGACAACTTTTTGTCCTCTTGCTGGAGCTGGCCAATACGTTTAAGCTTCTCAAGCGCCTCGCCGTCCAATTTCAGCATAGAGAAGAGATTGAAAGATTTCTCCGCAGGTGTCGGTAACCTCACACAGGCATACCTCGACAAAGCATCACAAACGGCGTTGTCCTGGCCGGGAACATGAACAATCTGAAACCGGAATTCTTGTAGTGCCAATGCCCAACGAGTTATTCGCGGTGACAGCAATCGGCATGAGTTCAGATACACCAGTGCCCGACTATCGGTATACAAAAAAAATCGTTCGCTAACAAGTACGTTCTCCACCGACGAATACACCACAAGGCCGCAAGGACTTCCTTTTCGTTCGCATGATAGTGCCTCTTCCTTTCCAAAAGGAGACGACTGGCCCAAGCAACAACATGTTTCCTTCCATCAACCATTTGGAATAGGTGGCCGGCTATACCGACGTCGCAGGCGTCGGTGGCAACATGCCACGGTCGCGAAAAGTCGGGATGGTAGAGCAACGTGGCAGACTTCAGCTCCTCCTTTATCTTGTGAAAGGCTCTCTCCTGGTCAGCTCCCCACTGCCAAGTCGTTTTTTTCTTCAAAAGCCTGGTCAAAGGTTCGGCCATTTCAGCAAAGCTATTCAGAAAAAACCTATCATAATTGCAAACCCCTAGGAACTTTTGGACTTCCTTTACATTCGTAGGCCTTCGATAATCGGAAACTGCCTGGATACGCTCTGGGTCTGGCTTGACCCCATCGGTGTTGACTATATAACCTAAGAACTGCATTTCAGCATGAAAGAAAACACATTTAGAAGCCTTCACCATGAAACCCGCTGTTCTCAACCTGTTGAATACTAATTCCAAGTGATAAAAGTGCTGCTCCACCGACTCACTAGTAACGATGAGGTCATCCACGAAACTGATGAGAAAACTAGAAAATTCATCACCAAAGACTTTCCTTATGGCACGAGTGAACGAACTGACTGCAGTGGAGATACCAAATGGTAGGACACACCACTGATAACATATTCCACCTACCATGAATCCACAGTATTTTCGGTCCTGCTTCCGCAATGGGACCTGCCAATATGAATGAGACAAGTCTATTTTGGACATACATTTTTTCCCACCTAGAGACCTAATGATGTCTTCAATACGAAGAGGGGACTCCCGGTCTGGCTCCATCACGGAATTCAACCGCCGCGCGTCGAGGCAAATTCGAA
This sequence comes from Zygogramma bicolorata, assembly GCA_032362365.1. Classification (NCBI taxonomy): domain Eukaryota; kingdom Metazoa; phylum Arthropoda; class Insecta; order Coleoptera; family Chrysomelidae; genus Zygogramma; species Zygogramma bicolorata. Next base: position 2,711,380 of record JAVJAQ010003124.1, on the reverse strand, counting down.
CGCCACCGTCCTTTTTAACGGTGGTCATTAGAGGAGACACGTACGGGGTGGACGCTCTTTCAATAACCCCCCATTCTTCCATTTGCCTAATAGCCTGAGACACCGTATCCCGATGTGCCACAGGAATTGGGTAAGGTTTAATAAAAAAATGCGTTTTATCGTTCAGCTTGATTTCGTGCTCATACAAATGCGTTTTTCCAGGGGCATTCGAAAATATCGATTTATATTTCAATAAAAGCAGCTTAAACTTTTCTTTTTCAGACTGGGACAATACACAACCCGAACAAACATCATTTGGATCAAAGGTATATAGGGAGTTGAAAACATCTTGCTGAGATGAACTACTATATTTGTTCATCGAGTTATTAACAATGGCGGAAATGCTTGGACTCGGTAGGCTGTCAAAACCATGTTGGAATTTCATTTCATTCACAAACAACCCCAAATCGCTGAAGGAAACACCCTTATTTTTCAGATCCACTGAAGCATTTTGTATCCTAAGGAAATCTACACCGATTATAACCGGAAAGGCTAAATCAGAGATCAATAGAAATTCATGGGAGAACTTTTGGTTTCCCATAACAAAGGTGAGTAGAACTTGTGCTTTTACCTTTTTGTGCTTGCTTTTGAAAGCCCCTACCACAGAAATACCAGTACAGGGAAAGCAAGGAAATTTTTTAAATTCATCTACCTGGGACCACACATTCTCGGAAATGGCCGAAACGGTGCTCCCGGTATCTACCATTGCCAAGAATGATAGGCTTAAAATTTCCAGCTTAACCACTGGTGAATGTATTTCTAAAGCGCTGTGATCGAACTCGCACTCCTCTAACAGTTCATCGACAGGATTATTATTTATTTTAATTTTTTGAATGGCTCCATTGACAACTTTTCCCTTTCCTGAGCCTAAGAATGGGAATTTATATCGTTTCCCGGAGGTGAGGAGGTCTTCTCTTGTTCTTCCCCAACGGTTAAGCAGGAAATATGATTTTCTGAAAAAGGTCTATTCGATGAATTTCTATTTCCTGAATAGACAGGTTTATAAGACCGTTTATTGGTATCAATATCATCAACGCGCTTATCCCGTTGAAACCGATTTTCAAATTTTTTTTTCATTATTATTATTATTATTGAAATAGTGATCAGCTTGTCTAAGCCTATCAGCCGCATCTAAAAGACCCTGAGTCCCTATCAACGTGGCAGATATGTTGGGAGGGAAATGGCGTGCGATTGAACTAATTAACTGTTCATTTGAATAAGGGGGTATAATATGACGGGCTTGTGCCACTAATTTGTTGAAATAGTTCACAAAGGATCCATCTCCCTCACAATATCGACCTGTTTCCAAGTTCAGTTTGATTTTTCTTTGCCTATTTGCACCCCAGAACTGTTCAATAAAAGCCCTTTTGAAATCAGGGTACGCACCAAAGGTGTACATATAGGCGTCGAACCATATTTTAGCTGACTTTTCAAATAAATTCCTTGTTAGAAAAGAAAACTGAATAATGCTCAAGTTATTCACATCAATGTAGCATTCCAAATAATTTAAAAAATCAATGGGGTGCAGCTTTCCATCATCCGCAAACGTGGGTAAACTTTGACAATTCTTAAAATCATTCAAATCACCTTTGCTAATTTTTTCTGAATTTGAGGAGGTACTTGCACCGGCATATTCTTGGTTTACATAGCTAAAAACGTTCTGTGCCCTATTATTTATATTACTGCAATCATAACTGGTTTCCTGCTGATGTGGAAACCCAAAATTATCATTTGCATAACGCCTACCACTATTTGGATTATCACTCTGTACATTATTCGCATACAAACTAAAATTTGTTACGTTATTTCTATCTGTGAACCTATGCTCTTGTATACTGCTTGGTATGGAAACATGCTGAATATTTTTCCTACTACTACTATAACTAGGACCATTACTATCGAATCTCACTCGGTTGCCCTCTGAGATGGACATGGCTTGCAGAGCCTTACGTACTTCAAGTTCCACAAGGTTTTGCAGATCGCCTGAACTGTTTCTGCTCAGATTTGCCTGCACAACCTTCGGTGCTTGACTGGTTGTTAAGGTTGAGTATAGTCTTTTTGGGGTGACCGCATTAGCTAGTGCAGATTTACTCAAAGAAGTTGGATCCGATGCAAGTCCCTTCGATGACTGCTCCTCCCTTAGTAAACTAAATTCGTTACCTTGTATTTCTCCGTCACTATTCTGTTCCAGGTCATTCATTTCCGGAAGTGGTGGTGGTTGTGGTATATGTTGCTGCGGACCCAGCTCTAACCCGTTCAGGGTTTTACTCCTCAAGCTGTAAGGTGGTGTTTTTCCCAGAACCATCATTCCACAGGACCCTAGCCCCACGTTGGGCGCCAAGATGCACAGGAGCCTCTTAGTTTTCAGGGTTCGGGGTACGCCAGTAGGTAGGGTGCCAAGGAAAAAGTTGGAAACACCAGTTGGAGACAAAAGTTGTATTTGTATTACTTCCGTAATGCCAAGTGACAGTCTATGGCTTAGTTGTATGAGTATCTAAAATAAAATATGCACCTAAGAACGGACATTTGTTACAATGAAATACGATACCCCTCATGGCCACATGGCCTAAAAACAAAATTCACTAAGTAACCTTTCCAGTCACAATAACATACCTAAAATAAAATATGCGGGTGCAAGATTCCATGGAATTCACAGTCCTTTGATAACCCAAAGCAATCTTTTATCATTTGATACTCTCAACTTTCCGGTACCACACTCCTGGAAAAAAACACCGCCAGTTTTCTTTGACAGTTGAAAAACTAACCCCAAGAACGGGAACGAATATCAAACGAAAATCGAACGCGTTGCGCCCTCCATTGCCTACCTGCCTTACCTTGTAAGTATACAGTAATAGGAAGGGATCTACAGCGGTACCTATCGTACCACAACTATGTGCGGCAGTTATTGGCCAAGAGATGGCGCGGTGGCGTGAACCTGCTTTTAATTGAAGGGTTGAGAAATTACTTTCAGAAAAAGATCGTTCAACGTGAACTTAGCGGATCAAACCACGGATCTGTTACAAACTGTGATTTGAGTTGGAGGAAGAACCCAGAAGAATATTTTGACTTTTCGATGCATTTTGGAGTAGTACATCTTTTCAGTCCACCTCCTAATAGATAACAGAACATCATTTATTTTTGTCAGTGAATGAAGTTTTTGACAAGGCAGGAAAAGGTACAATAATTAGTCGTCCGCAAACATAATATGTGGATCATCATAATGTTCTACTATGGGCTGCAAGTTAGATGTAAGAATGGGAAAAAGAGTAGGAGCGAGTACCAATAGGGGAGTCCAAGCGGGGATTTCGGGATTTACTAAAGCGAGGCAGATTAATATACAGGAGGAGACCTTGTATCCGGTTCAGTACTTCCACCATATATGAGCCCTATATATATATATATATATATATATATATATATGGAAAGATTTACTACGTTTCGGCTCCCATTTCGGAGCCATTTTCAAGACTGAGTGACCTTGCGTCTAGGTCTGAGTTGTCTTACTAGCTACTAAAAAAATTATTGGTCAGCTAGTAAGACAACTCAGACCTAGACGCAAGGTCACTCAGTCTATATATATATATATATATATATATATATATATATATATATATATATATATATATATATATATATTTATATATATGGCCGCCCGTCAAGGATAAAGGATCAGATTAGTAAAAAAAATTATTTGATAATCTGAAATTCTTGAGCGCATCATATTGAGGTAGGGTGAGTTAGTTACATCCGGAAACGTGTATATTCCACTAATCTGAAAATTCGAGAGTGACCTAAGGTAGGAGGAGGGCTACGAAGTTTTAAAAAAAACGTCATTCGACATTCTCGAGCGTGGCCGATTTTATTTCCATTTTGAAGGAAATAATTCAAGATTTACAAAAAATATATAATCTGACGAGTTCCACTAGCCGAAATAATAAAAATGCATCGATGATGTTTAAGGCGTGCAGCTACGTGATGCCTTTATTCCTCACTTCGCGTTTCTATTTCTCCCACTCTTTCTCTATCTATTGCTCTCTCACTCCGTCCCCACTCTGGTTTTTGTTACCATGACAGTTGATCACACAGACTCATTCGTGGCATGATATTGGTCACAAGGAATATCCAATGTTTCAAAATTTGAAAAAAATGTAATTGATTATAATGATATTCTTTAGAATACAACTATTCTACTAAAAAAAATATACACTTTCATTTGCATGATTCTTCCTGAGCTTTTCAATCATTCAAGTTCAATGATGAAAAACAATGGAATTGACAAAATAAGCGAATCAGTCAGATTAACACACGTAAATTTTAAAAATATGTAGGACATAGATGATATCAATATCTGACGCGCTCGAGTATGTCCATGCGATAGTTTTTGTTACATTTTTGAAAATCTTCACCCGCTTTCCCCACCTATGAATAGTTATTCATTATATAATATTTTTTTTAACATCTAAGCTTCGCAACCCAATAGGTCCCTACGACGCTCGAGTAAATCCCTTACTATACTGAATCATGCGGAACACCATTATTGACAGTTCGTTTATCCGAACTGTTTGATGGTTATTTATACCATCAAATTGAGATCGATTGTGGGGTTTTTTTCTGACCCAGTCCAGAACTCGACCGTTAAATCCATAATAATGAGATTTAGCTATGAGGCAATCGTGGATGATAGTATTAAATGCCTTCCATATCCAATAGAGTAAGTTATAAGACTTCTTTGTTGTTTAGGTCCCTGATAAAGTATCTGTTTTCGAACAGACAAATTGTCCTATACGAGAATCTGACTATTTCAGAAGTGGAATATGTTGTCCTTCAAGTCCTGAAGGTATGACACTTGGAAAGACAGTAAGGCTCCTTCAGCAATGTTAAATTTATTGGACAAAGATTACTGAGACCATTCTCTTTTGTGAATCAGTTTTCTAAATAGTCTTGGTCACTTCTAGGAATGATTCCAGCTCTACAGGGAGATTATGAGTGGTAATTTTATTGTAAAAATTGTTATGTGAATTACTTCAAATATATATAGAAACGACATCCCATCATATTATTTCCTATGAAATAATTTATAGTCTGTAATGTGTATTCTGACTTCACGAATGAGTGTAATTCTCTTGAATCGATTAGGAATAAGTTATTCATGTAGAAAATGTATATATTCGATATCCATTCCACATTTTCCTTATTGTTTATTGATGAACAATTTGTGGATGTTGAATACATATGTCCAGAGAGCATTAACTTTTTCCCCAATGTAACTTCTAGACTGATTCAGAGAAAAAAGAGCCACAAGAAATCGTGAGAGCTCCATATAACCATTCCTCTAAAAAAAATATTGAACCCATAGAAAATCCGCCGGAATCGAATTCCCAACGAATCCGGTCATTCGAATCATTCCGAACGGCTGTGTCAATAACTCGCAATGAAAACACGGACAACAAATGAAAATACAAACAACAACAACAAAGAGGAAAATAGAAATCGGGGGTTAGATATAATAGTAAACAGGATGCGTCGTTTATTTACAAGGGCTGGGAAGTCGAGATGGGATTCAGGCAAACATTTGCCGTTCAAATATTTTTGACGATGATGAATGTTTGTTCAGGATACTACGAAATACACAGTGTCATCATCAAAGTTTGCATCATCAGAGATATTTGCGACTCTGTGAGAAATTCGACTCTGCAGTTTTCGCTTGAAAATGTTGTTTCTCTGGACATGTTGAAAGGTGATTCAAGACGAATTTCAACTTTCTACTGTCACTTTGCCTTTTTCTGTTTTTTATGTGACAGATTGAAAGATCTGATATTCATCAATTCTTGTATTGTATGTATTCGTAATGTATCAAGTTTTTGATGTTTCGGAATATATTTTATTTATATAGAGAAATATTCAAGAGGTTGAATTGTGAATTAGTTTTAAGAACAGAAGCAGATCCGAAACGGTAAAAAAGAAAAGTGGTTACATTTTTTGAAGAAAATCTTGAATAAACGAGACCTTTGGTGCGAGAGTTGAAATTTTGTGTTCAGTTGTGTTCACTTATACCAAACTGATATTATTTGCAATCGACGTGAGTTTTTCTAATAAGAATAGCATTTTCAAGAAAACAAAACTGATACTAAATCTAAACATATTCATATTCTCGAAAATGTAAGGAAATGGAAAACGACCTTATTTGGTTTGGTATGGTGAGTTAGTTACATCCTGAAACGTGTATATTCCACTAATCTGACAATTCAGGAGTGACCTAAAGAAGGAGGAGGGCTTCAAAGTTGTAAAAAAATAACGTCATCTCGACATTCTCGAGCGTGGCTAATTTTATTTTCATTCCGTAGAAAATTATTCAAGAATTGCAAAAAATATATAATGTGACGATTTCCACAAGCAAAAATAAAGAAAATTCACCGATAAAGTTTAATGCAAGCAGCTACGTGATGCCTATATTCCCCTCTCCACGTTTCTTTTTCTCCCTCACTATTTCTCTATTTATTGCTCTCTCGTTCCGTCCCCACTCTGGTTTCTGGACAGTTGATCACACAGACTCATTGGTGGCATGATATTGTTTACAACGAATATCCAAAGATTTAATATTTTGAGAATTTTATTGCTTATAATTATTTTCCTATAATTACAATTATTCTACTAAAAAAATTATATAGTTTTTTATTTGCATGCTTTTTCCTGAACTTTTCGATTGATTTAGTTCAATGATTGAGAAAAATTCAAAAAAAATCAAATTGGCAGAATAGGCGAATCCCTCCAGATAAATGTCAGATCATAGGACTGCAACGTCTAGAGCGTAAATATGAACCATATATATCTTAATCTGACGCACTTGTGTATTTCAAAATGACGATTTTTTTTTTTACATTCTAATAACGGCCGCGAGTCACGTCCAAACCGTCAGATTATTATATAAGAGCTTTTTTTAGGTTCACTCAACATTCTCTCAGAAAATCTGACGCGCTCGAGTATGTCATGCAAAATGTTTTTTTTACACTTTTGAAAGTCTATAGCCGCTCCCCCGCACCGATGAAAAGGTATACATTATATAACATTTTTTTTATCATCTAAGCTTCGCAACCTAATAGGTATATATGACGCTCGAGTAAATCCCAATTTAGAATCGTGTACGTACGACTACCCCCATCATGAAAACAATCAGATTAACATAGGTACATTTTCAAAAATATGTGGGACATAGATGATATCAATATCAGACGCGCTCTAGTATGTCCATGCAATAGTTTTTTGTTACATTTTTGTAAGTCTATAGCCGTTCCCTCCCACCGATGAAAAGGTATACATTACATAACATTTTTTCTTTTTATCATCTAAGAAGCTTCGCAACCCATTAGGTCTCTATGACGCTCGAGTAAATCCAGATTAAGCATCGTGGGCTCTCCTACTATTATCAAATTCTGCTATTTCTAGATTTCATTCGTTTCCATGACATTATTCAGCTTTATTGACGAAGACAATAAGTTGTTGAATTCAAAATATTATACTATATAGACGTCAGTGAATAATTTAGGTAAGATGCCTAGAAATCCTGGTGATTCATTTGATTAGATTTTGTTGAGATTTTTGTGGCGAATAAAACAATCGACGCTTTTGAAGGTTCCCCTATTTTTTCGGTAGAGGGCGTTATGTTCCCATTTTTCAAATTTGATGACAAGTGTCATTCTGTCAAGTTAATTGTCATATTGTCATGGCAGATTGAAATTTTGATGTTTACGATGTTTTTATCGTGTTTATTTGTTGATTTCATTGCTTTTAAATATCGAAACGTTGTTACTGGTATCTCATTGTCCACCCATTATCCTTTAGGTTGCGATCTCTTCTCGCTAGCCAATCAAATGAAAGTTGACAAACCCGACTGCACATTTAGCTTCAGATAAGACTGACAAGAGCGTGTTGGCGACATCTGTACATATTTGTACGGAAACCTCCAAAAGCTCAATCATCCACCAAAAATCAAGCAATCTAGATTTCGCCATTTTTATCCCAAACTTCTACAGGTATAAGTGAACACACCAGAGTTTTCAGGCATCTTGAATTCAGGCATAGGTGAGTGAATTACTGACTAACACATTTGGCCTTGCAACCAATAAACAGAACGTGCCGCTATGATAACAGCTGAAATAATATAAATTTTTCTCATTTCGGTTATATCACGGTTGAATCGACGGGTACAGGGTTTCCACTTTACTTTATTAGTTTGAAAACAGGTCCTATAACTCATATTATCGCGGAGATTTTTAATTAGTTCTTTGCCAAAATATGTGTTTCGAAATTTCGAATATCGAAAATTTCATAGTGGATATGGATGTATATGTTCCTTCCTTGCTTTATCGGTACGATGTTCTTTGGATATGACTTTGGTTCTGCTTGCGATCAGCTTTAAAATTAAAAAATCTCATCATGTCAATTAGTGAAGGAACAATGAGGTGGAACCTCAAGTGTGAAGAAAGCTGAAACTTGTTATGTAGAAATCAATTTCGTTTCGTTAGCAAGGTTACTATCTTCAGGAAAAAAGAATTCATATCAAATCTGAAGACTGGGTTTAGCTGTTTATATACTAAACAATCTTAGGTAGTGCAAAAACTATCTGCCAAGTTTTTTAGTTCGATATGAAGTTGGATAAATCAAAGAGCAGGCTAAAAGGGATATGCTCTTTATAACCAATTGAACTATTTTCACATTTTGCTTTTTCAAAACAGAGGGATAGCCCTGTTTCATGAACATTCTGCATGAAACGCTCGTCGAGTGCAAATAATATTAGTTTGGTCTTATGGTAACTGATCTCTACAAAAAGTTCCAACTCCAATCAGTGTAGTTTTTCTCTTTCCAAACTCTGAACCACTTTTCGAAGGACATTATTTGTTTCGCTGACGAAATCCTATGAAACCCAGACCCGTCCTGGAACTGAAATAAAGGGATATCGACAAATTTATCCTGCCCCACTTTCATTCCGGCTTTGTAGTAACACTGTTAAAACTTGGGTCGCAACGCTACATTAACCAATCCAAAGTTTTGCTTACGAGAAAAGTTTGGTAGCTTGTTTGAGTAGGAAATATTAAATTAGTCCGTTCTCTTTATCGTCTGATTGTAAATAGCAGCGCTTCCATTTTTTTTTTTTCATTTCTTTAGTTTTCTCTCTTCTTCACGATTGAGTATGGGAAAGAGAGTTCAAGTGTCCAGTACAAAAGAATTGAAAATTCTGAATGTAAATTTGTCAAAGAGTAACCTGTGGTAGAAGTCCATTGTATCTCAAAGTGGAGTGTAAGATTTACGAGAGTTTTTCTGCATTGTCAAAGAGTGATTGTAACTCGTTTGTAATGCAATGTATCACTGAATATCACAAATTCAACGTGTTTACTGGTATTTTCGGAAGTGTAATCAACCTTTCCAAATAAGTGATTATTTGACATAATCCAAATTCATGTACCAACACCATATTTTTGTTCAATCGTACAGTGATGATAGAAAATTTGAAATTCACCACAAATATTTCGTGATTCATGATGAAAGTTAATGTACTGGTTGTCCCGAATTTCAGTAAACAGACAATTATCCTGCTAAAAAAGAGAAGTGGTTTCAGGAAAGAATATGGCAATTACCTCCAGTATTTCTGAGGTAATCTAGAACAGTATCTCTGATTGGACCAAATTCAAATATTTTAAATGGAATTTGCTGGAATCATGAAAGAAACACGTTCGTGAAGCAGAATTATAACAATCAATCCCATAATCTTCAACTCAAACGTATTTATTGAAGAATATACTGAATATTACCGATCAGTATCGACTACAATTTCCATGTATCTTTTGATGTCGAACAGCAAATAATATTCAGATAAACGGTGGACCCGTCTCTGTTCATCCGCCATAATACAACTCACAATTCCTTCGCCAATTTTTTGAAAAACCAAACAAGAAACTTGAGACACGAAAAATAATATATGTATCGTTTCGAGAACGGAATATATATTTCTCATGATAAATTCTCAACCAGAACAATGATGTGGCGTTGAAAAAAAAAGATGTCACTGACTTCGATATTTCAAAGGTAACTTCGAACAGTAACTTTGATTGCACAAAATTGAAAAATGCTGAACGGAATCGAAGAAAATTGTTTGTTATGCGAGATAATGGTATTTACAAATATCAATCATTGGGTAATCCTCCACATTACGAATGAAATGAATGATATACGGATTATTACCAATCCATAGCGATTACGAATTTCACGTAGTTCGACCAAATAGTGCACCTTTGTCCAGAGGCCATATCAAACAAGGAACTTAAGACACGATAAATAATATATGTATCGTTCCGAGAACGGAATATATATTTCTCATGATAAATTCTCAACCAGAACAATGATGTGGCGTTGACAAAAAAGATGTCACTGACTTCGATATTTCAAAGGTAACTTCGAACAGTAACTTTGATTGCACAAAATTGAAAAATGCTGAACGGAATCGAAGAAAATTGTTTGTTATGCGAGATTATGGTATTTCCAAATATCAATCATTGGGTAATCCTCCACATTACGAATGAAATGAATGATATACGGATTATTACCAATCCATAGCGATTACGAATTTCACGTAGTTCGACCAAATAGTGCACCTTTGTCCAGAGGCCATATCAAACAAGGAACTTAAGACACGATAAATAATATATGTATCGTTCCGAGAACGGAATATATATTTCTCATGATAAATTCTCAACCAGAACAATGATGTGGCGTTGACAAAAAAGATGTCACTGACTTCGATATTTCAAAGGTAACTTCGAACAGTAACTTTGATTGCACAAAATTGAAAAATTCTGAAAGGAATTGAAGAAAATCGTTTGTTATGCGTAATTGTAATATTTCCCAATCCTCCACATAACGAATAAAGTTAATGATATACTGATTATTAGCAATTCATATCGATTACGAATTTTACGTCTTTCGAAGTTTTTCTATCCTCGATGCTAGGAGTTACGATCAATAATAATCTCTCATGGGAAAACCATGTGAGATCAATCACTAATGGTGCTTCCCAGAAACTTGGATTTCTATTTCGTGCGAGAAATACTCCTCTTCTCGTCAGCTTCTAATAATCTACAAGGCTCACATATGACCTGTGTTGCAATATAGTCCTCACGTATGGAGTTCTGCACAAAAACACTCATTGAAGCTTCTCCATTCTGTTTAGAGGAAGGCAATCCGTCCTCTTGGTAATTCTTTTCTAATAGACTCGCTCACTTCACTGGAGGATCGTAGAAGGGTCGGAGACTTTGTCTCTCTTCTATAGATACTTTCACCTTCGGTGCTCTTCTGAATTTTTATCAATAGTTCCACCCTTGGCTATATCTACACGAATGTCTTGACGAGTACAGAATTCCCACCCCTTCGTTGTGAACTTGGAGACCTGTCGAACCTCTCTTGCTCAGGGATCTTTTTTAACAGAACAGCTGAGCTTTGGAATTCCTTGCCGAGAGAGGTGTTTCTGGGGATTACAAACTTCAAAAATTCAAAGTGAATGTTTATTTGTTTCTCATGTCCCTTGATTCACGCGGTATTCTTTGAGCACTATAGGGTTTCCCTTTCGTGTGAATCTGCATATAAAAAAGGAATTACTTTGTATTGACGTACAATGCAATAACAGGACACTTTGATCACACAAAAAATAACATTCGTAGGGAAGATCGTTTGAAAAGTGTCAAAAGGTAATATTTTTGCTATTCTAGATTTCCGCTGACAGATGATTTCTCCTTAATAAAAATTATACGACCTGATTGGAGTGACAAAAACTATTCTCTTTTTTTCTACCGAACAGTATCTTGTGATTGAGAACTAGTAAATTCGTGATATAAACTCTTTGAAATATTATGGCATTCCTTGATATCATTCACACTACAATCTTTTCATATTACGAGTTTCTCCCATAATATACTGAATTCCAACAAACGGTATCTAGTATGACTATATTTTTCGAAGAGCAATAATAAACTTGTAATAAATGGTGGACCCGCACCTCGTCATCCGCCTCAATGCAACTTAACTCACCTTCACCATATTTCTCAATACTGAAAAACTGATATACTGAATATCGACAAAGTAGTACGATGGAATTTTTTTGCTCACTTATAAATCCAATGAAATTTATATTTTTGAGGTCATGTGAATGGAAATAACAAATTAGAGCAACATTACACTGATAAAAGATCCCATGGGCTGTTTTCACTTCGTTGCTACAGATACGCATGAATGTCAATTTTGACGTTTCTCATAAATTAATATAAATTCAACATGTCACGTTTTGGTTGTGATAATGATGAGAAGATAAACGAAATTATCAAGTCAAATACACCCAGAAAAACTGTGTACAGTAAGAAATTTGTTTGAATCAAAAAATGTTCTTCCGAATAACCCTCAAACATTGATAAATCCTCAAAAATTTAATAACAGATTTCTCAAGCTTGTTGCTTATTGAAAACAGACGTCCGCTTACGGCGTCGGACTGTTTCTAAGCAACAAGCTTTTGAAATCTATTATTAAATTTTTTCGCACAATTATCAATGTCCTCAGGTTATAACTACTGAAAATTTTTTGCTTACTTATAAGTCTAATGAAATTTATATATTTGGGGTCATGTGAATGAAAATAACAAATTAGAGCAACATTACACTGATAACAGATCCCATGGGCTGTTTTCACTTCGTTGCTACAGATACGCATGAATGTCAATTTTGACGTTTCTCATAAATTAATATAAATTCAACATGTCACGTTTTGGTTTTCGGATAACCCTCAAAGATTGATAAATACTCAAAAATTTAATAACAGATTTCTCAAGCTTGTTGCTTGAAAACAGACCGACGCTGTAGGCGTAAGCTTTTGAAATCTGTTATTAAATTTTTTCGCGCAATTATCAATGTCCTCGGGTTATTACTACTGATAATGACTTGAGACACGCGATATAGACCGTACGGCAGTGACAGATTGTTTGAATCAGTTTTCGACAGACTGCCTTCCAAAAAGAAAATACTTGGTGAAAAGAAACACACTTCTAAAATATCTACCCGCTTCGGGTCTGTAAAAACCAGAAGTTCCGATTGTTGAAATGCAGTTAACAATGATTATGATGGAATATATTCCATTCACTACTTTAAATCTGTTATACATAGAAGCACACTGTTTCACATGATTCAGCTTCCATGAATGAATTCATTGAAATCAAAATTAATGGGTGATGCTGCTTTGGAAGTATGTAGTTTGTTCAAACAGATACCGATTTCAGGTTTCACTTGAAGAACTTCATAGCAAGCTTTTTCTCGTTCAAAGTCAGGCTGTAAAAAGTGTTCTGAAGAATGTGACACTATCACCCCAACTGATAAATAAAATATTAAATCAAAATAAATAATAATGAATAATTAAATTTATTAAATTATTATTTCATGATCAATGTGAGAAGTGGATATACCGACTTTCCTAGACTATGGAAAAAAAATTTATACGTGGAAAAAATGACGTTGGTACTCGGTTGAACCAAATGTAAAAAAATTAAAATATGATAATGATAGAAACTTGTTTGTAATGCAAGATATCGCTTTCCCCAATATCACTCATACCACACAATTTTCTACATTACAAATATTTTCATAACACACTGAATAGCAATAATAATATTCATTCAATATACACTATAAATTATTTATCCCACAAGTTATAGAATGATAATTTAATAGACTCAATTAAATGTTGGAGATAACCCATAAAAGGCGAAACCTTATACATGGGTGTCATTTAAATGACAATTATACAAACATGAAAAAGTACAGCTACGAATACCGCTAAAATTCAAATACTTTTGATAATGAAATATGCAAGTCTAATAAAATAAGGTATAGTGATATCAATCAGTATCTATTATAAGTTGCATGTGTCCTGAGTATCTTGAAAGAAAAATGAATCCTTTGGAATAAATGGTGGATCGGCTCTTGTCCATTCCCCATAATACAAACTCCTGGATGTCTGCCATTATATTGAAACAAATGGTTATTTTCACAACAAGGTGGGAGATAATGCTTTTTTTTCCGCGAATAGCGAATAGTAAATGTCCGACGCGAAGTCAAGAGCATTGATATTCGCAGGAGAAGTATATTTGACCTGAGATATATATGTATAGTGTAGCCGAATGATCACGTGAACGGCACGCACTCTTTGAATTATCCTCTCCCCAATGTTAGGAGTCCGATTCACACCACACAACAAAAACGTCGCCGCGTCGTCCTCCCATCAACTCTTGGGATGCTTTTTTATAAATAGGTGTTCATTATTACATATTTTTCCTCTACAGTTAAATGTCTTTTTTTGATCTTTCTCTTGGAGGTGAAAGAGTGTTTCCATCCATATTATTCAATTAACGTCACACACGTAAATACAAAGCACAAATGAGTACAGTAGACTGTTAACAGTTCTTCATTTATTTCAGTTTAGAAGGCGTGGCTATGCAGGCATTTACTGTTCACGCTTCCTTGAATTCTATCTTTTGAACAGCCCGACTATAGTTATTTCGTCTACCTTTGAGATCGTCATTTTTATAATGCCTAAATAGTAATAATTCTTGCTCACTCATGAGAGCAACTGCAAGAAATTGTGAACCTCTATGCAGCTATATGATGAAATATGAGTGTTGCTCTGTTGTCAAGGTGTTGACTTTTGTTACTATGGCATTTTTTATAATACAAATAAAACAGTTGTCGTAAGCTGTCGAATTGTTAACTCATGAACTGCTTCTAATTCCTGAATGGGAGAAAGAGAATGGTTGGTTATGGAAATTTTATTTGAAGGATTGGATACAACGAGCAGATGGCACTAGAGATTTCGTTTCCAAGTCATGCCATTTTTACCGCTTCCTTCGAAAACGTCGCAGCCCGAATCACACTTTTCTTGATCACTTATTCATAATATCAAAAGATGGCAATCAATTCAGGAACAGAAGTGAAATATTTTGTCAACGTCGTGGGTCATTCATGTTCTGAATATTATTTTAATACCCAATTTTACATTTTCTTCATGAACTTCAGCTTTAATTGGAAGTTTCATTATCTTTCTTTCAACATTTCAGCCGAACTGACAAACATAACTCTGCACCTATTTTTCCTTTCAGAGTAGGAAACTTTGTGTTGCATGAGTAAATTTAAATATCTACCACAGAATACTTGATCACTATTTACAGAAGCGAAACGGTAACCTAACAATATTTGACCTTGATCAAACTTTGGCAGCTCCATATACACTGAGAAATCTGACAATATACAGTCCGTTTTTTTTTATGTCGTACCACTATTGGCATCTCCAAAACGGTAAATGATACGAACTTGATTAAATTGGAAAAGAGTTGTCTATTCTGGTGAAAAATGAAACGATGTTTCCAAATCGAAAATATCACGGACCGTTTCCGAGATATACGGGGAAAACCGAAATGGCCCGTTTTCTCTTCTTTGTGCTGGCGCCTCTATTTTTAGGAATATGGAAATGTGTTCAAGAAACTTTCTCCTCTGTTTTGAATTTTTTTCGATGTACTGTGCTTTAATTTTCGATACGACGTTTCTTTCTTCGGGGCCACCCTCAATTTTATTTTTTCAAATACGGACCTGTACTTTTTTTTCCTGAATTTCAGTAGTCCTTGTCTTACCCAGTTCAGATATGTATCTTACCTGATATTTATTTCCACGTTTCTGCCCATAAATTCCATTATCAAAGTCCGAACAATGAAAATCCTCCCCTTCGGAACACGGTCCTGATTTTATTTTTGATCTTATTTGAAATAATATTTGACTTCAGTTGCGAGAATGAACTTCAAAATTTGCCTAGGATTTGACACATAAGCAAAATGATTCTCGCCTATTTGACAAAAAAATGTATAAAATGAATGTTTCAATCATTCCGAGTTATTCCTCTCAATTTTCATTTTCTATCTCATTGGATTTGATCTCGATTTTATCTGAAGCTTTGGTATTATGTTTTGAAGAGTATTCATTCGAGGTAGATTTATTTTGAAGTTCATTCTCGCAACTGAAGTCAAATATCATTTCAAATAAGATCAAAAATAAAATCAGGACCGTATTCCGAAGGGGAGGATTTTCATTGTTTGGACTCTGATAATAAAATTTATGGGCAGAAACGTAGAAATAAATATCAGGTGAGATACATATCTGATGTGGGTAAGACAAGGACTACTCAAATTCATTGAAGAAAATTACAGGTCCGTATTTATTTAAAAAAAGAGAGTTGAGGGTGGCCCCCGTGAAACGGAACGTCTTATTGGAAATCAAAGCACAGCACATCGAAGCAAATTTGAAATAGAAAAAAAAGTCTCCTGAACACATTTCCATATTCCTAAAAATGAAGGCGCCAGCGCAAAGAAAAGAAAACGGGCCATTTCGATTTTCCCCGTATATCTCAGAAACGGTCCATGACATTTTCGATTTGGAAACATCGTTTCATTGTTCACTGAAATAGGCAACTTTTGTCTAATTCAACCAAGTTCGTATCATTTACAGTTTTTGAGGTGCCAATAGTGGTACGACAAAAAAAAAGCGGACTGTATACCAACAATAGAACAATACACTGAAAATATTCGTCTTCTCATTGAATAATTAGTCTCTTTCCAACCCAGAAGGGGGTTAGATACAAGCTCATTCTCCATTAATTGATTTCATTTGATTTTTTTCCGAGATCGAGAGGAGAAATGAATTATTTCCGGTTTCCTCATTTCTTTAAGTGTTGGAAATGAAGTATTCTAGTGAAGTAGTAATGATAATATTCGTTTCCAGAATTTATTTTTCCGTGATGCAGTTGTTTGTTCCTCAAATCCCATATGTTTACAGTTTTTTCCGAATGGTATCCATTTGGGTGGGTGAAGAGACAAACCTCTGCCGACTCTGTCTGTCCGTGACCAGCCCGAGCGAATATTTCATTAATTAGCTGGAAATACACTGGGCATGCTATCTGAAAGTTTTGCTCCCATTCGTTTATCTAAAGTTCACTTTTTATTCTTCTTTCACTGAACTTCCCGACGATTTTACCTCTGAAATCTCTTAAGATAATCAAGAGAGAATGTAGCTGGCAGAAATGAAGTAGACTTTCATTATGGAAAGAAAAGGTTGAAATGAAAAAGATTTCAGTTACATTCGCTTAATGAGTGCTACTTTCACAGTTGATTGATGCGGGTAATGAATTTTTTTTTGAAAACGGCGTTATCACTGAATGAGTTCATGAACGATCAGCATGATCACGAATCATTGTGTTCGTATTCATATAGAGTGTTAACGAACTCGATGTTTATATTTTTCCATAGAAAAACATCATGCAATTCTTCATGATATATGGTGATTATTATGCCGATCAGAATCAAAGCAACAATGCGATTGAATCTGCTTGAGTGTGATTGACAATGTTTCTTGCTGATTGGTATTGGTTAGGAGTTCCATCGTCTTTATTCATATTCATATTTATTTCACTATGTTTTATACATAACTGTATAATTATAGCAAGAAAAAAGAAAAAAATACAATCATAAAATCTCAAAATATGATAAAAGGTAAATACACATATGTTCGCACACGAACACACATATTAGTAAAAAATAAATTGAATTTGGTTACTCGTAAACATAATGAGTCCATGAATAACAAAAAAACTTATTATTCATTTATCATCTGTGGTTGCATCTCGTTGAAAGAAAAGTCAAAGAATTGGTCGATATTATAGAATGCATTGTTCAATAAAATGGTTTTTATTGTCGCTTTGAAACTCTTGACAAAAGCAGTTTTCAGTTCAGTGGGAAGTTTATTATAAAGTTTCAAGGCTGTGTGATTATTCGGTTGAGTTCTCTTAAGCCTATGGCAGGGAATACTTAGTGAATCTTTATTTCTGGTATCATAAGAATGATATGATGAATTTGAGGACAGGGAATGTTTACCTTCTTTGGCGTGCAATAAACACCAGAGAATAAAAACTGAGGGTAGAGTTAAAATATTAAATTTCTTGAATAGAGGTTTACAGTGTTCCGTAAAACGCGCATGCGCCATAATCCGACCTACTCTTTTTTGTATTTTGAAAATTCTTCCACTATCTGTGGAGTTACCCCGAAGCAGAATCGCATAAGACAAAACTATAGAAGTTCCTATAGTAGTATGTTAAAGTG
Source organism: Zygogramma bicolorata (assembly GCA_032362365.1). NCBI lineage: Eukaryota > Metazoa > Arthropoda > Insecta > Coleoptera > Chrysomelidae > Zygogramma > Zygogramma bicolorata. The sequence continues at coordinate 2,693,118 of JAVJAQ010003124.1, read as the reverse complement.
GTCTCGAGTGTGGTAAATTCCATTAGTTTCCTGATGTGATTTTTGTTCTAAAATTGTTCGTTTTCGTTAACCAGCTGACGAACGTCAACCCTCAGAAGTCGAAACTTGTGCGAGCAATGGATCAACGAGGCCTTACCTTTTAACGTGCGATTACCCAGCACGGTGGCCCGGCGAGGATTCGAACCCTGGCCTTCCGCTTGATAGGCAGATATGCTAACCACTGCACTACCGAGATCACAATGATGAATTACTTCATTTAGTTTTACAGCTAATTGCTCAATATGGTTTTTCCAATTCAATTTTGTATCAATCTGAACACCTAATAATTTCACACTACTCAATTTTGTTTGATTTTCAAAATGTATCTGATTGGTTTTATCAGTATTCAGTTTCAAATCATTCGCCGTGAATCAGTTTGTGGATTTCGCTAGTGTTTCATGATTACTCCTCTCTAGTTCCGAGATGTTTTGGCCTATATTCAGAATTGTTGCATCGTCTGCATATAAAATAACCTCGAAAATAACCGAATGTGCTTTCAAATATTTTGTCGAATCAATAATGAACACTATGAAAAATATCGGTGCCAAGATGGAACCCTGAGGAACCCCTACATCTAAGGACGAGAAGTCCGATTTTTCACCAGAGGGCAAAACAACTCTCTTCTGCCTTTGGCTCGAATAAAAATTGAACAGTTCGAGTGCTTCACCTTTACCTCCATAGAACTCTAATGTATTCAAAAGATAATCACGTGAAACGCAATCGAAAGCTTTTGATAGATCTAACATGCTAGCAGAGCAAAATTTATTTTCGTCCATCGCTGTTGTGATTATTTCTGAAATGGATATCAGTGTGGAGAAGGAATATCGGCTTCATAGGCTTTTCAAAGCGAAGTTGAGTAAGCAACACTCAATATCGACCAGCCTGAAATTACTTCTCCTATCCAACTAGCCATCAGTTCTGCCATTGACTATTTTCAATCAATTTAGCCCACAGGTGACTGTTAACTGTTAACGTATCACAGTTCGCAAAAAAACGTTGTGTGGGGGTGGTTCAGTTGAATAGCTGATACCCTGTAACCTGGTCGACTGTTGACACTTTTTTGTCAGGCTTTACAAATAATGGACGATCCGTAAATAAGTGTACCGACTAATCGAGCCAAATTACATACCATATTTCAAAAGTGAAAAATGCATATCATCGGAATATTCATTCAATCTTGTCATTTCAACTGCCAAAGCAGAGAAGAAATCATTTTTTGTTCCAGCGGTATTGAAGACAAATTGTGATGATTTGAATTTGATAGGAGGAAATTGTCAACTCGATTGTTCAATATCAGTCACAAAACGTCATCATTAAAATAAATTGCTATCTATCTACCAAGGGGGGAAAAGCATTTTTCTTGTAGAATATTAGTTTTCTTTATTTCATTTTTATAATGCCCTGGATAGCGTTACGCGTGCATGATTATATAAATAAGTGCAGAAAGTTGTAGAGCTTTATGAGTTTATCTGACAAAGTATCAGGTGAGTGTCTCGTCATCGCCATGACAACGCTTTGTTACCATGACATTTTTGGTAATGAACGATGAGATTGAAACCTTCGATGTGAAAGATGAAACTTTGTAAAGGGGAATTCATATCGACAATGGAGGGTGGAAACAAATTCTTGCTCAAAAACGCTTGGAGATATACTTTTGTTCTCAGGAAAGAATTCATTTTCTTCTTCTTCTAGGGGTCGAAAGAATTTTTTTAGTAAGGCAGCAGAAGAATATTCTTCCAAAATGGGGTGACATATATGACAAATAATAATAGAGAACACATCAACAGGTGGATATATTATTTTCCAGTTAGTGTCAGTTACCTGTAATATCCATATAATTCTCTCTGTATATATTGGTATGACGAGAGAGTAAGGTGTAAAACAGATTGTCAAGTGAAACAGAAAATGTATGCTGACATTAAACGGCATACACGAACCCATGATTTCACAATTGGTGATGCTGTTTTATGTGAGCAAATGAAATGAAATTGTTTAACACCATTTTATGATCCTGTTCCTTTTCTTATCACTAGAATCATTTGGACGAAAATAACTGTGAAGAGAGGAGAACAAATATTTCAGAGGAACTCATCATTTTTCAAGCATTTCAGACCAAAGAACTACGATGACATCAAGCACCATGGGAATGTCGTATGTCATAACGGATCTTCAGGAAAAATCTTCATCAGATGCTACCCAGATGAATACGAAGGAGAATGCCACATTCTCGAAATGAACGAAGAAGAAACTACTACAGGTAACCAATTGATTGAAGACACAAATGGTACAAGAGATCTCGAAACTATGGATACCTATTCAACTGATGATACAAATAGTGCAGTGGATTTCGAGAATTCTCTTTCTATTCGTCCCAGAAGAATCATCGAGAAACATAAGCATTTTGAAAACTTCATTTAGATTTTATTATTGTTGAGTTCAATTTGTTAATTCCTTTCATTTGAACCCCAGGAGAAATGTAATATCCATATAATTCTCTCTGTATATATTGGTATGACGAGAGAGTAAGTTGTAAAACAGATTTTCAAGTGAATCAATAAAAAGTTATCAATTGAGAAATCCATTCTACTGAATAACAAACAACCTTCAATTAAGAACATTACATTACCTATGCTTTTCACACTGACATCTTTTTTGTATCGGATCGATATGCTCCTTGCAATTCATTATTCATCTGTATATCTTATTGATACTTGAAAAGAACAACGTAATAATGATTTGGACTTCGAGAACTCTCTTCACTACTACAAACCTCTTCCTTATAAATTATGGAATCAGGTACTCTGATGCCGGCGGAGAACAAGTTTTGAAATACTGTCATGGTCTGTTGTACGCTGAAATGAATAATCTAAATGCTATGATGTAGAAAAAGTATGTAACGTAACGAGGAAGATAACTGCCAATTCCGCAATGGTGAGCACGAGGCGTTAGCCGAATGCGGTAACTCTCGATGGCACGTTATTGGCCTTATCGCCGAGTTGCGTACTATATTTTTTCTACTAACATAATCCTGATAGCTGTCACGTGATGGCTCACTTTCAATAGACGTGTATTGTATAAAATATTATTTCACGTAACCAGTTATGAGGAACATGATTTTTGTGTGACGTGGTCAATCATAACAAAACGAAGCTTTTTCCAACTAGCTTCGTGATCCGCCCACTTTCACTATATTTTAGTGATGAAGTTTCGATTCTGTAAAATTATTCGACGATTTAGTATCTTCATACAATAGGCATGTACGCATTTCTGATGAAAGACAGTTTCAAAACAGTCAAAAGTAGTCATCCATCTGAGTACTGAGACTGACAATGGATTCACGCGAAATTCAGCACAGTACCACTGCCAAACTCCTTTGTTCTCATCTTGAACCAGGTTCCAGAACGCGAACAAACTCGCCTCGAAGGAAGTGAGTATTACGCCACTTTCCTTTGGTAGTTGTTGGTTCGAACTTTCAATAACAATGGAAACTACGGAATATATATATATATATATATATATATATATATATATATATATATATATATATATATATATATATATATATATATATATATATATATATATAATGCAAAATACTGTATCATCGACGAGCTGATGATTTTTCATCCTTCAGTCGTTTGATGCAAACCAACCTATATCTCCTGGGAGAGCAGTTTTCTTCAATACTTAATGTATATATATATATATAAATATGTAGAAATTGATGTTTTCACGGATCTTCGATATACAAGCTGAATTTTTCTGGGTTTTTATCCGTTAGGTATATTCTAATTTGTTCGACGTTTCGAATTCCATTTTGAATTCATTCTCAAGAACTGTGAGACGAATATCTGTCCATACCGTCCTGGTCAATCACTCCCCTTACGAAGCAACCAAGCAAGAGCAAGCAAAGACTTCAATTGTCTGTTCTCCAAGGAAACTGGTATTTATAATGACTCTCCTCAGTCATTATCCGACTGGGTCCGATATTATGGCTGCATCCTGCCCATCCAGGTATTATGTAGAAATTGATGTTTTCACGGATCTTCGATATACAAGCTGAATTTTTCTGGGTTTTTATCCGTTAGGTATATTCTAATTTGTTCGACGTTTCGAATTCCATTTTGAATTCATTCTCAAGAACTGTGAGACGAATATCTGTCCATACCGTCCTGGTCAATCACTCCCCTTACGAAGCAACCAAGCAAGAGCAAGCAAAGACTTCAATTGTCTGTTCTCCAAGGGAACTGGTATTTATAATGACTCTCCTCAGTCATTATCCGACTGGGTCCGATATTATGGCTGCATCCTTCCCATCCAGGTATTATGTAGAAATTGATGTTTTCACGGATCTTCGATATACAAGCTGAATTCATTATCGGACGCAGTCGGATAATGACTGAGGAGAGTCATTATAAATACCAGTTTCCTTGGAGAACAGACAATTGAAGTCTTTGCTTGCTCTTGCTTGGTTGCTTCGTAAGGGGAGTGATTGACCAGGACGGTATGGACAGATATTCGTCTCACAGTTCTTGAGAATGAATTCAAAATGGAATTCGAAACGTCGAACAAATTAGAATATACCTAACGGATAAAAACCCAGAAAAATTCAGCTTGTATATCGAAGATCCGTGAAAACATCAATTTCTACATAATACCTGGATGGGCAGGATGCAGCCATAATATCGGACCCAGTCGGATAATGACTGAGGAGAGTCATTATAAATACCAGTTTCCGTGGAGAACAGACAATTGAAGTCTTTGCTTGCTCTTGCTTGGTTGCTTCGTAAGGGGAGTGATTGACCAGGACGGTATGGACAGATATTCGTCTCACAGTTCTTGAGAATGAATTCAAAATGGAATTCGAAACGTCGAACAAATTAGAATATACCTAACGGATAAAAACCCAGAAAAATTCAGCTTGTATATATATATATATATATATATATATATATATATATATATATATATATATATATACACCGTGTGTCACAGACTCATAGTACACCCCCGTTTTCTCCTTTGTTTTTCTAGATATATTTTTGAAATTCGGAACATTGAATATGCTCACTGAACAGCATTTCTCGACATATCTGAAAGAAAAAAATAACTTCCAATTTTTCCGGAAATGACATCAACTTTCAATTCTTGAATGGGACACCCTGTGTATTGTTACATGATCGGCTAGGGATGATCATGAGGAATCCAACGATACCAGGTTTGATGATGTTATCTCCAATGACTGCGGAGATATCGCCATTTATTTTATCCATAAGCTCAACGAGTAGGAGAGAGAAACTTTTTCTGGCGGGTCAATCCAATTCTCTCTCCCACTCATTGAGCTTATGAATAAAATAAATGGCGATATCTCCGCAGTCATTGGAGATAACATCATCAAACCTGGTATCGTTGGATTCCTCATGATCATCCCTAAACGTTCATGTAACAATATACAGGGTGTCCCATTCAAGAATCGAAAGTTGATGCCATTTCCGGAAAAATTGGAAGTTGTTTTTTTCTTTCAGATATGTCGAGAAGTGCTGCTCAGTGAGCATATTCAATGTTCCAAATTTCAGAAATATAGCTAAAAAAGCAAAGGAGAAAACGGGGGTGTACCCAGAGTCTGTGACACACGGTATATATTTGATCGGCTAGGCTTCCGCGGTTAGAAATGTGCTGGCTGGAACCTCCGGTTGATCCGCGTCTGGAAAGATTTACTTGTCTACGTTTCGGCTTCCATTTCGGAGCCATTTTCAAGACTGTGTGACCTTGCGTCTAGGTCTGAGTTGTCTTACTAGCTGGCTATCATCACTGGAGATCGAGGATTGAAGGTTTGTGGGATTTAAGGGTTCATTAGTAATTATGGCAGGATCAGGTATCGGACGGTCGATGGGAGGTTCGAACGGATTAGTTCCCAAGTCGGAGTAAATAGGAGTATGTCGGACCAAAAGTGGTTTCTACGTATTGGGGAGTCTTTGAGAATCGTCGCGTTTATTGAGACAGTTGGGACGTTTTTCGATTTCAATGGCTTCACGGGTAACTAAATGATGTTGGAATAGTGCTGAGTTTGTGTCAGAATTATGAACTGCTAGTTCGTGTTCATATGCTCTACAGGACACTCGTCGGTTGGTCTGGCCGATGTATGTTCTGGGACAGTTAGAGCATGGTATTTCATATATTCCTTGGGTTTCATTGGGGATTGTGTCTTTGGGTGTTCGAAGGTAGGTGGATATTTGGTTGTTAGCTGTGAAAATGGTTTTGATGTCATGTCGTGGCAGAATTCGACTTATTTTATCAGTAACACCATGAATATATAGAAGGAAAGCTTTTTGTCGTTCAGGTTCATCCTTCGGGGGTCTAGGGTGAAGATCTCGGTTTTGCTGGAGTTCAATAGACTTGTGGATTTGGGAATCGGAAAAATCGTTCTGCGTAAGTGCGGATTTGAGCTTTTACCCAGAACGATTTTTCCGATTCCCAAATCCACAAGTCTATTGAACTCCAGCAAAACCGAGATCTTCACCCTAGACCCCCGAAGGATGAACCTGAACGACAAAAAGCTTTCCTTCCATATATTCATGGTGTTACTGATGATATAAATCGAATTCTGACACGACATGACATCAAAACCATTTTCACAGCTAACAACCAAATATCCACCTACCTTCGAACACCCAAAGACACAATCCCCAATGAAACCCAAGGAATATATGAAATACCATGCTCTAACTGTCCCAGAACATACATCGGCCAGACCAACCCACGAGTGTCTTGTAGAGCATATGAACACGAACTAGCAGTCCGTAATTCTGACACAAACTCAGCACTATTCCAACATCATTCAGAAACAGGCCACAAAATAGATTTCAAAAACACCATAACCGTTGCCAAAACCCTCCAAACCAGAATTACCCGTGAAGCCACTGAAATCGAAAAACGTCCCAACTGTCTCAATAAACGCGACGATTCTCAAAGACTCCCTAATACCTGGAAACCACTCTTGGTCCGACATACTTCTATTTACTCCGACTTGGGAACTAATCCGTTCGAACCTCCCATCGACCGTCCGATAGCTGATCCTGCCATAATTACTAATGAACCCTTAAATCCCACCAACCTTCAATCCTCGATCTCCAGTGATGATAGCCAGCTAGTAAGACAACTCAGACCTAGACGCAAGGTCACACAGTCTTTAAAATGGCTCCGAAATGGGAGCCGAAACGTAGACAAGTAAATCTTTCCAGACGCGGATCAACCGGAAGTTCCAGCCAGCACATATATATATATATATATATATATATATATATATATATATATATATATATATATATATATATATAGGTGTCCAGATGTATATATATACATATATATAAAATTTGGTCCCTCAAATTTTCAAAGTGCAATTTCAATACCTGAATGAAAATAATCCCAAATAATTATTTCAATCACTACGAGAGATGCATCTTTTTGGGACAAGAAAAAGAGTTGCAGGACGAGCAAATTGTTTTCTCCAACCGATAATTTCGAGTTTTGATGAGAATTAATTATATTATATGATTATGAGGTGTGCAATTGATTGAAAAAAGAATCACTATTAATATACATTTTTCAGTCAATCAGTAAATATTTTGAATATTTCCTCTATAAGACTTCGAGTTGTGATCGATATACATAAAACAAATGGATTGGAATTCAAATTATTGTCAAATTCTTATTGTAATTTGGTGAATATGCAATTGGCCACATGCAACATTGTGGATTTTAGTACCATGTTTTCGATCTTCGAAGGACCGTATCTTCGAAACGAGCTGAAAGCGTTTTCCCATCAAATTCGCGTTCTGCATATTAAATTGCTTGGGAACTACCAAAAATAAGAAAAGGTCTGGTATGGATATAATGCAAGCTGCCTTGCACTGTTTACCAAAAGAATTCATGTTGGTTAGGAACACGTTTATTTTTGTTGAAGTGACTTTTCGCCTATTATTGTTCAAGTCAAAAAAAAGGAGTGAAATCAAATATAAACTGAACAGTCTCTGATAATATGTGTATATTATGCATAGACATGCAAATACCGATATTTTCTCTATATTTCGTATAAATTTGGTACCTCAAATTTTCTAAATGCAAACTCACACAACAGGAACAACACCTGGAATAAAATAGGAATATCTGTGGATTCTCGCGACTTTCCAATTTCCTTGAATTACGAACGGATTGCTGTGAAAAAATTTGATATTCAAAATTCATTGGTGCAATAAAAAACGTCGGCCTATGTATTTACCGCCAAGAATTTAACCATAGCGTCGGTACAAAAAGGATCTTACAAAACCCCGTGGAAACAACCCTTCCAAAGTGCGTCACACATCCACTGCAGCTACCACTCGAGAACTCTACCCTCGCAGGGAAAAATGCTCGTCTAGGATTATTATTCCATATAGGAGACTGCTTTGTGCGAGCGTGTGAGCCAACGTTTCGTTTTCTTCGGCCTAAATTAAAAAGTCGTAGGCGTGTGCAACCACACCGGATGATTAGGATTTCAAAGAGGTTGAAAGGGCACGCTGGAGCACTTCTCTATGTTTGGCGTGACCTAGAAACGTGTGGCAGAGTAATTGGTAGGTATGGTGTAAGCGAAAGAAAGGGGATTTAGCTACTGGTGTTACGCGGAAAAATTCAACTTCACATCATTTTGGCCGATCCCCTATTTTAGATTGGTCCAATATAGATATACGTATCGTGAGTAGAAAAAATGATATCCATCAATACTGATTCTGACTATTGATTCAATTTTGAAAATCAATTTCAACTACTTAGAGCAGTATTGATAATATATGAGTTTTAGAGCTTATAATCAGCTAGTGACAGATAGACATATACCATCGCCGAGTTTTTGTTTACCTTTTTAGGGGGTACAATACTGTGACACATTATTTCGATCTATTTCGAGGCCAGCGTTTGCAATTTTAGCGCAAAAAATATATGTATAATATTGTTTGGAAAAGTGATCACTGAATTATCAATTTAGGTAAAACATTGATATATTTTTTTCGTAGTTTTATGGATTAGAAACCTACTTCAATCTGCAAAAAAAAAATATATTGGAATCTATTTCAGTGTAGAAGGGCAGATTTCTCATCTACCCGGAGAAGTTGGTGCGTAAATAAAAGACAGTTCCTTCTAAATGAAACATGTCCTATTCAAAATGGTTAAGGCTTTCGCGGCCGAGGTTATTAGTATAACTACTTCTCTTCGGGCTTGAAGGCCGTCGTACTTTGGAATTTCTTCCTGACGTTTCGCTAGCGCGAGTGGCCAGCTTCTTCAGAGGCTTATTCATCTCCGATCTCTAAAGAAGCTGGCCACTCGCGCTAGCGAAACGTCAGGAAGAAATTCCAGAGTACGACGGCCTTCAAGCCCGAAGAGAAGTAGTTACAGTTATATCATTCAGAAAATATATTGTAGTGTTATAGAAAGCCTACGATTCTGGAATCATTTGTACTTTTATGAATTGAAGAAATTGTCTAAGGGAATTTTTAGGAAAGTTAGCCATTTTTCAATCCACAGAAGCTCAAACTGTGACAAGAAACTCTAGCAAAACACGAATTGAATATTTTTCTTCTCTTCACGGTAATTGTTTTTCAACTTCAATACGAGTCTGATGGTACATCTAGTCAAGAATTTCTCACAAAAAAAATCTAAGAATACTTCGTTATTTGTAGCAGTTGCGCGGATACGAACAAAAAACTAACGGTAACAATTTTTTTTTAATTCATATAAGTCCAAATAACTCGAGAATCGTAGGACTTTCCATAACAGTATAATATATTTTCTGATTTCGGTTGAAAGGTTATTCATTATTTACAGGACACCCTGTAGATGAAAGTACTCGTCGACGAAATCTGTTTCCGTTTTCGAATCCTAGAATAATAGTAATGCTGAAATTGGTTGAATATTATATTCACACTGAGTTGGGAATATTTGAATCGTGATTTTTTGATCAGAACCTGTGAGTGGAAAGGGAATATTGATTATCATGAATTATTACTGAAAAATTTAGATATTGAAAACTGAAATATTGAAATCTAGTGAATGCCAATGCCAGAAAATTACGTTATGATCTCTCTGCACAGTGAGTTTCATATAGGAATACACATTTACATAAAACTGGAATACTTCACTATTTCACTTTAGCATTTTTCAATTCAAGATTCATTCAATGCTTCATATCAACGATTTGCTCGAGAAAACATCTTGTTCAGTTCATAGTTTTGCGGACGACAGTACTCTTCCTTCATACTAGTTTCTCTTCCAGTGTCCCCATACCAGCTCGAGAAACAAAAATTCAAAGAAACATTCACGTTAATAAAATTAACGATGAATTGGTAAAAATAAAAGAATGAGGTAACATGAACTTGGTGAAATTCAATTTTACGAAAACCCAGGCATGTCTCTTCTCAAGGAAAGCCGATCTGTCATCATCTAGTATTCAAATGTCAGGAGTAACTATTCCTACAAAGTCAAGTATCTCGATGCTAGGAATTACGATCAGTGATAATCTCCCATGGAAAAACCATGTGAGATCGATCGCTAAAGGTGCTTCCCAGAAACTTGGATTTCTTTTTAGTGCTAAAAAATTCTTCACTTGTCGTCAGCTTCTAATGATCTACAAGGCTCAGATACGACCTGTCTTGGAATATGGTTCTCATGTGTAGAGTTCGGCACCAAAACATTCATTGAGGCAATCCGTTTTGTTGATAATTCTTCGCTCACAGATTCGCTCACTTCATTGGAACATCGTAGGAGGGTCGGAGACTTGTCTCTCTTCTATAGATATTTTCACGGTCAGTGCTCTTCTGAATTGTTATCAATCGTTCCACTCTTGGCAATATCTACACGGATGACTCGACGAGTACAGAATTCCCAGCCCTTTGTTTTGAATAGAACGTCTGAGCTTTGGAGCTCCTTGCTGAAAGAGGTCTTTCCCGGGGCTTACAAAATTCAAAAATCCGAAGTGAATGTTAATTTTTATCTCCTGTTCCTTGATTCACGCGGTGTTCTTTGAACATTACAGGGCTTTCCTTTCGTGTGAATCTGCATATAAAAAAAATTACCCAAGCACGCAAACATTATTTTTACCAGGGCCGCAATAAGGAAAAAGTATCATTGCAATCTATTTCAGTAGTAGCAATACGATTGCAGATAACAGTGAGCCACGAGGCGATCACTCTCTTATCATTGTTGCTGAAACTTTTGGATTGGAATATACTATATTTCTTTCGTTACCATTGAAAGTTGAATGCTAGACTGCTTTCACAGATTTTTACAGCTATCAATTGCACTAGAGCTGTTGAATCGATTAAACTGATCAAAATAAACCTGGATTTCGGTTGACGTTCAAGGTACTATATTGCTCTTGTCTTCGATTTTGAAAATTTGTAATTTCTTATCTTTTTCTGGAAACAATATCAACAACATATTTCCCTCCTACACCAAGCCAAATCGACCAATATGCGTGGATTACCATAACTTTCAACATTTTCTTTTCGTAAAAACATTTGACATAGTCAGTGGGCATACTTGAAGACTGGCGTTAAATCAAATCATCTTTCGAACAATCTGTTCAGGCCAGTCTCAAATTACCTACACAGTAGGCTTCGGCTGGCACCTGTCATAAAACAACTACTTCCCTGGCTAATACCACGAAGGGCATTGAATTATATCCGACCGGTGCCAGTGCAGGTTTCTCCACAGAAGTAAATCCTGCATATGCTTTCGTCGATACAAATGAAGGAATCGATTTTCAATTATAGGAACGGACACACTTGCAGCCTGGTTTCGGGCTATTTGGCCACTCGTCAGTGCAAGGCAGTGCCATCATCAACATAAAGTCGATGACTTCCCATAATTAAAAATCAAAATCCTTCAGAGTATCAAGCCCCGACCAAAGCTGATGCGAACAACGAAGTTATTGCGCCATCTACCAATGGACGAGGTATTCCAAAAGCAAACCGAATTCGCCCATTCCCCCTGCGGGGAAAATGTTAAAACATTTGTCATAGTCAAAATCCATTCTTTCATTTGTATCGACGAAAGCAAATGCAGGATTTACTTCTGTGAAGAAACCTGCACTGGCACCGGTCGGATATAATCCAATGCCCTTCTTGGTATTAGCCAGGGGAGTAGTCGTTTCCTGACAGGTGCCAGCCAAAACCTACTGTGTAGGTAATTTGAGACTGGCTTGAACAGATTGTTCGAAAGATGATTTTTTTTCGTGTATAATATTTAAAATAGACATATCGGGAAATTATCATGCACTTAAATCATTCGCTAAACAAAATTTCGAAAGTGAATGGTAATGGTTCGGACTTCCATTGTCTATATTTTTAACTCTATTGAAACCTGTTGCTAGGAACGGAAAGATTAATATACAAATTAAGTGAGAAAAAATCAAATCTAAATCAAATTTTTGGTCAATGATGAAATGAGGGATTGATTGATCAGAGAAAATACTGTTGTTACAAAAAAATCGAGATCTCGAATCTGAAATATAAGTCAAAAAATTATTCAAATAACGAAATGAATGGAATAATATTGTGACAAGAAAATTGAGGTATCGAATATGAAATACTAGTCAAAAAATGTAAATAAAGAAATTGAATGGAATATTTTGAAAAAATGTTGAAACCAAGTTTCAAGTTGAGTTTACTCACGACGTTTCGATTGCTGGTATCCGCAATCGTCTTCGGGTGATTACTGACAATATTTCGAGGTCTGGTCGGTTATAAAGCCCTTCGATTTCCCTATGGTGGGGGAAAGGGTGCTACTACCAAGGGGGCGAGCGGGTGCTACTACCAAGGGGGCGAGCGGGTGCTACTACTGGAAGTGGGTCGATCGATCTTCAGCGGGAAAGGGATGTATTGGAGCGAGATTCTCTCTCATCGAGCCGCAGCCGGTCCATGCTTTGGATAAGCGGCCTCCACACATTCCGGATCTCCACGCTGGCATGACTGAATGCGTCGTTGTTGAGGATGTAGGCGCCTTCCTTGAATTTTCTCTTGAACCAGTGCTCCTCCTTGTGTATGACCTCGGCTTCAGACCATTTGATGTTGTGATGGTTGTATCCAAAGCATGGACCGGCTGCGGCTCGATGAGAGAGAATCTCGCTCCAATACATCCCTTTCCCGCTGAAGATCGATCGACCCACTTCCAGTAGTAGCACCCGCTCGCCCCCTTGGTAGTAGCACCCTTTCCCCCACCATAGGGAAATCGAAGGGCTTTATAACCGACCAGACCTCGAAATATTGTCAGTAATCACCCGAAGACGATTGCGGATACCAGCAATCGAAACGTCGTGAGTAAACTCAACTTGAAACTTGGTTTCAACATTTTTTCAAAATATTCCATTCAATTTCTTTATTTACATTTTTTGACTAGTATTTCATATTCGATACCTCAATTTTCTTGTCACAATATTATTCCATTCATTTCGTTATTTAAATAATTTTTTGACTTATATTTCAGATTCGAGATCTCGATTTTTTTGTAACAACAGTATTTTCCCTGATCAATCAATCCCTCATTTCATCATTGACCAAAAATTTGATTTTGATTTGATTTTTTCTCACTTAATTTGTATATTAATCTTTCCGTTCCTAGCAACAGGTTTCAATAGAGTTAAAAATATAGACAATGGAAGTCCGAACCATTACCATTCACCAAGGAACATTGTCAACCACTTTCAAGCAAAAAATTTCGAAAGTTTTTCATGCTATAAGCGTTTTCAATACCCTAATATTGCGCTTCCTCCAGATACGTACTTCTCAAAACTCCTTTCCCAGCAATCCCATAATCTATTTTTCCCTATCATCGGGTATCATGCACAGAATGATTACATAAACCACTGCCAGAATAAGCGGATTGCGTGAATCGTGGAGAATCGGCCAAAGTCTCTACTGAAGCTCCTCCAACCGAACAGCTCCATCATTATTAATCCGAATATCGGGTCTGTCTCGCACCGTCCCGAGAGAAATCAAAACAATGCCGATGCCAACGGAAATCGAGTAGCTGTCAGGGCCAGTCAGAGTCAGAAACCCACCAGACTCGATCGCTGAATGTTTCATTGTGCCCTTCAAAGATTCATCCGCCCTGATGGCGGTATCATTGAATAATATAAACAGTGCCCCGTCATGAGTTATTGGTGAAAGAGTTCTCGGAATTGGAGAGCGCCGTCTTTTATTCAATAGTTTGTTGGTTTCGATTATTGGAGTGTCGGTATTGTTTTTGGGATGATAGAACATGGTGCTTGTAGACTTGATAATAATAATATGCTTTATTATCATAAGACATTATCTTGTTGACAAAGCTTGGGTAGTAAATACTTACTTAAAAAATGCGATATATACAGAAGACAACAAAAATAAAACTATAAAAATACATACAAAACATGGTAAAATGGAGATTATAAAAAGTATGTATATATGAAAGAGTGAAAGTCAAGTTCATATAAGAATAGACATAGAAAGTAAGAATTTAAAAGCTCCTTAATAAAGAAAAAAACATGAGCTAGTCAATCAGTTGAAAGTTATCGTCAAAAAATTATTTCAAAGTATAATAGGGTCTATCAGATAGGAATTGTTTGACTAACTTCCTGAATTGGAAGCCATTTATATTGGCAGATCTTATGTACAGAGGCAAATGATTGTACATTTTTCCTCCACTGTGAGTTGCAGAGTGTGTCTGCTGTTCCAGGTGTTATAATGGGAAGAGGATGTGGCGAAGTTTGATATATGCTTATTTATTAAACACACAGATTCCAGTATGAATAATGAAGTTACCGTTAGAATATTATGGTTTTTGAAGAAGGTTCTACAGGACTCTCTTGGTTTAAGGTTTCCCATAAAATATACCTTATTGCCCTTTTCTGTAAAATTAGAAGACTATTGAATGAAGTTGGGCTGCATGCTCCCCAACACGGTATTCCGTAGCGTAAGTGAGAATCTATGAGTGCATAGTAAGCCATCTTTGCAGTGCCGAATCCCAATTCATTACGAATTACTCTAACCGCATAACAGCCAGAGGCGACTTTGCTAGTGAGTTGTTTGACATGATCCACAAGTTTTGAATTTTGATCAATGAACACTCCTAGAAATTTAGTGCTCTTTTTAGATTCCAATGATCTGTCTTCAAAATAAAGTTCGTTGATCGAGCATCTAAACGATATTGAATTCGTTTTAGTTGAGTTGAAAGATAGGATGTTTGAATCACACCAATCTTTCACTTTTTTCAAATCAACAGAGATTATTTTATGTAACTCACAAGTATTTTTATTATTCTGAAGTATGGTTGTGTCATCTGCAAATAAGGTGAACTTTCCAGAAATATCAAGCTTGGTGAGGTCATTAATATATAATAAAAAAAGAATAATAATATAATAATAATAATAATAATAATAATAATAATAATAATGACGTTTATTTGTATGGATACTACAGAACACATAATGATATATCGATTTACAATAAACAGATGAAAACCGCAAAGCCATGGGCTGTCCGCGGTATATGGAAGTTACGTGGGTATATGTATTATGTGAAAATTATGTGTAATCATGGGTCGACAATGAAACATTTTTGAAGTATAAAATTATCCCAAATATATGAATGTATGGATGAGACATAAAAACATGTAGTAGACAAAGTTGTAAATTTGTATATTAAGTTACATCATGAAGCATCGAAATCTGAAACGCCTCAATCACTATTCTAGATTCCGCCAGTATTTTCAATTATTCAAAACATGGTGTATTTGGAGTCTCTCACTGGACAGAATGAATTTTTTGAGTTGTGATTTGAAGTATTCCTGGGAAATAATGTCTTTTAATTTTTGAGGTAAGAAATTGAATACTCTGGAAGCTAAAAACATATGACTTCTCTGTCCGACAGTTTTGAACGTGAGTGGAACTGGTAAGTTTTTACTAATTCTATTTCTTGTGCTGTATGCATCGAGAATTGTTCCCAAGAGATGTTTGTTCTTATGACAGTAAAGTGCTAATTTATTAAAGTAAATTTGACGTATGTCAAATATTCCAGCCTCTCCAAAGAGAAGATCACTGCAATATCTTCGTCCTTTCTTGTGAATAATTTTTAAGAATCTTTTTTGCAATATACTCAATTTTTCTAGGTAACAATTTGCTACACCACCCCATCCTAATATACCGTAGTTTAGCCTGGATTCGATGAGGGCAAAATATATTATTTTGAGCTGTGGCAAGTTCATGACTTCAGATAAATATTTGAACCTGTAGAGCATAGTTCTTAAAGTTTTCATCGTTTGGGATATGTGCAAGTCCCATCTCAGATGGCGATCGATCGTAACTCCAAGGTATTTCACCTTTTCTGTAGCGCGTATAGCTATTACGTTGTTATTGTTTTTTATACTTAAGGAATCAAAATCAGGTAACCCGTTCACATAGCTTGATAAAGGAATAAACATGGTTTTATAAGAATGGGACCTAAAACAGAACCTTGTGGAACACCCGCATTGATTTTCCTTTTTCTTGAAAGTTGAATAGTTTTTTTGATATAAAAAAGATTGTGTTGGATCTGAATGGATCATGAAATGTCTTTATGTATATGTACATACTCTCAGATGATATCCTGGGTGATTATTATAAACGGTCTCTGAATTCTACACATTTGAAACATTTCGATACGTGGATGAAAATGACCCCGAATAATTATTTCAATCACTACGAAGAATGCATTGTTTTCTGAATAAATAGTCTCGGAAATAGTTATTTATGGTACAAGTTGGGTTTTGTTGAAGATAAATCACGCGAGAAAGATTATCTCAAGTGACTTAGCAAACATAACATAGTGGCTTATTAGTGGCTTATAATTTTTCATCCAACATGTGGAAGAAATCGTTTTTATTATGAGATAATGAAGTTTGTGATCAAATTGAGGTTATTTTCGTTTGGATGAACTCACGGAAGGAAAAAGGTATCGATGGAAATGTTCTATCGGCTCATTTTTTACATGTGCAAAAGAATTAGCCCTATCATCGCTATGGACCAACTACTCGATGCTTCGCTCGACTATTCACCTTTATAAGAAAAATCAACATTTCAAAATATGGCCAACTAACCAGTTTATTGATAAGTAAACTACAGGGATGCACACCAAAGAAGTCCAAGATTTTGGAACGACCTGAAATAGAGAAGTTTTTGAACGAAGCTTCTGACTACGAGTACTTGTTGATAAAGGTGGCTTCGATAATGGGGATGACCGGTGCTTGTAGACGGGGCGAATTGGTCAATTTGAAAAAAGAAAATATTCAAGAAGAAGGAAAATATTCTCACGTAGTTTTGCCAGACAATGAAACCAAACAATCGAGAAGTTTCACTATACTTGAAGAAGGATTTCCTGCCAACCTGATCAATTCATTTAAAAACTACATGTCTTTGAGACCAAAGAATACTAGTTCTAGCCGCCTTTTGTTTTTCACCTCCAAAAATTGCAATGTTTCTGAAATTGGTCACTAGTCACTACCTGAGAAGGTCTTCGGCGACTCTTTTGGCTAAATGCAGGGGATAACATGACTACTCTGAAGCGTCACGGGGGATGGAAGTCCTCGACGGTAACAGAAGGATAACTAGAAGAATCGGTGCATAACAAAATACAAATTGCAGAAAAAATTCAAGGTTTTAATGTGTCGGCGTCTTCCATCATTATCAGCGGCTCTATAGAAATGGAAGCGTCTGGTTCCAATGAGCCAACGAATTTTACAATAACTTCAAATTCGAATAAACCGTTTGCATTCTCCTTCAATTTCGATATCAATGTGAGTTCTGTTTGTGATAGTAATAAATAAATAGAACACTACTTTGAATTTGAACGTGAGTTATAATCCATAACTCACTAGTGAGTTATGGATTATAACACACTAGTGTATTATTTGATAGTTCACTTGCCTGAATTGACATCAATAATGACAGTAATAACTGTCATGTATTGGATAAATATTTGAAGGACCACGCGAGGCAAATATTTTTTTTAATTTTATTTAACTTCGGCATTTTTCCGATACCGAGGCCAATTACCGAGGCCGGTGAGCACATTTCCTTCAACCGGAAATATTGCCGAATCCTGTGGTCTTCCAACCAGAGGTAGGGATCTTTTACGAGCCCAACTTCCATGGACTTGGTACCGCCGGCTTTACGTCCCCTCCGAAGGACGGCATACCTTCAATATATCTTGTGCCCATTGACATATTGCCTGCGAGCTATGATATGCTATTTTGCTGTAGTCATATGGGCTTTCGACTCGGTTTTCCTCTGCATGAGGTCACCCATTCAAGTACTAACTGCGCTCGGCGCAACCGGAAGTGCTGGACCGTGCCCCAAGCGGAGTTAGACAATCTTACGAATCATAACAACACGTTTTTGTACTAGTTGAATGCAAAATCTTGTCTCCAACCACTAATTTTGAGATCTGTTTAGAAATAATTTGACATTCTAAACGGGTAGGTAGCAGTTCTATGCTAGCATCATTCGCCGATTCTCTCACACTATGAGGTGTACATTATTGATTAATTAGTAGATATTTTGAATATTCTGCTACAAGACTACGAATTGTCATCAAACAAATGAATTTGAATTCAAATTTTCATGATATCAAATTCTTGGGCAGACTATATTATCGTCGTGGTCAACCTAACGTGTCGATATTTCAGGTTAGTATTGATATAACCTTCAGGAAAGAGTCATTACAGATACCGAAAGTTACCGGTAAACAGATATTCATTTTCAATGGTTGAAAAGATATTCAATTTTTTGTACTAGGCCGAATTTTCTACAGTCTGGTCAAGTAACCATGGCAACTAAGCAGTAACCTGATATAGCCTACTTTTCTTTGCAGAATAAGTGAATATGAGAAAGTCATATTCAGGCGGTTGGGTGAGAAGCAATTTATAGAAATAGAACGACAAAGCACAATATTCACGTTTTTTGAACATTTCCTATTGTAACTCCTACTTGAAAGGTCTGGTATCGAGATAATAGACGCTGTTTTGCACTGTTCACCGAAAGGATCCATGTTGATTAGGAAGGAACACGTTTATCTGGAGAAGAGAAAGTTTTGTGGAACTGATTTTTTGCATATTATTGCCCAAGTCAAAGAGATATGCTTCCTGTTTCATTGGGTTTGCACAGCATAATGCCTGAAAATTCTTCAGATAATTTTTAGAGGTTCTACATGAAGATGCTTACCAATTTACCGGGGACGCCAAGTTGATATTTCCGTAAATCGATTAGCCCAGGAGTCTTGGTTACCCGAGGATTACCAATTCTAAGTTAGTAAATAGTTTTGTCGGCCAATTGAATCATCGATAAAATGTACCTATTGCGGCAAATGTTCTGTGAGCTTTGATCCTTTCTGGATCCTCTCTCTTACTATTCCACAAATGGCTGTAGAGATTGTTTTTTCTCGAAACTTAGATTCTTCAACACATGAAGAAATTTTGGAAGGAGATGAGAAATCAACTTGCACTAATTGAAAGGTACGAAAGCGCAGAAAGGACATCCAGGAAAAAATATTATAATTGCCAGTTTAAACTGAAAATGATACATAGTCGAGGGGCATACTCGAAGACTGGCGTTAAATCAAATCATCTTTCGAAAAATTCGTTCAGGCCAGTCTCAAATTTACCTACACAGTAGTTTTTGTCTGGCACCTGTCAGAAAACACAACTACTCCTTCGGCTAATACCACGAAGTGCTTTGCATTATATCTGTCCATTGCTAGTGCAGGTTTCTTCACCGAAGAAAATCCTGCATTTGCTTTTGACGGACTCACTTTTGCGCTATTTGACCACTTGTCAGTCAGTACAAGGCAGTGCCATCATCAACATAAAGTCGATGACTTCCCATGATTGAAAATCACAAACATTCATAGCATCAAGCCCCGACCAAAGTTGATGCGAACAACACGAAGTTATTGCGCCATCTACCCATGGACGAAATAATCCAAAAACAAACCGAATTCGCCCATTCCTCCTGCGAGAAAATGTTAAAACATTCGACATAGTCGATGGGCATACTTGAAGATAATAATTCGAACTGACAATGATGTAGTACAATTGCCAGTTCAAACAATTATACCTTATTGTCAGTTCAAACTGGCGATTATGTTTAATTGTCAGTTCAAAAATAAAATTGAAAAGAGGAATCACAAAAGAGTTTGAGAATGAAACAAGAATTGTGGAAGAACAAAAATAAAATGAGAAAAAAAATGCAAACAAACTTTCTACTTGAGCATTCCGACGCCATTTCAATTGTTATTTTCCGCAATATTTTATTATCCAGAAAGGTATCAAAAGGGTTCAGTGATATAGCCAATGGTAATTTGAATTGAAACCATTCGACAATATATTCATTTTGTCTCCACTCTCAATCTTCTTCATTTCAGCCTAATTCTGATTCATCGGTCGGCCTCAATTTTTATACAGCACCCACTCATGTCTTAGTGGTTCGTTTGCATCAATCCTCTCCAACCAATTCCAGAGTACACGCAGGTCAACTCTTTATTGGCTAATAAATCTCTTGCCTTCTATTCCCGGGGGTATTTTCGGATATTCTTCAGCAAACCGCCTCATTTTTATCCCTACTCAGCTCTTGTCATCGACAGGCATTGTTTTGCCCAGCAGGGTAGCTGATATTCCGCGTTTTATTGGAGCATAATTTTTTCTGTATGAGTTTGATGTAATGGAGTCGGTCTGAGAGGGACATTATCTTGTTTACGGTTCGTCTTATTGCGTTCATAGTATAGTCCGTGAACTTTTTGATAGAGAGTGGGTATATTGTTTGAAATATGCCGATAATGAGGGATGGTTCAGATGAGAGCTGATAAGTGTCTCTTGGGAGAATTCTTTGATGTCGGGAATCCAATATGAATCAATATTCTGATGTGGAATGCTGACAGTTTCATTATCAGAATATAGAAAGATGGATGACACAGTATCGGGGTCTTCAGCATTGAATGAAGGTGATGCATGCTGAATAACTCAAACTGCTAGCAGTTGATTATAATCCTGTTATCGATACATAAGATCATCGAGAATTATAAGGTCCAATTTTTCCTACTTATTTGAGAACCTTTTTACTTGGGGGCGTTTTCAGTGAAGAAGGAATATATTGAAGAAATTCCATTTGATTACAATAGTATGGAATGATATTGTGGTCGGTGGTAATTAAGCGGTCTATGGTGCTGTCGTATATCCAATTTGTCTATCTCACTGCAGAATTTTTCTGGCTGGCTCGGTGCTTAGGGCAATTGTTCGTTGCCTAGACACCAATCCTTCTAGATGGGATATCTTGATTGAATACAACAACCAACCCGGTACTGTGGGTTTTTATCGATATTTGGTTTCATTTGATTATAGGTTATCCAACTTGATTCTACTGGGTTATATTGGATTGCACCTCATTGATCGTATTCTCAACGTTATCTCTAATTTTAACAAATCGTTTTTTATTTTTGAAATGAATTCGAAATTGACTTCTTCAACTCATTGATAATAATTCTGGGAAAAGTGAAGAAATCACAAATATCTATTTCATCATTTTTGATATATGGTCGGTGGAAATTTGAATTGAACATCCTAGGGTAGGAAAATATGTCCGTGTGACGTGTTGGTAGTTCAGCGAAGCAAAATTATCTTGCCGGATTACTTATTCTCGTTTGTTAGGATGCAGATTAGACTCATAATACAGTATTCTCTGCCCGCAGAAAGTATAGATGTGAATTGTATAGATATCAACCCTGGTGACATGTTAGGAATACTGTCGGCTCCTTCTGCTAGGAATCGCACATTCATTAAAGATAAAGAAACCTCGTTAATCCTCAGTTTGCGCTCTCTCCAACTTTTGAGGTTTGCCTTCCATATTAGAACAACACTTGTTTGAAAGAAAAATCCATTTTGCTTCCTTTTGAAATCGAGTTTTGTTCTGAGGAAATAATTTTTTTTTACATGCAGTCCCACACGAAAGGAAAGACCTGTAATGTTTAAAGAACATCGCGTGAATGGACAGGAGATACGAATTAACATTCACTTTGAATTTTTGGAGTTTGTAAGCCTCGGGAAATACCTCTTTCGGCAAGGAGTTCCAATGCTCTGCTGCTCTATTGAAAAAAGACCCCTGAGCAAGAGAGGTTCGACAGGTCTCCAAATTCACAACAAAGGGGTGGAAATTCTGTACTCGAATCGAGTCATCTGTGTAGATATTGCCAAGGGTGGAACGATTGATAACAATTCAGAAGAGCACCGACCGTGAAAAAATCTGTAGAAGAGAGACAAGTCTCCGACCCTTCTCCGATATTTCAATGAAGTGAGCGAATCTGTGAGCGAAGAATCAGCAACAGCATGGATTGCCTTTCTCTGAATGGAATCGAGGAGCCTTAATGAATGTTTTGGTGCCGAACTCCACAATGAGAAGACAGGTCGTATCTGAGCCTTGTAGATCATTATAAGCTGACGAAAAGTGAGGTATTTCTTCGCACGAAATGGAAATCCCAGTTTCTTGGAAGCACCTTTAGCGATCGATCTCACATGGTTTTCCCATGAGATATTGTCACTGATTATAATTTCTAGCATCGAGATACTTGACTTTGCAGGAATAGTTTGGCAGGTAGATTGGCTTTCCTTAAGAAGAGACAAGCCTGGGTTTACCTAGCACTAAATTTCACCCATTCTATTATTTTTACCAAGTCTTTGTTTATTTTATCAACGTGAATGTTTCTTGGGCTGATATGCGATGAGACAAGACGAACCGACCGTGTTGATCCTTCACGAAGGCTCTATTCGAATGAAATTCCCGAACGTGTTCGTATCGATCGAGCTGTCATCGAGCACTCTCGTGTATAACGCAGCCTGTCAGAGAATTCTCGCATCATTAACCGATGCCAGACGAAATTAATCTTGTTGTTGTGACTTGGCGAACAGCAATAAGCATAACACATTATGTAATCCTGTGTTTACGCCGGAGCAAGGATAACTTTTTCAATATACATGCAAATGTTCATTGCGGATGGTTCAATTTCCTTAGCAGTCAAAGGATGTTTTTCATTGTTGAGAGAGTGTTTATCGGGAAAGGAACAATGAGGATGGATGGGAAGGACGTAGGACGATTGATATTTTCATTGATTGTATGGGATTATTCTGTAGAATTCTCCGATAGTTCAATTCAATTAACTTTTTATGTCACCAGTATGAGACTTTATATTTTATTACCAATTTTTTCGAAGTAATGCGGTAAATTGAAATCCAAAAACAAATTAGAAAAATATTTTTTAACCTGCATTGAAGATACAAATCATATTTTGTGCGCTCACGTGCAAAAAGTAAGAAGTCGCTTTTTCTGAAACTTTTCTGATTTCACTATTTTCCTTCTATCAACTGTATGTTACTTGAAGTTGATGAAATGATATATACTGTGTGTCACAGACTCATAGTACACCCCCGTTTTCTCCTTTGTTTTTCTAGATATATTTTTGAAATTCGGAACATTGAATATGCTCACTGAACAGCATTTCTCGACATATCTGTAAGAAAAAAATAACTTCCAATTTTTCCGGAAATGACATCAACTTTCGATTCTTGAATGGGACACCCTGTATATTGTTACATGATCGTTTAGGGATGATCATGAGGAATCCAACTATACCAGGTTTGATGATGTTATCTCCAATGACTGCGGAGATATCGCCATTTATTTTATTCATAAGCTCAATGAGTGGGAGAGAGAATTGGATTGACCCGCCAGAAAAAGTTTCTCTCTCCTACTGGTTGAGCTTATGGATAAAATAAATGGCGATATCTCCGCAGTCATTGGAGATAACATCATCAAACCTGGTATCGTTGGATTCCTCATGATCATCCCTAGCCGATCATGTAACAATATACAGGGTGTCCCATTCAAGAATCGAAAGTTGATGTCATTTCCGGAAAAATTGGAAGTTATTTTTTTCTTTCAGATATGTCGAGAAATGCTGTTCAGTGAGCATATTCAATGTTCCGAATTTCAAAAATATATCTAGAAAAACAAAGGAGAAAACGGGGGTGTACTATGAGTCTGTGACACACGGTATATTAGGTATTCCGAAGAATGAACATATCTGTGAATATCAATGGTTCCTTTCTTCTAAATTCTTTGGGTTACCAACCTATCACAATCTAAAACAAAAATAGTAGAAGGGCAGATTTTCAATCTACCTCTAGAAGTTGCTGCGATAATTCAAAAATAGTTCTTTCTGAATCAGTCAGCACTTTTTCGTATATATAGAATTTGGCTATGAAAAAAAAAACTAATATTTATCAGAATACTTATTTTTGTGATCGCGAACACGAAAAAGTCGGAAAATGTTGACATTTTTTGTTGTTATGGATGCGTAAAATACACCTTTTTGCAATGAATATTTCCTTCACCTTAAAAAAAATCTTTTTTTCACTGCTACTAAAATATCGCCACAATTCAATGTTTTCCTCTATATTGAAAGTGCTTTAAAGTATTAAATAATATGTCTTCACAATGTATGGAGCTTGAACACATTGGATATATCTTATCAGTAACACACCAGAGGATTTCATGTTGCGGTTTTCACATTCTTTGCCTGACACCATTCTCTTAACTTCTTAACATGTTTCGATTTGCTTGGTGAAAGATTTGCCAATGCTGCGTTCGGTGCATCTTATATTTCTTCACTATCGCTATCGCAAATATCCTCATAATTTAAAAAAAGTATATAATTTTTCTGAACGCAAAGAACGAGAAATCATAGAATTGACAATCAATATTTATTGAAAATATGATGATATAAAAGAAAAAAAAGTTGATCAGTCAATAGTTATTTGTTGGGAATTCAAATTAAAATCGCAGCGCCACATTTGAGAAAATTTAATTAATAAGCACTACTTTGGGTTTAGGACTTCGACGTTGTTTGAGAATCCCAAACCGTCAAATTATGTGAGCGACTATTACAGATTCTAGTGTCTTTTTCACTTCTTATGTGAACGTTAACAATGAATTTGCACCACTTTGACATTGTTTTAAACTTTTCAACTTAGATAGGTTTCACCATAGCTTATCTTGCTCCCCCTATGGGAGAGGTTAAATTGTACTGAATTTCTATTTTGGAATTTTTTATGAAAAATACAGAAAATATGTTTGTAATTCGTGCATAGAATTTCGTGTTTCGGTCTCGGCCTAAAGTTAACATTCTCATGTGCCATTGAAAAGCACTTTATTTATGAACTCAATACAAAAATAACTATTTTACTCCATAAATGAGGATAAAAAGCGTATTTACTTTTCGACGTATAGACATTTAATATTTTGAACGATTTTCGAGTACATAACGAGATTTCTTCAGATATTATGAAATCAATGAGGAGAGTATCTTCACAGCTGGGGATTGGTGTATTAATATGATAGCGATGTTTCGTATCGGAATTCTTGGATTATGTTGCATCGCATCTGGTATTTCCCCATTTTGAATCACGGCTAATAATCTTGAGAACTCTAAATATGAGCCTTTAACGTCGTAACATATTCACTGAGTGCGTTCGGTTTTAATATATTTGGCAGCACGTTCCGCTTGAAATATTCCTTACATTTGCTTCACGTTCGTTATTTGTGAATCGAGTGAAACGAACAGCATAATGGAGCTCTGTGGATGGAAGCAATGACTTCACTTTTGATATGCCCGCTTTTCGCAGTTCTCAATTCATAATTTGAAATCCCGACCTCAGACTCAATATAGTCGGTAGGTTCATTTAGGTGGCATGCTTGTGCCCTATAATACTCCTGTACTATATTATATACATGCTCCATAAAAGACAGTTACCTATCAACTGAAACACCTATCTTCAACAAGAACTGAAAGAGGAGTCTTATCGAAAGTGCAAGAGAATGAACATATCTCACATTTCGATAAGATCATTTAGAAGAATGACCATATTTCAAGTCATTTTCTCAGCCGTTGATGGATCTTGCTATCAACAGAGGTCCCAATATCTCGACACACATGACACAATCTCTTATCTGCGATAGTTGAAAAACTATTGAAAATTGTACCAACTTATGTTTTTTGTGCCGCTGATTACGAATCTGGTTTCAAACCGTCTGAAGTTCGGAAAAAGGGAATATTCCGCTTCCTTTTTTGCGCTAAAGAAAGATCAGAAGCACACATTTTTATTCCTTAGCTGCTCGGTAAACATCATTCCACCTTCTTTTATACTTTCGTACCGTTTGTCAATAAAAACTCGAAAAATAATTCCTGAAATGATTTTGAGGTTATATCGTGCTGCGACCTAACCCCACCTCAAAATTGTACACATCAACCAAAATGAAATTTTAAATATAAACCACTGATTGTATTCATCCGATTTACATTTTTACTTATTCGTGCATCATCTTGATTTAGAAGCATAAATTGATGGGAAAAATGAAGACAATACTTTCTCCTTCGAAAAATAATAAAATGGGCTTAATAGGGGAGCCCAAGAGGGTACTTCGGGATTTAGTAAAGAGCGGCAGATTAATATACAGTGGGATACCTTGTACCCGGTTAAGTACTTTCACCATATATGAACCCTATATATATATATATATATATATATATATATATATATATATATATATATATATATATATGTACCTATATATATATATATTTTGTTTTGGCCTCCGAACAGACCAGTCGCATTGTGCCTGGCTTGTGCTAAAATAATAGTTCAGTACTATCAAATTCAGTGAATGATAATCAATTATTGAATCACCGTTAAAGTTCTGAATACCAAACAATAGTTTTGTGTTTGTTTTTGTGTGACTAGCGAAACTTTCATAAAAAACTTTTGTGGTTTCTCCAAACGCCAATTTGTGTGATATCTGCTCGTTTTGTTCTACACTCTAATCGACACAATGATGGACAGTGGCGGGGCAATGAATGGCCAATCTAATATCCAGAATATTCTTACCGGTACCGGTGGATCCAGTAGCCAGATGATATTACAACAGTTAAGTGCATTAACTCAGAATGTGGCTGATATTAGAAATCTTATTGTTACGCAGAATGATAAAATAGATACGTGTCTAGCTGCCGTGACAGATCTGAAAACTGAAAACTGCCTTCTTCGTGACACAATAAAGGTGTTGAATAGCCGAATCCAGGATTTAGAAACTGGCACCGAAATCTATAACGAGTTGAAGAGACGTTTGGAACGTGAAAATAATGTCATAATAAGTGGTATAGAAGAGGTTCCGGACTTCGAAAATATTGTAAAAGACTTCATTGAATCAGCAATAAATCCGTCGGAAGTCTTTATTAAAAATATCTACAGGTTAGGTCAAGAACGTAGAGGAAAAATCAGACCTATCACAGTAGAACTCTCATCAAGGGACGATGCCATAACCATCTTGAGAAGCAGAAATAAACTTCCTGAAATATATTCTAAAGTGAAAGTCAAAAATGATTTAACCCCCAAGCAGCAACAAGAACTGACTATCCTTCGCGAGGAGTTGGAAAATCGCAAGAGTAGGGGCGAAATGAATCTTACAATTAGGTATGTAAAAAAAAATCCAAAAATTGTTCAAAATAAAAGTCAAACTAGTGACGGACAGAATAAACGCCAAAGGGAAGAAGAAACATCCCCGAATAAAAACGCCGCACAAATCCCAAACTTAAAAAACTCCAACAACCGTCAACAACAAAGTGCAACATAATTTTTTGGAATGTGAATGGATTCAACAACCTTCATACTATCTTTCAAGAGTTGGACTTTGATTTTGAATTTCTCGCCATTTGTGAAACCTGGCTGGTAAGCAAACCCGCTATTCCTATTAATATTTATAAAAATTATCAGCTACTCTCTTCACCAGCCGTTAAGGAGAAGTCTCAAGGACGTGCCAGTGGTGGGCTGGCTATATTCTATAAAAACTACTACAATGCAGAAATCCTCGATACTTCTCCTTGGTGGTTGAGATGTCATTTTGTATCCAAAACCTGTAAATTTATAATGTTACTCGTCTACTTCAGAGGAACACATGATATAGAGGACACACTCGATTTGTTTCAAACGTCACTTAACGACATTATTGAAGTCTATATTGATACGCCAATAATCATACTTGGAGATTTCAACTCGAGGGTGGGACAACTCCCATCAATTCCGGAAGACTTGTTGTCGAATACGGTTTTACACCCTACTATGTTAAGTATGGATGAGGTACTGAATGTTAGAGGACGTTCCCTCATGGAATTTATGTACACTAACAATTTTTCATTGATAAACGGAAGCGTTGCCTCAGATAGGCCTGCAAACTTTACATATGCTGCCTCTACAGGTAGAAGTGTTATAGACCTGGCCTTCTGTTCTAACAACCAGTTAGATATAATAACCGATCTTAAAGTTTTGGACTTTGCAACAACCTCTGATCATTTTCCTGTATGTCTCCAAATGACGCATAACGTTATTAATCATCATTGGCCCAATTCTCATTCACAAAGTACAGTAAGTAGATTCTTGCGATGGAATAACTCCGAAGTCCTCGCTTATAAAAATCTAATGAGCTTCTCTCCAAATGTTGGCATTTTTGGGGATAACACTAGGTGTTATGATAATATAATAACAACTATTTGGAATACCGCAGAGGAACTAGCCCTCCTTCGGCACAAACCCACTATACCTAGAATGACTGAAAATAAACCATGGTTCGACTCAGAGTGTACTACCTCAAAGAAAGCCTGCAAACAATCCCTCACGTTATGCAGAAAAAATAACTTCACAGAACCCTATAGATCTCAGTACCTGACCTTGAGGGGAGAATTCAGGAAGATGATCGTAAAAAAGAAAAAAGAATACCAAAATATGATAACTGAGAAACTGGCCAATACGAAAGACCAAAGAACATTCTGGCAAACTATCAATTCATTCAAGTTTAAAAATAACAATGCGTGCACAATATCTATAGAAGCGTGGGAAAATTTTTATAGTGGTATTTATTTCCAGAAGACCAAAGATGATTTTACTGTCTTTGATGCAGGGGATCACTTTCTTGACTCTTCCTTCGAGGTTGCCGAAATCACATCTTGTTTGAAAAAATGCAAAGATCATAAGTCTCCTGGATTTGATGGTGTTCCTTATGAATTCTTAAAAAATTTACCACAAAACTGGCTGCTGTATCTTTGCAGTTTATTCAATAATACTTTTAGTTCTGAAATAATACCAGTTTCGTGGTGTAAGACTATTTTGACAATGCTGCATAAAAAAGGACCAAAAGATGATCCATCAAACTACCGAGGTATTGCCCTCATTAATTGCATCCCAAAACTATTCTCATTACTACTACTGAACCGACTTTCAATACATTGTAACAACAATAAAATTATCCCAGAATGCCAGTCGGGGTTTAGAGCAAACCGCGGCTGTGAAGATAACATTTTCGTACTCAATTCTATTATACAAATCAATCTACGTCTCAAAAAAAGGAAAGTATTTGCAGTCTTCGTAGACTTCAAACGCGCCTTCGACTCTATTAACCACAACCTCATTTGGCATAAACTATATCAACTCGGGGTAAGTTCCAAATACTTGCGAATACTAAAACAAATTTATGATAATGCTCATATGTCGATTAAAAGCAATGACACATATAGCAAAGTATTCGACATCTCCAGCGGTGTTTTACAAGGTGAACCTTTGAGCCCGATACTTTTCTCAATGTTTATTTCTGATATTGACATTTATTTTGAGGATATGGGATGTGTTGGGGTCAATATATCTGGTAATGAAGATCTTAATTTGTTGCTGTATGCTGATGATCTTGTCATTTTGAGCTACTCCCAAATAGACTTACAGCGCAAACTGACAATCTTATCACACTATGCCCACGAAAATGATCTAACTGTAAATACAGAAAAAACAAAAATCATTGTCTTCAGGAGAGGTGGATTTGCCGCTAACAAAAACTACAGTTTTCGCTACCTGAATGAACCTATTGAGGTTGTTAATAAATTCACATACCTGGGAGTGGTATTTTCTTCCTCCTCCCATTTTCTCGAAATGGCCAAGCTAACTGTCGCTAAGGCGAAGCAGGCTCTTGGAGCCACTATGAATCTCATGATTCGCTCCCAAATGACATCATGGGATGCGAGAATCAAACTTTATAATTCAGTCATTATCTCTTCTCTTTCATACTGTGTTGGTATATGGGGCCTCAGATATACAGACTTATTGGAACGAATTCAGGTCTCCTTCTTCAAGAGGCTGCTTCGCTTAGCTAAAAATACTCCCGATCACATTGTTAGACTGGAATCCTCCTCAACAAAATTGAGTCTCGTAGTATTGAGGTCTGCCCTTTCATGGTTGACCAAACTACAAACTATGAATGAGTCCCGCCTCCCAAAAATTTGTTTTCTACGTCTGGTTCAACTCAACATGACAGAGTCTAAATTTAACTGGGTGAAGCAAATTGGTGATTACTTCTCTACCCTTGATAGACAGGACTTATCACATGATCTTCTCACAAATGATTTTAAGAAGCTATCTCCCATTATTATAACCTCCTATCAATCCCTCTTATTTCGGGAGGATAAGAATAGACTATCCCACTCCGAATATCCCTGCATGTATAAGCTCCTTACAAGTGAAAATGGACTATTCTATCTCAAACTATCTGTTCCAATCTCGTCCATCCGATTAATTGCACAACTGAGAACATGTAACAAGTACTACCTAAAATTATCAGCTAATGGCTCCACTCACATGATAAAAATGGATCAAACCTGTTCTATCTGCAACCTGGGTGCGAATGAAACAATCCCGCATTTATTCTTCGACTGTCCTATTTATGAAGGACTCCGAGTTCTATTGAAGCCACAGATCACAAGCATGAATGATCTTATGGAGTCCCTCAATACTGGCACTCCGAAGATATTACAGAAGGTAGCACATTTCCTAACAGGTCTACTGAGGCTTCGCTCTTTCGTTTTAAATGAATAACAACTGAGCACCAATTCTACTTTGTAATTATAAGTTTTTTTTTTTTTTATTGTCATAAGTTTCGGAACATTTTAACATACTCCTTAATCATTGTAACTCCTCTGGAAACATTGTCAGTACGTTTAGTGATCCTTTGGCATTGATTTTGTGTATATATGTCTGTATATATATGCCTATATATTTTTCTTTTCTGGTTACCTCACTCCTACCAGCCAGGTACACAACACAAAACTCATTGTTATAAGAATTGTAATTCTTTAGGAACAATTAAATATATATCTATCTATATCTATCTATCTATATATATATATATATATATATATATATATATATATCCGCCCTTCAATTATGAAGGATCAGATTATTAAAAAAAAAATTGATCGTCTGAAATTCTCGAGTGCATCAGATTAAGGTAGGGTGAGTTAGTTACATCCTAGAACGTGTATATTCCATCAATCTGACAATTCGAGAGTGACCTAAAGGAGGAGGAGGTTTACAAAGTCAAAAAACGTCATCTCGACATTCTCAAGCTATTTTTTTTTATTTTGAAGGAAATAATTCAAGAATTACAAAAAATATATAATCTGACGATTTCCACAACCGGAAATAATAAAAATTCATCGATAAAGTTTAATGCGTGCAGCTGCGTGATGCCTATATTCCGCTCTCTGCGTTTCTATTTCTCTCTCACTCTTTCTTTATCTGTTGCTCCCTCACTCCGTCCCCACTCTGGTTTTGGTTGCATGACGCCATGACAGTTGATCACACAGACTCGTTCGTGGCATGATATTGTTTAAAACGAATATCCGACGTTTTAAAATTTAAAAGATTCAATTGCTTATAATTATTTTCTTATGAATACAAGTATTCTACTAATGAAAACATTCACTTTTTCATTTGCATGTTTTTTCTTGAGCTTTTCAATACATTAAGTTCAATGATTTGAAAATAAAGATGGAAGAAAAAAAGCAAATTGACAGAATGGGCTAATCCCTCCAGATAATCGTCAGATTATGATACTGCAACTTCTAGAGCGTAAAGATGACATATATATATATATATATATATATATATATATATATATATATATATATATATATATATATATACATATATATATATATATATATATATATATATATATATATATATATATATATATATATATATATATATATAAAGAATCCTGGTCAACCTGAGCCAACAATAACAAACCGTACATGCAATCTTGAGCCACTTTAACAAAGCTGAGCCGTATATGTGGCTCAGGTTTGTTTTCATATGGTGAAGGGTTTATGTGATCTGAAAACTCCATAGATTCTTGTTCCAACCGAGGCCCATTTTATACCAATCCCTATCCACAACTTGCTTCACGTGATTAGTTTTTATGATACCCTCTTCCCGCCAATTTTTCCCTCCATAAATTGGCTCAGCTTCATACGAAAAATATGAATTTTAGTTCAGCATAAAGTCTACTGTGTCGCTGCAGATCCAGCCACATATACAAAATGTCTATATGTGAAACTAACTTCGTACATTAAAACCTGAGCCATATAAATACGGCAACGTTGGAATTCTATTAAAAGATATTTATTGTCTTGGGAGTTTTGCTTGGTTCCGAAAGTGTACTGAGAATTTCGATATAAAAGTGAAGTTATCATGTCACAGAGAACTATGAAAATCATTTCTTTGATCAGAAATGACGTTGGATATCAGTTCATTGTGTTCAAATGGTTAGAAGTTGGTTAAGAGCGGGAACTTCACGACCTGATTTACGGTTCGTTGAAGTAATCGGTGCTTAGGCTGTGTTTTCAGTCTAGCGAATGACAGAATGTGGTGTCCATTCTCAGCACAGATCATTTTAACGGACTCTTGATCAGGTCAAAAAGTACTCATCCTAAGGGTTAATTTCTCCCTGCTTCCTGTACCTTATCAGTCTTTTACACTCACAACATAGTTTTTTCGAATGTTTGGAATTCGAGACTCGCAGATGGATGATAATGTTCATTGAGGATAATGTTTCTGCTGACATAATTTTATATTACCTCCGGTCTGACCGGGAAATTTGGATATTTTATAAAGAGTTACTTTCCGTATTTATTCATCGAATCGATAGTTGCCAAGCATGTTCTGCTAAGCAAGTTGTCACCATCAGGAGATGAGTAAAATTGTTTCATGTCTTGATGATACCACTTCAAATTGTGGAACGTGTCGAGGATTGGCTTTTTATATAATTAGTTCAGAAAATGAAGCTAAAAAATGGTAAAACCTCGCAATTTTTTCGTCCATCACCGATTTGTACAAAAATTTGGGATTAGGCTTATTACACCCTCTAGTTCATTTTCTATATCGTGCCGTTGCACGCTTTTTGTTTTTAAGGGGTGAAAACTACCCCTTATTGTCAAAAATTATAAAATAACATTAAAAACCTAAATATGGGTAAAAATAGTTAAATAATGATTGTTTCATGCTGAAAACATTGAAATTTTTATAATATGTCGTCAAACTTCAGAATACTCTGGTGAGAAATCAACGAAATATACACTCACATACGCGAGCAGATGTTTCTTCTGCTCTGTCTATCAATATGAATGGAAAAAGTGGAACATATAACGTATAACGGCCGAATATACCGGTTATGTAGATTACTCCGCTCCGAAGCGGGTAATTCAAATTTAAAAAAAAAAAATTGAACGGTTTTTTAAGCATAGCTCCTTCATTTCAGGTGATAGAATTTTTTTTCAGAAATGATTTTGTAGAGCTTTTCAAGAGCTATAAGAGTGAATGAAATTACTAAAGATTCCTTGATTTCTAAATGCGGAGAGTTTAAAGCGCTCGACTAAGGTGATGTTCGATCGTAAATGTCGGTGTTGAACGGCTATATCTCGCCGAATATTCACTTCACAAAAAATCTACATGCAGGGAAAAAAGCTACAATTTGGTACGACATCGTTTTTTTCGTATCTTTAGTATTTTGAGAAATATTTTTAAGAAAAGGGTTAAAAACAGGAAATTGCAAAAAAATCGTTTTCTCTTTGAACCCCAATTTTCCTATAATTAGGCATTTCAAATTGGTTGAACTCCGTGGGTGTATTGATAGTATATATATATATATATATATATAAAGAGAATCACAGAAGGGTGGCGATCAATTTTAGTTAGGGGGTACTTTGGGGGTTGGTTTCACAGATTTTTTTCGTAGAAAAAAGCGGGTACCGATCTTATTTTAATTATAAGCCGGTCAGTTTTCATGCTAGGAAGACAATTTTTCATTTCTTTGAAAGCTCCAATTGAATACTTTAAAAAAGATTCTATAAGCATTCTACGAAAAATGCAAATTTTTCTCGTTATTTCGAATTAAATCTTCCAATTTATACATTTGCCGAAAAAAGCTAAGCACTAATTTGCTGTATCTCAGTTCGTATCTGTCTTAGGAAAATTATAAAGAAAGCATTGTTTTTTTTTTTTTTCAAAAGCTACAATTGGCCTCTCCACACTTTTTTTGATGAAATGTATTATTTTCGAGTTATTTGCAAAAAAACATTTAAAAAAGTCGATTTTTTCGTCAAAAAACTGTTACTTTCAACTTCGAATAGCTCAAAAAATATTACTTTTACTAAAAAAATGTATGGAACATTTTTTTCTTAGGAATACTTTTTCTGTCGATTCCTACAGTTGAAATGTAATATAAAATTTCCACCCCCTTTATGGGGTGGCTATCACCCCCAAATCTCTAGCGTACAGCGGTATGATAAAGAAAATGATCCTTGAGCTATTCCCTACCTTTTGTGTAAATTTCAGGTAAATCTATGGTGGACAAAAAAATTGCGAGCGAAAATGCTTCATTTCTTGAACTGAATCCATTGGTCTCAATCAATTATATCTTGGATCAAAGTTATTAATTTCAAATATTCGAAGCAACTTTATAATATATAATTTCATTGGCACCATGGAGTACTTGAAATATTTTCAATGAATACTTCTCGGAATACTTCTATGACAAAAAATTCTCTTGAATATCAATTTTACGTTATAATATTTTTGAATGCTGTTGTATCGAGGAGCAGCAAAAACAATTATTCAGATTCGGTTATCAATATCTCAATTAATTTATTTTTGAAAATATACGCCAATCACAATCTCTGATAATTATGAAATGAAATTCACTTCTTCATTCTCCCAATTGTCGAAAAAACGAATATAAGAGCAAACATTTCAGAGAATCTGATAATATTTTAATAAAATCAGTCTCGACGCTGATTGACTACAACTTCACTATAAATAACAAAAGTCTAGATAATATTCATAATTTCCATTTCCGTATTGATAATTACAGAAACTTCACCTGAAAAAATCGATTCTGTACAAGAAACATCGAACGAAATTTTTCAAAATTTGGAAGAGTATGATCCAGTATCGAATTGGGTAATAGAGGTGGAACCAGAAATATTAAAAAAACAACTTAACAATAGCACAAATTCTAAGAAGAAAAAACATTCAAGTGATAGCTCCAAACATGAAAAGCCTTCTTCTGAAAAAGAAAATCAATTTCATGAGGAGACTATCGAAACAGACTTTATGAATGGGACTGAAAAAATACCATACAAGGAATGTGATAGTAAAATTTCATTTTTGAACTCGTTTCCGTTACGTAAACATTATGATGGTATACAAAAAATGTCTACAACTGGACACAATATGTTATCCCAGACATCACAGAGCACTAACAAAAATCATCTGCTTCTCAGCGCAGTAGAGAGTTCAAATTATTATGACAATATATATATATATATATATATATATATATATATATATATATATATATATATATATATATATATATATATATATATATATATATATATATATATATATATATATATATATATATATATAGAATATATGCACAACCGAAAATAACTTCAAGTTACCATTATTATAGTTCCTCCAAAAGAAAAGGTTGCACATATTGATGTTGAATCAGAACAATTCGATCTCCCCATTATCACTGAACCAGAAACTGACAATTATCAAAGTGCAATAGTAAATCATCATGAAAATGATAGTTTCCATCCTTATTCCATTCCCACTGAAAAAAATGTTGATTCATTGGTGAGTAAACTTATCTACAATTTTGTTATACACTATACTTTTTCTACGGCTATAACAGGTAATAGCGAAATGATTTAACAAATAACATGAATTTCAAATTTGGTGTCACTTAAAATTTCCATTTAGGTACAACTGAATGAGTGAATAGAGCTGTCATTACTTGAAATTTGATATTGCATTGAAGACTTGATTTATTGTGAAATAATGACTACAACTGTGACACAAGGAAGTCATTGTGTTATCATGATATTAAGGACATACAATGTATCTCATTGTTTCATCAAGAACAGTTGAGAAAGAATAATTTTGTGATATAGCCCCCGAAAAAGTATATTCACACTCATAAAGCGACACAGGATAATGACAGACTAATGATATATGCTTTCAATAATTGTTTCCAGATTACTTCACCAGATAACAAAAGTAAAAACTATGGGATCATGGAAATAGACTATACAGAAACCTCACCCAAATTACACCAGAGTTTTCCCATTAAAAAAAAAAATAATGTGTTATCTCAGTATGTATTTCAACCAGATGTTACAAAACCTATATTCTATACTGAAACAAACTCACAAAGCGGAAAAGTTATCGAGACAAACAACAATAATGATATAATACATCGTAATGAAGCCCGCGAGTTGGCTTCTCCCGTTTATATTAGCAAAGAATCCAATACAAATTCACCCATTAGATCTGATTCTGATCACTTAGGTTTCAGAGAAGATCCTTATGAATTCCAAAATGAGGATTCTGAAGACATAGAGAATGAAGAGAGAAATGCGTTTTTCAATGAATCTAGTGACGAGAGTGTAAATGCTGAGGTTAGTATGAACGGGGAATATGCATAACATTCAAATTTGTCTCAAAATTTTTTTTCTTGAATCTTTATTATCGTCATATTATAATTGAAAGGTACTTTCGACTTCTGAGGGTTGACGTTCGTCAGCTAGTTAACGGAACGAACAATTTTGGAACAATATTTATCCGTCTTCATTATCTTACACCACTCTTTTCGTACCTTCGCATCGCTTGAAAAACGAAAAAACATACATCGATACCATATATAATAGTCTGGTAAAAAGTTGTTTTATCTTCTTCCATGATCCGTACAGCAATGGAAATTCTTAAGTAAACAAACAGATACGTCACGAGATACGTACCTGGACATTTTCCAAAGCGCGTGCTTCAGGGTGACGTTTGAACGGCTACAATCTATTCAATGTTATGAATTCCAATTTGAAAAATAGTTTGAATATTTTCAAGCCTATTTATATTCTTTTCTACGTTATGAAGGTGTAAATGATTAATTTATGAAATGCATATTCCCCATTCCATTTCACTCATTGATTCAGCCTCAGAATGCTGACAATGTCTGAATTGATTGTTACATTTAAGACTTATTCTCCAATGGAGTAACTTTTTTGTTTTGGGCTGAAACGTCAGAAAACAATGTTGAAAGCTGGGATAAAATACAAGTGCATTCCTCAAAAATAAATGTTACCACAAAATCAACTTAACAAAATACTGGCGGTTCTGAGGTAGGTATAGTGACAGTTATAAGAATCCGAAATATGTCCATTTGTTTTCTCATTATATATTAACTGTCATTAGATTTATTTTCATGAAAAACATCGAGGGAAACTTTAAGGAATTCATGTATTGAATTCAATTCTTATAATGTCATGAATATTTCTGGCAAATGAGTTTCCAAATCCAAATTGTTTGAACCGAAGGTTTCGATTTTCCTAGGAGATTTTCAATTCATCTTCAGGCATAAATTTCATTCGATACGGTTCACTAATGACCGTCTTGCTCTGATATCATTTAGATCTAGATTTTTTTTCAAGATTAGACCTTTTTGAAAAAGTCAACAGAAGATCCATATCAGTGAAAGTTTTTGAAACTGAAAATTTTTTTACATATCATATAAATTGTTCATATTTGCACCATGGATGAGTTCCCATTTGTTGAATATCTTTCGGAGGTACCAATATAACACTGACCATTTTAGAATATAATTCGCTATCTTAAATACATCAGTTGAATTCTGTATGAATTTCCATTTCAATTATTTTCAAGGAAGAAGTAGAACGAACCAATAAGAAGCACTACAAAGATAAACAAACATTTTGCTATTTTTGCGAAAAAGATGTTTCACATTTTTCGAGACACCTGAGTACTTGGCACCAAAATGAAATAAAAGATCAGCGTCTCGATTCATACAAAAGCAACTCAAAAGAAAGGCGTCAAGCTTTGAGAGTGATAGCAAAAAGGGAAAACTATGTGAAAAATCGATCTACTTTGCAGCTGAGACCAGTAAGACGAGTACAATCTGGAATCCTCACAAGCAACTCTGACTTTCTCCCTTGTCCCCATTGCTTGGGATTCTATAAGAGGAAAACTTTATATAGACACACAAAGACATTCGATAATAAACCATTGTCAACACAAAAAGGTAATAGACAAAAATCTCAAAGTGAGGGTCAAACTGCCTTACTTTTGGGAAAATTCAAACAGGACGAACTATCACTTAAAGAATTATTTCCGAGAATGAGATCTGATGAAGTGACCTTGACGGCAAAAAAGGATCCTTTGATTTGCAGGTACGCGTATTCATATATGAAAGGTAGAAAAAGCAAAGGAAACTTAGACTTTGTGAGAACAAGTGTGAGGAATTTAGCTAAGTTATTACAACTTTCTAAAGAATCAGATGGTGAAATTAAGGGATTAATTGACATGTTACGTCCAAAACTTTTTACAAAAATTATAAATAATGTTAACATAATAAGCGGGTATAACGAGAAAGACGATTCGTATGAATCTCCCACAGTTGCTATGAATTTCGGAACACTATTGAAAAAATGCTGTGACCTAGCTATAATCCAGTTACTTCAAGAATCTGACACAGAAGCTATAAGAAAAGAAATCAAAATTCTGAAAACTCTCATAGATTCACAGTGGGCTAATGAAGTTTCTGCTCGAGCTAGCTCAAACCTCAATAGTAAAAAATGGAATAAAGAAGAACTTTTACCACTGACATCAGATCTGAAAAAACTCAGCAATTATTTGGAGCGAAATGTCGAAGACTTTTACAAACAACTCAAAAAAAACGAAAAAGATGGATCGGCCTACAGTTCTTCAAAATAAGTGTTATACTGCAGAATAATATTGATGAATAGAAGGCGACCTGCAGAGGTAGCGCAAATTAAAGTAGAGACCTATAAATCAATACATATGATTGTACAAGAAACGGAATTTGACGGTTATGCCTGACTGAAACAGAAAAAAAATTACTAAGAACTTGCAGCCGTTTGGTTATAAGAGGCAAAAGAGGGAGAGGAGTTCCTGTTTTACTTTCTCAAGATATGAAAAAACAGTTTGATTTTTTGGTGGAAGTTAGAAAAAAATTTCATCGAAAACAACGATTTTATCTTCCATACAACAGAACAAAATTTCTTGGATGGAACGGAAGTTTTATATAAATATGCAAATAAATGTGACATTCAAAACCCAAAATCTATAAGTGCTACAAGACTGCGTAAGCATTTGGCAACAGTAACTCAATTACTTCAATTTTCTGAAAGCGACCTGGAACAACTATCTAGATTCATGGGACATACCCTTCAGACACATTGTAATTTTTATAGGCTTTCTGATAGTACATATCAGACAGCGAAAATTTCAAAACTTTTACTTCTTGCAACTGAAGGAGGTTTAGAAAAATATAAAGGCATGGATTTAAATGATATAGATATTGATTTGAATCCTATTTCTGATAATCGTGTTGAAGAGGATATTATTACTGAACAAATACCTGATGACTTGGTTAATACGTCGAGCGATAACTTGACAGAATATGTAAATTCGGGGCATCAGAAAAAAACAAAATGTACTATTGTCAAACAAGCATGGTCTTCAGAACAGAAACAAATTATAGCAAAATATTTTGCTGAGCACATTGAAGAAAAGATGGCTCCAAAACAGAGTGAAGTAACCATTTTCCAAGAAGAATATCCTAGCATGTTCAAGGATAGAAAATGGACAACTATAAAAGCTGTAGTATATAACTTTTATACTGGTAAACTCATAATTCCTATTGACTAATGAATATCCACTTGTATATTTTCTTCAATAATTTCATTGAAAAGGAATGGAAATGAAAATTATTTTGAATTTAGCAAATACATTTTGAGCAATTTTTTTACTCAAACATTCGTTAGTGAAAAATATCAGAATAATTATTTGATTTGTGCGATTACTGTGATATGAAATGTGGTTAAGTTATTTTCCTGTGTTATATGCATCAATACATCATTTGTACAACTAGAATAGTATATTAGCAAGTTCCAAATGAGAGCTTGTAGGTATCTTTCCTGTACACGTTCGTTATCGAATAAAATTTTAGAAAAACTCAACCTGTCTTTCCTTTAATAACAACTCTGGCAACAATGTATGGCTCAGGATTGTTAACTCGAATATGGAAAGTTGTATATTTGGTTCAGGTAGAATAGGTATTTCTTAACGGTTCAGGATAGTACGGATAAGGTATTTGTATATGATTTTAGTTCCGTTTTTCCTAAAAAAGTTGTTTTTCAGATGTATATCTCCATTAGAAGTTACCTTGCAGCTTGTAAATGAGACAAATATCAAAAACCTATATATATATATATATCTATCTATCTTTATATATATATATATATATATATATATATATATATATATATATATCTGACGCGCTTGTGTATTTCAAAATGACGAATTTTTTTTCACATTCTAATAACGGCCGCGGGTCTGCATCATATCCCAACCGTCAGATTATTATATAAGAGCTTTTTTTTAGGTTCACTTTACATCCCCTAAGAAAATCTGAAGCGCTCGAGAAAAAAAATTTTTTTTTTCATTTTCAACCCTTAAGTACGACCACCCCCATCATGGAAACAATCAGATTAACATACATACATTTTTGAAAATATGTAGGACATAGATGATATCAATATCGGACGCGCTCGAGTATGTCCATGCAACAGTTTTTTTTTACATATTTGAGAGTCTATAGCCGCTCCCCCCTCCGATGAAAAGGTAAACATTAGATAACATTATTCCCTTTTTATCATCTGAGCTTCGCAACCCAATAGGTCTCGATGACGCTCAAGTAAATCCCGATTTAGCATCGTTGGCTCTCCTACTAGCTGGAAAGGGTTAAAAGTCTTTTGAAATAAAGGTGACCGACTCGAAATTTTTCATTCGATTCATGAAATAGAATCTGGGCTCAAGTGTCGGTGACCTGAATAACTTTTTGGAATTCAATAATCGTGCGACCAGCACCCACCTTTTATTTTCGTCCCGTCGACAATAAAAAACTCTCGTAAACTCCGCACCCGCATCAAGCTCACCCTGTGAGAGGCAGTTCTGTAAACATGACGTGGAATTCCAGCAGGAAATCCATTTGAATGGATGCCTCGCGAAGGTGTACAGCACCCTTGTTCGACTTGCCCTTCGCGATTCCGATGGGGGAAATGGGGCAAAGTGAGCGGCTGATATACATACTTTCGGCGGGCTCGGGTGATATACGGTTGCGAACTTTCGGGACCGGGATTTAGTTTACGTTCCATTTTGCATGAGTAGTTTCGTGTTAATGCCGCGCGGCGAATGTTTGCTCTGGGAGATGTACATTGGAGTTTATCTGCGCTTTGGAATCGTTTGAACCGTTCAGTAGCGTTTCGAATCGATTTTTGAAGAAATCGCATTGCTTCAATCCCATTTTCCATTCGTAAAATAATAGAAGAGTTACAACGGACGGCTCATCCTGAATAGTTCTGGTTCGAAGCAGAATCGGAAATATCATTTTTCTACAACTGTAAAAAAAGTTGTCGTTTTTTGTTGCTATGGATGCGTGATATGAAACATTTTTACAGTGTAAAAATTTTTTCCAACGTTGAAAATTTTTTGTTCACTGCCAGGATATTTAATGTGCTTTTGCATAGAATAATGGCTCCACATTGTGAAGGGCCTAGACCTTGGCCTCTTCCAAGTAACATAATAGTGGGGGATTTTTATATTGCGGTGTTTACATTTTCTCTTCTCTCAACTGAGTGTACACTATTTCGTACACGAGCTTCGATTTTCTCAGCAAAAGATTTTCCAATGCGGCGTTCGATGCATCTTTTACTTCTTCACTATCGCTATCGCAAGATATCATCATCACCCTTATAAAAAAAATTACCATTTTAAAGGCAAAGAAAAAAAATATATATATTTGACTATCGATACTTATTGACAGTTGCGTGTTTCCATGCGCTCTTTCGTGATGATAAGAAATGAAGGAAACTTGAATGAATAATAATCATTTATAAGAGAGGAATAACGTCGAATTTCTATGATGAAATTTTGAATAATAATACAGTTGTGGAAAAAACATTGTATTTCATGCGTGAAATTTTGTCTTGTTCAAATGACACATTCGAATAAAGTTTTCACCTCTACCTATCGGTCCCGATCAAGATTTTACATTGTCGTGTGCCAATGAAAAATACCTAATTTCACGCACTCGATGCAAAAATGAGTATCTCTCCAATTTGGACATTTAACGTGTCATTCGTCGAAATTGACACCAAACCATTAATTGGTACAATAAAATTTTACATGAAATCTTCCATTTTGAGGAATAATTAACTTAGTATATCCATCTACTGTTGAAGTATCAAAACAGTTG
Source organism: Zygogramma bicolorata (assembly GCA_032362365.1). Classification (NCBI taxonomy): domain Eukaryota; kingdom Metazoa; phylum Arthropoda; class Insecta; order Coleoptera; family Chrysomelidae; genus Zygogramma; species Zygogramma bicolorata. The sequence goes on along the minus strand of JAVJAQ010003124.1, from coordinate 2,650,208 downwards.
TGTGTTACGGAACTCACTATCTCAACAGAACCTAAACCTTCGTTATCCTAATTATTATGATGATTGTTAACACACGTGTTGTCTTTCTGAATAGTATCTGGCATATTATTTTAATGATCTGTTTTTTTCTCTATAATATCTTGATGTGAAGTAGATTCATTTCTGCATATATACAAGCACTCTAAATGATGATTGCCTCATTGAAATATTAAAATTTGAAAATGTTATAGGAAAGCCTCTTGCAACATAGTCTTAACCATGACACTTGCCTGTTTTTTTCCGAAATGCCTTCAGCATTTTTCATTATGTTGGAATATTTGTACGCAGGAAAATTTGAAATGGTGTTATTCAACCAAAAATGAAGAATCGTGGTAGATTTTTATCAGAGATCCAATAATTAATACAGTGCATTTTCTGCTGAATCATTACTAACACATTAGATGCCATTTTTCAGAACAAGTGGTCACCGAAACTTCCAAAAGTTACCAAGAGTAATAGTTTATGACACAAGGGTGGAAAATGATTTTTTTTTCAGTCAGAGTTTACAACAAATTCGATTTCTAATCTACTTCGAGAAGTTGCGTAAATTGAAAAACACATAATTCTATCTATCAGTCGATAAAACTACTAACAAAGGATCCATCCACCACAGAAAAATGATTTTCAAACAGTTACTACGAATGAGTTTTATAATATATTAATATATAACCAGTCAGTATCGAATGTGCCTTCCAGTGTTTTTCAAACAGCAATAACCTACTAGAATAAATGGTGGATCCGCATCTGTCCCTTCGCCATATCACAACTTTGCACACCGTGATATAATTGATTACTGTTGCGTGTAAGACAAAACTTTCCATACTGGCAGTATCATTTTTTTTTTGGTTGAGTGAACATTTCGAATAGTAACATAAAGTGTTACAATACTCACAGCTCATACAATCCATCCTAGCACAAACTTGGCTACTTTTCCAGTTCATGACGAAAGTAAAAACACCTAGTATGAATAAATTTCAACACAGTGGACACATATAATAGTTTTTTTTCATCTTACTATACTTCACAGAGATTGCTGGGTATAAACATCATTAGTTCTGATCCAAGATGGATTGGATAAGCTGTACGTAATATACTTTTTCGGGTTAATTAGCTATTTCAGGGCTGGCACTTTTCTACCTGCTCAACACAAAATGATCGGTGCTGAGAATGGACACTTTATACTATCAATTACTAGAGTGGAAGCACAGTCTGAGCGTATATCAACTGACTGTCAATCAGGTCTTGAAGTACCAGCCCTAAAATAGCCATTTGAACCAAAAAACTATATTTTGTAACGAGGAGGATAAGTAGCCTTTTACACACGGTCGATAAATTGTGAGCACGAGGCGTTAGCCGAGTGCGATAATTTACGAGTGCTCGTCATTTGCCTAATCCTCGAGGTTGAGTATTGTACTTTTTCTACTCTTATCATGCTTGTGCGGTAATTTCGGGAGTTGTAGCAAAAATTTCTTCGTTATCACCCATTTCGATGAGAAACTGACTGACAGCAAGTGAGTTAAACAATTGCATTTCGATTCATGGACATAACTATAATCAGTACCAATCAACAAACTGTTGAACAATACATTTCCTAAAAATATGATTTTTAATTAAATTTTACAAAGAATTCGTGGCAAAAATTTGCTGAACTTGGTGTTTAGACGATTGAATGTAGTCATGAGATCAAATTCATTTGGTTAAATGTTACATATCCCATCATTTTTAATAATTTCCTCCGGAAGTAGCCGCTATCAATTCAGAATATACGTGAATTCTAAATGAGTCACAACTAACAACTGTCAAATACGTAGTGAACGGTTCAAAACAGAGGGAGTAGAAAAACCCCTTTCTTCGTACGAGCTGAACCCAAAACTTTTTCTCCAACCGCTCATTTCGAGAGTTGTCAAAAAATTAATTTGATTTCATTTCCATTTTAACATTATTTGTGGATTCTCTGATATTCGAATATGTACAACTGATTTCGTTGAAAGTAAAATCACTATCAATATCCATTTTTCAGTCAATTAGTAAATATTCTGAATATTCTGCTTCAAGACTTCTAGTTCTGATCAATATTTCATCAAACAAGTGAATTTAGATTTTCATCAGGTCAAATTTCTTGTGACGGATTACTGGCGTGGCTAACATCACGTTAACGGGATATTGACGCATAAATAAATCGAGTTCAATTCAATATTAAGAATTTCAAGATGGTGTGGATGAACTGTTTGCTAATATTTCAAATTGATATGACTTTTGGAAAAGAGTCATTACAGATACAGGAAATTGCCGGTAAGCAGATATTTATCTTCAGAGTTTGGAAAGTCATTTCATTTCTTGTACTAGGTCGAATTTCGGTACAATAACCATGACAATCAAGCATTATCCTGAAATAGTCAACTTTCTTCACGAAACGATTGTATACAGGAAGATCATATTCAACTGAAGTATCACAGAGGTCAGGAGTTATGTATGGGTCACTCCTGATAATTTATATGGGGCAAGCAGGAAGAGCATCCAACACACGAGTGGAAAGAAATAAAGCCAGTTTGCATGTATTGCTCCTAATTATTGATGGACACGAGTTCAAAATACTTTATTTTGTATAAAAAGGTTTGAAACTTGTAACTCAAAACCTCAACCAGTGTATTGCGGGTTGACTATTGGACTATTGAATATAAAACATCGGACCAAGTATAATGATGTCTTATATTGATTATTCATCCTAGTTTAGGAAGTTGTATGGCTTAAGATGCGTTGCTCTCTTATAAACCAACTGATACTGGAATTCGAACAGGAAAATGTGATATTTTCTGTTTAAAATGGAATGTCATGGAGTGAGGGTCAGTTCAATTCAATGTATTTTATTTCTTTTGACACTTTTGACAGTTGAAACACTACGCGAATGAAACTATTTGACCCGATATGTCAAAAATTACGCACCTCAGCCAAAGAGTAAATTTTTCCTTGAAATTGCAAACAAAACAGATGGCTTTCCAACAAAATCGAGATTCATTCTTCAGAACACCGTTGTCAAAATCCGCGGATGGGGGTTTGAAACTGGTATAGTCCTAACGAAGTCACTTGAGAAAGCATAACAACTGGAATTCCATTTACAGTCGATGTATTTTTGATGAAACACTGGTGGCGGATTATAACTAATAATATAAGCTGATTGAGGGATCTTTGCTGTCTCAACTGAGTTTGTAAAGACTATAACTTATAGTAGGAACCCTAAAATGAGTGCAATTCCACAAAGTGTAGTGTTGTTAGTTTTTACTTCTGATTACTTCTGACCAAAATATATGCCACATCTATAACAATTTCAATTCAGACTATATCATCTCCTCATCAAAGAATGAATGTTATCTGTTACATGACTGTTGATGGTCATATTGCCAACGTGAATAACGACTTCAACAATTCCAACTCCCCTGTTGTATCGATTATCCGACAAAGGAAACGTCATGCTCAGCTAGTGAATGCCACTCACAACGCCCGGCTTTGATACAGTCAGTTGATAAGCGAAATATGAGCAAAATTCATATTAAATGGATTCTAGCAGTCGGGGAATGCGAATAATCCCTCTGTTGATACGATGGGTCGGCTCCTCAGTTGGCGGCGCTTCATGATAAGTTTCAACCGTCTATGGGGATTTTGACACCCTCCTCGTATTACTCACGATGTAAATTATGGTGATATTTTGGCACGTGGCGTAATGCCCATCATCTACTTAGGCTAATAGGGTGTAAGTGTATGCGATAGTTATAGTTTGATGAACTAAGACCGCTGTTCGATGGATTCTATCTTGAATTGCTGTAAATGAAATCGTTTGCCTCAGGGGAAAAGTTCCTTCACTCTTATTGCATTATACGAATTCAACATTGATTTCGTATAGTAACATTATTAGTATGAAATCCCTTCGATATCTCGAGGGAATAGTAAGATAATCATCTAGTAATTTATAGTTGAGGAAAAACCAGCCAACAAAAGGAATGGGACGAGCTCAAATGAATATCAGTTCAAAACAAACAACATTTTTATTTCAATAGATTTTTTAGACATTCGAAAGTTTCAAATGCATATAGAGTTTGAAATCTTCTTAGCAAATTAACATATGCTCTATTGATTTTTTCTCCGTTTATATACATTTTTATCCCAATGGGTTATTAGACATTTGAAAAATCGAAATTTTCTTCTATGATTTCCTAGACATTGCCCAGAGCCGACGAACTGTGAAAACCTGTTTTGATTAAACTCACATGCCATACGGAAAGGTAGAAAAGTCCCATGTTGCAGAACATGCTCAAGACACTGATCACAGAATTGGTGGAAGCATTCTGAGACTGGTTGAGGATGCGCATGACACCAGGCTACTAGTTGCATTGGAGAGTAGAAATAGTAAAATGTTATAATAGTATGAATGTTGTTTATTATTGAGAAATCGATGAAAATAATCAATAGGTAATAGAAGTGGTTTATATGAGACCAAGAAAAAACTTTACAGGTAGTTTTTGAATATATAAATAGCTAACCTTGGTTCCGTAGTTTTTTGTGTATTGTAACCTACCACAATCTGAAAAAAATAGAATTAATATTGGAATCTATACACAAGTGTAGAAGGGCAACTGAAAAGTTGCTGCGTCTATTGAAAAACAGTTCTTTCTGGATATGACAAGTCCAATTAGTCAGCAACTTCTCGTATAACTAAAATTTTGCCTATCAAAAAAATAATAACTAATATATATATATATGAAAATACTTATCGTTAACGTTTCGGAAACTAAATCCGCTTCCGTTTTCAAAACTGATACGCAAATTCCTGTACAAATCTCAATATATCTTGTAGGCAATCTTGACTAATAGGACTTGTTCTATCCAGAAAGAACTGTTTTTTTCAGTAGACGCAGCAACTTTTCGGGGTAGATTGAAAATCTGCCCTTCTACACTTGTATAGATTCAAATATCAATTTTTATTTTTCAGATTGTGGTAAGTTACAATACCCAGAAAACTACGGAACAAATATCGATCCACCACAAAATAATGACGTTGGTCTCTGGGTTTAGTATCAGTTTTCTTCTCCTGTTAGCGAAAAGCGCAAATAATATCAGTTTGGAGTTAAGGTAATTGCTCTACAAGAAGTTACAACAGTCTCCCAATACATAATTTGTTTCCATGCGATTTATTGAAATATATACAAAATTATTTTTGTCGAGAGAAGGGATTTTTGAAAAAGTGATTTTTGGCATTTATTTTTCAATTCAAAACAAGTACAAAACGTTCATAAAAGAATTAGCATCGGTTCAGCAAACGCTTTCAGATACCATTTATAGAATATTTCAACAAAAATGGGAAGAAGTTTTCAAAACAGAACCATTCATTAGGAAAATATTTCATTCTCAAACTCAGAAAATATTTCGTGCCTTCGAAATGTCTTATTAACTTATTCAGCAGATCAGCTAAAAGTCGAAGAAATTTCCTGATGTATTAAGTGAGATGCTCTCTATTCGAATAAAGTGGAGAGGAGGGGAAAGGAGAGGAGGATCTGAAGTTGTAAAAGTAAAAAGGATTATTTATTGCTATTGAAAAAATATTGAATCAGATATTGGTTGTGATAATGTGTGCGTTTTTCTGGATAACAACCGGTACCATGTTGATTGCAATCATAAAAAATATCCCCCAAGCAGCAATCGACAGATTGATAACACTTCTTGCAAGGACTTGTCGTCGCATGAAATTGCAGCATGAAATCATGGGAACTCATCGACTTCGAGTTGATGGTGAGAACTATTTCGCACTAATAACATGAAATCTATCTACAAGTGTGCCCATCCAAATAATTGTAGTCTTCAAGTGTCATAGTCTCATCGACTGTGAGGCGAAAAATCTCGCTGCCGGCCGCAAAACCACAGGAATTTCTCATCGCAGCTGTTCCGAATCCCAATCCCGTTGATAGGCAAACTTGCGCCCGCAGAACTACGCTCAACTTTTTGCAACACGGACCTTTCGCCCCGTTCCTCCCCGTTGTTTTTCTTGCGTTTGCCGCTGCCTACGTAGATTTTCCGCTCGGAGCGGGCGCATGTTTGACGTGATTGAAAAAAGTTCTGATGGACAGTTTGGGACGAGGTTGTTCCATTGTGTGGACAGACAGATATATGCATTCCTGTTTCGAATACAATGTTTTGCAATATTGGGTTCGTGCCAGGAGGAGAATACAGTAATATGTTTCATTTCGTTTAAACGGGTTGTTTGGGGTTGCTTTTTTTCAAGCATTGTTTCGCCTATTACAACTTTGGTCACTCAGTAGCACCAAAAGAGACGAGTACATAGGGGTTTTCCCTTGATAATAAATATTGTACATAACAATATTTTTGGGTTCTGGTATCCCAATCAGGGATGTTATGAACATGAAATTTCGGATCTGGATACGGATATGGAAATGGGAATATAATTTTATCGGTTTCGGATACAGTATAAAGTGAAATGAAAAAAGTATGTACTAATTTAGTTTGATTTCTAGGTTTTATTTAGCCTAGGTCATTATTTGGTATCACAATGAGTCACATAATTGGGTTGACAAAAATCTGTCAACATTTAGTTTCCGCCCTCATCCGAAACTACCTTTTTAATTTTGCGGTTGCTGTCACGGATATATTTTGATTTCGGTTATCCGATAATTTCGGTAACAAAGCTCCATCACATCCCTCATCTGAATAATACTCCGAACAAAACTGAGCTACCTTTACTTCAAGATACAACTACTGCACTGACATATCATTCGCTTACAAAACATTTAGACTTCCCAACTGTCTAAAAAATCCAACATTTCCTACTAGACACTTCATAAAACTTCTGCTGTGAGCTCCACTAACTTTTCAATACTGCTCTGCCGATGAAATTTATTCTAATAAACATCATCGGAACACAGGAAAATCTTCCAGAGATATCAAATTCAAGAATCGATGTTCGAGTCACATCGGGAATCGTTCTACTTATGGGATTTATATCGATTTCGGAATAATATAATTGCAATTCAACATAGACTGTTCTTCATATGTTGAATCAGTGGAAATAAAGTTCAGCCGAGTAGCACATCTTATTGATTGAACCCTGAATTCAGATTGGCCTTTTATTGTTATATCGTAAGTGGAAACAACTGATGTTGAACTAATATGGATTGATATCGAAAAATGAGACTAATTTTTGGTATCAGAAATAAATCCAGAATTTCTCACAAACTGAAAGATTTGAATTTGCTCAACATGATCAACCACAGACGTTTACACATAGCCTGCACTTTCTTCAAAAAAATCAATTATAAAAATTCTCCTTATTCACATGATAAGCTAACTTATAGAAATTGGTCTTGAATATTCCTGTACACAAAAAATAATTGTATAAGCGCTCATTCTCGTATAATATATGTGATACAATCAATTATGTAAACACCTGGGCCCGACCTGTTGTGACCTCACGATGAATACCTTTCAAAAAGGTTTCAAAAAACGACATTTCAATATAAATATCGGTTCGATATCGATAATTCATATGACTGCATATGGTGAGATATAATATTGATAATATATTGGTTTGAGAGCTTATTACAAATACCCAAATTACCATATGAGATTATATTCAATAATATCAGTTCAACAATATGGTGAAACAATTATCGTTTGCATATCTCTTCTATACTCAATTTTCAATATATCTTCAATATTGTTTCGAAGATTAGATTAAAATATTGGATTATTATTTTAGGTAGCATTTCGGCATAATTTTACACTGAAAATATGCCAATCCTAATACTGCTCGAATATTGTATTCACTCTGAAATAGCAATATTCAAATCGAGATTTTCAAATCACAAAATAAGGGTGGTATTGTAATTTCAAAAGTGATAACAATTCGTACTCAAACTGAGATTGGTAATTCAATATTGATTTTGAATTAATACTGGAACAATATAGATATCGAAAACTGAAATATTGAAATTCAGTGAATTTCAATATCAGAAAATAACCTCAAAATGTTTTTCCATAGTAAATTTCATGTACCAACCCACCTTCACATAAAACATTTATCCTTCAGTCATGTGTAAAATGGAGTTTAACTATAACCAGTTTTATCGAGTTTCCTTCATATATAAGGTATACTGATTTTTCAATAACATAATTTGAAGTGACCATATCTTTTTTTATATTGTTGCATGATATCATTTCCATCGAATATAAAAATTAATGATGGACTAAATAACATCAATTGATTAAATCTGGATATAATTTTTTTACCGATGATCTCTGCGATATTGTACCAATATGAACATAAGAATATATCCTGATATCGTTTTCGATTATTGAATCATTATCTCCGAATGTTATCAATTTATTGAGTCTGATATAATATTCCAAATATCAACCCAGCGATTCCGTTATAGCAAATCAAAATTTTATATATGATCGAAGGACTACCGTAAGATAGTCGTTTTGTATGGAAACGATTACGTCTATGTGTTGACATCTCATGAATATTTCATTGTAATCTTATGGAAGAAAACTCCTTGAACGTATACATTATCCCATCGATTAGGGTATATGTTCATCAAAAGATTTCCCCCGATTCGGATCCAATATTTCCGTTCAGCACATAAAATGACCAATACCGCGCTCTTACCGGGATTATCTGGCAGCCCGTTCCGCTATATTAAAAAATTGCGAACGCCCTCACGTAGAAAGCGACCATTCGGCCGCGACCGGCCGGTTAATCATAAGTTGTCTTTCCTTCCGTTGAACAGGAATAACCCACTTCCCGGGCATCAAAAATTTCGCACGTATAGAGAGTCTCCCAAGCACGGCGCTGAATTCTGTTATAGGCCAGTCCTAAAAGGTTGGAAAGAAGGTAAATTCGAAAAAATAACGTGGTGGTTGTTTACAGCATTCCTATGGCAACATTACTACATTCTCCGAAAAAAGTGACTAGAAAACTTCATGGAGAGACAAATCAGATCTTACGTTGACGAGCTGTGCTACAGCGACATTGAGGATAGTCGACGATATAATCAAAGCACTCGATGAAAATAAAGTAACAATTTTAATTTTATAAGACTATTCGAAAGCATTCGATAACATTAATCATGAAATACTCTCTCTATGTTGCACTATTTTGGATTTACTGACACAGCAAAAGTATCACTTCCATCCTATTTACATGTTAGAAAACGAAAGGTTATTCTGGATGATACACACTCGAATAAATTCAGGTGTACCACAAGGCAGTATTTTAGGCCCTTTTCTATACCCTTTATACATCCACTTTCATTGAAAAACTTGAATTCTGTTACTACCACTTATACGCTGATGACTCTCAGATTTATCTTTCCTTTGATCCTCCAAACCTTGCAGAAGCCGTGAACCGCATCAATAGTGACCTCAATGCAACTCTGGAGGTATCTACAGATCATATGTTGAGAATTGATCCCAACAAGTCGATTGCTATGATATTCGGAAACGAAATGATCAGTGAACGAGTAAAAAGTTACTATTTGAGAATTGGAGATTCCAAAATAAATTTTAAGCCTCATGCTAAAAATTTAGGGCTTAACATAGACTACAAGCTCAGGTTCACTGAGCATGTAACTTATAAACTCAAAACTGCTTATGCATCTCTGAAATTTATATACCCGCAAAAAAAAATTCTTAAATAGTCTAATCCCACTTCAATCACTACGATGTGGTTTACCACAATTGTTTAGATAGTAACGACAAAAGGCCGCGTACAGAAGTTACAAATTTTATGCATGAGACTAATTTTTGGCATCAGAAATAAATCCAGAATTTCTCACAAACTGAAAGATTTGAATTGGCTCAACATGATCAACCGCAGACGTTTACATAGCCTGCACTTTCTTCAAAATTATCAAGTATAAAAATTCTCCTTATTTACATGATAAGCTAACTTATAGAAGAGACATACACAACTTAAATCTGCGAAGAAAATTGGTCTTGAATATTCCTGTGCACAAAAAATAATTGTATAAGCGCTCATTCTCGTACAATATATGTGATACAATCAATTATGTAAACACCTGGGCCCGACCTGTTGTGACCTCAAGATGAATACCTCTCAAAAAAGATTCAAAAAACACTTATTTGACACTCAGCATCGAGAGTCTGATTCTTGATCAACTATTAATTGTTAAAAATATTTTATGTTTTTTTTCCACTTCACCACTCGTACCCTCATGACCTTCTTCCTCACCTTTCTTCCTGTCTATGTCTCTCTCTCTCTCTATTCCACTTATTTCACTATTCTTATTATCCTTAGCCCAGTAACTAGTATTTTCTCAACTTAAGGCATTGTCGGAAGATCAGAAGCGAGGTAACTCAGCAATCTGAACCAAGGCCAATTTCTCACCAGAGTGATATGTTTTTCTTGTAACAAAATGTGGTATTCAATAAACGTATTACTATTATAAAATTCATCAACAGTAAAAGTCTTCGAGCAGTTTTCGAAATGTGAAGGCTGAAAGTTCGACCCAAAAATGGTGAAAAACACTCAGAAACACCCATTTTTCATATTCCGCTGAAACCTCATATGAGAAATATGCATTTCATATCCTGCTTGACTATAAAAGAAGAAGAATGCGATGAAGCACATAAAATCTTTCACCAGACTGAATGCAGAAGTGAATGCCGCTACAGGAATGTGGTGCGATAGTTTTTGGTATACTGGTGATCTGTATATATGTTACCGGCAAAGTGTAATATCAGGCATTGTATAGAATACCTAGGCATTCTATACATTGCGAAAAGTAAGCAGGCAAAGTGTGAAATTTTAAACATTTCATACTTTGCCTAGGCATTCTATAGAATGCCTGCTGGAGTTCAGGCATAGTTAAAAATCTGTCTGTTCCATTGTTTTCAAGTTAAGGTTAACCTAACCTAACCTAACCTAAGCTAAGAAAATGAAAGCTAATTATTCGCTAATATTTCACTTTTAAATTTTACTCTAGTAAAATATGAGGATTTTCAGATCCTATGTTTAATACATTTCATGTTTGTTATTTGCAATAAACAATTATTAACAATGTTGTTCATTTTATACTTTGCCTGCAAAACTTTCGACATTCTATATAATGCCTAGGCATTATACACAATGCCTAGGCAAAGTTTGTACAATTGTTAAGAAATGAGTTAGTTCATTTCATACTTTGCCTGGATTCACTCGGCAATGTATACAATGCCTAGGTATTCCATACAATGCCTGAATTGTACACATTGCCGGTAACATATATAGTAATTCGCACAGATTGTGACGAGTATATTTCGAATAGATAATATAATGATAATATATTAATACAACTCGTGCGTTTACTGATATGCATTCGGTCAATTCCTCTCGATTTGAGAAATCGAAGTGAGAGCAAAAATTTTTTGATGGTAGGTGATGATGCAAACGCAATTTTTTGAAGCTGTGACGGCTCACAAGTGAATTTCGTTACTGACGGTCTCATTGGCTAAACTCTGGCGAGGACTTTCGTTCAACAATGGATTCATTAGTAAATTTGGGTGGACAGGAAACTTCATGAAAAGCTAAACCCTCAAAGACAAGTTTGACAGTTTGATACTTAAATTTGAATGCGTTTGAAAGATCCAATGATCTCAATATTTAACTCTTTTCCATTTAGGTGTGTTCGTTTTATTTCACGTTGTACACCCCACTTCTTTATCGTTACTATTGCTATCGTTGAGTGGATCCTTCACCTATTTCGTAATGAAATATTTTGCATTATTTGTGGTGTTGATAGTGCTGAATCCAGTATCCATCTCGATAATAAATGAAGTAGCTACCGCAGATAAATTATTTTTTAGTGTTTGAGAATATATGATAGTTCCAATAAATATTTCGAAACTAGCAGATAGTTTCGAAGACCCCAGAAACATAATTGATGTTAATTGATTATAGAACGCGGGATTATTATGAAGATGATAAAAACAATCTTCATCTCAATTGACATTTCTCAACTTACATGGGTAGAACTTATATTTGTGTGATTTACTGATTTTTTTCCAGAATTTCTCAGTTTAATATTTTTTTTCCAGCATTAGTGACAATGGTTGCTATGTGCTTAGGAAAAAAAATGGGAAATGGAATGAAAATTCTTCCAGACGAGTATTTTCAAATGCCCATAAACTACAGATCTACCGTCGGGCTTGCAGGAAATGTGACAAGATTCATGAAGTGCGCCCATGTTGGCAAACCCTTGAAGAAATTTTTCCGAATAAAATTCTTCAAAATCAAGAATGAGAGAGATTGAGAATTTGGATTTACTATTTTTCGGGTATATGTCAGCGAGCCAGGATTTTTATGCATCTTCACGATGCTTCAGTCCTCCCAGCCTACTTCGCAAAAATCACCTACGATCTTCCTCGTATAGAGAGCCAGTGATTCGCTTAGAATGTGAGCAGAAGATTTCGAACACATACAGTGCTAGTCAAAAGTCCCCTCCCCCCCTCGTATCTTTTGAACGGTTATACCTATAATAATGAAATTTGGAGGGTGGAAATAAACGGATGTAGGCTTCTCAACTTGTCATAACAGGTGACGCAATAGTCATAAATGACGTCACAAGGCCACTGTGACCAATAATTTTGAATGGGACCCTATGGCAAGTGACAGCTCGTTTGAAAGGTATTGAAAATACCTATTCAGTCATACCAATTTTGTTTGGGTTTCGGCTGATTTTGATTGATAAATTAAATAAATACTAAAATTATAGTTTCGCATTTAATTAATAAAGATTTTAAAGTACGCCTCTGGTTAATTGCCAAAAAGGTTGACGTCTTTTAATTCTCTACTTGTCAAAAGTGTTTATACCTTGAAAATTTACTTAAGCTATTGTTTAACGAGACGTTTAAGTGTTTACATAGGCAAAATGGTACGTACTGTAGCCGACAAAGTAGCAGCTATCTCAATAATTGGTGAATGTAGAAGCAATTTCCATGCAGCGGAACGACTGTTTAATGAGAGGTACTCCGGTCGCCCTATATCGAGGGTTCATTTGAGGGAGCTTCTTCGGAAGTTTGAAGCATCAGGTAGTGTTCAAGATGCCAAACGATCTGGTCGACCAACAATTAGTGATGACAAAAAAATTGACATAATTGGAGAAATGGTAGTAAACCCTACTTCTTCCACAGCCCAAGTTGCGTCTATCTGTGAAGTCAGTCAAAGGACAGTGCATAGGGTGTTGGCTAAAAACAAATTTCATCCATGCAAATTAAAAATGGTGCACCAACTTTCAGATGATGACCCCGACCGGAGACTAGAATTCTGTGAAATTATGTCCAATAAAATGAACCAACAACCAGGCTACAAACAGACAATTTGTTTTAGTGACGAAAGTACTTTCTTTCTCAATGGAAATGTTAACACTCAAAATGTGAGGTATTGGAGTGACACAAATCCTCACATCTTTCGTGAAAAACATACTCAATTTCCAGAAAAAGTAAATGTTTGGGCAGGTATTTTGGGAAACCATATAGTTGGGCCTCTTTTTCTCAATGCTAACTTAACCGGTGAATTGTATCTGGAGATGTTACAAAATTAAATTGAGTCATTAATTCTTGAAATTCTAGAAGATAATCCAGATGAATTCGACAACTTGGAAATAACGTTTCAACAAGATGGTGCTCCTGCACACTATTACGGTGCAGTAAGACGTTACCTAGATGAAGAATATCGTGGTAGATGGATTGGACGACGAGGTTTGATAGAATGGCCAGCTCGATCACCGGACCTTACACCATTAGATTTTTCTCTCTGGGGGTACTTGAAATCTAAGGTTTACGCTACAGCACTTGACAGTATTGCCATTTTGAAACAACGAATTTTTGAAGAATGTAGGGCAATTTCCGCTGACACACTGGGACGAGTACGACAAGAGTTTAGCAATAGGATGCATTACTGCCAGGAAGTAGATGGAGCACATTTTGAACACTTATTATAAGAACTGGTTCTTAAATCTTGATTAATTGAATGCGAAACTATAATTTTAGTATTCATTCAATTTATCAATCAAAATCAGCCGAAACCCAAACAAAATTGGTATGACTGAATAGGTGTTTTCAATACCTTTCAAACGAGCTGTCACTTGCCATAGGGTCCCATCTGAAATTATTGGTCACAGTGGCCTTGTGACGTCATTTATGACTATTGCGTCACCTGTTATGACAAGTTGAGAAGCCTACATCCGTTTATTTTCACCATCCAAATTTCATTATTATAAGTATAACCGTTCAGAAGATACGAGGGAGGGAGGGGACTTTTGACTAGCACTGTATAAATCAGTCACATTCTGAGCGTACCGCTACCACAATGCTTTCGTTTCGTGCTGGCCTATTTCGCACCGACGATCTCTCGCGTATAGAGAGCCCGCCAAGCGTGTCGCCTAACCCGAAGCCGATAAAGTCCGCCCGTACCGGCCGAGTAGATAGAAGCTTTTATCTGTGTCAACGTGGCGAGTGGTGCGTGCACGAGAAGTTCGAGGTCGTGTAAGAGTCGCTCGGGTGGATGCTAGGGTCGAAGCCTCGACGGGGATGGCGGCCGTGGCAAGAGGGTAACGGTATCGGGTCCGGTTTTAGATTCGGAGGGTTCAGAATTGGCTATATACATCTATTTTTGGTTGGCACATGTATTTACGATTTAATGATCGGTATCACTGAAATTTTCATCACGTGATATATAATAAGCGAGATAAAGGGTAGATGTCGCCACCTACAGTTCCTAGAATATTTTACTTATTTGAGTTTTTGGTTGTAGTTGTAACAAATCTGTAATTTATATCTATAATATCAAAAATTATATGGCAAGGTGGATTATTCGAGAAATATATACCCAGAAAATCTTGAAAATCATAAAGTATTTGAAACATTCAATATGTCATTATGATATTCCAGAATTTTTTGAGAAGTATTTGAATTATTAAGATCCACCAAATTGGAATGGAAGTACGATAAGACGAAGCATATTCAAAACAGTTATTCATCAACACTGCGAAATGGTCACTGGTATTAATTCTGATGGATTTGTGTCTTTTCCATGTCCACAGATGAATTATATTAATATATACATCAGGATCAAGTTGAATGATTAAATAATACTGAAGGGTTCCCCTAATACCATGCAAGATAAAAAGTCAAGTTTAGTACAGTTACTGTGAGAGCGTTCTCGTCCAAGTAATATCCTGAAAAAATAAAGAGAAGGAGAGTTGTCACTCTACCACTTGATATTATCGGAGTCAAACTCAAGGTTTATGAGCCTCTGAAGAACCTAGCCACTCGCGCCAGCGAAACGTCGGGAAGAAATTCCAATAACGACTGCCTTTAAACCCAATCGAAAGTAGTGATACTGAGAACCTCGGCCGCGAAAGCCTTAACCATTTTGTCAATGTTATTTCAATTTCAGTAAAGCAGTTATCTAGGACTTCTATTAGGATATGTGAAATCCGGCCGCTCATTTCTGGATGGTATCTGTTCTTTCAATGAAGCCTCTCATAGACCGGGCGGCAGTAACCGCCAATTTTCTCACAGTGTGTGTCCGAAACAAAACGAATTATTATATAACATGAAAAAAGTTTCAGCCATCCTTTCATTTCCAAAATTCAACTATTTATACATCATTATTGTTTATTATTATACTCACAAATATTTCTTTCAATTTCAGATTGGACATCCACTAAATTCTAGCAGGAAACCAGTTACACGTGAGTTCCAATTGTTTTTCAGTGTATGCTTATTGTCTCATTGGGAGAGGATATCATGACGCAAAGGTGAACAATTTTGGTTGAAGACGAATATTGCTCACCAAGGCGTGAGCCAAGTTTAGCAACACTTCCGACTGAAATACTACATAACGAGACGAAAACTTATTCATTACGCTCCGCTCGAGAGAAAAATATAGCTTACCTAGTCTGAAAGGGACATAAATTTAATCTTTTTCCATGGTTTGTATACTATTCCATTTATAATAATTCGAAATAATTTTATTAAATGAACAAGAAATGTTCATTTGCAAAATCAATTTCAACACGTTTTATGTTCAAATTAGGCATTGGAAATAGACGAAGTTCGTAAAGCTCCCAACAGATGTCACTGTTGGTAAATGTCATTTACCTACGAAGGGGTTTTTAATATAATAATAAAGGTATATGAATATACATGTATGTATAGTTTGGTTTCGTTCTGATGAATGCGTTTGGCATGCCACTGATTTTTACAAATTTCAGTCACGAGGAATACCGCATGTAGACAATGTTTGTTTTACTCACTGCGACAGTGCAACTAATGCTGTTTGATTATAAATGGCAAACTGAAAGGTATTGGTTCCTTTTGTGAAACTGAGTGAGGCTTCAGTTATTGAAGAAGATTGGGGATTCCATGAATAGAGTCACTACCTATATTTTTTTTACTCCGCTACTGATATGGATTTGAATACTTCTTAAATTCCGATGAGTAGAATGACGTTTCCAATGAGGGAAAGTTTCGAAATAGAACGAAACAATTATTACGTATCTCGTCTTCTTTTCAGTGAACAATTCGTCACTTCTCAACCTGAAACTAGGTTAGAAGCAAGAACAGTTTCCAATGATTGCGTAAAAAAATCTATTTCATGCGATGATATACTTCACTTTTTGTCAGCTTCTGATGATCTACAAGTCAGAGGTCTTGGAATATAGTTCTCATATATAGGACTCAGCACCAAAATATTCATTGAAGCTTCTTGATTCTATTCAGAGAAAGGTAGTCCTTGTTAGTAAGTCTTCGCTCACAGACTCGTACACTTCATTGGAGCATCGTATAAGGGTCAGAGACTTGTCTTTCTTCTATAGATATTTCACGCCCACTGCTCTTCTGAATCGTCGTCAATCGTTACAATCTTTCATCAGAAACTCCTTGCCGTGAGAAATTTTTCCTTCTAATAGTCTAAGATCTCAGGGCCACCAGACGTTACTTTTTTTCGACGAATTTTACGGTATAGACACTCTTATATGCGTTTGAGAGTGGGTGCATACTCGCTAGCTTGGCTAGGCAGCCCGTTCACAGGTAGTTGTTGAATTCGAAACACTGATTTTTATGTATATCACACAGAATATTATTAAAAATAAATATTTCATATCAACAGACTGTTTCTGCGGGCCGTAATTTCTCCCTGACGCATTAAATTAAAAAAAAATGAACTTTTTTCACATTCGAAGTCTTCAACTTCAAATATAATCTTTGGGAGACTATTTCAATACCTTTTGTGGACAGCCAGACCAATCCTAAGGGCAAAACATTCTCACAGACACAATCAAAATTTTGATTAGGTCCCCAGAAACAATTGATTTTTTGCCTACAAAGTGTATGTTTTCAACATTAAACTATGAAATTAAATGACAAATTCATCATTATAATTAATATAGTAATAAAAAAAATATTATCTTTCGCATTAGTATTCAATTAAGTCTTAATCCTCATTGTCAGCTTCATATGAGTTCATTCTCAGCTTCATTTGACTTCCATCCTCGAACCAATTCTGGATTTCAATATTGAATTCGTCATCATCGTTATTATCGTTATTTGAATCTTCTGAAAATACAAAAAAAAAGAAGATATGAATTGCTGTACATATGAGAAATTAAGTTGATGTGAACTTAATATACCTGATTCATTTTCGAGTAACTCACAGACAAGATTTGGTAACTGATCGAACGCCATCGA
This sequence comes from Zygogramma bicolorata, assembly GCA_032362365.1. Taxonomy (NCBI): domain Eukaryota; kingdom Metazoa; phylum Arthropoda; class Insecta; order Coleoptera; family Chrysomelidae; genus Zygogramma; species Zygogramma bicolorata. The sequence goes on along the minus strand of JAVJAQ010003124.1, from coordinate 2,632,412 downwards.
ACCACTAAAATTCATATAAGTTCCCATCCAACGTCCACCCATTATTATCTGGACTGAAACCAGGTAAATTTTGTGTATGTGCATTATCCCATATACTTGCGATGTAGTTTTCTCGATAGAATTGCTGGAGTAGTTCGCTTTTGCAGGGTGGCAAATCACACGAATTAAAGTTTCTCACACTTTTTCTGTTGAGCTCACGTCAGATACTGTGTAAGTATTAAAAAAAGTTGAAGCCTAGCGGCATCCACATCGAGTGTTCCGGAGACATCGTACACATCGCAAATACAATTTTGCATTACATCAAATACTTTGCGTTTTGTGTCATCATCAGTACAAAATTGTACTTTACCGAATTGGAGAAAGGCATGTTTGTATTCTACACTTTTCTTCAATATATTGAAAGTTCTTTGTTTTCCTCACTTGAAGAAAGCAGGGTTATAGTCACACCTTGTAAAAGCAAGGAATCCTGGCAAGTTTCGACATAGAGATGATCCCAAGTGCTCATAGATTTTGGTTATGTCGACATATCTTTGCTTATTTTCAACACCGGTTGAAGACTTCGAATGTAAGAAAAGTTCAATTTTTTCTAATGAAATTTAAAGCGTCTGGGAGGAATTACGGCCCACAGAAACGGTCTGTTAATAGAAAATATTCATTTTTAATAATATTCTGTGTGACATATATGAAAATCAGTGCTTCGAATTTAACTAAAGTTAGTTATGTTCTGGTCTACCTTTTCCACCTGCTACCTGTGAACGGGCTGCCTATCAAAGCTAGCGAGTATGCACACACTATTAAACACATATAAGAGTTTCTATACCGTGAAATTCGTTTCTTCGAAAATAAGTAACGTGTGGGGGCCCTGGGATCTTACTCTCTAAAAACCAAAGTGAATAAAAGCAAATATCTTCTATAAATTTGAACTGACCTCAAATCGCAAATCCCTATCACCGTGAAAAACTACCAGATCTTTTCGCGAATCTTTCGAAAAGCGATCTGTGATGTGAAGTTGTTGAGTGGCATCAATCCCCAGTTCCGAGCGAATTATTCAACTTCGAATTCCTCCCTCTGAATTGAAATTCAGCAAACGCTGTCGCGGCTTGTAAACTCTGCACCGACAAAGTTTCAACTGGGATCGTTATGCAGATCGAACCCGAACGTACAACTGATGCGGTGATAATAATGAACACTTTCTGGAATAGTCAACATGCGGTGAGATCGTGGAGTTATGGAGCATCGCATAGAGTGGAGAGTGGATCTTGATATTCCGTTATTATAATTTGAGCCGTAGTTGGAAAAATGAGTGTCGCTGAAGGCAGAAATCCTTGAAGATCGAACTTTCATCATCTCTCATGATATATGATGATGATGAGTCCTGGAAGTCTGCGAGTCCAGAAAAACTGTTTTCGGTCGTGTTGCGTAGGACACTATTTTTTCGGCAACCGTCAGGGAAGTACCCACTTCCCGGACGCTTTTTCTTTGAGAATGTAGCATTTTTCCGGCCAAGTCCTGGAAGTACGTTCTTCCCGGACCCAAAGAGTGTATTCCAGAAAATCTCTCCCCTGTTTCTCAATTTCACTCCGTAAATTATAATCAGAACAGGATTATATAAGAAACGGAATTGAAATACATTCATGTCACATTGGAACAACTTCATATCTTTGTCGGAAAACTTGTTTTCTTACCCGCGATGGCCGGAAAAGTTCCACATTTTATTTTGCCATTGATTACTGGATAACAGCTGTGGGGAATAGCTCCCAACAAACTTTCTTTATTTATAACTCTAATGGGGCCAAGTTTTTAACTTTATGGCGTCCGGTTGTGGAGTTCGCTCATACCAACGGCGTTTATACAGAATTAACGCATTTTTAAGGGAAGCGGTATAATGAAATTTATTATGCCCTGGAGAGGGTGATATGAATATATGTGTTCGTGACTTGACTGATGTGCGTGTAACTTTTCATACCATCGGAAGCTGGAGAAATAACATTATAGATCGTTAGGCACTTTCGACAGATCCAAGATAGTTGTTTGGAGAAGAAGCGTAGCGATAACTTTAGTTACTGTCTAAGATCAGTAGTGCCCAACTTTCGTGATGGTTATAGCGTTTTTTGTACGACCCTAGCATTTTCTTTTTGATTTGAATACATTGATTTTCATCTATCAACTGAAAAGTCGAAGTGACTTTTTTATATTCATGCGCGATGCATATATTCCTGGTGAAATGACCTGTAGAATGTTGATGTTTTCGACAAAAACGCTAGACCTGCGGCTCACTTGATAATGACATCCAGATGGCACCAAGCGGCAACTCTATAGACACATGACAATATGAAATCTGCTGAAATTTCTGTGAGTAAATTCTTTCGGAAGATCTCGGGCAGAGGCAGTGTACTAGTTTCTTTTTTCAATACTCTACATAATAAAGGATAAAGATACACGAGTAGTGTCAAAAATTGCAAGAGTTCTTACCTGAGACTTCGCTATATTTTTTATGTTTGTCTGTTTCTGCTTGGAAGTGAATACAGATATTACACATAGGAGCATTTTCATTATATTTCTGATACATGTTATGAGGAATTAATATTAAAATTCATAGAAATTCTTACTATTCGGTGCTGAATGTGTTGAGTTTCTTCGAAATATCGGTATCGACATCAGAGCTAGTTGGATCACAGAGTCGGAAAAATAATACGTCAATATAGCGTTCAGTAAGCATTCAAGTGTTCAAATCCAAATAAATTAGAACCTCAATTCATTAGGAAGAGTGCTGTAGTGTAAGCTATTATGGTGCATACAATAAAACCGCATTTGGAAACACTTCATGAAAGAACTTCAATTCCATGATTTAAAATTTCTGTTATTGCATCCTTTTACATGTGAGAACCATTGTTTCTAATGCTGGAACTTGGAAGAAATATGTTAAACCGGGAAAGTCTGAAAAGCAATCAGCAAATAACACAAATATAAGTTCTATCAAAGTAAACTGTGAGCGAGATGAACTTTGTTCTTATCAGCGTCCGAGTAATATTGACCAGTTGAACTTGAGTACATGTGAATGTTTGATACTAACCATCGGAACTTGATATAGATGATTGATCATTTTGTCCACCAATAATAAAACAGCGTTCGATATCCGTTATGAAACACTATTCAAAACAACACTCGAATTAAATTCTTAACAAACGGAAAACGATTAACGACTGATATTTAAAACAGCACCTAAATTAAATCAACTTTCGAACAATCCGTTCAGGCCAGTTTCGAATTACCTACACAGTAAGTTTCGGCTGGCACCTGTCAGAAAACAACTACTCCCCTGGCTAATACCACGAAGGACATCGAATTACATCCGACCGGTGCCAGTGCAGGTTTCTTCACAGAAGAAAATCCTGCATTGCTCAATCAAATCCACAGATTACACAAACAAGTTTAGTTAGGCAACAGATAACGAGATAATTCCGAAAGCTGGATCGTGCAAAAATTGTTACTTGCCTTTCTGAAATGTTTGTTTTTTATTTTTAAACATTAAAGGAGTACCCAAGGGATCGTACTGAGGTCCAATACCATTATTATTCTATTTTAAAAGGAGCTGTTGATGATGATTATGCGTAATTAACATATTATAAAAGCTCTAGTGAGGAATATATTCTGGAATGAATATCCTATTCTACAAATGATTTGCAATGTCTGGCCATGTCATTTAGCAAAATCTACCAATGCTCCATGCATAACATCAAATAATAAGCAGACCCCCTCTGTTGATATGTGTTCATTATTTATAGACCTCAATTCATTCACATCAAGTATCTAGTTAATCTAGTCTATCGTGAACAGCTATCCACCCTCCTATATGGCGTGAAGGGTGCTAAAATTTGGATCAAACAGATCTAATTCATGAGATATTTCCACTCGAATACACGGTTGATAGCAGAGAAATATCATTCCTCTGTATAATATTGCAGCTCGTCAGTAGGCAGATGAATAAATCATAGAACTTTCTCACTAGATACACCGAACATTTTCAAATTAGAGTCGATTTCCAGCAAATCTGCTCTGAGAAAATTGACATTTCGATGGCACATTCATCATCATGGCGACTGAATCCAACTTTCGTTGAAGATATTCAGGAACATGATGATTTCTGTGGAAAGGAAGAAGTTTTGATACAGGAAAAGTTTGTTGTCTGTTAGTCACTTGTCTGTTCGGTTCAAGTTTCGTTTGCGTGGTACACAAAGTGAGCAAGAAAATTTGACTTCTATATGATTGAGCGCCTGTAGCTGTTTTAGATTTATACTCTTGATGTAGTAGTAGTAAAATTCATTTCCCACCTTCCATTACAATAAATAGCATACAATAAATCAATATAGTTATGGAAAACCTTTGTAAGGTGTCGGGAAGCGCTTTTAGTCCAGTCTATGACCATTTTCCCGTGTATTTATCCCATACAGCACTGATTCGCATAAAAATTTGGACTCAGGATCTATATACCCTCTTTTTCAAAATATACCCTGTGCTGAGGGTTCCTTTCTCCCTGGGGGTGGATGCCACCCTTCTTGGAGGGGAATTTTTTTTATTGGAAATGAGTGCGGAAATCAATTGATTGAATAATTCTCAGCACTTTTTGTTCAATGAAGTTTTTTCTGAAAAGCTTTACTTTTCGACTTATTCGCGAGTGAAATTTTCGGTTTTCAGGCAAAAAAAACACGTTTTCAGATCCTTTTTTGCGAATAACTGAAAAAATATGCATCTAATCGAAAAACCTACAGAGAGCAAAATTAGAGCTTTTGAAAAAACAAAGGCAACCGTTTATTTGTGATGTATGGAAAGTCACTACAAACTGAATAATCGCTTGTTGAAAGTTGATTGGTATTTTCAAACGCCAAAATGGGAAGTTTCTATGTACAATAACCAAAAACCAATGCATTTTTCTGGAAAAACTCATTGGACCTTTTTTCAAGTCCTCTAAAAAGCCTTTATTTTCGTTAGTCATAAAAGTTTCTAGAATCGAAACTGACCGAGGTATGAAGGAAATGATGTTGAATCCTATTTTTTCGTTGAAAAAAAAATGTGAATAACTCATCCTCTCTTTCCCCCCCTTTGACAAAAATCGTTGTTACTTTATAATTCACTTTATTCATGTTCTAATGATGAGTTCTGAGTTTTCATCAATTGTAAGTACGTAGTTTTGGAAAAAATTGAGATTGAAGAGGAAAAATCATATACGTAATTCGGCGAAAAATCGCCATTTCTTCGAAATAATTCGAAAAGTATTGATCACATGCAAAATTTTATAGAGTACAAAATTGAAGGTTATTCTTCTCTGAAAATTTCGGTGTTTCATTTTTTTCTGCAGGATGAAAATAGAGTAAGATATGGCCAGTTGAATATTGTGAGGGTTCGCGCAGAGTACCTTTTTTTAAGCCCTTTCAGCATGAACCTTTTCAAAAATATAATCTGAAACTAAAAATCATGTGAATGATCTCATAGCTCTTGAAAAAAGGTACAAAATACTTTTTTGGTGGATTTGATTGCTTGAAGACTAAGCGAGTTATGGGAAAAAAACAAAAACAATTTTTGTAGAAATTAAAGTACGTACATTAGTATATTGAAGAATACACATAGTAACTATATTTTAGGCCTAGTGAAACTATATGATTTCAATCAATCAGACATTCAAATCTGGACCCAACCTTTTTTTAATGGGGTAGTTTTCACCCTTTAAAGTAGTCTCAATCTGAATTTTCATACAGTTGGGTTTCCCGGCTACTCAATAACAATTTCGATATAATTTTTCAATGAAAACTATCATGAGGGTGGTTTTTAGGGGTCGAAACTATTTAATAGATCAGAAATTGTCTATCAAGGTTAATTCAACGTATTTACAGATAACTGCACGCTCAAAACTAGTATTTTGTAATTTTTTTCTGAATAGGGGTAGTTTTCACCTCTGATGAATAAAAATCAACCCCAGACCGACCTCAACTTTAAAGTAGATGGCAGATATAAGCTAAATCTCAAATTAAATGCAAATAGATACTGAATAAGTTGAATAACTGCCAAATAACATGTTAATTATTATTTTCTGATGATATTTTGTCACAAGGGGGGGTATTAAGGGCTGACACTGATTACTGAACCATAAATTATATTAAAATGTCTGGCCATGTCATTTAGCAAAATCTACCAATGCTCCATACATAACATCAAATAATAAGCAGACCCCCTCTGTTGATATGTGTTCATTATTCATAGACCTCAATTCATTCACATCAAGTATCTAGTTAATCTAGTCTCGTGAACAGCTATCCACCCTCCTATATGGCGTGAAGGGTGCTAAAATTTGGATCAAACAGATCTAATTCATGAGATATTTCTACTCGAATACACGGTTGATAGCAGAGAAATGTCATTCCTCTGTATAATATTGCAGCTCGTCAGTAGGCAGATGAATAAATCATAGAACTTTCTCACTAGATACACCGAACATCTCTGATGAATGAAAATCAACCCCAGACCGACCTCAACTTTAAAGTAGATGGTAGATATAAGCTAAATCTCAAATCAAATGCAAATAGATACTGAATAAGTTGAATAACTGCCAAATAACATGTTAATTATTATTTTCTGATGATATTTTGTTACTGAACCATAAATTATATTAAAAATTATCAATTGATTGATTTTACTGATATAAATATGATTTCAGTTTATTACATGCTCCAATCTAAAATTTTGATACTTTTTTTTCGAATAGGGGTGGTTTTTATCCCCCTCCAGAAAAGCAACCCTCGGCACAGGGTAGATTTTGAAATAGAGGGTAAGTAGAACCTATATCCAAATTTTCATATGGATCGGTGCTGTATGGGATAAATACAAAGTTTACACCTTTTTTACCGTCATAGACTGGAGTATTTTTAGTTTTTATGCTTACTACATAACACAAAAAAATACAGATTACAATGAGCCATACCTACTATCCAGTAAAATTGGTGTTAAAGAATTCATCTATATGATTAAAAACGTGGAATTGCAGCAGTCCACGCAACTTTTTCTTGAATACATTGAACTGGTCTATTTCTTGTATCGTTTTGGGAATGTGATTAAAAATTTTCATTCCAGTATACAAGGACCCTTCTCTATTCGAATCGTATTTATATTTGGGCAATATCAATGAGTATTTTGTCTGGTATCGTAATTGTGAATATCACCATGTTTTTCCATAGAACTTCTTCTTGGAAAGACCCTTAGTGACAGTTTGTATATGTATAAGTGGATCACCGTTAAAATTTTTAGTTCTTTAAAATATGGTCGACATGATTCCTGCCTTTCTGCGAAATGATTGAACGTCTGTGAATGATACTTTTTTTATATGCAGATTCACACGAAAGGGAAGCCCTGTAATGTTCAAAGAACACCGGGTGGAACAAGGGACAGAAGAAATTAACATTCAATTTGAATTTTTGGAGTCTGTAAGCCTCAGAAAAAACCTCTCTACTAAATAGACGTGAATTCATTTCATGGTCTCTGTGAATTGGTTTCATTTCGTCAAAATGAAAACATCCTCCGCCTGTCTGCTACCGTATTTCTTTGAGAAAAATGCTCCGAAAGGCCAATTAGTCCCGAGATCACGTTTCTGTTCCATCGTCTTTCTTATTAATTAATTGTTAACATAATGGAACACTTAATTAAGCCACCGTTGTTTCAGTAACAGGCTCCAGCCGGAATTAATTCCTTCTGACTAAACACTGCTTCATCAAGTTTGCCTTGGGAAACAAATATTTAGGAAACCAGAAGGAGATTTCGCGAGACTCTCGGCTCAGGCTATCATTCACATTAGGATCTTATTCTGCTTAGAGTTAAATCCTATTGTTAAATATCAAGCAGACGAATTAATTCCTGAATCAACTATATTTTATACTCTGGCGTTCGTTAAAACCTCACACATTTTATCTGAGCGGGCATGATTTCTTGGAGAACAACGAGGAACCTGATTGATTATGCTCTTCGGCCGAGAGATTCTATCAACATTCGGTCTATCATTATGATTCTTTTATAAACTAGTGCCTCGAACGCGAAACTTTCGGTATTGTACTTTCGTATTTCATATTTTAGGAGATTTGAGCAATCAGAATGCTATATTGATAGAGATTTGTCTATCAGTTCTTGATAATTACCCCCGCATGGGGGTCAAATCATTTACAAAACATCTCGTCCACGAATCGAATCCCGAAAGAACTGTTTTCTACAAGATAATAATCAGAATAAGGAATGCTCCATTGCAAAAAATTATAAATTTTGTTGACAAATCTATTGAGATCCGGAATGAACAATGAACATACACATTGAAAAAAAAACAGCGCGTTGTATAAGCTATAATAAAATGAAATTCAGTAGATATGGATGCAGTAACACATAAGATTGAAAGGTTTGCCGTTTCCCTTTGACACATTGAAACAGAGAGAGACAGAGAAAGGCTTTGTTGTACCGGAAACCTCAACGATTGTTGACAGTATGCGATAGGTAATAATATTGATACTGTTGCGATATATCGTTGGGATCGTTCATTGAAACTTCAAAAAACTACTATCACTACTTTAATTACAACTCTTTATCACAACTCGAACTGCTCCGCTGAATATCCAACGCTCTGTTCTGAAACTTTCTGTACTAGAAATTCCCTACTTCTGCACTTAGCAGTACCAAAGCTCTCTCCGATAAAAACTCTCCGCCCCTCCCCTAAGCGAGAAACTCTGATAACTATCTGAATTACTATCTCTTCACGATGAAGTGTCTCCCTTTTATACTTGCGTACGCCTATGGAGAATCTTCGAGAAAGGTCTCGATGATATGTAACGAATTGTCCACGCGATTTAAGAGTTCCTGGAAAAATGACGTTTGCTCTTCGACCCCTTATATTATTCCGCGTTTGAGAGCGACAGGGCCGGCGCTAGGAGATTTTTAACAATACTATAAAAGCACGTAGCTTATCATAAAACAGTATGTAAAACATATATTGATGAAACTCATTCTATATGAAACTACGATATTGAGCACTACGAAAGCAAATTATAAAAACTCATATATTTATTGGGATTCATTGATATTCTGGAAATTGATGGGGAACCGCGAAGTTATCACAATGGTGCTTATAAATATTCTATGTGAAAAATGATATTCATCTCTCTCCGTTGAAAGAAAAAAATGGTGAAATGTGAATCATCCATTTTCAATTCTGAATCCCCGTAACTCTCAGAAACAGCGAAAACGTGGAAAGGAAAAACAACAAAAATCCTCAGGAAGTATATGTTGTTTCGAAACATCAATTTCTCGACAAATTTGCCACCTTCCAATAATGAATGAGAGTGAAATGGATACACATTTTTGAATTAGGTTAGTTTTCTGAATTAGGATAACATTTTCTACAGGCACAAGTCATAGTAATTTCCTCTTATATGAGATATACTGGATTTTACGAAACTATCTGTGAATATTTCAAGGACCCGTTTATGAACTACTCACTTCATTTCACGATGTCAATATCAGAGAGAAATTACGAGTTTGTCTTTTCTGGATTTCCTAGTATCTTTCGATTTTTTAAGTCGTTTCATGAAAATGTGTTTGACTCTTCGATGGTTATCCTATCAAAACGAGAAATTAATAATGAACTCAAAAAACTAGAAATTGATGTAAGTCTTATAGTTTTATTAAGAACGGAAGCACATTTTCCCATCGAAGACAATTGTTTGGAGTGGAAGGGGAGGTGACAACTCCAATTATTGTCTGAGATCCGTAGTGCGTTTGTTACACGATCCTAGCATTTTAACATTGATGCTAATAACTCAATTTCCACCTAATTACTGAAAAGTCAGAAGTGAATATACGTGTCGACTCTTGTCACTGTTTTCATTATTGAAAATCAAGGTGAGCCGTTATAACTAATGGACTGGAGAGAGAATACTGCTGAATGAGCAAGATAGAATACTTTGGGTGGATATAACCTCTGAGTGCATTCCTTTCTTCATGTAGCAGAGAAAGAGAGGTTACGAAGGATAAAGTATTTCAAGAATAGAATTGTCATTGTGCCCTTCACAATATCTGTTCAATATTCATATCTTTTCTCTCTCCGCTTCATGCTATGTAAAAAGGTATCACGATGGCCAGTCCATCAGTTGATGTCTATGATTGATCAACAAAATCAGTGAATTCAACATATAATATCAAGAAGAAGTCCGTAAGTAATTTAGGCATCGATGAGTGAATTACTTAACGACGCCTCTGCATCCTATTAAGGGGAGGTGCATTCGATATCTCCCTACAACAGTTGCAAATAACTCAAAACACTCCAATAAGAATAATATTCAAGAAAGGCCGAAGATGTTCTACAGAGATGTTTCACTCTGAATCAGATATTTTTACTATGAGATAACTGCATATGCACCAGTTTAATGAATTTACTCTACTAGAACATACGGTTATTTTGTTTAATGTCCCTTCTCTTATATTTCTCGAATGGGTTTACTCAGAAAAGGCTTGGGATAATGAAATTAATGCATAAATACCATATTTTGGAGTGAAATAAAATAAAAACAGATGAAAATTTCAAGATGGCGACTGGGTGCAATCTGAAAAAAATAAAATAAAATGAAAAGGGGGGGTTTTGTGATACATCATTTTGATGCTCCTGTCTCCTGATGAATACTTCACAAACCTAGAATATGAAGTCTATACCTTCACCTACTACGAAATGGTGGAATATTCAGTAATTGCCTGAATACATCGACGTTTAACTTCGTACTATGAGGAAATGAGCTGAGTCCAATTCAGAAGATGCTTGAAATGGTTGCATTAAACGTCTTGACATAAGAACGGCATATCCGATACTTTACGTCAAACATTTTCGAACACAGCAACGTCGATATTTCTAAAAATATTTATTATTTTCCGCCGTGTATTCAATATTGAAGCAGGTTCAGTTTCGTACAACTTTTGCTTCAAAAAGACCCATAAAAAAGTCTGAAGGTGTCAAATCTGGCAAGCGGGCTGGCCATTCCGTAGGAGCTCGATGGCTAATCCAACGACCATGGAAATTATTATCCAAATAGTTTCTTACCCGCCTGGAATAACGTAGTGGTGCTCCATCCAATGATAATATACATATCGAATTCATAAGGATTCACTCCGAAGACTTCGGTGATTAGAAGTTCAACAGTAGTTTCCAGCAGATTCAAACACAGTACCCCTGTTGAATTTTACGAGTTTAGGTGGTACCTATCTACTCGTAAAATCGAATACTAAATGAGAATATTTGAACTGAAGAATGATATTCGTTGTATTGATTTTTTTGTCTTTTGTTATGAACAAAAAATAAGCTATCAAACATTATCGGGTCGTTGCTATTGCCATATGGCAAGACAAAAGAATATATCTAGAAATATCGATATTGTCAAATATGGAGAACCGTCATTAAATAATTCAAAATCCATTCAAGCAAATACATGAATTGAAAGATGTTTCAACCTCAACTTCAATATTTGAGAACAAAAACACCCAGTATTCACAATTCCATCTTTAATAATCTAGGTTGATAGACATCAAAACTGATACGATTTCAGGATATAGAAATATAAATCAATCTCGAAATTCGTATACTTGCACGAATGCGCGCTAGGCATTTCACCTCAGTACGGTGACCAAAGCAAACTTGCAACCTCAGCATATGAATCCCTATAAATATTAAGGGTGGTCAAGATTCGGTATCCATTATTCAGAAATTCGTCAGTATTCACTGATCACTCTTCAGAAACGATCTTCAGAGCATTTTTCCGGAATGCAGCACATCTCCTTATCGACGATCCTGCTAGGAAGCAGTATAATGTGAGTTTTAGTATTTTTTTTTTCCAACTTTTTGATGTTCAGAGAATTTTTTTTTTAATTTTTCTATGATGAACATCCAATTAAGTTCTCAAATGAGTCGTTTCATTATTTTGGATGAATGAAGGTTGGGTGAAACAGCGAGAAATCCTCTCAACGCAAGCCAAGCCATTACTGAGTTGCGACTATATTAATGTTTGGTTGTTTTACGAGCGGTTGACAATATTAATGTTTTTGTATTCAGGTAATTTTCAAATGTTCCTCCATTCAGTAGAATTCATATTCCAGGGTTGTAAAGTATTCGTCTCGAGCTTCAAAATGATATATCACAAGGGGGGTCTTGTGATATACAACCCTTTCCATTTGAATTTTTTTTGTCCAGATGGCACCCAGTCGGAATCGGAATATGAATGAAGGGTTTTTTTCTGAAGAAAAACAAAATGTGAATAGAATTTTTGATATTCAATCGAATGACTACATCAAAAAGTTACCTATTTCATTGGGAAGGATGAAATTATTTGTATGCTTCCTCATTACAATTTTGACGTCAACTCCAACTCGAATTTCTTTCAAATATCACTGAGTTTGATATGTCCAATTCTTATCGCTATTCGCCACCAGCCATATATTATCAATATTGAACCTAACAAAATACAGTTGAAATTTATTGTCAGTATTGAACAAAACATTATTATTGAGATATCGTTTTTTTAATATCGATTCATATTAGTTGAACATACATTTTTCCACCTACGATATATCTATATTGGAATAATCTCAATTCGGGGTTCAGCCAATATAATGTCACTAGGTTTATAAGCAACGAGCGAGGTTAAAAATCTTGGCAAATGCCAACATCCCTCACCTTCATTTTCACGGCCACTCTCACCCAACCGGAATCAAACAGCGATTAATTCCCGATTTCTATTTTTTCCCACGTGTGTGCTCCCCAGAGTTCCATATCTATACTAAATACATTGCCCGCTGTCATCGGCAGCCGTTACAGCCTCTGGGCAACATATGTCAACCAGATAGCGGCTGTTTGCTGCATTCTGACAAATCTGCTTACTACTCGCATCCACCTGGCTTTTCCAAACTTTCAAAGTTTGGATGTCGTCGGGATTGACCTGAGGCGTCACTGCTGCGAGATACACATTTCGCGGTGAAATATGTGGGGTTATAGGCCAGGAAAATTTGGTTCGGAAGCGATTGAATATGAGGGTGACTTTTTCTATAAAAGTTATGAGCAGAAGTGGGTTAGTAATTACTTAATATAATTACTAACGACCTGCCACGGCTTCTCATGGACAAAAAATGTTTATTATGGGTTATCCCATAATGAGCGCAAAAAATGTGATTATTTACAACATCACATCAGGAACCTCTGAAATTATCAGTGTTTCCCCATTATATTATGCATGTATTATACGTATAGACTGTCCCCTTCAATCGCTCTATCTACTGAATATTGCGTAGTTTTAAAGATCTAAGCAAACATAGGGACAGACAGACAGCTGGAAGCGAATATCATTCATACTAATTAGTGATTACTTGGGAAATGTTCGATATGTGCAGCTTGAATTTTTTTTGTTCTGAGACTCTCACCTCGAGTTTAAGCCCTGTAATAAACTTTCTTCAAGACCTTTCTCAAGATATCAATTCTCTTCTCCTGAAGATAGATAATAGACAAATACAAAATAATGAATTTCGTCAACATTCTGCTGAATAAATATGCAAAGATTTTTTCGATAAATAGACCAATTTGACAGAATTAGACCAACATTTGTAAATCATCTTCTGACAGAGAAACAAGGAAATAATTATTACTGACGAATTACAATTGAAGAAGAATGATCTGAATCCTAATTTTGTGGAATCCTTGAAAGTCAATAGCGTCGAGAAAACAGAACATTTGTTGTTTAATTACCAAATATATCTGAATGATTCTCTGCTCAGCATGTTTACTAATATGATGCAATGACTGATTAGGATGGATTTGGTAGGCAAGGTAGTTTTCTGTGTAGTTGTTTTTTCTTTCAAAGTAGGTAATTGATAGTTATGAGACTATGCATGTATAGAAGCACAGGGTAGGTTCAATTGTGGTATTATAACAAGCTCGAAGAAACTATTGAATAGTTGAACACTTGCCTCGGTTTTGTGAACTGTCCATTAAAGATCATACAATGAAGGTAGTTGAAGTTCCACCAAGTATCTGCATTTTGAAGAACTTACTGAATCAAGTGTCTGTTTGAGAAATAAGTGTGAATGCAATAACTCAAGATTGAGCTCAACAGTTCCAGCTCAAATTAGTTATCATCAACAACAAACAAGGTTCAATTCTAAAATATTCAGATACTTTCTTCACACCACTATACAGTGCTTTTCTTCAATGTTTCCCTCCCTTTTATTTTTTGACGGGGTCAACTCAAATAATTGAAACTTGAGATAATGAAATTGATACATACTATAATGAATGTAATACTATATTTAGGAGTAAAATTGAGAGATGACAATTACAAGATGGAAACTGACACATCATTTTGAAGGTCGTAACGAATACTTGACAAACCTAAAATATGATGTGAATATCTTCACCTAATACAGAATGGCGAAACATTTACTAATAACCTGAATACAAACACACTAATATCGATATTTCTAGAAATATTCTTTTTTCTCTACCATGTGGCCATCTCAACAGCCCGATAAGGTTGAATAGGTTATCATTTGTTCATAAAAAAAGACAAAAATGTCAGTACGACATCGAATATCATTGTTCAGTTCAAATATTCCCATTTAGTTTTCGATTTTACAAGTAGATAGGTACCACGTAAACTATCTTCAAAATGGGCAATTGAATAAAATTTAACAGGAAAACTGTATTCGAATATGCTGGAAACTACTGTTGATCTTCTAATCACCGAAATCATAGAAGTGAATCCTAATCAAATCAATTCGGATATTATTATTCCAACAATACGGGGCACCAATACATTACTCCAGACAAGTGAGAAACTATTTGGATATTACTTTCCATGCTCATTGGATTGACCATCGAGGTCCTGAGGAATGGTCAGCTTTGACACCTCTTGACTTTTTTGTGGGGCTATTTGAAGCAAAAGGTGTACGAAACTGAACCTGCCCCAATATTGTATATACGGCAGAGAATAATGAATATTTGTAGAAATTTCGACGTTGCTGTCTTCAAAAATATTTTGAAAACTCAGACATTTTAATGTTTGCAGATGACCTAAAGCTCGTCGGACCAATAAGATCATTAGATGACGCTAAATAATTTCAAACAGATTTGAACAACTTGGTTAGATGGTGTAATGGAAACAATTTGCATATGAACATTGATAAATGTAGCTATATCAGTTCCCACAAATAAAATAAGAAATTTAGCACCTCATACTCAATCAAGGAAACCCAATTAACATATATGACTTCAGTGTTAGGTGTTATTATGGATGAGCAGTTACGTTTTATAGGACATGTGAATTATATTGCAGTTAACACTTCAAAACTATTAGGTTTCATTTCACTTATCTGTAATCATCTATCTGTTAGATCCATAAAAACAATTTACTTCGCATTGATAATCTCTCGATTAGAATATGGGTCAATTATATGGTCACCATTTTATGAGAATCACTGCACTACATTGGAAAGGGTTCAGAATAAGTTCTTTTAAATTTTGTGTATATAAAATGAACATCCATATAGAGAACCATAATTACAACTTTGTAGCAAATGCTCTCAACCTCAGTTCACTGAGGAAGAGAAGGAAAAATTCTGATATAATATTTATATACAAATTAATTAATGGCCTTGTTACATGCAATTAACTGCCAGATAAAATCTATCTACAGGTGCCTACTAGAGCTCTCAGGAATACTGATCTCTTTCACATTCCTTTCCATACCACTAACTATGGCATACATTCTCCTATCGATCGCACGCTCAAAGGGATTAATGATAGAAAAGTGGAGGTTACTGGTATTACGCTCTCCACATTGTCTGAGGTCAGAAATATAACATCTACTTATATAAACTATTTATTGTATTTGTATTACAACTCAACTCTATGTATATTATGTAATGGGGGTAACCCGTGTAAATGAATAAATAACTAAAATGTTCGACGTGAATTATCGGATAGGCTGTTCTTATGGCAAGACGTTTGAGGCAACCATTTCAAGCATATTAGGAACTGGAGTCAGCTTATTTCGTCAAATAATTGTACGATCAAAAGAACTTACCTGAAGTTCGATCGTAATTATACGAGGTGTTCAGTTCGAAGATATCACTATATTTCACGTGTAGTCCGCTGCTGAGGACGCCTCTGCCACCTTATTTACAGCAAGCCGCAAGCCCCCTCCGCTCCCTACCGCTCTCGCTACCTGCCGCCGGTCCCTCACTTCTTCATTCTGTTTATAGTAGCACTATGTTGCGTAAATGTATTGGGTATAAATAATGGGAAGGGAGGGAGGTGATATCTTCGAACTGAACACCTCGTATAATTACGATCGAACTTCAGGTAAGTTCTTTTGATCGTACAATTATACTTCGGTGTTCAGTTCTCGATATCACTATATTTCACGTGTAGTTGTTTAAAGAAACATTTACGCAACTAGGTATTTCTCCATGCAATCATCAACTCAGAAGTCATACATTTTTTCATTTTATTGAAAATATGTAAATTACTGCTGTATTCCATCGAATTTAACAACTGAACAATTATTTTTACAATTATTTTTTGAGAAAAAAAAAAAATAAATTCTGAAAATAGACAGTTCCCTTTTTTTTTTTTTTTTTTTTTTTTTTTTTTATGCCATACCGAGGATGGATTTCGCAAAGTCTGATTTCTTCGAGAGTGGTCTGTTGTAGAATCTGGCGAACACCGATGAACTCTCTGACCAGCCGGCTGTTCTGTAGATTTGTTCGATTGACACGCCCTGTCGATATGCTGCTGAAGAGGCGCAATGGCGCGTTGAGTGCGGTTGGAATTTTGATGTATCAATGCCAGCCATTTTCATGAAGTCCTTCACCCATCTGCTCAGAGTTTGCTTGTTTGCTGTTGAGTATGGTGCTTTTGTAATCAAAAACAACATATCCTGCTCCGGTTTTCTCACTTTTTGCGTGGAGGTAATGTATTCTTTTAGGGTTGACGCTACACATAATTTTGGCGATTCCTGAAAAAAGGGTATATGCAAACATGGTTGATTTTTGTTAAGAGCGGTTGTCTTAACTGGGTCAGAAATGAAAATTTGTATTTTTTCTGCATCTTCAGTGATGTTTGAGAGCCGAATCAGGGATATTGTTTGTAGCCTTTCTCCTGTGATAAGTGCCAACAAAGTGACGAGTTTCATCGATAGCGTTTTCTGGTTTAATGAGTCTGGCATTTGGGCGATATAATCTTATAAAATTTGAGGATTCCAGGTTGAATCGTATTTTGGTTTAGGAGGCTTAAGTCGAAAAACTCCCTTCAAAAATCTTTTTAGGAGTGGGTCGTTTCCTAGGTTTTCCGGAAGTATGAGAGACAGTGCTGATCTGTGAGAGTTGAATGATCCATACTTATGTGATTTTTCCTTGAGTAAGTCATTCAGAAAGGCAATGACTTCTGTTGACTTGGCCTCGAATAGGGATTTATTGTTCAGTGTACGAAATTCCCACCACAGTTTATACGTGACATTGTACTGCTTCAGTGTTGTCTCGGCTATGGATGCCACCATGGTCTCGATTGAATCTTCCGGAACTCCTTTTCTCACGAAAGCCTGCCTGATAATTTGACCGCCACCAGGATAAGCGATCTGTGCAACGGGTGTCGCATTCTGAAAGGGGAAGTCAATAGATTAGGAGATGGACCGAATTTAATGTATTCGGATACAGCGAGTTTTTTGAGGAGTGGGTACCAAACTTGTGTGGGCCAATAAGGAACTACTATTATTCCTTCCGCCCTATCTTCTATAATTTTTTCAAGGACCCTTAAAATTAATATAAAAGGAGGGAATGCATAAAAATATATTTTACTCCATGAATATGTAAAAGCGTCAACGCCATCTGAACCTGGATCCTTGATCCAAGAGAAATATTTAGTACATTTAGTATTAATGTTCGTTGCAAAAAGATCCACCTCAGGATGGCCAAGATACTCTGTAATTTTCTCGAAACAGCTGTTAGAAAGAGACCATTCTGTTTCTTCCTCAAGAACCCTAGACTCTCTGTCAGCTTGCCAATTGTCTTTTGATGTGATGTAGGATGCAAAAATCCAGTTGTTATTCTTTTCGCACCACTGCCATATCACTTTGGACAACTCATATAGAGAGGGGTATTTTATACTACCCATTCTATTAACGTATGATAGTATGATATTGCAGTGGTGTTGTCGCATTTTATCAGTATATTTTCATTTTTGAGTTGTGATGAGAAGCACCTCAAGCCATGAAAAATTGCTTTGAGTTCCAAGTAATTTATGTGTTTGGTTTGATCAGAAGCTGACCAGAACCCATGTGTTTTATCCTCATCACAACAAGCTCCCCAACCTGTTGTGGAGGCATCGGTGTATATGGTTACTTTGTAACTTTCAATTCTCAACTGGTTTTGAGCCGATAATATATTTTGTCTCCACCAAGACAAGTCATCCGAAATATTTTTGGGAAGGGTAATGCGAGCGTTGTAATTTTGATTGTTATCATCGAGGGCTGAACATTTGACTCTTTCGAAATATTTCGTATAAAGCCACCCGTATTTCACTGCCGGGCAGGCGGATATAAGTATGCCAATGTATTTTGCAAAAACTCTGATTCTGCAAGTGTTTTTATTCAAAAAATATTCTGTCCATTTCAGTATGTATTGTTTTTTCTCTAACGGCAGTTCTACAGTGAGATTTTCGCTATCATAAATGAAACCTAAAAATCGAATCCTTTTTGGAGGGTTGATTTGGCTTTTACTGAGGTTTATTATAAACCCTAGAGATTCTAGGAGGTTTATAGTGTGAGATGTATTCTGCTTACATTCTTCGTAAGAATCGGCTAGTATCAAAAAATCATCCAGGTAATTTACGGATAATATACCCTGCATTCTTAGCTGACAAATGATTGGCTTTATCAATTTTGTATAACAAAATGGTGCTGATGATAATCCAAACGGTAAACATGTGAATTCAAATCTCTCCGAGTTGTAAATAAATCGAAGATATTTTCTGGATTCTTTTTCTATTGGTATCAAGAAATAAGCATCCTTCAAGTCAATATGTGCTAAATATTGTGATTTTTGTATCATATGTGATACTACTCTATGATCTTCCATCTTAAAGTGCGGCGAAATAACAAATCCATTTAGATGCTTTAGATTCAGTATGAATCGTTTTTTACCGTTTGGTTTATCAACAAGAAAAATGTTCGAGATGAATTCGTCGGGACAAGGAGTGCATCTGACGATTGCACCTATGCCTGCCAATTCTCCTATGATTTTACCCATAGCCAATTGTTCTTTTGGAGACAAGCATATATGTTTAGGTAGTGTTTTTTGTACAGGTTTTTTCCATAAAGGAATTTCATAGCCTTTTATCCACGACAGAATAATAGGGTTGGTTGTTATTTTTCTCCATTCGTTATGAAATGCAGAAAGTCTTCCAGCTAGCCTATTACTTACTTCTATCTGTGGTCCTTGTACCTCCTCTCTTCTCTCGAGGGCAAGCCCTTTTTCGACCTCACACCCCTCGGATAGTGAGTCGGGCGTCGTCTGTTTAACGGATTGCTCTCGAAAGATGAACTCCCAGGTTTTTTGTATTGCTGAGTGTTTCTTGGATAAAGGGGTCGACTCTGGCCTCCTCCCCCCCTCTCTTCAATGAAGTGCTATTCGTATGGTAGTATGTTGGACGCAACTCTTTACCCATTTTTTCAATCTGTTTAGCAACTTTAATTTTTTCATTCAGATCGGTTGCAAATAGATATTCTTCTGGTGGAACTTTCGTAGCCATTTCCATGACAGGTTTACTCATTAGGGGAGTAACAAGAGAACGTCTCACCTGAGAAATATTGTTGAAAAGACCACACAGTATGCGACTTGATTCTACCAAGTTTTTCAACAATTTTTGTTGTGTTGCAGTGGGGATGTTTTCTTCTTCATCAAAGATGGTACTTATTGCCACTCCCATGGCTAGAAGACCACTACCAAGCTGCTCTTGGTAATGAAAATGAGTATTATCTCTGGAGCAATGGGGAGTGTTCATAATGGCTTTCAGCTCAGGATTGACCGCGGGTGCAATTAATGCCTTACAGTTGATTGATGCTTTATATTTTTCGAGTAGTTGTTGTTTTTCATCTTTCTCTAAGCCATTATATATTGTATGTGACCACCTGTTATAAATTTCTTTATGCAAGCACGGGGCAGCTGTTTTGAGTTTTTGCGGATCATCCCCCAAGATTTGTAAAACTTCCTCTGGTAGATCGATATCATTATGAATTTCCAACATAGGCGATTTTTCATCTCCTTGTTCAAGGCCTTGAACATCGATGGACTCCAAATTACACGGAATTTGGCCGTCATTATCGTTCTGTTGGCCTGCAAAAGGTGAATCCGGATTATTCAAATCTCGGCCTTCACTGAATCTGGGCGAGTCCGATCCACGCGGTGATCGACCCTCGCGTCCTTCTGTCTCAGCAACTGAATGCCTTCGTTGCGGCGTATAGCCGCTGTTGTCATGGTCGAGCGAATCCGTATCCCTCCGATATCGGCCTTCACAGTGTTTTTCCCGAGATCTCGAGCGTGAGCTATCGGGATATGACGGGGATAAGTCCCTGTGTCTTTTATGGCGGTGCCTAGAAACCGATCTCGACCCTGAACTACGATTGGCTTGTTCTAGTCTTAGTAATCTCTCAAGTAATTCTCTTTTAGATATTTTCCTATCATGAGAAGGACTTCTACTTCTTTTCTTTGTTTTTCCCATCCTAAAATTTTAAATGCTGCAAAAGTATTTATTAGTTATTTACTTACGTAAACAGTGTGGTTAGCTTGCTGCACGACACGATAGCTTCGGCACCAAAACAACGAATGAAGAAGTGAGGGACCGGCGGCAGGTAGCGAGAGCGGTAGGGAGCGGAGGGGGCTTGCGGCTTGCTGTAAATAAGGTGGCAGAGGCGTCCTCAGCAGCGGACTACACGTGAAATATAGTGATATCGAGAACTGAACACCGAAGTATAATGAAAATAAACGTCGATGTATCCTGGCAATTATTGATGTTCCGCCATTTTGTAGTAGGTAAAGATATATTGTCTTCGTATTCTAGGGTTGTAAATATTCGTCAGGAGCTTCGAAATGATGTATCACAAGACCCCCTTTTTCATTTATTTTTTTTTTCCAGATGGCGCCCAGTCAATTTACCTTTTTTTTTTTTTAATTCTTTATTTAACGTCGGCCTATTTCCGCTACCAAGGCCAATCACCGACGCCGGTGAGCACACTTCCCCCAACCGGAAATTTTGCCGAACCCTCTGGTATTCCAACCAGAGGTAGGGATCTTTAACGAGCCCAACATCCATGGACTCGGGACCGACGGCTTAACGTCCCCTCCGAAGGACGGCATATCCTCAATATATCTTGTGCTCATTGATATATTGTCTGCGAGCTATGATATTCTACTTCGCTGCAGCTGTACGGGCTTTCGACACGGTATTTCCCTGTATGGTCACCCATCCAAGTACTAACCGCGCTCGGCGTTGCTTGACTTCAGATATCGAATGACTGTCAGTCAACCTGAAGAGCTGGGCCATGCCCAAAATTTAACTTCATTTTGTAGTAATTATGCATCAATTTCATAATCCCCAGTTTCAACTTTTTCAGTTAGACCGTTCAAAAAATAAAAGGAGGGGAGGCATTGAAGAAAATCACTGTATATGTATAATACTTCAGCGATATCAAACTATCCCACTTGCATGTGTTCTATGCTTGAATAGCTCATTCAAACTTTCTTACATCGCTTTCCAACTTCCTTCGCCTGGATGACATATGATCCCGGGTCTCTTGCGTTCATTAGTCGAATTGGAACTGGGGTAGCGAATCGATATTAGGGCCAAACTGGCGGGGGTTGAAAATAGGCCGTGATAAAATCTACTTTATGTTCTTAAGCACGGCGGTGTCGAAAGGTCTTGGCGGAATGGCTGTGGCCGATGTATCGTCAGGGATAAAAGTTTAAAATAGAGTTATAGGCCAGGAAAATGGAACCTAAAACTATTCAAACGTGGTGTTACGCAACTGGCATTCGAATACACAATACATCAATATCTTGTATTTGATTATCTGCGTTTTTTCCAATGATCCAAAGTGAATATTGCATAAACAATATTGATATTTCAGTTTAAAAAAGATCAAACGTCATAGTCACAATTTGTGATTCGATATTCACGATTTGATTATGCCTATTTTACTGTGAATAAAATATTCAAGAAATATCAGGTTTGGCACATCTATTTTGCAATATTACGCTAATATTGTACCAAAATTGATACTTCACTATTGTAATCCACTATTCCAAACAATAGTGGGCAAATATTGGGATTTCAATGTGGAAATCTGGGTTCAGAAAAATGATATGGGAACGATATCAAGATCTCCAAATTGTTGAACTGATATCATTGGATAATAATCAGGAAACGAAGAGTCCATCTGAAGTAGTACTCTCCTGCCTATATGTCTATTGAAACTGATGTCTGACTTATCACGAGTTGGATATTTTGGAATTGTTTGATGAATCTAGTGAAACTGTTCCATAGCTTACATATTTTTCCACTGGAGAGCTCAAAACATAAATTTCTCCGAGCGAAACATAGTCTTGTCTAGGCTTGAATGAAATATTATCCTTGCCTTGCTCCTTGGTGAGGAAATGAAATCGGAGACATACAATGTCACTATAAGTAAAAACTAACAGCCCACCAGTTCGAATTGTAATGATATATTTTCAACATTCAATCGTGGTGTTCTCCATCACAGACAAAATGTGTATTATACATGAAAAAATATAAGATTTCAGCTTTCTGTTTTTTTTTCTCACAACCTCGATCTGAATCTGATACTTTTTTTATTTTATGATAACTATCATAATCATTATTTTCGTACATTTTTCTGTGACGTATCAGCCGACCCTTAAAACATTCCTGGTCTATTATTGACCTTATGGCTCTGGCCGATATATCGGGAAAACGAGACTGAAACTTTAAAATAAAGTTACCAAAGGAAAATGGGATCTGGCTTTCGTCGGATATGTGGGCTTGAGCCTCGCATTATCGCCAGAGAAAGTGATGAGGTGGTTGTCGCCCTTATGTTGGCTGTTGTTTCGTGAGGGCGCAGATTCAGGTCAAACTTTAAGGGAATATGGGCAACAATATCTATATAGAATAATGTATTTGTTCGATCGGTGGGGCAAATTTGTTTGTGAAAGGATATCTTTTATGAATTATTTATATGGTTCAATGAACATTCTTTTCGTACACTTATAATTTCGTCGAAAAATCATCATTTTTTGGCAGATCTCATTCATTGATGGGATGAAAACAAAATTATGTCCTATCCTTTATGAAAATTAATGAGAGGTTTCCATTAAAAATGTGACCCAAAAATATTGCGTTAGGAAAATACGTGGAGTTAAATTTTTAAAAAAAATATATGAGTATTATTTTTTTTCTGAACCGTTTTGAAAGTTCATATGTTTCAATAGAAACTGAACCTTTCGTTCAATTTGGTATAAAAACGTCTCGTTTTTTCTCTGATGCGTTGTTATTGAGAAAATAACAACCCTTGTATTGCCCGAAAAATGATTGTAAAATTTTATAGTATTGAATTTTATTTCACTTCAGATTTTGGATCAGAAGTGTCCCTCAAAGAAGCTACACATTTTTCGATTCGGAAAGAATCCTCCAATTCCACAACGGCATGCGTTCGCCCATCACCTTCGATATTTTCTACCATTGTCTTGAAACTTTAACAGTTCGTATTTTCGTAACGAACCATTTTTGGATCATTGTTCTCATATAGCAACATTATTCCATGTGTATTAACATCGTTGAATATTCGCAAATCATTGAGGAATATCCTGTATATGTTTTATCTATGTAGTTATGATGTATTAGGGATATTTTCCTGTATTTGCTCATTCTCCTTCGAATAGTTTTCATATGATGAAATCGATATCGGTCCAAAGTCACCAAATAATAATCAGTTTTTTCCAAAAAGCACATCTAAAAAGTGTCTTTCTACGATTGTACAAGATGGTATGCTCTCTGAAACCGTCTTTGGTGCGCAATGTTCAACTTATTGCACAAGTGCTACGTAATATTTGTTGTACACCATCAGTGGCAGTTCCCAACAGTCATTGCTATCTATTTACTGACTTCCATAGGATATTATTGTCCATTTGGGGATTGGTTCAAATGACATGTTCATTTGAGAATTCTGGATTGAATTCATCGCTCATTGAAACTACATCAGTTATTAGAAAGTCAATGGGTTTGAACTGTCTTCAACACGTTCTCATTATTTACATGTGTTTATTTTTTGCATCAGAAATTAACTAGACACAGGTTCTCTAGTACCTCAGAAGAATATTTTGTGTATATTCTGAGTAGTTGACGTTCCAAACGATTTCTAATAAAGAACAAACGAGTTGGAAGGATAATCACCAGGCTACCTACTATTATTCTTTTTCTGTGAAAGGTGGAATTCGATTCCGACTATGTGAATATGAGACAACATCGGTATGCCTATGATGATTGTATTATAGCTATCAATTTCAGAGACTGTGAAAGAACAATTAATTTTCACTGGAAATAGAAAAAGCATCCAACGTCTCAAAAATATCATATCCTTTTATTTTTCTTCATTCATAAGGAGAAATTCATGATAATAATATTTCACGAGTAACTCGAAATTTATTCCAATTGAAATCAAGTTTTTTTTTAGCTAGACACATGAAAATAATCTTATCATACTATCTGCGAACAAGAATAGAATTATCTTCAATCATGAGTCTTTGGTCAGCAGTTATAAAACAATTATGTTACTCGAAGAGCTTCCTTGGACTTTTCATTATGATGGCATACAATTCTGTTCATGTTCAAAGTATTGTGATTCTCTATGTCAGGCTCAATTTGATGTGGTCATTTCCATGTATGAGTAGATATCTTGAAGAAGGAATTCCGAAAGCTTGACGAATGAAAAAGAGATTTCATTAACTACTTACCGTGAACAAATGACTGCAATATCCGAATGCCATAACTGTATAATAAATCCAACAGAATTCAACTCTAGACAATCGATGATTCATATGAAAGCATCGAAATTATTGAAATTTCACGATTCCCGTCCCCTACGTTTGACATTCGATTAAAAATGCCGACCACATTCACCAGCGAATCCCATGCCCCACTCTGTCACTTTTTTCCCACGAAGATGAAATCCAATGGAATGTTATATATTCCGGAAAACCCATTTTGAAAAAGTAATTCAGCCGCCGCAACCCCCATCGAGCGGAGAAAAATTGCCGGTGGCGCGATAATACTATTTCGCCCATATTTCAAGTCTGAACAATGCCATTTGGAATGATTTATCCCGGAGCGGCGCTGATTTATGGACTCTTCATGGAGACTTTCACTCAAGTGGCGCGATATTTTCGGCAGCGATTTGAAACGCGGTTGCGAAACAATAATTCGTCCACGGAGTCTTCTGTTACGTGAAATTCACACCAGTTGGAGATAATAGTTTCGAAGAGGGTATATATTCTAAGATGTCTAAAAACCCTGGTGTTGCAATTTACGTATCATGATGTGTTTCTCAATTTATTCGAATATTTCCCTCATATATAAAATAAGAGCAATGCAATTATCGAAAACTTACAGCGGTAATTGCATTGTATCAAGTCACCATAACAACACATTCGAAACCGTATCGCTAGACGTCAGTAAACAACACAATTAAATGTCAGATAGACTTCAAAAATAAAAAAACATTTCGCGTTTTGGTGAGTGCTCCATACAATCTATAGAGGAAAGTATAAATGAACAAAAAATACCATTTCCTTGAGAATTCTCTTATTCGAGAAATATTCCAATGAATTACATTCGTGCATAAAAATGACCAGATAATTTTGCAAGAAAGCGTGAATTGAATTTTACATTCAAGCGTGATATCTTTTACAAATTGCATTCGTTTTTTTTTTTTTCATATTTTGTAAAAGAGCCCTCGTCCTGCGGACTCGGGCACTTTCGCCAAAATATGAAAATAGACCCTTGCAAATTTTAGATATCACGCTTTCTTGCCAAATAATCGGTAATTTTTATGCACTTGTGCAATTATAACCGAATATTTCCATAGTACGTTAAAAATTCCATATGAAGCGGGACATTTTCGATCAATTACAGCGATAAATTCCCGGCGGGACATTTTCGGGCTGGTAAATACCCGGTAGGTATCGAAAAATACCCGCTCTGTCCGTGTATCTATAGTAATGATTGTTAAAATGTACATTTGTCATCTTGACAGGCATAAATACTGAATTTTAAACGTCGTTGTTTTAACTCCGGAAATATTCTACCGAATTACACTCCTGCATCAAAATAAACCTGATAATTTTCCATTCAAGCATCTTGTCAGTAGAAAAACTGCATTCGGTTATTTTCATATTTTGCTTAAAGAGCCCTACTGTCTCATGCAGTTTTTAGACAACATGCTTTCATGGAAAATTATCGGTAATTTTGAAGCACTTGTGTAATTACTCCCGATAATTGACGCCAATTGTCAGCCAACACAAACAACGTCGAATGATCTGATGTTAATTAAATTTCTGAAGGATGGGTCCCACTTTCAGCTGATTTCGAGTTCTCTTATTGTTCTTCGTAGTTTTGAGTCGATTCGTTATTTATAGTTCAACTTGTGAGATAGTAAAACGTGTGATATTCCTGTTTCTTGTACATGCCAGAAGTCTAAATAAGCCACAGACACAACTAGCAATTTGCAGTGCCGAAAGATATTACATGTGATCTATAATACATATTGTCGCGAACCCAAAAGGCTCGCGGTTTGGGGGTTAACTCAGATGGTAGAATTTATATAGCAATAATAATCATCGGTAGAAAATAGCCAGGTTTATTGCAATAAAGATAAAACATCAACAATGCCTTCAACAATGTTACAAATAAAGTTCAGTGATATGAAAATACAAAGATATGGTACACTTACCAGAGGTACATTTTCAGGGGTGATGGATGTGTTCTCTTCGAAAGGTGGAAACTAATAATCTTCTTGTCGCGATTTTTCGATCGAAGTCTAATATCGCTATTCAGCATTATTGCATTATTGCTTATTGCCGAATATCATAACACTTAGGTAAATGAACTTTTACTAGCTCGACCGTTACAGTGCGGTGCACTGAGGTTTTAAATTTGGAAAATTGAATATTTTCAGAAATTAGTATTTCTGAAAATTTGGCTTTTGACACATCTCCACCACCCGTGAAAAGCGGACCCCGCTTTTGAAAAACTTTCCACCTAAATACTTGTAGAAAATATATATATATATATATATATATATATATATATATATATATACCCAAAACAACCTTATTGAAATAATGAAATTAACATTTTGAAATTATTCATGCAAAAGTAATACATGGAACACCCTGTGAATCCTATATAAAAAAATCATTGAATGTGGTGAGAGTTCAAAATTAAAGAAAAAAAATATCTATCGTTCCCATCGAAATCCTTACATGTAAACAAATAAAAAATGGCATATATGAAATCAATGATATAAGCAGAACTTGTTAAGATAAGAGTCCATAAAAAAAGTCCAACCACATGAAAAGTCACTAACACTTCACTTTAACGTTGAAAAGTCTATGGCCCATTCAGTTTGGAAAATCGTGAAGACGGTCCTGTTCCCTAGACTGATCCGAATCGCTTCCAGCAACTGTGCTACCCGCCGATAGATGTCCATTATTTAAGATCAAGAACAGACTGGAGTAGAGCTGTCCTCATTTTTCTAATATGTCATCCGTCACCCTACTCGATTCAGATGACTTTTGACATTTTGAGGTTCAAGCACCCACGTTTCATCTCATTTGGGTTGATCTTTGTATGCAAATTAGATCGATAGTGGATCAATGGATCCCAGATTGTTTACCGTGGATAGTGCATCGATGACGCTGTTGTAACAATCGCCTGTTCATTGTGCAGTGTTAACTTTTGTTCGTGTTATGCAATGGGTCACTAACCCAGTTCCATACAGCATTGGAATTTCTGGTCTGAATCCCTCCAATTTGGAATGGGGTTTATTGAATGGCTCATCGCATCTTCTACAGATGGGTTCATCGTGGATTCGGTACTTGCTGGGGAGGGACTCCTCTACTTGAGGTTTCCACAGGATTTCCATGGGGGCCCATTTTTGTGTCGTGTCTGTGTTAGGTTTGGTTGGTCCTATCAGCTCCACATGAAACAATATAAAATAAAACGCCAGTAAGTTCTTTATAATTACCTTAGGATTACTTATATAATATAATGGAATGTGAGTCAAATGGCAAAATAAACAATTGGCAATTTATAATATCGGTGCATTATCTGGCTACTAGCTAGGAATGCAATATTATTTTAATGACAACGTAACTTGCAATGAGTACAAATAAAAACAATGAACATAGAAACTTGTTACAATATGTCGCGAAGATTACTAGATTATTGAGGAATCCTTAAGAATGGATACAAATGCAATAATAGTAATCCGCAAAAAAATTTAATAGACAATAATTTCTAGAACTCAGCCATATTCTTAAATCTGCTTCGTCAAAAATATTAAATCTTCGAGGGTGAAGTATATTCTTGATTAATTGATTAATTATTAACAATATCATTTTCTTACTAAGTATCGTTTCTGTACCTCCCCTTCGTTAAGGAGTGAATTGCCGAATTCTTTCCCAAACTGATTAACCAATATCTTTTGTTGACACAGTTTAAATACATTATTAAGTACCACCTATTCAACCCGTTGTATAAGAGTGTGTATGTTAAGTTTACTTACTTCCTCATATTCTCTAGTGAAGTTATATTATTCTATACTCATTATTTCAAAATTATAGCTTGAACCATTTTCTAATTTCTTATTGGTATACCTTTTTCTGGTGTCTCTTCAATCTCAACAATCAACAATGGAAGAAAAAATATTTTTTTTTTTTCGCATATTACTTCTCTATTCATTTCTCATATATTCTTCAACAACTATTCGACTCTAGTATTTTATTTCCATAAATTCTTATTCGTTTCTCATTTTTATATTCACTTGTATTCTCATCAATTTTCTATTTTCTTTTCGACTGGCCAGTCTAAAAATACACTTTCAAGTGATTTTTCGAGCATAGTTCGCGCGCTTGAACTTGTTGTGCTCGAAAAATTACTTATTAATTAATCAATTCAAACATTGACTGCTAATCATAATTCGCCTGTGGCTCATCTATAGTTGACTTACTGTCATCTTTCAATCTTTTCAACATACACCTTACACTTTGCCCTGGTTTGAAGGACATGCTTTGCTCGAGTTGAATGGTGCTCAACTTTGAAGAAGGGTTATTCGCTCTCGGTGAAGGTACTTGAATTGAAATACTATTTTCATTCGTTGACCTAGGGTGTTTTCTACATATGCACTCCAGGCACATCCAAATTACGCACCTCAAAAGTAATATGAGTGTGGTGCATAAGGCACTGTTTGAACTTGATGAGAGTTTTAAAAAAAAGGTTTTTTCAGCAAAACAGATAGATTAAGGATAATTTCATAAAAAAATAGTCGCCAAAATACAACGCCAGAAATAACTTTGAAAAAAAACACTGTTGAGAAAAAACCTTCGATTGGTGATAGGAAGTTACTCTGATCCTACCTAACAAAAACACTAAAAAACAATAGATCCCTCATCCAGCTCAGTTGAAACTGATCTTAAAGCCCTCACTAGATATTTTGACTTCAACGGCAAGGCTAGTGCCAGATAACTCTCACCATCCACCTCATCATCGTGGCTGTACTTCCTTATAAAAAGTTTTCCCAAACGCACACGGATCAGTTAAGTAACCCTATTCGTTGTGACAATAACCTGACACTGCCACCTAGGCTGCCTTGCGATATATGTTCGCCCTAGAAACAATCCCCTCTTCAAAAGTTGTCCTACTTTTCTCTTACTATATGGGAAAGAACGTTTTTTTTCACTATGAATTGAATAATGATAATAATAAAAATAATAAAGTTTATTCAAAATTCATAAAAAAGAACATATATATCGATTTGTAAAAAGGTGAATAAACAGTTCAATTATACTCGCGACGTCAAAAACTTGTTGCGAGAGATACGAATTACATTTATGTATAATATATTTGATAAATTTGTAGAATTCAACAGATAATATTAAAAAATCAACTGACTTTCTTAAGTGAAGTGAGAGATTTCATGAAATAAATTTCGACGTGATTCTTGAATCAATTTTTTCAATCTGTAGTTTGAAAGATACTAATGATTTGATCATTTTTATATGATTTGGAATCAAATCATAGTAGAATGGCAATAAATATTTAAAATTTCTCTGAATCATTGTTGTTTTAACTCTATTTTTCAATGTGATATTATTTTTATTCCTGGTATTACAAATATGATTATAGAAATTTATATTCAATTTGTGTTTATGGATATAAATCATGATGTTATATCCGAATAATAATTTTCGAAATTCGAACAACTATCAACACACAAAGTTCTTTCAACCGGCTTGTTATTGATTTTTCAATTGCCCTTGTGACCTAACTACCTACGTAACACATAATTATTATTATATATTTTTTTTTATAACAGGCCCAAAATTCCTAAATGCGCGAATAGATGAAAATACCTCGGAAAATACATATTCGTCATGCCTTCATGACGAAGACACCTGCTCGAATTATATTGTAGATCGTAAACGAACATCATCCAATTGTGCCCCCATATCAAACTTTCCAAAGGGTTCCGCGGCATTTTCCCTGTGAAGAAGTATCGCTATCTGATAAGCAGTAAATATAATAAAATGTAATAAGCGATCAATGGGGCTAAAAAGAAAAAGAAAACACGAATAGTTACGATCTGAATTTTTTGAGATGTTCTGGTGTTCTCGGGGTTGGCGGCCGATCTAATTTCTCCGAATCATCGTAAAAATCAAAAAATACGTACTCTTCTTTACTAATAGGGCTTCCTGAACCAATATCTCGAGGGGTTGGGGGTCTTTGGGGTGGTATTATTTCACGAATAGGGCTACAATTACACTCTCTCGCTCTTTTATGTTTCAAAGTTTCTCTCTGTTTCCTTCTCGGACGTTTATTACCCATTTACCCAAAAATTTACCGTTGAGACGGCTATTTATCGATATAAAAAAAAAATGTAATGAACCATGAAAGGGGTTTATGAACTATCCCTAAATCAATATTGTAAGTATATGGTTTCCGACACCGGTGTGGGCCACCAATTTCCAAACATTCAAGATGCTATAGTCAGTGTAGGTTAAACACGTAACACAGCAACAAGAATCACCTGAGAAATTTTCAATGTTCCCATCTCGGTATCCCAAATTATTATATATTGTTATCATGAACACTATGTATATTCTCATAATTTGTTTTGTTTAAAAAACAAAAGATATAAAAAAAATAATGTTAATTCGAATGTCATGTTAGACACATATATATTTCATAATAAAGTTTTTCAAACACAATAAATTGGCGACGAGGATTAACGCAATAGTATTCATATCAAACAACCACTCAAGAAGAGACCTGCATACATTAATCATCAAATATTAGTTATTTAAAATGGCTCAAGATCTTGCACCACTAATAACAGCCCTCAGTGATTTAGTTAATTCCCTTCAACTACAACAACATCAACCATCTACAGTGAAAGATATTCTTCAAAAACAAGTACTTACTTTCGAACCGTTTGACGAAAATTGTGAAAATTTTGACAGTTATTGTCAAAGACTGGAAAACTTCTTCAAACTAAAAGGATTCGATAAAGGAGATGATGAGACGAATGAAGCAAAAGTCATGGTTCTAATAAACTGTTTAGGCAGTCGACACTACAAACTGATATCCAGCTTGACCTCCCCAGAGCTCCGGCTACTAAAACTTATCCAGAACTCATTTCTCTTTTGAGAAATCATCTCACACCGAGAAGAAATATTTTGACTGAGCAACACCGATTCTTTTCGAGAATACAGTCTCCAGGTGAATCAATTTCCAATTATGTTGCTTCACTCAAAGACCTCATCAAAACATGCGACTTCAAAACTGAGTGCAACAAAAATGAATGTTCAAAAGGTGTTATCAACATGTTATTGAGAGCACAATTCATTAGAGGTTTGCTCGATTCCAGTACAAGGGAAAGAATTCTACAATTAGTCGATATATCTTTCGATAAAGCACTGGAAACAGCATTGGCGATTGAAACTTCCCGAATACAAAACCGAGAAGTCTACGAAAGCTGTTCGACGTCAACGAATGTGCATAAAGTTGAATTCCATCATAATCGTAATCGTTCCAAGCCAAGAAGTGATATTGCGCCCAGTTTTCACAACTACAAATATTCGAGCACAAAACCAGAAGCCAGTACTAACCATAATATGAAGCTACAGAAACTTGGACTCACAGGATTATGCCTACATTGTGGCAAGAACAACCATCAATCACAAAACTGTTTCATTACGGAAAAAATTCGATGCAGACTCTGTAACAAGAAAGGCCATGTTGAAAAAGTTTGTATTTCATCACTTCTGAAGAAAAATTCAGCACATATCAAAAATATCAATGACACTGTCACGTCTGACTTTTCTGACGAAGAATTTGCTATTAATCAAATCATCGATGTTTTCAATGGTACCTCATCCGTTTTCGACCCAAAAATCATTATCGAAATTGGAATCAATGGCAAACTATACAATTTTGAATGTGATACAGGAAGTCCAGTTACCATAATCTCCAAAAGTGATTTTGATGAACTAAATCTGAACATTCCCCTACAAAAATCGAATATTTGTTTCCGCTCCTATACAAAACACCTTTTTAGACCTCTAGGCGTCATAACAGTATCAGCCTCATACAGGGGAAAACATTTTTCAGGAGATCTATACATTGTTCCTGATTACGGTACTGCTATTATAGGGAGAAGATGGATACGAGCATTAGAAATCGATATCCATAATGTTAACTCTATATCTCGTCCTGACACATTGATATCGGAAATCCTCGAACAATTCAAAGATGTTTTCCAATCAGAAGTTGGAAAAATTCCGAATTTTCAATGTTCCCTTTCTCTTCGCTCCGATGCCAAACCAATCTTCCTCAAACCCCGAAGAGTTCCATATGCACTTCAAGAACAAGTAGAAAAAGAATTGGACCACTTAGAAAGTCAAGATATAATACAAAAAATTGATCATTCTGACTGGGGTACTCCATTGGTAATTGTTCCTAAAAAAAATGGAAAAATAAGGCTTTGCGCTGACTATAAAGTGACAGTAAACAACCAGCTCCAGGATAATCGGTATCCAATTCCTAGAATCGAAGACATATTCAATAAAATGAAGAACGGTGAATTTTTCTGTACTCTCGACATTTTTAAAGCTTATCTGCATATCCCAGTTGATGAAATGAGTGCCAAAATTCAAACAATTTCAACTCATCGAGGTACATACTTAGCAAAAAGACTATTTTTTGGAATAAAAACAGCTCCGAATGAATTTCACATGATAATAGATCAAATTGTACACGATTTGGAAGGAACTACAGCCTACTTCGATGATATCTTAGTTCAAGGATCGTCTTTAGAACAGTGCAAAAATCGATTGATCCAGGTCCTCCAGAAATTACGAGAATACAATATTCATCTTAATAGAGATAAATGTAAATTTTTCGAGAAGAAAATATTATATCTTGGACATATCATCACCAAGAAAGGTCTCCAGAAATCAGATGATAAAATTAAAGCAGTTATTGATGCACCACGACCCAAATCCAAAGAAGATGTACAACAGTTTCTTGGATTGATAATGTACTACTCAAAATTCATTCCAGACGCATCAACCATACTTTATCCTTTGAATAGGTTGTTGAGAAGAGATATAGAATTCAAGTGGACTGTGGATTGTGAAACAGCATTCATCAAAGCAAAGAAGTTGATAGCTGATGAAAATGTATTGATACCATTCACACCTGATCTAGAAGTGACTCTTGCTACTGATGCCAGCCCGTTCGGATTGTCTGGAGTTTTATCCCATCGTTTATCGGATGGATCTGAGAGACCGATTGCATTCATTTCAAGATCTCTCACCCAAGCCGAACGTAACTACAGTCAACTAGATAAAGAAGCAACGGCGGTCTACTGGTCGTTCAAGAAGTTATTTCATTATATATATGGCAGAAAATTCATTCTCATTGTAGACAATAAACCTTTGATGTCCATTTTGAATCCCCAGAAACAACTTCCAGTGTTATCTGCAACCAGAATGCTTCGATATGCTCAATACATGTCTGGATTTGATTATACTATTCAATATCGGAAATCAAGTGATCATACCAATGCAGATTATTTTTCAAGAAATCCAATCAAATTGTCTCCAGAAGAAGAGAAAAAGGTCGATAATGAACACATGGTGAACATTGCCTTGGTAAATCAGATTTGCAATGATACAGTAACAGCCAAAAAAATCAAATTCGAAACAGAAAATGATCCAGAGTTATCGAAATTGAAAGAAGAACTGTTGAATGGGACTAGGAAATATCCAGAATTGTCATTACAAGATGGACTGGTGTTTCGAGGACACCGTATAATCATTCCCAGGAAATATCAGCCTGCTATTCTCCAAGAACTCCATTCCACACACCTGGGAATAGTAAAAATGAAAGCTCTAGCAAGAAACTATTGCTATTGGAAGAACATTGATCAGGATATAGAAAATTTAGTGAAAAGTTGTCTTGCATGCTGTAGTATCAAGAAAAATCCTGAAAAAGCACCAACACATCATTGGGAAGTACCGACAAAAAACTGGCAGCGGGTTCACATGGATTATGCTGGTCCATTTTTGAACCATCATTTTCTTATATTAGTCGATGCCAAATCAAAATGGCCAGAGATAACTATGATGAGGAATAACCCTTCAACATCTTCTACAATTTATCACTTGAGAGAGATTTTCAGTAGACATGGATTGCCAGAGGTACTCGTAAGCGACAATGCTTCTATATTCAGATCAGAAGAGTTCAAACAATTCTGCGCGAGAAATGGGATTCAACAAAGAATGATAGCGCCAGGTCATCCAGCTACGAATGGTCAGGCTGAAAGGTACTGTCAAACGTTGAAAAACAAATTCAAATGCATGATGAACGAACCAGGAGAGTTGCATGAAAAATTGAACAGATTTTTATTGAGATACAGAGTGACACCCCTATCATGTGGAAAAACACCTTCAGAAATTCTTTTTGGTAGAATTTTAAGAACAAAACTTGATCTCATTCGACCACAAGTATCAGGAAAGAATAATTCCGTACAACCACGGTTTGATAAATTTTTTGCCGTTGGAGAGAGAGTGCAGTCTCGGAATTACTCCAATTTCAGTCTATGGAAGCTAGGTACAATAGTGGAACGCCTAGGAAGACTCCACTATCTAGTTGAGTTAGATGATGGTTATAGGATTAAACGACATTATGATCAACTTCGCCCATGCCAAGTGGAAAAACCTACCGTGTTCCCATTTGAAGCAAGTCCGTCACCTCCTAGTGTCATTTCTCACCAGACCGCTATGGACACCTCAGTACCAAGTAGTGATACATGCAGCGATTCCGTTGCACAAGAAACAGAATTCACTCGCCTTTCTGCAAATCAAACCCGAACCGTCGATTCAACCAACAACCCACATATTAAATCTCACACGAGCGATAAATCCATTATTTATCCTTCGACGAGTGAAGAGTCGAGTGTTCGTCCTAAGAACATTCAATCTGTACCGAGACATTCTACAAGAATCCGGAAACCAGTTGAGAGACTGAATTTATAGTTTTAGTTAAGAGGTGGAGAATTATTATATATTGTTATCATGAACACTATGTATATTCTCATAATTTGTTTTGTTTAAAAAACAAAAGATATAAAAAAAATAATGTTAATTCGAATGTCATGTTAGGCACATATATATTTCATAATAAAGTTTTTCAAACACAATACAAATAATATACAAAATGTTAGAAATAGTATGATAAGAGAGCGAGTCACCAATTTCCAAACACTCATGCAGCTGTAGCCAGTGTAAGTTAAACACGTAACCCAACAACAAGATGTGTTCACTATCTGAATAATAAATCGGAAGCAAAAAATAACTGTACTATAAAACATGAAAATGTACACGGGACTTCGTAACAAAGGGCATCACTTCAAAATTGAACTCACACTTCCGCCGAACGTAAAATAATTGTCGTTTCTAATGCAATAATCGACATCTTATCGAGCAAATAAGGGAGCAAATAATCAAAAATTAGATATTTCGAAATAACACAAAGAATACTTGAGGTAAAAATGAATAAAAGAATAAAATACATGCGTACATTGTTGAAGGTTTTTGAATTTAGTAGTGAACATTAATGAAGCGAAAAAAAATAATTCATGACAAAAATTAACAGGAAGATTGCGTAAGGCGCCTCCACCACATGTCGCGAACCCAAAAGGCTCGCGGTTTGGGGGTTAACTCAGATGGTAGAATTTATATAGCAATAATAATCATCGGTAGAAAATAGCCAGGTTTATTGCAATAAAGATAAAACATCAACAATGCCTTCAACAATGTTACAAATAAAGTTCAGTGATATGAAAATACAAAGATATGGTACACTTACCAGAGGTACATTTTCAGGGGTGATGGATGTGTTCTCTTCGAAAGGTGGAAACTAATAATCTTCTTGTCGCGATTTTTCGATCGAAGTCTAATATCGCTATTCAGCATTATTGCATTATTGCTTATTGCCGAATATCATAACACTTAGGTAAATGAACTTTTACTAGCTCGACCGTTACAGTGCGGTGCACTGAGGTTTTAAATTTGGAAAATTGAATATTTTCAGAAATTAGTATTTCTGAAAATTTGGCTTTTGACAATATCATCATTTACGCAATGCTCTTGAAGCATAATGGAATCATGTTGGAAATTTGTTCCTTTTTGAACAGTTGACGTTGTGCCTTTTGATTCGAAGTGAAATTTTGTAATCATATACATTAATGTTTGAAAAATATTCTCACAAAAATTTGTTTTCCGATATGTAGTATAGAAATGAGGAAGTGAAACGCGGCGCTTTTTTTCTAGTTCAGAAGTTATCGCTTTTCAATTTCGGGAGAGAGGACTACTTTACCTTGTCTGCATCATAAAATCAAAGCAGCACCCATTATTCATCACCTTCACACATTCTTGCACCTGCTGCGAACTATTATTTCCACAAATATTTATATTTTTCATGGAGGGGCCTCCGTTTTGAAATTCTTTGACGTTTAATTATTGAATTGGAACTGTCTAGTCAACCGATCGATATACAAACTATACTTTTTGATTTGAGCAGTCAACAAAATAAGCAAAATTTGATGTCATATTCATTAGAAACGAAATAAAATGAACGGAACACCATTATGGGAAATTTGGTCGGTATTCTACAGGAATAATATAGTGTGGATATCACTTCAAGTATTCGGGCAAATGTATCAATACTTCAACTCCGTATATCGGCCGGCGACTCATCAACAAAGAGGGAAGGGCTGTCTGTAGGAGAGAACGGCACCGTTCCTTTCCAGGATAGACTTATACTTTTAACTCTGAATTAATAACTCCATTCGTGATAGTTGAAGTAGTTGATCTCCGAATATAATAAGTATTCAGTGAACAGTGAAGCGTTTCATTAAAAACTACACCCCCCGCCTACTATAGGTTGTCGATCGGTCAGCGTCTCAAAAATGAAAATATAGCCAGCCGACTGGTCGGCTGTTCATACATTTTCTTGGAAATTTCCTAGTGTCATTGTTTATAGAGATATAGTTAATAAATGTCTGAGTGTCCAATTCTTAGACGGGACAGAATAACTTGATGTTTGCGTGGAACTGCCTGGTAGTCTTGGATGCTCAAGTCGGTGTTGATCTCTTTGAGTTTATTCGATTCCAAAGCATTCCACCTTTCTTTCCAAGTTCTTCCTATTATTCCTCTGATTATGCTGAAGTAGTCTTCGTGGGGAAAGTGTTTCACATGTATAGTGGATGCAGAGGAAGTGATACACACCAACACCTCATGAAGAACGAAGACCCATCACTATGCCTTTTATGTGATGTAAACCTCAGCGTCAAGCACATCATCACAGAGTGTCCCCTTCACGAACAAGAACGACGAGAGGCAAATCTTCCCAGTGACCTCAACGCTGCATTAGATGTAGTTAATTTGAACTATTTGCTAAATTTTTTAAATGCAATCCAAATCTTAAACAAAATATAAAGATCTGTGAAATAATGTTTGCCCGCTAATAACCCATTGAGGTTGATGCGGTTTGTTGAAATAAAAAAAAAAAAAAAATGTCTGAGTAAAAAGGATTTGAAGTGTTTTTTTTGAAAGTGGTTGACAGTGTTCCTTGCTGAATGGTGATGGTTCAGACTTCCATTGTCTATATTATTAACGCTATTGAAACCTGTTGGACGTTTCGATTGCTGGTATCCGCAATCATCTTCATCCTTCAGTCACCACCCGAAGACGACAATGGAAGTCCGAATCATTACCATTCAGTGAAGCGTTTTTGTTACCTCATCTACACTATAATGTAGGTATTTCTATTTTATTGTCAATGCACTACAAAGTTTCCCTCTCTGACGGGTAAAATGGGTTCACAGTTCTGTCTGTCAGTTTGAATGAAATGTTGAAAGGAACATAATGAAGCTTCAAAATAGAGCTTACGATAAAAGTGTATGAAGGAAATGAAATTAAAATTATTTTCAAATCCTTAATGATCCACACGACATTGACGAAAAATTCCAACTATTTTTCTGGATTGAAAGCCATCAATTGGCATTTTGCATAAGTTATCAAGGAAATGTGTAAGTAAACCATATACCCGTAGTATTTATCCCTCCAAATGATATTTCTGTAAGGTTGAACTTCGAAGTTATCCACGAAAATGTGGAAGTCAGTCGAATTGCTGTGTTTTACCAAAGAGAAATATTTTTTTATCGAATCTTTATCGTCTTATTAGAATCAGAAGGTATTTTTTACATCCAGTAATTCAAAGTCATAAATTATTATATAGAAATCAAAGATGACAGCATATTCTTCATGATATCTCGATTTTATGCAGAGATCAAAATGAGTGGAAGCTGAAAAGTAAACATTTTGCTGTACGTTGTATTAGTAGATTGATATCATAAATCCATATTCTGAACGAGGTTAGGTTAGTGTGAAACAAAATATTTCACTGCTGAATAGCTAACGCAAAACTCACTTCTGACTAATTTACACTGAGCTGTATATAAATATAGCACACCTACTTCCTTTATTCCTTCTCCTTATCTTACACCATTATTTTCGAACTTCCTCGTCGCTTGAAATACAAAAAAGCACTCTATCGGGCGTATTCACAACGTGATTTGTACTTCGATACCATACAATACCTAAGTGAGACTTTGCTTCAGCTCCAACCATGATCTGTATAGCAATCGTAACTGAAACGCCTTGACATCATCTTGAACGCGTGCCAAATGGTCACGTGATGAACGGCTCAAATTCATTTATTGTTTTGAATGTCACTCTGAAAAATTCATATTTTCTTTTACGTCATAAATCTGTAAATGATTGATTTGTGATATAAGAAAAAAATCATGCATATTCCCTATAACCCTAATTGATTTCTAAATATCTAGGCAGAATATCTATTTACTATCGACAACATTCAACTAGTCTTCGACTTTAGATTCCATCAAAAAACATCTTTGATCAGTTGCAGATTTCTCTCACTGATCTTCTTATCGTCATCATAATCCATGAAGTGAGTTTTTATAACCATTTTGTTTGGCGATCTTGCAGCTTTGACGATTGATTTCATTTATCCCCGTCATTTTTGTTTTGTCCATTCATGTTTTAGATTAGAAAATAGTTGTAATTAATAAAAAGTTTCAAATGTGCACTTCCATAATCTCTCTTTCGAAAATATATTCCAGTCTTCTAGCATATCTACTGAGGTTCATATGAAACTACTATAAACCTTTTGAAACTTTCATCTTTTCGAAATATCGAATATTCACGAATAGTTTCATATGCGTTGTGACCATTCACTTCAGCTACATTTTTAATACGCTCTTCTGATCATCATACCCATCCTTTTCAATGGAAATATTATAAGCCTATTGGAGAGTAATCATTGTCTTTTTATGCTCTGGGCAGTGATGAGAACTGAAAAAAGACAGCCCAACATTGAAAACCATCAGTATGGGCAATGGACGACTTCCTTCATAGGGCTGCTTGAGTCCAATAGGTAGGAATAACAACTTCTATGAGAGAAGTAAAATGAGAAAAATAACGAAAACTCTGTTAATTGGTACGTGTGTATCGATTTGGGCACTTGATTACATAAAAATTACTTTTTCTTGTTGGATTTGTATGTCAAGCCTATTAAAATTGAATGAAATAGAAAGCAAACATAGGGAATATCAACACTATTAAACAAAAGAGAGAGGTTTTTGTGAAAAAAACCTGATCACCAGGATGATATTTTATATATAAGATGTCTTTATGATTCAATTTTCATATGCTTGGTATACAAATTGGACAGGAAAAAGTGATTGATATGTGTGCCAGTGTGCGTAGTCACATATAAAGACGGGAGTTATGGATGTACGTTTTGTTCCTTCACTGAATGAATCAAACGTCTCTGAATGATATACATGTACTAATAATTGACAG
Organism: Zygogramma bicolorata; assembly: GCA_032362365.1. Lineage (NCBI taxonomy): Eukaryota > Metazoa > Arthropoda > Insecta > Coleoptera > Chrysomelidae > Zygogramma > Zygogramma bicolorata. The sequence goes on along the minus strand of JAVJAQ010003124.1, from coordinate 2,591,525 downwards.
AGGAGGTTTGTTGAAGTTTTTTTTGTATTATATTTCTTTCAATTTAAAGTTTTCGAAGTCAGCGTCACTTTCTTCTCCTGAAAATGCTGAGTTAGCGAATCACGGGTCGAGTGTAAGTGATATCAAGTTCTCTATTATTTAGTTAATATGGCCGAAACTTACATGACTGCATAATCAACTGGAGTGTATCACAGAATATTTTCCTCATATATAAAATGTTCCATAAGAGCAATGCAATTATCGAAAACTTACAGCGGTAATTGCATTGTATCAAGTCACCATAACAACACATTTGAAACCGTATCGCTAGACGTCGGTAAACAACACAAATAAGTGTCAGATAGACTTCAAAAATAGAAAAACATTTCGCGTTTAGGTGAGTGCTCCATACAATCTATAGAGGAAAGAATAAATGAACAATAACATTCCCTTGAGAATTTCTTTATTCGTGAAATATTCCAATGAATTACATTCGTGCATAAAGATGACCACATAATTTTGCATTCAAGCGTGATATCTTATACAAATTGCATTCGGTTATTTTCATATTTTGTAAAAGAGCCCTCGTCCTTCGGACTCGAGCACTTTCGCCAAAATATGAAAATTAACTTGCAATTTTTAGATATCACGCTTTCTTGCAAAATTATTGGTAATTTTCATGCACTCATGCAATTATAACCAAAAATGTCACGATTTAGCCAGAAACCCTTTTAATCCTGTATCGATATGTACAAAATGAAAACAAGATTTCGACCAGCGATTTTGTTGCTAGATCCTCACAACTCACTTTCAGTTGAATCCGAAATAAATAATTCGATTTGAGTATAACACTGTATATGAGACCACGATCATTTTTGCAGCTGACATCCTTGTTCGAACCTACAAATTGATCATCACAGAATGAGAATCAAACCTTCGTTTCTTCATTCCCAAAATCATGCCAAACTAGATCTACTGATCGTCTAATCTTCAGATCATTCTGATATTTACGATGCAGAAAAGCTCAAAGTCGTCTCCACAATTCAATATTTGAAAGATGTTCAGTACGGTGATTCAGTACATGTTTCGAACCTACATAGGTTCATCATCAGCTGAATTTACATTGAATTCTACAATAAAGGAAGAGTAATATAATATCAGTTGATAAATGAAGTGTAAAATTTACTTACATGGAGATGAAAAAATAGCAAATTCACATGGTGAAGTTCAAAAGGACATAAATTTTTTTTTTGTAGTGACAATTATGATTAATTTGATATTAGGGGAATTTGGGACATCCCTAACACCATAAATACATTAAAGATTGGGGGGCTTGGAGCCCTTATGCCCAATATGCAATATTAGAAAAATCCACATTAAAGAATACTTGGAAAAACACTACCGTTCACAGATTGAATTGAGTAGATAATGGAAGAGAGTCAGCTGACAGAACTGTCAACTGTCGAAATTTTTCTATTGTCGAGATGACATGGAAATGCGGCACAGGGTCTGGCACACACGGAACGAGAATCAGAGAGCTGACATTTCGAGTCATGTCCCGGGTGAACAGATCCAACACCTCACATACATGCACTCTCCTTACAAAAATCAAAGTGAAATATTATAGAAGATTGAACTAGCATACAAAATGGTAGGGAGCGCAACAACCATGATTAATACTGACATCTATCATCCATCCTTGGGATGAACAAGAGTTGCCAACTATCAAGCAAACATTATATAGAGTCTGTTGAAGACGAATTTTTAGTATTCGAATGTTGTATTTATTTTTTCCTAATTCGAACATCCTATATTGAAAAAACAAAAAATAGATAAGTTGTCATTAATATAAATAATTTGAATTGAGAATTGTCAAGTGAGAAATAAACCGAAGTTGTTTGAATTCGCGTTTAATTTGGCAATTTTGAACTTAACATTGGTCCTTCGAGTAATTAAGAACCGCTATGGAGCAAAATAACAAGGCGAATAATGAAGCAGAACTCAAAAATGTACGCCGAAGCGAGAGGCACAACAAAGGAGTTCCACCTGTGAGATATGCAGATACGTACATTGGAGGATTTGGTTTACGCATAGCTGAAGAAGATTATCAATCAAGTGTAGGCTATAGAAGTTCCGCAAGAAAAGTCGCATCTGATACTCAATATATGGAAAGATATTTCTCAAGTGTTCCTCAAATGAGTACAATTTCTGCCCCAGCGAACATAAATATTGCAGGAAGCAGTAAAACTAAAAATAGGTCTATACTTTCTGAGAAGTCGAGTATCTCCGAATTGAACTTGGAATTGACGCTGTTGAAAAAGCAGAAAGAAATCGAAGACAAAAAATCTGAAGAAATGATTAAGGCTCTTGAAAGAGAACGTCATTATTTTGAAAGAGAACTCGAAATTCATCGGAAGATTGCTGAAAAAAGTGAAAATAGTAGCGTTGTGTTAGAAGAAGTGCAATCTGTTCACTGTGAACATTTATACTCAAATCCTCTCATCATGAATAATTGGGTGGCTCAATCGAAACACTGTGCCGAGAAGGAACACAACCAATCAGAAACGTTCAATGTTTCGCAATTGGCCAACGCCAACTTCTCAGATTCTGTTGGGGTTGGAGGAAATGATCATGTTCTCATGGATATTGCGCGACGATGTATTGAGAACACAGCCACAACAAACAAAATTCTACTTCGACAGAAAATGAGAGACCTCACACATTTTTCCGGTGAACTGACAGAGTGGCCCATTTTCATAAACGAGTTCAACAGATCCACCAAGCAGCTTGAGTTATCTGATGAAGAAAACTTAATTCGTCTAGACAGAGCACTCAAGGGTAAAGCCAGAGATACTGTGAAAGCTCTTCTTACGTCACCAAGAAATGTCCCAAAAATCATCAAAATGCTTGAAATGAATTTTGGAAGAACGGAATGGATCATACTGTCACTTATAGAGAAAGTTAATAAGCTTGGAATCCTGAGAGAAGACAAATTGGATTCGTGGATTTACTTCTCCAATACAGTGAATAATATGGTGACTACCATGAAAAATGTTAACTCCTCTGTGTACCTTTTCAATCCGGAATTATTAGCCAGTTTAGTCGAAAAACTCCCTACTATCCAGAAATTTTCGTGGGGAAAATTCAAGCATCAACGTGATTTACGAGGAATTGGGACATCGTTAGAAGACTTTTCTGACTGGTTCGAAGGAGAACTTAACTCAATGGCTGCCTTCAGTAACCCTTTTCAAAGAGGCAGTTCTTTCAGAATTCCTTCTTCAAAGAGAGAAACCGTCATGATCTCGAAGAAGAACACAACACCGCAAGAAGATACTAGCGTATGTCTTTTCTGCAAAAACTCCGACCATAGCATCTCAAAATGTAAGAAATTTTTAGAACTTCCTATTGCAAAAAGGAGAGAGAATGTTCTGAACCTCAAATTGTGTTTCCTCTGCCTCAAAACTGGACATATGGCTAACAGATGCTTCCTAAAGTCAAGATGTGGCAAAGATTGTTGCAGAGGAAAACACCATATCCTTTTACATATTCCAAGAGATGAACAGTCTGAAGTTGTTTCAGAAAGGTCCACGAATGTTGAAGATCAGATAAGGAATCCCTCTTCCAACTTCTGCGCAAATTTCACCTGCAATTCTTCATCAAACAAAACAAAAAATGTACTTCTTAGGATTGCACCTGTACTGTTGCGAGGACCAGCAGGAGAAGTCAAAACTTTTGCACTTTTCGATGAAGGATCCACTTGTACCATGAACGAAGAAGACTTGTCTCGTAGACTGCAACTTCCAGGGCCTGTTGTACCATTGTGTTTCCAGTGGACCAATGAAATCACCCATTATGAAGATGACTCCAAATTGGTGTCTCTAGAGATTGCTGCAGACAAAAATTCCCCTACTTTCTTCAAACTGAAGCAAGTAAGAACCGTAAAAAATTTGCGACTCCCGACGCAGAAAATAAACGTTGATGATTTAAATAGAAAATTTCCATATCTTGACTGTGCCCTCCTTGAATCAATCAGCCATACAAAACCCGAATTGTTAATTGGTCAAGATAATTGTGGCCTGATTGTACCTAGAAGCATAATTCAACCAAAATTACACCAACCTATGATGTCTCATTGCAAATTAGGATGGACAGTACATGGTCCCATCGACGAAACGGACATAGAAACTCAACTATCGCATGTGAGTCTTTGTTGCCGTCACGTGCAAGATGATGAACTGCATCAAATGGTGAAAGACAGCTTTCGTCTTGAAGCTTTTGGTGTAAAGATGCAGGATAATGTCATCAAGTCGGTCGAAGACAAGAGAGCCGTGGATATTATGGAGAGGACTATTAAAAAAGTCGATGGTCATTATGAGATAGGCCACTTGTGGAAGCATGAAGATGTCTCGATGCCTTCTAGTAAAATCAATGCTTTGAAACGATTGTATTGTATGGAACGTAAAATGGACCACGATGCTGGATTTGCTGACCAGTACAATGCAAAAATAGCGGAATACATTGAAAAGGGATATGCGAAGAAGTTAGAGCCATCAGAGGTACCAAGTACTGAAAAAACTTGGTATCTCCCACACTTTGCCGTATGGAACATGAATAAACCCGGAAAGATTCGCATGGTCTTTGACGCTGCTGCAAAATCTCAAGGTTTCAGTTTGAACGACTTCCTTTGTCAAGGCCCAGATTATGTTCCATCTCTGATCTCAGTTTTATGGCGATTCAGGCAGAATAAGATTGCCTTCGGAGGAGATATCCGTGACATGTTCCATAGGATTTCCATCATCGAGGAAGACAGATGTGCACAGCTATTTCTCTGGCGTGGTATGGAAAGAAGTAGACCTCCTGATGTCTATATCATGAACGCGATGATTTTTGGTGCAATTTCCAGTCCATCACAAGCACAATTTGTAAAAAACAAAAACGCAGACTCATTTGAACATAAATACCCAGGAGTCGTTCGAGCAATGAAAAAACAACATTATGTCGACGATTACCTGGATTCTTGCTGCACAGAAGATGAAGCCATCAATAGAATTCGTAATATAATCCATGTTCACAAAGAGGCCGGTTTCGAAATGGTAAAATGGATAAGTAATTCAACTGCAGTCATACGGTCTATCCCAGATAATCTACGCACTAAGACGCAATCGAATGTAAAATTAGATGCAGATAATTTGGAAAGGGTTTTAGGACTATCTTGGTATCCAGAAAACGACGATTTTGTATTCAAATTGAACCTCAAGAAGATTCCTTCAGACATCTCCAGTGGGAAGAAAGTACCAACAAAGAGGGAAGTTTTACGAATGGTTATGTCCATATTCGACCCGTTGGGATTTCTTGCCCCGATGATGATCAATGCCAGAATTCTAATGCAAAATATTTGGAAGAGCAACATCGACTGGGATCAAGAAATAACCGAAGAACATTTTGATCATTGGCTGAAATGGTTATCACTACTGAAAGAAATCACCCCTGTAACAATTCATAGATATTATTTTCCACGTCTGGCATTTGTTAAAACGGTGGACTTACACATGTTTTGTGACGCTAGCGATAAGGCTCACGCTTCGATTGCTTTTTTGAGAACAGTTGAAAATGGTGAAGTATATACAGCATTTCTGGCGGCAAAATTCAAAGTGGCACCGATGAATCAACAAACCATTCCAAAATTGGAACTACAAGGCGCAGTACTCGCTTGCAGAATGGCTCAAACCATTGGCAGAGAACTGGAATACGAAATCAACCAAGTTCACTTCTGGACAGACTCAATGGTGGTAGTGCAACAAATCCGGTCTAAGTCGAGAAGATTTCCTATTTTTGTAGCTTGTAGACTCGGGGAAATTCACGAAAATACCGAAGTAAGACAATGGCACTGGTTACCTTCTGAGTTGAATGTTGCTGACAGAGCAACAAAAGAAAGAAAAGATATTTGTTTCAAGCCAGAAAGCGAATGGTTTTCCGGACCCAATTTCACAAAATTACCTGAGAAAGAATGGCCTATGGAATCATTTCATACTAATGATCATGACCAAGAACAAATTCTTCTTATCCAATCGAAAAAGAAAGAACTTCAAATGGATTTTCCTGACATCTGCAGATTTTCCAAACTTATTCGACTCATACGAACTACAGCGTGGATTCTTCATTTCAAGAAAGTTGTCCGGATAAGAAAAAAATCGCACCCAGAAAGTTTGAAATTAGACGTTTCAGAAATAGAAGAAGCCAAGAAGTTATGGATACGGAAGAGTCAAAGTGAGACTTTTGAAGAGGAAATTTTCATTTTGAATAGAAAAAAATATCTACCTAGGTCTAGTCGTTTGTATAAACTGTCTGTTTTCTTGGATGAAGATTCTATTATACGACTTGGTGGAAGAATTCCAGATAACGAACAATTGGATGTACCACTTGAATCAAGAAACCCTATCGTACTGGATCCAAATCACAAATATAATGATAAGTATCATCAGGAATCCAATCACATAGGTCTAGAGACAGTGGTCAACAATATTCGTTTGAAATTTTGGATTATCAACATCCGAGCAGCAGTGAAGAAATGTTTCAGAAATTGTCAAGCATGCAAGAATCGAAATTGTCAACCACTAGCTCCAGAAATGGGTATGTTACCATCAGAACGTTTGGGAGCATTTACATTCCCATTTACTTTTGTTGGAATTGATTTTTTCGGCCCTATGACTGTTGCAATCGGACGAAGAGTGGAAAAGAGATACGGCGTACTTTTCACTTGTCTCACTCTTCGAGCAATCCACATAGAACTTGCCGCATCCTTGGATACAAGTTCGACTATTCTTGCCATACGAAGGTTCATGTGCAGAAGGGGGCAGCCAAAAGAATTCAGGACAGACAACGGCACTAACTTTGTCGGGGCAAACCGAGAGCTGAAAGAATGGATTGAAAATTTGGATCAAGATGGAATTTCCCAAGATCTCGCCTCGAAAGGTATACAATGGAAATTCAATCCTCCAGGAGCTCCCCATATGGGTGGAATTTGGGAGCGAATGATTCGTTCAATAAAAACAGCTCTGAAGATAAGTTCGAAGTCGATCAACCCTAAAGAGGAAGTTTTGGTAACCCTACTGAATGAAATCGAGTATATCATTAATTCAAGGCCGTTAACACATATTTCCGTTGACCCTAGTGAACCTGAAGCAATAACACCAAATCATTTTTTGCTGCTTAGACCTGGTGACGTCAAATCTTATGGTGATTTTGAATTGTCCAGTAGGAAACAATGGCGGATAGCACAAGCCTTGGCGGATTCTTATTGGAGGCGATGGGTTACCGAGTATAGACCAACACTACTGCAGCGACGAAAGTGGCACGATAAGAGCAATCCTATCAAAGTAGGAGACATAGTGTTAGTCGTAGATGAAAAGGCTCCTCGTAATCAATGGATGATTGGACGAGTGGAAAAAACATACCCTGGTAAAGATGGTATAATCAGAGTAGTCCAGATAAAAAATAAGAATGGTACCTATGTGAGACCTGTTGCTAAATTATGCATCCTTCCTGTTACAAAATGAATGCTCCATTTTCCGAATCCTGCTGTGGGTGGAGAATGTTGAAGACGAATTTTTAGTATTCGAATGTTGTACTTATTTTTTCCTAATTCGAACATCCTATATTGAAAAAACAAAAAATAGATAAGTTGTCATTAATATAAATAATTTGAATTGAGAATTGTCAAGTGAGAAATAAACCGAAGTTGTTTGAATTCGCGTTTAATTTGGCAATTTTGAACTTAACAGAGTCCATGATAATTATTTATGGAAGACCAAGGCAGAGGGGAATTTTTAGTTGAAATTGATTAGCAAAAGAATCATATTCTCAATGAAAACCATAGCTTTGATATTGATTCAGATCTAGATATTTTACACATAATATGTCAAAAAGGTACTTAACTCAATCTTCTAGAAATTTTTGAAATCAATTCCGCTGCTAATAGCCCTAATGTTGTTTCTCTTAATGAGCAAGAACAGTTTGACTGCAGAATGTTTTTCAATTCCCTTAATTTCAACTAAAAATTCCCCCCTGCCTTGGTCTCCCATAAATAATTATCATGGACTCTGTATAATGTTTGCTTGATTGTTGGCAACTCTTGTTCATCCCAAGGCTGGATGATAGATGTCAGTGTTAATCGTGGTTGTTGCGCTCCCTACCATTTCGTATGCTAGTTAAAATCAATCTTCTATAATATTTCACTTTGATTTTTGTAACGAGAGTGCATGTATGTGTGTATTTCCATGTCATCTCGACAATAGAAAAATTTCGACAGTTGACAGTTCTGTCAGCTGACTCTCCTCCATTACCTACTCAATTCAGTCTGTGAACGGTAGTGTTTTTCCAAGTATTCTTTAATGTGAATTTTTCTAATTCACATTAAAGAATACTTGGAAATATTGGGCATAAGGGCTCCAAGCCCCCCAATCTTCAATGTATTCATTTGGGATGTCCCAAATTCCCCTAATACCAAATCAATCATAATTGTCACTACCAAAAAAAAAAATTTATGTCTTTTTGAACTTCACCATATGAATTTGCTATGTTTTCATCTCCATGTAAGTAAATTTTACACTTCATTTATCAACTAATATTATATTACTCTTCCTTTATTGTAGAATTCAATGTAAATTCAGCTAATGATGAACCTTCGTAGGTTCGAAACATGTACTGAATCACCGTACTGAACATCTTTCAAATATTAAATTGTGGAGACGACTTTGAGTTTTTCTGCATCGTAAATCTACTACACTCCACTTTGAGATACAATGGACTTCTACCACAGATTCTGATATTGTTTCTCCGATATTCATTTCATCAATTAATATCAACATTTTCAAATCCGAATCTTTTTTTCGTTGAACGGGTATACGCGAATTCTTTGTGCAAAGAAAAACTTTTCAATTTGAACCCCCCGGATAATTTCCTGGTTGAAAATAACTTTCGTTTCTTGATTTTATTTCTGAAGGAAAAAAGTTGGACTGTCATCTTCGTGATGCTCGCATCTCTTCGTCCTTTAATTAACAGCCGGCAGACATTTTCGATGTTCCAACAAGGAAAACTTTCATTCGTTTCATAAAGTAATAGGAGTGTCGAGTTCAGAAAAAACGCGCGGATGGTATGTTTTCCCTTATTTCAGGAACGAGTTACTTTGAAGACGATATAAAAAGTTTTCAGAGGATCAGAGGATTGCCTAAGGATGAGAACGTCATCTAGATGGAAAAAAGTTAAAATGTCGAGAATCATTCCTAGAAAATTGGTTGAAAAGTCCACTTATACTTTTGCTTCAATGTGGTTGACAATGTTCCTTGTCTGAATGGTAATGGTCCGGACTTCCATTGTCTATATTATTAACACTATTGATACCTGTTGCTAAGAACGAAAGAATAAAAATATCAATCAATAAAGGTATTCAATTTCAAACAAAGGGTTGAAATTGTGATCTTGGTCAATAGTAAAATTAAACGCTTGATGGATCAGAGAGAATAATTTTGCGACAAACAAATCGAGATATCGAATATGATATCTGTTGAAAAATTTGAAAAAAATGAATGAAATGTATGAATAAATATTGAAACCGAGTTTCGAGTTGAGTACTCATGACGTTTCGATTGCTAGTATCCGCAACCGTCTTCGGGTGATGACTAACAATATTTCGAGGTATGGTCGGTCGGTTATGAAAATCCGATTTCCTTATGGTGGAAATAGGAGTGGTACTAATTATTAGGCGCATGGGTGCTATCAAAAGTGCGTTAATCGGTTTTTCAGCGGAAAATGGATGTACTGGCGCGAGATTCTCCCTCATCGAGCCGAAATCAGTCCATGTCATTAAATAAGCGGGCTCCACATTTCGGATCTCCACGCTGGGCTGACTGGAAGCGTCGTTGTTGAGGATGTCTTGAATTTCCTCTTGAACCAGTGCTCCTCCTACTGTATCACCTTGGCTTCAGACCATTTAACGCTGTGATGGTTTATCCAAACATGCTCCGCTATTCCTGACTTCGTTGTTTCTCCTCGTTGTGTGTTTTTCTTGTGTTCGCCCATTCTCACTTCCAATGGTCTTCTGGTTTCTCCGATGTAGGATTTGCCGCACTCGCATGGTATCCGGTAAACGCAGTTGTTATTGTGCTGTTTTTTTATTCGGTGGCCGAATTTTTGGCAGCTGACCGCGTATTGAGTTCCCTGATCGAAAACAGACTCTGGCGTTATATTTCCCTCCTATCCTCTTGATACTCTCTGGAAGTCCTCTAACACAGGGGATGGTGAGAATTTGTTGTTCCAGTATCTCCTTGCTGTTCCTTTGGTTCGTCCGGGCCAATGTCTGATCTACTAGCTTTTTCGAGTAGCCGTTCTTTTGAAGATTCTTTCTTATGTAGTTCAGTTCCTTGTCGAGACTTTCTTTGGTGTTGCAGAGATTGTAATGAATGCAATAGTAGAATCTCAGGTATTCAATTTGTCTTTTGAGGTAAAACCTTTTCCACTCCGAAGAGTTCTCGAAAAACTTCCAAATTCTTTCGAATTCCAAAAAACGACGGCTTTCAAACCCGAATGTCTTCTCCAAGGCTACAAATGAAATATAAAACATCAGTGGAAAGGTATCTAGGAATATTATAAATATACTCACAGGTAAATTTGACCTCAAATAACGAATAGTAAACAATAGATGCAAAAAAAACTCTCTCAATTGCATTTCATGGATTGTCGATCAATTTTATAGAGGAGCTGGATTACTTCGCTAGTAAAAATTTTACTTTCAGTTGTTTTGTTTTCATTAATGAAATATACAGAGTAACATCTTCATTTAGAAATGATTTGTTCGAAATGCTGTCGTCCATATTACGAAAAAAATGGGCGAAACTGTTGATCCCATCGGAGTACGTAATATTCATTTAAATAACAAGAAGTTTGTAACTAACAGTATGTTTCTTCAAAAATTGATTCAATTATTCCTGAAAATGTTATCTGAGGAATTTCACAATGCGATTCAATCATGTTCCAATGTTTCATCACTCAGAATAGTCATTATTTTGATATGCTTTGGTTGTCTATAATGGGTTGTGTTCTTTCACTATTAGATGAAATTTCAGGTCTCAAACATATTGTGAGTTTATGAATCTTTGGTAAACCACAAAAATTTGGATATTTGCATTGTAGATTGATAATTTTCTCCTTTATTCTTCGTTTGAGTATATATTTTTTATTATAAAGTTCATTAACCAAGTTGTTACATTTTCGTTGATATTTGCTGGTTGGATCTCCTTGTAGCAATATATAATGAAATTCATCATTCAATGAATCGATAACAATTTGAACATATTCATTTTTACTCATGATGACGGTAACATTTTCCTTGTCAGACTTCGTAACAATGAGTATGGGATGATATTTCAGAAACGATTAACCTCAAAGTTCATGACGATAATTTCAATTATTTTAAGGTTTTTGCTAGTGATTTGTTGTTATATTCGTTAATTCAGCTCTGGAAAGGTTTGTCTTGCTTTTTTCTGAATTGTATATGGATTACTTTGGTAGTAAACATTTAAGTTTCAGATTAATTCAGAAATGATTCGTCGGAAATGACATCGAGTGAAAAGAAATGAATATATTTTACTGAATTGGTTAATGCACATTTTGTCGTTATGAATGATGATACCATTTTCAACAAATCATTGTCAAATCAAGACGTGACTCTGTATATTTCATTGAAAGAATAAACAACTAAAACTGAAATTTTTGCCAGCGGAGTAATTCAGGTCTTCTATCAAATTGACAATCCATGATATTCGTTTGAAAAAAAAAATACTCATTCATTGTTTACTATTCAATTCAATTCAATTCATTTCAATTCATTTATTCGTTATCTTAACTCAATTTACCTGAGTATATTCACAATATTGCTAGCTACTTTTTCACTTACAACCCCACCAGTCACGAAATCGTTATCCTGTTTATATTAGAATTATGAATTTCATTCATGACTCTAGAAAAGCTCTGTTAACCTGATCATTCCTTAGTGTACTCAAGATATCTCGTTTCTCACTAACAACGCAACTAGCTCAATCATCCGCTTGGGCCATTCAGCCAGATTGTCATTATTCGAATGACGAGTGAGGGTTCCTTGAATCCAGGACAAACACTTCGTCCTACTCCTCCTTCCATGAGAGGCACGATCCATTTTCCAGTGTGTCGAGATAAGTTCTGGATACTTGTGAATTAGTTTCGAGATGAAGGATGACATTATACCTAAGCGTCAACTGAGAACGTGACACCGTAGTTTGAAGAGGGGAAAAGACGGGAGAGATAACAATATTGATTATGAATGAAACAAGACATTCGTAATGCTCGTCCCTGAATATCAGATGCCAAAAAGTTTTCTACATGAGAAAAACGTTTTTATTCACGATGTGCTGCTCATTTCTGATCACTTCCAGGTGATACATATCATGACGAATTTAGTCCTTCAGTGCTGTTTCTATAATTTTGATGAATACATTATAATGGCTGGTCTTATAACTTGTTAGACACAAACAGAGAGAAAGAAAGGTTCTAAAGTTTGCTGAATGTTTGATTTCTTTTTTCATAAAAGTTTTGCATTCACTTGGAGAAAAAATTTCCAAAAATCACTAATCACTGCCTAAAAACTCCCTTCAGATCATGGTTGGTGCATCCGATGTGATAATATCAACAGAAACTTGCGTTAATGTAGATATTGTTCAACAAGTTAGGTTTTTAGGAATTGACGTGAATGAGTGTCTCACATGGAATAATAACTGTCACGCACTACAATGCGAATTAAATTTCTACTCATATCAATTCAGAAATCTCAAATTCGTCCTTGACGAGGACCAAGTCCTGAAATTATAATATCCTCATATAGATTCCAGACTGAGATACGGAGTGCGCTTCTGGGTCCTATCCACCTCCTCATCAGAAGTTTTCATTATGCAATAACGCATTATGCGTACTATAATAGTAGTATAGAACATTTACCTATCAAGAACAATAGTTGGAGTTTCGAAGCGCTCATCCTGTAGATAATACTTCAAGAATCTGGGAATCCCGCTACCATCGCTGTTCATGTAAAAAAAATCGTAGTAACTTCACACCAAACAACTCCAGACACGAATATGAAGCACGCCAATAAAATCATTTCTATATTCCTTTCAGTTGTACAAGAACTCATTACAATCCTACTAGAGCGATGGCTTCTCGGGTGTACAATTCATTACTCGACAAAATAAAAAAGTGTGAAACACTGTATTGTTTGAAAAACAAATTGAAGGACTTCCCAGCGACAAAATATTTCTATTCCGTATAGTTATATTTACAAATTCAACATATTATCCGCCTATTCATTTCTTTGTTATTTAGATGTAACTGTTAAGTCTTAGTGTGTTTGATTTTATTCTGTTTCACTCACCTGCATTGATCCAGTACAATTTTCAATCGTCAAATAGAAAATCAAATATTATTATTATCATTATTGTCCAGTAAAAAATGCCTTTAATTCATCGATATTTCCACTGATGAGTTCGAAGTACATTTTTCTCTGAGCGAAACAAGCTCATCTGTGTTCTAGAATGGAATATTATAATAATTATGAATGACATGATTTTCAAACTACTTTCCATTGCTGTGGACATTTCCTTCCTCCGTAGTTTTTTTTATTCCTAGCCCACCACAATCTGAAGAATAAAAAAAAAATATTGAAATCTATACAAGTGTGGATTTTCCAACCAATCTCGAAAAGCTGCTGCGTTGATTGAAAAACAGTTCTTTCTGATTAGAAAACTGCCCTTCTACACTTCTATAGATTCCAATATAAATTCTCATTTTTTCAGATTGTGGTGGTTGAGATCCCAAAAAAAACTACAAAGTAAAAATTCCATCACAAAAAAATTATCTCCAAACATCTCCCCGAAATTTCATGTTTTGTGTGTTTGGTATATAAATTGAGCAAGAAACAGACTGACTTTTATGTGATAAAGCGCCGTTGCGGCATGTAGGCTGATATAGACTTTCTCTACGTGGATGGATTGAACGTCCATGAATGATTTACAAACATCAACAGATGATTGTGGCTGCATATTTGATGTTACTATTTCTATAGAAGTTTGGTATTTCTCTGGCATTGGCTCGGAGAACAAAGAGCCAACAATGACGTATTCAAAACTATCCTCTTTCAACAAAATTATTCAAGTCCTTGAATTCCATTTCACTATTTCGAAACATCTGAGAATATTAACACCACTATAAAAATAGGCCCTTCGAAAAATTCTGAACCATTTTATTTCTGACGATTATATTGTCTCGAGCAACTAGATACACACTCAAGTAACATAGCTCATACTATTTTCACAGTCTCTGAAACTTTCTTCGGCTCTAAGAGGAGGTGATTCCTCATCGAAAAAAAATTTGGATATTTCAAATGACGAAACTTCGTTGGAGCATCCCTTGTTGAGTTTTTTCACAAGCACTGAAAAAGTTACTATATTGAAATCAAATTCACCTGACGTTTTATACTACCAAAAAGACACTTAGCCCGTAATTCATTTGGTTTACCCCATGGTTGTAAGGGGTGGAAAACGCAACTCCAAAATTTATTTCCAATGTAACTTTTCTGTTATTATTCGTTCACCATTTAAAAATTTATTTTCGAGAGCCTGTTTCTTTCTAAACTAAATTTGTTACTTAGATAGTTATACAAATTTTATGTACCCCTTCAAGGGGCTGTATCCCTTGTTGAGAGGGTTGCTCCAATGAAGTTTCTTCATATGAAAGATCCTATCTTTTCTTCTATGAGGGATCACCTCCTTGAATGTTTTACACTTATTCAGTTTCACCCTGTATATCCATTCCCACCATCACCTATTTGAAGGCACATTCCATAATCTATAATTTCACTGTTCAGAAATGTCTGGTGAAAATTATCGCATCAATCAGCTATGAATGCCAAACACACACATCGATTTTCTGGCATTTAATTAGTAATATTACAGGTGGAATGTGATTCACCCATCAAAGGAATGCGCTGTTCATAGCACATCAAGCATATTGCTTGGTCGCTTTGAAACCAAATTGAATGATTTCAATTCGATAGACTGAAACCTATGTATATGGAGAAATATCATAAATTGAGTCTCATCGTTTGTGGAATCGAGGTTTGTTCATGGATATCGCGACAATGGTTGTCTATTTTGGCGATCGATATTCTCTACGAGATTGGATTATTGGGTCAACAGCGTATTGGATATTACAACTTTATAGCCTGGGAGAGGGCCGCCACTCAGGGAGATAATTCTGATGAAAGTTCGATATCAGTATTATACCGCGGCACATAAAGTCTGAACTATTGAGACCGTGCGCGATGATAGTGCCATCTACTTTCTGAACGCCTGGGGGACTTTTATACATTGCGTCTTATGGAGATTTCACGAAAAACTGCCAGAAACCTGAGAAAACCGAAGTTGATGAAGTTGAAATAGAGAAGGATTTGTGTGCATCGTGACATAAAATGTCAAATGTGCGCAGGATTGATAAAAATACCATTATCAATGAATAGTGGAAACTCTGCAACTGGTGAACGAATTGATATTGAACTTTATTCTAAACCGGAAAAAAGGCCACATGAAGAAGGAATTCCAACGATGATAACTTGACAAATTGAGACGTTACTGGAACAAAATCCCAGGACAAAGACAAGCGAGGAGGCTCATCAGCCCTCTGTCAAAAAAGTGAACTGCTTTCATGGTTGAATAAAGAAAACTTCAATAGACTTGAGAATAATGGTCGTTAGAAGCTAGTGTATATACGAACATCACAAAAATATCGAAAAATATCACAGAAAGAAAAAATTGAATGAATGCCTTCCAGAAATACAAGTATCATGTTTCATACGCCAAGTACTCAGACATAGAGTAGAAAGTCTCGCGAAGAAGTAGTTCCTTCATTTTGCCTTCGAATGTTTCAATACTCTGAATCGATCTGATGGAGTAAGGTAATTTTTATAAAGCTTGATTGGCATGAAAATTGGACTATTCTCAACCAAGGACATTCTGTGCTGAAGTATCTGAAAATTGTTGTTTCTTCTAAGATGGAATTCGTGTAGAGTCGCTCCCTACTGTCTAGTGTGTTGATTTCGTTTTAACAAATTTCACACAATTCAAAATGTAAATTGGAGGGAAAGTCAAAGTTCAACTCAGGGAGAAGTGTTCTACGAGAGATATTACGTTGTTAAAATAGCATCGTTCTAATTATCGGTTTTGTAGGATAAGAATATCTTGTGCATTCGAACGGTTTCCCCTGCAAACAACTCTGTAACTCAAATATGAATGAATATGAGAACATAATTGGCGTGTTCTGACCAATAGAGTTAGTTGGGAATCTATGAAGAGTTCAAGAAACTTTACAAACTGCTTTTGCTCGATACTTTCGTTATTGAATTCTACTAGAAGACTTTTATTCAATTTGCGAGTCGGAAAAATGATCGAGTCTGTTTCGGTTTCATTTCATTCGATTCCATCTATTAAGCAAACAATAATTCTTCATTTCCTGAAAGTCAGTAACGGGGCCACTCATGGTCCACTGAGTTACCACCTCAGAGAAATCGATAAGGCTGACAGTGAGAACAAGTATTATTGCGGCAGTGCCGCCGAATCTGTAGAACATTTTCCAGTTCATGAGTACAAAGCTCGAGAGGCTCGAGTTCCTGTAAGGGATGACATTGTTACTCCCTACATAAATGAAAAAGCCCCTAGGAAACGTACCCACTTCATCAGAAAACATAGCATCCAGGGCAAGATGCATATATTCCTGGTACGATCTGATTCGATATTGTTTCGTCAAAAACTCTAGACACGATCAATCATATCCAGGAAATTTACTGCGATTTCCAGTAGATGGTGCAAGAATCAAATTCTGCCTCTTGACATTTGCATTCCGATTCATTAGAATTTTGCTCGAAGTTTTCCATAACTTTACTGTTCTTTTCAACGAGCTATTTGTCTTTTCCAGTTGAATTGTTTACCATCTTAGTTATTTGTCGTTTATCTACCGTTGCTTTCGATAATCAATTTCCGTTTGTTCAGTAATTAGTTTGTGTTGTTTTAAATATTAGTCGTCAATCGTTTTCCGTTGGTTCAGTATTCAATTTGGGTGTTGTTTCAAAAAGTGTTTCATAATGGATATCAAACGCTGCTGTATTTTTTGTGGGCAACATAATCAATCATCTATTTGTCTATATCAAGTTTCGATGGTTAGTACAAAACATTCGATACCTACAGGTACTCAAGTTCAACTGGTCAATATACCGCGAGATTATTCCGACGCTGCGCTGTTAAAAATAAAGTTCATCTTGCTCATTGTTCACTTCGGTAGCAGTTATATTTGTGTTATTTGCTGATTACTTTTTAGAATTTTCCAGTTCAACATATTTATTTCATGTTCTAGCATTAGTGATCATGGTTGTTACATGCCCAGTGAAAGGATGCAATAACAAAAATTCAAAATCATGGAATGAAAGTTACTTATTTCGGAAGAGTGTTTTCAAATGCGGTCTCATTGTATAGCGCCGTAGAAGACTGCAACTACCTAATGAATTGAAATTATGAATCATACACTGTAATGATTACCAAACACTATTGTGACCTAGTTTTTCTTCATCTCTGTGGTCCAACTCCACTTGCTCTCACGTCGATACCGATATTTCGAAGAATCTCATCAAATTATCTGAAAACTTTCAACACCGAATAGTAAGAATTCCTATGAATTTTGATATTAATTTCTCATAACATATATCGAAAATATGAAGCAAATGAATCTATCTGTATTATTCTCATAGACAATCTCATTAATGGACTGGACCTAAGAGAGAGCAACATAGAATACTTCAAGTATAACCTCTAAGCGAATCCCTTCTTCAGTGTAGCAGATGAAGGGAGGTTAAAAGGATGGAGTAATTCACGACAGCAATTTGCATATCCTTTCTCTCTCTATTCCGCATCGTATTATATGGAAAATTGTCGTGAAGGCCAGTCCATTAGTTATAATGTCTGATTATTCTGTATTTATTCCTAAACAGAAACAGACAAACATAAAAAATTTAGCAAATTCTCAGGTAAGAACTCGTGCAATTTCTGACAGAACTCGTGTATCTTTATCCTTCATTTTGTAGTGTTGAAAAAAGAAACTAATACACTAACTCTGCACGAGTCCTTCCAAAAGAATTCACTAATAGAAATTTCGTCAGAATTAATGATGTCAAATGTCGAGAGTTACCGCTTGGCGCCATCTGTAAACAAATTTCAGGCATGTGAATTTCCCTGGATGTCATTATCAAGTGAGCCGTAGGTCTAGCGTTTTTGAGAAAAACATTAACATTGTACTGGTACAGGAGTCATGTCACCAGGAATATGATATGCATCTTGATCCAGTGCTTCGAATGGATCAGGGCAATGTACAATAGAACTCATTGGTCATAGTATTGGATGTTTCTTTGCATCTTTCGTGTAACTTCAAGTAAAGTTTTTTGCATATTGCCATTTAAAATTATAATAATGTATGATGAGATTGCCCACATTTCAAGCAAAGTCAACATGGAATACATTCTTTGAACTCAGGCATGAGACTGAAACAATTCATACATCATTTGTGAGATTTCACGGTGTTGAATCGCTCACGAGATGACATGGACAAAAACCGATGACATTTATAGATGGGATGTTCAACACTACACAAAGAGCACACATTCCTTGTTCGAGTATCGAAAGAAACCCGTCGAGGAGTAGACTTTGGAATGGACATTGGAGGTGAGACATGAGATTTCCTGATTGAATTCGATCGGTTCAGACGGCTATGTTCAGCAGCCCTTTATAAACTATCACATTGTCTTGAAATGAACTCGACTAGAGAATCAAAACGAGGGATTTCATCTGAACCGTTTTCTGCTTCGAACCGAGAAACAGTTTTGGAATCGAGACGTCTCAAAAACACATGAAAAAGTATGAAACACCTGTGGTCAGTAGAAAAGCCCGAGTTTCTCAAAGCCGCTATACAATCATCAATTTTCTGACAATTTTCGTTTTCATTAATATGAGCACAGACCCAATCACTTTTTTTTCACATCTTTTGATTGAAGAGTCACAAGCAATTGAATATTTAGAATCAGTAGTTTTTTTTTGACGAGAGCCAATGGCGATCCAGAAAAAGATGAAATCAGATATTTGAACTTTTCAATGTTTTTCAGAGATTTATTTCCATGTACCACACAGTTGAACATTCCAATGGAAGTTCTCGATTGTTTGAGGTCGCTTCCACATTCCGCTGATACGATTTTCGGCAATTTTATATTGGATTATAAACTGCAATTATTGATAGTCGACTTGATATTACCAAAAATTCTATCATAAATGGATTTAGTCGAGAAATAATTTTAATAAACTGACTTTGACAGCTCTTCCAATTCATCATTGTTGTAACTGTCGGACGAAATCTGAAGTGGAATCAACAATGCGTTGTGAGATTTCAACTGTTCATGAATTTTATCAATGTGCAAATATCTAGCTTTGAAAATATGAATATCTGAGGATGGTTTTGCTGAATTAATAGAACAGAAAATTCACTCATACGATCAATATAGAGCTTTTGCCTTGCTTTATGATATTTGATTTCGTTCTGTTGCCTCATCGTTAATATTATCACAAGGAACAACAACTATTGAACGGTCCCCGTATTCGGAAACGGTAGAGTAGCACCGACAGCCCATTAACAAAAAAAAAGCAGAGCAAAAACCGTTGAAATGTTAAACTGATTGATTACCTATTTGGATAAGTGAAATAATTTTACCATTCACTGATATATCAAATATTACAAGAACATAAAATGAATTCGACTTGAATATATTCCACACAAATTGAACGTACTTTCATCGAGAAGAAACCGTACGAGTCTGAAGAATTTATCATTATTTTTACTATGCTCCAAGTCGGGAACTCCAATTCAACAATTATTATGAATTATTGCGAACGAAACTGAATATTAGTCGAATATGGCGAAAAGACTATAAAACTATTCATAAGAATTCGAGGGCAAAAAGATTTCCGGATTGAAATCAGTGTATATTATAGAAAAAAACACAATTTTTGTGCTATCTGAATATATTAATTTCATTTCCAAACCCCGAAAAATATTCATTAACTTCCATTCATCGAAGTATCCGGCTCGAAGGACCAAAATGTTTTTCTTCAGCAATCCGTAGAATAATTGAACCTGCAGCCGCATGGATGCACATTCAACAAAATTCATGCTAATTCACTGAATTCCTATCAATAATGGTATCTTTGAAGTTCGCTGGCTTCCGGACTATTACTGGTAATCCAATATTTACTTTACATCATGTTACGTCCAATTAAAAACGACCTTCCGCCAGACATTAACGACCACCATATCATATCGAAATACCTTCATCCCCGATAGCGAATGGAAGACGTCAACTCCTTCCTCGGGAATTCGAACTTTGCACGGAATGCGCAATCAGGGCATCTTCGTCACGGGGGTATTTTAATGGGCCCCTAGAAAGGGCTTGTAGAATGAGATGCGCCCCGACTTTGAGAATCTTTCTCCTGGCCGCTTTGGAATATTTCAAATTTCGCTCGTGCTGCCGCTCCCCGTCCTGATTAATGGACGAGAGAAGGCAGATAGGATGCAGATTGATGGGATTTCCGGGAATTATCGACAGTTTTCAGCCGGAGGGGGTTGGTTCTTGTGTTTTTGGGGTGTGATAGTTGTGGGTGCGGTGAGACATGTGCAATTCGTTAAAGTCACTTTCAATTTTCAACAAAAAAGATTCAATCCAGTAACAATCATCCAATGGAGACATAGTTATTTGAGTTCCAACGTTACTATGGGCTTCTTTACAATCCAGGGCAAGATATGAGAGGTCAAGGGAACAAATCACAAAAACAAGTTTAGATAGGTAACAGCATAATTGCATCTATTGAAAACTTTTACGCCACATTACTGTTGCGTTTGCTGACCTCGGCTAACAGAAAAAAATGATGAAACTACAACTGCAGAATACTGTATCATCAATGAGTTGATGGCGGATTTTCCATACCTGGATAAATCGAAACAAAAAAAAAAGTAATGGAAATCTATCTCGTTACCAAAATTACAACACATCTTTGCGGAAAACAGTTTTGTCTCATACTAGTTCGTATCGCTTTGTTACCAAATACGTAAAAGTGTACATTAGGTCCT
This sequence comes from Zygogramma bicolorata, assembly GCA_032362365.1. Taxonomy (NCBI): domain Eukaryota; kingdom Metazoa; phylum Arthropoda; class Insecta; order Coleoptera; family Chrysomelidae; genus Zygogramma; species Zygogramma bicolorata. Next base: position 2,570,258 of record JAVJAQ010003124.1, on the reverse strand, counting down.
TGCGGACGTAAAGTATGTTTTATGGCCCCTGCGGGCATAAAGACAAAAAGCAGTAGCTGGATAACTTATAACATTCATCAATAAAATTACATATGAAATTACAAGTTTCTATTACATATTGAAAAATAACTGTTTTTTTTATCTTCTACGTGGTTAACAAGATAAATTACAAGTTCCTGTCGTCGACATTCCCCAAACGAACAAAATATCAAAAAAACTTTGATCGTTCAAAAAAAATTCGGTGCCTCATGAATGAATTTCATAATATTACCTTTAGTATAACTCGACTAGCTTTTATACAGTGGAGATGGGCTGGGTTCTTGATTGGGTGTTAGTGATGGAAGAAAAGATTTCTTGTTTCAATTTCTTTAATTTAATAAATTTCGCGATATTTGGCAAGTGGTCCTGAGTGCCACGGTCACTAAAAGAAGAAGAATATTACAGGTTCTATTTTCTATTCTAAGACAAGCGAATCTGAACCATATGAACTTCAGAATATTATAAGCACAAAATGGTGAAAATGTTGCACGAAAATGGGAAATTATAACTGTTACAGGGAAAATAAGTATTCTATTTACAATTTGAAGAACCACAGTAGTAGTTCCAGAGTGCTATATAACCACTTACTCAGAAGATCCCCGTAGTATGCATACCAAAGGTTAACAAGGTTGTTGGTGCAATTTCAAAATGTTCTCAGGTAAGTTATGTACAAGGAAGTTGTGCATAAATATTCAATATAATATTTACATTCACTAAGCCACGATTCTGTCAGGCAGAAAGCAATACTAAGAGTCTACGATAAGTATCTACACATTTACAGGTTGGCAGTACAATTGATCCACGAAGCAGTCATGCACGTATTAGGAACTAATTTTATAAGATTGGTGCAGTAGAAACTATATACACAGCACTAGGCCCATGTTCTACTAGGCACAAAGCAGTGCGAACTATTTCGTAATCGAAGAATGGCAATACGATGCATACAATTGAAATGGCCCAGCCGCTACAGTGACTTTTAGCAGGTGTACAAGCACAGTCATGCACAACGCAGTTGTTACCTTTGCACCCCTGGAGGTAGTTTGAAATAGAGAAATGGATGTGTCTGACCTTATAGTTGTGATGTCCGTTGTGGTACCAAGCAATCTGTCTGAACTTCATGCAATTCCACTATGGAACTAAGCTTCAAGCAGCTAACAACTACTAAGTGAGGTACGTAGCAAGCTAGGTATTGTATGGAGTCTTCCGCATTCAAGTGTGTGCCAGTGAATTGGAAGTATAGGGGAAGTAGGAAATAAAAAGGCCTGAAACAACAGCAATGTCACACACAGGTTCTTCCGTTGCATATGATAACTGATAGAATAAAAACAGGTAAAATCCTCGACCTACCTTGGTTGGCATGTGGCCTTAAAGATTTTTGTTGAGAGAGAGTTTATCGCCCAATATTAGAATTTCGGATAATGGTTTTTTTATATCCAACAAAGTTGTTGTTAATTAATTTCCACAATATAATTAACAAAATAACCATTCACGGGAAATTCACAATTTAAATCTGCATTTAGCAATGGCGTCCTTTACCACATAAGCTCTGATCAGAAAATGAGGAAGGAAGCCTTTTTTTTGAACTACAAAACTACCTCTCTCTGGCCTGGGGAATTTTCCTGTCACTGGCTGTCAATATAGACAGCTTTCAGTCGATGACAGGTGACAATTCAAAAGTTGAAAAATACCATCAAGTATCTAAAAATAATGCATTTTAGCTCATCTTTGTCCATTGTGCCATATATTTTCCTTCGATTTCGATCGGGAACTGCCTAATAGTGCAAGGTATAATTTTATTGTGAAATAATTATTTTTAGGTTATGTTATGTTTGTTTACCCCTTTATTTTTGATTTTCAGAGATTCCTTCAACGAGATATGACTAAATCATTCTCTGGGCCAGCTAAAGGACCAAGGTGTAGTTTCGAGGGTACTCAGCACCTGAACCCAAGACAAAGGCCCTACTCAGGTGTAAGCGGCTATTACTCCGAACAACTGCACAACCACTTAGATTGCTCCAGTGATATAGAGTACTGACCATTACCTGAGTGAAAATAAATGCCTTAATAGAGTACTGACCCTTACCTGAGTGAAAATAAATGCCTCAATAGTCTCTTTTATTTCATTTCTATAGCTGGTAATCAGATGAATAAGGTGAGTGAAATTCAACCCGTAACAACACCCCTTCTTCCTCGGAAAAAGTTTTTTTTTTCCATAAAAAAAACTTTTCTTCGACTCGTCTTCGTGCTCTCAGGATCGAAACATAATAGAACTATTATACTATTCATGATCATCATCCCTTTCGTCAGGAGGATGTGATTTCAGATCCTTGGCATGCCAGATACCACAGGATTTTCCTGAATCGTTTGCTAATTCATACGACCACGGCGAGCAAATTCGGATTATGCTGAACGGACCTACAAATTTTGGTAAAAGCTTGGATGTAATTCCTTTGCTTGCGTCCGAGAGCGCATAATTTCTACGCCATACACGCTGATTGATAACAAATTTTTCGGGTCTCCGCCTCAAGTTATAGCGCTCACGACTCTTCTCATAAGCTCGCTTGAGACGACGTGAAACATCCTTGAAAACTTCTGCTAAGGCCGTCGATCGAACATTGGCATCAAAATCGGAAGCAGGTTCCTCGTTTGACAAAGGATGTTCTAGCCCACCTGAAATACATATCTCTCGTCCAAACATAACAAAATTGGGAGTGAGTTGGATCGTCTCATGTCTTGACGATCTAAGAGCGTACCCTATTTTAGCGATATATGCATCCCAAGTTTTGTGCTTTTCTGAGACGTAAGCGGTCAGCATGGTCTTGATAACTCTGTGTACACGTTCGACTGGGTTGGCTTGTGCGTGATAGTTTGCTATGAATCCTAATTTGATGTCATATGCTTCGCAGGTCTCTCTGAAGTGATTACTTCGGAACTGAACTCCGTTATCCAGGATTATTTTACGAGGGGCCCCGAATATCAAAATGACATTATCCTCAAAAGTTTTGGCTACCGTTTTTGCTGTGACCTTGCGTAAAGGATACAATAAGATGAACTTGCTAAACACATCACAGACCGTCAATATGTAGGAGTACCCAGAGGTCGAACGGGGCAATGGGCCCACAAGGTCTATGCTTACAGTTTGCCAGGGTCGAGTGGCTTGGGGAGTAGCACTGAGCATTAGTCCGGCTGCTGCCTTCTGCTCAGGCTTGATACTCAGGCAAACTTTACAATGCCGAATATATCGAGCAACATCAGCCTTCAATTTCGGCCAATAAAACCGCTCACTGATCCTAGAAGCTGTTTTAAAGATTCCGGCGTGTCCGCAAGTAGGTGGATCATGATGTTGTTGAATTATAGAACGACGACTACTTTTCGGCACGACCTGTACCCAACCATCAATGTCGTCACGAAGATCTGGATAGAGTTTATTAGACCGCTTAAAAAGTTGAGAGTCAGTGTAACGCCACATTGGAAATTGTTGAGGATTTCGCTGTACCCTATTCACCATCTCCGTATACCATTTGTCTTCTTGACCTGTCTTGAACTCGGTTACCACATCCACTGAAATCGGAACTGCCCGAGAAAGAGTGTCGGGGACGACGTGTTCCTTTCCCTTCCGGTGGACGACTTCAAAATCATACTGTTGGAGCCTCACGGCCCAACGTGCAAGTCGGCCAACCGGATCCTTCAGAGAATTGAGCCACTTCAGCGAGTAATGATCAGTGACCACTACAAAATTTGTCCCTTCTAAATATGGTCGCAACTTTTCTATGGCGAAAAGAACAGCTAGGCACTCCTTCTCGGTCGTACTGAATTTTCTTTCCGAGGGAGACAAGGACCTACTCAAGTAGCATACTACTTTTTCTCCTTCCGGATGCACTTGTGACAAAACAGCTCCAAGACCGTAATCAGACGCATCGGTCTGTACGACGAATGGTAGCGAGTAGTCTGGGCACGAAAGGACGGGTGCCGACACAAGATAATCTTTGATATCTTGGAGTGCCTGTTGACAAGCATCGTCCCACACGAAGGATTTATTTTTCTTCGTAAGTTCGCACAGCGGCGCAACTATCTTTGAAAAATTCGGCACGAAGCGGCGATACCACGAGGCAAGGCCAATTATTCGACGAACTTCACTGGCGTTGCGAGGAGCTGGAATTTGTAGGATAGCACTCACTTTCTCAGGATCTACTAACAACCCAGTTGCATTGACTACATAGCCCAAATACCTCAACTCGGGTTTGCAAAAGTTACATTTCTGTTTATTCAACGTCAGTCCTGCTGCCATAATCCGATCCAGAACCTTTTTCAAGATCTCTAGGTGTTTTTCAAATGTGGCCGTGCATATTATCACGTCATCGAGATATACGAACACATATTCCTCTAAATCTATTCCAATAACCCGGTCTATGAATCGTTGCCAGGTCGCAGGCGCATTATGGAGACCCATTGGGAGGCGTCGAAATTGGAATAGGCCGCGGCCCGGTACCACAAAAGCCGTCAATGGTTTCGAATGTTCCGACAGGGGAATCTGCCAATAGGCAGATTTTATGTCCAAGGTGGTTAAAAAGTGAGCATCCCGCAATTTATCCAATGTTGCGCTTACGAATGGAAGAGGGTACGCGTCTCGTTTCGTTACTTGATTCAGGGCCCGAAAATCCACACAGAACCTGTAGCGACCATCTGGCTTCTTCACGAGTAAAATAGGGGACGCCCAAGGAGAGGTAGAAGGTTCCACCACTCCATCCTTTAACATCTGTTCCAGCTCTTCGTTTACATGCTTCTGCAGAACAGGTGAAATTGGGTAATGGCGTTTCCTAATGGGGGGAGAATCAGTCGTTATGACATGCTCCACCAAGTTAGTGCACCCTAACTTGTTACCCATTTTCCCAAAAATGTCATCTATCATACTCCTTAATTTACGTTGATCCTGCTCCGACAGCATATCAAAAGATTGGATAGCACCAACGGATACATCACATTCCTCCGTGTCCTCTCTAAAATGCCAACTATCTGAAAACAAATCAGGTACGATAGCCATTCGGATCCAAAAATCCATTCCAAGTATGAGATTGTGGGGTAATGAGGGAACAACCAGAACGTCTATCACCTTCACCCTATCACCCAAGGTAATCGGTAGAGAAACTTCCCCCAAAATCTGACAACCTTGGCCATTGGCGACAAAACATTGAGGAAGATTCGATTGCCGAAGATTACAAACATTATGCAGCTTATTCCACCCAACGGAACCAACCACAGACCTGGAAGCACCCGAATCCAGTAATCCCAAAAACTCCATACCAAAGATATCTACCCGAAGGTAAGGCCGAATATCATTTTTAGCGTGTGCAATGACAAAATCCAACAAAACTTTATTTTCAAAAATCGCATCAGAGCTGCTTGTCCGATTATGTACATCCGAGACATCTAGCCGGACTCCTAGAGTCTCGATGGGCCGTTTTTTGACTTGCAATTAGGACATGAGTTGACCGTAACTTTCTCAAAGCCACAATGAAAACAAAATAAATTTTTGGGTTGGTTACATTTGCGGAACCGGTGTCCCACTCCTCGACAGTTCCAACAAACAGGTTGACCAATACTTGGGACAGAAGAGGCTTCAGACTGTGCGGTAACGACGTTCTCGATCTCGTGAGTAGGCTGTTTGACAGGAGTCCTAGTAGTTGTTATTGCTGAAATTGAACCGGTTGAATGAGATTTGCGATAAGCTAGTTCTGGTTCGACCAAGTGCTTGTAATTGGTGGGTGGAGGTGTGAAATGTTGTATTCTGGTTTCAGTCTCCTCAACAGATTTAGCCAGCCTAACCAATTCTGAAATCGAATAAATTGGATGAAGAGCAAGCTGCGATTGAATGTACGGCAAGAAGTTACGTTTAATCAACTTCACTCGTTCACCTTCCGACGGGCAACTGCTACCCAGTTTCTGAAATAAACTTTCCATGGCTGCTACATAGCAAACCACTCTTTCTCGAGCTCCTTGGGTCCTCTTCCTTATTTCTTCCCATAAACTATTTTCGTAGTCGTATGGTAGAAATGCTGCTCTGAGCTGCTGCACCAAGTTATCCCACGAATAAAACTTATTGGTTCTGAACCACATAAGAGCATCCTTAGTGAATAGCTCCGGAGCCGACCTGAGTAACTGTTCCTTGGACACACCTCTAGAAGTTCTCATCTCCTCAATCCGTTCAAGAAATGTCGTAACACTTGATTCACCATCGAATCGAATATTCCACCTAGACACATCTGCAAATCTGAAACCCTGATTCAAAAATGTAATGTCCTCCGCTGGAATAGAAAATCGCTGAAATCTAGAATTCAATTCTGGTAAGTCAGGGGGGTGTGTTCCAGTTGATTCCCAACGCTGATTGTTCGAAAACATCCTGGAATCCCCGTGCGGTCTACCGAATCCTGTATTGAAAGATTCCCCAGAAACAAAATCAATTATCGGGCTATTCTCAAACCTCACCCTAGCGGAACGTGATTCCTGCTGAGGCGGAATATCGGCTACGACAGGCGGCTGTTGACCCACCAACTCTGGAATCAAAGGATTCCTTTCATCCAGAATTGAACTTTCAGGATTATTTTCCCCATCTAGAATAGAACGGTTAAGATCTCTTGACATAATTCGTTCGTTAAGTTCCGACACCTCTTCAATTAATCGCATACATTTACTCAATGCTGCCTTCCTAGCTTCTTCACCAGCCTCATCACAAGGCGGCACTCTCCTAAGTCTACCCTGTACATGGAATAATCGAGAAGAGATACGTTTGAACTCATTCAATCTATTCGCCTCATCAAAAGTTCGAATTCCTTCTTCTAGATCGCATAGTTTTACTTTACATATATCGAATTCAGAATATGGATCGAGGGCTAGTTGGATTCTTACAGGTTCAATACCCTCCTTTTCGCACCGTAAAGCACCTCGTAAAATAATGCGCTTATCAGCAACTGTACCTTCTGTTGGTAAACCCCTAACCGCCAGTTCATACGTGATTTCATCTACAAGTAATCTATTAATATCCATTATGATTTTTTCCTTTATTATAAATAAATGACTAATTATATGAATTAAATAATTAATTATTAAGAAACGTGTTGATCTTTCAACACGACCCCCCCCTTTCCTAAAAGGAAAAACAAAGAAACGTTCCCCAGAACGAGAAAAAAAACTGAAATTTTAATCACCCTGTACAAATCCCAATAACTGAGACCACCCTGTATATCTCAGTTTACACGGAGAGATAAGGAGTTTGTACTAATCCGGAAAACTTTAAATTGATACACTTCAACCTAGCTTTTACTGTACAATTTATTTGACCACCCTGTATTTGACCAGGTTCTTCTTTTTGATACTACCACCTTTTTATGAGCAGCTCGCGTCACAACTCCTTTTTTCAAGCGAACCTCTTGCTAACCAAAGTAAGGAATATACGAACGCGAAGTACCGAATATACGAACGTCGAAGTACAGAATACTCGAACACACAAAAATATCAGAAGCAATTTGACTGACAGTGTGAACTTTCAACAAAAAAACAAGCTTTAATAACACAAGATAACTCGAAAGTTTTGAAAAGCTACCATCAATTCAAAGTTCATGAACCATCACTAATCACCCTCTGTATAAATTACAACGCAAAACTGAAGTGGGGCGCCATTTTATTACCTTTAGTATAACTCGACTAGCTTTTATACAGTGGAGATGGGCTGGGTTCTTGATTGGGTGTTAGTGATGGAAGAAAAGATTTCTTGTTTCAATTTCTTTAATTTAATAAATTTCGCGATATTTGGCAAGTGGTCCTGAGTGCGACGGTCACTAAAAGAAGAAGAATATTACAGGTTCTATTTTCTATTCTAAGACAAGCGAATCTGAACCATATGAACTTCAGAATATTATAAGCACAAAATGGTGAAAATGTTGCACGAAAATGGGAAATTATAACTGTTACAGGGAAAATAAGTATTCTATTTACAATTTGAAGAACCACAGTAGTAGTTCCAGAGTGCTATATAACCACTTACTCAGAAGATCCCCGTAGTATGCATACCAAAGGTTAACAAGGTTGTTGGTGCAATTTCAAAATGTTCTCAGGTAAGTTATGTACAAGGAAGTTGTGCATAAATATTCAATATAATATTTACATTCACTAAGCCACGATTCTGTCAGGCAGAAAGCAATACTAAGAGTCTACGATAAGTATCTACACATTTACAGGTTGGCAGTACAATTGATCCACGAAGCAGTCATGCACGTATTAGGAACTAATTTTATAAGATTGGTGCAGTAGAAACTATATACACAGCACTAGGCCCATGTTCTACTAGGCACAAAGCAGTGCGAACTATTTCGTAATCGAAGAATGGCAATACGATGCATACAATTGAAATGGCCCAGCCGCTACAGTGACTTTTAGCAGGTGTACAAGCACAGTCATGCACAACGCAGTTGTTACCTTTGCACCCCTGGAGGTAGTTTGAAATAGAGAAATGGATGTGTCTGACCTTATAGTTGTGATGTCCGTTGTGGTACCAAGCAATCTGTCTGAACTTCATGCAATTCCACTATGGAACTAAGCTTCAAGCAGCTAACAACTACTAAGTGAGGTACGTAGCAAGCTAGGTATTGTATGGAGTCTTCCGCATTCAAGTGTGTGCCAGTGAATTGGAAGTATAGGGGAAGTAGGAAATAAAAAGGCCTGAAACAACAGCAATGTCACACACAGGTTCTTCCGTTGCATATGATAACTGATAGAATAAAAACAGGTAAAATCCTCGACCTACCTTGGTTGGCATGTGGCCTTAAAGATTTTTGTTGAGAGAGAGTTTATCGCCCAATATTAGAATTTCGGATAATGGTTTTTTTATATCCAACAAAGTTGTTGTTAATTAATTTCCACAATATAATTAACAAAATAACCATTCACGGGAAATTCACAATTTAAATCTGCATTTAGCAATGGCGTCCTTTACCACATAAGCTCTGATCAGAAAATGAGGAAGGAAGCCTTTTTTTCGAACTACAAAACTACCTCTCTCTGGCCTGGGGAATTTTCCTGTCACTGGCTGTCAATATAGACAGCTTTCAGTCGATGACAAGTGACAATTCAAAAGTTGAAAAATACCATCAAGTATCTAAAAATAATGCATTTTAGCTCATCTTTGTCCATTGTGCCATATATTTTCCTTCGATTTCGATCGGGAACTGCCTAATAGTGCAAGGTATAATTTTATTGTGAAATAATTATTTTTAGGTTATGTTATGTTTGTTTACCCCTTTATTTTTGATTTTCAGAGATTCCTTCAACGAGATATGACTAAATCATTCTCTGGGCCAGCTAAAGGACCAAGGTGTAGTTTCGAGGGTACTCAGCACCTGAACCCAAGACAAAGGCCCTACTCAGGTGTAAGCGGCTATTACTCCGAACAACTGCACAACCACTTAGATTGCTCCAGTGATATAGAGTACTGACCATTACCTGAGTGAAAATAAATGCCTTAATAGAGTACTGACCCTTACCTGAGTGAAAATAAATGCCTCAATAGTCTCTTTTATTTCATTTCTATAGCTGGTAATCAGATGAATAAGGTGAGTGAAATTCAACCCGTAACAATAACGTCTTCTCTGGACAGCACTCTGAACTTTTTTGGCCGGGATCCTATTGACCCTTCCTTCAAATATCCACTCAACTTATGGTAATAAGCTATTCGCCATCAACTTCGTCTTTAGTATGGAATATTCAGACCATAAATTATGTGGAGAGAATCAGCCAGATCCCAGCAACACCGTTTCATTGATATATTTTGCATATTTTTCTGCTATCCAGCTTGGTAAATCTCTTGATTTCTTTGTAAGCAAGTTTTGTATTGCTTTCTCTGCTTTCTTGCAATTTCGTGGGGAATTTCAAAACTCTCCTTCATTTTGACTCAAATCTGACAACTTACAGAATTTGTTTCTAACGAATGAATACATTTCCTTAGCAACGATTACAAGTCATTTATTGTGAAATGAATTTTCCTACGACCACATAGGAAAGTAACACATATCGCACTCAGTACTCCCATGTGAGGTGACTTTATTTTCACTAGTGCCAAAAGGTGCTTTCGTAATAGTGGAACATCGTAAAAAAGTCGGGGGCTTGTCTCTCATCAATATTTTTGTGAACCTACTGACCTTATCCAACATGAATAAATTATAGTCTTCAATTCTATTCTGTTCCGTTCTATTTTGTTCTATTCTATTCTATTCCGTTTTATTCTATTCCATTCTATTCTATTCTATTCTATTCTATTCTATTTTATTCTATTCTATTCTATTCTATTCTATTCTATTCTATTCTATTCTATTCTATTCTATTCTATTCTATTCTATTCTATTCTATTCTATTCTATTCTATTCTATTCTATTCTATTCTATTCTATTCTATTCTATTCTATTTTATTCTATTCCATCCTATTCTATTCTATTCTAATATATATTTTCACGCCCGGTGCTCTTCTGAATTGTCGTCAATCGCACCACCCTTGGCAGTATCTACACGAGAGACCAGACGAGTACAGAATTTCCACCCCTTTGTTGAGCTAAGTTGATAAATTACGTAACAGGACTTGAAAATTATCGGATGTATGAAGAACTTCAATCCACAAGCCAGCGGTCGCGCAGGAAGTATGTCTTTACCAGATTCATGAAGTATTCCTCTGTTGACAATTTCTGGATATTCCTTGTGATAACCAGGGTTGTGAAAAACATAAATACAAATTTCATTAAATTATTCATTCACTGAGAAACCGACAATCATTTTACAAAAAATATACTCAATCTAGTTATCAACTATCAGGAGAGGTATATTACGTAGAGAGGAGGATAAGTAACCTATTACGCATGAGCGAAAATTGTGAGCAGGAAGCGTAGCCGAGTGCAACAGTTTGCTAGTGCGCATTACTAGCCTTATCCTCGAGTTGCATAATCCCACCATGATTGTGCGGTAATTTCTGCTGGTGTATCACAAATTTCTTCGTTATCCTTCTTTTCAATGATTAACGACACACTAGATGACAGCAAGTAGGTAAAACAATATATTATTATCTCTTTGTGGATATAACTGATTACAGTACCTGTCCACAAACTGACAAACCATAAATTCCCTAAAAATATAATTTTTCCATTAAATTTTACAAAGTATTCGAAACGAAAATTTGCCGAATTTTGTTATTGGGTCATTGAATGTAGTCATGAGATCAAATTTATCAGGTCAAGTGTTACATATCCCATCGTTTTAAAAAACAATTCCAGAAGCGGCCGCCATTAATTTAAAATACGCGTGTATTATAAATGAGCCGTTACCTAACAGCTGTCAAATACGTAATTGACGTTTTAAAACAGTGCGAGTAAAAAAAAGGTCGGTAGCGCTCAAAGTTCGTCATTGCTATAGCGTTGTGTGCACGAGCTAGCATTTATCCCCTGATTCGGAGACAAGAGTGACATTTATATATTCTGACACTATTCTCACTGTCTATACAGATTATAACTGAATAAGTGTGAAACATTTGAGAAGATGATTCCTCCTCGAAAAAAAGATAGGATCTTTGGGCGAATACGTGGCTCAATGCGCATGACATACGCATGCGTAATGTCTGAAGGTAGACATATTGAACATTTACTATGATTTCTACAGGTTGTGTGTTATGTTATTGATAAATTAGTTTTGTTCATTACCCTTTAATCGTTTTATGCAGGTACTAACTACAAAATAACAATACATCCAGTTCGCATTTATGACGATGTATCTCTGTAGTTGCTCGTAAAATAATTTTTTGCTGCGAACTGGTTTATTTTGGGCAAAAAACCCATGAGACATTTTTTGTTGAGAATGAAACAGGCTATCGGAAATGAATTTCTCAATGGTAAACAAATGATAAGACAAAATTTTACATTGGAAATAAATTTTAGGGGTTGCGTTTTCCACCACTTACAACCATGAGGTCAACCAACTAAATTACTGGCTAAGTGTCTTTTTGGTAGTACAAAACGTCAGGTCAATTTCAATATTGTAACTTTTTCAGTGCTTGTGAAAAAAATTATTATACAAATTTTATGTACCCCCTTTAAGGAGCTGTATCTTAAAAAGGGATGCTCCAATGAAGTTTCTTTGTATGAAAGATCTATCTTTTTTTCGATGAGGAATCACCTCCTTGAATGTTAAACACTCATTCAGTTACACCTTGTATTGCATTCATTATCCAAAATCAAGGCTGCTCTCGGAAATATCATCTAGCCTTATCGACAGGTATTTAACGATATTATGGAAAGGTTGGTAGGTAATTTATGCGTCGGCGAATTACTCATCGAAGCCTTTGGCGACCAGTAATCAAGACTTACCATTTCGATAAAACATACCTTAGTGATCAAGGAAGCTGGATTGCGCACAAAATTCGGACAACATTGACTTTGGTTGCCTGGGCGCAAAATGGCTTCACTGACGACATTTCGACAACAGTAATTTGTTGTTGCCATAATTTTATTTTGGATTCTGAATCTTAAATGTCGAATTCCTCTGATCTGGACCTCTATATACAACCCGCCTATAATACATTTGAAATTCTTGGATGAGCTATTCACCCAAACACTCTACATGCATCTACCTATTTCAATGAATGTTTTTCAATAGGATCATTCACTTGACAATATTTGATTGGTCACTTTCTACCAAGATACTGAAAGTTGTCCGAGAAAATCAAACATCGATTAACGAACGTGGTGTTTTATAGTTCATAAATTTTGGATTATATTTTGGACAACTTCGCTGTGTTAATTCAATGGCAACGATGTGATCTATTTATCCAATGCCTAAAATGCAAGTCTTCAATCATGTATCATGTGTGTCAAAGAAAGAAAGATTTTTTTCCTGAACTGTTCATAACAGGAAGCAATGACACAACTATTCCATGAAACATTGAGCCATATTTCGTTATAGTCATAACACTCAAGACATGTATACTTTGCTCGAAAACTGGAGCGAAAATGAGTCCACAAATCCACTGAAACCGTCAACTGAAAAACTATTCCAATCAAAGACCCATTTTCCTGAAATGAACCATCAATCTCAATCGAAAGCGCCGACAAATTCGCTTGTGACAGAGCACGAAAAGGCCATAAGTTCCAGAGGTCGGAACAGTTTAAAACCAATTTCGAAATATGAAAGATAACAGAGAGAATTCGAGCTCTCTTCCAGAACGAATCTATCCAATTTGTTTTTCGTTCCAATACACCGGAATCAGGTTATGAAGGGGATATATTTGATTTATACGCCCTTTTACGGTATCGGAAGAACTATCACAAGAAATCAATATCGCTGGATAAGAGCATTCTTGAAATCGCGATAATATCGCTATACTGGTTTCAATATTGGATACGTGATATTCGCGATGAATGTGGATTTTATATCTCCTACGATCATGAAGGAATGCAGTTTCATAGGGAGTGCATCAGATGCCGATAGGGCAAGGATTTTTATGCCCTTATTATCGACAGATATTTCCGAACACTTTTAGTTCAAGGGTTATTGTTGTTCTAAAATTATTTGGGACATCACCAATGACAGTACTAAATGAAGAGAGAGAGAGAGAGAGACAGACAGAAAAGATAGAGATAAAAGGGGAGAATATGCGTTGTTCTATACATGATCCAGTGATGTTCACAAAGCTTTTTTCAGAATAACACAAATACACGAATTGTTACAACCGTACCATACATAAGAACACCACAAAGTTGTGAATCATGATTATAATTCGAAGAATAATACAAAGTGGTCCAACGAAAAGTAATGCACCTAGCTCTTCCTTTTTATTCGAATTTAGAGCAGAAAGGCTCGGACAAATAGAGTTTGCTCTCGATGGGGACACGTTTCAAACTTCTGCCTTCGAACCTTGAAATTTCAAATGGAAAGTGGGGTCGAGAGATATATCCTTTGAAAAGGTAAAAAATTATATTTTCAATGATTGAAAACCCAAATATCAAATGCAAAAACGGCGTTAAAAACATGAACCCGGTAGATAATGTTGGTACTGATGAAAAATATCATTAATTTGTGATTTAGGAATCAGAATAACTACAAACATTCTGAATTACTTCATTCTATAATATTATATGAGAACGAATGGATCACATTTTCATTTATTGTTGAGGTAACGTTTTGATGAATCAATCATTCAAAAATTTGTTTTTATTTTCTCATGACACCTTTACAAATAACAAACATCGAAACCTACCACTAATTCTGTTATTGTTTTGGTTCCTAATATCCAAAACTAATTTGCATTCATTATCCATACCAAAATTATTGAGTTAATATTCCTGAGGCCGATTTCACATTGATTTTTCAAGTAAGTTTCAAAAAAATGGCTATTTTTAAAAATATAATTTTGTTGCTTTTCACATAATATATCACTCGATCCCATTTTCAATTTGAAATTTGAGGGATCCTTGCTAGGGGTTTGAATGTGTATGTTAAAGAATATGTTCAAAATGTGTCCCCCTCACAATCAAACTCTACATGTCCGAGCATTTTTCATGCTGCTCGCTTGTTTAAGGACATTCATCCCAGTAAAATTATTCGTATGTTGTCAAGTTAGTTAGGAAGTTTGTCGATACGTGATTCGTCTATACTGAGAAACATCGACCGCAGAACCAATCAAAACAAAATTTCAGAAATGAATTCCAACAAGATTCATAATATTGTTTGGGAGCAAATGAATCACATTTTCAAATCTCTTGAAGTAACGTTTTGATGAATCAACTTGTTTACTCAATTTGCAAAGCATCGTTGCAAATAGAAAACCTATCACTTATTGTGAATGCTTTGATTCCTAATAAGTACCCAAAATTTATCTGTATTCCTTTTTAATTCCAAATATATTAGGTTAATGTTCTTGAGGCCGTTTTTAATTCCATTAATTCCTAAAGAAATTTCAATAAATTGGATATCATGATTCCGTGCCTTTTCACTCGGCCCCACTTTCCATTTGAAAGTTCAGAATTGTCACACATTTTCTCTAGGTGGTTGAATGGATATGTTGAGGAATATTTTCGAAATGTGTTCCCTTCACAATCAAACTCTACTTGTCCGGGCAACTCCTTTGTATAATAAAAAAAAAGAAAAGATATATATATATATATATATATATATATATATATATATATATATATATATATATATGTGTGTGTGTGTGTGTTCGGATAGGTTTCCGCGGTCAGTTGTATGTTGTTGTTGAGTTCGGGTTGAACCGCGTCTGGAGTTTTGTTCTCGACGTTTCGGCTCCCATTTTGCGCTGGGGCCTGTATCTGCCTACTCCCCAGGTCTCGTCAGGAATTCTTTCTAAGGTCTCAATCTGCCTACTACTTAGATCGAACTGAGGTATCGAGAGATGTTGGGTGGTATTTATAGCAGCGGGTGCTGCTAAAGCACCGTCGGATGTCTTGGTGGGGGCTGGGCATCTGGAAATTAGGGGTTTCCATGCCGTTGGAACAAGACATCTGACAGGGCTTTAGCAGCACCCGCTGCTATAAATACCACCCAACATCCCTCGATACCTCAGTTCGATCTAAGGAGTAGGCAGATTGAGACCTTAGAAGTCACAAACCCTTGCCCCCTGTGACAACACCTGAGGAGTAGGCAGATTGAGACCTCAGCGTCACATTTACTCTTGAAAATGGCTCCGAAATCGGAGCCGAAACGTCGAGAACAAAACTCCAGACGCGGTTCAACCCGAACTCAACAACAACATATATATATATATATATATATATATATATATATATATATATATATATATATATATATATATATATATATATATATGTGTGTGTTCGGATAGGTTTCCGCGGTCAGTTGTGTGTTGTTGTTGAGTTCGGGTTGAACCGCGTCTGGAGTTTTGTTCTCGACGTTTCGGCTCCGATTTTGGAGCCATTTTCAAGAGGTAAATGTGACTTCACGCTGAGGTCTCAATCTGCCTACTCCTCAGGTGTTGTCACAGGGGACAAAGGTTTGTGACTTGACGCCGGGGCCTCAATCTGCCTACTCCCCAGGTCTCGTCACGAGTTCTTTCTAAGGTTTCAATCTGCCTACTCCTTAGATCGAACTGTTGAATCACAGTTGATACCTACATTTTGAGAAACAACTCACTAGGCTGAAATTATTCTGGAATTTTCTGAATTAAAATCGGAATTTGTGTAGTAACACAAATCTTTCGGTAGAAGAGCTTTCTCTCGAAGAACATACATAAAAAACTCTCGATCCCTTGCGTGTCTGATGACCTCGACAGAAAATCAATTCCCAATTCGTATCCACGTTATTCCACGCTCGACGTGAAACAGACCATGACCCTTGGTAATCTATTGCTGCGGGAAGCGTCCATTTCAATTACGGCCACGAGAAAATTGCCAGTTTCAGATGGACCGATTCTGTTCTGGTGATGATGTCCGTGGAGAAGGAGTATCGATCAGGCAGGACTGATGAAGATATTGAATTAGAACGGAATATTGTCACGTTGGGAATGAACCCTTCCCAATCTCACGATGATAATAAAATGAATGAATGATTGAAGGTCAGAATGCGTTAATGAAATTCACTAGGGAAAAATGAAAGAAGTTCATCGTATCGTTGGACGTGACTTTGAACAAAACCACCCTTCCAAAGTGATTAAACAATGACAGGCATGGAACTATAAGCTTGGCTGCGGGAGGAGATTTTGACTTTTTGTGTGAATTGTACCCTGGTGAAGTGAAAGAAAAGAGATTATGAAAACTTACTAAGTTTATTAGTTATGTAAATTTGCAAGAAAACATAATTTATACGATGACTGACAGTGAATCAATAAAATGAGTTCAAACAATTGTTCATCAATGAAAATGAAACAGGTTGAAACAATGCAGTTATAAATGAAGAGAAGTGTAAGTACTCACATTATCATTAAGCTATAGAGGAAATGTGTTGTCTTCCTTCTTGAAGAGGCCCCCAATTACCAGAAAATTTATTTGTCTCGTTGGTCAAACTGACCATTAAAAAAGAAAGGTCGAATCGGAAGAGAGTTTTTCAATTTATATAGAAAATTATCCTGTCGTCATGAATTATTTTGCTAAATTGGCAATTCTCTGCGTTTTTTTTTTTGATTATTACGACGTCCAGTGATATAACTTGAAATCTGATTGTTCGAACGGCGTTGAACTTGGAAATAGCAGTGTAACATGAAAATTTACCTTTATAGGCGACATACACGAATTGCTAAATTGGGATTTCCATTCAAACATTCTACACAAACCGTTTCATTTCATACTATATATCTGCTGATGTAAATTGATATGATTTAATCGTGACACCAAAACCATAGCCTAAAAGCAAAAGGAACGGTTGTTGTGAAGTGTTGTGTTTGTTTTAATTGTGACTACGAACCATAAAGTCCATCCTACGGTTTTATCGCGGATACCATCAGCAGTTCTTGCGTCGTGAAATTAATTTTCATATTATGTTGTAATCCTGGAACATCAGTGCTTCGTTGGGTATATACTACACCCAGAGATTATATCTGGATAAAATGCCGTCAAACCTTGGTGTTGGATTACCACTATTTCAGGTCGGTTTTAACTTATCTTCTCTCACGACTTATTTTCATTATCATCATTCCGCCTAAATTTTCTTGGAGAGCTGTGAAAGCCACTTGTCTTTCACTCTATTTTCGTTGTGTTCTAGTGGTTGTGATCACCTCTCAAACCCGAACCATCTCATGTTAATAATCGATGAGATCGGAACCTTGGTGTGGAGAGTAATCTAGAGATCAATGACCCTAACACTTAACGGGTATTGCCTTCACTTGACGTGCATTTCGCTAACTATTTTTGAATCTAAGGTACTGCAGGCCTCCTGACTAGGACTTCATCTTCCTGTTATTATAATCAATTTTTCAATATTGGACTGAAAAACAGGCCAAATCGGATAGCCCCTTCGTTACGATTCATACTATTTATTCATTTTGCTATTCCTAGACTCTCGAATGCATCCACCAGCCCCTCAAACGAACATCTTTGATCAGGCTCAGATGGTTTTCCCTGAAGCTATGATCATTGTCTAGAGCATGCTTGGCGATATTGTTCTTTCTACTTTCTGTATCTCATGTGTGAATTATGTTCCTTGAAGCGTGTTTTTATAACTTGTCGACTCTGACCAATGCATTTCTTGTTGAAAACTTGACAATATAATATATCTCCATCCTTTTCGAATCTCTGATTCATCCTCTGGATTACCTATGCTCTGTTTCGATTCATGAGCAGTTTCATATGACACCTCAATAATTACATTTTTGAGAATCTGCTCCAGTCCTTTATGCTATGAGGTTCATGCGAAATTAATATAAACTCTTCTCAACTCTCATTCATCAGAAACGTCGAAGATTCACGAAGCGTTTACCTGAATCAACATTTTCTATTCAACACTTCACAGAAATGATGATTATGGTTCGTTTTTTCATGGTCCTCAACTTATCACATTCTGAGAATATAAGAATTGATATTGGAATCTATAAAAGTGTAGACGGGCAGATTTCTTAACAACCTTGAAAAATTGCTGCATGAATCAAAATCAGTTCAGTATCAATGGCTCAAGTCAAAATAACTTAATTTGATTTCTGACAGTCAATGATTTCAAATTTCCTCCAATTGTAATTATACAGTGCTTTTTTTAATGCCCCCCTCTTTTATTCTTTGGACTCATTTCATACGAGTCGTGTGTCAGATATGATAATCGGATGGAGAAGAGTAACTCCTATGTGAATCGATGCCAGAGAAGCTATATAGCCTAAGAAGTAGTTGTCATCTGTTGATGACGGAAAAGGTTTGTTTATATTTATGTTGATATTTCCTTCACGAATGTTTGTTGTTTCATTTTCCAACTTTCAAAAATTCAAATCAATACAAGTTCCTGAATTTCCTTCATTGGCCCCCTCAATGCTCTTAATATTATTGTGAGATTTCTATCATGTGGGCTGGGATAAATGAGACATGGAAATGAAAAAATTTTGAATGAACTATTTCGATTACTCATCAGAAGTTTGATTATGTTGATTGTGTCCATTTATGTTGAATCCTCCAGGAACTTGTACTATAATGATAATAATATTTATCATACTAATAATATGATAATTAAAATAATAGTTTAAAAAACTAAAAAAACACGCTTTTATAGCTAACCGAACTAAAAAATAGAAAATAATTTTTAATTACAAAGAGTTTATATTACGGTAGTAGAAGGCTAATCAATCATTCATAGTCAATCAGCTCAAAATAAAATTATAATAAAATTTAAGTAATTAACAGAATAAAGTAATTCAGAGTAAAATCGTGGGGTGCTTGATATATTATATATTACAATCATTCTATCGGTAATTAACTTTGAGAGGAGACTTATGAAATATAGTAAAATGCACCCCAAGCTTTTTACTCTGAATTACTTTATTCTGTTAATTACTTAAATTTTATTATAATTTTATTTTAAGCTGATTGACTATGAATGATTGTTTAGCCTTCTACTACCGTAATATAAACTCTTTATAATTAAAAATTATTTTCTATTTTTTAGTTCAGTTAGCTATAAAAGCGTGTTTTTTTAGTTTTTTTAAACTATTATTTATTTTTCATTTTTTAGTTCAATTTATCAATTAGTTTCTAGTGGAAATGTGATATTTCTTACGAATCATTCCGCAATCTCATCATTTCATTTAAAGCTTCACTATTGCATGGGGTACTTCCTGTTAACTTAGAGCAATCAAGTTCTTCAATCCGAATACCGTCTGAAGATCTCACACGACTAGTGCTACATAGGCTTGTCCAGCAGCAAACAATCGCGAGCCTAGATAAATTACTGCATGATCAACTGTACAACGTTGCATCTTGTGAACGGTCGAAGCCCAACTCAGGATTATTGGCAACATTCGTCTTTCAGCAGTTCCGTGGCTGTATTTCGCTGGGAACTATATTATATGTTACATAAATATCATATACAGAAATTTGCATGTATCAGACTCATGTACACCTACGCATGTAAGATAAGGAATGAACATTGTAAGAACGCAACTACCCTGAAAACGTTTCTGCCTCCGTTGTGCTGTGCCGAGTGCCCGAACGAAAAAACGAAAGAGTAAGTCCGAAACTGCAGGCATGCGCAGTACGCGCGCTAGCTCTATCTTTTTTACTCCACTACAGAGGATCTATAAAAGAATTTATTAATCCTGGTGGTCCTTATAAGGATAATCAGACAAAGCTCTTTCAGTGAATATATCGAGTATGTATTTCTTGAAACCAATACGAGCAAATTTGTTATTTTTATTTCATTGTAGCTAGTTTTTCATAGTGTTTGAAACAATGTTTTTTGTTTTTTTCTTATTTTCTTTTTGTATTCCGACGTCATTTTCAGTTATTGTATATTGTGTGTAATTTTCAACTGGAAAATAAAGATTATTATTACTATTATTATAATGGAAAACTATGATCAAATTATTGCATTGTCGTCGGTCCTTGATACGTATGCAAAGTTTCAAATTAATCAGACTTCTGGAAATTGGTGAAAATTATGCTCAAAGATTCCGTTACATACATAGTTACAACCCAAGCTAATAAAAGCGTGTTAAATTAAATCAAATAAATAATGTAATGATAGATTTGACGAATAAATGTCGAATCCACAGAAGCATTTGCTTGTCGTACTAATCGAAATTGGAGTTGTTTCGTGAAAGTAAAAATAATTCACCTCAACTCTATCTTGCTATCGTGGCTAGGTAACAAAAAGTTGTATGATGAGCTGAGTGAACTCTTTCTACGTTCATAACAAGTTTTCACTGATCAATATAGCAATATATGGTTGAAAATGGACGCAAATATTCAATGATGAAGTTATTCTAGCCGTTCATCAAATTATTCACTATTGATACTATTATTCAATATAATGAGAAATCATACGTTCTAGGATATTACTCGCAGTTCTAACAGTGTAACTGGAGTTGAACTTCTTCGGGTAAGACTCATCAAGATATATACCAATCTCCTGGGAAACATTCAAATGCGGAAAAGCTGAAATTAGTTCGAAATACGTTCCACTGTTCACACTACGTTTCATAACTTTGAATTTTATGTGACGTTTTTCATGACTGATGTGAGAAGTTGAAATTAGCTCCATTGCAACATGGCAGCATGATTTGATTTTTGTAGGGGTTAACTGAAGTATGCAAACGAAAATGTGTTTTTCAATGTTGTGATTTAGTTCGTGGAATGCATATCTACCTTTGTTGATCTTCAATCAGGTACTTGGATATTTTTTTGTGAGGAGGATGAAGTTTCGGGAATTATTCTTCGTCTTTGACCCTAAACTTTTATTGCCTGTATAAACTTCTGTTATCAACCCTTATTAAGGTTTCGTTAGCGTCTTGTCAACATTTCTTTTGGATATCTACTATATCTACTCCACCCTTCAAAAAGAAACCTTATCTTACATCCTCTGTTTAACGACGTCACAAAAACGTTTCAAATGCTTTTTACACGGGCATTGACCAACTATTCAATTTCTCTATAAACAATACCCATACGGCCTTAGCAGCTGTGACTTCTTAAGTTGAGCAAAGCAAGGTAACAACGAATATAATGGCCTTGTGGCTATGAACAATAACGTCATGCATGGTCTATTACTCCGCAAGAAACGTCTGCGGTAGTGAAATAGAACCGCTACTTCCGGATATTGAATGTGTCTGGCAAGTTGCAAAAACTATCAGAACTGTCTGACTACAAAGGTTACATCTCTTGACAATTCCCCGAACCACATATATAAAATGCAGCTTCTATATTATAACGTAAGTATTATCATGATTCATGAAAGTTTTAGGGTGTCTGCCTCTGGGTTGTAACTGTAGTGTCAGGCAATGAATGGCGTAATTTCTGATATTATTCTGAAAAAAATATAAAAACCTGACATACATACTCCTACGAGTTTGAGGTATTATTTTATACGGGTTTGCTACCTGTTGTTATCCGTCAAATTAACCATCATCCAAACCTCATAGTCACTTATCGTTGAGGTTATGGGCAAAAAACTTTCACAAAAAACTTTCATCTTCTATAAAATAACAATGGTCTGGTAGTCGCGTCGCGGGCTCATGCTCTATGCGTTCCAACTTCAGATTCACGTCGAATTCCGGGTCTTCGACCAAACATTCAATATTATAGACTTCTGGAATTGCGTGCCCAAGTATTTTCCTGTGTGTTTCCAGAAGAGTATCGTTCGAAAGAATAAATTCTATCATCGATTAACTTTCATTGGAAATTCCGAAAGAATTGAAATATTCCCTTCCATTTATACGAGACACGAAAAAATATCTGATAGAACTTGACTCATTTCACAGAGCAGTTCCAATATCTCATCCAGAAACTTCAAGTTCTTATAAGGTTATCACTTTCCGGAGTGAGAAATACCCCCTCAAACACACATAAACTTAATGCGTTAACTTTGGGAGGTGACGTTTTTATGGCAGAGGCCGTAAAGTAGTGTCTTGTTCTGTTGCCGAGTTATCGAACAGTTGAAAACTGATCGGTGTTTCGACACTTTGTCTTCGACTTTGTACCGTTTTATTTGAGTTTGTTGTGAGTTTCGAACTACGGAAAACCAAGAGTTCCACTGGTTCAGATTTTGAATGGGAAATGCGATATTCGCTCCTAGTGCTAATGTTAATCATCATTCACATTGTTGAGATTTGGCTACGAGAAAACTGAACCTAACCTGAACCTGAATCTGGTTCGGTATTCAAGTATTGTCGAAGTGGTGCTTATTAGTTGGAGTCTTGGTCAAATTGGCGCTGCGGTATTATTTTGATTTTGGATTATATTTAAAATTATTGCTATTGTTTATCAACCACAATTCATGCTGGCGTTCCCATAAAATGTGAAAAAACACTGAAAACTCTAATAGTCGCTCACGAAATTTTACGGTTTGGGATTCTTAAACACTGTCAAAGTCCTAACCTCAGATAGCAATAGTTGGCGAAGTGGTGGTGCTTATAAGTTGTAGTTTTGTTGAATGGGGCGCTGCAATATCAATTTCAAATCCCCTTATAGAAGTTGATGTTCCTGTACTATCGGATTCCAAACATCATCACAAGCTTACATATTCTACTCTTACTTCGGTGAAGCAAAAGTTATTAATTCTACTCCGATGGGGCAGAATGGCAATTTCCAATTTATAATTAATTTTCTCAATGAAACCATGTAGTGAAATTCTACACTGTACTGGCCAATTATCTATGTGAAGTTCAATGAGAATAATCATTGTTAAAATCATGTAGAGAAATAATGAGAACATATTTTTCAGCTACTGTTTGATGGTCCTATTTCGTGATGGGTGGATTTTCTCTTCCTAGTTTCTTTGAGTTCTTAACCTACCATAATCTGAAAAACATAAAAAATTTCATTACATTTCAAAGATTTCAACTCTTTTCTTTTGAATTACAGCGTGTGGAATTCCTTTTAATGTTATAACTCTGACTCCGGGGATTCTATATCTTATTCAATTTATATTGGAATGAGCAAGTATATATTGAAATATTATTCTGATATCCTATTCATATCAACCCTTCATATTCTCATGAGTTTCACTGGAAAACTAAAATATATATTGATCTCACCTTGAAATTAAAGTTTGAAACAACATGTAGAGGAGACAAAATGGTTAAGGCTTTCGCGGCCGAGGTTATTAGTATAACTACTTCTATCCGGGCTTGAAGGCCGTCGTTCTTCGGAATTTCTTCCTGACGTTTCGCTAGCGCGAGTGGCCAGCTTCTTCAGAGGCTTATTCATCTCCGATGACTAAACAGTTCGATTTCTCAAGGCGTATTTATATTGATGCAGGTAGTCTGGAGTGTTAATTACTTCTGTCGGGTTCGGGGAATAATCATCATTACTAGTTGCCGCACTACCTGCTGTGAGTTCATTAGTTATTCTTGTTTTCTTCAGAATCGGATTCCAAATTCTGTTTAGAGTCAACGCTTCTTCCTTTCTGTTAAAATTGTCCGCATGTTTTTGGATCTCTATTGCCTCCCGCACCAGTCGGCTATTGCCCCCAACCAGGGTTACCATAGCCGACTGGTGCGGGAGGCAATAGAGATCCAAAAACATGCGGACAATTTTAACAGAAAGGAAGAAGCGTTGACTCTAAACAGAATTTGGAATCCGATTCTGAAGAAAACAAGAATAACTAATGAACTCACAGCAGGTAGTGCGGCAACTAGTAATGATGATTATTCCCCGAACCCGACAGAAGTAATTAACACTCCAGACTACCTGCATCAATATAAATACGCCTTGAGAAATCGAACTGTTTAGTCATCGGAGATGAATAAGCCTCTGAAGAAGCTGGCCACTCGCGCTAGCGAAACGTCAGGAAGAAATTCCGAAGAACGACGGCCTTCAAGCCCGGATAGAAGTAGTTATACTAATGTAGAGGAGAGTTTAAACGGCAAATAAAATAAGATAAGAATAAAATGAGAAACTAATTGAGAATAAGGACAGAAAACGTATGTTTATACAGATGACTGAAATAAAATAAGAAATAAGAATGGACCAATCAAGTTGCAGCTTTTTTTACAATGACTTTTGTGTTCTGTGAATATCACACTTTCGTTTTGACAGTGGCTACAGTAACTAACCTCCTAATTGTTGATATTTTGAATTATGATTCTATTACATATAGCAAAGATTATCAGTAAATAATATTTTCAGGTTGTTATTATAAGGAAAAAAGTTGAAATAATTTAAAACATGGAACGTTAAGTAGAGAAAATATTTCGGTCATGCGCATTATTAGTTTCCAAATGAAATGGTGAAAGATGGCATCTTTTGTTGTTATTCTCATTTCTTATTTAATATTATTTCTTGTATGAACGCTTTCATGAAGATCTATATATTTAACTTTCTTATTTTGTTTTATTTTGTTCCTTTTTGATTTTATTTGCTGTTTAAAATCTCCTAAAATAATATCAATATGTCTATTTCAATAAAATAATATTATTCAATTCAGCCAGATATATCTGTTTAAATCCATTTGAAAATGTTTTCGGTTTATTGCTAGTTGTTCAAACTCATTGCCTGAAATTTTTTACTTCTTCAGAATTGTTTCGAACAAATAACAATCAAATGAGAGTTCGAAAGTGAAACTTATTCACGAAAAAATAAATGTAAAATAAAAAAACGTGTTCAAAAGATAATAGGGAGAATAATAGCTCTGAACTAGTACTATATATCAACTATATAAATAAATATTACTGAAAACTCAGTTATATAGCAAGATAGTTATTCTGATGAGGATGACGAGCTGTCAAATCGATATTATTGTAACAATATTGCAGTTATCAATTCAGAACTAACCTTCACATACAGGGTGACAATACACTAAAGTCGACAATAATCTTTTACTGAATACTTCCAATTTTGACATAGATCTTGTGAAATAGTTTGATTGGCCCTAAGAGAGAAAGCACCGATCTGTTGACTGAAAAAATGAACCTCACAGGCGATGAATTTCGAGTTTTTTTCCAAAGAGGCGATGTTACCATTCGGTTCAGCTTTGACTATCGAATCTGTGTAACATCGGATTCAAAAAACCCTCCTTTCTCCGATTGGCAGTTTTTGAATCACCTAATACTGTTGTATTATGCAATTGTTGTTCGTTGCTAATTCAAAAACATCTTATATTTTTTTTTAACTTCCAGTAAAGTCGATTTCATGAAGTTTCTACATTTTATTTCTCATCGGAGGATATATTGATATTAGTGATTTAATACAATATTGAAACTCACGTCCATGTGAACGCAAAAATCCTTTACGATGTTCTGATTGCTCTGGTGAATAATTATGTCTGTTACAGAATTTTTGTCGAAAGGGGGTAGGGCAATTCATTCACATTCATTGGTAGTCATGCAGATAATATTTTCAGAGCTAATTCATTCAAAAAAATATATACTCAACTCACTCAATATCTACTCAACTTACTCAATAACAGTTCAATAATATTGGATATCGGAAATACTACAGTACCAAGGAATACAATCAACTTTCAGCTGATAGACATTATATACAAAACAAAAGGCAGAAATTCAAATAATAACTGAAACCACAACACAAAGATTTTATATGTGGCCGCTCTGAGCTTCATAATACTTTTCTCGCATATTTTTCCAATAAATTATCGGTTATGATTGCACGAGTGCATAAAAATTATCGATAATTTTGGAAAAAAGCGTGATATCTAAAAATTGAAAGTTTAGTTTCATATTTTGGCGAAAGTGCCTGAATACGAAGGACGAGGGCTCTTTTACAAAATATGAATATAACCGAATGCAATTTGTATAAGATATCACGCTGGTCATTTTTATGCACGAATGTAATTCATTGAAATATTTCACGAATAAAGAAATTCTCAAG
The DNA here is from genome assembly GCA_032362365.1 of Zygogramma bicolorata. NCBI lineage: Eukaryota > Metazoa > Arthropoda > Insecta > Coleoptera > Chrysomelidae > Zygogramma > Zygogramma bicolorata. Next base: position 2,543,703 of record JAVJAQ010003124.1, on the reverse strand, counting down.
GAAATGTTATTTTTTGTTCATTTAGACATTCCTCTATAGATTGTATGGAGTACTCACCTGAATGCGGAATGTTTTTCTATTTTTGAAGTCTATCTGACATTTATTTGTGTTGTTTACTGACGTCTAGCGATACGGTTTCAAATGTGTTGTTATGGTGACTTGATACGATGCAATTACCGCTGTAAGTTTTCGATAATTGCATTGCTCTTATGGGACATTTTATATATGAGGGAAATATTCGTAAAAATTCTCTGAAAACTACTCAAGAACGGATTATATGGACAGAAATTCAAAGTAAATGTTGATATCGCTTGTCGACGGACTATAGAGGCTTTCTCATTTATACATATATTGAGTCAAATAGTATGCGAATATATTATAATTATATGTGAAATATTTGAGTTTTTTCATATTCATTCCATATATTTACGTATTCCTTCATATTTATTTTCACTTATATTTGTGCGTGAATACCTCGAGATCTACATCTGTCTTTTCAACTCAAATAATTTTTGTTTGTCCATTACTTGTAATGATACTTTATTCGCCATTCATTTTATAAATTACTAACTTGTGTAAATATCTTAGAATTATTTGTAGTTGTTCTTCAACCGCCGAATATGTTATATTCATTTATTTTGTGAAAAAAGTAAGATATTCCATGATGTTGCTTGGTTGCCATGGCTATTGAACCGGAATGCGGGAAATTCTACTAATCACAAAAACTTTGAAATGACTATTCAACCAGTAAAGAAAAACTGACAATTTACGGTATCTGTAATGGCTCTTTCCTGAAAGTTATTTCAATTCTTCGAAATTTCATTAAATAGTTTATGCCCACTATCTTGAAATTCTAAGTATTAATTTTTTTTATGCGTTTACCCCGTTAGCGTAAACGAAAATGGACATTGACAGTGATTCTCTTCCAACGAAATGAATTGTACACCTCCTAATATAAGAGAAACAGCAAATAATGCTAGCATGAAACTGCGGTCTACCTGTTTCAGTATGAAATCATTTCTCCAACAAATCTCGAAATTAGCAATTGGAGAATGAAAATTTTGTTCGACAAAAAGGCATTTTCGGTCCCGAAAATCAATATTCTTTCAACTAGTTGAACAACAATAATAGTATATCACGTAACGAAGGGAATAAGTAGCCTATTAGACACGAGCGAATAATTGTGGGTACGATGCGTGCTGTACTGTATCATGCTTGTGCGTTAATTTCTGGTGGTGTAGCACGAATTTCTTAGTTATGACCCATTTTCGATGATCAGTGAGATAGCAAGTCATGACAGCAAGTATATAAAACAATTGCTTATCCATTCATGGATATAAATAGATTCATTACCAATCGACAAACTGTTCGACAATAAATTTCCTAAAAATATGATTTTTAATTCGATTTCACAGATATTTTGGAACAACAATTTGCTGGATTTGGCTTTTGAACAATTCAATGTAGTCATGAGATCAAATTTATCAGGTTGAATGTCACATATTCCATCATATTATAAAAGAACGGAAGCGGCCGCCATTAGTTTAGAATACACGTGCCGCTTCCGGAAGTTTTTTTGAAATGATGGGGTAGGTATGTAACATTTGACCTCATGAATTTAATCTCATGATAACATTCAAATTTAGCAAATTTTCGTTTCAAATTCTTTGTGAAGTTGAATCAAAACTTATATTTGTGTTTGACAGTTTGTGGATTTATTAATTTATTTATTTATTTATTCGAAATTTGGGATACAAACAGGTTATTACCCATACAAGCATCCACTAATACAATCAGTTACAGAGATAACATTCTTGTCTAAACGAATACAGAAATACACCTAATTATATCGAAAGTATGAAAATGAAACATATGAAATACGGGAAAATAGTAAGCATTCTCATTTACGATTACAAGTTACTTATTATCGTGACATTAGGAAATAAAAATATTTTTTACAGTTTTTTTAAAGGAATATAAGGATATGGAAAAGATGTCTACATCTTTGCAATATTTGTTGAATGAATCACACATTCTGGTTATTGGAGAATTTTTTCCTAAATTTGTTTTATAATTGAGGCATGCTAATAATTGTCTATTCCTGGTATACCTTTGAGGAACATGATAAGAAAACATTGACACTAATTTTGGTGAGTCGTAACAGTTTGTTAATATTTTGTAAATGATAAGTAAATCACTGATAATTCTTCGTTGTTCGAGAAGTTGTATCTTATAGTGGGTACGAATTTCACTAATACCTGTGGTTACATATATATTGGTCATTTTGAAATGGAGGAATCTCACAAATCTATTTTGAAGTCTTTCTAATCGTACTTTATGTATGTTATAATATGGGTTCCATATGACACTAGCAAAATTTAATTTGCTGTAAACAAATGAGTAGTAAACTGATTTTATTGCCACTTCATTGTTGAAGTCCCTACACATTCTGCAAAAGAAACCTAAGGCTCTACTGCAGGAATTAATTACATAGTCAAGATGTGGATTAAAACTCATTTTAGAATCGAAATATACTCCAAGATCTTTGATTTGATCTACTCTATTTATTACTTTATCATTTATGGAATATTGAAATTCAATGGGCGCACTGCTTCTGCTGAATTTTGATAGATCTTCTTGAATCTTCGTACAATTCCTAAGAGAGGTTACTTTCCCAAAGATTTTCAAGTCATCTGCGTATAAGAGTATATTAGATTGTTCAAAGCACCCTATCAAATCGTTAATGAACACTGAGAACAACAAAGGGCCAAGATGTGAACCCTGCGGAACTCCTGAAGTGACCACGAACGGTGCAGACCTATATCCATTGAGATTCACGAGTTGGCTTCGATTGTGTAAATATGGATTGGTACTGTATATAGTTATATCCATGACGCTAGCAATTGTTTTACCTACTCACTTTCTTACTATCCAGTGTTTCGTTGAAAATGAGGAATGACGAAGAAATTTGATCTATACCAGAAGAAATTACCGAAAAAGCATGGTGGGAGTAGAAAAAGTATTTTAAGCAACTCGAGGTTTAGGCCAATTACGTGCACTAGCGAATTGCTTCACTCGTAATATACATAACTGTCAAAGAGCTTGCGAAATGAGAACTTGCCGCACAATACACACCGAAACTTCCGACAAATTCATCATTCACGAGGGATGAAATACTTTGTAATGCAAATATGACATTGCCAATTAGCGAAACACCATAAGCATCCCATCTAGAATGCCTATTATACAACAGTTTAGCTTGTCGGCGTCGGCAATCTGAGTAGTAGTAGCACATCGACTTCAATATCATTTCTCGCACCCCCAGCCACGTATCTTGTTTTATTAACGATCTCGTTGAGAGAATCGCAGAGGCTATATTTCCGGGGTCGAATTGACATGACAATAACTCTCTCGCATTTATGAATTACAGTTCTGGGGTTCATCGTCCGGTGGTTAATGAACGGGATGGACGATTCATCAGGATAAGAGTGGCAGGAAAAACTACGGATATATGAATCATGGTCTCTTTTCTACATTATCGTTATTATTCACATTGTAATATCAATGAGGCTTGGGGACGGTGAAAGTAGGGGTGAGTTAAATCGAATTCGGATGGCATTGATACAAATCATTATTCGTACTGAAAACTTTCTGAATTTTGAATGCCATTCGATTTGAGAAACTTCCTGTTTTTTCAAATTATTGTTAAAAAAATTGAAACAAATGTTTTCTGCGACCTTGAAAGGTGCTTTCTCCACCGTTCAGTGCCAGTTAGTATATTCACCAATTTTGAAGTAGTTACATCTTTTTTTGTTTTCATACGATAGAGCAACAACGGCCCACGTAATACGGCTGCCAAAAAAATCCATTGAGTAACCGCATATTTATCCGATTGCTCGGCTGAAATAATAATTTCGCCCCACTCCCATATCACCGACCCCGTCCTCTTGGGGTCGATTCGGCTGATACGAAAGCACTTTTTACAACTCCAAGGCCCAGATTACCATGTGCCATCCGGTTGCCTATCCGACATATTGTCAGGAAGAAAGGTAGGAATTTGGTCCTTCTTTGGGGTTAAAGTAGCTCAGATGGTCTTTAAGAAAACCAGGATGAAATCAGTTGGTAAAAACACAAATACAAACTGTTGAATACTCGAGAATCAGGAATGAGACGCCGGTAAATTATTTTATACTTTATTCCCAAACAAGACAAACATAGACTGAATACAAATTCCTCGAATCAACCAACAACGGTGTTCGAGTAGTGCCGAAAAAATGGAATGGACGTAAAAACTGTAGAAACACTTTTTACCATGCCTACAACTATTCACACGAGAAACGAACGATTTTAATATTTATCGTAAATATATCACATTCTCCGCTACCAATGGAAATTATATATAAGCATATAACAAAAGGAAAAAAAATACAATACAGCATCAAGGATATTACAGTTCCATATCATAATAACGTAACAGAATTATAATATTGCATACATACAAAAAAAAACTATCTATCGTACCTTAGACGATCTGGGGGTTTTATTATTCTCTTAGGTCTAGATTCAGGTGGTATGGCAACATAATCATGAATATCAGAAGCACTAGGTTGTTCAATCTGTAACTGTTCGTGGTTCTCATTATTCTTAGCAGAAATTTCAGGCAAACAACTCTGAATTTTAGTTTTTCTAATTTGATTCGTATGGCGTTTCCACCTTTTGTTTATTTCAGGTACCTTGACGATATAAGTACATTTACCTATAATTTTTTCTACTACCGCAGGTATCCAAGTGACTTTATTGAGTTCCCGATAATCTCTCACGACAACTTTGTCTCCTAATTCGAACATTCTATCTACCCTACCGCCAAAATGTTGAATTTTCACGAACTTTGTCCAGGTAGTTTGGTTTTAACATGCTGAATCTTGTTCGAACATCGCGACCGAACATTAAAAATGAAGGAGAGACACCTGTAGTTGTATGATTTATATTACGGTATCTGAAAGAAAATTGCACAAAGTTGTATTCAAATCAATTTTTTTATTCCGACCTAGAGCATTTTTCAAAGCGTTCTTTATATTCTTTACAGCGTTTTCCGCTGCTCCGTTAGATTGTGCGTTATAAGGTGCAATTGATATATGTTTAATTCCATACTTACTCAAAAAATTTTGAAATTCGTAACTTGTGAAATTACGAGCATTATCGAAGACAATTGTTTTAGGTAAACCAAATCTAGCAAAAGTAGCAAGCAAAGCCGATATATTGAATTGAGAAGTTATATTCGTAGTTGGAAAAACTTCCACCCATTTGGAGTGAGCGTCTGAAATAATGAAAAAGAATTTGTTCAGAAAAGGACCCATATAATCGATGTGTATTCTAGAAAATACCTCTTCTGGCCATTTCCACGGGTTGAGCCTTAATTTTGGAGGACTCGCCTTATTTACTGCGCAATTTTCGCAACTGTTTGCTAAATCTTCGATATCTCTATTGATGTCTGGCCAATAGAAATACGACCTGGCCATACTTTTCATCTTGATAATACCAAGATGAGACCTATGCAGTTGATTCAGCAAACGACTTCTTAGTTGTTGTGGAACAACTAGTCTGTTGTTCCAGAGCAAAACTTCATCTTCAATAGAAAGTTCATGGCGTATTTTATAAAATTGCCTATATTTCTCGTCATTTTTGGAATATTTTGGCCAATTTGTTCTGAGAAATCTCATAACTGTTTGAATTATCGAATCTTTCACAGTAAACGACTTGATAGCTTGGAAATTTGTGGAAATAATTTCACTATCTGAAAAAAAATTCACATAATCCACATCAACAGACTCCCAAACTTCATTTTCATTATTTTTCACCGGCAAACGGGACAAAAAATCTGCTACATTTTTTTCCGATTTCACATATTCAATTTCATATTGGTAATTTGATAAAATAACAGCCCACCGTCGCAGACGATTTGCTGAATATTGGGGAATCCCCTTCTTGGGACTGAAAATTGCAAGAAGAGGTTTATTATCTGTTACCAGTGTGAACTTTTGAGCATATAAGTATTGGTTGAATTTGCAAAGGGCAAAAATAATGGTCAATCCTTCGCGTTCAACCTGTGGGTAATTTTTTTCCGCATCCGAAAGCGTACGCGACGCGTAAGCTATCGGACATTCTTGTCCATTCGGTAAAACGTGAGAAATTACACCACCTACACCATATGGACTCGCATCCGTAGTGAGTTTGATTTTATAATCCGGGTTGAAATGAATCAATACATCTGAAGATGTGAGAATATCCTTCACCTTTTGAAAAGCATTCTCGCATTTTTCAGACCAGCACCATTTAACATTTTTCTTCAGCAAATTGTATAAGGGATAGAGTAAAGTAGCTAAATTAGGAACAAATTTTCCGTAATAGTTTATCATGCCCAATACTGATTGTAATTCTTTAGTATTTCTTGGTGCTTGTGCATTTTTTATTGCTGTGATTTTTTCAGTTGTGGTATGTAAACCGTTTTTATCGATTTTATAGCCTAGATAACTAACTTCTTTTTGAAAAAAAGAACATTTATCTGAACTAACCTTTAAACCAGAATCTTGCAAAATCGTCAATAATTTTTCTAACCGAATCAAATGCTCATATGGGTCCTTTCCACATACCAATATATCGTCCAGAAAACAGACACAACCTTCAATATTTTGTGTCAAAGACGACATTATCTTCTGGAATATGGCGGAAGCTGGCGAAATCCCGTATGGAAGCCTCTGGTATTGAAAAAGCCCCTTATGAGTGGAAATAGTAACCAGTTCTTTGGATTTATCATCCAAGCAAATTTGAGCGTATGCCTGTGACAGATCAATTTTTGAAAAAAAGGCACCGCCCTGTAGTTTCGAAAATAATTCCTCGATTCGTGGTAGAGGAAATTGATCCACTTCTAGCACCGGATTCAAAGTCATTTTAAAATCGCCGCAAATTCTTACGGCACCCGATTTTTTGAGAACGAGTACAATAGGTGTTGCCCATTGAGAGTAGTCGACAGATTTAATTATGCCCAATTTTTCCAAATTTACTAATTCTGCTTCGACTCTTTCCCTGATACCAAAAGGAGGAGGTCGAGCCTTCAAAAATCTTGGAGTGATTTCCTGACTTTTCAATTTGAGAGAAACGGTCCCCTTATTGAATGTTCCCAACCCTGGAGAAAATACTTCAGGAAATTTACCTTTTGAACGATCAATATCAAAAGAATCTGTTGAGAAAAACACTTGATTTATTCTGAAATCATATAGAGCCATGAAATCTCTACCGAGAATGGGGGGACCACCCTGTTTTATAACAAATACATTCAATTTCTTAACAACACCATTATAAGAAATAGTAAAATTGCAGATTCCCAGAGCTAACATTCTCTCGCCTGTATAGACATTCAAACTTTTGTCTGGAGGAGAAAGTTTATAGTGTGAAAACTCTGATTTCCAAAATGACTCTGAGATTGCGGAAATACTAGCTCCGGTGTCCAGTTGAAAAGCATAATACTTATCGTCGATACCAATTTCAATAATGAACGGATTTTTTTCAATTTTCATGTTTGTGATCGAAAACAAATCTTCGTTTTCAATAAAATTTTGTGCACGAACATTTTTCGATTGACTCTCACCACTATAATTTTTCTTAGGGCAGGCCGGGGCTAGATGCCCTTTCGTTTTTGCAGGTATGGCATACATAATTTTGAAAACGACATTTCTGTGTGGTATGATTCCCCCTACCACAACAACGACACTTTTCACTACACTTTCCACCATTCCGCTGATATTTTGAGGACGTCGACGCCTGATGAAATTTTCTGGAAGTGACGTGAAGGATCGCTGGCTCCATCTTGATAGTGGAATGGTTTCCTGAACCTGAGGCCTCCGTTGACGCCATTTCCGCAGCAGCGGTTTCAACAACGTCGGAAAACAAGGCTGTGGGATTCTCCTTAAACAGCTTGGATTGAATTGATCCTTTATCAAAACCAATAACAAATCTGTCCCTCAGCATCATGTCTATCACCGCTTCTTCAAATTTACAATTCGTCGCCAGGTTCCTAACTCTAGCTGCCCATTCGTTAGCATTCTCATGTGGGTTTTTGAAGGAAGCAAAAAATTTCGATCTCGCCAGAAAAACAGATTCTGACACTTTGAAGTATTTGTCAAACAATTCGGTGAGTTCCTTGTATGACTTGTCTTCAGGTGACCTTGGTATGCACAGATTAAAAATCAGCTTGTACGCCTCCTCGTCTAGAGCATTGAGTAAAATCGCCTTCTGCTTAGCGTCTTCTGTGATGGCATTCACCAAAAAGTAGTTATCCAACCGTCTCTTATAAATTCCCCAATCGCTATCCTGAGCACTGAATTCTCGCACTTGTCCATAATATGATGGATTTTGCATCTTGGAAATTACGCAACGGCAATGATTTTTTCATGTAGGCTCAGACACTTCTTATGTGTAAATTTCCTCGTCGCCACTTGTTGAATACTCGAGAATCAGGAATGAGACGCCGGTAAATTATTTTATATTTTATTCCCAAACAAGACAAACATAGACTGAATACAAATTCCTCGAATCAACCAACAACGGTGTTCGAGTAGTGCCGAAAAAATGGAATGGACGTAAAAACTGTAGAAACACTTTTTACCATGCCTACAACTATTCACACGAGAAACGAACGAATTTAATATTCATCGTAAATATATCACACAAACCTTATTGTTACACATTCACTCAAAACGACAATCATTCATTATAAACCAATACTCACAAAATGAACACTCGGCATCACTGAATATACATGCTCGAGGGCAGAATGGCTTTACTGACTACATTTTTGTTTATCCCTTCATATCTCAATCGTTCGAAGACTTATTTAATAATCCCCCATCAGAGCCACAACACTTATTATATAACACATTCGATTTGCTGGATATGACGTTTGCCAAAACAATTGAACGTGCATCAACCCGTGGCAATGAAAGTGTATATGTATGTCAATGTTGCGACCTTATCAAGAAGAATGTTTTTCATTACGGACTTTCATACGACATATGCCCTCCGGTTCTGAATGATGGCCCCCATCATTAAAAATGGATTCCATCGTTAGGAACTATGGAGAAGAGATAATTTTACAGATACCAAATAACAGCAAATGGCTAGAATTCTGAACACAATCCTGACTTTTCCCCCAAGATGCCTTATCTGCTATCTAAACAAAATACTGCTCATTTCACATTTTCTTTTTCTCATCCTTTCTTCTGGCCACCCTGGTTCTGGAAAGAATTCAAATCTCCATAACTGTTCTGACCTCCTGTATACTGTTCGAAGAAGACTTTTTTGGTGGTGAGGGACTGGACAACTGACCAAATTGGCTAGACTTGATACAGCGCTGATACAGTATCTGAAAATAGGTTCTTGATGAAATAACTGTTGGACAACGGAAAAACAACTTTTTCAAAATACTGTGATGACAAAATGATTTCTACTATCGATTCATTCTTGAACATAGGTACTGCTGACTGGTACCAGTTTTTGGAATTGTTTTGAACATAACTATACAGAATCACTTGGTATATATCCACAAAACCCTAAATATTTTAAAATTACTCTTTGGGAAAAATCCAATTATGGAAAGCATTAAATGTCATTTCATTCAAAAAAACATAACCTTGAAACGGTACGCCCTTATTCAGCCCTTTGTTTATTGGAAAATGATCCAGAATCTTTATTTTTACTCAACCATCTAAAAGTTCTGATACAAGTTCAATATGACACGAACTGTATGTCAGACAAACTTCTAGAAAATCTGATCGTATCACATTTCACAAAAGTGATTGTGAATTGAAGAAAACAACTTGTGATCTGACATGTGAAAGAAACAACCATACGATGAATCGTAATGAAGTTAGAGTTTTGTGTAATAAGGGTAACTGGCATACACGACTTTTCATATAACTATATGTTTTATAACCAAATATATTTCTGTAGATGTCTTGATGAAGAGAATTATTATCTCGAGAGCTCGACCTTATAACAATATATGAATATGTGTAATATATTCATTTATCTACACCTGTACTCTGATAATACACTTATATGCCCACAACCCGTTTTATAATGAAATCCATTACGATACAGATTTTCATTACGATACAGATTTTCAACCAATAGAAACCCATTATTTTTCAATCAAGCATGATGTGCAAGCTTTGCATTTTGACGTTTGTCAAGTCAAAATCAGTAGGTATTGAATTTTTGAAGAATATAGTCAGTTTTTGATAGTCGAATGAAAATGTCTTTTAGCAGTGATTATATTTTTCATTTGACATATGCAACACATATATTTTTTATTTTCGACAAAATCGAATGAGCTATCATGGCCGAGTGGTCAATGGCGAGGGCAGAGATTAGAATCGTCCGGGTTCAAATCCTGACCTCGGCAGAGATTTTATTTCATTTTTTTTTTCTTTTCATTTCTCATTGTTGTATTTTCCGTGGATATACCATTAATTATAATTTTGTAGAATTTTTCAAAGAAATACGATTGATTACCTACTATTATTGTGTTCAATATAAATACCTAATAATATAATATTTTTAGTTCTCCATTATTCATTGGGTGTAGATAAAATAGCGTATGCAACTCTCATGTAGTGGTTATTAATACATTCGCATAAACCATACGAAACTCACCTTCGGCTCGTTTCGTATCCCGGTTTATGCTCATGTATTAATAACCATCATTACACGATCGTTGCATAATATACTATCATCTACACCCGTACTTTAATAATACACTTATATGCCCACAACCCGTTTTATAATGAAATCCATTACGATACAGATTTTCATTACGATACAGATTTTCAACCAATAGAAACCCATCATTTTTCAATCAGGCATGATGTGCAAGCTTTGCATTTTGACGTTTGTCAAGTCAAAATCAGTAGGTATTGAATTTTCCAAGAATTTAGTCAGTTTTCGATAGTCGAATGAAAATGTCTTTCAGCAGTGATTATATTTTTCATTTGACATATGCAACACATATATTTTTATTTTCGACAAAATCGAATGAGCTATCATGGCCGAGTGGCTTATGGCGAGGGCAGAGACTGGAATCGTCCGGGTTCAAATCCTGACCTCGGCAGAGATTTTATTTCATTTTTTTTTTTCTTTTCATTTCTCATTGTATTTTCCGTGGATATACCATTAATTATAATTTTGTAGAATTTTTCAAAGAAATACGATTGATTACCTGCTATTATTGTGTTCAATATAAATACCTAATAATATAATATTTTTAGTTCTCCATTATTTAGTGGGTGTAGATAAAATAGCGTATGCAACTCTCATGTAGTGGTTATCAATACATTCGCATAAACCATACGAAACTCACCATTTTCAAGAGGTTCACTCCATCTGCACCACAATTCAATTTGTTATTCAACATTGTTTAGGGTAGATCTGTACCCCAATCCCTATTGAAATTTTTTCACTCACTGAAAAGTATGAAGCATCATGTATCATTCTTCTCTATCAAGCCCCGATTGACAGTGAATAACATTATCAGTCTGCAAAATTCAAGAATACAGAAAATACACCCAAAAACATTTTGTAGGGAAACGGTATCACAAATGTTAATATGGAAAAAATGGCCAGTCAACCATTCGATTAGACTTTTTTGCTTTTTCTCATATATAATGGAAAATCCTACTGGAAACTGTGTGAATATTTTTTGTTATAATATCGTTTCGAATTACTTTCCCTTCATGTGTTATTATATCATTTCTGTGACAAAGGAATATCTGAAGCTTCAATGGATACCTCTAATGCCTGTTTCACTAGGGTCGTCCTACATTTCATCCCCTATTCGTCTGTGTTAGAGCAGATGTTCCATTGTAAAGTAATCCACCTACGCAATACGGGATTTACCTTTCCAGTTTTTAATCAGTCAAAAATCGAAAAGCAGGCGCTTATAATTTTGAGTGTATTGTAGCGTGAATACGCGTTTTGTTGATTATCTGTCAACCGGAATATTTCAAAATGATGCTCTCTAAAAGTAACAATTTGTAGTCGCATATCGACGGCGGATGTTATTAACAGTTTTCCCGTTGGAACTGGCGTGGCGTGATCGCTATGATTGAAAATGAATTTATAACTCGCGGAATTGAATCGCATTAGAGTTATCGACGTCATTTCCATGTTAGGGAGTATTCCATTTCGATTATTGGGACAGGAGGAAATAATCAAGTGTGTAACAGGATGGCACTATCTTGAATAAATTCACTGCTGTCACTAATGAATGTGTTCGATATGTTATTCATTGGCAAGAACTAATGGGAAACAAAATGAGGAGAGAAATATATTCACGTAACCAGTTAGAAATAGTGGATTGTTCACCAGGTAGGAAAAGCCTTACATTCCTGGACGACTGTGAAAATTGCTTAGTAGAGACGCAACACAGATTTCGAGAGGGTGGCTTGAACATGATATTTTTTCGAAAATCGTTCAAAATTGGGCAGAAAATAATTAGTAAAACAATGTTGCGAATAATCTCATTCACAAATAAATGGTGCTTTGAAGTTCATGATAAAGTTACTTGGGTTACTATGGTGTAACGAACGGTAGGGTTTGTAATTGTTGTTTTACTTTTAATGCTCTTCTAGGTACCCACAGTAATCCCACAACATTTTCTTTCCAACATTGTACCTCTTTTTTAACCTATCTGTATCAGTTTATGTTTACAGAATAGACCACTGTACAATTTACAATCGCACCTCTCTGTTACTAGTCTGGTAATTGCTGAAAGGGTATTATTTATGTATTATTTCACCATTATCACTTGCTTATCAACACTTCTCAACTAGTTCACACTTCAGCAAAAAATCCCAACGCTGCGATAGTTATTGTAATTCTGCATGAACGCTTCTAGTATCTTATTTCTCTTTATGTAAATTATTATCAACAATTACTATACGCTTTCCTCAAAAAAATCATATATCAGATTACAATCCCCCTGCACGTTACAAGATGGAATAATTGGATAAAGGCTTTTTATATCATTCAGGCAGTCGCTGTCACTAGACGAGGAGGGTAATTCCACGTCAAATTTTGAATGTTAAGGCTATTTTCGAAAGAGACATGAATTCGGCCCTTTGCACGAAGAAAGGGTCTTTAGTGAGAAACCTAGGGTTAAATTTCTGCTTCCTCGTATATTCTGAAATCTGACAATAGGGCGGCTTGTAGGAAAAGAAATCCTCTGATAACTTTAAGCAATATATTAGCAACGAAATGAAAATAGGAACTCACGAAATAGATTAGAAAAAAATATATATAACAGAAGAAATATGCGGTGAAAACAATTTATAACAAAAAAATGACATTTATCGTACTATTCAGTTAAATCAAAATATTGAAAAATGAACTGAGACCGGCAATGGTCTTCTCTGTGCATAAGAATAATGAAAATTCCACAAACAGAAAAATGTGTACTCAGAACACAAAAATCTGATGTACTTATATCTATAAATGCATCTAAATTTGCCCTACTGGCTAAATGTATATTATAGGCCGCCCTACGGCCCATCCCAATAACTACTCGATTTCAGAGATAGTCAGAAATATTTCTCAACTTGTGATTCAAACAACAGATATAAAATTAAATGATGGCCTCTCTTCCCAAAAGTGAATAAAATGGTTATTTACGTCAACACACATCAAAATACCATACCAAGTCTTCTGTCTATCTTGCATGGATGTTTCCATTCCATTCCATAGATTTCTTGGTATTCCAAGATATGGCACTTTGCACACGAAATCAATTTGACGTTATTTATTTTCCCGATTTTTCCGACCGTAATTAGATTCTCGTAATGAAACGCGCCCCCATAATTTTGGCAGGGGACAAACCTTGAGAGGCCGTCTCCTCGCGTTCTCGAGTTTTTTTTCCATTCGAACTTTTTCTTGTTCGACTTCCAACCGTGTCTCCGGATGAACTACTCTTTGAGACGTATTCGTTCCCCCAATTCCAGCCAACGCTAATCATTTTTGCAGATTATGCAAAACTTGCATTTATTTTCATGCAAGCTCGCCCACGCTGGATGAATGGAACCATTCGTCGGGCTTATTCTGAAAAAATATTTGTTTAGTCTACCGCGTTATCTTATTTCTTTCTATGGCCCTAGCAATATCGTTTATTCGTGAATATTTCGTGAGAGAAAAAACTCAAATGTAATTCCCATACGTTCGAATGAAACTCGCATACAGGGTGCGAAGACTAACATGAATTTCATTTCCAATGCACAGCATTACAATAGAAACTGTTTTCAATCATTTATGTAGAACACTAACAACAGTAAGGAAATATTATTTTTCTACTCGCACCCGTAATAATGCTGATTTCGTTATAGTTCACTTAACGGATAGGAGGACGATTCCAGTCTACTGAATGTATTTGATTTCATATCCACACACGGCAGGATATATCCTCCACGAATTACAGAGAAGAAAATACCTGATTACCTGGGACAACCTTGCAGAAACGTCACAATTATGATCTGTCTACATCAGTGGTTTCCAACCAGTGGTCCGTGGACCACCAGTGGTCCGCAGAAAACAAAATATGGTCCGCGAATGATTTCAAATTTAGCGGGTGTCATTTTTCATGAACTCAATATAGGAATATTTTGAGAAACATAATCTCATGTGGAATAAAATCGTTGCCCTCTGTACTGATGGTGCTCCTGCAATGTTGAGATTACGTTCCGGGCTGGCGACGTTATTGAAACAGAAAAATCATAAGGTAATAACAACGCACTGTATCATACATCGCTAGGGGTTAGCTTCTAATACTCTTCCTGAATGCCTTACTGATACACTGAAAATGACCATAAAAGTTGTGAATGGTATTAAAAGCACCCTAAATACACGCCTTTTTGAAAAATTATTCACTGAAATGGACTCAGACCATGAAGCACTTCTCTTTCACACAGAATTTTGATGGCTATCGAAAGGTAATTTGTTGGGAAGATTATGAACTGAGAGCAGAGGTTGAGATTTTTCTGGTTAACAAAATTATTAATGATTTGTTAAAACAGTTTACTTATCCGGCATGTCAAATTAATTTGGCTTATCCTGTGGATATTTTCACACACTTAAATCGAATATACAACTGCAAGGTTCCGGAAATAAACAATTAGAAAACGTGGCAAATATATTTTATATTTTTGAAGAAAAACTTCGCGCTTTTATTTGCAAACTCCAGGTGTGGTTAGGTAAATGTGAAGAAAATAATTATTCTGCGTTTGCGACGTTAAAAGCACTCGTGGAAAAAAAAACAGTATGACACTATTAAAGCAAATATACAAAAAAATATCAGGACTCATTTACAAATGTTGATGGATGAATTCAATCGTTACTTTCCAGAATATATCGAAGAATCTAAAGTTGATCAAAAACTGATTCGTAACCCCTTTAGTACGGACGCTGGAGAAGTTACTGAACAAAGCCAGGAAGAACTCATTGAATTCCAAAATGACAGAAACTGAAAGGATGCTTTTGAATTGAATTCACTTGAGTCGTTTTGGTGTAAAAAGACAATTTCTTATAATAAACTTCGAGAAATCGCGATATTCCATGATTTTTTCAACAACTTATTTATATGAACAAGGATTTTCTGCTTTATTGGTAATTGAGAACAAGGCGAGGAATCGTTTGAAAATAAGTGATGATTTGCGTGTAGCTTTGAGCAACTCGTGAAGAAGATGCAAACTCCGAAATCACTTCGATACAAAATCACAGAAATTTATCCTAAACATATTTTTATTTCTTGTTTTGTAATATCCTATTGAGTTGCTAATCAAAGTTACGATTTGATTATTACAGTATATCTTTATTACCTACGATGTACTTATAAATACACCACATGTATGTCATTCATAGTGGTCCCTGCTAACAAGAATAATATAAAAGTGGTCCCGGAGTAGGAAAAGGTTGGGAACCCCTGGTCTACATACATATACGAAATCCAAGTTGTTTCATTTGAATGTCATTAAATATTCTTGTGTATGGATTATTCTCTGTTTTATTGAGTCAAGTTTGGATTGTCACAAATGAAGGCCTTACATCTACTCTTTACACCTACCAATACGCAACTGAAATTATACCGTCCATGTGGCCTAGAGAATTGAGTACTAGACCTCTGATACGAACTACATTATTGTTGCGGGTTTTTTTAAATTGGCATTAATAATTCAATTTGTATCGTTCAATATTGAATTGAATAAAGTAACTTTTCTTCGAGTTTTTCATAAATATCGAAAGAATACTCCATACCTAAAATATATTATCAATATGAAACTCAAACAAGAATTCAGGAGTATTTACCTGGTCGGAAAAATGATCAACTGTATAACTCGGCATCGTGCTCAAACTTCGTACTCGTGAGATATGTCCACCACATCCACTCTTGTTGTACAAACTACTATTCCTTGCAATAAGGATATATCATTTTCTCACAGTAGGAAAATTGTGCCTTTTTCTTGAAGAAATTCCGACAGAAATGTCAAATTGTTTTAGCGATTTGCAAAAAAAGTCATAAATAACGTGAATTTTGCGAGAGGGTCGTAGCGAGATCCCGCAAAGTAGCGTAGTACATACAAGTTCCATTCTTATTTTGATGAACGATAGCTTTTCATCATTTTCATAGAGCAAAACTTTTCACTTCACAAAGTATCAATCATGTTGAATGATAGACTAATCGCTTATGCGTTCAACGTCTCTCACTAGCTTTTTTCACTCAGACTGAACTTGAATGATTACTTAAAAAAAATATCGTGCAGGTTCACCAAATGACATGAAGAAAATGGTATAAAACGGTGTACATTATATATTCTGAAAGTCTATAGAAATGTATGTTCAAAGCTCATAGAAATTGTAAAATGAGTGAAGAATGAGACAAGAGGGTGTGACTTTTGGCTTTGCGTCATCGTCAAATTGATGAACCGGGCATCTAACGAATAAAAACATGTTCTTGTTTTCTTTGGTGAAAAACTTTTTCGAACTTTGAAGAGTCAGATTCCTAGTCATCGACATGAGTTGAGACTATATTTTTTTCGAAACTAGGTGCTGTACGGTAAACGAATATTTACCAATTATCAGATTTCTATGCTAGCTTGATTCCTGAGGAGAAGCTTGCTGTATGCTTTTTAAAAAAATGCGCTATTTCATTGGGTGAAGGTTTGTTTGCCATTTAACTTCAAATAAAAAAATATTAAGCTACTTCTTCTGAGAGGATTGTTCATGAGTTATCTTGAGTTTTATATGGAGAACGAGTTACGATTCGATAGAAAGTTATAAAGAAGATGGGATGATGTTTACCAGGGCTGCCGAGCACCTGAACAAAATGAAAACACGTGTGTAATTGCTATTTGTTTCGATGGAAACAAAAGGCAGGATCTGCCTTCTTTCCGGAATTTAAAACATCCAGAAGAACATTTCCACAGAAAGTTCGAGAAAATTCCGTGTGTAATGCAATAGATAATTCCATTTTGTGGAACTCACGCTATGTTACATATAAATATACACAATTCACGAGATTTCGCTACACTCGTGCTACATAAATTTTTTTTTACGCAAAATCCACCTTTCTTCAACTCGTAACATCTTCAATTTCGACATGAAAGAAAGCATTTTTTAGAAGGCGGAGATGTCGAAACCCCCTACTTTTCATAATCGGTTTCAAAAACTTTTTTTTAATTAATTATTATCAACACGCTTTTATTAGCTTGGGTTGTAACTATGTATGTAACGGAATATTTGAGCATAATTTTCACCAATTTCCAGGAGTCTGATTAATTTGAAACTTTGCATACGTATCAAGGACCGATGACAATGCAATAATTTGAACATAGTTTTCCATTATAATAATAATAATAATAATAATCTTTATTTCCCAGTTGAAAATTACACACAATATACAATAACTGAAAATGACGTCGGAATACAAAAAGAAAATAAGAAAAAAACAAAAAACATTGTTTTTAACACTATAAAAAACTAGCTACAATGAAATAAAAATACAAATTTGCTCGTATTGGATTCAAGAAATACATACTCGATATATTCACTAAAAGAGCTTTGTCTGATTATCCTTATAAGGACCACCAGGATTAATAAATTCTTTTATAGATCCTCTGTAGTGGAGTAAAAAAGATAAAGCTAGCGTGCGTTCTGCGCATGCCTGCAGTTTCGGACTTACTCTTTCGTTCTTTCGTTCGGGCACTCGGCACAGCACAACGGAGGCAGAAACGTTTTCAGGGTAGTTGCGTTCTCAAAATGTTTATTCCTTATCTTACATGCGTAGGTGTACATGAGTCTGATACATGCAAATTACTGTATATGATATTTATGTAACATATAATATAGTTCCCAGCGAAATACAGCCACGGAACTGCTGAAAGACGAATGTTGCCAATAATCCTGAGTTGGGCTTCGACCGTTCACAAGATGCAAGGTTGTACAGTTGATCATGCAGTGATTTATCTAGGCTCGCGATTGTTTGCTGCTGGACAAGCCTATGTAGCACTTAGTCGTGTAAGATCTTTAGACGATATTCGGATTGATGAACTTGATTGCTCTAAGTTAACAGGAAGTACCCCATGCAATAGTGAAGCTTTAAATGAAATGATGAGATTGCGCAATGATTCGTGAGAAATATCACATTTCCACTAGAAACTAATTGATAAATTGAACTAAAAAATGAAAAATAAATAATAGTTTAAAAAACTAAAAAAACACGCTTTTATAGCTAACCGAACTAAAAAATAGAAAATAATTTTTAATTACAAAGAGTTTATATTACGGTAGAAGAAGGCTAAACAATCATTCATAGTCAATCAGCTCAAAATAAAATTATAATAAAATTTAAGTAATTAACAGAATAAAGTAATTCAGAGTAAAAAGCGTGGGGTGCATTTTAATACATTTCATAAGTCTCCTCTCAAAGATAATTACCGATAGAATGATTGTAATATATAATATATCAAGCACCCCACGATTTTACTCTGAATTACTTTATTCTGTTGATAACTTAAATTTTATTATAATTTTAATTTGAGCTGATTGACTATGAATGATTGTTTAGCCTTCTACTACCGTAATATAAACTCTTTGTAATCAAAAATTATTTTCAATTTTTTAGTTCGGTTAGCTATAAAAGCGTGTTTTTTTAGTTTTTTAAACTATTATTTATTTTTCAGTTAGTAACGATCAGTTGAACAAAAACATTCAGTCGTCCAACGAATTCACAGAAAATTAATCAATTCTGATTTACAAAAATAATCGGATGCCAAACCCCTCATTGTCCTTATGAAACCAGAACCTTCAATATTTCAAATATTATACACACAAGATTTGATTTTTTAGAGCTGAGGTTCGTTAAAGGACGTCAGTAAGTAAACGTAAGAACCTAAATCAGAGAACCCTTCATTCTAATATACTTTCGAGATGCTTTTCTGGGTGTGAAATGGAGGGAAACAATGAATGCGAGATAAACAGGGTTAACTGATACACCGGAAACTAAACGACTTCTTGCCTTGCGATCCGTACTGAATAATAATTTTTGTTTCAGATAATCTTCAATAATGGCCGCCTTCGTTGCGAAACAAATGGTCGGAAACAAATTGAACGCCGTTAAAGGTAACGTATACCGTTTAATTTTTCGCTTCGCTCCGCTGTTTCCCATTATGCCGAATTTTTTGCTTCGTGGCACTCCGTTTTGAAGATGGGATGCATTTAGGGAAATCTGTTTTTTTCGTGCAGCGGAGCGAGCGCTCATTCCTAGTGGAAATCATATTTAGTTATTTCTTTATACGGGTTGTGAAACATTTTTGTCGGTCCTTGTATCTTTTTTAAATTTTGGTGGTTCGTATGGTATTGTTACGTTTTCATTGGGGGTTCGGTAATGAATGACACTCGGTATAAAGAAAATAAAACGAGTTCAATGACTGAAATTCAAATAACATGAAACTATCACTCTGTTATTCGCTTGGCAACACTGTCGACTATCGCTCTCTTCGCTTACCTTCAGTCCTGCAGATTAAAATTCGTGAACAAGGGGGGATTATTCATTTGAATCAATGGTCCTCGCAACAGTATTACAATTTTGGTTGATGCGAACAAAATTTATTCTGTGGCATCAACAGTTTTACAGCAAACTATACCCCCACTTCGACATTTCAGGAACAATCATTATATTGAGTTATATGTTATCGTGAGAAAAAATAATTGCAGAATGAATTGCATCTGGGTTGCTTTCATGACTAAACAACATTTGTTTCTCTCCCATGATCTGGGTGGAAATGGGATTATCCGAATTCTCATTTCTCATTCATTTTTATATTCTTAATTGATTCAATTGCATAAATGTAGATCATCTTGGAGCAAAACCTTGAAAATTGTTCAAAGTAGTTTCATAAAACTCACAGATATTGATAAACCCATTTTGGAGTTGAGGTTATGCTTTGTTTATTTGGCACTAGAGAAATAGTCAAATTTTCACAGAAATATTAAATAACATAAAAAGTTTTAGAAGAATTGTATAATGTGTAGGAAAAAGGGAATTCGCATTTTTTTGTAATTAGTCATTTTTCGTGAAAATGTTCGGTAATGAAGTAATATCCCACTGTTCTGTTATTTTTTTCATATTTTGACGTCCCTCGTATATAAAGAGGAACATATGATTATCAAATTCCAGATTATAATCACATGCTAACTTGTATAGACAATATTTTGTGAAATTGATAATAATAATGATGAATGTTTTCCATTTAGTGCAGATTTTCTGCTAAGTGTTTCAATTCTTGTTGGCAAACAGAATATCATTATTATTGTTCTCAAAGAACAGCTTTGAAATATGCTTTCTCTCTGTACAATGTATTCCCAAGATATAGGTATAAAAATTCTTATTACTTTCTATTTCCATCGATTCGTACTTTCGAAAACCCAAAAATATACTTCAATGTAGGAATTGTTTTTGTTCTGAAATTATTGTTGAAGAAAGATTAAGACGACTGAACAATAATCATCCTATCCTATATTGCATATAACAGGAATGTGAGACTGAATTTCTGCACCTCAACATATCGAACTCATTTTGAATATGCAGAAATGACAACCAAACAATCGTAATTTCATATTCTTGGTTTCTAAACTGAATGTTCGTTCCCAGCATACTCCCTATTAATACCTGTACTGGCTGTCAACTTTACTTTTCTATATGATATGCACTTTTCTATTTGAAATACTGTGGAGCATAGATTCTGGTTGGTAAATGACGTCACTATGATGCTTATTTCCATGCGCACCAGAATATGGCAAGTGTTTAGACCACTAAAGTGAGAGACAGAGATGAGACGTTGCCGGTATATCAGTCATATTGCCAACCACTGCATTTCAAATCGATGCTCTCCCTTTGGCCTAGTTCAAGTATTTTATAATGTCTATGATTTTCAGTGGTTACATAATTGGATAACTTCAGTAAAATAGACTCCTGATCAAATTTCTTCAGCTTCTCTCTGTCTTGAATATTGCGAAAGCAGACCAATAAAATTAATTCTTAAGCTTCCATTTCTCTTCTCTGAAAGTCTGTTTATTTCCATGGTTCACACAGTTTCTTCAAACGAATCGTTCGTTATCAGCAACTTTTGTTTTTTTCTGAAAACAGAACGTGATTTGTTCTTGGCAACACCCAATTAATTAGGCACTAATTGATTCTTTTGAAGCAATGATGCCGGTGAAGGGGAGGTAGGCAATTAATTAGAAGCTTTTAGTCGAAATCAATTACTCAAATTCGGTTCGGGGTAGATAGAACGGAAAGCCGCTTGCATTCTGGGGGAACGGAACAGGCGATCAAAAAGCATTTGACAGGGCACGACCGGCGGTCCCTTCGAAACATTTCCTGAATCAGGATTATTATGGTCCTGAATATTAATTACATTGAGACATTCAAAACTGAATAGAACTTTTTTCAATCAATCATTCAATGACTATTCGGACAGAATATCATCAGCGATAGCATTTTGACTCATTACAAAGAAAAATTACGAGCTCAGTCAACAAATTATCTGCTTGGTCCTCTGACAGATCATTGTTACTGAACTCTTGTAAAACAAACTATACAACATTTCATACTTATCAAAACTTAAACATACCGACACTAAACGTAAATTTAAATAATAGTACCATTGATACGATAACAGATGTTAAATTCTTTGATTCCACACTGTCTTTCAGAACTCACTGTACTGAGTTATGTAAAATTCTGAATTCTAAATGTTATCAATTGAGAAACCTGAAAAGTGCATTGAGCTTGGACCATCTCCTCAAATTTTACCATGCTTTCTTATGGAATTATTGTATGGGGAAATACTCCAGCTGCACATAGTGTCTTCATATGTCAGAAGCGTATCCTGAGATGTCTCATGGGTTGTCCACCTGACCATTCATGTCGAGACATTTTTAAAGAATATAAAATATTAACAGTCAGTGGCATATTAATTCTTGAACTGTTGACATATGTACATTGTAATCAACATACCTTCAAAATGAACTGTAACAAGCACACTCACAATACTAGGAAAAAAGAGAACTTTCAGGTGCCCTTGAGGCACCTGGAACCAGGTAAAAAAATCTCCAAATACTTTTGGTTTATAGGTGCTTGTACAATTCAGTTCCACAGGAGCTGAGGAGTTTGCCAACTCATATTTTTGAACGAAGACTAAAAAGTGTTCTCGTCGATCTGTGTCCTTATACAACAAAATAATTCAGTAGCAATTTAGCTTTAATTTAGTTATACAGTGTTTTATATATTATCATGTAGTTTTAATTATATGTTTGTATTTTTCTTATGACTGATAATATTTGTAAGAGTAAGACCTTTTACTACTTGTATTGACTTGTCCTATATCACATGTGATCTTACAGGATGAATAAATTATTGTATTGTATTGATACTTACAGTAAATTGATGAGCTGATACTAACGCTACTCCTCTGGTTAATGCCACGGAGGGCGTTGTATCGATTGGTGCAGGATTCGGCACAAGAAATTTCGTCAATGTGTTGGGTTATTCAATTATCCGATCATATAACAAGATGGTCCTCCGTAAACTGAAGTTGAACCCTTTTTCTAATTTTGACATATGAAGTTACACTTTAAAAAATCGACGGAAATATCAAAACGCCCCACTTTTTATTATCTATATACCCGTTATGAGGAGGTAAAGTTTTTAACTCTGTATTGTTGTAGGAGGTAATCTTCGTAGAAACTGATCCGATCATGGAAATTGTTTTACTAATAGAAAGGTACACTATTCGGAGTGCTACAGCGTATATTTCAATTTCAATGAACAATAAATTCGGTGGAAATGATAGTATATGTAAATGAAGTCGGAGAAAAGCGGGCGAAAGGTGATGCTTTACCGGCGTGCGCTGTCTGAACGGTTCGTTGCGACGTCTACGCGAATGAAGTCGCAGGGAACAGCTAGTCACTTCTGAAATGGATTACTCTCTATCACTCAGTGATGAGAAGTAAAACGAAAGCATCCACTCATACAAGGAAATCACACATTCTCCTTGAAGTGAAGAATAATTCATTTAGGATATTCATTTGCTGTGAAGAGTATATATATATATATATATATATATAGTTGCTAGCAGCAAGTAGGAGCAGTGACATTCTTGAAAATGCCAACTGAGATATTGGCGAAACGTCGAAAGGCAATAGAGAGAGAGAGGGGAATAAGATATGCTTGTATATTCAAAAAGTGGCAGACACAAATGTGCAAACCTAATAACAATTTTTGAAGGCGTTTCTGTGGATAAGAAGCAGGTGACAAGGTTGAGACTACAGCGTAAGAGGCTCTTCTGTAACATTTTGAAATTTTGATATTTTTGGACAGCAATGATTATCTGGGGTGCTTGTGGGAGGGCTATGGTATTATATAGAATATTTTCCTCATATATAAAAAGTCCCATAAGAACAATGCAATTATCGAAAACTTACAGCGGTAATTGCATTGTATTAAGTCACCATAACAACACATTTGAAACGGTATCGCTAGACGTCAGTAAACAACACAAATAGATGTCAGATAGAGTTCAAAAATAGAAAAACATTTCGCGTTTTGGTGAGTGCTCCATACAATCTATAGAGGAAAGTATAAATGAACAATAACATTTTCTTGAGATTTCTGTATTCGTGAAATATTCTAATGAATTGCATTCGTGCATAAATATGACCAGATAATTTTGCATTCAAGCGTGATATCTTATACAAATTGCATTCGGTTATTTTCATATTTTGGCGAAAGTGCCCGAGTCCGAAGGACGAGGGCTCTTTTACAAATAAACTTGCAATTTTTAGATATCACGCTTTCTTGCAAAATTATCGAATTCTTATTATAGCCGAAAACAAAGCATCATGAAGATACTCTCCCAAATACTATCAAATAAAGACAATACGTATGCTCACGCTCCTCGTAATGATTAGGATATTGGAGATTAATGTTAAGTTTACGAGATTAGTATCATACAACTGTTCTGAGACTTTAACAGAAAATAAAAGCCTCACTACAATCAGAATATTAGAGATTCCATATGTGATTTCACTGTACGAGTGCAAGCTTCTGTCCTGATTTCGTAAGTGGTGTACAGTGATTTTTTATATCAAATCAGCTTTGAACAATTCGTTCAGGACAGTTATCGACTTTAAGTTGATGATGGCAATACCTTGTACTGAAAAGAGGTCAAATTGCCAGAAACCGGTCTGCAAGTGTGCCCGTCCCAACAATTGAAAATCAGTTCCTCCATTTATATCGCCAAAAACAAATGCAGGATTTTCTTCTGTGTAGAGACTTGTACTGGCACCGGTCGAATATGATTTGGTCCCCTCCGTGGTATTAGCCGGGGAGTAATTGTTCCTGACAGGTGCCAGCCAGAAACTCTCTGTATTTGTAGTTGAGACTGGCCTGAACGAATTGTTCAAAGATGTTTTGATTTACCGCCAGTCTTCATGTATGCCCACCGGCTATGTCGAATGTTTCTGATCTTTTACATTAACTGATTATCAAAAGTCGAGCATTCTGTTTCGAAAAGTGTCACTATATATGTCAAAATTGGGAAAAACTCCACAGTTCCTTCACCAATTGACCGAATCAGGATAGTTCGGAATGCCCTGCTCCTGTGATAGAGACCTAGATGAAACATCCGAAAATAACAACCCTTGCTGTTTCCTCGACGCACCATTGATCAAAGCCGGAAAACAGCTGGCTGCGGCCAATACGGCTGATGAACTCGTTTTCTTGGGCGGTTTATAACAGGGCTCCAGGGCCGACCCTCGACTCCATCATCCTCCCTTCCCGACGGGAAAATACACGCTCAGGTCACACGAAGGTTAAGGACTCGGGGGTGTCGTTTAAAGCGCTCTGATCCGGCAAATTGCCGCTGATTACCCATAATCGGACTCGGAGACGAGGAATGAATTTTATACCGTAATAAGACTCGTGTAACGCGCGTTCGACGGTGTCTCATAATTTATTCGTTTTTCATAAGTCGTATAGGGTGGTTGGTGAAGTACTGTCAGTGTGGTTGAAACCATCATTTGTTTTTAATTCTTCGCTCATGGACTCGAACACTTCGTTGGACTATCGTTAATTGTCATTTCATCTTGCTTGAAGAAGCTATTGCGATAGCGAAACACGTGTCGCGGTTTTGTAAACCCATTGTAAGTGGAAATCATACAGGAAACTGTAATATATTCATAGCTGGGCATTAACTCGTTAATTCGATAATCGTTAATTAACGAAGTTAACATTTTGATTAACGGATTAACTTTCAAGTTAACTTTTAAAAAGGTTAACAGATACGTAAACTTTCGTTAATATGCAGAAGTCCGTTAATCGTTAATCCAATGCCGAATAGTTCCCGCACGGCACCGTCAAGTGACGGGGAACGAGTGAAACAAAAACAAATCTAGATATATTTTGCCGAGGCGTGCGAGTGAGGAAGAAAACTGCAAGGAGATTTCTTCCATTTGACGTTTGATCATTTCATTACTTGGCGCAGGTGCTTAGAGTATGGTCCGAAATTAACCACTACTCACCGCTACTAACTGATTTTTTGACAGCGGTTTCCTGAGAAACTGGTAATCAGTGCCTAATTTCAGGACACATGTGAGTTTCAAGTTCGAAACAGACAGAGAACTACCTATGGTGTAAGGGACTACCATAACAGAGGCATTCGTGTTCAAAAGTATGAAAAAACTTTTAACATATGACAACAGCGGTTAAGTTTGAACAGATATTAACGGATTAACGATTAACGTTAACTTGCGTTAATTCTTCCGAAATATAACGCTTTAACGTTCAACGAAGCTAACTTTTTTGTAGCGGATTAACGATTAACGAAGTTGATTGGTTGATTAGTTGATTAACGGTGCCCAGCTATGAATATATTTTTATCATTGAAGGGCCGTAGACTTGTCTCCCATAGATATTTTCACGAGTCACGTCTCGTCGGTGTTCTTTTTAATTGTCGTCAATCGTTCCGCCCTTGGCAGTATCAACACGGATAACTCGGCTAGTTTGGAATTCCCACCCCTCTGTTGTGAGCTCGAAAACCCGTCGAACCTCTCTTGCTCAGGGATCTTCTTTCGATAGAAAAACTGAACTTAGGAACTCCTTGGCAAGTTAGATTTTTCCTGTTTCTCACAAACTTTAAAAATTCAAAGTTGATATGAATCCGTATCTCCAGTCCCTTGATTCACGCTGTGTACTTTGAACATTGCATTTTGTATGAATCTGTATATAAACACCCGTCCTTTCATGACTTGATATTTGGCAAACAGAAATAGTTACATTTTTATGTCTTCACTGAAGGGTGATATCATGAATAGATGTGAATTTTCGAAGAATTTCGTGAAACAGGCAGGTTTATTCTTTGAGGAAGAGGCACGAATATTTCCTCACGAGATGAAAAAAATCTTGTATGCAATTCGAAAAAAAAAAAATTAATTCTACTCCCACCCGTAAATATGCTGATTTCTTTACAGTTCACTAAACGGATAAGTAAGCGATTCTAGTCAACTGAATGGATATGATTTCATATCCATACAAGGTAGGATATGGATTCCACCAATCACAGAGAAAAAAATACCTGGTTGTCAGGGACAACCTTGTAGAAACGTCACAATTCTGATGTGTCTACCTACAAATACGAAATCCAAGTTGTTTCATTCAAGTATGAATAAATATACTTATATTTGAAATATTCTCTATTTTATTGAGTCAAAATTGAATTTTCACAATTGATGTTTTTTTTGTGGAATTGAAGGACTTACATCTACTCTTCACACCTACCAATAATCAACTGAAAGTATACAGTCCATGTGGCCTAGTGGTTAACGTGCTAGCCCTCTGACACCGGGACGTGTCACTACGTCGAATTCCCATTACGTCGAATTCCCACTATGTCGAATTCCCATTACGCCGAATTCCCACTACGTCGAAAAGCATCCCCACAACTTACGTCACCACAACACGATCGTTATCGAAGCTGGATTCCATTCGACGTAATGGGAATTCGACGTAATGGGAATTCGGCGTAATGGAAATTCGGCGTAGTGCCACACCATGCACTTTCAATATCAACAGCACAGCGAAATTCATCCTTCTTTTAGGTTAGGTTAGTTAGGTTAAATCAGATTGGGTTAACAGGAAATTGCAGAATATCCGGTAAATTTTGCGAGTGCGTATCACTACGTCGAATTCCCATTACGCCGAATTCCCATTAGGTCGAATTCCCATTACGTCGAATGGGATCCAGCTTCGATAACGATCGTGTTTTGGTGACGTAAGTGGTGGGGATGCTTTTCGACGTAGTGGGAGTTCGGCGTAATGGGAATTCCCACTACGTCGAAAAGCATCCCCACCACTTACGTCACCAAAACACGATCGTTATCGGAGCTGGATCCCATTCGACGTAATGGGAATTCGACGTAATGGGAATTCGGCGTAATGGGAATTCGGCGTAGTGCCACACCATGCACTTTCAATATCAACAGCACAGCGAAATTCATCCTTCTTTTAGGTTAGGTTAGGTTAGGTTAGGTAGTGATACGCACTCTCTGACACGATCTATTATATTGTTGTGGTTTCGAGTGTCACCCAAAACCGACTTTTTTGTCCTTCTTTTATTTGACTTCCCTAATTTGATTTGTATCGTTCAATGTTGAATTGAATAAAGTTGCTTTCCTTTGAGTTTTTCATGAATATCGAAAGAATACTCTATATCTTAAATTGATTGTTGATATGAAACTCAAAAGAGAATATATGCCTGGTCGAAGAAAAAATCAACTGCCCAAACTTCGTTCTCGTGCGATAAGGCCACCATAGTCTCTCTTGTTGTACAAACCATTATTGTATAACACGCTCGTCCCCCAGGCAATATATAACATATAAAATGAAACTTTCGTGGTTACGCAAAAAGCTATTCCATCGTTGTACTTCGATATTAGTGATTCGGGACAAAAATTGCATGTCTGCCCTACGCTTTCGTACGTGTGAGTCTGTATTGAAAAAATGGAAAATATGCGTATCTCTAACCTTTTTTGAGTTTGGGAAGTGACCACTCCTACCACACTCAACTTTCGATTTTCTAATACGGAACTGTATGTTTTACAATTTTCTCCATCGGAAATGTTATTTCAATAGGTATAAGAAATATTATATTATATACCGAGGTGGAAAGTAAAAGCTTACAGGGGCTGAAAGCCAAGAGAGAATATTTATCTTTTGCCGTGGTTTGTGAACTATTTCATTTCCAATAGTTTCACGCAATAAACAAGTGATGAATATTTGCAAGATCAAATCCAATACATTTTTTGTTTCAAATTAATGAATTTCATGACGCTTTAACAAATGTCAACATTGTCATTCTTTGTGAATAGCATATTTGCCTACGTAGGGTTCAAACGTGTCACAATGACCGATTGCACGCCAAGTATATCCCATATATTTCCTTTATGTTTCACGAGGATTATTGCAAATAGCAACATTTGAATCACTTACTGAAATATCAAAGGCTTTATCGACAATAGACTGGCCTTAAGTGACGAGAGCGCCGAATCGTGTACTTGTGGAAATGGCTCATAAAACGGTAAGTTGTCATTTTTCGAAACTATTGTGTTAGTTATTGAAAAGGGTTGTGGTTTTCGAGAAATAAACAGTGAACCCATATTATTTATGTCCCTTCCGTACTGAGATGATGTGTTATAGCTATAATATCATGTTTCCGTGTCTGTACATGTTAGCAGCGACTTAGGGTGAGCACTTCATGGACTCCGATTGAAAGCAATTCCCTATACTCATTATTCCATGTTAATAAATGATGCAAAAGAATCCGAAAATGATTATTTCAACGATAACTCGAAATATTCTTCCGTTAATTCAAGTAGGCGACTTTTTCATCAACTTGTTTTTCGATGAACTTGAAATATATTCATGATAATAATAAAAATAACGAGTCTATAAACGGAAACATCTTATAGCAACGATTCACACAGATATAGGGTGTCAAACCGAAAACGAAACAGATTAAGCATTAAGCACATTTGTTATGAGATAAATGGTAAAATACGTCGAATTTCAATCTAAAGGAGACCTCTCTTCAACATAACACCTCATCTGCCATGCCCTGCTCCCTTCAATTCCAAAAAAATTTACCTTTTATGTACTTGAAAATCAAAAGAAAACCTTGCATATTTCCAACTTCAATAACTTTTAACTACATCAATTGACAAACCATGTGTTGGGACTCACTTATACACTTGTATGGCAGTTTATCGGGAACACTTTGAGCATTTACTGTGTAATGTAATTTGAAATGATTGAAATACAGGTTTCGTTAGGTTTCCCAAATTCCATGTCCTCTTGATTTTCAATTTCAGGCATTTTCATGAACTGTTCAAATTCAATATCGAATGAAACAAGGTGCATAGTAACTTAAAAAGTTGAACTAGAAATTACAATGATTTCTCAAAGCTGCAATTACAGCACTGACTGTCTTATTTAATATAGGTACCCTAGCGGGATCTTTCGTTCACCAATAGAATCATCTATACACAGGAAAGTTTGACTCTTTGATTTGAAGTATTTGAAATTTTAATGTGTTTGAAAGTTTTGATAATGATTAATTTATTCGAACTAGTTTTTTCTTGTTCCATTTCACGGTTTTCTTCTTTTTGTTCTATTCCACGTTGTCACTATTACTGTTGGTATTGTCGAGTGAATGTTTCACCTCTAGTTACTTTTATGGTAAAACATTTCTGCATCATCTGTAATGTTGATAGTACCGAATCTAATATCCATCTCCAAGTTATTAGGAATGACGTGAAAAATATTAACATGACCTATAAAGCATGTCGAAGATATGTGGCGTTACTAGATTCTTGAAGTGCGCCTCTATAAGCAATCTCTTGCATGATGATTTGTTGAATCATCATTTCAAACAAATTGGGCAAGAAAAAGTTATTCGATTCTATCTGGTCGTTTAGCAAATGTCCCGACTTCTCGACTCCATTGATTCTAACTGATTACGTTTTAGACCTTTCTTTCCCAAATGCATCATAGTCACGATTGAACGTATATGTTTCATTAAGAAAATGATCTGCGAACGATGATTCGTTTTTTCATCAAGACAAGTAAGCATATGGTCCTTCATTCTTCCGGTGGAAGGTCACCCCGTTTGACTAATATACAGTTTGGGGGAAGGATCACCTTAACTTTTATAGTCCTGATCTTTTCGACAGCGAAGTTTTATCCCTATTGTTTCTGATGGATTTTCTCAACCCATTATCTCTTCTGCAGGCTATAGCTTATTTTTTTTTCTCAAAAACACCATATCCTCAACGTTCACGAGATTCACATTCGAATTAGAATTCCTCAACCCCCAGGGTAGAACTACATGTATGGATCTTTCCTCTCACAATTTATAGCCCACCGTATTGCACAGTTCCTTCACCGGCGAATAAAGCTCCGTCTTCTTGCCGACTCGAGGAACCGTAACAAATGCTGGATTTCACTTGGAATCCGGAAGTGATGAGAATGAATGGATTCACATCGGCTCCACAATCAACTACATAAACATGTATTTATGCCAAAGAGCTTTTTCACGAAGCCCGGTCCTTCGAGACCGGGATCGCGAAATGAATTATTTATCGTCGGCTTTGGAGATTTCCAATGGAAAATCCTACATGTGTTCTCGTCTTTCGCATGGATGCTTGGGGAAGCTGGATAATTTCAGTTTGTTTCGGGTTTTTCTGTATTAGCGTTAGGGATGAATGATTGGCCAGGATACATCAAAATCATGGAACGTTAACTAATAACTGAAAAATCGTCAGCAAAAATTATCTTTAACTGGCATTCTTGATTTTGAACAATTCCTCCTAAGAAAATCCTTTCGAGAGATTGCCAACAGAGGCGCACTCCATGAATCTGGTTACTTTTCTGCACGTCCGACCTCAGATTGGGAGTTATAGGTTATGTTCATGAATTTGTGACATCCTTTCCGATCATTTTCGAATCCTGTTATGTAATTCCTCGATTCAGCGCTAGTTAAAATCCTAACTGAATCGTTCATTTTCATACTATGAATTCAGAACATTCGTGAACAATAATAAGAAGAACTCATTATTATCAATCTTGGTTCAGATAATTTTTGAACTATCTTCGAATTCTGGAATGGGTATGTGTTGGAAATATCATATAGTCTCAAACTCGAAGGGATCATTTACCGGTAACTACTTTCCATTTCATAAAGTTGGTTGTTGGCTTTTGCACTATCAACACTACAAACAAAGCAAAAATGCCTCATAAAAGTAACTAGATGTAATGAATCCATTCAAAGATAGAAACAGTAACAATTGAATCGTGGAAAGGAACAGAAACAAGGAGAAAGTGAAATGATCAGCAATGAAGCTGAAACAATATTGAGAACATTGAAGTGAGTTTATCAGAACTCCCAAACCCAATCAAATTCCAGATACTTCAAATCGAATTTTCAACATGTTAATTTTGTCCAAAAAGGTCTGAATTTCTGTAAGGCGATGGGATTCGACTGGATAGGAGCATATCATATAATGCACAATGGTTTTTATGCATCATGTGATTATCAATATCATCAACAGCGTTGTGCTCCATCGGTGTTTCATAGAGCAGGGCATAATACTTTGTGGAAAACAAGGGATGTATTGGGATTTTTATCGCGCAGGAATCCAGGATCTAGCACAAAATATATTCGCTTCAATTCATGAATTTTGTTTTTCTCCTATTCACAGCAAATATTAATTTTGCAGACACATATCAATCAGCAAGGTATTACTTCTGTCTAGGCAGCAAAGTAGGGACTTTCCTGCCTAGGCAGCAAAAGTCATACATTGCTGGTTGCTATGTGTCTGGAGGAGTAAGTAAGTCGCTTTCACTGTATTTAATATAAATGAACCAATATTTTTCTTCAAAACTGTCAGAAATTCCATGAGTTGTCAAACTTAAATTACAATTCAATATACATTACCAAGGCATTTCCAAGGCAACCAACCATTTCAACACTTGCGAATTCTATCAAATTTTGTTTGAATTTATCACTACAGGAGAAATAAAAAGATTGTATTGTAATTTGCACATACAATATCCAACATTTATCATTATAAACAATCGAAGAGAAAAAATTATATGTTCAACTCGGCAGCAAAGTGGATCGACTGCTTTAGCTGAATTCCTATCCTTGTTACGCTCGGCTATGACCTATCCGCTATCTATAACAAGCCGCGGCAGTCAATCTACTACTAGTAAAACAAATAACTTTACCAAGTATTTGTTAAGAGCCACCCCACAAACCATATTCTACCGTGAGTTCTGCTTACAAAAATCAATTGAAAAAACTTGAAAATTCTCTACACTCATAAATTCTATTCAGCATTTCTAACTTTGACAGTTTTCATTACTTTGAAAAAGTACCTTTGTTTGGAATTGAACGCGTCCACTTGAGATCTTCGCACAAAGTAGTAAGGAGGTTTCTGTCTCAATATCATATAGCTGAAAGTTAAAAAGTGTTTTCTGAGCTAGATTGATTCTCATTGGGAATCAGCAAGCCCCCAGAAACGAAACCCAGTTCAAAAACACCTCAAGTAGAGCAAAGCAAGTAGAGTAACATACAGAAAATAGATGAAATATGCTACTTGATGAAAGTAAAGTGTTCACCTAGGATCGTGACTGTGAAGAATCGATACGGAGTTTCAGAATAGGACGTATACATACTATTTTTTGCATACCGTTCATGAATAACAATACAAAAATGTATCCTTTTCAGTTCCCTGATGAACAGGGATGAATTATTTCACAACAGACAAATCATTGCTGTCAAGGAATTCTAAGTGATAGTTCTAGTCAAGGGAAAGTTTTTCCGCAAATCCTGACTTCTTCTTTGAGAAATTTCGAAAGGAATGTCGAAATTCCCTAGCGATTTGCGGAAATAGTATATTACACATCAAGGTCATCTCTGTCAGCAATTTCTCGAGAGAGAAATTTGAGCTCTTGACGGGATTTGTATACCATTCTATTCAGAATCGAAATTATTTCATGCAATGAACAAGAAATGAATCTTTGCGAGGTGAATTTCAATACATTTTGTCTTTCAAGTATATGCATTTCCCATAAACTAATTTATGCACAACCGGGATTGAAGTAGCACTTTATCGCCCGGATTTGTGGGCGCAAAGTAGCACGTTAGCGCTCGCGGACTACTTTATCGCCCGGGGGGCGATAACATCGTTGAGCAGACATTAAAGTGAATTTCAATCTCATATGGATAGAAGCCTATAATCCGATGGATTCAATTAAGGCAGAATTATCGAAACATATCTGAATTATATAGGAGTGCACATTATGAGTCAAGAATCCATCAGCCACCATCATCAGACTATCAATATATCTATTGTACTTATAGGTAACCCATAACGAGACTTCCTGTTTAATTCAGGACATTGTGATGGCTTCTTTGAATATTACAATTTTCCTAATATTTCTGTGATGCAAAATCCTATTATCAAACCCAATACTTTATGAGCAAGAATATAATGAAAATAATGAACATAATTGAAAAATAAATAAATTATTTAATGAACTTTATATTGACTATAGAATTAGAACAGTTATCTGTGGAAAAATTTGGATTCGTTGTTTTCTGTTGTGCATTTCACTCTTCGTCGCTTGAATCCATTTCAAAATCACTAATGAATTATCTGTGATCACAAAAATTGATAGCAAATATGACTACTAGCCTATATGATCTTATTCCGAAAAATTGACAGAGCTCAGAGGTCGGCAAACAGTTTCTGAGTCTGAAACAATCCTTTGACTCATCGTGGTCGGTTTCGAAGTGTTAAAACCGTGAAGCCATTGGCAGAGGCTTATTTTCAACAATGGAGTTTTCAACATTAGAGTTCCATAAGAGCCTTGAAACAAGACCGAGACCAAGACTCATTGAATCTTCCCAAGACCTAGACTTGACTTTCGAGACCAAGACCAAGAGTTTCTCCGAAGAATCTCTCCCAAGAGTCTCGGACTCGAAAAAAAAATAATGAACTTGAATTCACTTAATATTAGGTAAAGTCTGATGGAAAATGTTATGGAAATTTATTTCAATTATTTTTTTTTCATTTGGTAGGTTTATCCTACCTACCTAGATTATTTAATTATGTGATTGTTTATAATGATGGTATTTGTTAATATGACTTGCTACACATTCTTATCGTTTCCCTTTACTCATAATCAGAAATACATTTTTCGAATTCAGAATTGCAGTTTCATAGTTCACAATGAGTAGGAGTATGTTGTAAGGTCGCGGTGGTCCATATCTCCTACTATTAAAGAGAAAAAATACGAAAGTTATTTGGTTTGAATTTGAAGTTTTTGGCAATAATTTCGATACTGCGTTGTTGTCACTTCCAGCTGAACTTGACAACCATCCTCATTTCAAATGAACCATCCTGTGTATTGATACAAACCTATTTGAATTCTGGGTTGAATATTTCATTCATATTCCGTTCCTATCTTCAACTGTTTTCGAAATGATGATAGGTGAAAATGAAAAGGGAGATGTTCCAATTTTCGACAGCCTCTTACCGCAGATTTATTAGCTCACCCTACATATAGGTTATATTTACATTTGAAAATACCACATAGAAGTTAGATAACATATTCATTTATTGAAAAACATATTAAACATACAGATCAGTATAAGTTGCATCGTTGCACCCACCAGGTCGATACTAAAAAATAATGAATTATGACCAATATATTTGGTCAGCTATGTGATATTTCCCCACTCCTAGATAATTTAATAAGTATTGCAATTTCCTCGGGTGAGCTTGGTCTTGGTCTCGCGGAGTCCTATTCAACGCTAGTGCTAAAGTTTGGTTGGTGACAAATTCATCATTCGTCCTCTCCCAAAATCTGTTTGAAAAAATGTCCTATCAATAATGGTTTGTGAGTTACTCATTTCATCGCACATTCTTCGAGGCGTCATTCCGGATCCCTATTAGGGGATTTTCTGATTTCAACTTGTGGGCTAGACTATTATGAGTATATCATGTAACTACACTCAGACAAATGAAGACCCCCAAATCCACCCTTTGAGTCTGAGTCATCTTAACTCTCATTCTATTTTAGGAACACCACCTTCAGAATTTCCGCCTACGAATTTCTCAATTTTGTCCGGAGGATCCTCGGATAAACACACCGGTGCGTTTACCATAACTCCAGAAATCCGTTTTGCGAGCTTGTGGGATCGTTTATCCTAATTTTCCTGCAGATAAGCCCTGCCACGCGACTCCCTTGCCATTTTGTACGTCCCGCTATGTTGTGAACTCGTTGAATGTCGACGTGCATATTTCGTAAAAGCAGGCACTGGTTTGTATGGAATTCTTTCGAATTACATTTTTTGTGGTGTCGAAATAGCTTTCCATGAAAAGTTAATCAAACTAAATAATGGGTTCGCTCAGTTTTGCTGAGCGGACGTGGTTGGATATTCGCATGTGGCTGAATCTGATGATGTCACGTTAAGAGTTATTTCCCTGCAAAACTAATGGATTCAAAAAATGTATGCAAATACAATTCATCATCTGCAACTCATTTCATAGCATGAAAGGACCTTTGGCCATGTTATTTTTGGAACAAGTGCATACCGTTCATATTTATAGCACGCGAAGAAAAGTTCAAAGCGTGATCAACAATTGGCTTATGCTTGTGAATGCAATAAATCATTTGGGGGCCAATTCTCGACCTCATATTGTTATTTTTTCCCGAATAGAATGACGTAAAGCGATATAAAATATATATGTTGAACTGCGAAACAACGTCAATGTCGTAAATAGGTTTCAACTCGAGAATACAGTCCTTGTGCAAACTTCTTCTCCGCAATCTTTCAAATCATTCACCC
Organism: Zygogramma bicolorata; assembly: GCA_032362365.1. Classification (NCBI taxonomy): domain Eukaryota; kingdom Metazoa; phylum Arthropoda; class Insecta; order Coleoptera; family Chrysomelidae; genus Zygogramma; species Zygogramma bicolorata. Next base: position 2,507,137 of record JAVJAQ010003124.1, on the reverse strand, counting down.
AAGTACTGTGGTGGATGTTGATGCTTCTCATCTGAAACTCTTTACGTTCATGCCGCTGTCTCTCAAACCTCAAAATCCCACATGACTATACACAGCTTTCAAAGTACCAATCTCAAACCAAAGTGCTGTCATCTGGGCTTCAACCTATCAAGCAACAGTCAACCCGAAAACTACATCAAAGTGGAAGAGCAGCTTATTTCTTTCTATTCTACTAGTGCCAAGAAAACCACATCAACCATTTCTATGCCTATCATGCCCAGTTGTCGGGAAAGTTGCTACAGTGACCATGACACATCTATCCAAGTTCCTAATTATCACTTGTAATACCATTAGTGCTTGAATTATTTTCGGTTATAATTGCACGAGTGCATAAAAATTACCGATAATTTTGCAAGAAAGCGTGATATCCAAAAATTGCAAGAATTTGGCGAAAGTGAGCGAGTCCGAAGGACGAGGGCTCTTTTACAAAATATGAAAATAACCGAATGCAATTTGTATAAGATATCACGCTTGAATGCGAAATTAAGTATCTGGTCATTTTTATGCACGAATGTTATTCATTGGAATATTTCACGAATAAAGAAATTCTCAAGGAAATGTTATTTTTTGTTCATTTATACATTCCTCTATAGATTGTATGGAGTACTCACCTATACGCGAAATGTTCTTCTATTTTTGAAGTCTATCTGACATTTATTTATATTGTTTACTGACGTCTAGCGATACGGTTTCAAATATGTTGTTATGGTGACTTGATAGAATGCAATTACAGCTGTGAGTTTTCGATAATTGCATTGCTCTTATGGGACATTTTATATATGAGGGAAATATTCAATATAATACATAGACTCTATTGGCATATACCTAACTTGTGAAACAGAGTTCAATGAGCCAACACTAATCAAAGTTTTACTCGTGGTGGGTTCAGACACAATTGCACCTGACTTTGTTTTCAACAAACCATACAACTTGAATGCGCGTTTGCGACATATACACAGATGGAGGAGATATGAGCGAAGAATCAGAAAATGAGTTTTTTATTCATGATGAACCTGAACCTTGATTTCGAAAAATCACTAACATTCTCTTCGAATCACAACAGGGGAGAAAAATCACCGAGAAAGGATCAAATACTGAAACACTCCTAGTTTACACCGACGACAGAAGAATACTACTAGCTCTGAAAATTCAACTCCTCTTTTCAACTAAATGACTGGAATTAGAACGTTACTAGGTTTCCTAGTTGAAGCATCATAACACTGCAACTCCGAACTGAAATGAAAGGCATGCCTTTTCAATGCAAATTGCGTCAATAACCCTCTGATCATTATCCATCAAATATGACCAAAAAACATTCACATGAAACTTGGAACTGCATTTCCTCAAGGAAGCTACTAAGTACCTCGATCCAGAACAACCTGTGATGGTGAGGAAAGAACCTTAGGTCAGCTACGAGTGTTGTGACAGTAACCGAATCAGCTTTCCGCAGAAGCTTTGATATAAAATTTGAAGATGAGAGTATGTATAGGAAGCTTGGAAGGACATTGAAGTTCCAATCGATACCTCCAAAACTAGGGGGCAGGTCTGTCAAGGCCGAGTTCATTCAATGATTTGTTTGGAATTTTATTCAAGAACTTTGCTTATATCACACCAGTTGGGGAGCCATCATAAAAAAGGACTATTAATCCTTGATTCAATGATTTCGCTTAGAATGATAATGTCGAAGTTAATCACGAGACTTCTTCGTCCAGGTGTATTGAAAAAATATGTATCCGGGATAAAATATGCAATTCTTTTGGTCAGCTAAAGATCCCTTTGATGATTTTTATTCATCTATTTTGTAGGACTATTCATAGAGAAAAATTCATGAGCATGATTCATGAGTATTGTTCGAATAGTTCAAAAACGAGCATAAAAATGTAATCGAGAAAGGGTTGGTGTCTTTAGATATTACTACTGACTGAAAATCTGATTTGTCTTAACTAGGTTCTGAAAACATATTCATTTCTATCTTTCATCAAACCATTACTTCGCTGCGAAAAATTGTTATTAACTTCAATCATTGAAGTTTCATGTTCTACTGGATGAAAATTCAGTGAAGAGGGATTTTCCATCACAATGGAGGTGTTTTACTGAGGAAGGCAAGAAGATGAATATAAAAAGTACTGCTAGCTAGTTTGACAATTTGAAAGATATCGTTAAAAGGTGAGAATGCATTTTAGATCATCATTCAGCAAATATAGACTCACCTCAGTCCACTTGGGAGAAATACATCTCGACAAAATCAGTCACTATGAATCTTTTATGTGTGGTGTGGATAAAAATCGAATTTATCATTTCTATTTCGAGCTTAGAGAACTTGCTTTGGCTGAGAAAGAAGTGAATAACTCAAGTCTCTCTGAATTTTTGTTTCTCGTACTGATAAGGACACTTGAAGAAAAACTTGTATGCACAGCTATGCACTGAACAAGATGTTCCTTCTAACAAATCAATGATATGAAGCAGAACCAAAGTGGGCGCTCCAGAACTGAACTTTGTGGAACACCTGCATTTATAGAGAAAGGATCAGACGATACTCCACCAACAACCACACCGAGAAATATAACAGACAAGAAACTCTTCAACATAGCACACAATTGAGAGGGTAAACCATAAGATGGAAATTTAGATAGTAGACCCCGAAGTCGAACAAACGTTTTTGAAACGTCGAGTGCAACAGTTCTATAAACGGTTCTATAAAATGCTGCCAAAAATGTGATACATACGACAATGAGTCACTGATCTTCGATTCCGTGTTGTCGATCATTAATCATTCCTGATTACTCCAGATATTTCATAATAATTATAAATATTGCTTTTTCCAATGGAATGGAATTATAGCGGCATTCAGACAAATCATAAGAATTTGAGAAAAATTAACTTCTTCGAGCGGGATTCGAACCCACGACCTTCCGTTTTCTAGACGGATGCTCTACCACTGAGCTATCAAAGACCCTGGGTTCTCCATCGCAAATTTCGGAAGTCATTTTTCTCAAATTCTATTGTTAGTTGTTATTATTCAATCGAGAACCTCCGGCGGTTTTCGACTGACAGAGGTGTTGGAGAAATGACTTCCGAAATTTGCGATGGAGAACCCAGGGTCTTTGATAGCTCAGTGGAAGAGCATCCGTCTAGAAAACGGAAGGTCGTGGGTTCGAATCCCGCTCGAAGAAGTTAATTTTTCTCAAATTCTTATGATTTGTCTGAATGCCGCTATAATTTCATTCCATTGTTAATTACACAGACACTAATACATCTATCGTTTAAATTGCTTTTTCCATTACTTTGAAAACGATAGAAAGCAATGCAATTATTCTTTAATTTCAAGGTAAAATTTTCTTTCCCTTTTCAGGAACTGGCTGAATTCCAGCTGTTTTCCAAGACCCATGAAAATTCATCGAGTATACGAAAATTTGAACAATTGGCAAAGTACCGGTATCAATTCGGGGGTACCTGAGTGGGCACAAAGTTGAGATCAATTGTTGGGATTCCATCAAACCCGCCTTATTTACATTCATTCGCGTTCATTGAATCTTTCCTAATATTTTTTTGGTGACAAAATATTTTAGGCATGATGAGTCCAAAGTTGAATTTCCAGCAAACTTGGTTCTCAATACATTCGCGTCCTATTGGTCATTGGTGGCTTGTTATCCATCATCTTTAGGGGAAAAATGAGCTGCAAGTGAAATTTTCAGCAACAGCTTCAGCAAATTATCAAAATGAACATTCAACAAGTTTCGAACGAACTCTATGATTATTTGCTCCTTCAGCAGCTTCAATTGTTTCGCTACATCTATTTCTTGCGTTCATATAGTCGGATCTCGTTTCTTAACCTACATTTTGGTGATAGCGATTGATTTCCGCTTGTTTCAATGTGACACCCTCAGAACAGCTTGTATTGAACCAAGGTTTCTCAGACTGTGGTGTCTTTGTACTACATGGAATAAATGTCTCTTTCCCGAAAATTGTGGTATCAGAGATTTCTTGAGCACATAAAGTGGAATCACCAGATGGAAACCCTTCTTCGTGTAAAAGCAGAGAAAAACATTCGAAGGCCGCCGCGCCCTAGTCGGACACTGTACTAATACAATAAAAATGAAAAATCTTCATATTTGATATATTTATTGAGAAGGTGGGGTATAGAGAGGCCTCAAGGATTTCGGCACGAATATACGACAATATCTACAGCTAATAACCAATACTTGTTTCGAAAGTGTTTGTGAAATAGTTCTAGAGAAGAGCATAGTTCGTCGACGACGGATAAGCTGTGCTGTTGTTCGGAACAATACCTGTTCATCAAGCCGGTGGTGGGCGACCTAATGGGTGTTCCATCGTTGGACAGCAACCCAGAATCCGTTAAAGTGTTAACTTCGTCTGCCACCAGCCACTCAGGACCACAATGTATGTATTGAGCCAATCCACTCCAAAACTCAGTGGTATTGCTCGACAACACCTTGACGAGACATTAAATATTCAACACTGTCGACTCTACTTGATCGTGGTCAGAACTCGATTGCTTCCTACAGTTTCCCTCCACACATGCGTACACTATACTATCTCACGTTCTCTATAGTAACTTAATATCATGAAATGATAGGCGCATAGGGCGGACTGGCCTGTTACAACACGACGTGTTGGTAGCTGATCATTTCAGGCCGACTTGGTGCTTCTTGTCTAACTGGAGAAAACAGAAGAAATTAAATAATGAGGCTCGAGGTGCTGTAATAGTTTATTACACACCGAGGTGGAAAGTGATTCAATCCTGTCGTGAGATCAGTAAGCTATGATCTCGAGACAGGAATGAAACTTCCTACCGAGGTTTGTTTACCATTTCATTCACAACCATCATATGTCGATTGAAATAAAAAAATATCTGTTTCGTTCTGAACATATCTGAAATATTACATTTAACGACAAATTACCAAGACCCCGGTTTTCTCAGATAATGAGGTAGATATATTAGGCATTCCAGATACTTGTCAAAAATGTCAAATCAATCTAAATGAACCAATACGGCGATATCTGCCCCCAGGAACTTTCGTTTGTTTTTTTTTTTTGTAAGTGTGTGATTGGTTAAAACTGTTATTTGCCCCCCAGACATAACCTTATCTGGAATGCCTAATTGATACCGTGACTACGGGGTGACCAATTGTCACCAATATAAATAAATGTCAGATAAAGTCTAGACTAGATGAAATGAGGGCGGGAAGTAGAGGAGTGTAATGTGACATTCTCAACCTTCAATGACGTTAGTAATGACAGCATCACGTATATGGTTATAAATGATACTTTCGTATGTGTAGGTACGGAGTAAGATATGCAGATATCTGCTTGAGGAAATATTTATTCGACCTGTCAACCCTATTATCTCTACGTGAATCTTATATGGCCGTGCGCTTCAACAAAAATATAAGGAGTGTTTCTTGTGTTCTGTGAGTGCTGTGATAACTCGGAACCCCTTATTCGATAAAATCCTTCACATATTTCGACGGCACCACTGCCTTCTCGATCCTACGCTTTCGATTCGCTTCATAGCAATCAATCGCTTTCGATTCCAGAATAAGAGCATCAACGTTCCCGTCTTTTAGCATTATTGACTCTAGCGTATCGCTGTATTGGCACTGACGACAGTGTCAAATTACCAAATCAATGTATCTTTCTTAGTGCCCCGTTCCAGTCGAGACATACACTCTGGAAAATTGTATTTGCTTTTCTTATTGCCATCCTAAAACGTTGCAACCCGTCGGAATTGAGGAAAATCGCACGAGATCAGTGGCGTGCAGGGAAATTCGAGGCGTATAAAACTGGACAGCAAAATAGGTTGGTGGGGTGAGAAATATTACCCTGTTTGATAATAATAATGAATTATCCATATTTCAATCAATTTGAAAGGATTTTTACAGGAAGTACGTTATCATATAAATCAATGAGACGCCACAGAGTGTTTCGGCTTTCTAAGATAATCAGTCGACTCTTGCCCGTACAAGGCTCTGCCTTCTGGACCTACTCTTGAGAGTTTTGATGGAGGAATGTATGTAAACAACTGGATTATACCAAAGAATAATCGTAACACCAAACAAAATATCTTATTTACTCATACCTGCATCGGCATCTTCCATTGTTCACGTATACTCACCGTTTGTTAGAAGCCTAATTTTTCTAATTTTTTTTTCATTTTTTACCGCTTCACAGTTTAATGAGATTGATGGGTGCTTGGTAGTAAACTTTACTGTGTATCATTTTCATTCAATCTGTAGCGAAAATCTTTCATACAATCTGGATAGGAAGCATATATTTATATGCACATTCTTGCTATATCTGTAACGGTATGAGATACATTGTTGGTTAAATTGGACCAGAGTTGTATTTTCTATAATGCAGTGAATTCATGTCGAGAAGTACAGGCAACCTTGAGTCGTTTTTGAATCGATCTGAAAAATAAAAAACTATGATTTTGATTTTTTTGCTTTGGTATCTTTATTATAGAAAATATGATATAAGTATGAGTAGGTTTTTGAACGAAACACATGAAGGCTACAACATGCGTGTTTTCAATACGATGTTTCGTTCGCCGAGGGCCACCCTCATATAAAGTTCGATCAAATACCTCTCCCTACTTTTTTCACATTTCGTATTACAAACATACCACGGCATAATATTGAGAGTCAACGATTTCAAATTTTTTGGATAAACGATATTCTGGATTTCGCTATATGAATTCGTTCTATTATAGAAATTACAACTTCTGTTCCATTTAACCAACATTGTATCTTATTTTCACCGATATAACAAGTCAATTTTTGACATCACATAAGGTCAAACTTCCTCAGATCGTACGAGCATAAATGCATGTTGTTTGAGTTATTAGAATGCACTCATCATTTCTATCCGAAGTAGTGGTCAATAAAGAACACTGCAAACTGATATTCTGGGTAAAAGGGGTGGTTCAGATAACTGTTATGCTTCAAGTAACGTTGTTGGAGAATCGAATCTAGATTCCAAGCAATGTCAAGGAGGTGATTTTTGGCATTCTCTTCCTCAAAAAAAAGCCGGAAATGGCTTCCTGAACCTTCCCCTCACAATACACTATCCTTATTCAATTATGCAACAACATGCTTGTATAATTGGCTGTAAAGTTCTCAATGAGGATAAAAAATACTCTACAGTAAATTATTTCAAAAAAGAAAAAAGAAAAGAAAAACAAAATTTATTTCCCAACAGATAAATCTATTTACAGGACAATATATATCATATAATGATAATGATAATAAATGAGTATAAATGAAGGTTACTTGAAACTAACTACCAAAAACCGAAAATATCTAAAAACTCAATTTTGAATGCAGTGAAATTGAAGATATAGATGAGAATATGTAAAAGAATGAATGAAATATCGAAAATAGAATTGATAAGATTGATTATTTTCATACATGCAGATTCGCAAAAGAGGAGAGACCTGTAATGTTAACAGAACACCGAGTGAATCGAGGGACAGGAAATACAAATTAACATTCACTCTGCATTTTTGAGGTTTGTAAGCCTCAGAAATAACCTCTCTCGGCAAGGAGTCCCAAAGTTCAGCTGTTCTATCGAAAAAAGATCCCTGAGCAAGAGAGGTTCGACAGGTCTTCAAGTTTACAACAAAGTTGTGGGAATTCTGTACTCGTTAAGTCATCCGTGTAGATGTTGCCAAGGGTGGAACGGTTGATAACAATTCAGAAGAGCACCGACGGTGAAAATATCTATGAAAGAGAGACGAGTGTCCGGCCCTTCTACGATGTTCCAATGAAGTCAGCGAGTCTGTGAGCGAAGAATCAGCAACAAGACGGATTGCCTTTCCCTAAATAGAATCGAGAATCCCCAACGAATATGTTGGTGCCGGAATCCACACATGAGAACTACATTCCAAAACCGGTCATATCTGAGCCTTGTAGATCATTAGAAGCTGACGAGAAGTGAAGTATTTCTTCGAACGAAATAGAAATGCAACTTTCTGGGAAGATCATTTAACGATCGATCCCACATGGCTTTTCCATGAAAGATTATTAGTGATCGTGATTCCTAGCATCGGGATACTCGACTTTGTAGGAATAATCACTCCTGACATCTGAATACTAGATGATGATGGCTTTCCTTGGGAAGAGACATGCCTGGCTTTTCCTATCATTAAAATCCACCAAGTTCATGTTACCCCATTCTATAATTTTTATCAAGTCATCGTTAATTTTATCGACGTGAATGTTTCTTTCAATTTTTGTTTCTCGAGCTGATATGGGGACTCTGGAAGAAAAAAAACTCCGTACTGAACAATAAGTTTCCTCGAGCAAATCATTGATTTGAAGCAGAAACGAAGTGGGCGCCAGAAATGAACCCTGTGGAACATCTGCATTTATCGGGAGAATATCAAATGATATTCCATCATCAACCACATACAGAGACCTAGATGAAGAAATCGATGTAACGAAATGAAAGGAAAATGGAGAAGATGACTGATATAATTAGAATGAATCAAAAATCAATATAAATCCAAATCAGCAGTTGGATTTCTATGATATACAGAACAATGGGAAAAATAGTCCTCTGAAGATTCAAGCGGAACATTTCAATCGTTTGTATTCATAGTCTAATTATCATTATTGAATTCCATGCAGAATTTTTGCGCCTATGTCACCAAACTAGAAACAGTGATGATACAAAAATCGAGTATTCAAGTTTGTTTTTCTTCAAGATATCCACATTGTCAGCTTCTGGTGAAGTCTCTCACACGTGCATCTGTCAGTAGAAATTCGATATAAGTTGAAATCCTTCAAGAAAGTGTTTCACTCAACAATATACCAGTCTTGAGAAGGGGTAATGGCAACTCTGAATCGTGCGACGTGTGGATATTTCAGTGGTATAAACTAGAATTGAATGACTATTGTTGACCGTTTTCACCAATTCAACTCAAAGGTGAGTATTACTCAAGTCATAGGATTTTGTTTGATTCCAAGTAATTCTCAGAGTGAGTTTTGAGTACAACCGGTGTAAATGGCAGCAGTTGATTCAGGAATATCCCTTCTCAATCTGGTTTCATTAAATAATCAAAAGCGATCCTCAAACTAGCACATTGAGTTTAATCAACCAGTATATTCTCTCATAAACGGAGTTCAACAAATATGGAAATTGAAGCGTTTCCTTCATCAAAACTCAAACTCTACAGTTTCAAATCCAAACAATATCTGCTGAGTGCTGAACCCTAGATGGATCTTTCCTATTCACTTTTGTTTCGCAAACATACGTGAATTCAAGTTCAATCAAGTTGCACGACGAACATTAAATCAGAGTGCTTTAAACTTCTCTATCATGCGGAAGTTCCACAGTGAGGCTAGAGGTAGACGGTTATAAATCTGCACTTTAAGCTAATTTATTGTTCTGGGCCTGACATTAATTCCATATCTCATAATCAAAGACGTAATCGTTATGCTTTTCTTCGAGCGTGCAGAAAATCTTTCTGGAATTGGTCTCTAGGAAAATTTGGTACTGAATGTAGGAATCACGAATATTGTTTCACTCCAAAGATCTGTTGACGTTCGTGAGGTTTGGTGATCCAAATAATAATATCAAATGCTGTTTTGGTTCGAACAAGGATCATCTATTTCGTAGATGACCAGTTCAGTTTTTGCCAACGTTTCTCCCATTTTAAATTCATCATCAGGGCTCAAACATCAGTTGATCCATTTTTGAACCACCGATACATTAATGATGCAGAATTTTCGATTACCGGAACGTTGCAGGTAGTGCAAGATTCATTTGTACAAATTTAACTGATCCTAGTTCATCAGTTCAGTGCAAATTCCTTCTCTTGAGATGCTTGCCAAAGTAGCCATTTCAAATCAACATCGTATTCAATTTTTCGGAATGAGTTTCCTAAGCTAGAATGCTGTCTGTGATTTTGCGTAATTCCCCAAATATCAAAACGGAGGCGGAAAATTTGTTTGGAGGGATGTACTACTATTTTCAGCTAATACAATTATGTGAATGTGGCATACATTTCGAATATAGATTCATCTATGGAAAGAAAAGGTGGACAAAATGTTATGAATGGGTTGGTTCTTGTTATTTATGTGTTTCTTATACAAAATGCCATCGACTTCGATCGAAGCTTCAGCAAGTGGACCTTGTTACTATCTCGCTACGCCATACCTCTATGGCATGGGTACTCACGGACCCGTCAACTATGAAACGCGGCAGAGTCATTTCCTGATACGACAGAGAAAAAAAAAATTCTGAACCGCTGGGGCTTCGAACCTACAACCTCTCGTTACCGATCTCACGTTTTGGGCCATTTGGGGTTAGTTGTGGGTAGAATGAAGGTAAGGTAACTCGTGCCGTTCAATTTTGACAATATTTATATTCGTTTCGAAAATATCTAGGTTTCCTTCCAAAACTCTCTTACGCCGTCATTTTGGATTGAATGATCCAAATATTCCGTAGTTCTTCAAAGTAATTCTACTCAAATATACCTTATTATTGGTATATTAGACAAACCTTGCCACCAAAGAATATGGCATAGCTGCTGTCTTCAAGGGATGACTTTCAAGGTATGAATTCCACATGAAAATTGAACATTTCCGAAACATATTTTGACGGTTTTTTTGGCAGTTTTGAAACGCCCTGTCAATTGTCCTATATCGAATGATTGTGTATGAAATAGAACGTGAACCTTGAGCGAATCTTCATTTCTCTTATGTTTATCTTCGAATTAAATTTATTTTAATTCAGTATTGTCTTATTTCACCGGAAATAATAATCTTTTCCCTGTAAAATCCTTACAATAGGTATACAACACTGCATGCAACACAAAAGCTTTACTGGAAGAAAAACTAAATACTATCATGGTACAAGGAAACACGTGTCGAAGTTTTGTAAACCAATTTTTAGCAGAATCGAATAGGAAACTTTAGTATTATGTGTTGAACATTGATCTTCATCAAGTATCGACCAGCGGAATTGAATTCATCTTTCATCTTCCTTCCTACTTTGAAAATTGAATGTCCATTACCAGATAGCGTTTTGTACTGAAAATATTTATGAGAACTGTCATTCTCCTTTTTTTCTGTTGAAAAATAATTAATTTTCTGCATTTCTCTGTAGCCAAAAATATTTTATTTATCTATGTCTATATCATTATTCACACTAAACTGAAACCATTGCCTTGATCTTCATATAACTCATCAGTTGACTATCCGAACGGTACAATTCCATATTCAATTACTCCTGGTGTGTTGTTTCAGCTGTTGAGAGCTAATGGGGATTACTTGTTACCTCATTACCCAATTATATCTACAGGCATTGTTCATTAATTAGTGGTTTCTGATGCCGCTGGATAACACCATCAATATAATAGAACACCATTATTGCATCGGAATAGTTGTCATACACACAATTTCAGAGTCCGCTGTCGCAAAGTTCAACCTAATCTGTCTATATCTACAATACGCGCTAAAACTCGTACTTTGAACTGAGAGACCTCGATGATTCTCACCTCGCATAAGTTTCGACTTCTGAAACGTATCAAATCCCTTTACTATTCCCAATGTCTCCAGTTACTTGCTAGACGTCTTCATTTACAACTTCTGCGCATACCCTGTGGTCATTGTCTGAGCTTATATGATTCAATAATTGAAACGAAGCTGTGTCTTGACTGAAAGTTCAGCAAACTTTTTGATACAATTTATTGAAACATAGTTTTATTAGGTTCTGTTTCCATATAGTGAATAATTTTTCTGACTAGTTTTCATTAGTGGTCCTTCTCAAGTTCAATTCATCATTCCCAGAAATTTAATTTCTCACGATTGAAATGGAAAGCATATTTAATCAAAAACAAGAGTGATTTGTGTGGCTTGTATGGTTGGCGAAATATTATCATCAGTCATATCAATAGGTACCGAAGAGTAAATTGTGCTTGAACAAGGAGAAAACTGTATGTTTGGTCTCAAGTCTATATTGATGAGAAAGAATGAGCTTCAGACTCTAATAATAATATTGAGCTCCAGAAGGAGGTGATATTATTGTCTGTGGTCTGAACTGGTCTAAACACATCGAAAACATTAGCTCAAAGTTAGCTAAAACTCGCGTTGCTTTGGATGCGAAAATCTCCACAATATGAGACAAAGATATCTCTTACCAACTCGAAATCCTACTACATTATACCATAAAAGCCTGATTGGATGTGAAATTTTCAATCATTCACCCGCTCATATGAGGACCCTAACATTATTCAAAGTTTCAAAACGACAGTTGATTTATTTCTGATAGAGTAATCGTTGTACTTACAACTCATCATAGAAATTTTTTTCCTCTGTATAGAATATACTGCGATATTAAGTTATAGTAAAATTTTAATTATGTGACTTCATGGATTCATTCAATATTTATGCTTTTGCTGTTTTATACTCTGACCGTTGACTTCCATTCAGTTTAAGCTATATATGAGTAGCTTTTGTTCAAAATCGAATATATCCAATTAATTAAAATGTTCAGGAATAAACGAAAACTTCTCATCGGTTGGCTTCAGTTCTTGGAGACAGCAGAAAAATCAATTATCAGTGTTTTGGGGAGTAGTTTGAGCTGATTTGGATTTTTTTGTCAAAATGTGAGTACAACCGGTGTAAATGGCAGCAGTTGATTCAGGAATATCCCTTCTCAATCTGGTTTCATTAAATAATCAAAAGCGATCCTCAAACTAGCACATTGAGTTTAATCAACCAGTATATTCTCTCATAAACGGAGTTCAACAAATATGGAAATTGAAGCGTTTCCTTCATCAAAACTCAAACTCTACAGTTTCAAATCCAAACAATATCTGCTGAGTGCTGAACCCTAGATGGATCTTTCCTATTCACTTTTGTTTCGCAAACATACGTGAATTCAAGTTCAATCAAGTTGCACGACGAACATTAAATCAGAGTGCTTTAAACTTCTCTATCATGCGGAAGTTCCACAGTGAGGCTAGAGGTAGACGGTTATAAATCTGCACTTTAAGCTAATTTATTGTTCTGGGCCTGACATTAATTCCATATCTCATAATCAAAGACGTAATCGTTATGCTTTTCTTCGAGCGTGCAGAAAATCTTTCTGGAATTGGTCTCTAGGAAAATTTGGTACTGAATGTAGGAATCACGAATATTGTTTCACTCCAAAGATCTGTTGACGTTCGTGAGGTTTGGTGATCCAAATAATAATATCAAATGCTGTAAACTGTATGTTTGGTCTCAAGTCTATATTGATGAGAAAGAATGAGCTTCAGACTCTAATAATAATATTGAGCTCCAGAAGGAGGTGATATTATTGTCTGTGGTCTGAACTGGTCTAAACACATCGGAAACATTAGCTCAAAGTTAGCTAAAACTCGCGTTGCTTTGGATGCGAAAATCTCCACAATATGAGACAAAGATATCTCTTACCAACTCGAAATCCTACTACATTATACCATAAAAGCCTGATTGGATGTGAAATTTTCAATCATTCACCCGCTCATATGAGGACCCTAACATTATTCAAAGTTTCAAAATGACAGTTGATTTATTTCTGATAGAGTAATCGTTGTACTTACAACTCATCATAGAAATTTTTTTCCTCTGTATAGAATATACTGCGATATTAAGTTATAGTAAAATTTTAATTATGTGACTTCATGGATTCATTCAATATATATGCTTTTGCTGTTTTATACTCTGACCGTTGACTTCCATTCAGTTTAAGCTATATATGAGTAGCTTTTGTTCAAAATCGAATATATCCAATTAATTAAAATGTTCAGGAATAAACGAAAACTTCTCATCGGTTGGCTTCAGTTCTTGGAGACAGCAGAAAAATCAATTATCAGTGTTTTGGGAAGTATTTTGAGCTGATTTGGAATTTTTTGTCAAAATGTGAATGGTTATTGAAAAAAAATTAAAATCAATCTGGATACGAATGGTTTGAACAAAATCACCAGGAAAACATGAATCGCTAGGCAACATATTTTCATTATAGAACTGGAATACAATACATATTTTGATCATAAAAAGTCAACATTGAAAACAAAATCAAAAAAGAGGAACATAAAAGATTCATAAATAAAGAGCAGGTTCTACATCCAAACAGTCTTATGGTACAATGGTTAAGGCTTTCGTGGCCGATGTTTGCAGTATCACTACTATGATTCGGGTTTGAAAGAAATTTTGGCTCAGCTTCGAGACAAAGTAGGTATATTCAACTCTGTTGAACTTTTAATTCTTTTGAGGTTTTGGGAGAGTTATTCCTCAGATAGCCCAGCTATCTCACGATTATTCCTGATATATTTTTTTATGGATATTGCTGCTGAGGTCCAGGTATTTATCGTAACTTTTTTCCGTAGAGGTAAACTATAGCTAATTATAAGAAAATTTTCTGACGTAAGCAGAGAAAAATATTTTATTTGACAAAATTGTTACGTGGCCGAGGTTTGCAGTATCACTACTATGGTTCGGGTTTGAAGTCCGTCGTTTTTTGAAATTTCTTCTTTGTGTTTGTGAAAATCGGCCAATCCGTTTCAAACTGACAAGCGTTTGAAATTTACCCCCATCATTTTACAAATCAATTAATTAAACCATTAACTGCAGCACAATTTCAACTCGGCCAATTTTTTGTGGTAAAACATGTGCAAATATTATTGGTATTTTGAAATGTGGTTTGTTTCAGTTTTTTATACCTCAGTTATTTTGCTGGGGACTCCAAATAGCATTTCATTTCAGTGTCATTCTAATATTGACGTCAATCATATCGATACGTTCGACAATTTTTATAGGTTTCAGAATTTTTTTATAATTTTCAAATGCCTCGTCCTCAGGAAAAAAATTTGAAGCAATTCAATTTACGCTGAAGCTAGGCGTAATTACTATGAAGCAGAAAGAATATTTAATGAGCGCTTCCCAAATAATCCAATTTCTTGTACCTAGTTATAGCAATTGGTCATTAAATTTCAAAGGACTGATTTCGTAATGAGGGCAAAATGATCTGAAAGAAAATCTATTTCAGAAGAACATCAGATCGAAGTTCTGGCAGCTGTTGTTGATGATCCGCAACAAACAACGAAAACGGTACTCACAAATTTCACCCATATAAATTAAAAATTCTGCATAAATGAACATAAGATGACCCGGATAGAATTTCATTTCAATGTCAGTCTAATATTGACGTCAATCATATCGATACGTTCGACAATTTTTATAGGTTTCAGCATTTCTTTATAATTTTCAAATGCCTCGTCCTCGTCCTTCAAATAAAAATGAAGCAATTCAATTTACGCTGAAGCTAGGCATAATTACTATGAAGCAGAAAGAATATTTAATGAGCGCTTCCCAAATAATCCAATTTCTTGTACCTACTTATAGCAATTGGTCATTAAATTTCAAAGGACTAATTGCGTAATGAGGGCAAAATGATCTGAAAGAAAATCTATTTCAGAAGAACAGCAGGTCGAAGTTCTGGCAGCTGTTGTTGATGATCCGCGACAAACAACGAAAACGGTACTCACAAATTTCACCCGTATAAATTAATAATTCTGCATAAACGAACAGAATACGACCCGAAAAGAAGACTGCAGTTTTATGAGGTCATGTCTCACCGCATAATCCAAAATACCGGTTACATCAACTCTAATATTTTTAGTGATGAAAGTACAGACATAAATCCGCACTTTTTCGAAAGGGGCGTACTGACACTCCAGAGAAGATCAACGTATGGGCTGGTATTTTGAAATGACCATATCATAGGTCCAATATTTATGGCAGAAAATTCAAGTGGGCATCTGTATTCGAATATACTCCAAAAATCAGATCCATAACAGTATTCAAGAAGTATTTGGGGCAAGCCCAAATGAATTCACCATAGATGTTGCCTTTCAACAAGATGCTGCCCCCCTTCTCCACTACATACCTGTCCTAAGGGACTTTCATCTGTGGGGTACATAAATTGGAAGGTGTACGTCACGCAGCCACAGTCACTCCAATTTTCACAAACACAGCCTTCAAAACCAGGAACCACTTGACCCTACCCTTTACATTAAAAAACAGGTTATTAGTGCCCTCTTCACACGAGGAGCACGTGACCACAATCGTTATTATGTCAAAAAATAGTAAAAGTTGTAACTTTTCACCAGAATTTTACCCGACCTCGATAGCTTGTGCCGTTCCATAGTTATAAGGGAGAGGACTTTTAACGTTTCATTGTTTAGCCGTTGCATTGGTGTGAAAACAACTCGGAACTTGCGAAAGTTACATGTATTCCTCTGAAACAGACAAGATCATCATGACGGATTTATAGAACAAGCCATTAAATGGGGGCGTCTGGATAAGGGTGCAACTCTCAAAATGTTGAGCATGAGCAGTCAATTCGAAATGATGACATGTAAACGGATCCAAGGGTGTATGCAAGAATGTAACTCTTTTGAGTGAGTGGCAACAAAACTTTTATTCTTTCGTGAAAGTTTTCCATTTGAGACTCCCGGGTTTGATTATCTCGATGGACGTTTATTTTTCTTTGTTGCATACGCTTTATGGGAAATACTGATACAGTACCTATCTCAGAACAGATATTCATGAAAGCGGAAAGAAATTTTGGCTCAGCTTCGAAACAAAGTAGGTATATTCAACTTTGTTGAACTTTTAATTCCTTTGAGGTTTTGTGAGAGTTAGTTCTCAGATAGCCCAGCTATTTCACGAATATTCCTGATATCATCTTTTACGGATATTGTTGCCAAGGCGGCCAGGTATTTATAGTAAAATTTTTTTCCCTCAGGGGTAACCTAGAGCGTTTTATAGTGGAAATTTTTGGACTTAATCAGAGAATAAAATTTTATTTGACATAACACGTCACTAACCCACTATGAGCAAAAAAAAGTTAACCTTCAAACTCGGCACTAGAGCAATTCAGCAGACTGACGAAAATACAATTTAGAGTCTTTTGACACTTCAATATCACCATTATTATGCTTTGAAAAAGTATATATATTCCTTCTTTCCCCGAGTACGGATCTTGTAAGGTCTTGTTGTTTTATCGGGTTACTGGCGTTTCAGGGCATTGATACCTTTTTCACTCGAAGTTTGCAGATAATTTGTTATTTTTCGAATCGGGTTATCCTGAAATGGATAAATATTTAAGATTATATTCACTGTAGGTTGAATCGGGATAACCACCATAATAATTTTGATTCTCCATTGCTGGAATAACAGTCGATTGCACCGTCTTTTTATTATGGGAGCACTGATCTAATGAGCCATCAGAGGTCAATTTATTGAACACCCACTAATAAACCCCCACCCAACTCAAAGAGTCCCTTTGTTAATAATAACAAAAAGTACGTGCAATCGGCTGTGAGAGACCTACCAGATGCCTAAGTCGTCATTGTGATTAGATTCACTAATTGGTTTGTTTAGAGGTCCATCTCCTTTTGTCGTACATTTATTGGAATGCTCAACGAGAATACCAGGTGCAGGCGGCGGTAGCCTCAACGTACACAACTTGAAACTGCACGTAGACAGTGTATTTTTTTTAACAGAAATTTCACCAATGATATCAGACCTGACGCGAATTAAATACTTGGGACGGAAGTTTGTCTTTTTAAAAAATATTTATTTTATAAAGTACAAGTTCGAGACGACTTTCTCTAATAAGAGTTACAAATGGAATGAATAAAATATAACAGAAAAGTAGTCTTGTCGCTCTGAGAGTCCAGTTAACAGATTCCTGGAAATGCGCTGTCAGCATATCATGTTTCCATGAGAGCAGCAGAATTACGGGAACGGTCGTTACATAACTCGCAGCATGAAGTTATATACTGTGTTGGACCTGTAGCTGATATTTTTCGCAACTGAAGTCGGTACATTGAATACCTTAGGTAGTTTCTTAGCCGAATCGATTCATTATTATCGTACAAATAACTAAATCAACTGTAACGTTACAAGGCATTTTGGGTTCGATTGCTATCCAAAGCTCATCCTGACGTAATTTGAAAGGTTGTAACATGATTTTAAAATAATTTTTTGTTCAATATGGTGTGTAATTTACTTGAATCATCCTTGAAAATTTCAAGCACTATTGGTATTACAAGTGAAAATTCATGCCTGTGAATTCTAGCCTGTCAAATGCATTAATTTCTGATCTGATCTGTAATTCAAGAAGAGTACAGTTGATTTCAGGTCCAAACGGTTTCAGCATGAAATTTTTATAACGAATCTTCCGCGACCTTGAACTCATTTCCGAAATTTGTTTCCACTGGGAACTTCAACAATAGTTTGATTTTTTTTCAGAATGTCGTTTTCAAAAAGAGGGAAAAACAATATGTTTTATGTTTCTGATCGGAAAAGTGAACGCTAGCACCACTTATCCATCAGTAGTATTCCAAACAAACACCTCAATTGAAAATGACGTCATCATCAATAAACAATGACATTTTTTCCATTTTTCCGTTCGTTATGAGTGTTATGAGCAACGTAGAGAAAAAGTAGATTATTGTTAGAACGTCATTATTTTGTGTTGGATCAATATTTGTTCTGTGAATTTCTGGGTTTGTAACCCGCCACAAACTGAAAAAATAATTAATTTTGGAATCTATACAAGTATAGAAGGGTAGATTTCGGGGTAGATTAAAAATCTGCCCTCCTGCACTTGTATAGATTCCAATATTAATTCTTATTTTTTCAGATTGTAGTAGGTTACAAATCCGGAAAACTACGAAACAAAAACAAATTGATGTAACCTTATCGACACTGAATTCGGTAAGAAAATTAAAACTGTTAACTTGTAGAATTCTTTGCAACGTCCAATATCTTCTGAACACTGTGAAACAATAATGTTTTTTTTTCTGTTAGTTCTCGGAATGATAAATGCTGAGCTCCACAAAAGATCCACTTTAGAAAATTATTCGAGCATACGCGTTCAAATTCAGTTAGTTACATTCTAGTTTTCCATTTGCGAATTTACTCCAGAAATGTACGTGCCCTGTATTATTCATTCAGTAACCGAGCGGATGAGATTGAAATAACTGGAAATAAACCGAAATCTGGCTATATTACTCGGGATCCGGAAAAATAAAACATTTGTGGAGATGGCAGAGACAAATGAAGGATAAATTTTCCGTAGATAACTCAGGGTATCTGCTTTCAAGTTAAAATATGTAAACGTGTATCCGAAAGTCACCTCGAATTTTGATAATGAATGCAATTTGAACAGCAAAAAATGGTGGCGCGAATATAAAATTCTATTATTATTTTTATTGTTGTGATATAAATTCCAAATAATGGACTGGCCTTAATGACTGTTTTCCATATAACACGATGCGAAATACATTAGAGAGATAAAGGATATTTATGCACATTGAAATGATATTGTGAAGGACAAATTGATACTTCTATACTTGAATTAATCTATCCTTCTTAACTTCTTTTCATCTGCTACATTGAGAAAGGAATTCGCTTAGAGGTTATACTTGAAGTAATCAATATTGCTCATTCCGCAGTCCTCTCTCTCTCTCTTTTCAGGCCAGTCCATGGGTAAAATGTGTTTACCGTTCTTGATCTTCAATATATTATATTTAAGGTCTTCCACTATTTGAACGGACTCAGCATACGACAGGTGAATCCTGCGATATGAAAAGGGTTCTACTTTTTAGTACTCCACGAGTTTTCTTATATAATGAAAAACGTTTTTAGGATTTCACAAGTTTTTCAATATAGAAGATAAAATACCAATATCGCCACAATTGTTCTGCAGTTGTACTACACTAATGAATCAAAATTCTTCTTTAAGAATAATACTACCTGCTAGAAGTGCTAAGGCTCTTCTTGATGAGCATGCCATATAATATTATAAAATTTACCTTCCTGTGCGGGGCGCCATGCCATGACACGCATTTCGAAGGGGAAAATAACAAGTAAACCCGAAGACGTTTGCGGATACCAGCAATCGAAACGTCGTGAGTACACTCAACTTGAAACTGGGCTTCAACATTTTTTCATAATATTTCATTTATTTCTTTATTTAGATTTTTTGACTAGTATCGATACCTCAATTTTCTTGTCACAATATTGTTTCATTTAATTTCTTTATTTGAAATTTTCTTGACTAGTATTTCTTATTCGATGCTTCAATTTTCTTGTCACAATATTATTTTATTTTATTTCTTTATTTGAAATTTTCTTGACTCATATTGCATATTCGATACCTCGATTTTTTTGTAACAACATTATTTTTTCTTCGATGTATCAATCCTTAATTTCGTTATTGACCGAAAATTTGATTTTCCTCACTTGACTTGTATTTTATCCTTTCGTTTTTAGCAGCAGTTTTCAATAGAGTTAATAATAAAGACAATGAATGTCCGAACCGATACCATTAAGTGAAAGTGACGTCATCAATGGAATAACTCCTACGTCATTGACAACCTGAACAATATTCCATCATTTGAGCATGAATTTTACCGTTCATTTATAAAACACCCTGTGTTTTGCAAAATGGTAGAAATCAGTTAAGAAGGGTAGATATTTTCAAAACGTAAATATATTGAGAAAATGAAAGTTGAATGGCAAATCGGAGCTACAGTAGTACGCTATGTTCATGATTCCGCAGAAGCTGCCTGTGAGTCCCGGTAGCGCAACGAGTTGATGCACCGCTCACTGTTCATGATAGGATTGTAGGTGTTGGTTCGAATTCCGACGTCGATACTTTTTATCTTTTTTTTTTCAATTATTTTCTCGTTGTTTTGTGGGTTCTTCTCATTTTCGGAATTTCAGGAACATGCTATACTGTACCTACTTCTTAGTTTCAGTTCTTCATTGAATTGTGTTTGTTAGTTTCATAAATAAATTATTCCAAAATGAATTCTTATTTGAGAAAGGCGGAAAAATTATATGTTTTACTTAGATGATTACTGTCCTCGTGAGGAAAACTAGCACTCTCCTCCCTTATTATACAAATAGCTATTGAATTATCAGTTTGCAGAAACAGGATTATGGCGGCCTCGCTGAGGACAGCGGGACAGACTGCCTGGAAGCGGCTCACTTGATTATGTCTCACACTAATGGCAGGTTTCAATAATGAGAACTTGGCAATGATTGGCTCACCAACCTGAAAATATCCCATATCAAATGGGTTTCCAGTGACAAACCGAGTTCGTGTAGCATCACATAGGTTATTGTTACGAATCTCCTGGCGCCGGCCCTGACGATCTTAGACGAGAGAGCGTCATTTTTCCTGGAACTCTCGTCGCGCGTAGAATGTTCTATACCCAAGATTTGACTCTTCATAGGCGTACGCAGGTATATATACGGGAGACACTTCATCGCGGAGCAGAGTTATTTACTTAGAGAGACAGTTCAGCAGAGTTATTGAGCAGATTATTCGGAGCTTAGTGGAGAAAGCTCTGGTATTGCTAAGTGCGGATGTCGAAGTAGAGAATTTCTATTAAAGAGAAGTTATCAGAGTGTTTAAGTACAGAGCATCGGAAAGTTAGCGGAGCAATTACAGTGATTGTGTTGTATTGTGTGAGTTGTAATAAAAGTAGTTTAGTGTTGTTTGGAGTTTTAATCAACGAACTCAAGGAAATATCTTAACAATAGCAATAATTGGTTTATATACAGATTGAAGATTCTACGAAATCCACAAGTTCCCAAGTTCTATTTCAGGGTGAAATACAGTATCGTGAACACTAGTTACTCGCTTCTCTGATGTACTCCTTCCCTGCATAACCCGCAGTCGTAATCAGCCGAAATCCATCTGCCAGCTGATTAGGTATGATGAATAGGCCCGAGATACGCTGCGAACAAGCAAAGGACGAGTAATCAGCGCCCAATCAGATCGCCATCCACCCATTAGTCAGGTCGTAACCGAGTTACGACTGGCACTCTGTTCCTTGCGCTACGTCACAGCCAACTTCGCAGCGTGCAATTAACGAATTTGTTATCCGAGCGCTATTCAATTATTCTTCCGGTTTCCTTCGATGCGTAATGCTATTCGATTACCCGCAATTGAATTCGGACTACATGAAACAGACTCGGGGGTTCTACGAGTGAATACGGCGAACGGGTTGGAGCCAAACGGGCCCCTTCTGGTGAAGACTCTGATTTCATTTTTATTCCGAGGACTCTGGAAACAGATTGAATGAACGGATCAAATAGGCATTATCATTGTAAAGACTTGTTTCAGAGATCAATTATCATACTGATTACCAAACATATGGTCCTTACAAGAAAATTGAAACAGAATCTGAATAGAAAGTATGGTTATTGTGGATATATCTAACTATCTGGGCCCGGATTCTTGACTTCTCCAAGAGCGATCCCCGACTTGTTTCTACTCACTCGTTTCCAAACGGAAAGTCGGTATTTTTGAACGTCAGGGAGGTTTTGAATCATTAACAACTATTTTTTGACATAATAATAGGAGCTAAGTTCAAACACTCCAAAGTCCATTGCAGATCCAGTTTTCTCCTTTTTTTCCTTACTTTGCGGTTTCATGGTAGTCTCTTTTAGAAACTTGAAAATGGATAATGCTATGAAATAATTGCTCTCCATTAACGATGAACAAAAAAGTTATTACTAGAGCTTTTTCATAGATTTCCCAGTTCATTTTCCTGCTTCCACAGTGTTTCAGTTCAATTTTTGATTTCTATGAAGTTTTCGAGTTTGGTTTATTATCTTCACAGTTTTATAATTTGGTTAAATGTTAGTTTACCGGCTGAAATTTATTCTTTATTGAATATTGATGGGTATGTAATGTATTTTATTAGCCGTGAATGAATAATTTTTTTTAAGAACAAACTGCAGAATATTTGAAAATTGTTATTTGTTGGCAATGATCAGAAATTAATCAACTTCACGAGGTGTACATGATCATGAAAAATATCTATAGTTGGAGGTATTCTATAAATAGATTATGGGGATGTCGCTTTGGAAAGTACATAACGAAGATAAAATAAAATAACTTTCCCAATGTAATTCAAAAATGACATGCAATATTCCATTTATGCAAACAATACATATATTTGAACAAAAAAATAGTTGTATTAGTGGCAAATTTATATTGAATCAATGAATTAATATCACATGATAGGTTGCATGAAACCGGGACAAACATTTTCTTCACAATTAAAAAAGTTAGTTCTAGCTCATATGCGACAAGAAAATACGTAATCGAATGAACATCAGCTGAATAAGTGAAGAACATAGACAAGTAAAGGAATATATTGTAAATAATCCTGACCACTCACTCACAACATAAAGGAAAACATAACCTAACGATAAGCGTTCCCTGCTTTGTTCTATCACAAATCCTAAGAAATGTATTATTTGCTCCCCAGGGAGTGCCGTTCTACTGTCATTTCGTTCGAAAAAACGGTTTTCGTGAGAAGACCGTGGACACGCCTACTTTCTTCCATTTGCTCTACTTCCTCATTTTCAAGAATCGAGACCCTGAGGAATTGCAGGCAAGCAATACCTGCCTAGGTTTTTCTGGATCTGAGTTTTTCTATCAGTTATTGTAATACATTTTGGGGCGTCGAACTGAACAGTAGATAGATCTCAGTTTGCTTCCACTATTTCTATGATCTTTGACCAGAGTCTTGTTCGTGTCACTTTCGCGTCTCATGTATGGAGAGTGTTTCTCAAAGCGAATTGTTATAGCTTGTCGACTATGGCCAATACATTTCTCGTTGTAATCTTTACAACTCATATCATATATCTTCGACTTTCCTTTGTTTCCAAATTCATCTTCTTGGTAACCGAAGATTTATTTTAATTCGTAGAACTCAATTATGCAATGTTCATATTTAGTTTCTTGAAAATATGTTGAAGTTCTCTACTGTATGGAATTTCGGTAAACTTTTCACAACTCCCAGCTTTTCGAAAAGTCGAAGACTTATGAAACGTTTTTCCAAATTCACTAATTCTAACATAATTGATGATGTTAGAATAGCTGGGAGTTATGAGAAGTTTATAGAAATCTCGTATGGTCCTCATTGAACTAGAGGACTTGAACAGATATTCGATAGAATAAATAATATGAAAGTTGTATATGGAACGTCTTATAAATACGAACAACTCCTTGAATGGCAACCCTAAAAATGAATTAGATAACGCAAAAAAGTCGGGATTTCACGGAATGATTTGTCACAATTGTAACAATACATATTGGTCAGAACCGACAAGCTATTGGAACCCGTTAAAACAAGATTTGGCACACAAAAATAACAGAAGGGTGGAAAAGTCCAGTGTCGCGCCCAGCAAACTTTCGACAATGATCTTAGAATCAGTGAAAGCAATTTGAGTTCAATGTTACGAAATTAGTCAAAATAATTAATAGACGAAGTCCTGGTCGGGCTGAAAAAAACCTCCGCGGGCTTTATTGGCATTACTAAGATATAAAAATTACTAACCCAATCCTTCAGATTCAGTATGAGCCTTTTTCTCTTGGAGATACTACTCCATAATACTTGATGAAAATCCATTATTGTACGAATATATATATATATATATATATACATATATATATATATATATATATATATATATATATATATATATATATATATATATATATATATATATATATATATATATATATATATATATATATTCATATAGGGGTTTACTTAACCGCGACTCATGCTTCGCTGTACAATAGCAAATTGTGCAGGAATTTTCTTCATGCTTGAGGAAGCTATAGTATAGCGAAACACTTGTTGAATGGTAAGGCCTCGTTGATCCATGGCTCTCAAACGTTTCGACTTGTGAGGGTTGACGTTCGTCAGCTGGTTAACGGAAACGAACAATATTAGAACAATTTCAGAACGACAATTTAGTAAACCCTTTTAAGTAACAATCTTACAGGCGACTTTATATGATTTGTCTAAAGATACTAACTTTGGTAGCGAAACGCGCGTCGAGTGGAAATAATATCAGATTGGTATTACGCTAACTGATTTATAGGAAGAGTTTCAACTTTACACCTTCGGACTAGCGTGTCTGATGATTTATTTTGAGGCTGGTAGATCCTTCATGAGTCCTGTAAAGATAGTAGTAGTAAACATGGTCGACTTCTTCCAAAGTCCTTCAGCAAATAGGCTTGTTACTAACTCCCTACGTTATACCTCAGGAGCAACATGGATATTCGCGGACCTTTCAACCATGAAACGTGGCAGAATCAGTATCCCCAGCACGACAGAGAGAAATTCACAAAGCAAAATCTTTCTTCTGTTAAGTAGTCGAATCCACGACCCTTGGATCCCCCATATATTCAAGAAATTGGTACGTCATGTCAGGAAGAGGATGAATTTTCAGGACAAACATTCAATGGGATTCTATGAAAACTTTGAATCATATCGAAAATATGTGTCAAAGTGTAAACAATAATGCTTGATTATAACCCTGAAAAATATATACGATGTTGTCGGTTCATACATTTCGAAAACTTCCTTGTGATAAATCCCAAAAAAATTGATATTGATAATAATATAGATAGATCTGATATAAAAAACTGCAAGAAGACAATGGTCACCAGAAAGCAGAGTTCTATGCCATCAATGCTCTCTTCCACAAAAATGATTTCTGTTTGAGAAAGTGATTTCAGCTTTTTTTTCTCCGAGTCAATATAAAAAAAATCAACAAAACGAGAACTTTGTAATATTTAACAAACACTCTTTTGTTGGTATGCATATGACATTCACAGAAAAAGAAAGTCTTTATGAAACAGTAACACTTCAGCCTTTGAGGCGCAACAGACTAAATAAAATAGTTGGCAAGGAAATCATACAAGTTTATTTTTTTATGGTTTCGACGAAAATACATCAACTGTACCGGTTGGTACATATCAAAATTAGCATAAACAAATCAAAGCATCCATTGCCGGTGATACTTCGATTGCAGATGAACTTATTTAATGAGTATTGATATTAGATATGTTTCATACATAGGTACAGAGTGGTAGAAATTACCGATAACAGGTTTCAAGCTATTATTAATTCTTCAGCGTATCAATATGAAACTCATATTTCGATCCGAGAAGACGATAAATACTTTATCACACACCAAGGGACAGTTTTACATCATCTAATCACGTAACGGTTAAATCCAACCCATGGTTCCAGAGATCAACATCTATTTCTCCAAAGGATGGTCGATCATTCAGACCAAAAGATTCGTCAATGAAAGTTGTCAAAAATATCGGTTTGAGTGGCCACTTACCATACGCCGCTTACAGAACTTCTCTTCATAAACTTCTCTTGATTGGCTGAACAAATTGTTCTGAGATGACTTCTGAACTGAAGTACCTTGAGTTATTCTGGTGTATCAATTATTGCACTTGGTATAATCGGTGCAAGGAAGTGGATTTGACTCAAGTTACTCTTGTACGATCTGTCAATTTTCAATCGAATCTGAGCAAATAAGCTCCTGTTACCGTATTCAAAAATTATATTTCCCTTCATGTTGAGTGAAAATATATATATATCATCAATGCTGTATATTTGATTCTAGTTTCGTATGCTGAGAATGAGTGACTTCATATATTCAGGACAGTAGTGAAGTCTGTTTTCATCCCTCCTATGAAATATTCATCTGAGATCATCACTCTTTCAATAGACATGACTCACATCTCCTCCACAGATTTGTTTTTAATATTTTTTATTATAGAACATCTACCTTGTTACGAAGTCTGCAGTTTTGTCTAGGTTGTCTTCTTCCTCGCCAAGCTCTAACAACGCTATCCATCCTCGCAGTCTATCTCAACCTTTGACACACAATGTTTGCTCAGCTCCGCCTTTTATCCTGACAAACGGCCTTGTTAGAGCCCCCAAAATATTTCCTTGGAGACGTCTTCTCTCAATAAAACACTAATCTCCAGCCATTTCCGAGATCGATGTCATATCCCCGGCCCCATGTTCCCGAATGGTTCCAATTCCAGACGTGATTTTTTTACATTTGGCCTATCGAATGCAAAGTTTGACTCTTCGGGGGTTTATTGTATACTTCGACTACGTGACTTTGTTGTTGGTGTGGAAAACGAAGGGGATGTGTTGTCTGGTCCTTGTTAAAATATCCTGCCAACTCTACGATTTTATTCGAGTCGAGGGGGACAAGAAGTCGAAATATCGATTGCCGGTGAAATGTTTTCGAAGGAATATCAATCCAGTTATGGAGTGAATGGAGAAACTTATACGATACATACACGGTATGGAGAAGATTGAACATAGCGATGCATTTATCGGTAAGACATCACTCGTCGCCAAATGAACTTGAATATTTACAATTCACAGAAAGATTTGCAGTTTTAAATCGAATTATATATGTAAAATTTCTGTGACTTCCAGACGCTCTCCATGTTGCGCATTTTGGTGCTGATGGTCATATTAATGATCGATGGAAACATCATACTCTTCAAAAAAATAATGGTCAAAAAAACTTATTGAATACAATTCAATGAAAAATCTTAATTCAAATTGAAAAAAACTTTCTGTTGATTTTCTCACAGAAGCGTGTTTTTCAGTCTATTATTTCATTGTTCAAATAACTTCAACAAAGGGTCAGAAAAACATTTTTCTGCAACTCTAGTCTGGGAAAAATCACATCGTTGTTGTTATTGTGATGCATTTCAAACAAATTGAATAACTTTAATATTGGCAATTGCTCGAATTTTCATACAAAGATTGATATAAATGATATAATTTTCAACTTTGTATTGTGGATTTCGAAACGAATTGAAATGTTGAAAGTGGAAATTCACACTAATCCACCTGATTTTGTGGTCGATGTAATTTGTCTTCATTGTTCTCTACCACAATCTGGAAAATGAAAATGATTATTGGAATCTATACAAGTGTATGTGGTCAGATTCAAAATAGTAGTAAAACCACTTTTTTACTTACCTATCCATCACTGGTCAACAGCCCCAATACATTCAAAAAATGATTGATAAAATCAATATATGATTTGAACGCAGGGAAAAGTATTGGAGAGAATTTTGAAAATGAATATTGTTGAATATCTTGAAAAAAATTATATTTACAATAATTTTTGAATTGATAGATGGAAAATCCCAACTTTTTTCCCATTTCTGAATTGAACTGAAGCTTCTTAACAAAAAATTAAACGATTTTCTGTATTTCTCACTTACAATGGGTTAACAATACCGCGACACGTGTTCCGCTATACAAAGCGTCCTCAAACAAGATCTTTGATATCTGCTTCTCATTCAGTACCTAGTCATGATCTTTCACTATCAAAATTGAAAAATTTTAGATTTAGCGGATTCAGGTACGAATTGCTACAACTTGATCTACAAAATCAAATATGTGGTCAAAAATGACACTGCTCTGAAATAAAAAAAATATATCGCAGATTTCTATTCACGGTCGTGTTTTGTTTTTCCTATTTAGTCCAGCCTATGAGCATTTTCCTGTGTATTCATCCCTTACAGCACCGATTCTCATGAAAATTTGGAATTAGGACTTACATACCCTCTTTCTCGAAATCTACCCTGTGCCGAGGGTTGCTTTCTCCCTGGGGGTGGATGCCACCCTTTCTTGAGGGTGAAATTTTTTTTTCGAAAATAAGTGAGGAAATCATTAGATTGACTAATTCTAAGCACTTTTTGTTCAATGAAGTTTTTCCTGAAAAGCAATACTTTTCGACTTATTGGCGAGTAAAATTGTCGTTTTTCAGGAAAAAAAAACACGTTTTTAAATCCTTTTTCGCGAATAACTGGAAAAATATGCATCTAATCGAAAAACCTATCGAGAGCAAAATTATAGCTTTTGAAAAAACAAAGGCGATCGTTTATTTGTAATGTATGCAAACCCACTACAAACTGAATAATGGCTTGTTGAAAGTTGATTGGTATTTTCAAACGCCGAAATGGAAAGATTCTACGTACAATAACCAAAAACCAATGCATTTTTCGGGCAAAACTCATTGAACCTTTTTTGGAGTGCTTCAAAAATCCTTTACTTTTGTTATCCACAAAAATTTCTAGTAATAGAACTGACTGAGGTATGAAGGAAATAATGTTGAATCCTATTTTTTCGTTAAAAAAATGTTAATAACTCATCCTCTCTCCCCCTCCCCCTTCGAAAAAAATCATTGTTACTCCATAATTCACTCCATTTATGTTCTAATAATGAGTTCTGAGCTTTCCATCAATAATTGTAAGTACTTAATTTTGGAAAAAATTGAGATTGAAAAGAAAAAATCACATACGTAATTCAGGGAAAAATCACCATTTCTTCGGAATGACTCGAAAAGTATTGATCTTATGCAGAATTTTCTAGAGGGCAGAATTGAAGGTTATTCTTGTCTGAGAACTTTAGTGTTTCATTTTTTCTGCAGGATGAAAATAGAGTAAGATATGGCCAGTTAAATATTGTGAGGGTTCGCGCAAAGTACCGTTTTTTGGTCCTTCTCAGCATGAACCTTTTCAAAAATATGATCTGAAACAAAAAATTATGTGAATGAGCTTATAGCTCTTGAAGAAAGCTACAAAATCCTTGTTTTGGTGGATTTGATTGCTTAAAGACTAAGCGAGTTATGGGAAAAAAACCAAAAACAATTTATGTAGAAATTAGAGTGTGTACATTATTATATTGAAGAATACACATAGTAACTATATTTTAGGCTTAGTGGAACTATATGATTTCAATCGATCAACATTCAAATCTAGACTCAACATTTTTTTAATGGGGTAGTTATCACCCTTATAAAATCAAAAGCAACCCCGAGTACAGAGGTAACTTTAAAGTAGGGTCTCAATCTGAATTTTCATATATTGGGTTTTCCGGTTACTCAATAACAATTTCGAAATAATTTTTCAATGAAAACTATCATAAGGGTGGTTTTAGGGGTCGAAAATGTTCAATAGATCAGAAATTGTCTATTAAGGTTAATTCAACGTATTCACATATGACTGCACGCTCAAAACTAGTATTTTGAATTTTTTTTTTGGATAGGGGTAGTTTTCACCTCTGATGAATAAAAATTAACCCCAGGCACAACCTCAACTTTGAGATAGACGGTAGATATAAGCTAAATCTCAAATTAAATGCAAATAGATACTGAATAAGTTGAATAACTGTCAAATAACATGTTAATTATTATTTTCTGATGATATTCTGTCACAAGGGGAGGTGTTGAGGGCTGACACTGATTACAGAACCATAAATTATATGAAAAATCATCAATTCATTGATTTTACTGATATTAATATGAATTCAGTTTATTACATGCTTCAATCTAGAATTTTGATATTTTTTTTCGAATAGGCGTGGTTTAAACCCCCCTCGAAAAAAGCAACCCTCGGTACAGGGTAGATTTTGAAATAGAGGGTTAGTAGAACCTATATCCAAATTTTCATACGAATCGGTGCTGTATGGGATAAATACACAGTTTACAGTTTTTTACCGTCATAGACTGGAGTCATTCGAAAGAAACGACTTTCAGTAAGTACTTAGATTCCTTTTTGCGGTTGCTCCTTCATATTTGTTATTGAGAATATCCGACGGGTGAATGAACGTATCTTTGTAGCACCCATGGACCTAAGAAGTCCCTTATTCTTTCTGTTAGTAATCGAAAAAGGCTACAAAACCATCAGAAGGTAAAAATCTCAAATCAGAAAAATATCACAAGAAATCATAAAATTAGAGTCCACTCGTTTCAGAAAAAATGGTACCGGAAGGGAACTAGACATACAAAATACTACTTTCTCACCTGCGCCTCCATCAGAGATTATTCATGCCTATAAAAAAATTACTCTCATGTTATACCATTATATGGCGTTTTTATTGCTTACTTGCCCACTACATGCCCCTGTGGGTATAAAATTCACTTTATGGTCCACATAGGCTTCGAAGACACCAATCGTTTCAATTTTTATTGTTTCTCTTGTAATCATATTATCTGATCAAAATCGAATATAATTATTGATTTTTCTCGAATATTCATAGTGCTGATGAAATAATTAACTAGTATGACCTAAGTGCATGCACTACTGGTATAAATAGATATATATATATCCTCTTGGGCGTCTTACGAACCCTCGAAACAGAGGTTCTAGGCTTCGTGAGATAGTCGCCCTCGGGGCATAAACATCTGCTTTGTACCCTTGGTAAATACATAACTATCATTTCGACCTCAAACACGAAACCTGGAAGTGATATTCAAGTGTAAATCAAGTTCAATCGTAACTTTCTCGTTACGTCACCGCCAATATATGTACTAGTTTCAGCAGTTTTTGTGTGGAAAACAATAACTATACTAGATATCTGGTAGTAGTTGCATCGTGTATTTTGTTCAACGACTAATGTTCATTTGTGAAATCAATTCAGGTCGATGAACTACATCCAAGCAAATCCCTGTGATTGCGCTGACCCTGCTGTACAAGTTTCATTAGACCCTACTCAGGGATGATTTTATATTCAATGAAGCCGAACTCTCAGATCTTGAGAAAGGAATGTTTAACGAATGGGAACGAGTATATAAATTTCAACTGAGAAAACATATTCATCTGATTCGGAATGAATTTCCTCAGCAGTGTACACCATGGTCACATCTTTAAGCGATGAGAAAAGAGATCTACACCATTTCTTGTCATCTATCCCCTCATTTAATCTGAATATTTTATCACTTTTTCTAAGAGTAGAAGTATGTTCTATAAGCATGCGACAACTGTTTCCGTTCAGAGAAGTTCTTTACTCCATGTTTGGATTTGACGTTGAATTTTTGGTATCGTTCCCTAGATTTATTTCATGTGACAGTTTGGCCCGTATTTGTGGGCCCGTATCAGTGGTTTGTCAAAATTTCTCATCACAAATCTTCAACAGATTTCGCACAATTTCATTTTTGTGATGATCTCGAACTATGCCAATTTATCAATGTGGAAGGAAAGCGAAAATTGAAATTACTTTTGTGATATTTCATATCGATATCAGGAAATGGATTCTTTCTTCTGTTTTTTGAGTTCTTAACCTATCACAATCTAAAAAAAATAAGAATTGATGTTGAAATCTACACAAGTGTAGACGGGCAGATTTCTAATCTGTCCCAAAAAGATGCTGCTTTAACTGAAAAGCAGTTCCTTCTGAGTGGAACGCGTTCTATTAGTCAGTTCAAAAAGTGTTTAAGATGCAAGCATACGCAGACAGCATCATAAAAGCAGATTCCTTCTGCGGATGCTCTCATCTTGAACACTTTGGTGGATATGGATCGCGCCTGGCTGCTACTCTTGAAAGAGATGTCAAATATAGAATTTCTGATATCTACAGAAAACGAACCGAAAAACGAAACTAGAGGAGAATATTTCTTGTGAAAAAGTTTAGTAAACGGAAGCGGATTTGGTTGGGGAAACGTCAACGATAAATATATGTAAGTATTGGTTCTTGTAATTTTTTTAGTCAAATTTGAGAGAGTTGCTGACTAATAGATCGTCTTTCACTCAGAAGCAACTGATTTTTAAATATCGCAGCAACTCATCGGGGTAGATTGAAAATATGTTATTCTACACTCGTGTAGATTCCATTATCAATTCCTATTTTTTCATATTGTGGTAGTAGGAAACTAGAAGGAAGGATACATCCACCACAAAATAATGACATTCAACCAGTTCTCAAGTTGAGATATCACTTACGCGGCATCTTCAACGAATTTCGCATCAATTCTCTACACAGCAAGTGTCTGCTGGCATTGAGAAAGATTATAGAAGCTATACCGAAAAACGTTCCGAAGTTGCAGAATTGGAAATATGTATCTCACGCCGATAACCGTATACAATTCAACCCCCATACATCTTCTGACAATTGTGATGAATAATAGCTCCTCTTCTATTATTCTTTTGCTGCATCGTGCGTTCGATATACTGCTGACTTCTATTGAATCAACGATTCGAGGAGAATCGAGGCTATCGCTGAGCAAAGGAAAATTGAAAAAGTTAAGGCCCATAAAAAAAGGTCGGCGGGTATAAAAAAACACCCGAATGGAGTTATCGTAAACTGAGTTTTATGGGATTTTGATTATTGAAATGCTGAAGGGACTGGAAAGTCCGAGATTGACTGGTGTTCAGTAGTTCATTCCAGCCGGAAAATTACAAACGTTTATCATTGGGGTTCACGAGATATTACGGGAATGTTCCTTCAGATAAAGAATAGGGGAGATGGTGGAAAAAACACCTGATTGGAAATACGTATTCGCTATTCCAGTGGGTCCTTGTGGGTCAACTTGAGTTTGAAGTATTCATCTTTCCCAAAGGGGCACAGAATAGTTGATGTCCTTTGCCAATGGAGTTTTCCCCCAATGATTCACAACCTTCAAATGTTTGGAATCAATGGATTTATATCTCCCTTCTCAGCTCACCATGTTCGTTGACCACTGCATGGGTTTTTCCCCAAATGTTCACCCGAAGAATGAGAAAATGAAAAACTTGAAATATTATCTATTTATCATTCAGCTGGAGTTGAATTCGTTTAACTTACTGATTAGTAAAGTACGGTCATGAAAGGTTGTCTCCCTCTTAACTTTCGAATGGGATGAGATATCAACGTCAAGAAAAGTTCACGTGAAAAAACATTATTTTTTTGTTGATTTTTGGCCTGGAAAAATATTTGTGCGACGTTGATTGTCGTCAAGAGGACGGTGTCATCATTATAATAGGTGTATCAACACTTGACATAGTCAGTGGGCATACTTGAAGACTGGCGTTAAATCAAATCATCTTTCGAACAATTCGTTCAGGCCAGTCTCAACTTACCTACACAGTAGGTTTCGGCTGGCACCTGTCAGAAAACAACTACTCCCCTGGCTACCACGAAGGGCATTGAATTATATCCGACCAGGTGCCAGTGCAGGTTTCTTCACCGAAGTAAATCCTGCATTTGCTTTCGTCGATACAAATGAAGGAATTGATTTTCAATTATAGGGACGGACACACTTGCAGACCGGTTTCGGGCTATTTGGCCACTCGTCAGTGCAAGGCAGTGCCATCATCAACATAAGAGTCGATGATTTCCCATAATTAAAAATCAAACTCCTACACGAGTATCAAGCCCCGGCCAAAGCTGATGCGAACAACGAAGTTATTACGCCATCTACCAATGGATGAGGTATTCCAAAAGCAAACCGAATTCGCCCATTCCTCCGGCGAGAAAAATGTAAAAACACTTGACATAGTCAGTGGGCATACTTGAAGACTGGCGTCAAATTTGAGACTGGCCTGAACAGATTGTTCGAAAGATGATTTGATTTGACGCCAGTCTTCAAGTATGCCCACTGACTATGTCAAGTGTTTTTACATTTTCCTTGCAGGAGGAATGGGCGAATTCGGTTTGCTTTTGGAATACCTCGTCCACTGGTAGATGGCGTAATAACTTCGTTGTTCGCATCAGCTTTGGCCGGGGCTTGATACTCGTGTAGGAGTTTGATTTTTAATTATGGGAAATCATCGACTCTCATGTTGATAATGGCACTGCCTTGCACTGACGAGTGGCCAAATAGCCCGAAACCGGTCTGCAAGTGTGTCCGTCCCTATAATTGAAAATCAATTCCTTCATTTGTATCGACGAAAGCAAATGCAGGATTTACTTCTGTGAAGAAACCTGCACTGGCACCTGGTCGGATATAATTCAATGCCCTCCGTGGTATTAGCCAAGGGAGTAGTTGTTTTCTGACAGGTGCCAGCCGAAACCTACTGTGTAGGTAATTTGAGACTGGCCTGAACAGATTGTTCGAAAGATGATTTGATTTAACGCCAATCTTCAAGTATGCCCACTGACCATGTCAAGTGTTTTCACATTTTCCTCGCAGGAGGAATGGGCGAATTCGGTTTGCTTTTGGAATACCTCGTCCATTGGTAGATGGCGTAATAACTTCGTTGTTCGCATCAGCTTTGGCCGGGGCTTGATACTCGTGTAGGAGTTTGATTTTTAATTATGGGAAATCATCGACTCTTATGTTGATGATGGCACTGCCTTGCACTGACGAGTGGCCAAATAGCCCGAAACCGGTCTGCAAGTGTGTCCGTCCCTATAATTGAAAATCAATTCCTTCATTTGTATCGACGAAAGCAAATGCAGGATTTACTTCTGTGAAGAAACCTGCACTGGCACCTGGTCGGATATAATTCAATGCCCTTCGTGGTATTAGCCAGGGGAGTAGTTGTTTTCTGACAGGTGCCAGCCGAATCCTACTGTGTAGGTTATTTGAGACTGGCCTGAACAGATCGTTCGAAAGATGATTTAATAGGTGTATCTCATGAAACTTTGTTTGAGACATAACCTGACCATTTTTTTGCCAAAAAAAAATTGAGTAGGCACAACTTTCAAAGCCCCAGTAGTGGCGTTACTTCAAATAGTTCACCAACTGAAAATACAGTTCTCAATGCCTTGCGTTCGTACAACTAGTCTGTAGTTGATTAAAGTTTGTACATGAAGCCAGAAAACCAGAGACATATATTGTCAGGAAGCTATGTGAATCGGCTGTTTGAAAATCTTCTTTCATTTCACAATTATTGAACGCAGCGAAGACTACGTATCAAACCATTCGATTTTAACAGAAACATACTATAGCCACCTCATACTTACACTTTCAACTCGAACATGCGATATAAATATAAATAACCGCAGTGCTCCAGGCAGGTAAATAACAGTTGTGAAATGCCCTCGTTTCGTTCATTAAGGGTATTGCCATCACAGAGCGATCCTGATTTCAAACGAATAGGGAAAGATTTTTTCAGTTTTATAAACTTTTGGGCATTCATTGTTAGGATCATTCTTCATCGCTTCATACATTTCGAACAGAATTCAATTTTCTCGTGAACATTCCCATTGACGTATTTGCACTGTGAATGAATATGTGAATAGAGGAGATTGCTATTTTTCTTTTATGTAATGTCTATGCGTAACAATCTGTACGTATTTATTGTTGAAGCTTTCGATGTTGTATTAATGTTTGTGGCATTTGTGATATTCACACTATTCTTTACACACGTTTCCTTTCACACTGTGATCTCAGTGGAATCGATAAAATTCATCATTATCATAATAATAATGAAAATCCGTATTGATGACGTGATCAGTCAACGTTGACACCTTGTTTTCCGATTCAGAACACTCATATTTTTTATTTCTTTATTCAACGTCGGCCTATTTCCGCTACCAAGGCCAATCACCGACGCCGATGAGCACACTTCCCCCAACCGGAAATTTTTCCGAACCCTCTGGTATTCCAACCAGAGGTAGGGATCTGTAACGAGACCAACATCCATGGACTCGGAACCGACAGCTTTACGTCCCCTCCGAAGGACGGCTTATCCTCAATATATCTTGTGTTCATTGATATGTTGTCTGCGAGGTATTTCCCTGCATGGTCACCCATCCAAGTACTAATCGCCCTCGGCGTTGCTCAACTTCAGATATCGAATGACTGTCAGTCAACCTGAAGAGCTGGGCCATGCCCCAGAACACTCATATTTTTCAATCGAAATCTGATTATCGAATCATGCTAATACATAGGCATTCGATTGCCTTTCATCTCTAGGAACGATGTGAGATGCCACATTTTGTTAATGTGAGCTCGATACGTCGGGAATTACCTATATTCTCAATTTGAAGAAGCGATAGTTGAAAAATACTACTGGCACTCCCCACTGTTAACTATCCACAAATAGTCAATCGTTGGTAACAATCCTAGTGGCATTCTCATAACGGTTACGAAAATTGAGCCCTGGCGGAAAAATATTCGGAAGGATTCTAGTCATAACAAAATAATGGAAAAACTGTACTTGGCGGACCAACAGCTATGAAACTGTTCATCTCTCTCCCGAACGAAACAGAAGCATGTATCATCACTGTAACTACCGAAAATACCTCGCATTCCGCACATAACACGTTTTCCGCCAACCAATCGAAAACCATCAGTATCCAACTACGGTACGCTGTAACGAGGAATATGTGGACGATGCCAAACACTGCCGGCAATTTGCAGAACGGCAAAACTATCACCTTTCGACGGAACGAATTCCAATTTGCAGTTCGCAATTTGTATGAGCCTGCAATCGATCTGGCGAACAAGTATGGCATCGTTCGTTACTCTCGATGTGGAATCTCATTTTCGAATTTTTGCTGTTCGGAAACTTTCGATGATTCTTCCTCTCTAGTGGTGTGTTTTTTTTTCATAAACAGATTCACACGAAGAGTAGCCTTCAGTGTTCAATAACACTTCTCGTCAGCTTCTACTGATCTACAAGGCTCAGATACGACCTGTCATGGAATACAGTTCTCATGTGTGGAGTTCGGCACCAAAACATTCATTGAGGCTTCTCGATTCTATTCAGAGAAAGGCAATCCGTCTTGTTGGTGATTCTTTGCTCACGGACTCGCTCACTTCATTGGAACATCGTAGAAGGGTCGGAGACTTGTTTCTCTTCTATAGATACTTTCACGGTCGATGCTCTTCCGAATTGTTATCAATCGTTCCCCCCTTGGAAATATCTACACGGATGACTCGACGAGTACAGAATTTTCACCCCTTAATTGTGAATTTGGAAACCTGTCGAACCTCTCTTGCTCAGGGATCTTTTTTCAATAGAACAGCTAAGGTTTGGAACTCCTTGCCAAGAGAGGTTTCCTGAGGCTTACAAACTTCAGAAATTCAAAATAAATGTTAATTCGTATCTCCTGTCCTTTGATTCACGCGGTGTTCTTTGAACATCACCGGGCTTTCTTTTCGTGTGAATCTGCATATAAAAAAAATGCGTGAATCAAGAGACAGGAGATACGAATTTATAATAACTTGAAATTTTTTAAGTTGGTATGCCCCAGAAAAAACCCACTTCGGTGATGAGTTCCACAGTTGATCTGTTCTTTCAAAGAAAGATCCCCGAGCAAGAGAGGTTCGACAGGTCCTCAAGCTTACAAATAGAGGTGGGAATCCTGGACTCGTCGGGTCATCCGTGTTGATACTGGCAAGGGTGAAACGATTGATGAAAATTCAAGAGAGCACCGCCCGTAGAAATATCTATAGAAGCGATCGATATCAAATAGTTTTTCTCTAATCTCTCATTTATTACTGATCGTACTCTCTGCTATCGAGACATTTAACTATGTAGGAATAATTCTCCCTGCCATTTGAATATTAGTTAAGATGGGTGTTTTTATTTATATACAGATTCACACGAAAGGTGAGCCTTTCGACGTTAAAAGAACACCGCCTGAATCAAGAAACAGCAGATACAAATGAATCAACATCAAATTTAAATTTTTGAATTTTGTAAGCCTCAAGAAGAACCTCCCTTGGTAAGAAGTTCTGAAGTTCAGCTGTTCTATTGGAAAAACTCCCTGACCAAGAGAGATTCGACAGGTCTCCAAGCTCACAACAAAGGAGTGAGAATTATGTACTTGTCGGGTCATCCGTTTCGATATTACCAAGGGGAAACTATCAACGACAATTCAAAATAGCACCGACCGTAGAAATATAAATAGAAGGGAGACAAGTCTCTGACCCTTCATCGATGTGAGCGAGTTCGTGAGCAAAGAATCATCAACAAGACGGAATGTTTTGATGCCGAGCCCCACACATGAGAACTATACTCCAGGACAGACCATCTTTGCCTTGTAGATCAATAGATGCTGACGAGTTTTTTTTTTCGGATGCAATGGAAACCAAGCTTCTGGGAAGCACTTTGAGCGATCGATCTCACAAGGTTTTCCTATGAGAGATTATTACTGATCATAATTCCTAGCATCGGGATACTTGACTTTGTGGGAATACTTACTGACATCTGAATACTACATGATGATAGATCGACTTTCTTCAAGTTCAAGTTATCCCATTCTATTTTTTTCACCAAGTCATCGTTAATTGCCAACTAAGTGCCAACTAGTATGAAGAGTATATACTGTCTTCCGCAAAACTTTGCGCTCAATAAGATGTTTTCTCCACCAGCGAATCATTGATGTGATGCAGAAACGAAGTGAGCTCCGAGGAATAAAAAAGATGATCATCGTTTGGCCAAAAATTGACCATTATAGGATAGTGTCTATCGTGTGAATGAAGCCGATGAAGTATTTTCGAGAATTGCCTATAAAGACGAATGATTGCCTAGACCCCGTTGAGAATTATGTTCGATTCCAAATGATCAATTTCCTGAAATGACGCTTTTATTCCTGGGTGTTGTAAACTCTTCTGTGCTCGGCTGATACTGCTGATTGTGGAAGTAATACCACTAACAAACGATTCACTCGAAATGGACCTAATAGTAGATTATACTACGAGTCAATAATGATAGCTATTATTCTCTAGTAGTATACTCTACTTTATTCACGACTAATTCATTTATCGTAAAATAATGATTTTTCAGTTTCATTCATCTCAGTACAAATAAACAAACACCTACCTACCTACGCGTTTGACACTGACACTTTAGAGTGTCAGAGGGAATAAATACTATTATTAATCCATCGCCATTATTCCCTACGGGAATAATATATGGTATTATACTGAAGATCTCAACACTTATTGCCACCAATTTTGGTGCTGGAGTTTCTGAAAATATCTTCATTTCTAGAAATATTTGGTAAAAGGGTGATATCTAAACAATGAGAAATTCAACTGCGGTTGCTATTTCAGAGAAATTGATATTAGATTCTGTACCAAAACGATAAAATATGCAAACAATTTTCGAAGGTAATACCACGAATCCTTCGAATTCAATCGATAAATTTTCATTTTCCACCAAAACTTTTTTATTTGGCAAAAGTATGAAAACAAATCGATTGATAAAGTCACGAGTCCGTATGACGAGTGATTTTATCTAATTCGGTTTGTTTGAATGCTTTTGCCTCAAAATAAAAAAGTTTGAGTGTTTCGAAATTGAAAATTTATCTTATAAAATTTGAAGAACAAGTTGTATTTGGAGACACTATTTATTTAACAAATAGAAGGAAGAACAATTCAAATTGATCAGTATTTCATTAACATAAGAAGGAAAGGAGAATAGGTGAAAATTTTACAAATTTGAAATGTCAAACAACGACTTATGCCTTCTATGATAAAGAAGAGATATAATGCTTACGCAGTGCATGATAATGCTTGCTGACGATACCAAGAGATGGCCTCACACCTCCCATTGTACAAGGTTGATAATTGAAAATTTCTTATGTTATGAAAATCGCGCCAGAAGAAACATAAAATCATTCGTTATGTCGTTGTATCAAAATCTTCATGCAACGGTTTTTTCTCATGCCACAAAAAATGAATTGTATTCAATAAAAACTAATTGTACGCCATCTTCATTTGAGTTCAGGAAACCTTAAATATTTGAATCGGTCGTTCGCTATATCTGTCATAAAGTTGGGGTTATGAGCTATTTACGTGTTTGAATGTTGATTGAAATGAGTTGTTTATGTTGTTATTATGCTGAAAAAATGAAAAGTGAATGACTATTAATAATGACGTAACTCTCCATTCATAATAATTTATATAAATATGAGCCAGTTCAATAGAATCGACGCGGTAAACCGTGTAGTTTTGACAGTTCAAAGGTGAACAACGTTTTATCAAGGGTCAAGGACCAGGCAGTTTTATCAGTATAATACCCAATGATTGGCTAGAATAACCATAAAATAACCCGCTACTATTGGTTGAGATGCCAAAAACGTCACATTTCGACAAGTGAAAAAAATAATCATCATAAAACTAGCTACAGGTGAGATCTGGACAAGACGACAGGTACAGTAACAGTATAAACGTGAGAGAAAACGAAAAACTGAAAATTCGGATGGAATAAGAACATAACTGAATAGAAGATTTCGAATATCGATTTGAATATTATGAGATCTTCTCAACTCTTCCCAAACAGGTTTCGTGTACTCAAAATTTGATTCGTGAAATATAGACCCCGAAAGTTCAGCCAATGAGATCGTTATTGATGAAATACATTCGTAAGTTGCTTGATTGAAACTGCAGCTTTGTAAACTCTTCCTACGATTCCACAGTTATATAAAGGAATTGGCAAAATAGTTTAATACCACTACCACTACTGAAAATTAATTCTCATTCCGCCTGTCTTTTCCAACGTACTGACTCCCAGAAAGAATGAATCTGAAATCGATCACACATAATTTTCTTCCATTCTTTTGATTTCTCGTCTTCGCCTCTCCTTTCACCGAAATAATTTAGCCGGAATGCAGTAGGACTCTGAAAAAGGCCATCGTGGAACCGCGTGCCATAAAAATTAATTGTACACCAATGATTTTTCTTTG
This sequence comes from Zygogramma bicolorata, assembly GCA_032362365.1. Classification (NCBI taxonomy): domain Eukaryota; kingdom Metazoa; phylum Arthropoda; class Insecta; order Coleoptera; family Chrysomelidae; genus Zygogramma; species Zygogramma bicolorata. The sequence continues at coordinate 2,465,811 of JAVJAQ010003124.1, read as the reverse complement.
ATTATCGTCTATAACGGGCGATAGGGAATTTCAGGAAGCACCCCAGGGCTTGATCAATCGCAGCTGTGAATGGAGATCGAGTCATTTCGAGAAAATTGATTCGAAATTGGGCATTATTCTTCTTTGATAGAGGGCTCTCCAAGAGAGATGCGTTCTTGTTTGAGAAATTATATCTGCTGGAGGCAGTGACTCGATTGCGATCATGAAATGAGAACAGTGATGTCAGTGATATGCATCTTATGAAAAATTATGTGTCTTCCGTTTCACTTGAATTGTAAAGCTTCAGTGGGATTCACCCCAATCATTTGATTTCAGCTAGAAGTGATCAATAGTAACACTTTTCCGTACAAGAACGGTTAAGTGGCTCTTTCAACACTGAAATGAGTGCGGAAAAGTGGGCTTTCCCTTCCGCTAGTAGAACAATCTTCATTTTATCCATTCACCGAATGGAAACTATTATTTTTCACTGGCGTATTGTTTCAAGGTAATAGTCGAGGAGGTTTCGTTTTGGATAAAAGATAATAATAGATGAAAGATCAGACTCAACATTTCGAGAGATCAAGTTGTAAAACAAGGGTTAAGTTTTAAAACAAGGGTCAAGTTGTAAAACAGCATTAGCTGACACTTCGCCCGTTTGTCTATGTCACAGAATATAAAAATGTATGAGCTTATATTTTTAGCAAGATGAATAAAGACGATTTATTTTTATTATTATACACAGAATACATACTACAAAGTTTATTGTTTCAACAGTGTGTTTATCAAACACGAGTTGAAAAGATATCTACGATTAACATTGTAATTTATACAAGTCCAGAAGAGCAGATTTTTAATCTACCCCGAGGATTTGCTTCGTTAATTAAAAACGTTTTTTCGAAATGAAGCACTTTCTATCAGTCACTAACTTCTCGTATAAAGCAAACTATTACAAAAATATAAGAACTGATATGAAAAATACTAAGCTCTGTTGACGTTAAGGAAAAGAGATCTATTTCCGTTTTCAAAACTCATCACAAATATTTCTCGTCTATGAAGGTTTTTGGAAAATCTGTCAAGGATCTCAGGTTTGACATAGCATTCTGGTTTTTCAAAAACCATCAAATCCATTGGTGTTGTCAGATTCATGGAAAAAATATCAAAAAATTTCGTTCATTTTTGACATTAAAAACGGAAAACGAAGACTAGTTCATTGAATTTGATACCTTAGATGGGTTCTCGAATGTCTGCAATCAAAAAAAAATATATCATTCCCATTTGTCGAAAAATATAAGTTTCATGAGAGCGCCTCCATTTCAAATTGGTCACACTGTATGAAGGGAACTGAAAATACAAAGTCTCTTCATAGTGAAATAACATTAATAATATCATCTAATAAAACTGAAAGTGCCGAAAATATTGCCACATCCACCTATCTGAATAAATTCAATTCTAGTAGATTGAACACGAATTGGTAGTGTATAGAAATTGTAGACAATAAAAATCGAATACTTCATTTTCATTTCACGATATTTTTCAGATTTCATTTCTTGTGAACACTGTCAAAATGGCCAGAAAAAAGCTGCGCGAGAAAGGTGTTATGATTATCTCAAAATAATTTTTGTGATCTGTGCTACTTACACGATACGTTGCACATCTGTATCTGAGAAAAATAGAAATGATGTGGTCATAACAAAATCGATCATTCTATTGCTGTTGGCGGATATACTGATGCCATTTTATATCTATATCCTAACGAAAAATTCATTTTGTTGAAGCTTGGGTGTTTCCTAAAACAATGCACCCAAAAAAAGTTCTCAGCCTTCCGAGAATTGAGAAACTTTTCTCCACTGTTGCCATAGATATCGCGAATGTATCTCCAAAAATGTGTATAAATTATGAAAACTGAATTGAACCTGTCAATGCTTGATCCTATACAATTCCCACTAACAATAACTGTTTTCAGTGAGAATCGTACAGCTGTTATTCCGTGACAATTATGATCACAGTTTTGGGAAACCTCAAGGAGAATGTCGGTCTCATACGACTCTCATATACCTGTACAACTGCATCCCACTTTTCACTTCGGTCATCTGGGGAATTGCTCAAGAGATATCCGAACTTTCTGTTCATGACTGTTGAATGGGTTTATGTTTGGTTTTTCATTAACAACCTTTACGTTCCCTTCAAGGATAGAAGATTGTGCAAACTAAGAATAAACGGGATCTCACCTTCCAACGAGTGATTCATATAAAAATCATCCAGATTTGAATCGGTTGCCCAGAACAATGTATCGTTCACGGCATAATTGAGAAGATTCAAAATTTCAATCTTTAAACCCGCCACTGTCTTCATGTCGTCGAATGAGTATGCAGACTGCACGGTCTCTTAGGATCCGATGAAAATTCCTCTGGAAATGATCCTCTCGATTCAGTCACGTGCTCATTCGCAGAAATTCCTGCAAGACAGGACGGATTCTTCCAGAGAGGCGAGCAGGAATGCTAGACAATTGAAGGATGCATTGGGATAACACGCTGTCTTTTACATGGCAGTAAACAGTTTTCCAACTATGGGTCGTGTGTTACAAACTCATGAAATAGAGAACACTGTGATCTCTGTCGAGAGATTGTCGCCAATATGTTTGTTTTACGAACATAATGAATAAATATGAAGGATGAAAACATATCTTGTGATATTCTAACCTGAATACAACAGAGTTTTGTCATTGGTCTGAAATGAATGTATGGATGATATTTACTGTGATCTTTTTTGGTGATACAGATTTTCAAGTATCGAACAGTTCAATTCAATACTTGTTCTTCATCTATTCATCTGCATACTGAAAACACATCCTCTATGAATGTATAGTGACGTGAGGTTGTTGCATAAAATGGGTAGAGGATTGGTTGTTTCAATAAGGGAAAGAAAGAGATAATTGAACTGAACCTAGAGTTAACGCGTGGCATTAAAGTTGTGTTCTTTTCATATCGCTATTTGTTTAATTTTATGCACAATTGAATGATAATGATATCGTATTCAGAAAACACTTTGTGCGATTTTCACTGAACAGTTTACAAAACCGCTACACATGTTTCATTACCCAATATTTTCTTCAACTGGTACTACAATTGTAGTAACATAAAACGCCTGACGAAGCTTATGAAAATCACGAAGTGTTATTTGATAGTTCACTAGTCTAAAATGACATTGATAATGACAGTCATAACTGTCATGTGTTGTATGAAACATCTGTTGCCACTGTTGTGTTATGTTTCCTAAGTCACCTGAAATTAAATTTTTTTATAAATCTTTCTCACGTAACTATTATATAACTATTCAACAATCACTTCATTATAATTGTTTTCTGACATACACGATACGATAATATCAATGACTGATAATGTCCCCAAATCAATATTGGCTTTCGAAAAGAGTCTTTTTGGGGAAATATCTTGGCTTTTTTCTCCTCCGAATCGATAGATTTGAAATTACAATTCCATGGTTGGAGTGAATTGAAAAAAAATAAATAAAAATTGCAAACACTGTCTGTTGATAGGCACGTGCATACAATTCAAATTCGTTTGATTCATTTACAAGAGGGAAGGAAAAGTCCATCGGAAACAGCTCCTTCCCTGTCCATATGGCCGACGGGCACTGAGATACATAGAAATTACTTTTTAATTTTTTTTATATGCAGATTCACACGAAAGGAAAGCCCTGTAATATTCAAAGAACACCGCGTGAATCAAGAGACAGGAGATACGAATAAACATACACTTCGAATTTCTGAATTTTGTAAGACTCATGGAAAACTTCTTGTGGCAAGATGTTCCAAAGCTCAGCTGTTCTATTGAAGAAAGATCCTTCAGCGGGAGAGGTACGACAGTTGTCCAATTTAACAAAAATGGGGTGAGAATTCTGTACCCGTCGAGTATTCGTGTAGATATTGCCAAGGGTGGAACGATTGATAACATCTCGGAAGAGCATCGACCGTGAAAGAATCTATAGAAGAGAGAAAAGTCTTCGACCCTTCTACGATGTTTCAATGAAGTGAGCGAGTCTGCGAGCGAAAAATCACTAACAAGACGAATTGCCTTTTTCTGAATAGAATCAAGAAGCCTCCATGATTGTTTTGGTGCCGAACTCCACACATAAGAACTGTATTCCATGACAGGTCGTATCTGAGCCTTGTAGATCATTAGAAGCTGACGAAAAGTGAAGTATTTCTTCGCACGAAATGAAATCCGAGTTTCTGGGAAGCACTTTTAGCGATCGATCTCACATGGTTTTTCCATGAGAGAATATCACTGATTTTAATTCCTAGCATCGAGACACTTGATTTTGTAGGAATAGTTGTTCCTGACATCTGAATATCAGACGATGATAGATCGCCTTTTCATGAGAAGAGACATGTCTGGGTTTCCGTACCATCAAATTCCACCAAGTTCGTGTTACCCCATTCTATAATTTACCAAGTTCAACTGGGTTATCGTAGAATTGAATTCCACCAAGTTCATGCTACCCCATTCTTTTATTTTCAACAATTCATCGTTAATTTTACTGACGTGAATGTTTCTTTGAATTTTTGTTTATCGAGCTGGTATGGGGACTCTGGAAGAGAAACTGGTATGAAGAGTACTGTCTTCCGCACAGCTATGTATTGAACGAGATGTTTTCTCTATCAGACAAGAAATCAGACAGAAATTCTTCAACAAAGCACACAACTCAGGAGGTAAACCATAAGACGGCAGTTTAGAAAGGAAACCCAGATGCCAAACTCTATCGAACGCTTTTGAAATATCGAGTGCAACAGCTATTGTTTCTCCGAATTTCTTGATTGAATATTGCCAATGATGAGAAACATAATCCAATAAGTCACTGGTTGATCTTTGATGGCAAAACCCGTATTGTTGATGTTTAATTATTCCTGATTTCACTAGATATTTGATGAGCTTCATAATGATTGCTTTTTCCATGACTTTGGAAATGATAGAAAGCAATGCAATTGGTCAATAATTACAAGGTAAAGTTTTCTTCCCTTTTTTAGGAACTGGCTGAACTCTTGCTGTCCTCCTTGACTGAGGAAAACCCCCAGGTTATATGAAAGGTTGAATAATTCTCAAAGTACTGGTGTCAATTCGGGGGCATATACTTTCAGAACAATTGCTGGGATTCCATCAGATCCGCAAGCCTTATTCGTCTTCGAGACCAGTCAAATATTTCTTATATTTTGTTGGTGAAAAATTTTCTCAGGCATATTACTGTCGACTGGCGTGATATTCAGGGGCTCTTTTCCCGATGAGTCCAGAGTAGAATTTCCAGCAAACATATTTGCAAATAAATTTGCTTTTTGTTGGGCAGTGGTGGCTTGTGTTCCATCTTCTTTGGTTGAAGGGGGAAATGAAGCGACAGCTTTAGCAAATGACCAAAACGAATGAGAACCGTTTGGACATTTAGAAAGTTTTGAACGAATTTTCTGATTATATGCTTCTTTAGCAGATTCAATTAATTGTTGCACCAAGTATATGAAAATCGAACCAAAGAGAAAGCATATATATGAAACATTATCCTGGTGAGCCTAATTTTTTTCACAAACAGTTTTCTGTATTTAGTGTTGATATTTCCTGTGTACGCTTTCTATTTGATTCTCCTCAGGGAAGCAAATGGATGAATTATGGAACACTTTCACTAGATACACCAAACAATTCCGAAATATTCAACTGTCTTCTGTTTTGAATGACATTTCGATAACATCAATTTTCTTGATAACTCAACCAGTTATTGTTATAATGATATCAATATTGTTTTCAATTATGCCGAAATGTTTTCAGTCTTCAAAGATGAAGTTGTTATAATATAGTTCCAAGTATTGACGTTTGCATCAATCACTCTATCAGATTCGACCGCCGCCGTTTCAAGTTTGAAATACTATTTGCAGAATATTGTCTAATATGTTGAATTTCATTCAAGATTTAAGATAAGTCTTTCTAAATGGTAATGGTTCGCACTTCCATTAAAATACTAATATAAATTAGTTACTACTTAATTTTTCGAATCTTGGGTTCTTTTCGTTAAGATACCGTTTGTAACAATGGAAGTACCTGGGCTGCTCAAACCTTTTACTCATTCGTTTGTGTTTCATATATATCCACTTACCAATTCATCACCAGACCAATGAAAGAAAGGTGTTGATTCCAAAATTCATTATATATAACCCCTTTCAATTAATTCATTTGAAACTTTCGACCTGTTTGACTCGCAATCAAAAGTCCATTCCCTATTGAAACCGTATATCAAACCACATTTCCAGAGAAAATGGAACAGATAGGCGAACGAGGACAAACACTGACAGCATACAATTGACTTCACTATACGGCTCGTTACGTTTACGCTTTGTGTTTCGGCTAACAAAAGCTCCTCGGTTTCTTTAATTGCTCCTCTAGCAGGGTGATAACAACTTCATGACGAACCTTTTCTTCCCTGTGACGTCAGCCAACTTCTTGTTGTTATTGGTGATAAGGGGTCTGGAGGAGGATGACTGACACTTTTGGAAGTTTGTGTACATACATTCAGTCTTGTTGGGGGATGATGACAGATGCAGAGAATGGTGAGGGTTTGTTGAATGATTGCTGATTTCTGAATTGGATCCAAACGGGAGATCATACTATATTCATACTTTAACAACGATCGTTCTGGTTATTGCATGATGTTATCGACTTGAGGAATGCGTATCATCTACCTCTTTTATTTTTATTGAAATTTCGCACGTCCTGACTTCGTTGACAGATTTCAGTAGATAGACTGGCTGGTAATGCCAGATCAACCTCATTCATTAGACAAGACGGTAAAGAAATGTTCTAGGTAGAACACTAACAACTGTAACAAAATATAATTTCCTTACAGTTGTTAGTGTTCTACATGGAAGATTATCCATAGTATATTATATTTCCATAGTATCCCAAGTAATTTCATAAGGAATTTCAAAGCACTTCTTACAGAGATTCACGACTTGACTTCATATACAAGCTACTTGACTCGACCCGAAATCAAGTCAAGTTCAAGTCAAGTAGTAGTTTTTAATGTCAAGTCAAGTCAAACCAAGCATTCATTTATAAATTACTTGAAAAATCAAGTACTTTTATCAAGGTACTTGATTTTTAGCAGTTCCATAAATAATGAAAATATTGAGAATGAACGTTGGGAAAGACACTTATATTTATGAAACTTATTGTTGAAAAAGATAATTCTGGCTGTGAAAGCTTGATGTTTCAGAACAAATTTCAGAAGAAGAAACGAAAGAAGAAAATTTACTAAATTTTCATGATGAAGTAAGCTCTATTTCGGGTGAAATATCAATGAACTATATATACAACGATTCCTGAACTCTTCAAAAAATAGACAAAAAACAGACAGTTGCCACTCTATGAAATATTTTTCATCAAAGGAGGGTATGCTTTTCTGGGCCAGATTTTGCAGAATTGTAGGTCAATAAAAAAAAACATTTTCTCAAATATGTGTAATACATAGGTAGAGACCATATGAAGAAACTTCTGTGTTTTCGAGATATCGGATTCTGCTTGTTGCAGAATCGATGAAATCTTTAGTGTTATATAAGCGTTTTGAACTAGACGAGGTCACAGATTAATTAATCTGTGGCGAGGTTTTGTTCTCTAATGTTGCTAATATAAACATTGTTTTAGTTCATCTTCTCGCCTAAACTAAGCATAGCATCGAATGCAAATGCGGGTGTTTCTCCAGGCTCTGCCCAGTAAACATCTCTGTGAGCTCGAATATTCAGTAGAAACTGCCGGTATGTTTCATTATCAGCCGCTTTCGAAGTACTTTTTTCATTGGTGTACTCATTGCAACCAATTTGGAGCCATCGAGGGAGCCATATACAATTAACAACTAAGTAGACAGATATAAAAAGCGTTAAAATCAAAAATATTCCGAATAATTCAATTGAATGAACGAATCGGAAAGAAAACGATGCATTCATTTGTTATCGACAACTCTCCTGAGAAAATGTCAGTTCTGACAAATAATCATTCAAAATTGAAAAGCAACATTGCCACTCCGCATTCTTTGAAAATAATTGATGAGAAAATATTATTTTCTCTATACCTAAGATAAATTATACTAGATTGAATAAAAAAGGAAAGTACCTCTACATAACTCATTCACAAGCATTCAAAAGCGTTTAGAAATATTTTCAGAAAAGGCCTAAATTCTCCTATCTAAAGCATGTCCTCCCTTACAGATAGTTTCTGTGAAAACTTCACTCATAGATAGAATACATCAGGACATACATCAGTTTGTGGTGTTATATAACCTCACTGAAATAATTGGACAGTTTTTACATTTTATAATTCCATTCAATATCAGCGTAGGAGATGTAACACATTTCGAAATTTTTCTGGAAAGTCTATAACACCGTAACACAGGGTGCGAAATGTAACAAAGTGTAACATTTTTTACATTGGGTACAACGCTGAGCAAGACTGCACGTTTGATTCAACCAACTCGGAGCTCGGGGAACCCCTGTTCTCGGTTATAATTGCACGAATATAATTCATTGGATTATTTCACGAATGAAGAAATTCCCAAGGAAATGTTATTTTTTGTTCATTTATAATTTCCTCTATGGATTGTATGGAGTACTCACCTAAACGCGAAATGTTTTCCTATTTTTGAAGTCTATTTGACATTTATTTGTGTTGTTTACTGACGTCTAGCGATACGGTTTCAAATGTGTTGTTATGATGACTTGATACAATGCAATTACCGCTGTAAGTTTTCGATACAAAGCAATTACCGCTGTAAGTTTTCGATAATTGTATTGTTCTTATGGGACATTTTATATATGAGGGAAATATTCTGTCTAAGCGCTAGCGAGCTTGCAGAAATATACTCCGTGCGACACGTGTGTATCAATATCAAGTAATATCAAATAGCTTGATTTCAAGTCAGGAAATGAATATCCCAAATTAGGTCGAGTATGTGAATTGTCACGAGCGTGATTTTCAAGTCAACTCAAGAAGTTAGTAAAAATATCAAACTACTTGACTCGATGAATATTTGACCATTTATATGTGAATGGATTATTTTTCCAAAAGTAATTCGAATTTTCAACGCTTTGAGGAAAAAAAGTATGTTTACCACATTCCTGGACTCTGTTGCAAAGTCTCGGATTGCGCCTCCACTCAGTAATCTTCGCAGTCGTCCGGAAATATAAGGCTTTCCCTACCTGGTAAACAATATACTATTCTTTAGAGTACAGTAATATTTTTTCCTAACAGTTATTCCTTGATGACTGACAACTAGATTCATAAAAGTGCCGTTCTCCTTCAAAAATCTATTCAAGAATGTCGATATTTTCGATTAATTTTCGAAAAATTGAATTTTTTTCGTGATAGTGCTGATGATCATTCAAAACTGTATTTTCTTCTGTGACTTATTAGTCAATTGTAATGGGAGTATGATGACTATCTTTCTATTTACCTATTCATCTTACTATATATACTTTTATTAATGCATAATGAATTAATGCCGCCCCTTCATGGGGCTGTAACCAATAATCTAATGACTCGAACAAGGCATTAAATTACTGCGTCATCACTCTCGACCATTCCACAATCACCTGATCACGTCGTTTCGAATAAATCATTCGACGACGTCATCCATAACAATCGCACATCGACACCCTTCGTTTACGATCTTTCATTACGGAAATGGCGCGTGAACCATAAAGTAGATCCATCACCATTGTGCTCATCCTTGTGTGTGTCTCCACTTCGATAAGCCGAACATAAATTCCACTGTGATATCGTATGTGACGTGCTCCTCTGTTTTTGTTTCACTGTCAGCTCGAACATGTCAAGTGCTTGTTCGATGATGGTCATGTTAGTGATGAACAGAACCAGTTGTTATAGTTATCGAAAGTCATTTTTCGTGGTAAGTATTGGTAACTTCCCTTCGTATTTTTTTGGAGTTTGTAATCTACCCCAATCATGGAAAATGAAAAATGAATTTCAAAATCGTTACAAGTATGGAAGGGCAAATTTCCAGTTTGCCCTGAAAAGCTAATGCGCAAAGGAATGAGGTTTTTCCGCAAATCGCTAGGAAATTATGAAATTCCAGACAGAAGTGCTCAAAGAAAAGGTCAAGATTTCCTTACTGTAAGGAAATGGTATTTCCTTATGCAGGAAAATGAATTTTTTTTTTACTCCCATCCGTACATATGCTCATTTATATATAGTTTATCTACCCCCCGTACTATTATAATACACTTATATGCTCATAACTCGTTTCATAATGAAATCCACTACGATACAGATTTTCATTACGATACAGATTTTCAACCAATTATTTTTCAATCAAGCATTATGTGCAAGCTTTGCATTTTGACGTTTGTCAAGTCAAAATCAGTAGGTATTGAGTTTTTGAAGAATTCAGTCAATTCTCGATAATCGTATGAAAATGGCTTAAAGCAGTGATATAGAATAATTACCAGCGACTCCTCCACAGATATCTTAGACAAAAAAAAATGCAACATATATTTTTTTATTTTCGACCAAACCAAATGAGCAATGGCGTCGGCAATGATCAGAAACGTCCGGATTCAATTCCTGACCTCGGCAAAGGTTTTTTTTTCTCTTCATTTATCATTGTTATATTTTCCGTGGTTATACCATTTATTATAATTCTGTAGAATTTTCCAAAGAAATATGATTGATTGCCTACTATTCTATTCTATTATTGTGTTCAATATAAATACCTAATAATATATTTATAGTTCTTCATTATTTATTGGGTGTAGATGAAATAACGTATGCAACTCTCATGTAATGGTTATCAATACACTCGCATAAACCATACAAAACTCACCTTCGGCTCGTTTCGTATCCCGGTTTATGCTCATGTATTAATAAACATAATTACACGATCGTTGCATAACATACTATTTTGCTACTCCCACCCGTACACATGCTCATTTCTTTATAGTCAACTAAACGAATAAGTAGGTGATTCCAGTCAACTGAATGGATATGATTACATATCCACACAGGGTAGGATATGCATTCCTCCGATCACAGGAAACAAAATACTTGGTTACCAGGGACAACCTTATAGATACATCACAGTCCTGATCTGTCTACCAAAATGTCTTACAAACACGAAATTCAAGTTGTTTCATTTAGGTATAAACAAATGTACTTATATCTGGAACATTCTCTAGTATATTGAGTCAAGTATGAATTGTCACAATTGATGTTTTTCTTGGCCTTTTTTTTTATTTGACTTTACTAAATCTCACTCTTCTACAGCATCGTCCTCAAAATTCGTCCTCGTGCGATATGATCACCGTATCTACTCTTTCTGTACAACTTTTCCTTACAATTGTTAGTGTTCCACATGAATTATTGAATATTTTCCTCATATATAAAATGTCCCATGAGAGCAATGCAATTATCGAAAACTTACAGCGCCAATTGCATTGTATCGAAAACTTACAGCGGTAATTGCATTGTATCAAGTCACCATAATAACACATTTGAAGAATACAATCTATAGAGAAAAGTATAAATGAACAAAAAATAACATTTCCTTAAGAATTTCTTTATTCGTGAAATATTCCAATGAATTACATTCATGCGTACAAATGACCAGATAATTTTGCATTCAAGCGTGATACCTTATACAAATTGCATTCGGTTATTTTCATATTTTGTAAAAGAGCCCTCGTCCTTCGGACTCGGGCACTTTCGCCAAAATATGAAAATAAACTTGCAATTTTTAGATATCACGCTTTCTTGCAAAATTATCGGTAATTTTTAAGCACTCGTGCAATTATTACCTAAAACAGTTTCCAGGTAACATCACTTCAAATTTCAAAGCAGCATTCATTTGTTAATAAAATTATTCGCGATTTTGTCGAAACTCATTAATTCCTGTCGAATTTCAAACGATTTGCGGAAAAATAATGTTCACCTAGGAGGAAAAGCCACACAACAATATACACAACAAACAATAGTATTTTCTCAATGAGGAAAACACCGTTTTATTCAGCTACTCGTTGTGTAATTTCAAATGACTTCTACAAAAACACAAAGAACAAATACAAGAAATAATATACAGTTGCCTGTAAGATCTTCACATATTACTAAGTAATATAAGTAAGTAAGTTCCTGCTTGAGACTGGTCTGAGAGTGAGACATCAGAACCACTGGAGAAGTGAAGTCAGTAACACCCAGGAGAATTGTAATTTGGAGAAGATGATATAGAAATCTTTCTTCAAATTATAGGAAATCAGCTGTGAATCACCAATCTGCTGAGAACTGCTATTCTAACGAAACATGCTGTAGTAATAGAGAACCCTTCCAGCTGTCGAACCTGCCGTTCTGCATGACTATATAAAAGAATGTATACAGCTTGTCCCATCAAAAATTCCCACCCTCCTAACACTCGGTTGAATGAATGTTTTGACAAAAATCCAAAAACACGTCTATTTTGATATCGAGGGGACAACATTTTTGAGCAGAAATAATTCGTGCAACTCCAATCCTTTGCTGGGGGTAGCAACCCCCACAAATCTTTAGATGAGACGATGGGTCAACTGACTTGGAATTTGGAAGGGGTTTCTATCTACATATTTTCTTATTTTTTTTTAATCGATCGATTACTCACCAAGAAATCGCGTCATGAAATTACAAAATTTGAAACTTAATGAGAGCCCAAAAAGATTGACACTAACGAATGTATTGCTGTAAATCACCTCTATCTTCCATACAATAATGAAATCTTGATTGGAAGCAATCTCTCACATTCTTCGGGAACTGCAACAAAGATTTATCGCCGAATGCCGTCAAAGAGATGACAAGATTGTATTAATGAGTTTAATAATTTCGATCAGATTCAATTCATTTATAGCAATTTGCTTCACTATGTTTGATCTTCTAAACGTTTTACATACCAACCGAATATTCTTACTTGTCTGTGGTATATTTCAGGAATGATTTATTGTCATTTGATAAAACTGGGTACAGTTGTAGATTTACTCAATATTTATAGAACAGATAGACTTAAGAAAACGACACAGGGTATTTTGTACAATTATGATCATAGAATCTTTGGATTTTGATATAGTGTGAGAGATTGTAAAATTTCACTTATTTCTGTTCATTTTTCATTTGCTTCTTTATATGTAATTATGTTTCATATTAACATTTTATTAAAATATTCAATACATCAATAGAGTTTACATATAAAAAAAGCTACTTCATTTTTCGAAGACTGGATGGAAAGAAGCAAGTCAGACGTCTCCCACAAGGGGAACCATAATAATTTTCGACTTATCGAGGATATGGTTTTCAATCTGCCACTGAGTAGAACTCCTTCAGATCTTGTGGCCTCAACATAGTATCAGTTATGCTATCCTAGAATTTACGAAGCTATTATGGAGAAATACTTCGAGCTAATTTCTGCAGCATGCACGAAGCCGAAGTGTCGCCTTTTCGTTATGAATTCATATCATAATATGGTCGTCTAGGCCGCGGATTCAATAGTGGGTGGAACAAAGACATTCCTCGAGATACTCGTAATTTTCCTTCCTATCCACAAAGACGCGGTATACATAGTACGTTCGTTTTCTGGTGGATATCCCATTCTGTGGACACGTTTGCATACTTGAGTCGATAGAGATGTGATATTAGGGTGAAATCTGATATATACGTTAATGTTTATTATCGGACATCTCTTTTTCTATGATATTCGTCCTATGGTGGGCACTTCCAATTGAATTCAAATCAGATCAGAGAATTTGATAAAGGGATAGGACATACGAATTAACATAATCTTCAAATTTTTGAAGTTTGTACGCCTCAGGTTGTAACGAACGGTAGGGTTATTGTAATTATTTTCTTGCCCTTCTAGGAACCCACAATAATCCCTCAATATTTTCTTTCTAACACTGTACCTCCATTTCTAGCTATCTGTATCAGTTTATGTTTACAGAATAGAATACGCGTTCGCGAGTTCTTTTTTTCCCTTCGAACTTGTTCTTGTTCGACTCCTAACCGTGTCTCCGGATCAACTACCTAAGAGCGACTTTTTCGTCCACTCTCAATTCGAGCTAACGCCCGTCATTTTTGCAGATTATGCAAAAATTGCATTTCTTTTCATGCAGGCTCGCCCACGCTAGATGAATGAAAATTGTCGTCTTGCTGATTCTGAGAGAATGTTTGTTTAGTCTACCGGTTATCTTATTGTTTCGCCTGGACCTAGCAATATTTTTCATTCATGAATATTTCGTGAGAGAAAAATCGCATACAGGGTGCGAATACTAACATGAATTTCAATTGCAATGTACAGCATTACAAGGTAAAACCTCAATCGGAAGGAATTCCAAAGTTCAGCTGTTCTATTGAAAACATCCCTGAGCAAGAGAGGCTCGAATGGTGTTCAATCTCACATCAAAGGGGTGGGAATACTCATCGGTTCGTCCGTGTTGATACTGCCAAGGGTGGGAAAATTGACTACAATTCAAGAGGAGCATCAACCGTGAAAATTTCTATAGGAGAGAGACAAGTCTCCAACCCTTATACGGTGCTCCAACGAAGTGAGAGAGTCTGTGAGTGAAGAATCACCAACAAGTCGGAATGCCTTTCTCTGAATAAAATCAAGAAGTTTCAATGGATGTTCTGGTTTCAAGCCCGACGCATGAGAACTATATTCCAAGATAGGCCCCGTATCTGTATTTGGTAGATCATAAGAAGCGGACGAGTATTTCTTCCTGCGAAATAGAAATTCATCCTTCTGGAAAGCACTCTGGCGATCGATTTCACATGGTTTTTCCATCAGAAACTATGACTGATTGTAATTCCTGGCATAGAAATACTTGTATTTGCAGGAATAGTTATGCGTGGATTTTACCAGTTGATGTTACCCAATTATATTGATTATTTTTGCCTTATTGATTATTAGTGCCTCTCTGAATCTTCGTTTCTCGTGTTAGATTGGGTACTCTGGAAGAGAAACCAGATTGAAGAGTAATGCTTCCGCAAAACTATGCACTAAAGAGGATGTTTTCTTCAACAAATCGTTGAAATAGAGCAGAAACGAAGTCGGCACCAGAACTGAACCCTGTGAAACACCTGCATTCATTGGAAGAATATCAGACGATACTTCAACAACCACATATCAGTATGCTTCCAATGATACAAATACCAGAATTGATTTTCAATCATTGGCCTTAGGTGCAAGTTCCCATATTTCATCCAGATAACTCACCTGATGATATAACTGCAACAATTTTTGTTACATTACAGATGATAGTTGAAATTTCATTCCCACCATTGTTTGGCAATACTTTGTGTTCTGAAAGAATACCAGAGAAAATCCTACCTCATTCTCATATTTATTTTCAGGTATCTTTTATAACATGAAGGTGGAGTCTTCGTTAATCAATTACGATTGACCAAACTCGTGACGGTTCAATTCAATCTCTTTGATATCTTCCTGATCATCATCACGGTCAAGTAGTAATAATAGTACACTTTGGACCTTCTAGACGGACGCTTTTCAGGTGATGCATCAATTCAAGTGATTCCCAACTAGCATTTCTGAATCACCCTTGGGTCCGTTACTCCTATTCAATGGTTCAGATCTAAATGATAACTTCAAGGAGGTATCTACCTTAATAATCTAATATCCATGCACTCCGGTAAGATTTCTCTGAGCTCTTAGGAAACAAAATATCTTCAATAAATGTGAAAACCTGAGAGTAACCTGAAAAGGTCTCGGCTTTGTTTTGATCGGCACTTCTGACAATTCGTCAACATTCAGTATATTTTATTTTTATCGATGTCCCTAAATATTGAACTGTTGCAACCGTAAAAAAAACTAGACATAGGCGCGGCTGTGGGTATTTCCATTATCATTCCTTATATTCTGTAATTTTTGGCTTGGCTGGGATTATTTTCATCTCCAGAATAATTGAGATCACTCCGAAGGTATTTTCCCACAGTGTGTTATCCATGAGAATCACCTTTGTGGCGAAATCATCCACTAATGCCCTTTTACCTCCCTGAAGGTAACGACACTGTCACCTCCGAAATTTACTTCACGTCCAGCGAAAGTAAATTTAGATTCTTTGTGTTGGTAGAGAGTTTGATCTCCCATTTTTCTGATCTCCAGAAAATTCTAGATTGTTGATCTTCTTCAATAGTGAGTGGAACGTGGAAGTTAGCTATTTGTAGATTTTGTAACTACCCTTCTAGAAGGATTTGAACTGATTTCCACTGATATTTTGGATTTCCATACCGGTTTCAAGTTGAAACAATTTCGAGGAATTCTTAACTTTTTTTCAAGGGATTCATTCATCACTTCTGTAAGTACTGGTGATCATTTTCCCTCTTAGTCCACTTTTGATTCTTTATGACATTCATTTGTTCGTCTTTGTAGTGTTCAAGTTGGTTCCGAGTACCTTCTTCCGCCCCATCGGAAAAACCTTGAATCAGGAACCCTCCACAGAGTGAGGTAGTATATCATGTTTTTTTGTGTTTGAATGTACCTAAGGTTTGATGATTTTTTATGGTTCTACTACCAGGTTGAATTTTCAAGCTTCTGGTGAAGCCTTCCCAGTCCTTGTCAGGTATTCCTTACCGTTTGATACTTTCGGTTCGTCTTCATCCAGCAACTTGAACCTGTCCGGCTTCAGAGCCTACGAGAAACAGCCGACTATCCAGGAAACTAAGACCAGATAAGTTGTGTCCTGTATCGTCATCCATTTTTTTTTTCAAATAGTTTCAGTGTGAAAGCCCCCGTGAGTAAGGTTACTTGCCCTGCCGTTAATTGCAAACGCCGTCTACCGCAAAAATTGTTAATACATTTTGCCATCAGAAAATCCTATTCAATAGTAAAATTTCGGTTATTCTTCGGTAGTGCTTCAACGAAAAAAAGTGTATATTGTTTCATGAGACATCCTATCTACATTCCTTTTGTAACGGAAATATTGATATCTATATCGCCGCGGAGAATATTTTAGTTAAAAGGATATCAATCCAAGATAAGTTATAGTTTGTCTGTTCTCATATTAAATTGTTGTAATACACATTGGAAAAGTTTTCTTAGCAAATTTTACCATTTTTTATATTAACCGAATGAAATTAAACGAGGAGTAGCAGGTCATTTAGTCTTGTGATTTGTAAATTCCTGTGAAGGAAAAACAACTAGCCAGGGTGGTCGAATACTAACAACAAAAATTTTATCATATCATACAATACGCTGTCAAATTCCATCTCTATTGATATTTTCTCTTTCTCATTCTCGAAGTTTTCCTACACCTTGAAGAAACATTTTCTTGCTACTCAGATTTGATTGGTATTTGTGTGTATACTCATAATTTGTGTATGCATGTATGTATGTGTGTAATTATTCCATAGATGCATTTTCAATTTTTTTTTATATTGTTTGTATTCAGTCCATGCACTCAATTTCGTAACATTGTTACAAATCATACATAGATATAGATTATAATATTGTGAAATAACATATCTGTGAATACTGTTTTGGGTCAGTCCCGTTTGTATTCCTTCTGTATGAATAAATAAATAAATAAATAAATAAATAAATAAATAAATAAATAAATAAATAAATAAATAAATCACGTGGCGACCCTTTTTCCAAATCTGGTAAAAGAAGAGATCTCCTTGGCAGATTTTCCTCCGTCCTTGAATTTTGAATTCTTTCAGGTACAGAAGGTTTCTTTTGGGTTATTGAGCTGGCCCGGTCATCATCTTTTATGCCTCTGCCTGGTTTTCATTACACAACCGACCCTGAGAGCGTGGTAAACTTTTACAATTTTTTTACCCTCACGTAGTGAGGCTGATAGCTGTGCTCTTCTTCCCCTCACAGCTCTTCTTTGACGAAATGGTCTTCTTTGAATATTCAAAAATTCATTGGTTTGATTTAAACGAAAACAAAATGATACCAAGTTTCTCTCGAAAACGAAAGCATATTTATCCTGTTTGCTGTTAGTTGTGTCGTATAAATTAGAAATAAGAAAAAATATCTACAAGCTAGTTGGGCGTGTACTCAAAGCTCATGTTGATTATTCCAGAATGAAAACATTTCACGCATTACCCTTTATAGAATGTGGTCTCGGTAGTGTAGTGGTTAGCATATCTGCCTATCAAGCGGAAGGCCGGGGTTCGAATCCTCGCCGGGCCACCGTGCTGGGTAATCGCACGTTAAAAGGTAAGGCCTCGTTGATCCATTGCTCGCACAAGTTTCGACTTCTGAGGGTTGACGTTCGTCAGCTGGTTAACGATAACGAACAATTTTAGAACAATTTTAGAACAATTTAGAACAATGACGAAGTACGAGCTGGATATACCATGTCTGAATCTGCCAAAAAATGAAAGAGTAAGTACGTGCATTTATTGCGCAGAGGTTAGAGAAATTGGTGAGGAGAGCAGAAAACTATGTTGAAATGTCAACAAAAAGACTGGCTCGTCAACACAGATTCTCTTAGAGTACAATATCTTTGGAATTTCGGACGACGTTCCTTGAATGTTACATCAAAACAAAACGAAAACAAATTGCCTTGTTTTACAGTCGACAAACCGTAATTACTCAATTTCAAAAGGATTCCTCAATTTCGTTCTAAAGTTCGATCGCCTGATGATTTGCCTGGATGAATGGTAGCCAGACACGGAATCGCGTTACTCGCAAGGCAGCCTTGAGTAGTCGACATGGAATAATAGCCGAATTATCGCGTTCGATGTCAATTAGGCGAAACGACGGTAATTACGAGCTATCAAAATGAAATACGGCCAAGGAACACCTTAGTCACGAATCGGATTTGAGAACGTTACTCCAGCAATAAGGAATTCCTCCATTAGTATTACTCCGATTTACATTGTGATTGAACGAAATATTTTATAGGTATCAGCATCATAAGATGTTCGAGAAGCTCGATGTTGCAACTGATGCAATATTGTTCGGAACGTTATAGTTATACTTGTACCATTGTTCAGAGGAGACCCAATGCAGGTTCTGTCAAGAAGAGGAAGAAACCGTACTGCATGTGCCCTGTGAATGCGAAGCGATAGCAAGGCTGAGACACGCAAGATGCGGGGAGGAGAAACCAGAGGCTGCTAGCTATATGAAGGAGTCAATGTCAAGGCTATGGAGTCTCATTAAAGAGATCAAGCTAGACAACGAGATACGAGATCTAACAGCCAAGGAGCATCACAATATATCTGAAAAGGTCGCAGTCGCAGTGAATCAGGCCATGGGCCAGCTCCTCGATAATCTAATCTAATCTGTACCATTGTTCATAAAGTTAAATGATAGCTAGGCAACCATACGAAAACATCATTAATAGGGGTGGATTCTAAGGATGGATGGTATCAGTAAGCTGCTCTCCAAGTCATGTCTCTCTGGCATTTCTCTTACGGAGGCCGAAGCTTCAGAATAAGGACAGAATAAAGAGTTCACTCTGTTCCAATTCCTTGTTGACTGCACACCCGAATATTAAAGGGATTCTTTTTTGACTCAGACAGCCGTCTAACCTTCTCACGTTATATTATAGTGTCGAAAGTTCTCGACTGTCGATAGATACGAGGTGAGGTTTATCGGGTGTTCAGTCGTTCAACTGATAAAGATAATAAAAATTATCGAAAGCTTGGTAGAGTAAAGAAGAGTTTTTCTCCAGTTGAACGACTGAACACCCGATAAGCCTCACCTCTTATATATATATATATATATATATATATATATATATATATATATATATATATATATATATATATATATATATATATATATATATATATATAAATTTGGGATTATGAAATTGATGCAAGAATACTTACTATATTTTGGAGTGAAATTTCAATATAACGATTTGACGCCATCTGGAAAAAATATAAATGGAAAGAGGTAGTCATGTGATACATCCTTCTGAAACACCTGACAGATAATATACAACCCTAGAATATGAAGTCAATATCTTCACCTACTATAAAATGCCGGAAAATTTAATAGTTTATTGCCTGAATCCATCGACGTTTAACTTCATACTTTGAGCAAAGAAGCTGAGTTCAGTTCAGAAGATGCTCGATATGGTTGTTGCCTTGAATGTCTTAAGATGATAACAGCCCATCCGATATTTCACGTTGAAAATTTTCGAACACAGCAACGTCGATATCTCTACAAAGATTTATTATGCAGTGCCGTATATTCGATATTGAAACAGGTTTAATTTCGTACACCATTTGCTTTATATCGCCTCATGAAGATAGTCTAAAGGTGTCAAATCTGGCAAGTGGGCTGGCCATTCCGTAGGATCTCGATGGCCAATTCAACGACCATGGAAAGTATTATCCAAATAGTTTCTCACTTGCCTGGAGTAATGTGGAGGTGCTTCATTCTGTTGGAATAATAACATCCATATAGATTTCATTAGAATTCACTTCGACGATTTCGGTGATCAGAGGATCAACAGTAGTTTCCAGCATATTTAAATAAAGTTCTCCTTTTAAATTTTGTTCTGTTGAGCATTTTGGAGATAGTACTTGGTACCAATCTATTTGTGGAATCGAAAACTAAATGGGAATATCTGAAATGAACAAAGATGTTTGTTGTCGTACTGATATTTTTGTCTTTTTTTATTAACAAAAAACCTATCAAATCTTATCGGGTTGTTGGGATTGCCATATGGCAAGAAAAACGAATATCTTTCAAAATATCGATATCAATGTGTTTGTTTTCAGGTAATCATGAAATGTTCCGCCATTTTGTAGTAGGTGAAGATATTGGCTTCATATTCCAGGGTTGTGAAGTATTCATCGGGAGTTTCAAAATGATGTATCACCAGCTCCCCCTTCATATTTAATTTTTTCCAGGTGGCTGCCAGTCGCCATCTTGAAATTTTCATCTGTCAATTTAACTTCAAAATATAGTATTTATGCATCAATTTCATTATCCCAAGTTTTGATTTTTTGAGTCGACCCGCTCATAAAATGAAAGGGGGGGACTTAAAAAAAAAGCACTGTATACATATTCATATCATGAAAAATATTAATGGAATGGGATATTTTCAATATAGGACTGGCAAGATAAATAAAATCGAAGAATATCTGAAAGTTGTTATTTTTTTGTTCATAAAACAAAATATGCGCACCACTTGCGAATCATTTCCGTTTCACCATAAGTATGTCGTCAGCAAGCCGTATGATGCACACTGTATGTAATGCCGTTATGATTGGAGAACCCATAAAGATTGTAGCAACTGGGGGCTACATAACCTGTTGCCTGAAAGCTCATATCCAGACCTTCCAGCGGGAAATCTACGGTGACACTTAATTTTGCCCTCGACCCGTCTGTTAGAGGAAATCGTTCAAGATGGATCACCCACACCCTGGGAAACTTATGGATTGGATTCATTCAACTGACTGAGCTTCTTACGTATCGAAATTAGTTTCAATATAATGGTTTTTATCATGAACAGCACAAGGGAACGGTCATGATAACCCACTGTCTATATTCTTCTCTATCTATAGGTTAGTTTGAGATGGATGCTAGAAGAAAACTGTCACTTTTTCAGGATCTATCAGATGAGTTGATGACACATTTGCTGATAGGACGGAATTGAGATCACTCTTCCAGCATAGACCAGCAGGTGCAGAAGTATCAAGTTGACGTACGAAGTAGAAAAAAAATTTCAGTTGACATTTTTAGATGAGGATCAGAGAGAATGGCATCAAATTTGATATCTACGAAAAAATGAATTTGTCAAGCAGGATAAATCATCACTTGAGGAAGCGATTGGTTAGCAGAACACGTTTCACGATTTTTAAATGAGAATCATACAGGAAACTGTGATATTTTTTGTTCACTCATATCTTTTTTATACCAAGCACACAGAACTCCATTCGAACAGATAATATTCATACCCAAGGGTAACATTTCATCCACAAACCCATACAAGCTTGTTTCTGTCTGAGAAAACTTCCATCGAGCTCATCAGTGGCATTTTGGTGATTTATAGAAATTTCTCATGAAATACACCAAACATTATTGAAAAAATCATAATTAGTGATCATGTCTCGAAATATCATAACTGAAAAGAAGCGTTTCATCTTGCTGATAATTTAATCAACAGATAAATGACACTTTTTCTCCTGAAAATTCAGTGGAAAAATGAAATTCTTCCGTTGGGAGAAATATCTCAAAGAGGCATTTCATAACTTTTATGATTTCATTATTCACTCGAATGTATCGAGGCCATTCCTCAATGAGCCCTGCTCTCAGGTCTTGTTTTTTATTTATTCTCGAAAACTGTAATTGGAGTTCGGATCTCCCTCGTCTGCTTGCTGCACCCTTCGTTCCACTTGAATTTAATTAAAACATTCAATATGAATTTCTGCGAAGAGAAGGGTCGTTCTCACTTCGAGGGCCTGAATGGATTTTCAATTTGCGGTGCCAATTGATGGAAATGTACATTCCAGAATCTGCGATGCTCGCTTCTGTACGAATCATTCGGAGGATAATGAATTTTTTTCTAGCGGAATGCTCAGATGAGACTTGCAGTGACACGGAAGGAATTTGTTGGATTCTTTCGCGTTGGAAGCTTGGATGGGAATGTCTGTCTGACCACTGGATTTTCCAGTGTACGAAAAGTTCTGTAACATTGTTTGATGGTGTATTATTCAAGAACTGTAATAGTATATTATGCAACGATCATGTAATGATAGTTATTAATACACGAACATCAACCGGGATACGAAACGAGCCGAAGGTTGATGCATTGTCACTGCTTATCATTAATTTTTTACGTCCCATATCTCTGATGGTCTAGTACTTTGGGGGCACTCGCCTCATGCAAAAAGAGTGTTTGGACTACAAAGAAAGGTTTTGCGAGTTATCTTCAAGCTGGGTTACCAATAAGACGTTAAAACAACTGTTATCAATGATAAATTGTTCACACTACCTTCTCTTTACATCTACTCGAGCATTAATCATGTAAAAAAATCCTTGTAAAAAAATCTTCCACTTACATAACACCAGACAATCACAACAAATCAAAATTGAGTCCACAAGAATATATCACTGCCGTTTTTTGAAAAATTATTATGGCCCTATTTTATGTAACAATCTTCCAGAAGATATAAAAGAATTGAATACAGCTTCGTTTACAAATTACATGAGGAATATCTGCTTGGAAAACGCTTTTTATAGCATCGATGAATTCTTATCATTTGACTTTGTCACCAGCTAATATATATTTCGAAGTTACAATCTACTTGGACAAAGGAAAGTGTGAAACACTAGAATTTATATTGAAATTGTTCACCTTCCACTTGTTTATTTGTTTATTTGGTGTTTGTATGGTATTCGACAAAACCTCATAATACTATTGTATTTTTTTTATGGTGAATAAAGGATATTTTATTCATTACATGAGAGATGCATACGCTATTTTATCCACACCCGATAAATAGTGAAGAACTACAAATATTATATTTATATTTGTATTGCACACAATAATACTTATTAAACGCATTTCTTTGAAAAATTCCATGAAATTGTAATTAATGGTATTACTTCGAGGAATAAAACGATGAGAAATGAAGAGAAGATAAGAATTAAAAAAAAGAAGATTAATCGAGGCCGGAATCGAACCCATGTCTCTTACAACTAGTCTAACTAGCTAATATAATCTCAGCGCCTACGGAGAACTCAGAAAAATTGATTGGAAAAATAAAGAAATAAATCATGCATTTGTCAAATGAAAAATTTATTCATGCTAACTGTATTATTTCTGCCGGTGAAGGTGTCGAAGGTGATTCTCCCATATCGCTGGTATCAAACATCCTGTTATGATTATCGAAGTTTGGCTATATTCTCAAAAATTCAATACCTATACCGATTTTGACTTGACAAACGTCGAATGCAGAGCATGCACATCATGCTCGATTGGAAAATAATGGGTTTCTATTGGTTGGAAATCTGTATCATAATGAAAAATCTGTATCGTGATGGATTTCATTATAAAACGGGTTGTGGGCATATAAGTGTATTATTAGAGTACGGGTGTAGATAATAGTATATTATTCAACGAGCGTATACTGACGGCTATTATTTACGAGTTGAAGTTTACTGCCAGGAGCCGCAGTCTAGTGCCTAAATAACCGAGAGAATAATAGCCATAATACGCGAAAAGAGTACTATACTTAATCTACGACTGATAAAAAAAAATAATTGAAGTTTTTTTGTTGAAAAATTTTGTTACATTACAGACATATTTTCAGAAACACTATTATTTTATTCCAACAAATTTTTCATACATAACTGTTGAAAGGTCAAATTTGTTTGGATTCAAAAACGATATGACACGCACATTCATAGTCGCTGAGAGCTCAGAGTAGATGCCCCTTGCCTCCTTTTTTTTCGTAGGTAAAGGAATGAATTGAAAATATTTGATGATTAAACTACTAGTTTGTAGCAAAACAATAAAATATCATAGCTTATTCAAGGAAGTTTTTGACAACAGTGAATTATAACGCATTCACTAGTGAATAATGGGTATCATTAAGGTCGAGCAAACAGACGTATAATGAGTACATTATACATAGGTCGTGGATACAAGTTTTTTTTCATGCTTGCAATCATTTCCACTCCTAACAACTGTCCTCAGTGTATAAAGTTTGCTTTGTACAATTGTGTAATAATTTTATAAAGAATGCTTGCAAGGCGCTTGTCTGATTAATTGGAGCTGCTTTTTGTCTATCTGCTGTTGTCTGTAAGTTTTTGGCCTCAACGTTACATCTGCAACTGTGAGAGTGAATTCGAAACGGTATTTGTATTCGAAGGTAAACTATATATCGAACTGAAATTATTACCTCTTATTGGTCACTCTTGAGAAGATATCCTCTGCTTAAATGAATTGAAAGATAAGTGCATTCTGAAGAGCCAGTATCCATATTCTGATGAAGTTCAGACCCCCTCCTTACGGTTGCTGTTGTTTTCATATCAGTGGTATTTTATTGCCTCCCAGTACAGCTGTGGTTGTTATGCTATGGTATTATCCAGTACTTGCGCCATAATAGTTATTTATGATATAAGTGTTGAAAGTACATTTTTAAGGCACGCATGTGAAGGTTTGCAGAATGAGCGAAGCGAACTCTGCAATTCACATGAGTGCCTTAAAAGGTACTTTTATTACGTATATCATACAATATTTTTTCTACAAAAGTTCAAATAAAGTAATCATACAGTTTGAAGCGAAAGGTTTTCTGGAAAATATACTGAAAATGTATTCCTGGCCTATTTTGAGGAGAAAGCAAAGATATGGAAGGCATCATCTCTGTGGTCAAATTATTCGATGATCAATTCTATGCTACGTATAAATAGCGACGTAGATATCAGCAAATATTTTAAGCTTATCGCGTATTTAAAGCGTCAAGCAGGAGGTTACCGGCCAAAGAAATCAAAACACTTGACTAGAGTCCAAATTGACCAGTTTCTGAAGTCTGCATCAGACGATGAGTATCTTCTAATGAAAGTAGTTGTGATAAATATTTTGACATTTGCTTTCAAAATCTGACAATTCACTTTTGACAGCAGTGCCATGAACATTTTAGGGCACTCAGTGCCATAAAGTGATTTTAAGGCTTCTATGGAGTGCTAAGAATGGCATTTTCAACACGTTTGTAGAAAAATACTTTTTTCTACAAACGTCAGTAAAAAAATTAATTTTTGACGCATGCTGTCAGTGTCTAAAATATCATTTTATGACACTGGAGTTAAAAGTAAATCAGTACTAGCGCTAAAAGTGATATATTCGACTTTTTCGGTCGATATCCTTCACCCTTTCGCTTCCAAAAAGCCACAAGCTTGTGATATCTGCTTATGTCATGATTATTTGTGTTCATCATCGACTTCAACATGGAGTAATTCGACCAAAGCGTTGGCTATTTCCATATTATGGACTTTTCTTCAAAGAACGCAAGAAGCACCTTTTCACTGGCCTCCTTGCCACTGACATTTTTCTGATCACACCATTCCAAGAAACGATCTACGAAAACTCATACTGTCGCTTTGACTTACTAGGCAATAATTCGAAAGCAGCTTTATTGGCAGCTTCTTCAATTTCGGGTCGTAGAAATCCATTTTCTGAATCACTTTCCATCTAGGAACGAAGAAACGAGAAAGAATAACTAGTGATTTATTGACGTTCGTTGTCAACAAAGACAAATCAACAAATTCTGTTTTCATTCACCTTGGCAACTTGTTTCATGAATAGATTATATGGAATTGGATTCGAAACTGATAATCTGGAGGCTATTATTTTATCAATTGATAAATTGTACAATAAAATAGTTTATGATATATCTGCTGAAAGTGATTTTATTTTGTTTGAAGGGATGGAAGACTCCGCCTTCGGCGTCGTGTCCCAAACTCACCTACTCACAAATTTAAATATCGCTTTTAGCACTTATATCATAAATAACTATATTCTACCCATACTATTTCAAACCGTTCATTACGTATTTGACAGCTGTTAGGTAATGGCTCATTTAGAATACAGGTGTATTCTAAATTGATGACGACCCCTCCCGGAATCGTTTTTTTTTAATGATGTGATACGTTACCTTTGACCTGATAAATTTTATCTCATGACTGCACTCAATGGCCTTAACCAAATTCGGGGAATATCCTCTTCAGATTCCTCATGAATTTGAATTGAAAATGATATTTTCAGGAAATTTATTGTTTAATAGTTTGTGGATTGGTACTGTATCTAGTTATATCCTTGAAGCAAGCAATTGTTCTACCAACCCACTGTCATCCAGTGTCTCGTTGATCATTCAAAAATAATTTTGAAAAAATAATCTTCAATATCAATAATGAAATCAAGCGAGATATTTCAATACATATTTTGTGGAAAGTGTACGAGATATTGTTGAGAGTATAGAAAATCAAACATGGGTTCAAAACAAAGAAAGGAAAAGTTGAATTCAAATGTCGAAATTCAAAACACTGCATATCAAAGAATTGGAGAACATTGTATCTAGCATATCAAATAGGAACAATTGTGGAATATTGAGTATAGAATTTATCAAGGGCACTTTTGATATTATAGGCGATGCAATTCTAAACTTCATTGATGTCTCCCTACAAACTGGTTCATTTCCGGAAAGAATAAAATTAACAACAGTAACACCTATACCAAAAATTACGAACACAATAGACGCGAATAATTTTCATCCTGTTAATACATTGCCCGGACTGGAAGAGATTCTAGAAATCAGATATATAGACAAGTTGAAGAATTTTTACAGCACAAGAAAATACTCATGTTGAATCAATCTGCTTTCAGGAAAAAACACTCATGTGAAACATCATTGCAACTGACTATTTCCAAATAAAAAAAAATGGATCAGGGAAAGTATATTGTGGCTGTTTTTGTTGATTTCAAAAGGGCCTTCGAAACAATCGATAGAAGCATTCTGTTAAAAAATGTTGGAAATATTGGGTTTCTCTGGTAAAGTTCTGGGATGGTTTAGGAGTTATTTGAGTAATAGAAGGCAGCGGACCAAAGTGGGTGATTCGGTTTCTGAGGAATTAACAATTCAATCTGGAGTATTTTAATGAATTTGTTACTATGAATCATAGCATCCCTAATTATTCCCCTAGTAATAGAGTGGATTTCCATATAAATAGAACGAATTCGAAAATGGCAATGAATTCTCTGTTCTTCAAAGGTTTAGATTCCCATAATGAACTTCCACAAATGATAAAAAATGCAAGGACAGTAACAATGTTTAAACAAAAACTAACTGAACACATCGGAAATCATCCCAATGTTGTTTATTAGGCATACATTATTGGTGATTAGTTTTATATTAATGTAAGCTATTGTTTTTCCTGATTTTAAATAATTTATTGATGTTTTTTTATATATACCCACATACTAATATGAATGCTGATTGTATAGTTTTAATTATATATGCATTTTGAATCTCAAGCGAATTTACTTGGAATAAGTTAAATATTTTTATTAGTGTATATTAGGAATTCCTATTCGAATAAACTACTACTACTACTATTTAAAAAAAAAGGATAACGAAGAAGTACAGTACACAACTCGACGATAAGGCTAGTTACGTTTACTCGCGAATTCCTGCACTCAGCTACGCCTCGTGCTCACAATTTTCACTAATGCGTAATTGGCTACTTATCCTCCGGGTTACGTAATATACTATAATTTTTAATTTCGTTTCCGAATAAACAGTTTTTTGGACGACTCGATACTAATTATTGTACTCGAAAATAATCCAGTCAAAACTGCTTTGATTATTACTATTGTAAATATTCATCTTGATAATACTATTGGTTTTTGCCTGTATATAGGAACTAAGAAAAATATTGGATTTACGCTTGATACAAGTTGTTCAACTGATCCGTAGCTGAACATGTACTATGAACTCACGCTACTTTTTTACAGTGACTTTTGCAGCTCGAACACTGAAAAAGAGTAAATCCTAAGATTGCGCATTCATCAACTTGGGCATTTTGTCAGCACAATCTACACCTATTACTATATCGGAACAGAATTTGCGTCGATGAGGAAGGCGACCTAATTCAATCTGGTTAATTCCTAGTAACATTATATAGTTATTTGTTTTACTAGGCGGAAAAGTAGTAGATTGACTGCTGCGGCTGATTGTTCATAGTCGAGAGTAGCCAAGGCAGTCAATCTACTTTGCTGCCGAGTTGAACATATAACATCTCCTCTGATTGTTTATAATGAATATTTCCATCGTATGTTAAAAATCCTATATGAAGCGGGACATTTTCGATCAATTACAGCGATCAATTCCTGGCGGAACATTTTCGGGCTGGTAAATATCCGGTAGGTATCGAAAAATACCCGCTCGGTCCGTGTATCTATAGTAACGATTGTTAAAATGTACATTTGTCAGCTTGACAAGCATAAATACTGGATTTTAAACGTAGTTAGTAGTTGTTTTAGCTCCGGAAATATTCTACCGAATTAAACTCGTGCATCAAAATAACCCTAATAATTTTCCATTCAAGCATGTTGCAGTAAAAAAACTGCATTCGGGTAATTTCATACTTTGCTAAAAGAACCCTTCTCCTTCGGAGTCGGGCTCTTTCGACAAAATAAGAAAATAAACTCATGCAGTTTTTAGACAACATGCTTTCATGGAAAATTATCGGTAATTTTGAAACACTTGTGTAATTACTTCCGATATATGTAGGATATTGTATATGCAAATCATAACAATCTCCTTATTTTTTCTGTATTGAAAAATTGAAAAAAAATTGATAGTGTTACACTGGTTGGTTGCTATATCAATGTATATGATCGTAGTAATTATAGTTTGACAACATTATAGACAGTGATAGCGACTTAGAAGAACTTACTCCTCCAAAGAATCAGAAAAGTATAAGTTTTGCTGCGGCAGGAAAGTCCGTACTTTGCAGTTTGCAGAAGTAATACTGTTTGCTGTTTGGTGTCTGCAAAATTATCATTTGCCTTCAATCAGAGATAATCTCTTTTTCTCCAATTATTTGATGGGAACTGCTGTCGTTAACACTCATCACAGAACCATTAGGAGCTGTTTTTTTTTTTGAACTGTTAAAGTGTTAAATGTGAAATGCTTCAGCATGAATATATATATGATATAAATATAGTATGATAATAATGATTTTTTTGTTTCAGGTGAGCACTTCTCGAGGTCTGCATGGTAAATATATATATTTTTCATTTGAACATAGTCGAAAATGGAAAAAGTGCTGTTTTTGTGGCAAACGTGAAGATTGACGACAACATATACAGAGGTTAACCAATCATATGAGCCAAATAAAATACCTCCTCTCCAAATCACGCAAGTATTTTGTAACAGTGTCGACGGTAATGAATAAAACGTGACCATGATATTGATGATTCATGTTGAGAGGAGGATATGAACGTTCAACATAGGACTGTCACTAACGAAAATCAAACATTTCTGACATTTGCAGAAGGAAATGGTTATTTTTCTACTTCCACTTATTTAAACCATTCATCACGTAATTGATAGCTGTTAGGTAATGCCTCATTTGGAATAGTATTATCAATTAATGGCGGACATTTCCGGACTTGTTTTCATTTAAACGATGGGATATCTTACATTTGACCTGATAATGTTTTTCTCATGACTACATTCAATAGCCCAAAAACCAAATTCAGCGAATCTTTGTTTCAAATGCTTTGTGGAATTGAATTAGAAAATAATAATAATAATAATTCTTTATTGCTTCTTTCGAATATACATCGATTAGCAACAATACAACCAGTATGGAAAAAGTAAAGGAATACTTTCAATAATCCTAGTGTTCATCATAATACAAAGAAAGTTATATAAAGTGTTATCAAGTGAGAAAAAGTTAACAGTGAGTGATGATTTGCTTAAGGCAAAAAAAGAGCAAGAGAAGTGACTTAACTAAATATAAAAAAAATTATATGAAAGTTTGTAATGAATTGATATTTAGTATTATTTATTCGTTGATAACAAAAGATCGGAGTTTCGAAACACTGATGAAAAAGTGGGATATTTCCTTAATCTTGTTAATATCGGGGTTGTTGAGTGCCTCACAAAATTCATCGATGCCCCGAAGGTTCCTTATGAAAGGTTCTCTGATGCTCTCATATAACCTGCATTTGAAAACCAAATGTTCAACAGTCTCTAAGTCCATGGCATAACACATGGTGTATAGCTCGCTTTGATCGATTGAATAGGGAATAGCGTTGAAACAAAGGAATACGCGTCTTTTGGAGCACAGACGAATTTGACAAAGTAATCTAATCAATTTAATCGGAAGGTTGCTAAGAAGGTAATTGGCTGTCTCAGGACGTATAGTAAAATGTTTGTAGAGAAGAGGATATTCAGATATTCTCAATTTCTCAAAATCTTCTTTGTAGAGTATAGACCGATATTCAGTCAAGATATTGTTGATATTTGATTTTAAATTTCTGAATGTAAGGTTATTCCATAAGTCCAATTTATCTACTTTAATGAAAAATTGTTTCATATGAAGAACCCAATTCAAGCGCTGCTTATTATCAATTTGAAATTTAAGGAGTTGATCAAATACAATCCGGGGAAATATGCCATTGTTCATAGAAAGAAGTTTCAGTTCGTTAATCAATTAAGGATTATGGAGTTGTACAAAGTCATTCTCGAATTCCATGAAGTAATTTTTGAGTGGGATAAAATGGACATAACAGCACCTATGGCATGTTTAGCTTACAAGGAAGCCACATCCGCTCGATCCCGAAAGACAGAAGATGATGTGAAAGAAACCCCCAAGTATAAATATTTTTTTGTCATTTGCATTTCACTGTTGTTGAAGATGAATCTATTACCAACAGGTAGTTTATAATTTTCCCTAGAGAAACACACTATTTTTGATAAGAGATCTGCATAAGAGAGAAGCAACAAATCGTTTAAATTATCGATATTGACACCTGTGGACCGGCTTGACGAAAATAAGTCTCCATGTCACTAACAAATAGGGCGAGAGGGGTAGGACTCAGTGGTTCACCCTGTAGGACGCCTTCGTTGATTTCAAATTGTTTAGTAACGCCAATATTAGTTTTGACGAGAAAAGTCGCAGAGGAATAGAGAGAATGTATCAACCGTACTAATTTTGCACTCAACCCCAAATTGAATAATTTCCACCACAGAAGATTATGTATATATATATATATATATATATATATATATATATATATATATATATATATATATATATATATATATATATATATATGATATTTTTAGGAAATTTGTGTTTAACAGTTATTTCCATGAAGCAAGCAATTGTTCTACCTACTTGCTGTCATCCAGTGTCTTGAAGACATTTTTGATATACCAGCGGAAATAACCGCAGGAGCATGGTGGAAGTAGAAAAAGTACAGTACTCGCGAATTACCGCACTCGGCTACGCCTCGTGCTTACAATTTCCGCTCATGCGTAACAGGCTACTTATTCTCCTTGCTACGAAGTAAACTGATGTATACCGGCTATTTTGCCTTCACCCAGGGCAACTGCAGCAAAATAATATTTTACGGCCTCTGTTGCGGCTGTGAAATGCTTGGTTCGCGTCCGGTTACACGAAAAAATGTTTTTCTCAGTGGATGACAGTATTAATTGGAAAGTGGCTGCGCAAATTTCGACGTTCATGATCTGAATAGATGAATCGCGAGGAGAAAAATCAGATAATTCGTTAACTCTACCTGAATGTTTCCACAACGGTTGATGAATCAGAACCGAAACTGAAGATGGAATGAACTCCTTCTGAGATCATGACTGGGAATAATCATTCATATCGACTCTAGAATGATTCCAAGAGAGATATTCCTAGCTTATTCTCCACAGAACTGTCTTGACGTATCCGATACTGAGCTGATCCGCATTGAATTAATTGTCATTTTTTAGACACATTCATCCACATTACTGTAAAATGACAGAATAATAAGAAAAGAAGAAAATATACGTTTATATGAAGCTAGCTATTTTCGAATCATCACAAATATTTACCCCTGTGAATGGAGTCACTTCAGAATCGCTTCGTAAGTACGGCTGTATTACAAAAGTCGTCATCTATCACAACTGTTCTTGATAGATCGATAAGGTACATTCTATAGCCTTGATTTCATTTTCTTATCTTATAACACAATTACTTCATTGTGTTACAGTTGTAGTCAGACAATGAATCAGATCTCCCATTGAATGTCAAGTTTCAAGCAATGACATTTCTAGTCACTCCCATTGTACTTCGATGAAAATTTTCAATGACATTGAATAATTTGAAGTTCATGTTAGTTGAATCGTTTCGATATCCCATCTCTTATTGCTGGAGAGGAAGTTAAGTGTATAGCTCACATGGAATTGTTATTTCCCACTCGTATCATTCTATGGTCGATTAGCAGTATATATAGTACAACTAGTAACAGTTCTTATTGTTATTATCATCGCTATTACCATTTCGAATGCAATGCTAGTGTTCGAGGCGAGTGAGAACAAGCGCCATTTCGAATTTAGCCGGCGATTCTCATAACTAATCCCCGTAACTGCAAACGACTGAACATCGGATGAATGCAAATTTTCACTCACGACGCCGCTGGCACATTTCCAAATCGGCTATGCGCCAGTTTCGCTATAGCGGAG
This sequence comes from Zygogramma bicolorata, assembly GCA_032362365.1. Classification (NCBI taxonomy): domain Eukaryota; kingdom Metazoa; phylum Arthropoda; class Insecta; order Coleoptera; family Chrysomelidae; genus Zygogramma; species Zygogramma bicolorata. The sequence goes on along the minus strand of JAVJAQ010003124.1, from coordinate 2,432,584 downwards.
GGTTCAAAGTTCATATTGCAGGCGGGAGAGATTCCTGCTCCTGCTGTACTATATCAGGCCGAGAGCAGTATAGACTGGAATGAGTATAAAGTGACGTAGCAAAGTTATGACTGGAAACGAAGCATGTGATGAAAATATTCAATCGAAATTTTTTTTATTTCTATAAATATTCAGAGACCACAAGGAAAGACAATGAATGTAATATCTTTTCCGTATACGATATATTGAAGGTCCCAAAGAGTATGAAAGTCGAACTCAATTGGATGGATTCAACCATCTCATTAACGCAAATGAAATAGAGTCGCTGGATAAAAAAAAAGTCGCCTGAAAAACCCACGGAACCACCAATTCCATCTGGTATTTCGAACATTGTTATTCTGCAGAAGATTGTCCTTTGTGTATCAATCCTCGTGCAGAATGTTGAATATTCGACGTTTCGACTATCATGTTGGAGTCATCATCAAGAAACCATATCTCTATCGATAATATAATCTTACCAATCAGCCCCTCTACGGATTGACCATCCGAATCACATTACAAACTTCCATAGTCTGTTTCGCCTTCAGGTCACTAGTATATAAATACTCCTTTCGCAATTGGGCCCGACAACTGATGAAACTCCCTACAGTTCCATTGGTCAAACGGCACTTGCCTTCCTACCCGTTCAGGTGAGGTGCTAGAATGAATATTTTCAACTGTCGCTGGAAGATTCTGTATTGATTGTTATACCTATATATGTAGTAACAATAATGATTGAAAAACTGGTTCACTTCTCATTTTGAGGTCCTTGAATACCAATACGTATCCGATAATATCCAACATATAGAACGAATACTTCATGTAACCATATTCTTCACCTTTTGTTCAATAGTTATAAGGAATTTTTTCAAACCCAGACAGATTTTTCTGTCCTGCACCGAATTTAATATGGAAAACACCATTTAGAGACAATTCAGGTATTTTTATATATTCATTCAAGTTATACTGGAATGTGTTCACTTGTAATAACTTACTATTATTATCAATTATTATTCACTCGGAAGAAGATGAAGTCACAAAACGAGCTATCCCTGGGACGATTTTACGGTTATTCCACGTTTCACGTCAACCTTTCATATAACTTGGTGTTTTTCTTGAGTCCTGGAGAACAGAAACAGTTCAGCCAGTTTCCAAATAAGGACAATACATATTTCTTAAAAAAATTGTTCTGAAATTTCGTCATCTGAGATTAACCAGTGACTTATTGGCATATGTTTTTTCATATTTGGCAGCATTTGATCAAAAAAAATCGGTAGAACGATAGCTGTAGCACTCGATATTCCAGAAGCGTTCGATAGAGTTTGGCATCCGGGTCTCCTTACTGAACTGCTGTCTTATGTTTTGCCTCTTCAGATGTGTGCTTTATTGAAGAAATTCTTGTCTGATAGATCTCTATATGTGCTTGTTGATGGAGTATAATCTGATCTTTTCCAATCAATGCAGGTGTTCCACAGGGTTCATTTCTGGTACCCACGTTCTTTCTACTTCATATCAATGATTTGCTCGAGAAAATATTTTGTTCAGTACGTAGTTTTGCGGACGACAGTAATCTTTATACTATTTTCTCTTTCAGAGTCCCCAGCTCGAGAAATAAAAATTCAAAGAAACATTCACATCAACAAAATTAACGATTTCTAGGTAAAAATAATAGAATGGGATAACATGAGCTTGGTGGAATTCTCAAAGAAAACCGATCCAACATCATCTTTCATTCAGATGTCTATTCTATTGTATTATTTTTTATTTAACGTCGGCCTATTTCCGCTACCAAGGCCAATCACCGACGCCGGTGAGCACACTTCCCTCAACCGGAAATTTTGCCGGACCCTCTGGTATTCCAACCAGAGGTAGGGATCTTTAACGAGCCCAACATCCATGGACTCGGGACCGACGGCTTAACGTCTCCTCCGAAGGACGACATATCCTCAATAAATCTTGTGCTCATTGATATGTTGTCTGCGAGCTATAATATGCTACTTCGCTGCAGCTGTACGGGCTCTCGACACGGTATTGCCCTGCATGGTCACCCATCCAAGTACTAACCGCGCTCGGCGTCGCTTAATTTCAGATATCGAATGACTGTCAGTCAACCTGAAGAGCTGGGCCATGACCCCATTCAGATGTCAGGAGTAACTATCCCTTCAAAGTATCTCGATGCTAGGAATTACGATGAGTACTTATCTCTCATGGGAAAACCATATGAGATCGATAGCTGAAGGTGCTTTCTAGAAACCTGGACTTCTCGTTCCGGTCTTGGGATATAATTCTCATGTATGGAGCTCTTGTTTTAATTCTATTGAGAAAAAGGCAATTCGTCTTGTTGGTGATTCTTCGCTCACAGACTCGCTCACTACATTTGAAGGGTCGGAGACTTGTCTCTCTTCCATACATAGAGTCACGGTCGGTACTCTTCTGATTTGTTATCAATCGTTCCACCTTTTGCAATATCTACACGGATGACCCAGACAGTACAGAATTCCCACCCCTTTTTTGGGAGCTTGGAGACCTGTCTAACCTCTTCCTGCAAATATATATTTCTCCGTCTGTTAAGTCATTGCCCATCTAATTTCATTTTGTTTAAGTTTATTTATTTTTTGTACTAGTTGTTATGAAGAATTCCCTTTAATTTAATTCAAATCATTATTTATCGCGTATAAACTGTGATTTCCCTCTCTCCCTGGTACCAATACCGAAGAAGGAACAGTCTCTGCCCACGTCTCAAACCTACAAGTTCGCTATCTATTCGCTGTTTTTTTCGGATTCATATAGACTTTTTACCGTTTCGTCGGCACCCGCAAAAACTGGCCAGTTACGTGCTACATCTGTGACAACCAATCAAGATTTGGATTATGAATGCAAGGATCCAGATTAAAAGGTAGGAAATCACAGGCGAATCATTCTCAACCTTTTTTTCTCGAAACACAAAGTAATAATTTCCTTAGATTATACAGTCCACTCTCATACCAACTGAACATTAATTGGACCTTCTTCGCCGATTTGAATTGGTTTTAAATTATTACGTTGTGTGTAAAGGGAATTCTCAAAATTGCAAATAAATCATATTATTTATTTGGTTCTCGTTCTCGCGCTTCGAACTGTGGCTGGCTTGCTTTTTTATTGAACACGTTTTTTACCTCAGCACACTATCAGCTGTTTGCCGGCAATCGTACTCATTTCGTTCCACAGAAATAAATTGTTTATTTATTTCCGTGGAGTTACTCGCACCTCATCGGGGAAAATATACTTTTCAGATGTTTCTATCGTTCTCTTCTTTCGCTTGACACAGTGTTAACTGACACGACAGAAAATTGCTCTCGCTTATTTCAGTTTTTTTTCTCATTAGTTAATACTTCCATTGTTGCTCTTAAAAACAAAATGACTAGTGTTGCAAATAAACTCAAACAAATCTCAACTCTTCGACAAACAACGATTGATCGAGTAGATGATTTGCACGTTATTGCAAATTCAGCCAAAATTGATAAAAATATGGTTTTTCATTTCAAAGCTCGCTACTCACAATTAGATGCCATTTCTAATGAATTTGAAAAACAGCATATTGCTCTTTTATCCCTTCTTTCAACGACCACAGTCGATGAAGACGAAAATATAGATGCTCAGCGTAAAATACGTTCGGAATTTGATGAAAAGTTTTTTGCCATAAAAGCTGCATACTTGGAACTTTTTGATGACGACACAGCTCCTCTGAATGGTAATTCACATGTTAAATCAAGCCGTGTCAAACTTCCTAAAATTGAATTATTCAAATTTGATGGATCTCCGAAAGATTGGAAAACGTTTGTTGATACGTTTCAGTCAGTGGTTCACAATAATGCTGAATTGAGCAACATTGAGAAGTTCAACTATTTAATAACAGCCCTAAGTGGTCCGCCGTTAACACTAGTGAGAAGCACTCCTCTTACCGATGCTAACTATATCATTGCATATAACGCGTTGAAAGCAAGGTTTGAGAATAAGAGAGCGATAGCAACAGCTCATTATCGAGAATTAGAAAAGGCTCCAAAAATCCCGGAACAGAAAACTTCTTCTCATGATTTAGGCATATTGATAGAGATATTTGAGGAAAATTTGGCTGCATTGAAAAATATGGCATTTCCCACAGATCAATGGGACTTTCTCACTTTGAACATGCTTTTGTCGAAATTGAATTCCGATTTAGTTTCTCGTTTTGAAATCGAAATTGGATCAAATGATATTCCCAAATTCGATACTTTAAAGGAATTTCTCCGGAGGCAATGTGATGCCCTTGATCGTGCATTAGATATTAGTGCACAAGGTAAATTCGATAAAGGCAAGTTCAAATATTCACCTCAAAAATGTCAATCTTCTGCTCATCCTAGAAAAAGTATATCATTTTTAGCTCAAACAAAAACTCCCAGCTCATGTCCTCTATGTAAACAGGATCATCTCATATATAAATGCCCTACGTTTCTCGCCCACTCTCCACACGATAGGTATAATTTGGCAAAATCTCAAAAATGGTGTCTCAACTGTTTGGGACATAAACACTCTCTGAAATCCTGTTCTTCCCAGTCGTCCTGTACCAATTGTCAACAACGTCACCATACCCTCTTGCACTTCAATCGGACTCCTATAGTCGACTCCCGCCCCCCTTCAACATCTTCCCAAGCGACAAATTCGCATGATGTCCAAAACCCTATTCAGGCAACTACGACAACTCTTTCTAATAACATTTCTCCTTCCGGTACTATGGTTTTGCTGTCAACCGCTCAAATTGAGGTACTCGATGCTTACGGTAATCACCAGAAAGTAAGAGCTCTCCTCGACAGTGGCAGTCAAGCAAATTTCATATCTGAAAGGTGTTGTCAAATTTTAGGATTGCCTCGTAATAATATATCTCTCTCTATTCAAGGTTTGGGTCACATGAACTCAACTGCCTCAAAAGGTGTTTCTCTGAACATTCGTTCTTGCTTAGACAAACATATCACTTTGGTTGTCGATGCTGTGATATTATCCCGAGTTTGTGAGAATATGCCACGTATGCCAATATCACATGATTGGTCTCATTCATCAAATCTCAAATTGGCTGATGAGGACTTCAACGTTCCGAAATCCGTTGATATTCTTTTAGGTGCCGATATTTTTGCAAAAATTCTAAGACCAAACCAAATTGTTGGTAATGAAAATGAACCTGTTGCCATTGACACTATCTTCGGTTGGATTCTCATGGGCAAGGTCCATTGTAACTTCACTCCCACATTCCCAAATGCATTTCTCTGTACGTGTGAGTCCACCATTGAAACTTCGTTGAAGCGTTTTTGGGAAATAGAAGAAGTTCCTCACAAAGTTGTTACAGACCCTGATGATGAATTGTGCGAAAAAATATTCTTAGAAACGACAACACGCACCGCCGAAGGAAGATTCGTTGTAGCTCTTCCCTTTCGTTCAGAAGAACCCCATTTTCTTGAATCTCGGAGCATAGCTAAAAGGCGTTTCCTCTCATTAGAACGACGCTTGGTGAATGACTTTGATTTGTACCAAAATTATCGAGATTTCATGAGGGATAATTTGAAACAAAATCACATGTCACTCGTTTCAGATTCTGTTGAATCAAATTCATTTTATTATATTCCTCACCACTGTGTGATTAATCCCAATAGTGAAACGACAAAGGCACGCGTGGTTTTCGATGCTTCTTGTAAATCCGCAAATGGAATTTCCCTCAACCAAACTCTTTTGACAGGTGCCAAACTTCAAAGAGATCTATTTACAATTCTCTCGAGATTCAGACTGCATCCTGTGGTACTGACAATGGATATTCGCCAAATGTTCAAGCAGATTCTTGTGAAAGACTCACACAGAGACTTTCAGAGAATTTTGTGGAGATTCTCTCCCGAAGAGCCCTTACAGACTTTCGTATTGAATACTGTGGTTTTTGGAATATCTTCCTCCCCCTTCTTAGCAAATCGGTGTATCTTACATCTAGCTGAAGAGGGACAAAAACAATATCCTCTTGCCGCAAAGGCCCTACAGACAGCCACATATGTCGATGATATCGTGACGAGCTGTCCTTCTTTGGAAGAAGCCCTGTCACTGAAATGTCAACTCATATCTCTCTTACAAAAAGGAGGTTTCCAACTGCATAAGTTTAATAGTAACTTCGCCACTCTCAAAACCCCAGAATTTTCTGAAAACACGACTGAGGTTTCTCTAGACTTGGATAATATGTCTTTGGTAAGAATCTTGGGGTTACAGTGGAACTCTTCATTGGATAGTTTTTCCTTCTCTGTCAGTTCATTCTCGAAGAAATGTACTAAACGTTCCATTCTGAGTGATCTGGCTCGCATTTTTGACCCTCTTGGGTTTCTAGCTCCTCTCACACTCTTTGCTAAATACTTGATTCAACGTCTTTGGATCTTAGGGTTGGGTTGGGATGAAACTCCCCCCGAGGATATAGTTGAATCTTGGGAAAAATATAAATCCACACTCTCTGATATTTCTAAGCTTCGTATTCCTCGTCAACTACTTTCAGCTGAAAGCAAGAATTATGAACTTCATGGGTACTGCGATGCTTCTGAAAGGGGTTACGCAGGGGTTATATACCTCAGAACCATTTTTCATAGTCATGCTACAGTCATTATTCTCTGCTCAAAATCTAAAGTCGCCCCTTTGAAGATTCTCTCTATCAATCGTTTGGAGTTGTGTGCTGCTGTTCTACTTTCTGACTTGCTCTCTTCCGTCTTAGAAATTTATGCCGATACTTTTCAAACTGCCCAAGTTTTTGCTTGGACTGATTCGAAAGTGACTCTCTCGTGGATAAAATCATCCCCTCATAAATGGAAAACTTTCGTTGCAAACCGTGTTTGCCACATCCAGGAAAAATTTCCGCCAAATATTTGGCATCATGTACCGTCAGAGGACAACCCCGCTGATTGTGCTTCACGAGGCATCTTTGCATCTGAACTACGCAATCATCCCCTTTGGTGGAATGGTCCTCCTTGGTTGAGAGATCATAATTTTTCGGTACTATCTATAGACACCCAAACTCTACTGGAAAACGTCAGCAGCCTAGAGAGTGAACTGGAGGAGAAGACTCATGTTTTCACCTCAACGGTGTCTCCTCATTTTATTGATTTACTACTCGAAACAGTTTCGAGTTTCTCAAAACTTCAACGTATAGTAGCCTATGTTCTCAGGTTTGTTCACAATATCTCGAATGATTGTAAGAGGCATTCAACACTTGATTCCTCAGATCTTGAAAGGTCACTGAAAACTCTCGTGAAACATGTTCAAAAGGAAGTTTTCTCTAAGGAAATATCACGGCTCACAAAGAACCAACCCATTGACAAATCACTCCGGAAACTTAATCCTTTCATAGACGAAGAGGGGATTTTGCGAGTTGGTGGTAGATTACTGCTCTCTGATCTGCCAGTTCAACGGAAGCATCCAATGTTGATTCCTGGTCATCATAAACTGACTCATCTCATTATTGATTATACCCATAAAAAATATCTACACCCAGGACTCCAGACACTCCATTTTTTATTACTCCAACAATTTTGGATTCTCTCTTCGAAAAGAATCATAAGGCATATCATTTCGAAATGTCATCGATGTTGGAAATGTAATCCAAATCCACTCCAACCCCGAATGGGAAATTTACCCCTTCTGAGAATTTCTCAGCTAAAACCGTTCTCCTGTGTTGGAACTGACTTTTGTGGTCCATATTTTGTAAAACTTGGTAAGTTGAGGGGGGCTAAAACCTATAAAGCCTACATTTGCCTATTCGTGTGTTTTTCCACCAAAGCTATCCATTTAGAACTTGTGTCTGAATTGTCTACGGATGCTTTCATTGCAGCCCTCCGTCGATTCATAGCTCGACGAGGACGGTGTACTTCCATTTTTTCTGATTGTGGAACTAATTTCGTTGGTGCTTCCAAAAAATTCACAGAAATCCTCCACTCCGCTGCTTCTCAAGAATCCCTCACATTTCATAGAAATCCCCCCTCGAGTCCACATATGGGTGGACTATGGGAAGCAGGTGTGAAGTCTGCGAAATCACACCTTACTCGAGTCATTGGCCTTCAAATCCTAACCTATGAAGAATTCAATACGGTCTTGATTCAGGTGGAGGCAGTATTGAATTCAAGACCTCTGTGCCCCGTCAGCACAGACCCGAATGATCTGACTGTTCTAACTCCCGGACACTTTTTGACACTTGAACCTTTGAATTCTCCTATGGATGATGATTTATCTCATCTCAAAATCAATAGATTGAGCAGATGGCAACTCCTTCAGAGATTACATCAGGATTTCTGGTATAGATGGTCCAAAGAATATTTGCACACTCTATATCAACGAAATAAGTGGACCGAATCGTCGTCAAATGTTTCTGTAGGAAGTATGGTGCTTATAAAAAATGACAATACCCCCCCATTGAAATGGCAATTGGGTCGGATAGTAGCTGTACACCCTGGCGCTGATGGTATAGTTAGGGTTGCCACAGTTCGAACCGCAACGGGCTCATTCAAGCGCCCATTGGTAAAACTTTGCCTTTTACCAATGGATGACTCGCATTGTTCATGAAATGCAGTACATTTCAGGTGGGCGTATGTTAAGTCATTGCCCATCTAATTTCATTTTGTTTAAGTTTATTTATTTTTTGTACTAGTTGTTATGAAGAATTCCCTTTAATTTAATTCAAATCATTATTTATCGCGTATAAACTGTGATTTCCCTCTCTCCCTGGTACCAATACCGAAAAAGGAACAGTCTCTGCCCACGTCTCAAACCTACAAGTTCGCTATCTATTCGCTGTTTTTTTCGGATTCATATAGACTTTTTACCGTTTCGTCGGCACCCGCAAAAACTGGCCAGTTACGTGCTACATCTGTGACAACCAATCAAGATTTGGATTATGAATGCAAGGATCCAGATTAAAAGGTAGGAAATCACAGGCGAATCATTCTCAACCTTTTTTTCTCGAAACACAAAGTAATAATTTCCTTAGATTATACAGTCCACTCTCATACCAACTGAACACCGTCACTTTATAGAATTGTTTCAAATGACTCTGGATGAGTCAATATACAAAACTCGTCAGAAGATCATTTTTCTATTTCTAAAAATATCTTACATCGGCTTTCATCCTCGACAAGCTATTTTTTCCTCAAGATATATGGTCTACTTTCCGCTCCGCTTTGGTATGTAATATACTGATCGTACGTACTCTTCATCTTTTTTCCTGCGAATGTCATTACTCTTTTCGATGACGGAGGTTGGTATATTCATCATATATATCATAATCGAACCACTTTCATAACTTTTCTACGACACTTCACAGCCATATTTCAAGAATTTTGTGCTCAATCTCCTGGGCTATATCGGCATACCGGCTGTATTTATCGAATTTCTATAAGTGCTTACTTCGACGAAAACATTGCCACAACCACCGTTCATAAATCATGGCTTTCATCCGCAATATTTGAGGTAGAGTCCGGTATTCGGCGTTCTATATGGGACGCTGGGGAAATAACACTGGAAGAATGAAACGGTCTGAATTCCAAAAAAGCAAGGCCTTTTTTGTTGCGGTTTCGGTTGAGTTCGGGAATTGAATAGAAACTATGTGGTTAGTTGAATATTCATAAGAGGATTACGATTTTCCTGGATGATATCGGATGCTATTCTCCAATAGAACTGGGTCTAAGCGTTTCTATACTTTTTTGTCATCACTAACTTTCTATTACTCTCATGGAGAGGCTTCGGCTAGACGAAATATAAATCTGGATCTGGAAGTGGGGAACGGTAGGCACAAGCTGAGCCAGTACTCAGGCCTCATTAGGTCCATTATACGTCTTCCTGGAAGGGGTAGGAGTTCCCAGTTTCAGGTCATCGTCAGACCTGCCGTTCCAGAGTAGGTGACGACGATGCTGAATAAAATTTTCTTGGCGTCGATTACTATTAGCCAGTTCTTGCCGAACACAGATCCACGAATTTGGGAGGATGCAGGGCAGTCACAAGGTACGTGTTCTACTGTCTCTCCTTGTTCACATCCTCGGCATAGGGTCGGGCCAACTTGTTTCATCCTGTTGAATGTCCAAACGGTCCCAATCGTTTCAGTAATTTGCCGAAGCTGTCACCAAAACTTCACTTTCAGCTCATTTGCCCCCTCTAACCAAAGAAGATGTATCACATGCCACCACTGCCCAACAAAAAGCAAATATATTTGCAAATATGTTTTCTGGCAATTCTGCTTTGGACTCATCCGGAAAAGATCCCCTGAATATCACGCCAGTCGACAGTCAAATGCTTAAAATAATATTCCACCAACAAAATATATGAAATATTTTAATGGACCTGAAGACGAATGAGGCTTGCGGATCTGATGGAATCCCAGCAATTGTTCTTGAAGTATGTGCCCCCATCAATCATTCAACCTTTCTTATCACTCTGGGGTTTTTTCCTGAGTCCTGGATAACAAGTGTTCAGCCAGTTCATTAAAAGGGAAAAAACTTCACCTTGTAATTATAGACCAATTGCATTCCTTTCTTTAATTTTCAGAGTCATGGAAAAGGTTATCAATATGAAGTTCATCAAATATCTAGAGAACTCAGGAATAATTAATGATCGACAATACGGATTTCGCAGTGGAAAGTCAACCAGTGGCTCATTGGTGTATGTTTCTCATATTTGACAGCATTTCATTAGAAAATTCGGAAACACGATAGCTGTTGCACTCGACATTTGGAAAGGGTTTAATCGAGTTTGGCATGGGGTCTACTTTGTAAACTGCCGTCTCATAGTTTGCCTCCTCAGTTGTGTGCTTTGTTGAAGACTTTCTTGTCTGATAGGTCTGAGTATGTGGTTGTTGATGGAATATCGCTTGATATTCTCCCAATAATTGCAAGTGTTCCACAGGGTTCGGTTCTAGGGCCCGCTTTGTTTCTGCTTCTTATTAATGATTTGCTTGTTCGGTGCATATTTTTTCGGACGACAGTACTCTTAATAATAGAGAGTCCCCACACCAGCACGAGAAAGGCAATCCACCTTGTTGGTGATTCTTCGCTCACTTCTTTAGAGTATCATAGATGGGTCGGAGACTTTCCTCTCTTTTATAGATATTTTCAGGGTCATTGCTCTTCTAAATTGTCATCAATCGTTCCACCCTTAGCAGTATGTACACGGATGACCCGGCGAGTATAAAATTCCCACCCCTTTGTTGTGAGCTAGGAGATTTGCCGAACCCCTCTTGCTCAGAGATTTTTTTCAATGGAACAGCTGAACTCTCGACCTCCTTGTTGAGAGAGGTCTCTTACAAACTTCAAAATTTCTAAGTGAATGTTATTTCGTATCTCCAGTCCCTCGATTCACGTGGTGTTCTTTGAATATCATAGATTTCTCCTTTCGTGTGAATCTGCATATGAGAAAAAAAATTGAGATCCTGAAATCAAATGCACCAGAATATTGCTTTGAGAAGTATACGGCAACCCAGTCCACCACTCATTTTTTTTATCTGGGTCATAATTGAGTAGAGGGCCTTCGAATATGAACATCAAATTAAAGTCGCAATGCATACAAGAATTCATTGTTCATTCAACGTATACCAAAATACGTCACCACAAACCATAAAGCAGGTCTATTGATCATTACAGATTTCTCGAAATGAATAGTAGGCCATATGGGATATGCCCTTTGTCAACATTTGAACAACTTTCACATTTTGCTATTCCTAGACTCTCAAATGCATCGAGCAGAATTTTATCATGCACATCCTTGATCAGTCTCAGTTCCTCTTTCACTTATTTCATGATCATCGTCCAGAGCATTTTGGGCGACACTGGTCTTATCTATCCTTTCGTATCTTATGTGTGAGTAATTTTTCTTGAAGCGGGTTTTTATAGCTTGTCTACCATGATATTATTGTATCTCTTGTTGCAATTCACCATTTCCCCGACTTTTCTGTGTTTTCCCAATTATCTTGGAATCACCTAGGAGTTGTTGTTATGCAGAACACGAATGTCACTTTCATACTTACTGTTTCTGAAATCTGCCCAATCACTCTAGTGTGATGAGGTTCAAATAGAATAACTATAAACTTCTCACAGCTCTCATCTTTTTCAGAACTTAAAGATTCACGAAGTTTTTTTCTGAATTAACATTTTCCAATCAACTTATCTACTATCTCTGGCTTACAACCGCTCTCTTCAGCTACGTGCCGTGTCACTTTTTCTCCATCACCGTACTCATATTATTTTGAGGAAAATATTATTAGCCTCTAGACAAGATATTGTAATGCTGCAATTTTATGTTGTGGAGAGTGATTGGAGCTGATAGAAATGTCGTGTCAAATTCTATATCATTTTCTATGCTCCTCTTGAACAATACATTCAAAAAAGGCAATATTTGTTTACATAATATGTGATCCGACCCCAGCGAAGGTGCTAAAATATTTCCTAGCATCCGTTTCAAATCTACCCCTGTTCGCAAAACGCGTGTCGGGTGCGAGTAATATCATTTTTTCGTTATGGTAATTCATTTATAGAAAAAGGCTTACTTTTTCACACTGAAATTTTCAATCGAACTGTTTATTTTTCAATTCTGTTTCATTCAAACGGCAACGATGTGATATATTTATTCGAATGTTTAAAGTTTCGTATGAGATGGTAGATAACGAGGGGGAAACATCTTCTTTCAATCTTGCACTCCTTAAAATTTTAAGTCATTCAAGTCATCGTTCCAAGTCTTTAAGTCATCGTTTCAAGTCTTACTTTTAAGCCTCTAAGTCATGCGTTTAAGTCTTTAAGTCATGCGTTTATGTCTTTAAGTCTTTGAAAGATTTTAAATCTTGTACAGATTTTAGCTAGTTGTTTCCCCCTCGGAAGATAATACTCGGAAATCAGTTTTGGAAATTGTATTGAGAGCTCTCAAAGAATACGAATTAAAATACACCCAAACAACAACAACCGGCGTTAAATAACAAGTCTCCTCCTTGTTGAGGACTTCTTGTCAAATGTTATGAAATGATGTCTTGATGGATACTGCTTTTTACTCTTTGAAACGAGCCACTTCAAATATAAAGGTATTCTCAATAATATCTGATCTTTCCCCAAATTGCTTGTTTTCCATTTATATTGAAGGTCTTTCTATGTGCTTGTTGATGCAGTATCGTCTGATATTCTCTCAATAATGCAGGTGTTTCACAGGGTCCATTTCTGGCGTCTACTATGTTTTTGCTCCATGTCAATAATTTGCTGCAGGAAATATTTTGTTCAGAGCATAGGTTTGCGGACGAGAGTCCAATTCATACTAGTTTTTCTTCCAGACTCTCCATATCAACATAAAGAACAAAAATCATGTCTTCTCTCAAAGGAAGCCAATCTATTTTTATTCAATATTCAGATGCCAGTAGTAATAATTCCTACAAAGTCAAGTATCGCGATGATAGGAATTACGATCAGTAATAACCTCTCATGGAAAAATCATGTGAGATCGATCTCTAAAGGTGTTTCCCAGTAGGTTGGATTCTATTTGTGCGAATAAATACTTCACGTCTCGTCAGTTTCTAATTATCTACAAGGCACAGATACGGCCTACCTTGGAATATAGTTTTCATGTGTGGGGCACGGCACCAAAACATTATTATTAAACATAGTTATTTGGGTTTGCTCGAAGTGTTTGGTTTGTCAAAAAAACATGCCTCATGAAGAGTGATCAGTTTATTCCCAATGAACCAATTGCTATTGATGTTATATCATAGTGCATACTCCAAACACTGAGTTGTCGGAGATTCCTCTTGGAGTCGTCAAGCAACCGTCAGTTGCCATAATATGAAATGGAATTTCACATTAGTCCCTGCCAAACTCTAAATAAAATATAGTAGTGAGGATTGCTTGGATTTCTATTCCATGCGGAGAAATACTTCAGTTCTCTTCAGCTTCTGATGATCTACAAGGAACAGATACGGCCTGTCTTGCAATATAGTTCTTATGTGTGTTCCATGAAAAATTCCTGATTATATTCAGAAAATAGCAATTCGTCTTGGTGATTCTTCGCTCAGGAACTCGCTCACTTCATTGGAGCATCGTAGAAGGGTCGGAGACTTGTCTCTCTTCTATGGACATTTTCACTGTCGAACCTCTCGTGCTCAGGAATCTCTTTTCAATTTAACACCTGAACGTTGGAACTCTGTACCCAAACAGGTTTTTTCGGGTATCTCCTGTCCTTTGATTTATGCTGTGTTCTTTGAACATTACAGATCTTCTTTTTCGTGCGAATCTGTATATAAAAAAATCGCTTGTTTCCTATTCAGGTGGTAACTCAGTCTACCGATTCGATCGAGATGATTGCTGGAATAATCAGAACGAAAATTTATCCCATCAATGAAATAACACATCTGCTGGTATCTGCCAATCGATAATCCACCTAATCAAGAGCCACCCAACGAGAAACGTTTCCAACGATTGCCTGCCATGCAAATCCATGCAACCGTCACGTCGGAAGTTTATTTCACGTGGAATGCATTTAACCCAGTGGATGCTTGTATAGGAGCCCCGTTCGAGGATCGATCGACGAAGGGCAGAGAAAGCATGGCCAACAGGGACAGAAGAACATTATTTAGACGAAATCCAATGGGTTCGAGCAGCTTTTACACCTGCAACTACGGATGTGACAAGGGTGTTCGATGAATATTTTCATGTGGTACAAACGGTTCGAAGCTAGTACAGGGTGTTCATAAATACCATTGGTGAGTTGAGACAAGAGATTAACTTCGTCAATTCATACCTATGTGGTAGAAAAACAAGTTTGAAAACGAAAGCAGATTTGGTTTCCAAAACGTTTACAATAAATATTTGATAAATATTCTGATGAATGTCACTACTTGTATTTCTTTCATGAGGAAATTCGAGTTATACTGGCTGAAGTTGCTGGCTGATGTGTCTCATTCAGGAAGAACTGTTTTCAATTAACGCAGCACCTATTCGTGGTAGATTAAAAATCTGTCCTTCCACACGTGTATACATTTTTCACAATTTTTCTTTCTCAAGATCATGGTAGACAGTTTTTCTGCCCCAGTATATAAATAATAATCTACTCCATAATACCTATATTATATACAAAGGACTTAAGTCATACTTCCTATCCCAAAGTGAATAGTTCGTAGCTCGACCGCAGGAAGGGCTTCAATTCATCGAGGAATAGGGAGAGATTTCAATTCAGTGGTGTATACAATATTTCATGCACTTCAGCACTAAGCATATTGATTCAATGATTATTCGCCATTTAGGAACCTAGAAACCCTGGTCTGTTCACTTATACCTGTTAAAATTTGGTATAAAAGTGGCGAAATCTGGAATGGAGGTTTCCGTACAGCATGTACAGATGTCACCCACACGCTCTCGTCAGTCTTGTCTGAAGCTGAATTTGCACTGAGTGAAAATGTGCAATCAGGTTTTTCCACTTTTATTTGTTTGGATAGTGAGAAGAGATCGCAACCTAAAGTATAATTGGTGGTCAATTAAATACCATCAGTAAAAACGTTTCAATGTTCAAAAGCAACAAACTCAATAAATAAACACGATAAAAACATCGTACACGTCATAATTTCAAAATGATATGACAATGTGACACATAACTTTACACTTGACATCAAATTTGAAAAGTGGTAACATAACGCCTCCTAACGACAAATAGGGAAAACCTCCAAAAGTGTCGATTTTTTCGCCTCAAAAATCTAAACAAAATCTACTCATTGGAATTATCATGGTTTATAGGCATCTTATCCGCCATTATGCGAGCGATTAAGTAACTAGTCGAGATGGCAGCCCAGTCAGTAGTGTTCCGTAATATCTGTCAGTGAAAAATATCACGTATTCTTCTTCTTCTGTTTTTAGAAAGAGATTATATGATTTTTGAAATTTCCGTTCGACGAGCAATTGATCTTGCATCTCGAGACGATAGTGAAGACGAACAAGAATTTGTCGTTCAACGGCCTCGATGGGTTCGAGAAAAGGACGATCATTTGAAAAATCTGAATGAGGATTCCAAATGAAATTCAGATTATCAAATTCGCAAACATTCGAATCAATTGAAAGAGATCTCGGATATCAAAACCATTGGTTGGTGAACATGTTTATATTATTGTGTACATGTATAGGTTGTGATTGGTTATTTTTGTGTTGTCAGGAATTATTCTGTGTCTTCTACAAACCAGCTTTTTCGCACTATTGGATGTTACCAACAAAACATAGCAGGCATTAGTGGAATCAGTAAAACTATGATACAAAGAATTATTCATCAATGCTGCTATTTCTAGGCTTCGCCCCTTGCAAGTTTCGTTTCCGTAAACCGCGGAAGACAAACGGAGTTCTCAGCAATCCACCAACAGAAATTTTTCCCTGATGTCGAATTAGGGTCACGCTTCTGTTTAATTGCAGCAATCATTTCAACAATTGATATGTGAATTCAAGGCGGACATTTCACAGAATATCAGCCGTACGTATCGCAGAAGACAGAACTTTTAATGAAAAAATGACTCGACTTTACATGTACGTGCTTTTGCTTTCCTCGTCGCAGGATAATAATCGAGCTTTCAACGGTGAAAGTAGCTCTTGAAAACAATCGCATCTCACGGAAATCACGTTCAAAGATTCGTTGGTATCAGGGATCTAAACTGTACTTTCGAGCCCTGAAATGCATAAACTTTTATTCTGTTTTGTATACCTTTCCAATACACAAAACATGTTACTCCGAAAAACATGAAATTAATCAAACTGAAAACTCTTGCGACTTTATGTAGCCACCTTCAAACTGGAGCACGGGAACGCTGTGGTGCCGCTTAGCCGGCAGCCAGTTCGATATCGGTCCAGATAATTTTGGCCGATCGCCAAAACTCGGGGGCATCATTGCCAACGAGAAAAGCGGAAGTTAGCGTTGGGGGGATTTCGTGCCGGTAACCTACTTCGGGGGATGAACAGGGTTCATTCGGGATACAAGACAGTTGTGGCCGTGTAATGGTTATATATGTACATGTGTTTGCTGCGAGTGTTTTTCCTGCTGGGATAGAGGAAACGTTATCGGAATAACTGTGCAATATTGAAGTTGATCACGGAATTAAGCGGCAAAACATGTATCGTTTTCAGTGTCAATTGTTCTTTCGAATATAAATTCACTCGTCAAAACGAATGTTTCGACGAGAGTCCAAAAACAGGCCCATTTTAATATCGAGGGTGACTAATCTCTTGCAACTTCACATCATGCAGGGGGTAGAAACCCTCCAGATTTTTTTTAATGGGACGAGGAGTCGAATAACTTGGAATTTGGATGGGGTTTCTAAGACTTACACAACCTCCCATATTTTCAATCTATTGAATACTAACCAAGAACTCGCGTCCCGAAGTTCCAGAGTTTGAAAAATTAATGAAAGCCACAAAATATCAAAACTGACGGATGTTTTGCTGGAAATGACCTGCATTACCTTCCTTACAATAATGAAATCGTGGTTGTAAGTAGGGCTCGCGAGACCAAGTGACTAGTCTTGATCTTGTCTTGGTCTTGAGAAAAGAGCAAGACTGAATGAATCTTCCAGAAACTAATACTCAACTCTCAATAGCAAGACTCTCTCCAAGAGTCTTGGTCTCAAAAAAAATAATGAACTTTGGTGGGTGATTGATCACCCTCACGATTGTCACGAATAGTTATTTTTCATGTGCCTACAAATAAACAGCACCCTTGAGCCGATGTTCTTTTTGAACCCATGGACAATCAACATTCACGTATTTCGATGACAGCCCCAGTCTAGCGAATCTTGTTAAGGAGGTATTCTACTCCCGCAGAATTTCTGAGGAGAATCAGATATTGAAAAATATATAGAAGTAAATTATCCCCCAATTTTTACCAAAATTCTGCGACTCAAATTTCTCATTGAATTGATGCGAAGAGTGCGAGTGATATCAGTTGCCATATGTGACTACATAGCATATTCATCAAGAAGGATATCCATGTTCAGTGAGTTATCACAAATTCAAATACTACGATCTGGTACCTGACAGAATGGGTTATTCAACCACTTTGAAACGTAAGGGCTAATAAGTTCCTGAGTGGTGTAGCCTGGTCTTCTTTGAGGCATTACAATGGACGTCATAAATCCTGAATACTGTGATTCCTACTCACCCCCTCAAGATGCTTAAGGATTCTACAACTTGGCTTCCACTGCACACAAGAACGACTCTAATGGTTTGAAGACCATTGACACACACATTCTTCAAAGAAGAGGGTTTCATCAAATCATTCGAAGGATAACATCAAAAAAGATAATGATAATGTTCTTATCTCTTGATGTAAATGAAAACGTACGGCAAGGTAACGCCCAGGATTACTTCCATTTTCCTTAAATATAGAACTTTTACCTTTGATAGCAACTCTGGCAATACCAGCTGAAGAAATTTTACACTCGAGGATATTAGTGGTAATCTAAACATGAATCAGTAATTGAAACTGAAGGTGGAAAAACCACTTATATAAGAAGGATAAATGGATTGCCAACTTTTCTCCAATGTCTTTGAGAAAAGGCAAATGTGCGTGGCTTAGTACCGATACATAATGGGTAATGCTGAAACCTTCAAGAAAAATTAATATCTTTCTATTGAGGCTAATCATCCTTGAAATATATATTATCTTTCGTTTGTTAATCGATTACATTCTAGGTATTTGTCACGAGATAAATTGTTTTCTGAGATATATAAGCTCATTTACCTATAGTGTAGATGAGTGAGACGAGTATCGTTGGAATTCTTCAATTCATCTCTTGTATTGAAGTGTGGGGAATTTTTTCATCATTGTAACTACGATTTTGGATCTCCTGATGCTCCTGATCTCCACCAACAATTGTGTTGAACATAACGTAGTGACAATAGGACAATTTGATACCCGTCCTCAAACAGAGAAAGCGTTACTTTTTCATTTGAGCGCCTTTGAGACCCGATCCTTCAGTTTTCTGGACGAAAACCTCATCCAGACGTTAGTTCCCTGCTTTGTAACTGTATATTAACGCCTTGGAAGTTTTCAAAGCACGACAAACAACTATCTGTTAGTCCTTTAATTATGTGGACTCATTAGTCATTCCAAGCAGAGTTTAATTGAAGTTGAGTTCTGAAGGAGGTGTGATTTATCAATGAAACTTTCCACTAGTTCTCCAATCCTCTCACTTTATACTGTATTAGAGTGTGCTGGGCTGAGTGCCTCCACATATAAATTCATAATACCGAGCGGCCATTGAACTATTCTTGTGAGTTTCATGAGTCTCTACAGGATTTGGAAGTACGCTCTCCAATGCGAGAATATAAACAACATGCGGACCCAATGAAAGAGGATGCATTAGAATGATATTCAGACTGGTGTGGGAATGCCGTGCAGAACTCGATTCTCTGGTGAACTATAATATTGCCGTATAAAGGGCTTATCTGTCATTTTCATAAGAATCGAGTTATCGTATCTGCAACACTCGGCAACTACCAGCGTAGCCCCGTCTCTTAGATGAATAGACGAACAGCTTATCCAATCCATTTTGGCAAAGGAGAATTCTATTATCGGGTGTAGGTCAGCTTGTCCAAAAAATATGAGAGTTGCAAGTATTCATAGAATATCAGCCATTTTCAATGAGACGGTCTGAATATGCTTTGAATCAGATCATAAGTGAATCGGGAAGGTACTGGAAAACTGAAAGTGTCCGATATCTCTTGAGTGACGGGGGATCCAGAAAAGAGAAGTCTTGTGATTCTTGCTCCAAACCTCATCTTGCTCAAACGGAAGTATCTTTCGCCAAAAGAATAAAGGAACATAGAAGTTGTTTCTTTATAATGGAAAAGCAAATTGAACATTCGCGAATCAGCTTCTGGCACATTAAATATTCCAAATGAACAATTTGTTCCGGCCAGCCCCAACTCACCTACACTGTAGGTGGACGGATTAACACTTACCAGAAAACAACCACTCCTTTGGCTAATACCACGAAGGGCATTGTTTTATATCGACTGGTGTTAGCGCGGGATTATTTACAGAAGAAATTCCCGCATATGCTCATGACGGGACCCCCTTGCACACCGCTTTCGGGCTATTTGGCCTCTCGTCAGTGCAAGTCAGTGCCATCATCAACATAAGTCGATGACTTCTCATAATAAAAGTCATGTTCGAACAGATTACCTTCCCTAGACCTGGGCTGATACAAACAACAAGCAAATAGGAGTTGCTGCGCCATCTGCCCGTAGACTAGGTACTAACCTAAAGCATATCCGAATGACCCAACTCCTAGTACAAGAAGATAACGAATAACGCAAATATTCATGGGTATGCTTGAAGACTGTCCGAAAGACATTAAATATTCTGAATGAACAATTTTTTCAGGCCAACCTTAACTCACCTACACTGTAAGTTGACAGACTAACACCTATCAGAAAACAACTACTTCCCTGGCTAATACCACGAAGGGCATTGGATTACATTCAACGGTGTTAGCACGGGATTTTTACAGAAGAAATTCCCGCATATGCTCTTGGCGATACAACTGTCAGAATTAATTTTCAATTATTGGTACGGCTACACTTGCAGACCGGTGGTATTGCGGGATTCTTCACAAAACAACACCGTTGGATCTAATCTAATGTCCTTCGTGGTATTAGCCAGAGGAGTAGTTGTTTTCTGATAGGTGTTAGTTCGTCAACATCCAGTATAGGTGAGTTGAGGCTGGCCTGAACGAATTGTTCATTTAGAATATTTGATTTGAAGCCAGTCTTCAAGCATTTCCATGAATATTTGCGATATTCGAGAGACATTAGTTCGATCCTGACTTCGATGCATTACATCACGTGAGGAAAGGTCTTAAGCTATGGAAATGTTCAGAAATGAATGTTGTCAAGAAGTCGGGACATTTGCTAGATGACCAGATAAGTTCGAATTATTGTTTCTTGCTCAGTTTTTTTCTTATGATGAAAATATGAGTAATTTTTATCGGTGTAGCAGGTCAGCCCGGGCAATATGTGTAATCAGTTTTTTCCAGAATTCTTAGATAATAGTAGGTGAAACATGTATTCATATAAGGGGACAAGTTGGGATTTATTGTAGTACCATAGCAAGCCTGAAGAAGCTATTGTATTGTGAAACTCGTGAGCTGTTTTGTGAACTGTCAAGTAAAAATCACACTTTGAATTATTTCTTGTTTTACGTTATGCTGGATTTCTATCAACTATTTGCCGGTTCCATCATTCATATAAAAAAGGTCAGAGGAGAGTGAAGGGTCCTATGAAATACATGGAAATGCATACAGTGCTTTTCAGACAAAAGTATCCACCTTTAATAACTTTTGTAATACTGGCATTTGAAAAAAATCCAAAAACACGTCAATTTATGTTGGAAGGAACAAGCATTATGGCTTATTGAAACTTACTGGACAAGCCACCCCCTCTCCCCTAGCATCATCCTTTTTTTTTAAATTACTTCTCATATTTTTTTATGTAAAATTTGGATACTCCTCTTTGAGCTGATTTCAAAAATGTATAATACCTACTTGTAGGTTAAAGTGGTTAGTTTATGAGATGAACAATTTTTCTTTCGATAGCACAAATTTTACTTATTTTTTACTTTCACCTTATTTGCCTGTAATAAAATGGGTTGTACGACAGTTCAACCTCTGTAATCTTTCTAACTGTGCTATTTATTATGAAGCAAATAAACAAGAAAAAAGGAAATGTGTTGCGATGTTATGGATTTATTAATTCTTTGATGTTGCAATAAAAGTAACAATAAGTGTTCAAAATGAGTACCATTCACTTCCATACAATTATATAATCTATTTTGAAATGCCTCTCTGACATTGCTTAATACGGCTGGATTTAATTGTCGACATTCATTTTCTACTCTCTCGCGTAAATCATCTAGAGATTCTGGTTGGGTAGCATAAACTTTTGTTTTTGAATACCCCCATAAAAAGGAGTCCAGGGGTGTTAAATCCGGTGACCTAAGTGGCCACTTCATCATCTGCCCTCTTCTACCTTTCCAACGAGCGGGAAATGTTTCGTTTAAAAATTGTCGAACAGGCATAGCATAGTGTGGGAGAGCTCCGTCTAGTTGAAATACCAGTAAATCTTCGGAAAGCTTAGCATCATTTTATATTATTGTTGTAATACGTGGGTCAACCCCTTCCCTGAGTAACTCAAGATATGATTCACTATTTAAATTTCCGTTGATGAAGGAAGGTCCGAGAATGTGGTCACCTAGGATACCACACCAAACGTTTAACTTTTGGGTATCTTGTGTATGGAATTCACGCATAATATGTAGATCACTTTCAGCCCAATATCTACAATTATGCCTATTCACTGAGCCATTTAATGAAAATGAGCATTCATCAGAAAAGCAAATATTGTTTAACAATTGTGGATTGTTATTGATAAATTGCGTCATTGATTCGCAAAACTCTAGACGACTATCAAAATCATCTTCATTCAACTCGTGTACCAACTTAACTTTGTATGGGTGGTACTTGAATTCATGTAGAACTCGGAAAACTGTAGAAGATGAAACACCGATCGCTCTACTTATTGTTGACAACGATTGGGGTTGTTGAGCCTCTAAGCTGACTTGCCCTAAAATTGCCACTTGGATTGCTTCGTTATTTACGAGTCCCTCTCGCTTATGCACTTTATTGCAAACAGACCCTGTTGTGGTTAATTTCTTCATCAGTTGAATTACATACTTATGAGTTGCATGTCTTCCGTCATGTAATTCGTTGAATTTTCTAGCAGCAGCTCTTGCACAATTATTATTTTGGTAGTATAAACCTACAATTTCAATTCTTTCTTGCAAAGAGTAAACCATTTCAGCGACACAAAATAAATGTATCAAAGTACACTATCACTAGTGACTACAAATTCTAGTTGACGTCAAACTTCAATAAAAAGTAGAGTTTTTTGTTGTTTGGATTTTTGAAGTAGAATAAATAGCACAGTTGAGAAGATTACTGTTGTACAACCCATTTTAATACAGGCAAATAAGATGAAAGTAAAAAACAAGTAAAATTTGTGCTATTAAAAATTGTTTATCTCATAAACTAACCACTTCAACCTACAAGTATTATACATTTTTGAAATCAGCTCAAAGAGGAGTTTCCAAATTTTACATAAAAAATGTGAGAAGTAATTTAAAAAAAACAAGGGATGATGCTAGGGGTGAGGGGGTGGCTTTTCCAGTAAGTTTAAATAAGCCATAATGCTTGCCCCTTCCAACATAAATTGACGTGTTTTTGGATTTTTCCTAAATACCAGTATTACAAAAGTTATTAAAGGTGGATACTTTCATCTGAAAAGCACTGTAAACGGGTATTATACCTCAGTCATTAGCGAACATAAAATATACCGTCGAACAGAATATTAACAGGAGCATAGGATAATGATGTTCGATTTTGTATCCGTATGGCTGGTGTAACGATGTTAAAATTCAATGCTCTATAATTCACATGCGGTTGTCAGTGTGGTTTTTCCATAAATGAATATGCGGCATTGAAGCTCATCCAGATTTCAGATTGTTGCGTGAATCGAACCGCAGTGTAGTATTCTCATGAAAAATGAACTTGTTATATTCACCATAACTGTTTTTACTACTTTTTTCTGTATGAATGGGGTATTTCATGGAATTCATTAATTTTATCTGTGTGCGATAATGAAGGGTTCATGCAAAAGGAAATGAACTGCATGTCGGATATGGAAATGAAAAATGTACAGCACAAAGTGCAAGATGATGAACATCACAAATAGAAATACGTTGTTCAGAGGAAAGTACAGACGATTTTTCCATTCATTTTTCTTCTTTCCGATACTTAACTGACAGAACGGTCAATTTCATCGATTCTCAAGATTGCTCTCACGTATTGGGGAAAATGTACCAATTTGACTTCCAACCAGATAATATACGAATTTGATTTCTTCAATATCCAAGGAAGGGATAACAGGAATGAACTCTACAATTTTTATAATAACAAATATTGATTGAAAAAAATTCATATTCGGTCTTGCGAGACCAATATCCTGAATGAGAACTATTACTAAAGAGTCCATGCTGTTTGAATTTTTGAGGGAGTTACTGGTTCTCACTGAAGAATGTATTGACATATACTTTGTAACATCGATAAAATTGACAGGATCAGTAAGGAAAGGGAGTGATTATTTGCTTAGAAGGCACGATCAATCCAATTCAACGTGAAACTAATTACGTGTTGCAAATGGGAGGTGAATTCCTAAAAACTTTTCACTTTAGGTTCATCACTATGATTGGAATAATATGAGGAACATATCAAAATGAATACGATTATCTATTCTTCGAGGCGGCTTGATTTTTCCTCTGTAGTTTTCGGGTTGATTACTCAACACAATCTGAAAAAAAAAGTCAATCGGTGACTGTGCCGGTGTCAAAGGGCAGACTTTCAATCAACCGCGAAAAGTTCTTGTCTAAATGATAGCAGATCCTTTTTAATGGATACTACGTCCTATTTGTCAGCAACCTCTCGTATAACTTGAAATTACCCAGCAAGAATTAATCTTTTCAATACTGTTTTATCTTCGTTAACGTTTCGGAAACTAAATCCAAATTTTTGTTGTCTGTCATTACTCTCCCTTGCTATAAAGAATGTGTTGTGCTAGTTCAGCACCACCAAGCTGTCTGCTTCTGATGTACAACTCGTGTTCACTCTTTCACACTTTCACAGGTCTTGAAGTTTCACCAACAAATTTTTGACCGCACCAACAAGGAACTTGGTAAATACGATTTTTTGTTTTTTCTCTTATGTTGGTTAAGTATGTTTGGAACGTTGTTCTATGATTTGACCTGTTTCCGATTCGTTTTCTCTCCAGACAATCAGGATATATAAGTTATAATGATTGTAATGGAATGTAAAGCTTGTGTAGGTTGTACACTGTGGGATATATGTCATTTTCAATTCACTTCAATTAATTTTCTATGATATCCATCCATCCATCTCTTCAACAGTATTTTCCAATATATTGCATACCAAAGAATTACATTATAAATGAAATTGGACAATTTGTTGATTGAATTGAGCAAAATGCTCTTGTGAGAAGAATACTCCTCACTTTATATTTTGAATGTTCTAGGAGAAGATTCCTGAGTAGATTTGGAATTTATTAAAAAGTTTATGTGACATGTATCTGTAACTCGACTGCGCAAGCTGCAAACGACATCTTGGCGTCCTAAGAGAAGAATTACCGTTTGTTTCATAGTCCTGTTTGCCCCTTTGCGAGGTTGTAAGACCTCAGCTAATTATATTTTTATGTAGCATAAATATTCCGATATGTAGCAGCAAACTGTTGTCATAATTCTGGAAATCTTGAAATGAATTCTTGGAATACAGTTTTCATGTATGGAGTTCGGCACCAAAACATTCATTGAAGCTTTTCGATTCCATTCAGAAAAAGGTAATTTGTCTTGTTGCTGATTCTTCGCTCACGGACTAGCTCATTTCGCTGGAGCCTCGTGGAAGGGTCGGAGACTTGTTTCTCTTCTATAAATATTTTCACGGTGCATGCTACTCTTGAATTGTAGTCAATTTTTCCACCCTGGGCAGTATCAACACAGATGAGTCGACGAGTACAGAATTCCCACCCTTTGTTGTGAATTTGAAGACCTGTCGAACCTCTCTTGCTCAGGGATCTTTTTTCAATAAAACAGCTGAGTTTTGGAACTCCTTGCTTCATTTTTCCTGAGGCTTACAAACTTATAAAAAATAATTTGTGTGAGCTGAGATTCTAACACATTTTTTCTGAATTATAAACACTTTCTTATCGTGGGGTGGTCCACCCCTTATCAATATTCCGTTAACCATAATACTGTGGAATAATCCAAAATGAGCAGTACACAACGTCAACAATGACAGTTTTTCGGAGAAATGTCTCACAAGATTAAATTTTCTAGAGAGATTTGTTCATGGGGTGTCATCGAAAGTTCAATTCAATTTTGTCCTTCAATGTAAAATAATTCGCACTTGTCCATCCTTTGATAAATCTGTCATTTCATCAGGACATGCATTGTTAGAGGTATTTATATGTAATGAAGTACAATCATCTGCGTAGTATAAAATGTTTCAATTCTAATTACACGATAAATCATCACCATTCCATTCAACACATTCCTGATGGGGATCTGAATATAAAATAAATATATTTAACGGCTTTCCTCGTATACCAGAGCAACTCATTATATTCTCAAAGGCGTCCGAAACGTTGCTGACAATGTCGCATATTGCCGTCACAGTACATTTACCAAACTGGAAACCAAACTGAGAGACATTTATCCACTTGTTCATCTCATAGATATTACATCAACCGAATTTTTAACACAATTCCGAAAACCTTTATAATGACAGGGATGATAGAAATGGGCCGATAGCTCTCTACAATGCTTTGTTTCCTTTTTTTATAGTCTGGAGTAACAATAGAAATTTTGAAGATTTTTTTATACACTTCTTCGTCAATGCATAAATTTATAAAAAAATCAATGGGTCCAGCAATTAAATCGGCCACACTTTTCAACAACTCACTGTTCAATTTCACAACTGACAATAAGAAGAAAGAATTTTGTATTCGGGGCATAATATTAAAAAAAAATGAAATATTGACAAAATGGTTAAGGCTTTCGTGGACGAATTTCTCAGTATTATCACTTTTCTTCGGGTTTGAAGGCCGTCGTTCTTTGGAATTTCTTCCTAGCGTTTCGCTAGCGTGAGGCTCTGAAGAAGCTAGCCACTCGCGCTAGCGAAACGTCAGGAAGAAATTCCAAAGAACGACGGCCTTCAAACCCGACGAAAAGTGATATATGAATGAAAC
The DNA here is from genome assembly GCA_032362365.1 of Zygogramma bicolorata. NCBI lineage: Eukaryota > Metazoa > Arthropoda > Insecta > Coleoptera > Chrysomelidae > Zygogramma > Zygogramma bicolorata. The sequence goes on along the minus strand of JAVJAQ010003124.1, from coordinate 2,405,684 downwards.
ATTGTTAACTTTGCTTATATTAGCCCTTGATTGATTTGCTACATCTCGAAAGTAGGCTAGAGAAATCCTTGTTTGGAAAAGTAGTGTCATTTATTTGGTTTATTCTTATTATCAGTTCTATTTGAATTTATTAGCTTCCAAGACGCCTTTTGTTTTTTTTGCATTCAATAGGTATTTTTCACTAGTTTAAAATATCTTCGACTGTGATTCATTTGGATATGATGAAATATATCAACAGATAATTACAATTTTCACTTCATAATTATTCGTAGTAACAAACAATATGCTAAGATTGCGATTACTCAGTAGACAAGATGCATTAGCTTTAGAACTGTTGTATCATGATTGAAAATAATTAACTATTCAACTAATGTTGAAATCATTGAATATGGACCTCATCAAATATATCAAAGAATCACGGCAGATGTGAAAAGATATTATCTAAGATGTTTCAATAAATATTGATACATGTCTCAATTGCAATTATGGAGCAATCAAAAAAAAAAATGAAGCGACTTAGAGTTGGCGCTACACGCGTTGCGAATTATTAAGTATTCCGAAGAATAATCCGCATTAAGACCTCTTGTGAATCTCAATTTGAATTACGTGTGAGAGATTTACCACCGTTTTTTGTTTTCCAAGCTCTGCAGCTCAAAGAATTACCTTTTCAGATTTCAAATTACGGAGTTTTGTAGCGGACTCCATGCTCCACAAGTTTGATCATATGTAGTTTTTACATTAATACTGATATTTGGTGAGTGAAGAAAAAAAACGCCCAAAAAAAAAGTGACTATTTCCGTTTTTTTATGACCGTTCAATCCTGCAACTATAGTCCGTTCATAATTTGTTGATAGCTCACTGCAAGTTTGACCCTCATTAGAGAACTGAAATACAGAGAGGACAGCTAATATGATATAATAACAAAAACCAAACTAAAACTGGCAGTTTAAGATGTTTTCGAGGGGCATGGCCCAGCTCTTCAGGTTGACTGACAGTCATTCGATGGCAGAACGCTCTGGGAATACTCCAACGACAGTAATGTGATAATCGGGCATACTGAAGAACCCACTTATCATCCGTGGAACGGGACGTCACCAACTACGATCGATCTGGTGTTGAACAAAAATGTCAGAAACCTGGGAGAGCTTTCTGTCGTCCAGGAACTGAGCTCTGACCATAACCCTGTCCTTTTTGACTTGGACAGGGAAAGTCGTCGGGTGGTCAAACGAAAGTTTGACTATTCGACGACCGATTGGCCAGAGTTCAGAAAAATCCTAAATCAAAAAACTATAATCACTCCTCAAATCAGAAAAGAGGAACTGGACGACAGAACAGCGAAATTTATTGAGAACATACTTATTGCTAGAAATCAAACAACCAGATCGGTCTTAGTGAGGGAGGGCAAAGATATCTTACCAGCGGATGTTGGTGAATTGATCCGAGACAAAAATCGAGCGAGGAGGAGGTGGCAAAGAACCGGAGACCTCGCTCAAAAAAGTCTCATGTTGCGTCTCGCAAGAGACGTCAACAGGAGGATCAAGGAATTCACCAACAGGCGCTGAGCAGATAAAATTGCAGCCCTGTCTGCACAGGATAACTCTCTGTGGAGGATGGCGAAACGACTCGATAAACGATTCGAGCCTATCCCCACACTGGAGAGGGGGAATGTGCAGGCGGTGACGGACCGTCAGAAAGCAGAGCTGTTTGGGGAGTATTTCCAGAGTGTGAATCGTACCGAGCCGGACGTTGACGAAAGGCAACGGTACGTCACTGCCAGGGCTCGGGACCTCCGAAACATGGATCCGGTGACAATCGACGAGGATACCCTCGAGAGGTTGCTCACCGACCATGAGGAGGTCCTGGAGACTATCAGACGCATTCCTGTGAACAAAGCTCCAGGAATGGACAAGGTCAATGCACTCCTATTAAGGAACATCTCGCGAAAGGCGCTGGTCCAATTAGTCCACCTGATCAACGCAATTCTTGAATGGCAGTATTATCCAGTCTGTCTAAAGTCTGCTGAGATAATACCCATACATAAACAGGGTAAACCTAGAGTTGCAGTGGAAAGCTACCGACCCATTTCCCTGCTCAGCGTCGTCGCGAAGGTGATCGACAGAATTATCCTGACGAGACTCTTGCGCCTCGAGGGAAGGATGCACCTTATTCCAGAGGAGCAATTCGGTTTCCGGAAAGGCCGGAACACGACATCGCAAGTCGTAAGAATTGCTCATGGAATAAGGGAGTCCTTTCATCGGGGCAAGAACACTGTCATGGTCCTGTTGGACGTCGAAAAGGCGTTCGACAGGGTCTGGATCGAAGGATTGGTCGATAAACTGCGGAGTGTAGGCATGCCTCTACACATCGTGAAGCTAATTGATAGCTATCTTAGCAACCGAACTTTTCGTGTAAGAGTTAATGAGAGCGTTTCCAGTCGTTTCCGGACGGAGGCAGGTGTCCCGCAGGGGTCCTGTTTGTCGCCCCATCTTTACTCTCTTTATACGCACGATCTACCAAAGTTCAGGGGGACGAATGTTGCCATGTATGCGGATGATACCGCCATATATGCGCATTCGTTCGCCAGTGAGGTCGCGAATCGTCAGATTCAGATCCACATGGACAGGTACATCGTGCCGTATATGGAGAGGAATAAGATAAAAATCAACGCTACCAAGACCGAGCTAGTCAACTTCTCGAAGAAATTCACAAATTCGAAGATCTTCGGGAAGTTGAGGGTTCAAGGCAACCTTATCGACGAACAGGTAAGCGCAAGATACCTGGGAGTTGATATGGACAAGCGCCTCAATTTTAAGAGGCATATCAACCTGGCGATCCAGAGGGCGGGAGCTGCGGTAAAACGCACGTACCCCCTCATTGCACGGAACTCCAGACTTGATATGGACAACAAGCTGCTTATTTACAAGCAAGTTATTAGGCCGGCTATGTTGTACGCATGTCCTTTGTTTTGCAGTCTTAAGAAGACTCCAATGCTGAGACTCGAGAGAATGCAAAACAAGGTCCTCCGTATCGTCACTAACAGTGATCGATACACTCCTCTGAGAGAATTGCTGGAAACGGCTCGTATAGAGACTATTACGGACTACGTTAAACGGACCTCCTATAAGTTCTATAAGTTTTTCTTACGCAAAAGTCCGCTGACCAGAGATATCACGGGCATTAGATCTCATCACAACCAACCGCGGAAGCATGGACTTCTTTATGAAGCCCTAGACCTATACAACGAACAGGTTTAACCACAGAGAATTGTTTAAAGCCGGTTTTTTATAATTTTTCCGGTCTGACACCACATCAATCATTTAAACCCATCTGATCGTTCTCGTAATTGTCATCCCCTCGAAATCCATAGCACTTGAATAAACCTCCAAGGTAAGAATCAAGTACCTGAATTTAATTTGCCGACAAATTCATTAGCGTCGTTGACCAGAGAGACCCGCTTACACCAGCGGGCGCGCTCTCCACCACCGTGTCTGACGGTTGTGTGGGTGCGTGTGGGATTGGGCAATTCGCCTACTCGTTCGGCGAGTGGGTGGACCGCTTACCTTCCATCCGCCTCCAGCCTTTCCCTAGTTGGCCGGACGCCCGGTCTGCTCGGAAGAGGTGGTGATTTACAGGTGAAAATTATATGTATGTGCATTTTGTTGTATATTTTTTACATTAGATGTATTGTATATGTGATTTTAAGAACCGTATTGTCATATATGTTAATGAATGAATTGTAATACAAAAGGAGAAATAAAGTATTTTTGACTTTGACTTTGACAGTCATTCGATATCTGAAGTCAAGCAACGCCGAGCGCGGTTAGTACTTGGATGGGTGACCATACAGGGAAATACCGTATCGAAAGCCCGTACAGCTGCAGCGAAGTAGCATATCATAGCTCGCAGACAATATATCAATGAGCACAAGATATATTGAGGATATGCCGTCCTTCGGAGGGGACGTTAAGCCGTCGGTCCCGAGTCCATGGATGTTGGGCTCGTTAAAGATCCCTACCTCTGGTTGGAATACCAGAGGGTTCGGCAAAATTTCCGGTTGGGGGAAGTGTGCTCACCGGCGTCGGTGATTGGCCTTGGTAGCGGAAATAGGCCGACGTTAAATAAAGAATAATAAAAAAAAAAAAAAAAAAGATGTTTTTCGACTAACCCACCTTGTATCTGAAGAAATACAATACAGCTATAAAACTTTTAATCCGATTATGTAGGTATTTTGAGTGGAAATGACTGACCAGTGTCGTAGAGTATATGATTAAAACATTAGTTACTTTAAATAAATAAATATATTAATATTCTTAAACTGTAGGTACTGTAAACTGTATTTTTATTTTAATAAAATTTCTTTATTTTATTCAAAAATAATAAGTTACTTGCAATTAGTAAAAGATACATTTATTTAATTAATACCTATTTTTAAATGATATAAACTACGATTACTTACAAAACTATTCAAATTCAAAATAAACAGGATCATCTTCGGAATCCGAGTCGTCTTGCAGGTTAATAATTAGCGGTTGTGTCTCTACAGTCGCATCAATTATATTGTCAAGATCCCACATTTTTTGTTCTTCTTCTATTACATGTCTTACTGCATCTCGCCAATTTTGTTCTATAATATGTTGTAAAGACTCATATAACAATTCACGTACAGCTTGTATTTTATATGACGTATTTTTTCTAGCCACATAGCTTTTCATTTGTGCCCAAATGAGTTCAATTGGATTTATTTCGCAGTGGTAGGGTGGAAGTCTAAGGACTGTGATGTTTCGTCTTTCCGCCATTTTGTCAACTACGTATTTCTTGAACCTAGATTTGTGTTGCCGGGCAATTTTGAAAAGTTCTGCTTTAACCATTCCATCTTCATAAGGCAGGGACTTATTCCGCAGCCAGTCAATGATATCCTGTTTCTTCCACGCAGTCATTGGAAGTCTTTCTACTAGTCGTGAATGATAAGGTGCATTATCTAATACTATAATTGAGTTTGGTGGTATATGTTCAATCATCTGCTCAAAATACTCTTCGAAAACATCAGCTGTCATCTCCTCGTGATAGTCTTTTGTGCTTTTGGATTGAAATTCCAACAAACCATGCTTAGCAAATCCTTTTTCACTGCCAATTACTATTAATCTACTGCCTTTACCAGAGGGTGGGGAATTACCAGTAGACCAACCTTCCATAAAGGCTTGCCTGCAGCTTGATATATTTTTACCTGACCAAATTTTTGTGAGAGTATGACCTGCGTTTACCCACGTTTCGTCCTGATAGTAAATTGGCCTTCCTTCAGCCCGAAATTTTCGTATAGATCTTAGATACTTTCTTCTCATATATATCATATTATCTCTTCCTGGTCAATCAAAAGTGATTTTCGGTCTGATTTCTCCCACCGGAAATTTATTTCTTTTAAAACTTGCCACAATTTGGTTCGTCCGACATGAGGCAAATCCGGGTCGTCTCTAACTTCTTGTAAAACTTTGTTTAAGTTGGGTATTTCTTTTTTGTAAAAAAATTCGTGAATTTTCCTTCGAATACCATTTTTGGCAAATTCATCAATTTCAATAGGTTTTCTTCCCCTCTTTAAGTATTCGTTTGTATTTGGGTTAGCTATACCTTGTTTTTTTCTTTCTGATAGGAACCTATATATTGTTGACTCCCCTACGCCCGTCATGTTGGCACAACTCTTGATTATGTTCTGAACAGTGTTTGTGGGATTCTGAGAAACCAGAGCATCGTGAACGTTCAAAACAATAGTCTTCTCTCTTGGTGAATAGACAGACTTACTGACTGTACGCAACAGTACCGTTGTAAAACTTGATGTTGATGATGATGACGAAGCCATCGCAAGCAATCAAACAAAACAAGCAGGAACGAAAGGTACGTATATGTTTGTTGGAATATGAAAAAAAGTTACGCACTGCACAAAATTCGCAAAATAAATATTAGAGACGTTAATCACTGCCGTAGACGCCGAAACACCAACGAGCCGTAAATTAAATGTGATTAAAAAATGTACTAAACCAAAAATAATTTTCGTTCGTAACAACTTCACCCTTTCAAGTCAAGTTTCGAATATAAACTGAAGCTTTATATTACTAAGCTCTCCATTAATTTCAATGAATAAACACCTCAGGTACCTCCGCTTATGATTTTACGACCGTTTTATGACTTGGGCCCTCATTTTGTGCTATCGACAAATTATGAACGGACTATAGTGGTAACAAAGTAACTAATCTGGCTCAGTATTGCATTTTAATTTCTATGACATTTTAGATGCGTCTCAAAAAATCCATGATTGACCAGGATATCCACCTCCTAATTGATCCTGATTGGCCTGATTACCGCATTCAGTGAAAGTGAAAGTAATTTTGTCGGGAAATATCAACAAAAGCATGTCCGGCTTTATATCGGCAGTGTGGTGAGATGATAATATAATTAATGTATCGTAATTCACGATGCGGTTGATAATGTGGCCGGTAGTTTATGTACGAACAAATTTTCGACAAATAGCCGATTCGAATTTTGATTACATATTCACCTATGCGAAAACATGGGAGGACGCGATAAATCAGTGAACTATGTTGTTATCAACTGTTGATATTTCAGGCGTTCCTAGATAGCATATACAGGGTGTTCTAATAGTTCGAATTTGCTCTATATATCGATAATGCCGAAAAGTGATAAAATGGTTTCAAATGAGACCAAGAATACCACATTTCAAAATTTGTTTTAGATGTACAAGGTGTTGCATTTTCACGTGAGAGATAATTATTTTATTTTTTCAAATGGAACAATTATTTCGTTATCCTGTCGATGTAATGGTCACATAGTTCCAAATTGTTTGGTTTGTGAAGTGGGAAAGTTCTTCGATTTATCCATATGCCCATTGATAACCTCAAGAAATAGTTTGGGATTCAGACTGGAACAGTGGTGGATTTACCAGCAGGCTGAGTAGGCTGGTGCCTAGGGCGGCAAATTTTAAGGGGCAGCAAAATTAATTCATTCAATTCTCAAATTTAAAAAAATATTATACACATACAAAAAGAGAGTTTCGAAAATTGGGGAGAAATAAAAATATTCAACAAAAATCGAAATATAGTCCTATATACAGTGCTGAATAATAAACATTTTCAACATCTCTACATAAACAATTGCTTAACGCTTCATTATTATTACATTATTACATTTAATTATGAGATCTCCTTACACAATTCAATCTCGATATAATATCGATTTTATAATAATGATTGCTACAGCAAATTTGCAAATTGTCAAATTCAATTGCAGAAATCTATTTCTTCTTGCGTAAAAAATACTGACTAAAATTGACTCATTTTTATTGAATAAAAATCTAGTTCAATATCTGATACAGATATGGTCTCATGGTTTGAATTAATCGAATATCTGATATTAGAACGACTGCGACTTGACAATTAACAAACTTCCCTTCACAAATATGTTAGACAATTTGCTGATAAGAAAAGTGATTCACTCCATCAGCTAGTTATTTCATTTGTAGTAAGGAAAAAAGTTAGGAGAATTCCAAATGGGCATGCCGTAAGCTCTCATGTCGTAAACGAATTGTTTAAATTGAATGTTAACATTAGTACATTCGTTAACTGTTTCACAAAGCCAACTTCTCCAGAGAATGCAATCGGAATGAATGGTTTATAATAAGATAAAACAATACTAAGCTGCAATTTTTCATTCAACAGCTTCTCTTCAGTCAAATGAGTATATTGAGAAAACTGAAGTGAAAACGTGATTTTTTCGAAATTTATCGTGTTAACTGTGAACACGGAATTCAAATACCATATCGTATAGATCATACGATATGGTATTGAAATTTTTTTTATATGAAAAGTAAATTAATCATAACTGAAAAAATTATTTTTATGAGCTCAGCGATAAATTTTTTTTCTGATAAGTTGTTTTTTAAATATTATCCATGTATTTTTGCTTGAAATTATATTTTTTGAGAATTATTTGCTCAAAAAATAATCAAGGATCTAACACGGTACCAAATTTTCGCAAACCCCTCTTTATTTTTCACCTTTATCATCTAAAATCCGAGTGCATGATATACATATCTGTTTCATGTATATTTTTCTTCGTTTTTGTGATCAATATACACATGTCTCAACATAGTCTCAGTCTTTGATGTTCCATCTCATTCAGAAGTTTAGTATTCACATAGATTTGAAGACAAAAATGACAATAATCAGGATCCCAGAGCAGAATAATATATTGATACCTAGTCTAGAATGAAACTTCACGTCAAGCTCAGGTAACTTAAATGGAAGTTTTTTAATTAACGAATTGTTACCTATAATCAGGCGCGTATACAGCTTAAGTTTATAGGGGGGGGGGGGTAATCACTGAGAAAATAATGCGTTTCCACCATTTTATCAAAACAAAAATGCATATTGGCCTTTTTACAGACTCACTTTTCACAATGACTTGGATTATTGAGAAACTGTGAAAAAAAAACGTTAGATTTGTTAAACCTTCATTGTTTTCATAAATAAAATTGGAAAGTAGAGAAAACAATAATTTTCGATAAAAATAAACTTCAAACTTTAGAGATAACTAACATTTGCCTTGTCGACGTAAGTAAAAATAAACCATTATAATGATATTCGTTCATGTATTTATCATACTACATATCAATATGAGTAGGATGGAAAGTATTTACTTATTGAACACAAGATAATACAACAGAAAAATTAAATAATAAATTGAAATATCGGTTTTTCTCATCAACATATCATCAATGCATTAGCTTCTATGGGTAAGTCCCAGGAATGAATGTGTTATAGCTAGACCAGTTAACCGATCCTGAGATATTGTCAGGCCAGGTCGAAGTTATAATAGAGGCATAATGTCAGAATCGCACTTTTTAAAAGCGGTTTTCTATCGGAGTGGAAACGCACGAACGTTCTCCCAGAACTGTTGGTGATAACCAATTTCTCCCGAAATACTAGACTATATAATCTGAGATATTCTATAATTTTGTTAATAATTTTGAATTTAATTACTGGATTCTGCGATTTTACAGAGTTACAGGGAATAAAATTGTGATTGATTTTTCAGTCATTTATTTCATTTTTCGATATCTCCCTATATTATAATATGTTATGTGACTGACTGATCATGGGGGGGGATATAAAGATTTTATCGGTCAAACAGCATTAGTTGATCAACTTTCTCTCCGCTTCTCTTCCTTCTCATCAAGGTGTGGTACTAAAGATGAATGTTTACACGGAAGCTGGAATATTGAAAATGAAATGTTCGACGTTTCGACTCTCATGGTGTAGTCTTTATCATTAACTCAAATACTTTAATACTTTTGTTGGATGGGTATCGAACAATATTCGCAGATGACATCGCCAAAACTATATCTGACTCTTTATCAAACTAGATGATATTATATGAGAATTCATTTCAATATCTGGAACTGAATTCGTTAGGTACCTAGATCTTCCAGAGAATTCATACAATGAACTCACAAGGTCTGGTAAGTGAGAGACCAGTAGATGTATTCTGCTGGTAAGCTACAAAAGTGGTTATGACTGCAGATATCACTTATTTGTTTGTATTTCGCCTATTATTAACAACATTCATTACAGTTGATACAACGGCTACACAATTATATCACCACTTTCATTATTGAGTATTTCCCGATGAAAATGACTTGAAATTATATTAAAATGGAAAGAATGTGAATAGGTATTATAGATATACTCACGTATTGGTTGAGAAGAGACCTTAGTCTCGAAGTGAATAAAGTGAATAAAAATCTCATGGTTCACTTTCTCAATTGTGTGCTTTGTTGAGGAGTTCTTCATCTGGTAGGTCTCTTCGTCGTTGTTAATAGACTATCATCTGATATTCAATCAATTAATGCAGGTATTCCACATAGATCAGTTCTGGCGCCCAGTTTTCTCGGCTTCATATCATATCTGCTGGAGAAAACATCTCGTTCGATACACAATTCTGCGGACGACAGTACGCTCTATACTAGTTTTTCTTTCGGAGTCCCTATAGTAGCATCAATAGTATTTGTTTTGATTAATTGAAAAGTGGACTGTAAACTTTATTTTCGACCAAGACAAAGGTTTTATCCTACCTTGATAAGACTGGCAACTTCTTCTGGCCGGCCGGCTTCTTCGCTGTGGGTTTCTTCAATTTCCGTATACACTTGTGAACTAACAGTTTGATCACGAATCCAAAGAGAGTTTGTAAGAAGAATGATTTTCCCGAGTATATATGATTACTGAGAGATTAATTACACAATTTATGCACACCGTACGCCGTGTTCGAGAGAGCGAAAAGTGAGTCTCTTGTCTCTTGCCCCGTTTTTTCATACACACGATCTTCGTCGCACCTTTCTTACCGTGTAGGTTAGGAAAAAAATACCCCTGTCTTGGCATAGGCGCGACAAACATAAAGAAAAAGGGATTTCAACTTATTTCTAATTTATGATAAAGGAACTGAGCTTTACTAGGAATGAACAGTATTAATGATGACTAGGAGAAAATAATAGAATGGAGTGTTATCATCTTGGTGGAATTTGATTAGTAATAATCTCTCATGGAAAAATCATGTGAGTTCGAATAGCTCCTAGCTGCTTCTCAGAGGCTTGGTTTTCTATTTCATGCAAAGAAATACTTCACTTTTCGTCAGTTTCTCATGATCTACTGGGCCCAGTTACGGCTTGCCTTAGAATTTAGTTGACATATATGGAGCTCAGCACCAAAACATTTATTGAAACTCCTTGATGCTATCAGAGATTTTCCACTCACAGACTCGCTCACTTCTGAACAACGTAGAAGAGTCGGAGGCTTGTCTCTCTTCCATAGATATTTCAACAGTCGGTGCTATTGCATCAGCACGGATGACCCGACGAGTGCGGAATTCCCTCTTTTTTGTGAGCTTGGAGGCAAATGGAACCTCTCTTGCTCAGGGATTTTTTTTTATAAAACAGCCGAACGTTGGAACTCACCGGAAAAGGTTTTTCCAGGGACTCCCAAACCTCAACAATTTTGGGTTGACGTGAATTAGCATCTCACGTCTCTTGATTTACATGGTATTCTTTCAACATTACAGGGCTATACCCTTCTTGTAAATCTGTATATGGAAAAAAAACTATAGTAGAGAACGCATGACCAGTTACGACACTTTAGATCTGGCTACAAAATTGGGATGATAAAACTGCAGTGCCCCGTTTTCACAAATTTACGCACAGCAGAATGTTGACATTCTGATGTCCAGTCATGGCCACCACTATACGCTAGTGGCTTTCAGAATGTGCTTCTATTTGGTATAAGCTGAGAACTCGATGATAAGACCTATATGATATCAGGCGACATCCAGGCCTCCAGCGTTCCCATTCCCGAAAATTGTAACCCATACTTCAGCAGCAATCGTTTTCCAATTTGAATAATCCAGATTCGCAACTCAAACTCGTCGATTATTTCAGACGAGCTCCTCGAAATCCCCAATAGAAGCGGCGAGTTATTCTAATCGGGCCTTAATTTAAGCCCCGAATTGTATTCCGAAACAGATCTTCGCGAAATTTTATTATAATCCGAGCCCGCAATCGAAATGCAAATCCCGTTCTGCGGCACACTTTTGACAAAGACTTCCTCTCGGACAAATTAATTCCGGAGGATAATCGCGCCAGGAACTGAATGCCGACGATTACTCAGCGGAAATGGGCCGCAGGGGCAGGAGATCTGCAGGAGGCAGTCGGAATGGAACGGGCAGCGTTTGTTTTTCGGGGGATCAGCGGCGGCTACTTCGAAGGATCAGTGTGTGATAATGAGCTGAGAAAAATCGCACGTTGAAAATTGAGACCCCGTTAACCCTAAGATAGTTGGAGTTCATTGAGGAACGTTAGTTAGTTAACGGAAAACGTTTTTTTCGGCAACCGTACATACATACATACCGGGAAGTACATACTTCCCGGACTAGGCCGGAAAAATGCTACTTTCTCAAAGAAAAAGCGTCCGGGAAGTGGGTACTCCCCGGACAGTTGCCGATGAAATAGTGTACGCAACACGACCGAAAACAGTTTTTTTATACATTCGACTTCACGATTAATATCTTATAATAAATTTCTCATCATCACATTCCAGTAGTTTTTCCCAGTTACAAAATTTAATGAAAAATGACTTTCATTGTGGCTGAAAAAACATAAATTATCATTGAACTATAATAAATCTTTCTATATGTATATTTCCAAACAAAATACTCTAATTTGAACTGTAAACCCGTTGTTAAAATCTTGGGACTATACATAGATGAAAAACTTAGGAAAAGCACACTGAGAAATGAAAAAAAAAATTCCCCTATAATTGTTGTTTCATTTAAAATAAAAGATATTTCACCACTCATTTATTCATTGAATGTTTATCACTGTTGAATAAATTCGAATATACAGTATTTAATATCTGTTTGGGGCACAACCAACAAGTTATTAATGAGACTGTTGAAGAAACTGTAAGATAAAGCTATAAAATGTATTTATTTACGACTAATACATAATGTAAGTATTATACTTATGGTTTCTGCAGTATAATGCCATATATTATTCCCTTAGGGAATAATGGCGGGATAAGTCTTTATTCCCTCTTGTAGTCCTATCAAAAAATTCCTCGGATTGAATATCGGAAAAGATAAAACCAAACTCCAAAGTGTCAGTGTCAAACGCGTTGGTAGTGTTTGTGTATCTGTAATGGGATGAATGAAACTGAAGAATCATTCATTTATGATAAATGATTTTGTTGTAAATAAAGTAAAGTATACTACTCGCAATAATAACTATTATTCTCTCGGAATATTACTCCCTCGAAGCTGACGCGGCTCGGTTGGTAAAAAATAATAGCTCATATTATCGACTCGTGGTATATCTACTATTATATTGTGAACTATCTGGAATCTAAGAGGAATTTATATAACCCCAAAAAACTTTTAGATATTGAATCTCTTCACAAAATAAAACTATGTATTCACTTTGTGTGAAATCAAATGAATAAAATAAATAAAATAAAATTCTCGAATTCAAAATTTTTTATGGCGAATAATATTCATGTTCACGATACCCGCCAAAATTCTTTGCGACCTTTGAATGTGAGAACAAACTTTGGTCAGAAATCAATATTGCATAGTGGTGTAAATATTTATAATTCAAAACCTCGTGTTCTCGAGAAAATTAAGCAAGAATATTTATTCAAAGAACTTTTAAAAACACACTCTCTGAGCTGGCGAGATTTTATCTTTCCGCCATATTTTTTACCACTATCAGTTTCAGATCATTCTACTGTTGATTATTTCTGTCAATTTGTTTTTTGCTTTGTTACGTAATTATTTCACATGTATACCTACATTTGCCTTTCAAATACTGTTATGTTTCTTGGGATGAATAAATAATACTACATATACATCCAGTAGTGTACTAGCCAAAAAGTTTGCCAGATGGTAATAGAACAATATAAACTTTGAAATGGTAGGAAAATCCATACAATTGTAGGTATTTTCCTGTGCTGGGTTTCATTCTGTCTGATGACATAACCAATATGTATGTTTTGTTGGAATGTTTTTCAAAGATAGTTTTCTTTTCCCCTGAGACTAAAAAAATGTACAAATTCTTGAAATATTCAATTAAAGGGCAAAATTGACTATTTTGTCAATTACGTATGGTATTTTCCATGAATCCACAAATTCAATATGGAAATGTATCAAAAAATATTTCATACTTTCCTTTGTCAATGTTTCGGCAATTAGTGCTTTCATCTTCAATACCTTAAAGAAAATTCTTTACAAATTCTGGTTCTAGGACATCTCTCAGAATGGCTAATTCATCAGTAGTTCTATCAAGTGTTCATTTTCCCCTTCAAAGAAACATCCAACCTTGATCCATATTTGAAGAACAAGTAAAAATTCTCTCCTTCCGTTTAACAAAATACAAGTAGCTTTTTTGTATTTTGATGAACAGAAATGAGGAGATTGCTACGATTACAGATCAACGTAGGATGCCTTTCACAAAAAGGAAAGTTGAACTAGGAAGATTCAGTTCGAAGTAACTTGTATCCAAATCAACACAAGAACTACAGAGAAGTAGTCATTCCGATTCATTTACCAGAACCAACATTTCTCGACGATTCTAAAATGGCTTGGAAAGAAGCAGATTTGTTTCCGAAACGTCGCCGTCGCCAAAGGGAAGTAAAAAATATTTTGTTATATTTTTTATTTATACTCATTCTCTAAATACATGATGAGTACGATACGTTACTGGCAAAATAGTCGATTTTGCTTCTTTTATAGCATTGCACTTATGTATCGGGGCCAATAGATAAAAATTTGAGGCTATTCCAGTTTCAGGGGAGAGAAAAACAAAATTGAATTTCTGACAAGTTATCGTTGATAATTCTTGAAGCTTCAGAGTTAGTTATACAAAATGTAACTTTTTTCAACTGGGCGAATTGTATGAATACCTATTACGGTATTGATAATTATATCATAGTGTATTTTAATAAATAAAATATTTGTGAACGTGTACCGATAGGGTTGCCCTGGAAAAAATTTCATTGCTGGGAATCTTGATTGAAATCATAAAAAGTAATCATTAAAAATTCCTCCTCTGACGTACTTACAAGTTGTCGTTAGTATTACAATTATAGTGATCCAATTAAGTTTTGACTAGCCAAATGGGTAACTACCTAAGTCCATTGAAAAAATATTGAAAAAAAATTATGTCTTTGTCAGCTGAAGATTCGCCTGAACGAAAGTATAAAACATTCGCTATATGCAGTTGATCAGTAGCCTACCTTTTTCTGTTCCCTATTACCTGGTTATCGCGTACAAACAAGTGAGTTGATAATAGTAATCGTGCTCATCCGCTAACCACGATGAATATGTATCAAAATGATATTATGGTGAGTTGAGTAGACCTCTTACAGCGGGCCATCGTACGACGCAGTCGATTGTGAATGCAATCATTTCGAACATAGAAATTCTGATTTATAAAATTGTGTCCTGAAAATGATGGTTGGTTTTTCGATGGTCATTCGAAACCAAAAGGATTTGATGGAAATCAGATACCCTTAAAATAGAGGATATGTTGCAAATAACGCAGAATGTAAATGAAGAAGCTTCTTCCGACCTAGTAGACGGCGATATAACTTCTGGCGATGCCTATCCAGAATAATTTACAAATGGGACATCGGCAATCAATTACTGTTTCATGCATGTGAATATCTTTTGATAATGAAGATTTTCAAATCTCATACTATACACATGTTAGTAAATTAATTTTTGAAAAATGTTTCTCTTTTTTCATAAAGAACCAAAATGACTCCCTATACACTATTGTCCTTGTCTGTACTACGAATAGGAAGCATGCGCACACTCTCCTATTTTACCATAAGCATTATAACTAATGGACTGGCCCTAAGAGAAAGAGGACTGCAGAGTGAGCAAGGTAGAATACTTCAAGTATAATCTGTAAGCGAATTCCTTCCTCAGTGTAGCAGATGAAGAGAGGTTGAGAGAGATAAATCGATTCAAGTATAGAATTATCATTCTGTCCTTCACAATATCAGTTCAATCCTTTCCATATCCTTTCTTTCTCCGTTGTATTCCGCATCGTGTTATATGGAAAACTGTCATTAAGGCCAGTTCATTAGTTATAATTTCTATGTATTCTACTGGCAGGTAGCGCGCAGCTACGACCCCTGTTATCGCATGAAACAGTATGGGCAACGCTTATCTGTAAAACAAATTCTTTTGCTCCAATTCTGTTAACTTCAACGCCTCGCTACCGTTATCTGTAAACAGATTTTCATTCTACTCGCAATAAAATTACCTACATTTTGTACATATTCATCGTGGTAAACAGTAGAACGCAATTAAAAAATTTCAATTCACTTGTTTGACAGGTAATAAGGAACAGAAAAAGGTTGACTACCGATCAACTGCATATTATAGCGAATGTTGTATACTTTCGATTAGACTATGAGTCGTTTTCCAACCAAGACAGTCAAATTCGAAAAATATTCACTTTTCATCATTTCAATTAATCATACTCATGAAAGAAAACTTTACCTTGTAATTATGGACCAATTTCAATGCTTTCTATCATTTCCAAAGTCATGGAAAAAGCAATCAATATGTAGCTTAGGGGCCGTTCATAAAAAAACGTTCGCATACAAGGGGAGGGGAGGGGTCTGGCTGAGTGTGACAAGATGTGACAAGGGGGGCGGGGGGTAAACGGCAAAGTGACGTTCGCCGTTTATTATCACCAATACCAATTGTAGATATTTCGGCCCATTTAGAAAATTCTTGGACTACTGAATAATAGAAATATTATTTATTATTTATATGTTCGTTATGAAAGATATTTATTAATTCATTTAAATTTTATTATAATAACTAAATAAATATTTTTAATTTTCAGAATTTGTGTACTATCATTTAGAATTTATCATAGCAGGGGGGTCTTAGTTTTGGTGACGAAATATTTCTAGAGGGGTCACAAAAAGTGTGACACAGCGTGACAATGGGGGGAAGGGGGTCAAAAAAGCTGATTTTAGTGTGACGTATTTTATGAACGGCCCCTTATCAAATATCTAGAGAAATCAGGAATAATTATTGATGGACAATACGGATTTCGCCATGAAAGATCAACCTGGGACTTATTGGCTTATATTTCTCAAATTTAGCAGTATTCAATCGAAAAATTTGGAGAAACGATAGCTGTTGCACTGGATATTTCAAAAGCGTTTGATCGAGTTTGGCATCGTGGTCTCCTTTTTAAACTGCCGTCTTATGGTTTGCCTCCTGAGTTGCCTCCTCAGACGGCGATATAACTTCTGGCGATGCCTATCCAGAATAATTTACAAATGTGACATCGGCAATCAATTACTGTTTCATGCATGTGAATATCGTTTGATAATGAAGATTCTCAAATCTCATACTATACACATGTTAGTAAATTCATTTTTGAAAAATGTATCTCTTTTTTCATAAAGAACCAAAATGACTCCCTATACACTATCGTCCTTGTCTATACTACGAATAGGAAGCATGCGCACACTCTCCTATTTTACCATAAACATTATAACTAATGGACTGGCCCTAAGAGAAAGAGGACTGCAGAGTGAGCAAGGTAGAATACTTCAAGTATAATCTGTAAGCGAATTCCTTCCTCAGTGTAGTTGATGAAGAGAGGTTGAGAAGGATAAAGTAATTCAAGTATAGAATTATCATTCTGTCCTTCAAAATATCAGTTCAATCCTTTCCATATCCTTACTTTCTCTATTGTATTCCGCATCGTGTTATATGGAAAACTGACATTAAGGCCAGTCCATTAGTTATAATTTCTATGTATTTTACAGGCAGGTAGCGCGCAGCTACGACCCCTGTTATCGCATGAAACAGTATGGGCAACGCTTATCTGTAAAACAAATTCTTTTGCTCCAATTCTGTTAACTTCAACGCCTCGCTACCGCTATCTGTAAACAGATTTTCACTCTACTCGCAATAAAATTACCTACATTTTGTACATATTCATCGTGATAAACAGTAGAACGCAATTAAAAATATCAATTCACTTGTTCGACTGGTAATAAGGAACAGAAAAAGGTTAACTACCGATCAACTGCATATTATAGCGAATGTTGTATACTTTCGATTAGACTATGAGTCGTTTTTCAACCCAGACAGTCAAATTTGAAAAATAATCACTTTTCATCATTTCAATTAATCATACTCATGAAAGAAAACTTTACCTTGTTATTATAGACCAATTTCAATGCTTTCTATCATTTCCAAAGTCATGGAAAAAGCAATCAATATGTAGCTTAGGGGCCGTTCATAAAAAACGTTCGCATACAAGGGGGGGAAGGGTCTGGCTGAGTGTGACAAAATGTGACAAGGGGGGACGGGGGGTATACGGCAACGTGACGTTCGCCGATTATTATTACCAATAACGATTGTAGATATTTCGGCCCATTCAAAAAATCCTTGGACTTCTGAATAATAGAAATATTATTTATTATTTATATGTTCGTTATGAAAGATATTTATTAATTCATTTAAATTTTATTATAATAACTAAATAAATATTTTTAATTTTCAGAATTTGTGTACTATCATTTAGAATTTATCATAGCAGGGGGGGGTCTTAGTTTTTGTGACAAAATATTTCTTGGGGGTCACAAAAAGTGTGACTCAGCGTGACAATGGGAGAAAGGGGGTCAAAAAAAGCTTATTTTAGTGTGACGTATTTTATGAACGGCCCCTTATCAAATATCTAGAGAAATCAGGAATAATTATTGATGGACAATACGGATTTCGCCATTAAAGATCAACCAGTGAATTATTGGCTTATATTATTATATAGTGGTCTCGGTAGTGTAGTGGTTAGCATATCTGCCTGTGAAGCAGAAGGCCGGGGTTCGAATCCTCGCCGGGCCACCGTGCTGGGTAATCGCACGTTAAAAGGTAAGGCCTCGTTGATCCATTGCTCGCACAAGTTTCGAATTCTGAGGGTTGACGTTCGTCAGCTGGTTAACGAAAACGAACAATTTTAGAACAATTTTAGAACAATTTCTCGAATTTAGCATCATTCAATCGAAAAATTCGGAGAAATGATAGCTATTGCACTGGATATTTTCTCCTTTTCAAATTGCCGTCTTATGGTTTGCCTCCTCAGTTGAGTGCTTTGTTGAAAGGTTGCTTGATAGAACTTTGTATGTGGTTGTTGAAGGAGTATCATCTGATAATCTCCCAATAAATGCAGGTGTTTCACAGGGTTCGGTTCTGCTTCATTTGCTCGGGAAAACATCTTGTTCAGTACATAGTTTTTGCGGACGACAGAACTCTTCATACTTATTTGTCTTTCAGAGTCCCCATACCAGCTCGAGAAACAAAAATTCAAAGAAACATTCACGTCAATGAAATTAACTACGACGTGGCAAAAATAATAGAATGGGGTATCATGAACATGGGGGAATTGAATGGTAGGAAGGAAAACCCAGGCATGTCTCTTCTCAAGGAAAGCCGAACATTACAGGGTTTTTCTTTCGTGTGAATTCGCATATTGAAAAAATGAGCAAATTTTGCGAGGAAACCCAATTAATGGTATACGATTACAAACATATATTTCATTTGTTAAAATATAATTTCCATCTGGTTATCAAATTGGTGAAGGTCGACCTTACTTGGGATCCTCTACTATTAATTGTGAAATGCGTTTCAGACATTTCTCACAGTATGAGAAAATTCATCCATCCATAATTCTGATTCGAAGAACCAAGTTCATGTACCTAATCTATTCGTATTCGAGAGTCAATTCCGATAAAAGCCCATCGAATTTCAATGGCTCAATATTGGAACAGAAGTATGTAATACATAATTTTGAATCGCTCCACCGATCAATATGCAAATGCGTTGCTGCAGCCCCCGAATCGAGTTCTGATTGCTATTCAATAACCCATTCAATATCGCGTTATAGAACATTAGTACCTACAGGAATCTTGGGAGCGATGTAAATCCTGCCCGGCATTCCTGATTCTCCTTGCTGTCTTATAATGAGGCATTAATATGCGGGCATCCCAGTTATATGAAGCGACAATCTGGATGACTGGAAATGCACATTCTAATGGAATCACTAGCGGAGGATTACACGGATCGATGTGTCTGTCCCTTGAGGCTGTAGTGAGGTTAGCGTCACCCTTTTGATGTAAGAGGAAAATTTTACATGGGAAATTTTCGATTTTTTTGATGGCGAGACTTCGACTGAAATTCTTCAGGCTTTGATGACCTGACACTACTGAGCACGTAGATGAGTTATTCAGTGGAATCGTAGAGAAATGTCGATAGAAAAAATAGTATATCACAGAAAGTTTCTTGTTTCAAATATAGGCATTGCACATAGACGAACTTCGTGATGCCCCACAAATAATAATAATAATAAGACGTTTATTTGTTTCAAATAGGACTATCCTACTATACAAACTAAGCATATCTATAAATGAACACGAACAATTATCAAAACAATACCTAGAATTGTATAATATAAAAATATTATAAAGACATAATATATGAACCCAATCTAATTGCAGTGACTATTTTAATGACTATTGTAATGTAAGAATGTTATGACAACTACGGAAGAGATCTTATGTGAGTTATGAGTTTTTTCTTGAATTGATGAGCACTAGTGCACTCCTTTGAAAAAACTGGAAGTTTGTTATATTCTTTCAGGCCCCTAAGGAAAAGAGATTTAATTGTAATAGATGAGTTGGCTCTCGGAATATGAAACTGCTGTTGAATACTAGCTCGTGTTTGGTAGTTGTGTCCTTCAGATCGAAAAGTGCAAAAATCATCCAAATAGCTGGGCAACAAATTATATAGGAATTTGAATATGACAATTATGGCCATTTGATACAACCTCTGGGAAACAGATAACCACTGTAGGCAGTCTAACATATTTGAAATATTCGCGTATCTATCAACTCTCAGATTGACTCGCATGCCACGAATTTGTAGTTTCTGTAATGCTGATGTCTTGTTTAGAAGATCAAATAAGTACAAAATGCTGGCACATTAATCAAAATGTGGCTGTATAATGCTGTTATAAAGAGTTATTTCCGAAGACATCGTAAGTTTTGATGAAATCCCTGAGAATAAATATAGTTTCTTCTTTTTGGATATATACCTAATCGAAGTTTTGGAAGTATTGAGTTTCAGTTTATTCTGGTTCAGATATGAGAATATTTTTTCCAAGTTCATATTCATTTTATCTCGCATTTTATCGACTGCCACTTGGATATTAGGATCCGAAATCGACAACAAGGTATCATCCGCAAATAGGGTGATGAAGTCACAATCGTGAATAGAATGTATCTCTTTCATATGAATTATAAAAAGTACAGGACCTAATACACTTCCTTGAGGTACTCCATATGAGGTGTTACAAGGATTCGATAGGCTCTGATTCATTTTGGAATGACCATACTGTTATCCTTTGTGAATGTCACTTTCTCATGTGGAAAAAAATATGCTTCACAATTTAGCTTCGTTTTGATGAATTTGTTCGGCATGACTATCATATTCCATAATCTCAGTGTTGTTCCACGGAAATTGCTGTACATTCATTTTGTATTGCGTGATTGATCAAGATAAAATCCGTCTAACTGCGATCAAGGCATTTCACCACATTGTCATACACTCAAGTCATTCGCTATGCAAAATTTCGAAAATCATACATCCGCACACTTTTTAATTGATTAAACTTGGTGCACTCGAGATATAACCTCCAAATATACCTTTTTTTCGATATTATTTTACCAAGGTTAATATTGTTTTCGAATATTGAACCAATATCGACGAAGGTCACATTTTTCATGATCAATTTAACTTTTAAAATACCAAGACAATGTTTCCATAATATCGAACCAATATTGGTGAACTATATTATACGTGCTACTTGGTCCGTAGTCCATTTGGTCTTCCCGGAATGGAGCAATCTGATGGAAACATTGACGACACATCATGAGTCGATACGTCCCTATTTGGCGCTCTATTGTTTGGAAATCTTGCGCGCCTGGAAATTGAATACAGAAATTTGAATCCGCTCGCTATTCCCAAAACAGGCACGATCCAATTTATTCTTGATGCCGCCGGATATGTTCGAAACCAGAGCAGTCCGTAGTGGATAAAAGGCGACGTGTCCTGGTGAAAAACGACGCATCAAAAGTGTCGAGTGTTTGTCTTTTGTTTAGTCGGCTCCTGCGGCCCTATCACTCCCTCAGGGTGTCGTTGCCATAGATATTTCGTATTCTGGAGAGGAGCGATCTGCTCCGTAACTTTTCCAACGAAGCTCATTTTATTATCCCAATGTAGAATTCGAAACATTTGTTCGCGTTCCGCTAAAAAAGATGGCATCACCAAAAAAAAACAGGATAAAAATAATAGCTATAACATATTGAGAAAAATACTTGGTTGTGTGATTTCCACTAAACACTTCATAAACTCGCTACACGTATTTCATAATACGATATATGGCGTTTTATACCTTTCTCCTCCGAATGCAATACATTATAGTCATGATTGAACACTGGTGTTCCAGTCAGAAGATGATTTGTGAATGTTGGACTTGTCGTCTTATTATAAAAACTACTTCTATGCTCCTTCATTCTTCAACAACACGTTAACTTGTATACTTCTGATTTTTTCGACACTGGAATTTGTGATGAATTCGATTCAACTAAATGAAGGAATTGATTGTCAATTATTGGAATTGATGATGGCGCTACCTTGTACTGATGAGTGGCCGAATAGCCGGAAACCGATCTGCAAGTATGCCCGTCCCAATAACTGAAAATCAATTCCTACATTGGTATCGCCAAAAGCAAATGCAAGATTTCCTTTTTTCTGTGAAGAAACCTGACCTGGCACCGGTCGGAAATATTGCAACACCCTTTGTAGTAGTAGATTCAGATTCAATTTATTGATCCATTTTAACGAGCTCAAAAGAGCAATTGGACAAGTCAGTACATATCAAATACAGTTATGAAATACAACTATATAACATACACAGTCATAGTAAACAATAGGTATAAAATAATCCAGTGGTTGAACAAAGCAGCTATGATAAAATAATGATACAAACCATTTTTTGCCTATGTAGGTAGGAAAAAAACTCATCGATTCTATAGGGTCGAATTTCAAAAATTAGTTGTTCTAATTTATGTTTGAATACTTGTTCCTTGTTATAATTTTGAAAGACTCCGGAAGTGCATTATACAATCTCAGCCCCAAAACCTCAAACGAGTTCAGACGTAGAGACAATCGTGTTTTGGGTATGTGAAAATAATTTTTAATGCGGGTATTATATTCATGACATAATTGGTTCTGTTTGAAAACTCCTTTATTTTTATGGATGTACAACAAAATTTCCAGAATGTGGAGACCTGGTGAAGGCAAAATGCAAAACTTTTTAAATAATGTTTGTGATGCGTTTGCTATGGTTCTGATAATTCTTTTTTGCGTTACAAAACATTGTGTGCTGGTGGAGAATTTCCCCAGACCATAATCCCATAGTTGATTCTTGATTGTATCTGCCCTTGGTAGGAAGTAGACCAGAGTTGTCCAGCATTCTCTTCAGATTTCTTAACAGATAACACTGCTTATTGAGTATTTTAATGAGATTATCGCGATGCTGACGGAAATTGAGACTCCTGTCTAATAATAGCCCCAAAACTTTTATACTCTCAACACTTTTCATCTTAACACCAGATATTCCAATATCAATGTATACCTTAATGATATTTTGAGCAGTATGGAAAGCTACTGCTTTCGTTTTGGAGGCATTTAAAAAAAGTAAATTTCCACTGAACCAATTTTGCAAGCTTTCAAGATCAGAATTTACATTTTATTGCAATTCAAGCCAATCTTTCGATTTAAATAGGAGGGAAGAATCATCAGCATACACAAACAAGTGAGTGACTTTGTCAAAACAGATGGCAACTCATTGATATAGGGAATAAATAGGATTGGCCCCAAAACTGATCCTTGGGGAACATCTATGTCATTGTTTAACTAATCGGAAAAAAGTATCTTGACTGCCTGGATACGATTTGACAGATATGATACAAACCATTCATGTTGAATACCTCCAATGCCAATCCTATACAACATATCCAGAAGATTTTCGTGTTCTAAACAGTTAAAGTCTGGAATAAAAAGACACTATTGCTGTTGTAGTGGAATGATTCGATCGAAATCCGTGTTGGTTCGGGGTTAATATATCATTAATATTCAGAAAGTTTTGTAGAAATTCCAACATTATGTATTCAAATACTTTCGAGAGTGCTGAGGAAACAGCAATAGGACGATAATTTTCCAAATTATGAGAGTTTTCTTCCTTCATCATTTAAATTACACCCTGTTTATTTTACTATGTATGAGTATAACTGAACAGCGTATTTTCGGAAACTTGATTACCTATGTATTGTTCTTCGAATCTGGTAAAATATCAAAATGAGTGTTACGAAACAATTCCCACCATTTCTTCAAGATGTGCTCACTAATGAATGGCAAGAATCAACAAACTTACGATCCTGTAATTCCTAAATATACGCAGATTGGAGCTTGGATACTTATGATGTCATCAGCGAGTTGAGGGTAAACAGAAAATATACTTTTGAGAATGGCTTGTTAATTGTAATCTGAATTGTGAATTCAATTCATTTCCTTGGAATGAATTCACAAAAACAATTCAGAATTCACAATTCACTGAGAAAAAAATAACAACTCACAATTTAGTTTTTTCAAAATGAATTGAAGCCAATAAGTAGAAATCACAACTCCAACTCTGGTTCCAGTACATCATAGCCATCTCTTTGCTTGATTCAATCAGATAATTACCGCTACTCTTGTAAAAGATGAAAATAATTTAAAACTGGAATAGTGCCATACGTTAACGATAGTGTATTAGTTTGATACGACTGAAATTGAGGAATTTCAACGAGGAAAACAACGAGTTATGCTCATGACCCCCAGCATCCAGGAGAAATACAAACGTCATGTTCAGACATACCACGTCATACAATCCGAAATTCTGTAAACAGATTCCTGCATATCTACTCTGAATCCAATTATAGGCAGCCGTCTACTCACGAAGAAGACACCTCGAAAAGCTCTTAATGTTATAAGAAGTTCACTTCGTCATGGGAGAATATGTTCCTCGACTAAACCTAGAAGAGCGATATCACTCTTGCTAATAATTCCCAAGTTTGTGTTCCAGAGCTCGTAGACGAGTGTGCATTCGTATAATCCTCTTAGGTGTAATATTTTCCATCGCGGATGTGGCAGGGAAATTACAACTCGGCTGGAAAAGAAGATTCGAGGTTTCATTTCCTTCAGCATATATCGGTATTGCTGGAATTGATATTAGATATGAAAAATTTTGGTTTTCGTAATCATTTGGTTTTTGAGAAATTGCTCCTCCCCTGCGAATCGTGCAAGAAAAATGAATCTCTTTCGGGGCCTATTCATCCAATTCAGCATATGACAGTTCTCCTCAACCTTCACATCCTTTCCACCAGACTCAGATATTGTTCGATTTTTCTTCCTGCAGGTGGATACCTTTTGCAAAAAAATCTGAAACGCTTCAACCAATCGTATAAGCTTTCAACTTGATCTAGAGGATATTTCTATCTATGGTCGCACCAAAAAAGGAATTAGATACATATCCTCAAGTATTGTTTGGAAGTAAATTCTCCTAGTGAAAGATTGCTCACTTTGATTAATCCTAGTTTCTTCAACCTACAAGATGGGAGGTTAGTTGGTATACTCGAAAAACTGAATATAGAAACACGTATTTTTGTTTTCAACTCATAGTATAACAGTTGCAGTAGAGTTCAAAATAGTATATTACGTGAGGAGGATGATTTCTCAAAAAAAGATACTGAGAACCATGTGTTCAAAAAATGTGGTGATTCTTGTAAGCAGGGATTTACTGAATTACAAATTTCAACTGTGTATTTTGAATTGTGTCACTTACGTTAAGAATCATTACCATGAGTTTCAGCAAAGAGATACTATCCGCACAGCTGCTGGTTATACTCTTAGACAAAATTATAATTTGATAGTTCATGTACATAAGTTAACATTTGTATCAAACGGACCTCATATTATGTGTATTGAACTATTCAATAAACTTTCAATATTCATTAAGAAATTTCTCATCACATTAATTTTAAAAATAGCGTTAAAAGTGTTCTCGTCAAAAATGCATTTTATTTACTTGATGAATATTTTCAAAATGATCTGGCTGCTTGACATCACTATTGTTTGCTTGCTCACTATTCTACGCTGTTCATACTATACTTCTTTGTAATTGTTATATATGCTTATCTCCTACATCCAATATTGAATTTTTTTTAACGTAGTTTCAATAGATGTTTTTCTTTTTTCACATGTATGTCTCATATTATATCACCATATTATTAATTCCAACCTTAACTTCTATATGTGACGATTTCCATGCTTGTTTCCATGCTTGTAAAAAAGTCTCAGGAAGATAAAGTACTGTATTGTATTGTATTGAGGATGATTAGAGCCTATCACGTATTAGCGAGAATTGTGAGCACGAGGCGTTAGCCGAGTGCGGCAAATCCCGAGTACACGTAACTAGCCTTATCCTCGAGTTGCGTACTGTACTTTCTCTACTCCCACCATGCTTGTTCGGTAAATTCTGCTGGTGAAGTACGAATTTCTTCATCATCCCTCATTTTCAATTATCAGCGAAACACTGGGGATGGCAGCTAGTAGGTGAAACAATTGATTGCTTCGTGGATATAACCAAAAACAGTACTAATTATAAAACTGTTAAACAATAAATTAACTATTAATATAATTCTCAATTCAATTTTACCAATAACTCGAAACGAAAATTCGCGGAATTTGGTTTTTGAGCCATTGAATGTAGTGATGAGATCAAATTGACCAGATCAAATGTTTCAAAAAACAAATTCCGGAAGCGACCGCCATTTATTTGTATGCTGAATGAGCCATCACCCAACAGCTCTCAAATACGTAATGACCGTTTAAAATAGTAGAAGTTGAAGAATTATATTATATCATGAGAAGTCTCTGAGGAATATAGGCCTTCCAACCAGTAGAATTTCCACAAAAGGTGTCGTTTGTCATTAAGAAAGCTGGATCGTGCAAAGAAGGTATTTTTGATTCATTAATCGGCAGTTCACACCATTAACCGGTCAAGTTATACAATTGAAATAACAAAAATTCTGACAGAGTCAAATTTTTGTAGAAACCCTGGGTTTACCATAAAGAATGAAAATTTGAAAGTCTCCATCACTCAAAGTTATTGGAGATTAACTGTCAAAATTTTTGAATTTCTGCATGTTTCTCGAAAACGATGAGTTTCATCATAAAATTACTCCAGACCAGTTGTAGATCCCAAAAATATCTACAGAAGTGATTTTTTTTTATTAGTATCACCGTTTCTGAGATATCGCAATTGTAAGTATCACATTCTACATAATATACACACATTTGCCACATATATACATTTTCAGGTACTTAAGCAAGCAGAAATGCCTATTTGTGTCCCTTGCATGTATGAAATATATACTTTCAAGAGAAGGAATAACTCAAAGTCGTCTCCATATTTATTAACGATCATTGATAGATGGAGACGACTTTGAGTTATTCCTTTTCTTGAAATAAACCCCTCCACAGAGCATGGGCTTTTACCTTCGTCTATTACTATATTGAGAAAATATATATTTGAATGACAGTCAGTCCCTTCGAGAATCCCCTCTAACCGGCATGGCCTTCAGTAACATCTGGCTATTCTATTGTCCGTGTGGTATCGTGAAATAGGCCTACCGGGAAAACCACGTTGGAGAAAACGAGCCGAGTACACACAGGTGGTGTGGAAACGTGTGCATATTATGTAGAACGCGACTCTTACAAAATCTGAAATTTTGACATTTGACCCCGGATAACTTCCTTAGCACACATGGGATTGATGGAGACTGAAATTTTTATTCTTTATGGTATTCTCAAGGTTTTCACCATAATTTTGATCTGTCGGATTTTTTTTATTAATCACTGTTTTTATGTCTAACTTCACCGGGCAACCATACAGAATTATATATAGTTTGACATCATTAGAGTTTTCTCTATATTGCCTGGTTATTATGAATGTCATTTAGTTAGTTGAAGTATCCGAAAATGACAGGTATTCTGGAGCGCTTGAAGTAAATGCCACTCAATAGTTCGAAAGTCGTGTCAGCTGTCATTTGAAACATTTTCTTGTTGATTAATAGCAGAATTGGTTATTTTTGTACCTTTCATTCATATTTTGTACTTTCTTGATTGCTTAGTGTATTAGTTATCATTACGGTGAGTCTTGTTTGTTGGAGGCTATCCCGCCATTAACCAACGTCTTATTAACTTGACTATTAACAACTGATTATGTTTTTCAATAAATAAATTGATGATACCGTTACTAAATACTATAATATCATCATGAAAAATGAGAAATGAAACTTCCCATGTAATGTTTCTGCAGTTTTGTCCTACACGGATTATTATAGGAAGTTCATAGTTTTACGTATTACTTCAAAATACAACAACATTATGAGAGACAAATAGTCATGCACGTTTTTTTTTATTTGTTGGGTTTGTTTGGCCAATAAGTCTGACAGAACTCACAAAGTTCTGTGCTTTGATATTCCACTCCACACATTGGCTTTCACCCTGGCGTTTTTCAACCGCATATGGACAAGTTTCTACCAGGTTATTCACTGCACATGGAAATAATGAATAAAATGACCAAGACGTTTTCATGAATTATTTCCGAATAGACAGCATGCATGCATCGATTTGTAGCTTTTATCTCGATTTTCCCTCCTTTATTGGAAAAAAATGGACAGAATTCATATAAAAAATTCGATCCTCGTATATACCATTTTACATTCGCAATTATGTAATTTGATAAGGGGCGGCTTAATTGATAACTTCCTTCACGTGGTTGTTGATAAAGATGGTGTGATATTCTTTCAATGAATGTAGGTGTCCCACAGGGTTCAATGCTGGCGCCCACTTTGTTTCTGCTTCATATAAATGATTTGCTGGAGAAAACATATTCTTCAGTTCATGGTTTTCAGACGACAGTACTCTTCATTCTAGTTTCCCTTCCAGAGTCCCAAAATCAGTATGATCAGTATGAGAAACAACCCGTAATAATCTCTCATGGAAAAACCATTTGGGATCGATCTCTAAAGGTGCTTCCCAGAAGATTGAATTTCTACTTCTTGCAAAGAAATACTTCACTTCTCGTCTGCTTCTGATCTTTTACAAGGCACATATATACTACTGGTTTCAGACTATACTTCTTATGAATGGAGCACGGCACCAAAACATTCATTCAAACTGCAATCCGTCTTGTTGGTAATTCTTCGCTCATGGACTCGCTCACTCCGTTGGAGCATCGTGGAAGGGTCAAAAACTTGTCTCTCTTTTATAAATATTTTCACACTGGGTGCCCTTCTGAATTGATATCAATCGTTCCAGCCTTGGCAGTATAGTAGTTTTCACAATAAATGGTATTGACTAGAGGATTATGATGAAACCAATTAGACCCTAAAGTTGTGAAATCTGAGATGCACATCATAAATGTAAAAGGACCGGATTCAGGTAATTTTGTTTCTCAGAGAGGAATTGTAGAGGATTACAGCTTACACTTCTTGTTCATTATAGTCTTTGTATTTCACTGGAAGTGTTCACTTGTGTTACGGCGTGCAATAATTTTATAACATTTATTTGTTATTACAGACATTTATTGCAAAGATTTTATACCCCAACGTACAGAATAGGCAGTATGTAGTAATAGTGCTTTTTCCAGTGGTGCGTTGAAGAAGAATCACTTATCTTGTGACGTGAAAATCATTTTAAAAAATGTGTATAGTTCCTCACTTCAGCAAGGATATAACGCGGGTGCTGCAGCAAAAGTAACCAGTAATTTGACGAAGGTGCCTCTTACTTCAGTTAGACGGATTGTTGAAAATTCCATGGAATCAAGAAAAAAGCGTAGAGATTCCGGTGTCACAAAAAGTCTAGACGACTGAAAAAAGATTTGATGAGGCGAAAAATCTACACTATGTACGATGAGCAGCGTGTCCCTACAATCAAAAGTCTGAAACAGCGGCTCATCAATGACGAAACTCACATCAACTGTGGCCTCACTACTCTTTAGCGAGCTCTGTCTGCAATGGGCTTTGAATATCGCAAAATTGACAAGAGACAAGTAATAATGGAATCCACACGTTTAATAAACTGGCGTTCTGAATATATAACGTCAATAAGAAATTACCGGTCTGAAAATCTGCCAATACTCTACCTCGACGAGACGTGGTTTGACACGCATGACACCCCTTCCAAAGGATGGTCTGATTCCTCTGATAGGTGTTAAACACAAGGCCCAAACGAACTGACCTAGGCTAGAGCCTAGAATTTGTCTTTTTTTTTATCTCAATATTTCCCGCACTATTAAGAAGTACTCCAGTCTGCTTCTCCATTCCAGAATATCACGGGAAACCTATATTTTAAATACATCGATTATATGCCGTCACTTGTAAAATTTTTTCTCAATTTTTCTCGTACTATAGAGAAATCAACTCAACTTTATTTTAAACTATCAATGGAAACCAATGGTATAAATACATCGATTACATGCCGTCACTTTCACATTTTTTTGTCAATTTTTCTCGTACTATTGAGAAATCAACTCAACTTCTTTTTAAAATATCATTGGATACCAATGGTTTGAATACATCGATTATATGCCGTCACTTTTCAATTTTTGTCTCAATTCTTCTCGTACTCTAGAGAAATCAACCCAACTTTTTTTTAAACTATCATTGGATACCAATGGTTTGAATCCAGCGATTATATGCTGTCACTTTTCGATTTTTTCTCAATGTTTCTCGTACTATTGAGAAATCAACTCAATTTTTTTTAAACTATCATTGGATACCAATAGTTTGAATACATCGATTATATGCCGTCACTTTTCAATTTTTTCTCAATTTTCTCGTACTATTGAGAAATCAACTCAACTTTTTTTTAAACTATCATTGTAAACCAATGGTATGAATACATTGATCGTTTGCCGTCACTTTTCAATTTTTGTCGCAATTCTTCTCGTACTCTAGAGAAATCAACTCAACTTTTTTTTTAAACTATCATTGGATACCAATGGTTTGAATACATCGATTATATGCCGTCAATTGTTTGGAGCTTTCAATTGTTTCTCATAGTTCCCCAGAGTATTTTTTTTCTATCACCTATCAATACAAATTCAACTCATCCCCTCTGAAAATCATGTTAAAACTATCATCGGATACCAATGGTGTGAATACAGCGATTGTATGCAGTCACTCGTTTCAACTTCTCATTTGTTTTGAATAGTTCCCGTGAGAATTTCTATTTACCACCAATCAATTAATATACAACCTAAGTCCTCTGAAATTCGTCTCGAAACTATTATTAGAAACCAATAGTGTCAATACAGCAATTCTATGCCATCGGTTGTTTAAAATCTTCAGTTTCTCCATAACACGACTCTTAAATATTTCATCGCTATAAACGATGCTCACTGAACATTACATGCATTTTCTGTCGACGAAATTCAATTCATTTTCTGATTTTACGTCGTTGGCACGTCATGAGTTTCGTATTTGATAGTCGTTTTCGAAATGATTGTATTTTACGAATTTCCTTTAATATTTCCTAAACTATCAATATTACAGGAAAATGGATTTGGGTTTTTCATAGCATTCGACGAGATCTGTAAGTTAACACTGACAAATTTTGATTTGATGAGTGGTTTCGGAGATATATCGTTTGTTTTCTTAAAAAAATTCATATTTTCAATCATCCGATTATTAATTTGTCTATATTTCCCGTACTGTTGATTTTAGAAGAAAAAAAGTATTTGGGGTTTTCATAGTATGCACTGAGATGATCATTTTTTTACTCTTGGTGATTTTTCATTTTCTCATCCGTTTTCGAGATATTTACACATTTAATGACGAAAAACCTTCAGAAAAACATGAATTTCAGAAATTTCCCGATTTCTCCATTTTCCGATCGGTTTAGAGAAAAGTTCTTCAACCAAAAGTTGTAGAGTATCATGAGACCTACACGACAGTTTTTTCGTTTTTCGATTACGAGCAACGGTACGGTCTACAGAGTGTCCGAAAAAAAGTGACGGGTGACACGATAAAAAATCATAAAATCTAAAATAATTTTTTTAAATTTTTTTTCTTCGGATAAAAGTTGTAGAAGAAGGTTGGGGGAGTTGTTTCACATCAAGCAAAAATTTTTGCGATCAAAACTCTATTAGTTATGACGAAAACCAAAAAAAGTCAGAATATCCCAAAAAAAACAACTTTCCAATTTTCCGATTTTTCTCAAAAACAATAGGTGTCTGCACACTCATAAGATCTAGAAATCACCCGAGTTTCGAATCGATATCTCTTTCCGTTCGACCGCTATCGTGTTTCAAAGGAATTCCAACGCCGGACAGACACACACACAGACAGAAAAAAAAATCAAGTTGGGCTCAATCGACGTATTTTTCGACGCTGATCATTTTCTCCAAAGGAACCATGGGTCTATCTCTTCAAATAAAAAAGTTGGGTCCGCTGCCCTGTCCGGTGCTCTGCGAAAAGCAACCGTAGAATACACCGATTAATACTTAATCGATGTAAAAAAGCACCATCAAATAAAGGGAAGAGAATCACGATATTACACGCAGGATCAGAAAATGGTTGGATCCCAAACGCTATGTGGCTTTCTGCCAAAAATATTAACGACTCTTGTGTTGATTATCACGAAGATACGACAGCAGAGCTCTTGGAAGATTGGTTTAAAAATTGTCTGTTACCCAACATTCCGCCAAACAGCGTTATAGTAATGGACAACGCAAGCTATCATAGTCGACAATTGCAAAAAATTCCTGGCTCAAAGAATACGAAATTGGAGATTCAAAACTTCATGGCTGCAAATGACATATATTTTGAGGAAAATCATACAAAAAAAAGAACTTTTACAAGTGCTGCAGTCATTTTCTTTAAAAAACGTATGTTTGTGATACAATTGTGAAGAATTGGGACATACAGTGTTACGACTACCTCCCTACTACTGCGTGTTCAATCCCATAGAGCTTATGTGGCACCAACTTAAATCGAGCGTGCGCGGAAAAAAATACTTCTCCGACTTTAAGTGGTAGTGTGGTAGAATTAATCAGGAACTGTATGAATGACATTCCTACCGAGAGTTGGGAAAGTTCTGTTAGTCATGTTATAAATGTTGAAAACTCGTACCTTTCTGTAAAATCAATTGCGCCAATTATAATTAATTTAGATGAGGATAGCGATAGCGACACTGAACTAAATATAGAATAGAATTGTAACATTTAAATAAATTACTTATATATCTCCTACATTATGCAAAATTCAAATTTCTTAAGTTCGACCCTGTAGCACATTTGCATCTTTTACCAGATGATTTTCTACACAATGGGATTAAATCGGGTAGTTTATTGCAGTTAATAATCCAATACCATTTACTGTGAAAAATACTATAACAACACGGATGTTACTATGATTGCGTTATTTTCAATTCTTTGTGGCGCGCTTGAATTCCTGTCGAACCTCTCTTGCTCCGTCATACTTTTTTCAATAGAACCGCTGAACTCTCAAACTCCCTACCGAAGAAGGTTCTTCCTGAGGCTCACAAAAATTCGAAGGTATTGTTTACTCGTGTGAATCTCTATATGGAATAACACAATTTTCAAGGTCGACCAAATAAAATAAATATTCACCTCGACACGGTAGTAAAGTGACATTCCCAACATAATCATCGGTCATTTCGACCAATTGATTCGGCTATCAAGAGAATAAAGTCCCTGCATACTACTATGACTATACCAAACTCCATAAAGATTAATTTTATCGGTAAGTATCGACGGAATGGTCATCTCCGTCAACAATCCATTATACGATTGCGATATCGACCTATAATATCCCATTAACTGGCCGATCAATCACCGGCAGTATACTTGAGTGTTCGATAAAATTCTGATGACTTTATTGCTCATTAAGCCGTGAACCAGTATTGCGGAAAAAGTTCTTCCGTAATGGCTTTTGGATTGCATTCGCTGCCAGATTTGTGCATTATTCATCGCAGCTTGATTCGATTCAGATTGGTAGATTTCCGTAATTTAATTGTTTGCAGGCGATAAATGAGTTATTGAAAACTGATCCACTAATGCTGTTATATTTTGTTGAAATGGGAATCAACAGAGAAACGTTTTGTTATTTTCATTGGAGATGGATTTCAAATATTCGAGGACCGTCAAAAAAAGAAGATTTCTGAACAAGTATTCCATGCAGGACAGATGACTCATTTCGTGAAATATCTAACGCGTTTTTATCAAAGCTCGAATTCAAAAACTATCACTTGGCACAGAAGTAATGCCGTATATGCCCAGCAACCTCTGCGAAGTATAGTGAGATGAAAAAACACCTATTAAATGAGTTCACTGTGTTGAAGTTTATTCCTAGTAGGTGTTTTTCTTTCGTCATGGTCTGCACTGCCAGTGTGCAACAACTGCAGAAGTAGCTAAGTTTGTGCCAGGATGGATTGGATGAATAAGCTGTTCTTCAATAAATTTTAATTTTGATCACATTGACAGTATTTTCTTGAAATTTCTTCCAGTATCACGTTACGTGTGCCTGAAATCTGATGAAATCCCAAAGTAGCATCCAAAACATATTATCGGTTATAATTGCACGAGTGCACAAAAATTACCGACTATTTTGCAAGAAAGCGTGATATCTGGAAATTGCAAATAACCGAATGCAATTTGTATAAGATATCACGCTTGAATGCAAAATTATCTGGTCATTTTCATGCACGAATGTAATTAATTGGAATATTTCACAAATAAAGAAATTCTCAAGGAAATGTTATTTTTTGTTCATTTATACTTTCCTCTATAGATTGTATGGAGCACTCACCAAAACGCGAAATGTTTTTCTATTTTTGAAGTCTATCTGACATTTATTCGTGTTGTTTACTGATGTCTAGCGATACGGTTTCAAATGTGTTGTTTTGGTGACTTGATAAAATGCAATTACCGCTGTAAGTTTTCGATACGATGCAATTACCGCTGTAAGTTTTCGATAATTGCATTGCTTTTATGGGACATTTTATATATGAAAGAAATATTCGTTCATAAACTACGGACATTCAAAATTTCAGGATTTGTGCTGGAAGTTTGGAATCATAAATAATTGGGTGGGATTTTATCAGGACTCATTTCTCCCAAGTGTTTTGAAAAACTGCTATTGAGCTAAAATACACATTTTCTATTGACGTTAGTCAAACATTTTGTAACGGTTTCAAAAGGTCTTGTGGTCTCGGTACTGTAGTGGTTAGCACATCCGACTTTCAGGCGGACGAAAAAAATCTCCGCTAGGCCATCGCGCTTGGTAATCGCACGTTAAAAGGTGAGATCTCGTTAATCCATTGCTCGCACAAGTTTCGACTTGAGGGTTGACGTTCGTCAGCTGGTTAACGGAACGAACAATTCAAAGAAAAATAAAATGAAAATGTCATGTGAATGAATTATATGGAAATTTCAATATACCCTTCAAAGGGATTTCTTCAGGGTAATTATAGACATCCACTACAATATAGAATATAGGGCGTTTCTGCTACTTTCCTATATCATCTAATGAATCTGTAAACTCCTTCCATTATTGTTGTCGATTCTTATCTAGAAAAACATGAACCAAGGTTGACAAACTTGCGAGATGAAAATTTTCTCAATTATTGATAATTTCACAGCACAATTCATGTTCTCTTCGTATTCCAAACAACCTATATAATACTACTACCGCACTTCTTTCTTCTAGTGAATGAATCCAAAATTTTCTTGATACTGATTTCTTGTAAAGTTCGTACAATTCAAAAACTTGCACATCATCAGGGGCGTGGTCCAATTCTGAAGTACACTATTGTCATATAATTATGGAATAACAGATAATAAGAAAATTGTAGTATTTGTTATGAAAGTAGTAAAATCAAAGAAATACCTAACTACGTGTGTATTATTCATTAAAATGAGGAAGTTCATCCGTTAAAGAGTTTTCTCCCGTGTTGTTTGTTCAATGGGGGTCAATTTCGAAAAATCAAGATTTTCCTGTTTTCAAAAACCAAATACTCACTGCGTTCATACATGCTACAAATTTTGCTACGAATAACACTCGTATCTAGTACTGCATTAGAGGCGATTCAACAGCTTTGGTATCTATATTCTTTTTTCTTGACTTGAAGTCAGCTGCTACACGCTAGAAGTGAATATCTGTCGGTAGATTACGAATTCAAGTTAGCTATGTTATTCTTGATTTCAATATCCGTTGAAGCAACTGGTCACTATTTTCCCGTTCTCATTCGAAATAACCAATGAAAGATGCCACCAACTCTTCGCAGCGCTCATTTACATGTTTTGGCACTTCCACGAATGGCTTGGGACTGATACTTATATATATATGATCGAAATACACAGTTTTTGATCATAATATCCAATTTGAAATACCACAAAGACGTAAACACAGAACCGTCACTTTTAAATAACAATTGTTGATTGATTTCTCTCAAATTTCAAGTGAAGTGCGGCAACATCGAAGTGCTGCCAACTAAATTCCTCAGAACAACAGGCGCCAAATTTGAATTTCAATGCATGCATGATTTTGTGTCGTCATCGATGAGGTGCAACAGTTTTTGAATAATTGTATTCACTATACTTCCTTAGCCAATACATGAGGTACACTGGTGCTATTTTTTTTACAGGTTTCATTTTTTGAAAATAAACATTACACAA
Organism: Zygogramma bicolorata; assembly: GCA_032362365.1. NCBI lineage: Eukaryota > Metazoa > Arthropoda > Insecta > Coleoptera > Chrysomelidae > Zygogramma > Zygogramma bicolorata. The sequence continues at coordinate 2,369,176 of JAVJAQ010003124.1, read as the reverse complement.
GCTCCGTCTATGTCGGACAGCTCTGGGTGATAGATAGGAGACAATTAATTGACCGATCTCTGCATTCTGTGTAAAGTCATTCCGGTTTTCCCGTCGCCTGGCGAAAAAGCAAGAGGCCTTAGCGCCTTTGGTGGTTGTTTGCCCTAAGCTTCCAAATCATGTGCGGTAAATCAGCTGTTACTACAGAGAGATTCCCAGTGTCCTAGCATACAACGCTGTAACGAATCTCTTCCCATTTCCCACACTCTCTTTCAATTTCCCAGGCTCGTTGTTCACCGCGGCTCGGTAGATTTTCCGCGCCGTTTGCGTAATCAAATTATTACCTAGGAACCAGTTTCCGGTACGAGGCAGAATAAATCTGGTTGATGGAGCGCCGCAACAGAAAACACCAGCCTGATGGAAAACGTCAATTTGTAAGCTGCTCAATGGGCCGTGTGGCTGCTTTCCTGTATAAACTCCGTATCAAAGACACTCTGGCGAATTCGCTGTGTTATCAACTCGAAGCAGTCGAGGCAGGGTCAGCTCTTGCAGAAATTGCGAGTGAATTTTCATGAGAGTGCTTGGATGAATTGAAACATTGGGTTAAACTACCACAGCCTGCAAAAAGATTATTATAATTATTTCTTATAGCTTTTTTGGGTTCTTAACCTACCACAACCTGAAAAAATAGGAATAAATGTAAGAATATATACAAGTGTAGAACGGCAGATTTTAAATCTACCCCGAAAAGTTGTTGCGATAATTCAAAACTAGTTCCTTCTGAATGGAAAAAGTTCAATTAGTCAGTAACTTTTCGTATATCCCAAAGGTGCGATCATATCACCCTGCTGCCACTCTTGAAAGACACATGTCAAATCTCAAATTACTGACATTTTCGAAATGCGAACACAAAAACTGAACTAGAAGAGAATATTCATATAAGTTGATGAAAACGGAAGCAGATTTGGTTTCCGAAACGTCAATGATAAGTATTTTGATAAATATTAGTTCTTATACTTTTTTGATAGTTGAATTCGAGATGTAAGAAAATTTTTGGGAGTAATTACACAACTGCTTCAAAATAACCGATAATTCTCCGTGAAAGCATGTTGTCTAAAAACTGCATGAGTTTATTTTCATATTTTGTCGAAAGAGCCCGACTCCGAAGGAGGACGGCTCTTTTAGCAAAATATGAAATTTACCGAAATCAGTTTTTTTACTGACAATATGCTTGAATGGAAAATTATCAGGTTTATTTTGATGCACGAGTGTAATTCGGTAGAATATTTCCGGACAAAACGACGTTTAAAAGTATTTATGCCTGTCAAGATGACAAATGTACATTTTAACAATCGTTACTATAGATACACGGACCGAGCGGGTATTTTTCGATACCTACCGGGTATTTACCAGCCCGAAAAGGTCCCGCCGGGAATTTATCGCTGTAATTGATCGAAAATGTCCCGCTTCATATGGGATTTTTACCATACGATGGAAATATTCTGACTAATTGATTGTGTTTCATTTGGAAGGAACTATTCTTGAATTCTTGCAACAACTTCTCGGGATAGATTGAAAATATGCCCTTCTACACTTGTATAGATTCTTATATCAATTCCTATTTTTTCAGATTGTGGTAGGTTGAAAACAGGAACTCAAAAAGGCTAGAAGGAAGAATCCATCCACAACAAAATTCAAACAGTACTTATGAATTGATATTGAAATTAATACAAATATAAAAGGAAAGATTTCTACCCCGAAAAGTGGCTGGGTTAATTGAAAACAGTTCCTTCTGAAGGAAAATACGTCTTATTAGTCTTCTCGTATGAATCGTATAATATGATCTCAATCAGAACCCTTTGTTCTGGTCAATTCTATCAAAAGGATAACCTCGTTGATATTTAGATTTACAGATGAAATGATTTCGGAATATTCCACTCCATCGCCTCAAAGTTGTTTGAAAATCTTATGTGAAACTCACTGTATTTATAGTATTCCATTGAGAGTATTGACAATATTCCTCATTGATGAAGTGTTGTTATGAATTTGATGTGGGAACGAAATATACTGCTTTTGTAGTAGGAAGTCACACCACGGAGATCCAGGGTTCTGTCAGTTCTATGGGTTGAAAAAACTTGAAAACTAACTGTGCTTGATATTTTTTTCACTCATTATTTTTTTCTAGTTTCGAAGGAAAACGATAGAAGTAGATGGTGGTTATACCGACAGAACATTGAATATTGATTTGAGTGATATGAATATGATTATTTTAATTTCAAATCAAAAGACTAATAAACAGTCGCAGTCTACTTCTAGCATCCAGAATATTCTCCATTATAACCGAACTACTTCCCCATTTCCTTTACGCCAAAATTTTTTTCAATTCTTTCGAAATTGCCTTTTGATATTTTTGAAATGGAATACGACCCGACTTCTTGCTTTTTTTCAAGACTGCATATCTTCAGAATGAATTTCACAAATGAAGCAAGTAATGGGCAAAAAAATATCACCATTTTTCGATTTCAAAATCCTCTTCATATAATTGTGGTATAAGAACCTTCATAAAATTCTGAAATTATTGGGGTTGATTGAAAATCTACCCTTCTGCACTTGTATAGATTCCAATAAAAATTATCATTTTTTCAGATTGCAGTAGGTTGAGAAACCAAATAAACTAAAAGAAAGAGTTTGCAGTTTCTCATCACTTTCAGATGCATCCATTCAACTGTATTTTGTCATATACATCCGACTATAACATAATGGATCATCATTATTATTCTATTCCCATATCTTAGATCATCAAAAAGATATCGTAAAAACTTATATTTCGATATTCTTGAATTTGATTTTAGGGTTAGCCGTATATAAGTTATAGAAGCCTTCGTAACCACTCAAGCTAGTTTATATGCATACAATATTTCTCCTACCTCTGCCAATGAGCATATGCTACATATTAACATATCCAATTTGTGGAGTATATGATCACACAGCAATCTACATAGTTGTTATTACTGCATAATGCTCGCCCAGTGTCGTAAATTTCATGCAAATTATTTATTTTTCAATGATTACGGCGGCGAAACTTGTAATAAAATTATATATGGAAATTAATTTTGTATTATAGCTGGAAAACTTTCGATAATAGTGTATTGTTTACCAAGTAGGAAAAATCCAACATTCCTGGACGAATGTGAAGATTGCTGAGTCGAGGCGAGACTAGGATTGTTGCTTTTCCGACGACGAAAACATACTATTCAAATCGTTTAAAATTCGACAGATAATAATTCATTTTGAGAAATTCTCGAATAATTTTAATCACAAATGAATGAATGGTGCATTGAAATTCGAAATAAAATTACTTGAGTTACTATGGAAACTGTTTTCAGTCATTTATGTAGAACACTAACAATTATAAGGAAATGTCATTTCCTTGCAGTAAGGAAATCTTGACTTTTTCTTTGGGAAATTTTGTGTGGAATGTCAAAATTTCCTAGCAATTTGCAGAAAAACTTTTTATTTCTCCCGACTCCTAGCTACGAATGAAAAAACAATGCCATAATCACGAATTCCTTTTTTTAAATATACAGAATATCTCGAAAAGGAAGTCCTGTAATGTTCAAAGAACACCGCGTGAATCAAGGGAGAGGAGATACGAATTAACATTCGTTTTACATTTTTGTAAAAGCCACAGTGAAAACCTCTCTCGGCAATGAGTTCCAGAGCCCAGCAGTCCTATTGAGAAAAGATTCCCTGAGCAGGTCTCCAAGCCATCAACAAAGTGGCGGGAATTTTGTACTCTTCGGGTCACCCGTGTAGGTATTGCCAAGGGTGGAAAGATTGACGACAATTCAGAAGAGCACCGGGCGTCAAAATATATACAGAAGAGAGACAAGTCTCCGACCTTTCTACGATGCTCAACGAAGTGAGCAAGTCTGTGAGCGAAGACTCATTCTCTGAATAGGATCAAGAATCTTCAATAAATTTTTCGGTGCCGAGCCCCATACATGAGAACTTTATTTTGAGACAGGCCCTTTGCCTTGTTAATCATTAGAAGCTGAAGAGAATTGAAATACTTCTTAGCGATCGATCTGACATGGTTTTCCCATGAGAGATTATTACTGATCGTAATTCCCAACATCAAGGTACTTGACGTTGTAGGAATAGTTACTCCTGACATCTGAATAGTAAAATAAAGATATATCGGCTTTCTTTGAGAAGAGACATGCCTGGATTTTCCCGACAAGCCTGGAAGAGAAACTATAGTATGAAGAGTATTGTCGTCCGCAAAAATATGCACTAAACAAGATGTTTTCTCCAGTAAATCATTGATATGAAGCAGAAACAAATTGGGCATCAGAACTGAACCCTGTTGAATACCTGCATGTATCAGACTATACTCCATCAAAAACCACACACAGAGACCTATCAGACAAAAATATCTTCAACAAAGCACACAGCTGAGAAGGCAAACCCTAAGATGGCAGTTTGGAAAGAAGTCTCCGATACCAAACTCAATCGATCGCTTTCGAACAGCTAACGTCTCTCCGAATTTTCCTTTGAAATGCTGCCAAATGATAATAATATTTATTCCAGTCAGATCATATTTACATGATATTGGGAAAGTCAAGGAACACAAAAGAAAAAACAGCATCTATTGTATATATAAAATCAGATGAAAGGACAATACTAATAATACAAGACAATAATAATGAAAGACAGAAGACGAGAGACAATATTGGGACCATTAAAGTTAATAATAATAACCTGGACATCCGAATGTGATAACTCCAGTGAACTTTTTGTTCATGAATTCTGATATGTCATAGTAACACTCTTTGCATAGAAAGTCTTTGAGCTTCCTTTTGAAAACATTGAGGTTGTCTTCCAATCTCATACAGGCAGGCAGATGATTCAGAAATTGAATTCCTCTGTACATTGTGCTTCTCTCATTCAGACTGGTTCCATGTTTATGTGAAAAATATACGCCATTGAGTCACTAGTTGATGTTTGATGTCGAAATCCGTATTTTCGATCATTAATCACTCCTGATTTCTCCAGATATTTGATAATCGTCACATTGGTTGCTTTTTTCATGACTATCGAGATGATAGAAAGCAATGCAATTAGTCTATGAATACTAGGTGAAGTTTTCTCCCCTTTTTTAGGAAATGGCTGAATTCTTGCTGTTCTCCAGGACTTAGGAAAAAAACCCAATTTATACGAAAGGATGAATAATTAACCAAGAACTGGTGTCAATTCGGGAGCAAACACTTCAAGAACAATTGCTGGGATTCCATCAGATCCGCCAGCCTCATTTGTATTCAGGTCCATTAAAATATTTCTTATATTGTGTTGGTGAAAAATTATCTCAGGCATATGACTGTCGACAAACGTGATATTCGGGGGATTTTTTTCACCCTTTCTGGTTAAAGGGAAAATGAACTGAAGGTTAAGTTTTCAGCAATAGCTTTAGCAAATGACCCAAACAAACGAGAACCGTTTGGACATCAACAAGTCCTGAACGAATAATATTATTATGTTCTTCTTTAGCAGCTTTTACACCTGTTTCTTGTTTTGATATACTCAGATCTCGTTTATGGACTTGGCTCCTGGCGCTAGCGATTGAATGCCGCTTGTTTGGATATGACAACCTTAGAGCAGCTTTTGTTGAACCATGATTTCCCAGACTACGGTGTCTTTTTACTACTTGGAATAAATATTTACATTCCCAGAATGATGGTTCCAAAGATTTCTTGTGCACGTTTTTCTTCTAAACATTTTCACAGTAGAACCTATCGGTTATTCGCACAGTTTATTCGAAACAAGTCATATCAAAAAGAACATTATATTTTCAAAGGATTTCCTCTATGAAAATAGATAATATTGATAATGGATTTGAACTCGTTTATTTTTCAGAAGTTAGCTACTCTGTATATTGATAATTAGTGTAAGTCTTCACATCAATCAGATTTAATAATCGAAATACAGCTTCAACGTTTCTCTTGAGAAAAATTATTGACTTTCGGCTTTGGTATATGATAAACTATTTTTGATAGAACCGAGTCAAAGAACTGATTTTTTTGAAGTATACCCGCCTTCGTTGTTTCTATTCTTGGAAGATTACAAGCCCCCATTCATCACTGAGTAATCTCCTGTTTCCCTGAAATCATTCAAGTCCGGTCCTGCCTTTGCGACCGTATTAGCTCAGTGAACCGAGTGGAGCGGCCTTCCAAACTGGCGCCCACTCGTGCGGAAAGAAGCCTTTTCTTGCCGTGGTTCGCCCGAAGGCATATTCATTCGTGTCCCTGAGATGTGATTATTTATGGTTTGCCCCGTTGCGGTAAGGGTGACCGAGTTTCCTTATCACCCTCGCACATAAACTAGGACGTACTCGAGTGATCAGAAAAGCCTGTCCAATTTTGTTAATAGTTTTCGTCATATTTCACGACCATCGCAAATACATGAAGGATTGCCTCTTGCAACATTCGGTCATGTGAAACAGTTGGTAATTCAGAAGTGAAACTAATCTTGAGCTTCGATAATATATCGGGAAAAAGCAAAATTTTTATAAACAAAGCTACCCAGAAACGATGTGCATTCCAAACGACTCGAATAATTATCCACAATATAAAATGGTAGCACTGCAATTTCCCGTTCACAGGCTCATAACATTCCCTTTGAGAAAAGTGAGTGTCACAATGAAAAGAGTGATAAGGCGTGTATCTGAAGTGAACAGTTACAATCCAGACATAGTGGATAAACCAACAAGAAATGGAAATCTAGATTAATTTTCTGTGGAGGGAATTTCCAACAAGACAGAATTTGTGAAAAGTTCATGGTAACCCTATATGAATCTCATTACACTGAGGATTCGAACAGATTTTCGAAAAGTTAATATCAAAGTTGCATATACAACTTCTAATAAGTACAACAACAAATCCGCCGTGTCGGGTCGAATCACCTGGTTACCAACAAACAATATTGCATTCTAATTTTCTTAGCTGGCGTAGACTTAAAAAGGACGATGGAAATTTCAGCGAAACCGTCTTCTTAGCCTAGCCAGAAGATAATTCAAAAATATGGAACTCGTCAACTTTGTGGAGCAAGTTTTCAATGATAAAGTCGAGTGCGCTCGTTAAAAATGGTGCTAATACAAGCAAATATTTTAATGTAATAGCATTATTAGAGCAGAAAAATGAAAGTTATAGGCCCAAAGAATCGAAAATTCTTACGTTTGAACAGGTCCAGAGGTTTATAAATGAGGCGCCAGATGAAAAATGTTTGATGATAAAAGTTGCTACTATTTTCGTGATATAACCGAAGGAATATACAGGTCACTGTTTCAGGAGAACTTCTACTTCTTTAAGAAGCACGGAGGATGGAAGTCTACAACAGTAGCTGATGGTAACATCGATCATTCTATTTCTTATAAAAAGGCTATTGTTGAAAGAATAATCCTAACAGCTAGCTCCTGCGTTACAATAAGTCTCTTCAGTTGTTCTAATTGTACTCTTCGTGAGGTTCAATTATTTATTCACATATTCTTATGTTTTTTTTTGCATTGTTATTGATATTTATTGTGAATAAATTGTTATTATTATTATTATATTGATGTTCATAAATAATAATAATTATGTAATTAATGTAAATAATATATTTGTAACAGAATTCAATTGTATCTATAACTATGGTTCAAAATACAGCTTCTTTGAAATTTGAATAGTCATGTTTTGTTTATTGCTATTCAGTCGAAAAAATCGTGTTAAAAAAACTTTTAACATTAGTGTTAGAAATATTTTCAACACGCTACTTTGTAAACATCATCTTTCCTCTTGACAACCATAAGAAATGTCACTTTTAATGACAGTTGAACAAAAAAGTTTTGAAACATGGCATCAGATCTCCCTAGCATGACTTGGACCCAGACGGCACAAGATATTCGTAGAATATTCCCTGTATATGATAAATGGAACATATATATCTAAAATATTCATAAAATATTCGAAGAATATTCTATAATGAATTCTCATATGGAATTATCGAAGGAATATGCATAAAATATTTCATTCATGGATATTACTTCTTGAATATTCTTGAAATATTACCTATTACTGTTTATAATCTTTAAGGCCTATTTTCGGAGTATTCTTAGCGGGATATTTTCAGAATATTTTTAACGGCATGTTTTCGGAATATTCTTTGCGGTATATTCATAGAATATTATCTGTGGTATATAACTGAAATTTAAGGCAATTCAGGTTGGCACTTTTCAGTTGCTATTGCTGATTTCACCATAGGAGGTGAATTTAGGGTTGAAGGAGACGAGATGGTTGAATTGTTTTCAGGAGCACTTCATATAGTTGTTCAACGTTATGTTATGAGTGGAATGGGGTGAACACAAGTGAATTATAACAAAATTTCATCCGGCAATCTGCTTTTCCCGACAGTGTACATTGGGAGGGTTGCCTACTTTTCATTGAAATCTTGTAAGTACGTAAAATCCAGGAAGAATGATATAAGGGTTTGGCTTCATTGTAAAATAATACATTATCCATAAAGAAATATTTCATTAATATGAATGGAATATTTATAGCTATCTGGAAAAGAAACAGAAAGTAGTACGATTCAGCAACTGCCAGATACTGAATCATGATTTGTTTGTGAATCATGTAGAAAACAACTTTTCAGAAATGAGTAAAGAGCCGCATACTTTTTCGACGACAGATCAAAAATCAGCAATCGACCGAAAAATAAGGATTGTTTCTACTTAAAATCGGACTTAGGTAACAAAGTGACAGTTTTAGATGAAGATGATTACTTTGTGAGAGTCGATAACCTGATTTATAGTGCACAACTGAAACAAATCCATTCAAACATTCACCTCATATCGAGTCAACAGGTTCATAACTAGCACCAGAAACAGACTACAATTAAGAACAACAATGATGAAAACCTCTGCTTGCCAGCAGAGTATCACACATCAAGGTTAAAATATTACAACTTCCTGAAAATTTGAAGACCCTTGGAGAACGAGTGTTCAAGAAGAAAGTTAAGGAGAACTTATATTCGGTGGCTTTTTTCACATCTCAACTGACATATCTATAAGAGCGTTGCTGTGATAAATTCATCCAAATTCAAACAATGATCACCAAATATCTTTATTGAACAATATATATTTATATATTTATATATTTATTGTTGTTCATTTTGTCGTTCAAGTACAGGGATGTTCATTTATATTTCTTGTCACATTTATTTATTTTAGGAAATTTATTTATGGCCTGTATAGTTTCATAAACTCAAGGCCTATACCTGTGATAAATATTGTCTTCTGTATATGCAATGTATATTTCATGTGGAATAATAATAAAAATATTTGTATTAGAAGTTACCACGAACCCATTACCCAAAATGACCTCTAACGTGAAAACCACATTGAAAAATGCAGGACATTGTTATTATCGAATCATAGCCCATCAAATAATGAGAAACCCCATTACAGTATTATCAACCACATGAAAACTTCAGGACTGATAAACTCCTCAGTGGGACAGGCAAATATGTTCAAAGGAAACGCAGTAAGTCTGATTATTCCAAAGCGTTATTAGCTATATTCACTCTCCAACTTCCCTTTGTAAAAATCGAAAAGATGCTGTGTCAGTTAGACTCGGTGAATCGAATACATGATTCTTCGATTTCCGGGAACAATTTTCTGTTCCGACAAAAGAATGCACTAAATTTATCCCGCATTCTGAGAATGAGACAAATAAACGATAAACTCGAGAGGGAAAACTAATTCTGAAAAGTGAGTTCCACCGCTTCCCAACGCTTCCAGATTGTCGCTGTCACCGAATAGGATTATACTCCCATTACATTTCGCACCAGCATTAAGCTATGCAAGAATAGCGACTTAATGACTTCCAAAAGGAATTTTGTACGGAAAATAAGTAAATGAAATTATTCAACGACCCACTTCTCGTTTTTTGCATTCAAGTTTTGTTCGAGAGGAGTGATTTCGATGAAAATTTCAGACCAATAGTTTTCGACCAATTAAATGCGTTAACATAGAAACTCAGGTAGATTAGCGTGTTTTTTTTTCGCAGGGTTGACCTACAGCGAATTGATTACAGTGGAGTTTTTTTTTCAAAAAAGCAAAGAGTAATTTGTTTGATATCACATGATACTTATCCACTTTGAGTGGAAGTAATCGAAAAGTAACGGTCAAATTCTTCACTAGAGCAATATAGCAGACAAATGACAATACAATATTGAGCTACATCTGCCGTTTGCCACTTCACTATATACCTCCATTATTTTGATGAAAAAACTATATATGTATTCATTGTTGCTCCCAGTACGCATCTTGTGAGGCCTTGTTGTTTCATTGCATTATTGTCCGTTTAGGGCGTTATTGATATAATCCGTGATATTTGTTTTCCTCAATATTCGCAAAGAATTTGTTAATTTGCAAATTGGATGAACCTGAAATAAATAGGAATTTGGGGTTATATTGACTGTAGGTGGAATCAGGATTAATACTATAATTATTTCGAGTAATCTTTCTGAACTGAGAGACTAAATAGATGTACAAGTCGTCAATATTATGAGATTTAATGATTGGTTGTTCAGAGTGGATTCATTTTTGGCGAACATGTTTATTGAAATGTTTGACAAGAATACTCGGTGAAAGATGGCGCGGCGGGCGGTAGCTTTGCATTTTTACCAACGTGCTCACCGACTCAAAACTGTGCTAGATAGGTAGATAGCTGATAGGGTGTGAAATTTTCCAAACGAATACCACGAGTACTTGAATTATTCTTTGAAATTTTTTCTTGATCACGAATATTTTGAAAAAAATATCCCTCTCCTTCGGCTCGGGATGATCTCGAAAAAAATTGAGAAGAATATTTAATTTTGCCTTTTCACAAGCACTCATTACCCCAACAATAATTTCATCTTGAAAGTATTGAAATTTTCAAATAATACAAAAATTCCTTTAACACTCGCTTACATTTATCGGAAGGCGATCGGAAGTTGTCAATTTGGAATTTTTTCAATTTTGTATTCTCAGTCGACTTCTTTTTCAATATAAGCGTTAATATTATTCGTTCACTTCCCCTTTCAAAATTGATAAGCAGTAGCTCATCATCCATTTCCTCTCACAGTATCCATAAATTTTCATCAGATGGACTCTTCGTATATAATACAAAATATAAAGCATTTTCTATCGTCCTTTCGGTATCATTTGGTGAACTTGGACTCAATTCGAATGTCATAAGCTTGTGAGAGACGTCCAACTGATAGGATATACTAATGCAAAAGTTTAATTATATTCAACTGGTTATATGAATATTCATTTTGGTATATTCTTTGATCCGATTTGGGACATTTCTTCCTTTCCCAATTAGCACAAACATATTAGACCAATATTTGTTCAATTTTACGGGAATATTAATCCTATATTGTAAATATCATATTGGCCACAAAAAAAGTGAACATTCGGCGATATTAGATTAATATTCGAAAACAATGTAAGGATATATCGTTTTGACTATATTGTTAATGATATATCGACAAAAAAGGGATACTCGATTGATGTCATTCAATAATTTTTAGTTTTTATTCGGAATCATTCATTTCTTTTTTACCAAATAGTCAACTTGAAAATTTCACTCAGTCACATGTACTAACCGAATACTAACCCGAAAAAATATCTAGCTGCTGCGGGGCTTGAACTCACAACCTTCACTATGGAAATATCATTATCGGCCACTGTACGCTTTACGGCATGGAAAACTTGTGTTTAGGAAGGAGTTGGGTGGTATAGATGTGGTGACTTCAATTTAGTTATGTTCGAGAAAATATTAAAATTCCAGAAACTTTAGTAACGATGAAAATATATTTGAAAAAACACTGAGGCATCTCTTTCTTATGTGATGGCGGTTTGGAATAAAAGACTTGCTGTGCAAAAAGTTCCGGACGTGATTTTCTGATATTGAAATTTACCACGTGTCGATATTTCAATTTTTCAAATTTTTTTCAGGAATATTTCATCATGAATATTGCGTTACCAATATCAATATATAATAATATATAATAATAATATAATAATAATAATAATAATAATATGAATTTATTTAGGTAACCAGTATTATAAATATAAATAAGAATAAATATAGTTAACATAACAAAATGGAACATTTACACCTTACATATAGATTGCCTCTGTAAATAAATTCAAGAGACCCACAAAGGAAAACCTGTGCGTGGGTTTCAAGGGCTACTTCAATAAAAAAAAAAAATTATCACAAGCTTAACAAAATTTCTATATGAGAGTAAAATCACAAATACTCCGTATATACTCCTATGAAAACATACAAATACTGGCACATACAGAAAAAACGACTATAAAAACTATACATGGGTGATGGTGATGGTGATCGAGGAGTGTGCTTGGTATTGAGAACATATAATGCAAATCTTTTTACATCAATTGTTTTTCATGTCAATAAATCTATGAACTTTTTCTCGGGGTTCCTGCAGAAGCCACTTTTTAACTTTGCACTTAAACATTGTAATAGAATTAATTTCTTTAAGGAAACCAGGAATTTCACTGTAAATTTTCGGTGAAAGGTATATAAAACTTCTTTGCCCTATAGTTTTACACATACGTGGTACAATAATAGACTCTTTATTTCTGGTGTGGTAGCTGTGGTCGATAGGTTTTGAATTCGATATATTTTTGCGTTGATACATAACCAGCGTTAAAGCATAAATTTGCCTGATGTCTAAGACTTCGGCTTCTTTATATAAATCATTACTAGGGTACCTATAATTTTTCCCCAACATGATTTTCAAAATCCATTTCTGCGTAGTTTCTAGATTTTTAAGATAGGCATTCGTAACACCACCCCATGCTATAATCCCATAGAGCAGGTGAGTTTGTATCAACGCAAAATACATCATCCTCAAATGTTTCATCCCGAAAATTTTTTTCATGTATTTGATATTGTATAAATAGTACCTCAGTCTTTTAATGAGATTATTTAAGTGTATATTCCATTTCAAATTGCTGTCCAGATGGATCCCTAAAAATTTAACCGTGTTACTAGTGGTTATCTGAAGAGTTTGATCATTATACTGGATATTGATTGATGTATAGCCTGGTAAGTTCGAATTATAGCTAGTGAAGGGAAACCGTTTTATCTAGATTTATCGTAAGTAGTTTACAACTAAAAAAATCTAATATAACCGGTAGTGACCTAGTAATCTTTTCTTTCAGATTGGACCACGAGTTATCTTTGAAGAATATTACCGTATCATCCGCGAAACTACTTATTTCTCCCTCGACAGGTAAGTCAAAAATAGCATTTATGTAGAGTAAAAATAATATTGGGCCCAACACTGTCCCTTGGGGAACTCCAAATCGAACCTCTCTCTCTTTACTCAATTTATTGTTGATTCTGACACATTGTTTTCTGTCTTCCAAATAAGAAGACAAAAGTTTATAGGCTCTTCCCCTGAATCCACAATTTTCCAGCGTTTCAAGTAAATCTGGGTGACTGACGGTGTCGAACGCTTTTGCGAGATCCACGAAGATGCAAATTGCTGGTTCTTTGTTATCCATTGCAGCATAAATTTTTGCAGTCAAATCAGCAATAGCATCCTGCGTGGATCTCCCTTCTATAAACCCATATTGACTTTTCGAAAGGACTTGATATTTATTCAAAAAAGCTACTATCCTGGCCTTGATAAGTTTTTCTAAAATCTTGCTCATTGTTGACAGTAATGATATAGGCCTGTAGTTTGTCACCGTTGACCTGTTTCCGGACTTGAAAAGAGGTTTAATTACTGCAATCTTACAAAGCTTCGGAAAAATACCCACTTCTATTACTTTGTTGACCATATATGTAATGGGTTTCAACAATTCTTTGGAACATTGTTTGATTGTATCTGCATTAATTTTATCTAAACCCGGTGCCTTGTTAGATTTCAGTCCATTAATTAGTTCAAGTACTTCCAGTTCTTCTACTTCTGCTAGGTAAATAGAGTTTTGTATTCTGCGAGTGTTATATTTGTTACCGGTTCTATTAATTTTTTGTGCCAGATATGCTCCAATATCCGTGAAATGGTCATTGAATGTTTCGGCAATATTACTTTCATCCTCAATAACAGTTCCATTATTTTCGAGTGCTTTAATTTTCTCGGAGCAGTAAGAATTTTGAATTTTTCTTACACACTGCCACATGTGTTTCGGGGAGTTCTGATTTTTGGCTATTTCTCTTTTAAAATACTCAGTTTGTGACTTCTCAATAAGGTCACTCGAAGTATTTCTGTATTGCTTGAATTCATTCAATTTAGTAATATTATTTTTATCACTACGTAGTTTTTTATATAGATCGTTTTTCCTATTTACCGATTTGACCAGTCCATCTGTTATCCAAGGCTTCCTTTTCACTGATTCCCTTTTGATTTTGACATGCTTACTACTCGACTCTATATATTGTTGTAACTTCACTGTAAATATTTCAAAAACATCCTCCACATCAATTTCAGAGTAGAGTTCTTCCCAACTTTCTGAGTTCAATTTACTTTTAAGTGTATCAAAATTAATATAAGTTTTAAGATATTTATTATTCTGCTTTTTTTTTGTTTCAGATTGGAGATCAATGTGGAGAATTTGGGAGTAGTGGTCGGAAAGGCATGATCTCATTACCACTGGATGAATTCTATCATAACTCTTTGTTGTTTTTATGAAGATATGGTCAATACAGGATTTACTATCACCCTGTACTCGGGTTTCTTTATTTATAAAGGAATCATAACCGTTGATATTCATTATATTGAGGTATTCATTACTAATTTCTGTCTCTTCTAAAATATCAATATTTAAATCTCCAATAATCAATTTCATATCCGCTGGTTGTTTATTACTTGCGAGATAAGTTTCTAGTGCAGTATTGAATGCCGCGGGACATGTTGAAGGGGATAGGCCCCCTTCAAACTGAAGTAATTTCAAATGATTGACCTTCTATTGTGAAGTAAAGTATTATGGCTTTGATGTTTCCCAAATGTATTATATCAAAAGTAGCTGCTAGATCAGTTTTAGTGTAAACCACAACCCCATCCGCTCTATTCAGGTTTCCCCCCGAGTAAAACATTTCATAGCCATTTATATTGAACATGTCTGTGTTATGAATTTTCCAAGACTCAGTTAATATAATAATATCGAAATTTGTTTTAAAAGCTTGAAGCATAACTTGCATTTCGTCGAAATTTTTGTGTAAACTCCTGATATTATTATGGAAAATGTTTAGATTGACACATTCATATCTCTCGATGAAACCATCACATTCCTGTATAGTATCCATTAGTTTGGTGTCTACCTGTTCAACATTGAAATTCTGTATATACTCATCCATATTTCAATTTAAAATAAACAGACAAAAGCTATATAAATATAAATTCAATTTTTAATTAAGTGATAATGTAAATCAATAGGGACTATTCAACTTTTCTCTGAGAACGCAAGCCAATTTTCAGATTTTTTAGTGTTTCTTCTTTTTTCAGATCCTCCTCATGTTTTCGCTTCAATTGGGCTTTATGAAGTTCCGCCTTGTTCTGTTGATGATTGCCTGCAATCCTCTTCTCGTAGATATGTTTGAATACACTAAGTGATCACTCTCAAAATCCCGATATCCCTTTCAGGTTGTGATTCTTAAATGACTATTGTAGTATTATGCCACCTGATGTGATAATACAATATTTCAATCTACGCTCCCAAACAATGTCGAAAATATATTGGATTCCGATGTTGAAAATTGGGTATATACAAAAAATTCAGACATTATTGAAATATCTATGTTGTTGAACTGATATTATTCATTATCACCTGATATCGTAATTCTGATATTGGTAATAAGTTATCAAACCTATACATTATCGATATTGAACCTTACAAAATGCAGTTGAAATTTATTGTCAATATTGAACCAATATTCATATTGAAATATCGTTTTCTCAATATTGATTCATATTAGTTCAACATCAATTTTTTCACCTACGATGTATCTATATTGGACCAATCTGAATTCGGGGTTCAGCCAATATGATATGATACTTGGGTTTAGTTGAACTATCAGCTGGGTCAGCTTGTCGCAATATTGAATCATTCATGAGACAACATACTTTGAATGGTGGTGACAACACAAAGCGAAAGGACAGTGAATCGAATGTAGAAAGATATCGATGAAAATCGAATATGCTTGAGTAACTATGCTGCAGCCGATGCATCCTCTGGTCTTCATACTCTGTAGTGTAAGTGTTAATACTTGACTTATGGTGGGCAGTCTTCAAATTAACAGAAGAGAAAACATCTGTTTAGTTTTCTATTCATTTTCTAGTGTAACGGGCTCATATTTCAAATTGGTTCTGTTGATTGAAGTAAGAAAAACCAATGCCTTTTATAAACTCGAAACAATGTTCATTGAAAATATCAATAGCAATTCCACCTACGTTAGGACAGCTTAATGTCTAACGCCAACTTAAAATTAATAATTAGTCCCGATTTTTTTTATGACACGAATAAGTCCAGAGCTCTTTCGATGAAAAACGGGTAGGTACCTACACAATAGCACGTTGATGCAAGTTCCGCAATTTGTCACGAATCCCACAAAGGCTTCAGTGAGGTGTATTCATATGAAGATATAAGCAATTGGATGGATCCTACCTTGGATTATTTTTCGTGCTTTGCCTCAAATGCCTCCCTTACGTTCTTCGCTTTTATGGTTCGGCTGCTTTTTCCCCCTTGGTGGGAACAGAATTGATTTTGTATACAACTCGGAACGCTGATCATCAAAACTCTCTCTAAAAATTCATGACTTTTCTTCTTGTCAAAGTACTGTCACCTCTCACCACCAATCCAATAACACCAAATCTCAATCAACTCACATCATTCTATCTTATCGGCGTGAACGTTTAAAGGGTAACAAACCAAAATCAAGGAACGATAATTAAAATTATATAGCATGCCACTTCAAAATAGGCGCAGCACACTAGTTTCATCACTTGATTGAATGATTTGTTCTGGAGAATATAAGGCATTTTCAAAAAAATTATTATGTTAAGAATGTAACCTCATTCCCATCCTTCATGCGCTGGTAAAAACATACGGAAGTCATCATCTGAAATAAAAAGGTTGTATCATATTTCCTAGAGGTACATTCGACCATGATCCCCACTATTGACTCACAAAGCCCTATCAAGATTGGGAACAACTAAACGGTCAAACTTCCCAAACAATCGAGCCTATATCGCTGTTGAAACCAATAGGGGTTGTTGGCAAGTATCTGATATCCGATACCCTGTGATTCAAATACCCCATTAGAGGCTTTTCTTTGATATAAGGGCTTATCCCTTGAGACGAGGTGGGAAGATTCAGGCAAGTGGAAATACTTACAAGGGTGGATCGAATCAAGGAATGTTTCGAAATCTAATTTCAATTAGGTGAAGGGCTTCTCCAAGAGAATCGCGTGTCGGGATCTTATTCCAAAGCCGAAAAGTCTGCCCACACATTTTCTCGGTCGGACAATACATGCGATCATATCATCATTTTTCGTGCTCGTGTTCTAATAATTTGGGATGGAATGACTCATTCATTTTTGTGTTTAATTCATGGCATCAGGTATGTTTGAAAAGCCTCTTCTATTAGGGATTGGTTAATGTATGAAAGGAAGAAATTACTCCTCATTGAAATCGTTTCCTGATATTGATAAATGTCGATATTTGTCATGAAGAGGTTCCTTCGAAACAGCAGTAAATCATTTATATAAAGCAGATAAAAGGGAGAGAGCGTTATTCTGAAACATTTTTGTGCAAGACATTGATTAATAATGAAGTTTTCACTAATATTAATCAATGGTCAAAGAATACAAAAATTCTAGGAATACAATTAATTGGTGAACACTCTTGTTTGTATCTTTATGTCACCCATAGACATTTGGTTGGAAACCCAGACATGTCTCTTCTCGAAGAAAGCCGACCTGTCTTTATCTCATATTCGGATGGCGAAAATAACTATTCGTACAAAGTCAAGTATCTCGATGCTGGAAATTACAATCAGTAATAATCTCTCATGAAAAAACGTGTGAGTTCGATTGCTGAAGTTGCTCGCTTGGATTTCTATTTCGTATGAAAAACTACTTCACTCCTCGTCAGCTTCTAATAATCTACTTAGCACAGATACGGCCTGCCTTGAGATACATTTATCATATATAGAGCTGGAGTTTCTACAATTCAACAGTTAAAAAAATCGGTAAAACACCCACGAGAGACCCTATTATAGTTTGGAGGACTATTTTAGTGAATTTTCTTAAGAATTATTCAACAACTTTTTATTTGTGACTGTAATTTCACAATATAGTGTTTTATATATACACATTTTCAATACTATTCTATACCTACATTTGTATTTCTTGGACTTTGTCAATAAGATGAAAATCTTCAGACAATAATTTTGATTTGATTGATTTGATTTTTTTTTCCATGTGAGAGGATTTGAACCTCAATCAAGCGCTCATCGCATTACCTTCAAAGACAACATTTTATATTTTTTATAAGTATCATCTCAATGACTGTCAATATATGATGAATGTTTTCTGAATAGTGTTCAATACATTTTAATCTTCTCGCATTCAGCAACAACTTGGTGAATAAATTGATCGATTAATGAATCGAGTCTTCATGATTATTTTACAGTTTATTTCGGTTTTTTCATTTCCGTGATAACTATCAACTCGTTGAAGATGATCAGAATGAATTCATTTTGGTACATAGTTTCGACAGTTCGGTTCACATTTCAAATGTTATAAAATCCAATACAAACGATTGTTATGTGAATATTATCATTAGCAATATTCATGAATTCATAGTGACTTATGTTTCAATTCTTGATATATTGCATATAAGGTCCTTCATTGATATTACTGAAAATTGTCCATGAGCGGAATACATATTCGAAATTATATTCGAATATTGGCTAGTAGCACAATAATGGAATAATTATCAATTCCCAGAGAAAGTACCTGCTGGAAACAAATGATTCGTCCGCTTCTGCATACAATTTCAATATAAGTTCATCTGAAGTACGAGTTTCATTTGGAATGAACTGAATTGATTAACGAAGCAACTTTAGGCTTTCGAAAACCTTCACAACAACCCCGTCATTGACATTCTCCCCACAACATATCTCGAAAAAAAGTTAAAACCTATCATTAACAACTTCGATATTCTTATTGACCAGAAGAAATCTCTGATTCGCAGTGGAAAATCTTCACGCAAAATACACAAGCCGAACATTCCACTCCGTCCCATAGTTAATGCATTGGGCTCACCAACACAAGTTCCAGCGGAATATCTCGCAAAAATTCTCCAAGCCCTAGCAGAACAGTCCTCACCATGAGTTCAAAACTCATTTCATTTCATGGAAATCATCAAATCTCTCAACTCTCGACCCAAATATATCCTGGTAAGCTTTGATGTAGTATCCCTTTTCACAAACATCCCCCTAGCAGATACACTAAGGATCTTGAAAACCAAACTTTAAATCTCAGCCTTATTAGTCATTGCATGTTCAGTACATACTTTTTCTTCCGAGGATAATTTCACAAACAAGTAATGGCGACCCAATGGGCTCTCCTCTCTCGCCAGTACTTGCAAATCTCTGCATGGAACAATGGACAATAACAATTCTATTCCTTTCTTAGATGTCTATATCACAAAATCCAACAATTCCTTTACTCACACTTTCTACCGACGCACACCAGCAGATACCTCAGTGCTAACTCTCACCATCATCCAGCCCAAGTGAGCTCCGTACTGAACTGTCTTATCAAGAGATCTATCAAACTCACAGATGACCACAATAGACCCAGTGAGCTGGAGTAGCTCGAATCCGCCCTTCTTCAAAACAATCATTCCAACCCTCAGATCCAGAGAACCATTCAACGTCAAGAAACCCACCCCTCGCAACCCATACCACCGAAAGATCCGACTGAACGCCCGAAAGCTTCCCTTTCTTTCATTAAGGGAGTCACTGACAAAGTAAATCGAATTCTGACAAAACACGACATCAGGACAGTTTTCACAACAATCAAATATCTCCTTTCCTGCGCTCACTGAAAGATATAATACCCAATGAATCACAAGGAATATATGAAATACCTTGCCGTGACCACATAGGACAGACGAGTATCAAACAGTTCCTAGGAACACGAACTTGCAGCGAGCGAGATTTGAACCCTTGTCTTCCATTAACTAGACGGATGCTCTTTCCATTGAGCTTTCGAGAACCATGATTTCTTCATAGACCATATGATAATGAATGAGTATCCTTTCCATCTAACACGTCTGTAAGTAGAAAAAATCCGAAGGTTCTCGATTGAATAATAATAACTTACACAAGAATTTGAGAGAAATAACTTCCGAATATGCGATATTTATGGTATTGAGTTCGGTTTGAACCGCGTCTAGAGTTTTCGACGTTTCGGCTCCGATTTTGGATCCATTTTCAAGAAGTTGCTGACTAATAGGACCAGTTTCATACCCTGCCCCTCTACACTCATGAAAGAACCATTATTAATCCTCATTTTTTTCAAATTGTTATAGGAAAACAACCCAAAAATAATACAGAAAAAAAAGCATTCATCCACCACAAATTACTTCAAAATAGTAGCAGTCAAGTAATTGTTTGCTCTGTAATCATGTAGGAAAAAGTTTTTCCATGTTTGTTCTTTCATCTGTGTAGCAACATAAGAATCGGATTTTCGAATTTTCCTCTAAATGAATTATTGATGGATTTTCAAAGTGTTTTTTCCACTGGGAATGGCACCCAATACGTAGAGTCAATTTGAAAGTGCAAATCGGATTCAGACCGAAACCAATTTCATCAAATCAACAGACAAGTCGACGTTTTTGTTCAACTTTCTGACGGAATTTTTCACATTCCATTATTGTTAAGCGTTCTGTGCTCCAGATCGGCTTGTCCGAATGCATTAACTCCTGCTGAATGCCGATAAGCAGATTATCGCTGGGTTAGGGTGAGGAACATCGAATGGGGTTGTTTGGAAGGGGAAAATTCCCCAATATCCAGCGCCCGAATCGCAGTGCATATTTTTTCATTCCATTCCGGTCATATGATATTTCTTCGGCTTCTCCGATGAAGATTTCAGTATTCGAAACGTCGCAAGTACACTATTCGAAAAGGGTTCCAATATATATATTTTTTTTCATTCGATTTCATAATATTCTATATTTAAGTCATTCTATATTCATTTTGTTATAATTGTCTACGTATTACTGCCTTCGCACTCACGCGCATTTCATTTCGCGATCATCTCTCCTTTTCAATTCTCTTTCTTCGATTGATTTTATCCTGTTTTTTCAGGTATTTTTTGGCATAGGCTATATTTTTTGGCATAGGCTATATTATTCTCAAGGCATTGGATCCGCTCAAAATGGCTGTGACATGACTGGATTTGGTCCACCTTATTGATATAAACAATTTTTGTATTATATTGAACAACTCAGGTCAATTCAATAATATACCGTGTAACACAGACTCATGGTACACCCCCGTTTTCTCCTTAGTTTTTCTAGCTATATTTTTGAAATTCGGAACATTGAATATGCTCACTGAACAGCATTTCTCGACATATCTGAAAGAAGAAAACAACTTCCAATTTTTCCGGAAATGACATCAACTTTCGATTCTTGAATGGGACACCCTATATATTGTTACATGATCGGCTAGGGATGATCATGAGGAATCCAACGATACCAGGTTTGATGTTGTTATCTCCAGTGACTGCGGAGATATCGCCATTTATATTATCCATAAGCTCAACGAGTAGGAGAGAGAAACTTTTTCTGGCGGGTCAATCCAATTCTCTCTCCCATTCATTGAGCTTATGAATAAAATAAATGGCGATATCTCCGTAGTCTTCGGAGATAACAGCATAAAACCTGGTATCGTTGGATTCCTCATGATCATCCCTAACCGATCATGTAACAATATACAGGGTGTCCCATTCAAGAATCGAAAGTTGATGTCATTTCCGGAAAAATTGGAAGTTGTTTTTTTCTTTCAGATATGTCGAGAAATGCTGTTCAGTGAGCATATTCAATGTTCCGAATTTCAAAAATATAGCTAGAAAAACAAAGGAGAAAACGGGGGTGTACCATAAGTCTGTGTCACACGGTATAGGACTGAACCCAGCTGACCGCCTTGCAGAGAAGTGAAATTATGAGATAAACGGGCTTGAAATTGACCAATGTCAGGTAGAAGTAGCCAACTTCAAATTGATTGTTTATTGTCTCAATTGTCTGTCATCTGAGGAGTTATCTTTCTCAAGTGGAGAACAAAATAATAATAAAGAGAAGTAGACTAGATGTTATCGAATTTGGAGCGGATAGAGATTATCGAGATGAATTTAGTCATATAAATGAATTATACAGTGCATTTCTTTATTCCCCCCCCCCCTTTTCAATTTTTGAACGGGTCAAGTCAAAAAATTGAAACTTGAGATAATGAAATTGATGAATGAATTCTACATTTTGGAGTGGAATTGACAAATTTCAAGATGGCGACTGGGTGTCATCTGGAAAAAATTAATGGAGGAAGGGTCTTGTTATACATCATTTTGAAGCTCCTGACGAATATTTTACAATCCTAGAATATGAAGTCAATATCTTTACTACTACA
Organism: Zygogramma bicolorata; assembly: GCA_032362365.1. Taxonomy (NCBI): domain Eukaryota; kingdom Metazoa; phylum Arthropoda; class Insecta; order Coleoptera; family Chrysomelidae; genus Zygogramma; species Zygogramma bicolorata. The sequence goes on along the minus strand of JAVJAQ010003124.1, from coordinate 2,346,438 downwards.
AAATGACGCACATCGACGATTAACTTCATAATTTGAGGAAATGAGCTGAGTTTAGGTCGAAATAATTGCCTTTAACGTCTTCAGATAAGAACAGTCTGTCCGATATTTCACGTCGAACATTTTCGAATACGGCAACATTGATATCTCTGCAAATATTCAACATTCTCTGTCGTACAATCAATATTGAAGCAGGTTCAGTTTCATACACCTTCTGCTTCAAATAGCCCCATAAAAAAAGTCTAGAGGTGTAAAATCCAACGACCATGTATTATCCAAATAACTTCTTACTTGTCTGGCTATGTGGTGGTACTCCATCTTGTTGGAATAATAATATCCATATCGAAATCATTAGGATCCACTTCAATCAACAATAGTTGCCAGCATATTCGAATATCCTCTGTTGGATTTTTTCAAATGACCATTATGGAGATATGTGTGTGGTACCTATCTACTTATAGAATCGGAAAATAAATTAGAATATTTAGATGTTCATTGTTATGATCAATAACCTATCAAACTTTATCGAGTTGTTGGGATTGACATATGTCAGAAAAAAAAAACAATATTTCTAGAAATATCGATATTAATGTGTTTGTTTTCAGGCGATCATTGAATTTTCTGCCATTTTGTAGTAGGTGGACATATTGACTTCATATTCTAGGGTTGTGAAGTATTCGTCAGGAGCTTCAAGATGCTGTATCACAAGACCCTCCTATCCACCTAAATTTTTTTTCAGATTCAGATTCCGCCCAGTCGCCATCTTGAAATATTCATCTGTCAATGTTACTCTGAAGTGTTCATGCATCGATTTCATTATCACAAGTTTCAATTTTTTGAGTTGGGGGCATTAAAGAAATGCCCTGTATGAACAATGGGAAATCGAACCAATACATCTCAAACTTATTCAGATACCTGGGTATTTTTGTGATGATAATGAAGTTCAGAGAACTATTTCTTGGTGGTTGTTTTTTCGATTGTAAACAGGCAATAAAGCATCTATGAAGAAGAAATTTTTAAACACTTTGTTGTTATGTACGTGTATATCATTCACGTTTAATTCTTTCACAAAATTATATTTTTTGTTGAATCTCTCGTCTAATTCTGGAACAATAATTCCAGAATTAGACTATGTTGTCATACATTTTATATCAGAAACTTTTCAGAAACTATTACATTATTCAGGTGTTTACTGAAATTTTTTTTTTCAGGTAAGCTCATTGATGTCCTCGGAACTCCTGATTCTATCCAAATATGGTGAGAATTATCTCAGTTTATTCGGTTTCACAGTGGAATTACTCATATTCAACCCTTGTGATGAATATCATAACTATGGGTGATAACATCTTGAATTTTTCATAATTTGAAAAATAATTGAAAAATAAATCTCGTTTAGCAATCATGGATTCATTTCAATATTATTCTTTCATGATAATAGTACCACCGCACTTCTTAATATTCATATTATACAGTGCCCCACTAATGTTATTTGAACCACCTGATATGAAGCAATAAGAATTTGAAGATATAGATATAACTCTACTTTTTATAGAAGAATCACAGGAAGAGTTTCAAAATGTATACACTATGTATATTCTTCCATGATCGGTTATACATTATCACTACGAATTCAAAAATGACAGGTTTGATGGGGTTTCATCGCACGAATATGAAGATATAGCCGATTATTTTCCTGATATGCTCCATGAGTGTAACAGAAAAAAATCCTACTGGAGGGTGTCGTATCACGAAAATCTATCTAATCTGGTATTGTTCAATTTACAGTGATGATGCCTAACCGTTCTTGAAATAATATAATATACATGGTGTATTGTCCTCTTGAGGATTCAAGTGATAATGTCGAGTACCTTCTATCAATATAATTTCTTTGTCATAACAATTTTCGTTTCTTTCGTTCTACAAGCAACTCTGTATATATTGTTTCTCTTCAATCTGAGATATGACGTGATATCTTGTCCTTCTGCACCTGTATTCTTGATGTCTTCAGATCGCGAAGGATCATCAATAATCCAAGAAAAATAAGTGGAAAATATGTATCCGAAACACATTTATTAGAATCATCGTTAAATTTTTTCAATATTTGATACCCACCAACACTACTGCATTGATTAAGGTTCCTTCAATCGTTTCTTCAGTTGAATGCAAACTTCAGATTCTTGTAACTTCGAAATGTTATAGCCTAAAACTTCGAAGGGGTCGCCATATATATATATTTTTGAACTAACCGAAAGGTGAACAACAAATATAAATTCTATGGAGTCTTATGAGTGTTGGATATAAAATTATCATTTTGGAAATATATATAACTCAATACACTACAGAAGTGCGAAGAGTGAAAAAGATATGAAGTGTTGTTGTGGTTTACACACCGATATGCAGCGAATTCATTGAAGTATTCCTACAAAATCGAGAAAAATGTGCTCGGTGTCCCATGCTCATCATATAATACTAGTATTATTTCACTACATAAATTCCCTATTAACGACAAAAAGCTTTGTCTCAGATGGAAAAATACATTGAAAGTTAGTAAACCGATAGCTAAAAATATGTTCGTAAGTAGCCTCCAATATATAGAGGTTCTGAACATATAGTTTAGTGGACATTTCAGTTCCCACTTTGAAGCCATTATCAAGACTTTATAATATAATATTTATTGATACCTAGTTAAAGCAAAGTATGATTACATTCATGTAAATAAATCATAGTTTTCTAGTCTGTTTTTTATCCTTTCACAATACTCCTTGGCTAGATCCATTCTTTTGAAGAGCTTGAATCATTCATAATTGGTGAGATTGAAACCTTTGGTGTGAGATCAATTACCCTAACACCAAACTAATACTTGATATTATCAATTAAATAGTGAGTCGAGTGATATCACTTCTGCGTTAGGCTAGTTGATCTCTATAAATCAATGATTCATTCCACTGATTAATTGGCATCCATTGCTTCAACTCCTCGAAAAACAAGTTTGGTGCATGGGAAGTAAAGTACCTACCCAAATTATTTCTTCAGAATTTTACTAAAATATAAGGTTTCTTCGGAATCAAGTTTTTCTCATAACTTATTCGAATAGGAAAAATAAAGCATGTTTTTAAACACTAATTGATGACATTTTTCATTGAATCTGATATATTGATCCTTTATTCAGCACAAAAGGCTAATTACGTGCAGAAAAATTCATCAGAACAAACTGTTACTTTTGTATAAAATTTTGGAAATGACATAAGGGTTGCAATAATATGTTTGCAGAACCCAGATGAACCCGATTTACTGAAACATCGGCAGTTCCATCCCTCATCGGCCAACAATATATAAAATTCTTGTGGATTCTTTATTAAAGCTAATGTTCGCAAACATGAGCTCCTTATTTTTTGTGGTTATTTTCTTATAGTCCACATGCGATAATATGCCTCTCTCTGAAGACAGTTTCACCCTCTTTCAACGGTCGAGATCTGTTTCACATGTAATCCAGAATACTACATAGCTTCATTTCTATCACGGCATTTCAATCTGAAATGTAGATAGGAAATTATAACACTCACGACTTAAATAAGAATGTAATAATAGCCAAACATGTATCAACCTAAGTACACAAAGCAACTCAAGATATATAAGGAGGGGAATGCTCTACAACTATACCATTGAGAACTACTGTTGACAATTTCGAAAGGAATCGTCCGTGTTGAAAAGCAAACGTTATCCATCTACGAAAATTTATATTCGCAAGATAAACGCCAACGATTCGTGCAAAGCCAATCGAGGGTCATCCAGCAAAAAGTTTCCTCCGATCTGAGCAATTTATAATCAAATCTACCACAGTCCGTAAAGTTTGTTCGGCTCTCGTAACTCTGAGGCAATGTGTTTCTTATCTGTTCGGGAGTTTTTCTTCTCCAAGGTGACTTATCTGACCGAATGGAAATGTCATCCTGGGATTTATGTCTCCAAGGTATTGGGACCTGGCTCTGAGGCCTTTTTTTCTAATTGGCGTGTCCTCCAACTGGGGTGTCTTTAATATTCTTGGATTCCCGAATCTGCAGAATTTGTGATCACATGACCTTGAAGTTTTTATGAAATGGATCTGCGAGAGATTTGAGATAAAGTAAATGTAGAAAAAATAAATTCGCATATACCCTGATGTGGACAAAAATGATTGTCTTACGATCATTCTGGTGTGCTTCGATACACAGTCGCATGATAGAAGAATAATGAAATGGAATGGTTTTGTTGTTGTTTTTTTTTTTTTAATTGTTCGTTCCGTTAACCAGCTGACGAACGTTAACCCTCAGAAGTCGAAACTTGTGCGAGCAATGGATCAATGAACTCGAAAAGTTAAAATTTTATGTAATTTATACTATAAGACGTAATAACATCATGATCTCAAAATGATATGCAAAAAACAAATGTTCGAAAATTATATTATTGAATTGATTGAACAAGTACAGTACAGTTAATGATTTTATCAGAGCAGAATCCCCCAGAATATTCCTTAAATCAGTTGACAGAAATAAAGTAGAGAAAATCACAAAGATTCTGTCTATCAGTTACTTCCAAATTTCTCAGTAAGGTAGGCGCAGAACAATAGAATGGCAAGCAAGATCTTCAGATCTTACCTCTTTGGATTGTATCAATGTGACTGAAGTTCAAAGTCAAGGTGAGAATATGTGATGAAATGAGAAAAATTATACCTGAAATAGTCTCGAACGTTCTACGAGCGCTTTGATATCGCCTTGAGTATTGTCGAGCAGACAATGGCCGACAATTTGTGTATTTAATTTTCAACTATTTCCAAAGACTCGCACGATGGATGCATTAGTATGTTTATGATAATTTTTACCACTCTGTACGAATGTGATAAATATGATATATACCCGAAAATAGCATTTTTTTACAAACGTCGATGAAAGTATAATTTTTGACGCATTTTGTCAGTGTCTAGAATGCCATTTTATGACACTGGGTTTAAAACTGCACCGGTGAAAGTGATTTTCGGTCGATATCCTTCACCCTTTCGCTTCAAAAAAGCCACAAGCTTGTAATATCTTCTTATGTCATGATTATTTATGTTTATCATCGACTTCAACGAGTAATTCGACCAAAGCGTTGACGATTTCCATATTTTGGACTTTTCTTCAAAGTATGCAAGAAGCACTTTTTCTCTGGCCTCTTTGCCACTGACATTTTTCTGATCACACCATTTCAAGAAATGATCGTATGAAAACTCGCACTGTCGCTTTGACTTACTAGACAATAAGTCAAAAGCAGCTTTATTGGCAGCTTCTTCAATTTCCGGCGGTGGAAATTCATTTTCTGGATCACTTTCCATCAAGGAACGAAGAAACGAGAAAGAATAATTCGTGATTTATTGACGTTAGTTGTCAACAAAGACAAATCAACAAATTATGTTTTTGATCACTTTGGCAACTTGTTTCACGAATAGATTAGTTGAAATTGGATTCAAAACTGATAATCTCGAGGCTATTATTTTATCAATTAATTAATGTAGAATAGGTATGCGTCAATTTGGACTTTTAACAGTGTTTGTAGAAAAAAATAGTGTATGATATACTTGCTAAAATGATTTTATTTTGTTTGAAGAAATGAAACTTTCCTTCTTTTTTATATGAAAAATTATTTTTAGCACTTAAATCATAAATAACTATTATGGGGAATTTGAAAAAAACCTTTCAATATACTAGGTGCACTATTGAAAATGTGTTACAAGTTTACCATTCTCATATGTTTTACCGTGTTTTGTATTTTTGTCAGTATCCCATATCGAATGTGAAAACTGAGCTGCAGGAGGATTTTTTCGAAAGTATTTCTTTTCGAAATTATTAATTTCATACATTACTTTGGCAATATGTTGAATAATAAATGGTCTCGATGCCATTCAGAGTCCATCAGCCAAAACAATATTGATCAATCCGGATCAGCCAGGTCCCTTGTTTATTTTCGAAGTAATCCTTTCCGTTCGAGTGCAATAGTGAATTTACGTTTTCGCCAACCCTTGAATATGGATGATAAATAGTATTATTGGAATTCGATTCTTTTCGACATCTATATTGTTCGACGTTTCCACGCCAATGTAATAGTAACTCAGATAAAGAAAAACAGAAGTCAATGATGTATTTCAGTTGATTGAATTCAAAGGAATTTTGAGTTACCGAAATACTAATGAAAAATATATGTTTATCAGTTCTTAAAATGACTCTAGCATTTCAACATCACCGACATAGGTATTCGAATTTTTATTCTTTCGTAGTTCACTGGTTTTCAAACCCACCACCATCTGTAAAAATAAGTGTGAATATTGGAATCTGTACAAGTGTAGAAGATTGTACTTCTATCTAGCCCGACAAGTTGCTGCGTGAATTGAAAAACAGTTCCTTTTGGATAGAACAAGTCCAGTTAGTGAGCAAGTAATTTATGTATGGAAAAACTCTTCGTTAACATTTCGGAAACTCAATCCGCTTCCGTTCTCAAGACTCAGAAGTAAGTTCCTTTTCGAATCAAATATTCCTTATTGACATTTGTCAAAAATTTGGGATCTGACTGATGTCAATGACGAGAATTGTCAATAAGAAATATATATATATATATATATATATATATATATATATATATATATATATATATATATATATATATATATATATATATATATATATATATATATATATATATATAGTGTGTCCCCAGACCAGTGGTACTTTATGAGAGCTATCTTCAGGAATCACTATTTTTTATACGAGGGGGGCAAGAAAGGCTCACAAAATCGAACATAACTTTTTTCAAATGGATCACCCCATGTATTTTAATATATCTGAACTCTCATTCCTTCGGGCTAGTTATTGGTTTTTTATTTTTGAAAATCCGACAAGGTGTTGCCAAGTTATACCAGTGGTTCATGAAATGCAGAAATTTTTTTAGACAAACCCATTATTCATCCTACGAAGAGTTTCTGGAATCATTCACACGGACATTACGACATGCCCCAAGAAATTCTGGAAATATGTGAGTAGCTGTAAAAATGAGGTAAACATACCTACCAAAATGAACTATGATAATACTTCTGCAGACAAAGGTGAAGATATATGTGATCTATTCGCTACTTATTTTCGCAGCGTATATGAGCCTTATCAGCAAAGTTATAATTTTTCCGGGCAGTTCAGCAATAACAATCTTATAAATTCAATAAAATTTACTCCAGAAATAGTATTCAATAAAATGAAGTCACTAGATGAGAATAAGGGAGCTGGAATCGACGGCTACCCATCTTATTTTATTAAAAACTGCGCAATCAGCTCATGTTTTCCTTTATGCATTATATTCAACGCTTCTATGCAGTCTGGTACTTTTCCAGATGTATGGAAAATTGCTCTGTTAGTTCCAATTTATAAAAATTCTGGAAGTAGAAACTCGGTCAATAATTATCGTGGCATTAGCAAATTATCTATTTTTAGCAAACTGTTCGAAAGTATTATCTATGACAGTCTATTTCATTGTCTCAATCAAGTCTTCAATTTCAGAATACCAACACGGTTTTTTCTCCAAACGTGCAATAGAAACAAACTTGATAATATATTCAGAATACATCTCAAATGCACTTGACAACCAAGCTCAGGTGGACTCGTTGTACACTGATTTCAGTAAGGCTTTTGATAAGGTTGATCACAACATCCTTATTTCGAAGCTTGCTGGAATCGGTGTACAGGGAGACCTCTTGAGATGGTTATCATCATATTTACACAATCGAAGCCAACTCGTGAATCTCAATGGATATAGATCTGCACCGTTCGTGGTCACTTCAGGAGTTCCGCAGGGTTCACATCTTGGCCCTTTGTTGTTCTCAGTGTTCATTAACGATTTGATAGGGTGCTTTGAACAATCTAATATACTCTTATACGCAGATGACTTGAAAATCTTTGGAAAAATAACCTCTCTTAGGGATTGTACGAAGATTCAAGAAGATCTATCAAAATTTTCAGATTACTGTAACCGCAACAGATTGAAACTTAATGTTAAGAAATGTGCTTGCATATCATTCAGCAGAAGCAGTGCGCCCATTGAATTTCAATATTCCATAAATGATAAATTAATAAATAGAGTAGATCAAATCAAAGATCTTGGAGTATATTTCGATTCTAAAATGAGCTTTATTCCACATCTTGACTATGTAATTAATTCCTGCAGTAGAGCCTTAGGTTTCTTTTGCAGAATGTGTAGGGACTTCAACAATGAAGTGGCAATAAAATCAGTTTACTACTCATTTGTTTACAGCAAATTAAATTTTGCTAGTGTCATATGGAACCCATATTATAACATACATAAAGTACGATTAGAAAGACTTCAGAATAGATTTGTTAGATTCCTCCATTTCAAAATGACCAATATATATGTAACTACAGTTATTAGTAAAATTCGTACCCACTATAAGATACAACTTCTCGAACAACGAAGAATTATCAGTGATTTACTTATCATTTACAAAATATTAACAAACTGTTACGACTCACCAAAATTAGTGTCAATGATATCTTATCATGTTCCTCAAAGGTATACCAGGAATAGACAATTATTAGCATGCCCCACTTATAAAACAAATTTAGGAAAAAATTCTCCAATAACCAGAATGTGTGATTCATTCAACAAGTATTGCAAAGATGTAGACATCTTTTCCATATCCTTATATTCCTTCAAAAAAACTGTAAGAAATATTTTTATTTCCTAATGTCACGATAATAAGTAACTTGTAATCGTAAATGAGAATGCTTACTATTTTTCCCGTATTTCATATATTTCATTTTCATACTTTCGATATAATTAGGTGTATTTTTGTATTTGTTTAGACAAGAATGTTATCTCTGTAACTGATTGTATTAGTGGATGCTTGTATGGGTAATAACCTGTTTGTATCCCAAATTTCGAATAAATAAATAAATAAATAAATAAATTCAAGACTGTTGATAGTCGGTAGCATATTCTATAATATGGAATACTCATCTTCGAGAGTTATACAGGGTGGTCAGATATATTATATGATTTTCGCAAAATTCAAACTTTCTTCACATCAATTTTTCAAATAGTGCACCCTACAATATGAATTATTTTATAGCCTATTGATGATATAATTGCTTATGGCCAATGATTGTGAAAGAGACATGTGAATTTCATCATCAGAAAATGCAAAAAAATTATCAAACTACGTATAACACCGCAAATGTTGGAGAACGTCACAAGAAATCATGTAATGAAAAATTTCGAAATGTGCCTTGCAGCAAACGGAAGACAATTCGAACATTTATATTAATGTTATCGTCCCTAATCATTTGTCAACACAGTTTTTTTCTTGTTGAGACTTTGTTTAGGACAGTTGAATGAATAAATAGTTTACTGCGTTTTTTTATTTGCATTTGCTGATGATTAAATTCATATGTCTGTTTCACAACCATTGGCCATAAACAATAAAATCACCACTGAGCTATATAATAATTCATATTGTAGGGTGCACTATTTGAAAAATTGATGTGAAGAAAGTTTGAATTTCGTGAAAATCATATAATATTTCTGACCACCCTGTATCACTTCCGAAAGAGATGAGTATTCCATTTGATAGAATATGCTACCGACTACTAACAGTCTTGAATGATTCCAGAAATTCTTCCGTAGTATGAATAATGGGTTTGTCTGAAAAAATGTCTGCATTTCATGAACCACTGGTATAACTTGGCAACGCCTTGTCGGATTTTCAAAAATAAAAAAACAATAATTAGCCTAAAGGGATGAGAGTTCAGATATATTGAAAAATATGGGGTGTTTCATTTGAAAAAATTGATGTTCGATTTTGTGAGCCTTTCTTGCGCCCCTCGTATGAAAAATAGTAATTCCTGAAGTTAGCTCCCATAATGCGATATAATGTGAACTTATGATATTTTGAAAATTCCTATTGGTTCAAGAGATATTCAACTGTCCCACTAATTATAACGGCATTCAGACAAATCATAAGAATTTGAGAAAAATAATCTTCTTCGAGCGGGATTCGAACCCACTAAGACCATATGATAATGAATGTGTATCCCTCCCATCTAATACCTCCGTCAGTCGAAAACCGCCGAAGGTTCTCGATTGAATAATAACAACTAACAATAGAATTTCAGATAAATGACTTCCGAAATTTGCGATGGAGAACACAGGGTCTTCGATAGCTCAATATGGTAGAGCATATATATATATATATATATATATATATATATATATATAGGTCTTGATATAGTGAGGTTGCAGTCAAAAAAAGGGGGCTAAATTTACAAAGAAAACTCTTTGTTATCTGTCGAGCTTTGTAATGTTTATTACCTTCTTCGGGAATGGTTGATTACAATATATATATATATATATATATATATATATATATATATATATATATATATATGTATATATATATACATATATATATAAAATTCAGGAGTATCTTGACTGAACTTGGTAAGAAATGATATACTTCTTGGGGATGCAGTCAGGATCCGATGGCCACAATTAAAAGTGTTCTCTTTGGTAGGTCTGAGCTTTCAGAATACTTTATTCCATTATCAAAGACATCTAAAAAGTGTTCATGGTGAAACATAAAAATATTTGGTAGAAAAATATTTCCATATTTATCTTACATCGTGAGATAGCAAAGTAATACTTGATTAACACAAGAAACCAAGAAAATTTTGAGATGAATTCAAAGGAAAGAACCCAAAAGGGAAATTGACAGTAAATCATCAATTTGACATAATTACTAGATGTCTACGAGAAGTTTCAACTTTACAGTAAAGATATCGAAAAATCTAAATTAATCGTATATATAAACTCATTTCCTGTTTCTTCTCATAACCCTATATGATGATAAAAATAAGTAATCACCCTCTAGTAATTATGTCAAATTGATAATTTACTGTCAATTTCCCTTTTGGGTTCTTTTCTTTGAATTCATCTCAAAATTTTCTTGGTTTCTTGTGTTAATCAAGTCTTACTTTGCTATCTCACGATGTAAGTTAAATATGGAAATATTTTTCTACCAAATATTTCTATGTTTCACCATGAACACTTTTTAGATGTCTTTGATAATGGAATAAAGTATTCTGAAAGCTCAGACCTACCAAAGAGAACACTTTTAATTGTGGCCATCTGATCCTGACTGCATCCCCAAGAAGTATATCATATATATATAAATATATATATATATATATATATATATATATATATATATATATACATATATATATATAAGTTATTTCATAAGTGGAGTACTTACTAACGTGAGATTGAAATGAAATTGGATCAGAACAAACAGAAAATACATGAATGAAATGAAATGACATTGACAGGTTTACTCAATCAAGGCGGAAAATTCTGATCAACGGGTGTTATATTTTTTTTGTTGAAAAGTAATAAATAAGTATATATCTGACTGAGGTTGTTCAAGTCGGTTCGTTTATTCATTGAAAGTTGTCCTTTATGAATATGAACCATTTCTAGAAATATTCTTTTCGAAAGATTCTTCTCTGTGTCGAAGATTTCAGTATTCTCATAATCCATTCGATGATCGTTACAATTCACATGTTCCGATAAGGCACACGAATTAATGTTTCTTGCTGACCAATCGGACTTGTTCTATTGAAAAACAACTTTTTTTTTTATTACCGCAGCAACTCGTCTGGGTGGATAGAAATCTACCCTTCTATACTTGTATAGATTCCAATATTGATACACCACAAAACAATGACTAATAAATAGAGACTGGATTTTTTTCAATTGAAATTACGAAAACACTACAAACGACGACAATAATCGTATAGTTTTTTTTAGCTCATGATATCTCTCTGTGAAACGGTAGGCTCATGCCATCAATTTGATAGCAGGAATGATGAAAAGAGGTGTTCGTGAGGAACATACATCTCCTCACAGTTTTTTTTTTATGTTGAGCGTACTAAAAACATGCATTTTCTTGCATGGTATCAACGAAAACTGGAATGAAATGGATCATGCATAGGAATTGAGGAAAAATTGTAACAACGGAAAGGAAACATTTATTGTCACAAATAAAATACTGAAGACCAAAAAATGCAGTTCATACTCAGGAACAGGACTTCTTCATATGTATCTACCGGATTTCAATACTTTGTGAATCATCTATAGTAAAAAGGCGTAATCACTTCAGTTCTCTGCGAACCAAATTCAATCAGAAATACCAAAAACTTCTTCCTCCCTACCCAATTGTCTAGAAAGAGCTTTTATATTGTCCAACATAGCTCTCGGGTTGTAATTCGTATGCGATTCTTCTTCTAGATTTCCCAAATCAAACGTTGGTAAGGGTGGGGGTGGGGGCATAGCCTTGCTTGGAGGTGAAATTTCACTCTCATCTTGAGTAGTCGTTGATTTTTCTACCCCTTTTGCAGAAAATCCATCTTCCCCGCGTGGTATGTTACTCAAAACAGTTAAATCGAAGCGTGGTGGTGATTTTAGTCGTCTTTCAGTTTTTTCTTCTTCATCTTCCTCGTCTTGCACCCCCCTCTTTTTTCTGGCTTCGATAAACCTTTCATGCTGCTTTATAGATTGTTTCAACTCCTGAAGCATCAGACTGAGGTATACTCCAGACGCGTCTTCAGGTAATTTTTTCGGTTGATCCTCTGCAGGATGATCATCAGCGTCAAGATACAACTCGTAGTTTTCTTCCAGAGGCTCGATAGTATCGTCATGGTGAATGACAGGAATATCCTTCGCTTCAATCCTGTCATGCTTCACTGGTAGGAGATCTTCTCTGGGTTGATTTGTGTTGGGACTATTCGACAGTATGCCATATAGTCTACACAAGAGATCCAATGACTCATAAGCACTATATGTATGGTTCCGCAAGTCGAGCATGAGTGTATTAGCATCACCTTTGACTCCGTTCGACTCAATTGTTTCAAGGAGCTTCACAGACTTCTCTGATATTATGGATAAATTATCAACTACTGATTCCAACGTGTTCTGGAGTTTGGCAGAGATAATTTTATCGGGTTCAAGCCTCTTCTTCGTCTTGTACTCTGACCACTTATTCACGGAGTATCTGAGAGACTGAAAAGAGTTTCTTCTAGCTTCGTAGTAGCGTTGCAGGTGTTCCAACAAATTTGGGAACTGTACGGTCAGGAGTTCTTTCAATGCATGTCCGTTGAATTTGTTGTATTTCGAACAAAATAAAATGCCGATGTAGCTCAGCAACTTCGAAGATAGCCAAATATGTAAGTCTTGGACTTTCGTGCTGAAACTCACACATTCTTCTAGATCCTCTGGAATTGATTCTTCCTTGTTCAGTGGGTTAAAATTTTTTATATGATTATAATCGTCTAGAAGATCATCGGAAAAAGTAACCAAAGAGTTGAGTGAATTCATACAGTAAGTGAAATTATCAAATTCACCTTCAATAGATTTTCTGAAAAAGTCATCAATTTCTTTACATTGAGCCAATGAGGAATCATAGTCACATTTCCTACTGACTTCTAATCTTGTTTTCATATATCTTTTAACACTAATATCCAAAGCGTGAATTTTCTTCAATATTTCCACTACGTTTCGAATCAAACTCATTTGATTTTTTTCATTTCTGAAGCATTTTATTTCGATGACTGCCATTGCTATAATCATCAACACTGAAGGAACTGCAATCAATTTAGATTTTAATTTTTTGGCCAATGGTAGGGAAATCAGTAGTGATGAGAGACTTGCAGTTAGTTTGAATGAAGGTTTATAGATTTTCACCTGAGGTGGACTGTCGAACGTGTACAAACTCATCAGTATTTCCAGATCTTCATCTAGCAGCAATCCTGACTCAAGGATATTTTTCATGAAAGTATCTATCATATAATCATAGTCCTGGAGATGTGCAGGCATAATTGGTACGTTTCTGTCAATCTGTAAAAAAAAATTATGAATGGTAATGTTATGAACTTTTAATCGTTAAGAATATTGTTTAATTGTCAGGTAAATTCCAGTACAGAGAAAGCACGATTACTTTCGTTCGAAAAAATCAATAAAATACGGTGACAATTTTCAGAGATTCAGTGTTTTTCCAAGAGCGAAGTGGTGTGTATATATATATATATATATATATATATATATATATATATATATATATATATACATATATATATATATAAAAAGTATTTCCACTTATTACTTGGTAGGTCCAGTGTATAACGCGATACTTTTATTTTGGCTACGTTAATAATTTTAAAATTACCAAAATTGTTATTGTCGAAATTTCTTTTCGCCCCGTATTTTCGAAACAAAACGCCCAATCAAAAATCATCAAAGGACAAAATATCCTTAGAATAGTTCAAGGAATAGTCCTTCAAGTTTTTGCCTTATGTTCAATAAACAGCATGTATATATATTATAACACAGGTATCTATCAGTGTGAGGATTTTCAGAGGAGACATGCTTATAAATACATCAAGGAATACCTGCTTCCAAAGAATATTTTTCAACGAGGGGGAAACATCTTCTTTCAATCTTGTACACCTAAAAATTTTAAATCATTTAAGTCATCGTTTTAAGTCTTTAAGTCATGCGTTTAAGTCTTCAAGTCATGCGTTTGAGTCTTTAAGTCATGCCTTCAAGTTATGCGTCTGTCTTTAAGTCTTTGAAAGATTTTGAATCTTGTATAGATGTTAGCTAGTTGTTTCCCCCTCGTTTTTCAATGATAATTGCACAGATGTTTGCTATATGTCAGCCAGTATGCGTCGAGGAATTCAGCAGAAAAATCTGACGATTATCAATATAAAGATCTTGATTGGAATCACAAGAAAACGGGCATTTCGATATCTATCGAAATACTTATATGAGATTCTAATTTTCTCGGCAGAACATAGCGTACTGAAACAGAGGCACACCTTGAGTCCATTACCGTACCTATGGTCAGTTCCGGTAATTCTTTGAAAAAAGTTAGCTTCGTTGCAAGTTTCAGATCAAATGTGGATGAATCAAGTGCCAAAAATTGTTAACATATTCACTATCTTCTATTATCGTTCATACTTGACGCAAAAAAGCGTGTTATTTATTGCTTATCGTGGCGAAGTGTCCTAAAGTTTTCTCTCAAAATTGTGATGGCAATGTCTGGTAATCAAATATTAGCATGTTTCTTCTTGCTACTTATAGTCATAGAAGGGGCTATTAATGGGAGTACAAAATCTAGTAATGTCCATACGTAATTTTGATTTGATGACAATGTATGAACAATTTTACACAAAATACACAGTGTTGCAATAGCAAATGCATGTTGAAGAACTCCACCTGTGAAAATCGTGGAAAAAATGTATGAACCTTCATGTTCCACCACCGCACAGATATGGTACCAGCTCTTTCAATAGTTCTCAAAAAAAGATATCAGGACTATGTTCAAACTAGTGACTTTCATATTGAGTATCGTAACATCAAACTGCTTTTCTGAACGCGTTTTTATCCCGATGAATCCAAAATGGTTGGATGCCAGAGATAAATGCTCCATAAATTAAATGAAAGCAGAATCACTCCTCCGGTTTAATCTAGAGCTATCCTGTGCAGAGTTCTTCATCTTCATCAATGACAAATAGGAAATTTCAAAAGAAGTTGAATCTCCACAGAAATATCATGAATTAATAATTCTTATGAATAATTATTCTCTTATTGTAAATTACAATTTGTAACACTCACTCAGGCTATTATTTGAAACAAAATTTCTTCAATGAATAAAACTTTTTTTGACTTCCATTTCTGTTTCTCATTTATTTTTTCGGAAGACCTAGAAGACTCAACTATTTGACTATAGGGTGAATCTGAAATATTGAAACACCTATGGCTATTTTTGCTATCGATTGTCACGTAAACGTGATTTATAGAATTTTATACAATCCTGCTTCTTTCACTCAAGATTCAAAATCTCAACTTTGCAAAAGAATGGTAACGCTGATATCAGTATTTATTGATAATGACAACTCTGAATGATATTGGATACAAAAAATGGATTAGCTCCTTGATCTTATTTCATTCCTCAACTTCTATGCACGTCCCTATATAACCATTTCCCTTGTACCCAATCTCGTCTATATTAGTCACTCCAGTCAAAGTCAATATAAACAGCTCTTAGAGGTTATGTCACGTTGAAAAGAAACGTAATACTCACATTCATCAAACTACTCGAACCGAAGATATGCACTTTTCACATTACTGCTTCACTTCAGAATATTCAAGTCCAACGACAAGACGGCGTCTAAATTTAGACACGATTTACGAATTCGCCATGTTATTGATTTGAAACGCCGTCAAAACAGCTGATCGTCGCCATGTCCGACTTCGATCCGTCTAGTACGCTGGTAGCAAGGCGGCTGGCGGCTGTGCTGTATGTTGTCGGCAGAGTCCGTTCTGTGGGATATACAGGGTGATTCGCAAATGATTCTGATATATATTACCTGTAGTGATATGTTTGTATAGGTGTACGGTGAGCAAGTTATTAAAGGTGACCACCAGCAACGCCTTCAACTTTCTCAACTAATAGCATACCATTTGTGTAACACGTCATTTGAAAAATCTTCTCACTGGGGCCTATAACACAAATCTACAATTGTAACAAGTCTACAAGTTACAAGTAATTCGCTTATAACTACAAGTATCCTAATTTCTCGTAACATAAGAGAATTTCATATATTTGTAGCTACAAGTAAAATATTCTACACTTGTATATGTTGTTCCTACAATACAATTCATTTATTTACCTGCTCCGTTTCCAAACCAATGCAGAGCAATAAGGAGCGGTTCAAGTATTACGTAAGCATTATGGGGGGTGGAGGGGTCTGTGCTTTGCTTATTTTGGATGACATGGGGGGTAGGGGAGTCTAGCTGATGATTACGTAATCGATAGTTATTTACTTCTTTACACGAATGGCAACCCTCACATTGTCTATGCTTGAAAGCGAAACGCATTTTCGGGGATTTCCGCGAATATAAACGCATACGTTTAGGCACTTCTTTAGAACCGATTGGGGGAATTACCGCGCTCTGATCAGTTGTCTAAATTTCCTCTGTCAGTGTATTGTTTCGTTTGGATACTATAGCGAGTAGACGTATTGTAAGCATAGCAAAGCAAGTTGACATTTGTGTTAACGTTGATTTCATTAGCTGAATTTTAAAGTTTTAATAAGATGTCGTTTCAAGTAGAAAAATCAAAGTTATACGCAAAATTGTTTGAAAGTTTTGAAAAATTTCGTACCAGTACGAAAGTACAAAATGTACAAAAGTTAGGTAACGAAGTGTGGCGAAATTCTAAATTATAAGCTAAGTCCGACAAGGAACTAGATATTACTGTATCAAAGAGAATTGAAGAAGAATTGCAAGCGGCTACTAAGAATAAATCCAATCTGCTACATGAGTGACGAAATCATTTTAGGTACCTATGAGTACTAGAAATATTAGAAATCGCCAAAAAGTTTCTCTTGAAATAATTTAGACGTTTTATGATTAGAAAATTTTATGGCCAATCTCAAAGTATAGAGGTAATATTCATTACATAGATTCATTTCTTAAGATTGACTCCGTCAATTGGTCACAAAACACAGGGTGTTAGTTTTCTGTATGTGATGGGTTCGATTCGCAGATTCAAAGATTATTTAAAGCCATAGGGCTAATGAACTGATGTGCATTATTCAAAATTTAGATGATGTTGAATGGCTCGATGAGAACGACGTAGACATTCCAAAATCCAATGTCATCGAAAACTTAGAGTCATGGATTCGGGTTTCATGGACTGAAGACTGTTAATTTGAATTCAATATGTGTACCAAATATTTGAAATGAGTTTGTTATGTTCGTAAGATTATAATATTTTTGACCCTTACTCTATGTTGAATTACTGTATCAGTTAAATCAAATCTCTAGCCCAAATCTATTTTCATTTTTTTTAAATTATAATTGTTATATAAAATAAAATACATTTTCAATTAAAAAATGTTTACGTAAGCATGAGGGGGAGGGGGTAAGAGCTTTGATTACTTTTGCTGGCAAGGGGGTAAATAATTGTAATGAATCTGCCTACGTAATATTTGAACGGCCCCTAAGCAGTTTCTGTAATGGCGACAAGCCATACCATCGAATCGTTATATTTGCTATGGCTGGACCTATATCTTGAAGAAGACTCTCACACTGTTGTCGAGTAAGTCTGAACCTTTCCACAAATTTCCCGTCTGTCAGTATGACAAAGTTAATTCTCTCCCGATAGCGATATACTACACGACCATTTTCGTTTTCACTATCCGAATCTCTTGACCACATATCGACAGTCGAATTATAGATATACGCTCACGATGAAAGACTTCACTACACTAGTACGCTCTCAATCTACTTATCGATCAAGATAGGT
Organism: Zygogramma bicolorata; assembly: GCA_032362365.1. Classification (NCBI taxonomy): domain Eukaryota; kingdom Metazoa; phylum Arthropoda; class Insecta; order Coleoptera; family Chrysomelidae; genus Zygogramma; species Zygogramma bicolorata. Next base: position 2,328,008 of record JAVJAQ010003124.1, on the reverse strand, counting down.
ACAAAATTGTCTAAATTGTCGACAATTCCGTAACACAACAGTACAAGTCTTATTTTTGTGTTACGAAAAGATAGTACAATTGTAGAGAAAGTTCCGTAATTACCAGTGCCCCACTAGTAACTACAAGTTACTTTATGTAACAGAATATCTACACTTGTATAATTTATTTATACACTTGTTAGACTTGTAGTGGTTGTGTTATAGGCCCCTGGAATAATTTAGAGGGATTATGAAGGTTTAAAAAAGCATCATATATTTATGTTAATCTCACTATAAAAAAAATTCAAATTGTACCGTGAAGAATTAGTTATTTTCAAATTTCGCCAAATCGTGAAACAACTAAGTAGTAGTATGATTTGAAACAGTATACCTTCGTGATTTTTGTAATTTGAGCAAGGTTCTTATGTCTAACAGATGCCAGATAACCTGCAAAAATTATTCTATCAAAATTATCGCTATAATAAATTCCAATTTCTTATTGAAGTGGTACTGATTCAGTACTGGCATGAATTTCATTACAGGAAAGAGGATAATTTTTTTATGTTGTTGAATCTATTATCTACCATCCAAGCAAAAAGTCAACTCTCAACTTATGGTAGAGGTATACTCTCAGATTTAAATCAGAATACACACACACACAGAAATGATTGTATAATTTTTTCTATAAATTTTCACTAATGTATTTCGAATCTTACCAGTTCTCACACTTCAATAGAAAAAATTCGAGTAAACTATATCAAGTGATCTAAGGAAAAAAAAAATTGGGTGTAAATCTATTAGGAATATTCATCTTTTTCATGAAAACGTGATAATTCATAAATATTTGAAACAAAATTCATGGAAGACTTTTCTGTAGCAGTAGGTACATGTAGTTCAAACAATGAAAACTATCACTCTAGCAAGGAAACCGATTGCTGTTTCGTTTTTCTTGACAAATGAGCTAGATGAGTTGGGAATTGTTTAAGTAACAATTCACAAGCTTGTGGCTTCATATGAAATTTTTCTGAATAATTTTTCACTTGTCAAAATGTGACGTTTTTGACCTTTCAAACAATAGTAGCGCGTTATTCTAGCCAATCATTCGGTTCTGTATTGATAAAACTGCCTGGTCCTTGATAAAAAGGTTGTTTACCTGTTCACTGTCAAAACCATAAGGTTTACCGCATCGATTCTATTGAACTGACTTATATACAAGGTTAAAATATAACTTTTCATGTATGAAAAGTTACCTAATTATTAATAGTCATTCACTTTTCATTCTGTCAGCATAATAACAACATAAACGACACATTTCAATGAACACTCAAATTTCACACACGTAAATAGCTGAACATAACCAAGTTTATGGCAGATATTGCAAATTATTGTAAAGGACGTCTTAAGTCATGGTCAAAATTGTAGCCGCTTTTTGGGCGGGTTGTAACACGACAGGTCAACTGTGGTTCAAGTGAACCGAGGTCAGTTGCTAAGCAACCGTTTGTTGCTTGACAACTGAACTCGGTTCAATTGAACCACAGTTAACCTTTAATGTTATAGTCTATGAGGCCACGACACTAATCTTATAATGATAGGGCTCCCAAAAGTCATACATATAAATCGTCATTTCATTCATAGGAGAACACAAAATGACACTGCTGCCATGACCGGTCAACGCCATAAAAAATTAACAAAAAAAATTTTTTTAGGTTTCTGTAATGATGAGTCTCTAGTATTGTGATTGTTCCTCCAAACAGGGGAGGGGTATATGAAAAAGCAGTGCTGCCTTTTCCAAACATTGGACAACATGGCGGCAGCAGCGTTTGATAGTCGCCCTCCGCGCAACCAAGTTTGCGTTTCAATTCAATTTTATCAGCAATTGGACGGTTCTTTTCGATTTCTATTATAGAAATATGCCAGCCACTACCACGAGCAATAGATTTTCCATGTCGTTGATTGTTTAAACAGATGAAATCGCATATTTTATGCGATATGGTTCGATTTTTCAACAATTTTAATAGTCAACTCATGAAAGTTGTGACTTTTTTCAACTCTGATTTTTTAATAGGAGCTTGTGGCAAGGCAGGAATGAATCTTGTTAACATCAAGATATTATAGAGGAAAGAACATATTATAAGGAAACAATGCCGAATTCTAAATGAAGGCAGTACGTGTGTTCAGATATTGGAAGTTAAGTTTTTGTTGTAAGCTCCACCGTTTTCGAAAGATGAATATACCCTCGGGCGACTCACACTCCCCATTTGTCGAAATAAAAAAAGTAATCGTCCATTGCTGGATGAACTTGGGCATCACTAGTCAATGATTGCCAGTAACTTCGACTCTACATAAGACAACTCGTATTATCTAACAAGAAATAACGTCATTCCTCAAAACGATATTCCATTCACCCTCCCTGTTTTCCGAGAATTCTCCCATCGTAGTTATCCCGAATATCTTTCGGAACATCTAATTACAAACATTACAGCGGAAACTCCTCGCCGGAATCACAATGGAATCTCTTCGGGAGCCTTTCTGTTTCACGAATTTCCACAATTTTTGCGCATCAAAGGAACATTTACCTCTCCGCAAACTTTCCGTCTGTCCGGAATTCTATCGTTTCTGCCCTTTATTCCCTGGAAACGTTTATTAAAATAAAATCCTTCATTAAGCCTCGTATCGCAGAGCCGTTATGTAAATGAAACGGGTTCGGTATCCGTCTCTCCTTTGACTTTAACGCCCTTCGTGCGAGAACATAGTTTAACAGCTTGCAGGGCTATAATTGGGGGGCGTTGGGCTTTTTTTATCGGATCTTGTATTCGATTCAGTGGAAGGTCGGCTATTTCAGTCCCTTGTCTGGCCTGAGCCTTCATCAATATGGGAGTCATGATAGAAAAACCTGATATATGTATCGATATTACCAAATTATTATCTACTAGCCGACCCGTGCTCACTTCGTTGTGCGTTGATTATTTTTGTGATGAAGCTGTAGTGTGTAGTTCTTAGTGGTGACTTTTATCAGGTTCACCACTAGTATCTGCTTTCTGGGGCCTGTTTCATGGAAGTACAAGTCTTGTAGCTACAAGAGAAACACAAAAAAACACGATGCCGAATAAGTGTTATGTACTCGTTTTCCACCTGTACCTAAATTGTTTTTCTCTTGTAGCTACAAGACTTGTACTTTTATGAAACAGGCCCCTGGGCGCACTCGAAAGAATGTTTGATAGAAGTCGAGAGATAATGTTATAAACACCTTTTTTACCCATTTGACGAAAATTCAGGAATAACGTTGTCCTATACAAAATTAGCTCCCGTTTTTTCTCATCTTAGGGGTAAAGTTTCGGAAAATCCTTCTTTATCGAATCTCTACGTCATACAAAGAACACTTCCTTCAGGTCTCTACGATCAGCGGTTTAGGCTCTGCGTTGATCCGTCAGTTAGTTCAGGAAAAGCATTTTATATGTATAGATTGACAGAAAAATATTTCTAGTGATTTGGGTATGATCGAGATTGGCATCGGGGTCTCCTTTCCAAACAGCCGTCTTATGGTTTGTCTCATCAGTTGTGTGCTTTGTCGAAGAGTTTCTTGTCTGATAGGTCTCTGTATGTGGTTGTTGATGATATTCTCTCAATAAATGCAGGTGTTCCACGGGGTTCAGTTCTGGCGCCCCCTTTGTTTTTGCTTCGTATTAATGATTTGCTCGAGAAAACATCTTGTTCAAGACATAGTTTTGCGGACGACAGTACTCTTCATGCTAGTTTTTCTTCCAGAGTCCCCATACCAGCTCGTAAAACAAAAACTCAAAGAAGCATTCACGCCAATGAAATTAACAATAACATGGTAAAAATAAAAGAATAGGGTAACATGAACTTGGTGGAATTCAATGCTAGGAAAACCCAGGCATGTCTCTTCTCAAGGAAAGCCGATTTATCATCATCTAGTTTTCAGATGTCAGGAGTAACTATTCATACAAAGTCAAGTATCTCGATGCTAGGAATTACGATCAGTAATAATCTCTCATGGAACAACCATGTGAGATCGATTGCTAAAGGTGCTTCCCAGAAACTTGAATTCCTATTTCGTGCGAAGAAATACTTCACTTCTCGTCAGCTTCTAATGATCTACAAGGCTCAGATACGACCTATCTTGGAATATAGTTCTCATGTCAAGTTTTGCAGCAAAATATTTATTGAGGCTTCTCGATTCTATTCAGTGTAAGGCAATCCGTCTTAGTATAACTACTTTTCTTCGGGCTTGAAGGCCGTCGTTCTGTGGAATAACTTCCTAACGTTTCGCTAGCACGAGTGGCCAGCGAAACTCTATATTCACAACTCGGTTGTTTATGTCAGAATACATGATCACAGGTTTCAGGACACGGATGATACTCGGCTCGTTTCAGGCTATACACTAAGACAGAATCATAACATCATTATACCACTTCACAAATTAGCAATGGTAACCAACAGTCCCCAAATTATGCCGACCATCTTGGAGATAGTTCACGTTGTACCTATCTACTTATAAAATCGGAAACTAATTGAGAATATTTGAACTGAACAATGATCTTCGTTGTACTGACATTCTTGTATTTTTTATGAACAAAAAATAACCTGTCAAACCTTATCGGGTTTTTGGGATTGCCATATGACAGAAAAAAACGATTATTCCTAGAAATATCGATGTTAATGTGTTTGTTTTCAGGTGATTATTAAATTTTCCGCCATTTTGTAGTTGGTGAAAATATTGACTTCATATTATAGGGAAAGTATTCGTCAAGAGCTTCAAAATGGTGTATCACAAGACCCCCCTTTTTTTCCAGACGGCGCCCTGTCGCCATCTTGAAATTTTCATGTGTCAATTTTACTCCAAAATATTGTATTCATGTATCAAGTTCATTATCCCAAGTTTCAATTTCTTGATTTAACCGTTCAAAAAATGAAACGAGAGACATTAAAGAAATGCACTGTATACCGTATTCCGTCGTGGAATTGATTTTAAATTTCTTATCTTCGGAAAAAGGTGAATATTTACAATAGTGTATCAAAAAAAGAATTCGAATATGATCATAATTCGAATTCGTAGTAGGTTTGATTCGGAAAATTAATGTCTCAGGTTCAGATTCCAAGTTTATAGCTCTATTTCGAATTTCAACTTAGTACTTACTGTCATATAGAATGTTATTATTTTTTCATCTTTTCGAGTTTCAACACATCCGATTTGCCGAAGCATTATTCTTATTCTGTGATTTCGAATGGACCTACAGAAACAGGTCTCTTTCTTTAGTTTCTTTTCTTTGCTGAGAGCTGTACCCTTACCTGCAGAGAGACAAATTTTATTTCATTCCGAATAATACATATCAAAATCAGTTTTTCATATCAATAAGACAAACAAGATTACAGAGGCATTAGCGTCGATAATATTACCGATGATTTGGCAAATATAATAGAATCGGGTAACATCAACATGGTGGACCTTAACGATGGGAAAACCCAGGAATATCTCCTCTCAAAGAAGCCGATCTATCTTTCTATAATATTCAGATGTCAGGAGTAACTATTCCTTCTTAGTCAAGTATCTGGATGCTAGGAATTATGATCAATAACAATCTCTCATGGGAAAACCTTGTGGGATCGATCGCTAAAGGTTCTTTCCAGTAGCTTGTATTCCTATTTCTGCGAAGTAATAGGTACTCAACTTCTGGTCAGCTCCTTATGATCTACAAGGCGTAGATACAACCTGCCTTAGAATACAGTTCTCATATATAGAGCTCGGCACCAAAGCATTCATTAGAACTTCTTCATTCTATTCAGAGAAAAGAAATTCGTCTTGACGGAGATTCTTCGCTCACGTATTCACTCACTTTGTTGGAGCATCGTAGAAGGGAAGGAGATTTAGTCTCTCTTCTGTATACATTTTTATCGTCAGTGCTCTTCTAAATTGTAGTATATCGCTCTACCCTTGGCAGTATCAACACGGATGACTCGACGAGTGCGGAATTCCTGAGGCTTACAAACTTCAATCATTTGAAGTGAGTGTCAATTCGATTCTCTGTCCTTCGATTCAAGCGTTGTTGTTCGAACATCACAAGGCTTCCCTTTCGTGTGAACCTGTATGAATAAAAAACGCTGCAATCAGTCTTTCCATCATTTTTTCACTAGAATATCCCCCTATCGCCAGCAGCAGCGAGAAAAGAGAAATCATCTTTTCGCAACGATATGTCTTCCCGGAAACAAAACAACTGCCATCTCGAAACTTTCCACTTTCTCTCACGTCCTTCGGGAACCGTTTGCATGTGAAACGTCGTCACCCGAGCCGTATCCAGAGAATGGCACATGAGACGGAGCGCTAATTTATCAAATCAAAATTGATTATTCTGCTGAGACACTTTAAGAGACGGAAAATGAGGACTATATATTATATGAGACGAGTACACCAGAAACAATTATCGCTTGAAGAGAAAATACTGCTTGAGAATCATTTTCAATGCAAGTTTGTTGAGAACGATTGAGTAGGAAAAATAAAGGTAGAAAGGGCTCCTGACGTACGGCATTTGTCGCACTGTTTCATAAGGGCCAGTTCATCAAATGTCGCCAATATCTCAACGAGTAATCCAAACATTGCAATTCCCGTCAAACAACTGGGATTTCTGAAATATTATTGGTAACAACGAAACCTGAATGTAGATACACGTACAAATTTTCAATCTTTACATAATTGAACGACGTTATGCTTCCAAACACTGGTCTGCAACAAAATCCTCTTTCGAATGGAAATATGATGAATAGGAGTTGAACATCATGAAATCACATTTGCTTTCCAGTTTTTGCTATCACGTATATATTTTTATTGAAAAATAACTCAATATGTATTTTTTGTCTATCGCTTTTGCTTAAACGATGTTTTATTCAATTCAGGTCATATTAACATCCACGAAAACGGTTTTTTTCAATAGAAAGAGAAAGAACGAAGTCATCTGATGATGTTTCAACCCCAGTGCTTGTCTTGGGTCACAGCAGTTTTCGCTGTGATTTCGTAGCGTGCAGTACGTTGAAAAGTTGTAAAGTGAATATTTTCCAATTTATAACGAGTATTTTGGTGAGTTATGGAGTATATTAACAAATATTTGGTTTTTCAACTATGAAGCAAAATGAAATCAGATAATCAAAACATTATTCTGATTTTGAAAGCAAATATCATTTTCAGGTTATAAAATATGTTCCTTAAAATTCATTTTTGAACTCTAGCTCATATTTTTTCCCCGAAAATCTTGGCGCAGTATCAGATGGACATTTGAAAAAATTATACGTGTTTCAGAAATTTCCGTACTAAATTCCCATTCAGGAAAATTGAAATCATCATAAAAAGTATTATTATATCACAGTAAAAAACTTAAATAAATCTCAAGTATCCACTGAAGTCTTTTTTTTATTTGTCCTTTCTTTGGCATGATGCATACCCAGCTCTCAATTGTAGCCTCCAACGAGGCTTCTGTTTGACTTTTTAGGGATGGTTTTCTCCTCATGCCCTCTGAAATCAGAATATTCAGAGTTTAGAATGGAAAGCAAGTTATTAGAATTTGATTACAATTTCCGTAAAACAATGATCATCATTAGACATATCCATCTGGTCATTCAGTGCAAATGATTCATTCCTATGTTCACTTTGAAATAAAGGATAATGGGTATCCATTACATAATTGGATGCTCTCAATTCATTGTGATTGTAAATATAATGTCGGAATTCTATATATTTTATATTGATATTTGAGTTTGATTAAAAGTCGTCATGTATGATATTATAAAGCTCCAAAAGTCTATATGCTCCTCGTTTGATTCTCATAGACATGCTTTATCACATGTTTTCTTGGACATATTGATTGGAACTTATTTAACTCATCTGAAAATATTATTATTAACCTCTTCCTGCTGCTCTGCAAGTTCCTTTGTTTTTTATTATTCAATTGACCCAATACAACTACAAACTGAGTACGAACTGCTACAAACAACTGAACCAACGCCATTTTTCACTCCATTTTATGCGAACTGTCAAATTCAGCGATAAACACAGAGTTAGTGCAAATGAGCTGAAGCATTCGGTTGTCATCGGATAAAAGTTGTAATGGATGATTCATATCGAATTTCCAACCGATAAAAACCGAACACCATAGCTCGTTTACTTGGAGGTTGCAGGAAATATCGCGTTTGTGTTGAAGAAGGTAAAGTTGTAGAGTTTGTTTTGAATTGTACGATTGTTTGAACTTTTGTCACAAAAGTCTTGGGATTCATAATACAAATACGATCTATACTGAATAATTTTCATCACCACAGAGGGATATAAAGGAGTCCTATGATTAACTCAGGATACGTCGAGAACAAGAAATATATCCTGTGGAGTGACTGGCAGCATCCTTGGGATATGGTGGGGATCAGTAAGCCAGGATGTTCTGCGGAGCTACATGGGCACTATTATAATATCCAACGGACATTCAGGGGATGATTTATGAGAACTCCTTAGGTAAAAATGAATGATGGAATTTGGATATCCCGAGGAAAATGTGTGCTATCTGGGAATATCGATTTTGAAAATAAAAATGAATGTTTAGTACTCGAAGAGTTTCTTTACTGTTACTCGTCGCAGGGTATGCAACATATTTGCTATCGGTGTAATCCTCGAACATTGTAAGATTATTCACATAGCACGATTCTACATCTTTTATAGTCCATTTATTCCATTTCTGATTCAAAAAAAAAACAGAATGGTAAAACAATAATTGAAATGTGGAATGATCATGGAGTTATATACTTATAATTCAGACCACTGGCTTAGATATGGGAGACATCTTCTTAAATAATTGATTTCATAAGCTATTGTTTTGATAACTTGATTGGCATTCTCCTTGAATTTCAATTTGCTGTCAATAGTTACACCCAAGTACACGAATTTATTTACCTTTTCTATATCATTCTCATTCAATCGTAGAAGTAGGTTTTCATCATTATGATTTTTGTATATCCCTAGTAACATCTATTTTGTTTTATTCACGTTCACTTCAAGCAGATTTGCACAGCAATATCTATACACCCTTTCAAAACCAGCGTTCATAGTTTCAACACACTCATGTAAATATTCACTACTGAAGTACAGTAGTGTGTCGTCAGCAAATAAGTGAATTTCACATTCTTCCGCTAGGTGAATTGTCAAATTGAAATTTTTCTTAACAGTTGACGGCAAGAAAAGAAGTGCAACAGAGTCTAGAATGTAATTCAGTGTTCTATCAAAAAATTTAACAATCAGTGTTTTTACTATATGAAATATAGTTCAATGAATAACGGATAAAGTGCAACTTGATCTACTTTTCTGAGTTGATGAAAACTCACTTCAACATGTGCTATAGAAAAAAGGGACTTTTTGAATGATTCATTGATAAAATATTTCAATCCAAGACCGACTAGTCTGATATTTGTAGACCCAGAAACGGCATTAACTGCCGATTTCTCTCATACTTAATCCTAATCCATTGGTCGCGTACCATTCAGCAAACGCCTCAAGTCATGGGATGCCAACGGCCATCCATCAAGATATAAAAGCAATAGACTACTTACATCAGCCAAACGAGCCGTTGCCAGATTTATAGCCGGCAACAATCCCTTAGAAGCCTTTCACACCGTACCGCCCGATGAAATGAATTATAACCCTTCGGTCGGGAATTCCTCGGCTCTGCCGCTGACGAAGGAAAACTTAATGAGGTCGACGTGTTTTCCACTGATGGGAAACCTATGTGGATGATGGTGCTGAAAATCGACCCGGGGAGAGTTCGTGTTAGAGAGATTTCAGAAAAAAAATTGATAATGATATGCTTCAGAGGTCTGATTGCGAAATTGGTATTCTGGGAGTTTATCCATTGATTTGTCGGTATTGACTTTCGACGTTTCGCCAACATCTCAGTTGGCATTTTCAAGAATGTTACTGCTCCTACTTGGTGCTAGCAACTGTTATTTGAAAAACTTCTGCCAGTTTTTAAATTATTTCTTGGTCGTAAATTGTAGCCGATATGATCTGCTGCCTAAGCCGTCGGATTGATTATGGTTGTCGGACCTTTGGCTAATGACTGATCAGGTAGTAACGGTCGGTCTGGTTCGTGGTGATCTGCATCCACCGAAGGATCATTTCCTGAACTGTTTTTCTGTTTGTTGATGAGGGCCCTCCCATTTGAAATTGACATTTGAAAATATTTTGAGAGTCGTCTCTTTTGTTTATTTCTCCATGTTTTTCTATCTCGATGGCTTCCCCAATTTGGCGTGTTCTGGAATGGTTCACCTGCGCTATTTGTTTTGCTGCCTCGAAATTTATTTTGTGACCCGTCTGGTGGTGGTGTTGAAACAGGGCGGAAGATATTTGTTTTGTCCTTGTGCTATTTTTGTGTTCCTGCACTCTAGCTGACATTCTCCTATTCGTCTGGCCAATATATTGCTTATCACAGTCCCGCATGTGATGCTATATACTCCTTGGTTTCCGAGAGAAATCCTGTCCTTTGGTCTCGGTAAGCAAGACGAAATGGTCCTTTGAGGTTTGAAGACGGTTCGTATATTTTGTTTTCTCATTAGTTTTCCGATTTTGTCGGTGACTCCTTTGATGATGGTGTATAGGAACCGTCTTGGAGAATAGTAGTCACTGTATCCCAGCGTTCCCATTCAAGAAGTTTTGTCAATGATCGAAGAAAGAGGATACTTTCCACATCACGTCACAGAATTGACGAAACACTGCATGATGAACACTTATTTCATTTTCAACAACAGATTCTACAAACAGATAGAAGGAGCTCCCATGGGCTCTTCCTTATTCCCAGTTGTAGCAAACCTGTTCATGATGAATTTCGAGGAAAAAGCACTTCGAAATGCTCAACAGAAACCGACGCTATGGAAGAGATACATAGACGATATCTTCATCATATTGCCTCATGGAAAAGAAGAGTTGACTCGCTTCATGGCATATCTGAATAGCTTGAATCAGCGCATACAGTTCACTACGGAATTAGAAGAAAATAGACAACTCCCTTTCCTAGACCTATTGATAACCAGAAAGTCGGACGACACTTTGGGATACACAGTATATCGAAAGCCCACTCACACAAACAGATACCTACAAGCCGAATCCCACCATGACCCCACACAACTACAATCCGTAGTCAACACGCTGGTGTCCCGATCTTTTCGTCTGACGGAAACAACAAACAGACAGAGCTAGCAGAGACATCAAAAGCACTTCGACAAAATGATTATGGAACACACTCAATCAGAAGGGCAATCCATGCGCAAACAAACCCAAGAAAAACTAGGACGGAAGACCCCCCAGAACCCAGAAAATCAGTGACACTACCTTTCATCAAAGGAGTCACCGACAAAATCGGAAGACTAATGAGAAAACAAAATATACGAAACGTCTTCAAACCTCAAAGGACCATTTCGTCTTGCTTACCGACAGGACAGGATTCCTCTCGAAAACCAAGGAGTATATAGCATCACATGCGGGGACTGTGATAAGCAATATATTGGCCAGACGAATAGGAGAATGTCAGCTAGAGTGCAGGAACACAAAAATAGCATAAGGACAAAACAAATATCTTCCGCCCTCTTTCAACACCACCACCAGATGGGTCACAAAATAAATTTCGAGCCAGCAAAACAAATAGCGCAGGTGAACCATTTCAGAACACGCCAAATTAGGGAAGTCATGGAGAAATAAACGAAAGAGACGACTCTCAAAATATTCCAAATGTCTGGAGGGCCCTCATCGATAAAAAAAAACAGTTCAGGAAATGGTCCTTCGGTGGATGCAGGTCACCACAAACCAGACCGACCGTTACTACCTGAACAGTCATTAGCCAAAGGTTCGACAACCATAATCAATCCGACGGCTGAGGGAGCAGATCATATCGGCTACAATTTACCACCGAGAAATCATTTAAAACTGGCAGAAATTTTTCAAACAACAGTTGCTAGCACCAAGTAGGAGCAGTAACATTATTGAAAATGCCAACTGAGGTGTTGGCGAAACGTCGAAAGTTAAAACCGACAAATCAACGGATAAACTCTGGTATAACCCCTCAGACCCATTCTGCAATTAATAATTTTATCATAACTGGATTCTACTCGTCGAAAGCAATCCATTAGACCCCAGAGCAGCTGAAAAAAAATGGTGCCAGGTGTTGAAAAAAAATTATTGAGAAATTTTCTTCCAACTCTGATATAACCCCTCAGACCCATTCTGCAACTAATAATTTCATCATAGCTGGATTCTACTCGTCGAAAGCAATCCATTAGACCCGAAAGCAGCTGAAAAAAAAAATGGTGCCAGGTGTTGAAAAAAAATAATTGAGAAATTTTCTTCCAACCCTGATATAACCCCTCAGACCCATTCTGCAATTAATAATTTTATCATAGCTGGATTCTACTCGCCGAAAGCAATCTATTCGACTCGAAAGCAGCTGAAAAAAAATGGTGCCAGGTGTTGAAAAAAAATAATTGAGAAATTTTCTTCCAACCCTGATATAACCCCTCAGACCCATTCTGCAACTAATAATTTCATCATAGCTGGATTCTACTCTTCGAAAACAATCTATTCGACCCGAAAGCAGCTGAAAAAAAAATGGTGCCAGGTGTTGAAGAAAAATAATTGAGAAATTTTCTTCCAACCCTGATATAACCCCTCAGCCCCATTCTGCAATTAATAATTTTATCATAGCTGGATTCTACTCGTCGAAAGCAATCTATTCGACCCGAAAGCAGCTAAAAAAAAATGGTGCCAGGTGTTGAAAAAAAATAATTAAGAAATTTTCTTCCAACCCTGGTATAACCCCTCAGACCCATTCTGCAATTGATAATTTCATCATAGCTGGATTCTACTCGTCGAAAGGAATTCATCAGTCCCGAAATCCGCTGAAAAAAATGGTGCCAGGGGTTGAAAAAAAATTATTAAGAAATTTTCTTCCAACCCTGATATAACCCCTCAGACTCATTCTGCAATTAATAATTTCATCATAGCTGGATTCTACTCGTCGAAAGCAATCTATTCGACCCGAAAGCAGCTGAAAAAAAATGGTGCCAGGTGTTGAAAAAAAATTATTAAGAAATTTTCTTCCAACCCTGATATAACCCCTCAGACCCATTCTGCAATTAATAATTTTATCATAGCTGAATTCTACTCGTCGAAAGCAATCTATTCGACCCGAAAGCAGCTGAAAAAAAATGGTGCCAGGTGTTGAAAAAAAATAATTGAGAAATTTTCTTCCAACCCTGATATAACCCCTCAGACCCATTCTGCAATTAATAATTTTATCATAGCTGGATTCTACTCGTCGAAAGCAATCTATTCGACCCGAAAGCAGCTAAAAAAAATGGTGCCAGGTGTTGAAAAAAAATACAGAATACCAATATATATATATATATATATCTATATATATATATATATATATATATATATATATATATATATATATATATATATATATATATATATATATATATATATATGTTACAGTGAAGGTTTTCACGGATGCTTGAGTATGCGAAATTGGTATTCTGGGAGTTTATCCGTTGGTTTGTCGGTATTGCCTTTCGCAACTGTTGTTTAAAAACTTCTGCCAGTTTTTAAAAAGTTTCTTGGTCGTGAATTGTAGCCGATGTGATCCGTTGCATCAGCCGTCAATTATGGTTGTCGGACTTCTGGCTAATGACTGTTCAGGTAATTATGGTCGGTCTAGTTTGTGGCGACCTGCATCCACCGAAGGACCATTTCCTGAACTGTTTTTTTCTTTTTGTTGATGAGGGCCCTCCAGACATTTGGTATATTTTGAGAGTCGTCTCTTTTGTTCATTTCTCCATGTTTTCCTATCTCGATGGCTTCCCTAATTTGGCGTGTTCTGAAATGGTTCACCTGCGCTATTTGCTCTGCTGCCTAGAAATTTATTTTGTGACCCGTCTGGACCTCGATTCTCGACCTTTTTCTCACGAGAAAGTTTATCAAATTCTCGTAGGAATTATGATTTAGTATTCTCGACATGTTTCACTAGAAAGTGATCCCATGAATTTCAGTGGTATATATTCACCTGGTCTTTTCCCATACGAATTCAAATTCCAATGGGTTTTCTTATGAATTGTTAGTCATCTGATGACCAGTTTGAGGTTAGAATTATCATTGTGATGCATTGCTGTCCTGAGAATTACTTATAAAGAGTCAGTGTAATCATCAGTCTAATTTTAACACAATCACCAGCAGCTAATACACCTGAACATGGACGAGCTGATACTTCTGGTTCAACAAGAAATTGTTGAAGTGGCCGAGGTAATGGCAGGAAATCCAGAAAGAGATTTCTGGACAAGTTGGCAAAAAGGAGATCCATTTGATTTGTTATCAGATAAAAAATTTTTGAAACTATTTAGATTATCTAAACCTCTGGCAATGGATCTCATCCAAGGCTTGGATAATTTTCTAATACCTCCTACCAGGGAATCGGCACTGCCAAAAAAAATTAAAGTAAGTGAAACCTACATATGGCACTGTTGGCAAGATATTCTTCTGCCAATTGATTAATCAGGATGGATAATCAGTATTTAAATTAACAATCAGTATGGAACTGATGAAGTTATTGTTAAGGACATTTGAAAATTTGTTTCCACTACAAATACCTTATAACATTTGAATACCTAAATGAACATTTTCAGGTTCTCATTGCTCTGAATTTTTATGCTGAAGGGAGTTATCAGAATAATATTGGAACAAATAAATATTTTGGGGTTTGCCAATCTTCTGTTAGCAGATGTGTTGCAGAAGTCACTAGTGCATTGAACAACAATGAAATTTTAAAAAGTTTCTTGGTCGTGAATTGTAGCCGATGTGATCCGTTGCATCAGCCGTCAATTATGGTTGTCGGACTTCTGGCTAATGACTGTTCAGGTAATTATGGTCGGTCTAGTTTGTGGCGACCTGCATCCACCGAAGGACCATTTCCTGAACTGTTTTTTTCTTTTTGTTGATGAGGGCCCTCCAGACATTTGGTATATTTTGAGAGTCGTCTCTTTTGTTCATTTCTCCATGTTTTCCTATCTCGATGGCTTCCCTAATTTGGCGTGTTCTGAAATGGTTCACCTGCGCTATTTGCTCTGCTGCCTAGAAATTTATTTTGTGACCCGTCTGGACCTCGATTCTCGACCTTTTTCTCACGAGAAAGTTTATCAAATTCTCGTAGGAATTATGATTTAGTATTCTCGACATGTTTCACTAGAAAGTGATCCCATGAATTTCAGTGGTATATATTCACCTGGTCTTTTCCCATACGAATTCAAATTCCAATGGGTTTTCTTATGAATTGTTAGTCATCTGATGACCAGTTTGAGGTTAGAATTATCATTGTGATGCATTGCTGTCCTGAGAATTACTTATAAAGAGTCAGTGTAATCATCAGTCTAATTTTAACACAATCACCAGCAGCTAATACACCTGAACATGGACGAGCTGATACTTCTGGTTCAACAAGAAATTGTTGAAGTGGCCGAGGTAATGGCAGGAAATCCAGAAAGAGATTTCTGGACAAGTTGGCAAAAAGGAGATCCATTTGATTTGTTATCAGATAAAAAATTTTTGAAACTATTTAGATTATCTAAACCTCTGGCAATGGATCTCATCCAAGGCTTGGATAATTTTCTAATACCTCCTACCAGGGAATCGGCACTGCCAAAAAAAATTAAAGTAAGTGAAACCTACATATGGCACTGTTGGCAAGATATTCTTCTGCCAATTGATTAATCAGGATGGATAATCAGTATTTAAATTAACAATCAGTATGGAACTGATGAAGTTATTGTTAAGGACATTTGAAAATTTGTTTCCACTACAAATACCTTATAACATTTGAATACCTAAATGAACATTTTCAGGTTCTCATTGCTCTGAATTTTTATGCTGAAGGGAGTTATCAGAATAATATTGGAACAAATAAATATTTTGGGGTTTGCCAATCTTCTGTTAGCAGATGTGTTGCAGAAGTCACTAGTGCATTGAACAACAATGAAATTTTCAATCAATGGGTGTATTTTCCAAGAAATTTCCAAGAACTAGGGCTTAATAGAAGAAAGTGAGTAAGACTTCAAATCTAGGTGTGTACTTTATACTAATTTCGTGTTTTATTCTTATTTTGCAGGTTTTATGAGGCATATGGTATTCCTGGAATAGTTGGTGTCATTGACTGTACACATGTAGCAATACATTCACCAAGTGGAGATGATTATCCTGAACACATATATGTGAACAGGAAAAACTACCATTCAATCAATACACAATTGGTAAAATTATATTGATGAACACTGAGCCAATTTCATGAGACTTATAATTTTTAGATATGTGATATAGATATGAGAATAATAAATGTAAATGCTAGGTATCCTGGAAGCACCCATGATGCTTATATTTGGAACAATTCAAATATTAATCAACACATTCAGCAGTTGAATAGAGGTGACAATAATTATTTCTTAATTGGTAAGTTGCCTCTGTAACAAGTTTATCATAACAACTATTCATTAAAATATATTTTATGTACACCAAAGGTGATTCAGGATATCCTCTAAGGAAGTGGCTCCAAACCCAAGTTAGAGATCCTCCACCTGAGTCCCCAGAAGAAGAGTATAATCGTCAATTCCGTAAAGCCAGGTGCATCATAGAGAGATGCAATGGTTTATTGAAAACAAGATTTCGATGCCTACTCAAAGATAGAGTGTTGCATTATTCCCCAACTGTAGCATCTAAAATAATAAATGCATGTGTTGTTCTACACAATATGTGCATTGCAAATAACATACCTGCACCAGAACTAGAACTAGGTGATGAGGAACTTGATTTGGAAATGGATTTTGGAGAGCAAGTTGATGAAGATGATGAATTAGTTAATCGAAATGCTGATTTACAAGAAGGAAGGAGGTTGCAACATCAAATAGTTAGGAATTATTTTGCTTGATTTTTTTTTATGGAAATAAATCGATTTATACTTACCGTGCTGTTTTTGAATGTAGATCTCATCATATAGGAATTTCAATTGCAGAGTGAACCATCATAGATAAGCAGCCTTTGACGCAATATTAGGCTACATTTGTTTTTCATTTATATACTTTTTTTCGTTACTTAATCTAAAGTCCTACCTATACTAGAACAAACGCTTCCATTTTTTATAACTGATAATAACACAATTGAAAAAGACTTAACTGTTTATTCAGGTACAAAATGGACATTTTGTCAACAAGTAAAGGTAGTAAAAAACAACATGATATATCTAGGGCACAAAGACAATCTGACAAAAAAATGCATATGAAATAGTTGATTCCAATCACATTCATATTAAGAGATATTGATATTTTTTTCTGCAATGATCTCTAGTGCTTTGGCAATTCTTTCTTTGGCCTCCACATCTCTTACGTAGAGGTCTATTTTTTGAGAATAGTACTTATCTTTGGAAGACACTTTTTTATCCAGAATCCGTGAAATATTCTGGCTAGTTTTCAGTGATTCTGAGAGTCTCTTGGCTGCAACCACTCTTTTACGTTTTCTATTACCTTTTGCATTAGAATCATGAGAATTGAAATTTTCTTTATCCTGCAGAACCTCATTTTCTGTGGGCACTACTTCTGTGATCTCAGTAACCATATCATCTTTATTGATGTTACAATAATAATCATGATCCTGAAATCAGTGAAAAATATTGTCATTTATAGCATTTCCAAAACATCAGTTATACAAGAATGCTCACAAATATAACTACAGATTCTTGTACTAAAGGATCTCCATCTACAGCTGTTGGTTCCAGCAGTTTCAAGATATTCTCATCATCTTCAGTGAATATCTTCACGGGTGGCACAGAAGGGCCACCACCAGTACCTTGTGCATACTTCCTCATCTCACTAGTTTTCTTCTTAGTATTTTTCTTGAGATCCTGCCAAGTCTGCAAAAGTGATGATTATTTCAAATTCACTAATATCATAATAGATGCTTACCCTTCTCCATGAGGTCCATTCTTTCTGGGTTCCTGGAATACTATTCAGCTCATTGGTAATGCTCATCCATTTATTTTTCGCGATCTTATGAGTGAAGTCATTAGTGAATTTGCCAGTCCTAAGATCGTGTTCACTTTCCATAAACGAAATCAATAGTTTTTTTTGCTTTTCAGACATATGTCCACTCTTTTTTTTATCTTCCATAATGAGAAATTGATTTTTGTTTTAACAAATTTTTATTTTTTCCATACGTTAACCTAAAACTTCACCATACCACTACCAACTCAAATCTTTGGATATAGTATGTTCCTAGAAAATACCGATATCTGATTGGTTGAGCAAAGAAACTATCATCGACATACCGTGTTTTCGATTCCACTGGGAAATAAGATTCCGAGTGTAGTCGAGAATACTCATCATTATTCCCACGGGAATACGAGCATGGGAAACTCAACCAGTTGGAATAATTTCACGTGAAGTCGAGAATTGGGACCCTGGTGGTGGTGTTGAAAGAGGGCGGAAGATGTTTGTTTTGTCCTTATGCTATTCTTGTGTTCCTACACTCTAGCTAAGATTTGTGCAATATGAGAAAATAAACATATCGTTCGCATGGCTTATTATCAATGCTATTTCTATCATGTGTAGCTGTTCACAAACTTTCATTAGCACATCTCACTCTACATTCTAGTGATTCATCGAACATATAGGAAAGTAATAGCAGCAATAATATCGTTGGTGTGAGGAATCCTGTGTCTGCAATGCAGCTCGCTTCAAGCTGTAATAAATCCTGTTGGTCCAGAATGCATTGCCCTCCGGTCTGCTCATCGAAACTGCACTATCCCAAACTGTTTCATCTGCAGAGAGACATACAGGGTGTGTTACTTCGAACTCTCAGTCTATAGTGAAAAATCAAAAAAATTAAATCGTTGACTTCGATTCTGAAGCTCTGGTATCTTTATAATACAAAATATGACAAAAGTGTAAATAAGTATTCGATCGAACTTCATGCGTACAAGATGCACTAATTATATTTTCAGTACGATTTTTCGTTTGCATAGGATCACCCTCAGTTTTGTTTTTCAAATACAGAAATGTTAATACAAATTGCTTTCATCGATGAATATCACTTCTTTTTTTCGGCGTAATTGCAGTGATAAATATTACTATTTGCAGAAAAGGGGAATCAATTTACCATTGTATCAGTATATTGACTAATTTTGGACTGCTTAGAATTTCACAGAAATGTATCCGATATACTAACATTCTCTGTTCTGTTCTATAACACAGTTGTAAATTGATTCCTCTTCTATGCGTGATATTTATTAGTACAAAACTTTGAGAGAAATTTGAAGTGCTACGGATAATGAGTACAAAATTGAAAGAAAGATCATAATTTGTATTGAATGAGATAGCTCCGAACATAAAAAATAGCTGGGGGTGGCCCTAAGCAAACGAAATGTCGCATTGAGAATATAATCAGTTCATGTTGTAGCCTTCATGGAGTTCGATCATTCACATTTTTCTCAGATGCTGTGTAATAAAGATATCATAGCATAGAAATAGAGATCAACGATTAAAGTTTTTCTGGATCATTTTGAGAACGACACACGATAGTCTAGATTTCGCGATATTAATTTATTCCATTAAAGAAAATACAACTCTTGCCCATTCGACCAACATTGTATTTTTCTCCGTTACCAATATACCAATAGTGTGCAATTGAATTTATGCCATTCTGTATACTCAACAATTTAGAATTCATAGTGTCGAAGACTGAACCGATGCCTCGTTCAATTTGGAAACATTGAAATTTTTTCTGTTTCCTAAGCCACACAGTAGGGATTGGAGAAGAAGCGTTTTATCAAATCATTATTCGACAAGAACAATGAAAAATTCATCTAAAACTCCATCAAAACAAAATGATCCGTACGACTAAGTTCTTGAGGGAATCGAAGAGGTCTGCTTCTTCAGTTATTTAGGGTGTAATCCGAATCACTCAATATATGCCTCTTCAAACTCGTAATTTTTCAAATAACTGATCAAGAGGAATCAGAACATAAAAAGTCAGACATGTTTTCTTTTCATTTGAGAAAAAGGTTCGCTTCGATAAACCCCCTCTCAAGCAGTACTCTGAATATCACAGAATACAAAAATTCTGTAAAAGGAATAACTTCGAAAAAATTATAAATATAATCACACACACACTGTATGTTCCATTGAAAATCGTGTTATCTACTGTAGTCAGTTCCCAGAGTGAAAGTTGGGAGAAGGCTCATAATACAGGTCACCGCTGCCGGGAAAATGTCGAGGATCAACGTATGTTTGGAAATTATAATTCAATTAAATTCTGCGCGGACATGCCATACCAGAATGTGTTCGGGCGAGTAAGATTCACCGTATAATGGAATCCTGTCGAATTATTATCATCCCAGCAGCGGGCCGGAACAAGGATCAGAGGAGAGTTTCACCTTTGTGTACCTGTGTTGATTGGATGGTGATACCATTAATAATACTTCAGAGCAATAGATAATGGAGAAATGAAATTGATTCTAACATAAATTTGATGAACTTTCCATAAAAACGAATATTTTCAGCAAGAGAATGAAGTGTTCGAGGAACTTTGGACATTTGGAGTTCCCAAAAACGATAAAAAACTTTTATGAATGGAGTAACTTCAGGAATATCTACAAGTATCATCTGGGATTGGGGAGTGAACTGACGGATCCATTCTGAGTGGAATTTCAGGACAAACAGTTCTTTATTCTCCTTTTTTTTGTGTGGGGATATCCTCAATATCTATTAGCCTCATATCACGTGCATTTGGTATTCAAATTGAGTTTCAGATATATTCTTCACAGGAATGCAGAAGATGTAAGTTCAATCATGAGATGGAAGAAATGAAAGAGAAAGACATTCATTTTGTACCATAAACCAAGAACATAAGTAATGGCAATATGAACACAAGTTTGCTGGATTTATGTATATTACTCGTGAATATTCCATTTAGTTGAAAAAAAATGTGATAAGAGTCCTTTCGAAATAGCTGTTTCCCTGCCAATATCCCGCAACGACGCCAAATCAAATAAGAATAGTTTTTTCTTGCCCAATTTTTATGGAAACTATCGAACATCCTTATTCTCAAATATATCAAACCTCATTACTCAAAAAATGAACAGTGTGATATTAAAATGCAATATATACAACGGGTGATGACAGTCATCACCCGAATACAATTGCGTATACGAGCAATCGAAACGTAATGAGAACACTCAACTTGAAACTTGGTTTCAACATTTTTTCATAATATTTCATTCGATTTCTTAATTTACATTTTTTGACTAGTACTTCATATTCGATACATACCTCAATTTCCTTGTCACAATATTATTTCATTTATTTCGTTATTTAAAAATTTTTTATTCATATTTTATATTCGATATCTTGATTTATGTAACAACAGTATTTTAATTGATCAATTAATCCCTAATTTCATTATCGACCAAAAATTTGAATTTTGATTTGATCTCCTCACTTGATTTGTATTTTAATCCTTCCTTTCTCAGCAACAGTTTTCAATAAATAGAGTTAATAATATAGACAATGGAAGTCCGAACCATTACCATTCTGTCATTCCCTTTTTATGTGTCGTCTCCATAGGCAGTGAAAATGAGTTTCTGATAATTTTGAACCACCAGTATGTTTTTTGTTAAATTTTGTGTTCACTTTTCAGCACTTTAAGTGGTCTTGGGGTTCCATCGATAAATGCAATTCTTCGTGTTTTCTGTTGTGTTGTTTGGTTTAGTGCAGTGCTTTCCAAACTTTTTGAATACACGACCCCCTTCAAGGATGAAAATTTCTGGCGACCCCCTTGGGCAATAGAAAGACAAAAAATTGTTATGTAATTAAAAGACTATATGTAATTTGTGACTTTCTCTATTTAGGTACCTATATATTCTAAGAACTAACGTTCACTTCAATGGTGGACATCAAAACTGAAAAAAAGGCCTCAATTAGAAAACGATTTGATTGTGAATATTTCAAAAATAGCACCACGATTTGAAAAATAAACAAGCACATCCTTCTCACTGAAATTGTGTTTTACTGTAGGTAGTGAATCATGTAGAACCTTAACTTATTTTCTTTTGCCGGCGACCCCCCCAGGAAGGCTTCACGACCCCCCTGTGGGTCGCGACCCACAGATTGAAAAACACTGGTTTAGTGTATGTCAGTATTGAACGTAAAGTATGCCTAGTCCCGATCTGTTTTATCTTACCAGACAAAGAGACCGAAGGAATGAAGTTTGCCAGAGGCAGTATAGTTTGTGTAGGTTGTTTGCGGGGTATGTTACGATTTTCATACATCAATGACTTTCATATAAAATCATCTGGATATTAATTTCAATATTGATTACATGAAGTTGATCTCATCGATTTTTTTTCAATAAATTTGTTGCAACATCATTCCTCACGCTAATATATATATATATATATATATATAACTTCACAATGGAAATCGAAAGCAATAACTCCCTTCCATTCTTAGATGTCCTCATCACAAAAACCAATGACTCCTTCACCCACACGGTCTACAGGATACCAACACACACAAACCGATACCTTGACGCAAACTCCCACCATCACCCAGCACAAACCAATTCCGTAGTAAATTCCCTCATCCACAGATCTATCAACCTCACAGACCTCCACAACAAACCACGGGAACTATCCCAACTCAAATCAGCCCTTCTTCAAAATGGATACACAGACCATCAAATTGACAGATCCATCCGCCGCCATCAAACTCCTCCTTCCATTCCCAGAGACCAAAGAGATAACAAGGTCTAAGTCTCCTTAACCCCTTATGCTCTCATGTTGACAAAGTAAAGACTGTGGTTTTGTGGATAGAGGGATGGTAATTATGGCTATATGAGAGTTGATGAAACTGTCAGCGATGGTGGGGTCGATTTGTGATTTCTTGGCCTTGATCATATATTTGGAAATAAGTATGAGAACTGCAAATCGTGAAGAACAACTTTTTTATGTACTTTCGATATTTGCGTTCTTCAACTTGAACTACCGTAAGTGCGAGTCACGACCTAAGGTCAGCAACTAAAGATGAAATTGCTTGTGGCCTCAAATGGTTCAAATATTAAAATATGCATTTCTTCTAGAACCTTTTTATGGTTGTAGACCGTTTCGATATAAGCCATATTGAATTGTCACCAAATCATCCGGCTTTTCTGTGCTGATAAATAAATACCCAGGCCCGACACCTATGAACTGATTTACCCTGAGATACTGATCGATTGCAAATCGACTCGTTACTACATTTTTTTGACACTTGTGTGATGGTTTAAGTTATAATGTATATATCTGTTGGTATGTGTTTTCTTTCGATATACACTTGGCTACATGAGGTGTTGATTTATTTCCAAAAAAATGTCGAGTTCATTCCGACCATGACTATCATATAATAGTAAAAACATCAACATATCACCACCATACTTTTGGACCATTTGGGTAACTTTCATTTGAAAGGAACTGTTTTTGATTACTGCAGCAACGTTCTGAAGTAGATTAGGAATCTGCCCTTCTACACTCGGATATATTCCAATATTTATTTTTGATTTTTCCAGATTGTAGTTAGTTATTTACGCAAAACACTATGAAGAAAACATTCATCCACTACAGAAGGATGAATTTAAAACAGTAGTATTCCAGAATGCTTTCTCTACACTGATGATGCCGATGTTTTCTTCAACTCCATCCATTGTTCCAAAGACAACTCCCCCACGGAGTTCCTGGTCCATCCTGCCACGCATGAAGACTAATTCCAGCCATTTCCAAAACACGCGTTAATCTCCGACGTTTCCCCAGAAGCGGCGACTCCATTTTTCAACCTCCTCGCAACTTTCACGCTCCGACGGAGAGTAACTATTCGGGGTCGCGGAGTTTTCTGCGAAACAAATGAGCGCAGATAGTCTCGCTGCGGGTGAAACAATGATGGATTAAGATGGAACAGTCCGATAAGCGGACCGTGGGGTAACAGACGCTGGAGCGACGTGATGAATGGGGGGAGAGAGGTAGAGGTGCAATGCAGATGGCCATTCTTTGTAAAGTTCTATGAATGCCATGATTTTCTGCCGTGACTTTCGTCTAGAATGTTTTTTGTCGTTGGAGAAATGTTTCGGAGGGAAGCGAATGAGTGGGAGGAGTGGGATTTCTGACGATTGATGGTTCTCTAGTAGCATCTATATATACATATAAATATATATATATATATATATATATATATATATATATATATATATATGTTGTTGTTGAGTTCGGGTTGAACCGCGTCTGGAGTTTTGTTCTCGACGTTTCGGCTCCGATTTTGAAGCCATTTTCAAGAGGTGAATGTGACTTCACGCTGAGGCCTCAATCTGCCTACTCCTCAGGTGTTGTCACAGGGGGCAAGGGTTTGTGACTTGACGCCGGGGCCTCAATCTGCCTACTCCCCAGGTCTCGTCACGAGTTCTTTCTAAGGTCTCAATCTGCCTACTCCTTAGATCGAACTCAGTCAGTTCGATGGATGGATCGAACTGACTGAGTTCGATCTAAGGAGTAGGCAGATTGAGACCTTAGAAAGAACTCGTGACGAGACCTGGGGAGTAGGCAGATTGAGGCCCCGGCGTCAAGTCACAAACCCTTGCCCCCTGTGACAACACCTGAGGAGTAGGCAGATTGAGGCCTCAGCGTGAAGTCACATTCACCTCTTGAAAATGGCTTCAAAATCGGAGCCGAAACGTCGAGAACAAAACTCCAGACGCGGTTCAACCCGAACTCAACAACAACACACAACTGACCGCGGAAACCTATCCGAACATATATATATATATATATATATATATATATATATATATATATATATATATATATATATATATATATATATATATATATACATATATATATATATATATCGAGTCTTCCTTATCTGTTCAATATCACAGAACGAGGAGAAGAATATATTTATCAGGAGAATAACGAGAACATGGAAACATAAATGAATCCAGAGAAGAAAGAGAAACATGCTGCAATATTGAAAATATTACTTGTTTATAGTGGTTCTTCATACTGATTTCAACAGTTGCCGTTTGTTATCGTTAATCTTGGAGAAAACCAAGAAGCACGCACATCTCAGGCCAATATTGGTACGGAATTAGGGAAACATTCGCCTAATATTGTTGTTTGAATTTCATTCTGGAGGTAGATCAGTATTGAAATTCATTTTTTTTTGTTTTTCATCATCAACGAATGGTACATACATAGTGGGATAAAATATTATCAGTTTCCTCATCACAGAACTGAAGGTAACGGAAGGAAAACTCAAAGTGGCTTCGAGGAGATTGCTACTCGCTCATTGAACATAGATCAATATTAGATGCCTCTTCTGAAGATGGAAGTTAACAAGTTGGCAAAATTCAGTTCGCGAAAGGGAAGCCCTGTAATGCTCAAAGAACACCGCTTCATTCAAGGGACAGGAGATACTTGCATTATTGAAGTTTGTGAGCCACAAAAAATACCACCTTCGGTAAAATGTTCCAAAGTTCACCTATAATTTCGAAAAGAGATCCCTGAGAAAGAGAGATTCAACAGATGTCCAGGCTCACAACAAAGGCGTGGAAGTTCCGCACTCGTCGGATCATCCGTGTTGATACAGCCAATATCTATAGAAGGAAAACACTTCTACGATACCCGAACGAAGTGAGCGAGTCCGTGAGCGAAGAACCACCGGCCTTTTTCTGAATAAAATCGAGAGGTATCAATGAATGTTTCGGTGCCGAGCTCCATACATGAGAATTATATTCCAAGGCTGGTATATGTGCCTTGTAAATTATGAGAAGCTGACGGGAAGTGGAGAATTTCTTCGCACGAAATAGAAATTCAAACTTCTGGGAATCACCTTTTCTGAATTTGTAGGAATAGTTACTCCTGACATTTGAATACTAGATAAAGATAGATCGATTCTCTTTGAGACGCTAATGCCTTTCTGAATATTTTATTATGTGCCAGAGATGAATACCTTATGCACTCCAATATTGACAGGATTTATATATATATATATATATATATACATATACATATATATATATATATATATATATATATATATATATATAATATATACATATACATATATATATATATATATATATATATATATATATATATATATATATATATATATATATATATATATGTAGAAATTGATGTTTTCACGGATCTTCGATATGCAAGATGAATTTTTCTGGGTTTTTATCCGTTAGGTATCTTTTGATTTGTTCGACGTTTCGAATTCCATTTTGAATTCATTCTCAAGAACTGTGAGACGAATATCTGTCCATACCGTCCTAGTCAATCACTCCCCTCACGAAGCCACCAAGCAAGAGCAAGCACAGACTTCAATTGTCTGTTCTCCACGGAAACTGGTATTTATAATGACTCCCCTCAGTCATTATCCGACTTGGTCCGATATTAAGGCTGCATCCTGCCCATCCAGGTATTATGTAGAAATTGATGTTTTCACGGATCTTCGAATTTTACAAATTACGTTAGAAAATTCCGAAAAGACTACGATATTCCTGAAAAAGTGCGATTTTTTCAGTTGAGGCAGTTCATTTGTATTTTTTTCCTGTAACGTTTCCAGCCAATAACTTCCTCAAAACCATCGTTACAATATGTTTGCCAAACGGAAATGTTTTCGGATATAATTCGCCTACCCCATAGCTCAATTATCTCCTATATGTTCCCGTTTCCCTTCTGGACTTACAGCAATTTAAAAAATATTGCATTCCTACTTGATTCAATTCATTAGTGAAAATATAATTACCACAGACGTTACTCCAAAATGTTCCACTTCGAGAGATAAATTGCCGGCATTCAAAAAAAAGCAGGAATCCGTGGCAAAACCTCAGCGAGAGACGGAAGTCAGACACATGCGAATCAAATGTCACAGATAACTCTGATGGCTTCGGCTTATACGGCAAATGCATTTGGGTCGAAAGTGGATTAGCGTTCTCGTTTTTTAAATTTTCGCTCTCGACGTGCGCGTTTTTGGAATTCATTCGTTTTATTTCATGGGCTTACCCTATCGACAGGGTGCTTGCACGAGTTCTTGGCGAATGAGTCGGAGTTTGTACGAATTCTACGATTTTTTTGCAAGGATCAGCCAGTGACTTATTGGCGTATGGTTTACATATTTGGCAGCATTTCATCGAAAACTTCGGAGGAACTTCGAAATTTCAAAAGAGTTTATCTTTTCTGAACTGCCATCTGATGGATTTCCCCCTCAGTTGCGTGCTTTGTTAAGGAGATTCTTGTCTCCTTTTCTCAATAAATGTAGGTGTCCCTCAAGGATCAGTTCTGGCGCCCACTTTTTTTCTGCTTCTTATCATTGATTTGCTAGAAAAAACATCTTGTTCTGTGCATAGTTTTGCAGACGACAGTACTCTACTAGTTTATCTTCCAGAGTCCCCATATTATCACAAGAAACAAAAATACAAAGATATTATACCTATCAATAGGAAGTGTTTGTTAATTTCTGCATTTTACTCTTTCATAGAAGTTGTGATTTCAATTTTTTTATTCCAAAAACAAGAAAGCCGAAGAATAATATATACATATATATATGCTGGCTGGAACTTCCGGTTGATCCGCGTCTGGAATGATTTCCTTGTCTACGTTTCGGCTCCCATTTCGGAGCCATTTTCAGGACTGAGTGGCCTTGCGTCTAGGTCTGAGTTGTCTTACTAACTGGCTTTCATCACTGGAGATCGAGGATTGAAGGTGGGATTTAAGGGTTCATTAGTAATTATGGCAGGATCAGGGATCGGACGGTCGATGGGAGGTTCGAACGGATTAGTAATCAAGTCCGAGTAAATAGGAGTATGTCGGACCAAAAGTGGTTTCTACGTATTGGGGAGTCTTTGAGAATCGTCGCGTTTATTGAGGCAGTTGGGACGTTTTTCGATTTCAATGGCTTCACGGGTAACTCTGGTTTGGAGGGTTTTGGCTGTGGCAATGGTTTTGGTGTTTTTGAAATCTATTTTATATATATATATATATATATATATATATATATATATATATATATATATATATATATATATATATATATATATATATATATTGCTGGCTGGAACTTCCGGTTGATCCGCGTCTGGAAAGATTTACTTGTCTACGTTTCGACTCCCATTTCGGAGCCATTTTCAAGACTTAGTGACCTTGCGTCTAGGTCTGAGTTGTCTCACTAGCTGGCTATCATCACTGGAGATCGAGGATGAGGATGAGGAGATCCTCGATCTCCAGTGATGATAGCCAGCTAGTGAGACAACTCAGACCTAGACGCAAGGTCACTAAGTCTTGAAAATGGCTCCGAA
Organism: Zygogramma bicolorata; assembly: GCA_032362365.1. NCBI lineage: Eukaryota > Metazoa > Arthropoda > Insecta > Coleoptera > Chrysomelidae > Zygogramma > Zygogramma bicolorata. The sequence goes on along the minus strand of JAVJAQ010003124.1, from coordinate 2,299,573 downwards.
ATGGGAGTCGAAACGTAGACAAGTAAATCTTTCCAGACGCGGATCAACCGGAAGTTCCAGCCAGCACATTTCTGACCGCGGAAGCCTAGCCGATCAAATATATATATATATATATATATATATATATATATATAAATATATTTATATATTATATAAAGAGAAAGTGTTATTTGCTATGAAGCAAGATGAATCAGGAAACTGGTAAATAGGTTATCAAATTCAGTTCCTTGATTCATCTTGCTTCATAGCAAATAACACTTTCTCTTTGTATCATTTCAGATACATTTGTGGATTCGATAACACTCTGAGAGTGCTTGTCATCATTTCTGCAAACGCAGTTGTTAGTTGACGTGGCGAACTGTCACCACTGACGGATAACTATGACAACATTTGTTCACCATAGGTGGTTTCACTTATGTATCGCTTGCCGTTAAGGCATGATTCATTTCAAATTCTCTGGTCATCTATCACAATTTGTATTCGATACGAGGACTTTGCCAACCCACAGCTGATGAAGGCCGAAGCCAGAAACAGCTACTTGTCTTGTGGTGGGCATTTCGAATTGAATGCGAATTGTGATAGACTAGAGAATTTGATGACCTATTTATATATATATATATATATATATATATATATATATATATATATATTTATATGAATAGTTGGGTGGTTCTTGACTGACAATAATATATATAGAAGGAATAAATCTTGGAGTTGCAGTCTTGTACTGGTCTTAAAGTAAACTCTTTGCCATTTCGTCAAGCTTTCGGAAAATATTTTTTTCCTTCCTCAGGACAACTACAAAAAAAGAGAATACAATGAATGAGGAGAACGATTGAATATACTTACATAACTTGAGTAAAATAAGAAAGATTAGCACGATAAAGGAATATAAAATGATGTAGAAATGTTGGACAGACAATGTAAAGATAAAATTTGAAGTATATGTCATATTCAGTTCGATGAGGAAATATCAAGTATCTATACTGGGTGTATTATCATTACTATAATGTTTCGACTTGTCTCTGTTCAATTTTAATTGAGTGTGAATTTCACTAAGATTATTGAGATCAGTTCTTGTTAATCTGTGATAATATCACAATCTTGTTCTTGTAGTTCGAAGTGATAAAATAATTCGTATTTTTACCAACAAAGTTTTTTAATGTTGTCACTTTGACATACATACAAAATGCGATCTCAAAAGATGCGTGTTGTCTCGTAACTAAGTAACTTGACAAAACTATATATTCCTACATGCTAGAATAAATTCGGAGAACCGATGACGAACCCTTGTTACAGATGACAGTTTCATGCCGTTCAGTAATAGTCAGGGAGATAAAGTTCGAAAACAATTAGAAATATCATATAACAGTTCTCTTATTTAAGCTCTTACCCTCTTCATTAATTTGTAACATCTCTAAAAACGTTTTTTTGAACAAGTTATTCTCTATTTCAAGTATTTTTACATTACATTATCAAAACCCATTCTTCTATGGTCCAATCGATTGACATGTTGTGCCAATGCACAGGAATTTATATTTCTTTTACAATCACTTTTATGTGAAATTATCCTGCCCTTCAGGAGTCTAGACGTTTGTCCAATGTATACCTTATCACAGTCATTCCTCATTTATTGTATTCTCTTTTTGTAGTTGTCCTGAGGAAGGAAATGAATATTTTTCGAAAGCTTGACAAAATGGCAAAGAGTTTACTTTAAGACCAGTACAAGACTGCAACTCCAAGATTTATTCCTTTTGTCTTGTGACACTGCGTTTAAGAGTTCTTACGATTATTCTTCCACCAGTGGTTCACTTTGAAAATTTTCGTAGCCGTTCCAGAGTTGTCATCAGTTCCATTTCATCTTTAATGATCTTTGAACAATCGAAAATTTGTAATCTCAATCAAAATACGATTCATAAATCACTTCAGTTAATTCAAATAACTTTCAATTGATCATAATAATCACTCCCAGCTTGGGCATAAATTAAACATGTTTCTATTTTTCCTTCCTAAATTCGAGAATTGTGCCGAAGGGAACCATGGTTGATATACTTAAATTCTACCGCCACACAGCGGAACAGCTGATCCGATTCTCAGAAGGGAAACCAGTTCTGTATGGAGAATTGAAAGACCTATCAAAAGAGGTGTTACAATACCCCACCTTCTGTTTGAAAAAAGATTGTAGGCGCTTCGTTGGCAGCGACTGACGTCACAATTATGAGTTTCATATCAAAAATTACTGAAATGGTACATTTCAATGTTTATTCGACCTTGATATCTAGCCCTATTGAAAATTTGGGGTAAGAGCTGTACTTTTCACGTCCGACCTACATAACATTAAAAAGTTCTCCTGGTATTCACACTATTACCTGCAGAACGTGTACGAATCAAGGCAGACATGAGAACTGTGAGTTCCACTTGTGTGATTTTTTACAAGCCACTGCAAGCTCAATCTGCTTTATGTGAAAGAATATTTCATTATTTGGGATAGTTTATTGTTTGAAGAGTTCCCACTTTAATAACAGTAAAACTTTCATGCGGAACTTCTCACGCCTTAGGTTATGAAGTAACAAACTTTCCTTAACTTCACCGATGTCCAAATCCATTTATATTTTTTCTGTCTAGAGAGAATATGAAATGTAAAAATTCTGTGGGATGCATTTTTCAACTATTATTACTTGGGTAGAAGTCAAATGTGAACAATTCCCAACCACGACGTTGGCATGAGGCAGTTACAAAAAATAGCAATGATGAGAAAATTTCATTTGATGTTACTATGAACAGCTCTGATCACTTCATCAATTTTGAAATTGGTGATGATTTGTTGGTTCCATATCGCCATCAATGAAGAGCAAACAGTATTACTCTGTACGAACTAAACGTGCTCTGAAAACTCTTATCGAAAAAGCGCTCAGCTGAGGTGTATTTTGAACTATTTGGCATATTACAGAGAACTCTGGATTCTACTCCGAAGATTTTCTGAATGTTGAATGGAAAGTTTCTACGTGCAATAAACAAAAACAAATCCTTTTTTTGGGAAAAACTCATAGAACCTTTTTTCAAGCCCTTTGAAAAACCTTTTTTTCATAGTAGTTCTGGCATCGAAACTGAGAGCGAGGAATGAAGAGATTAATGTCGATACCTATTATACCTAAAATAGTGAAAATGTTACCCTCTCTTCCACCTCTTTTGAAAAAAATTAGCTATTGTTGACACGAAAAAATTTTTACAAAATTGTAGGTTTTTCTTTACTGAAAATTTTTGCGTTTAATTTTTTTTAGGATAAAATGGAGTAAGATATGGCCAGTTGAAGCTTGCGTATGTTCGCTCACAGTACCTTTTTTCAGCTATTTTAGCATGAATCTTTTTAAATATGAGATATGAAAAAAATCATTTAGATGAGCGCATAGCTCTTGAGAAAACCTAAAAAATGCCTCTTTGAAGGACCTGATTGCTCGAAAATAATTTATTTTGAAGAAAAGGCGATTTTTCGCTGAATTACGAAAATTATTTTCTCTCTTCAAGCTCAATTTTTTTTCCAAAATAAGTACTTTCAACTGATCCAACACTCAGAACATATTATACGTACATAAATAAAGTCAATTGTAAAGTGGTTACCTTTTTTTACTGGTTTGGAAGGGAGTGGGAGATTGCACTATTTTATTCCAAAGAAAAAATAGGAATCGACACTATTCTCTTCATACCTGGCTTAGTTTTAATGCTAGGAAATTTCATAAAGAATAAAAATGAAGGTTTTTTTAAAGGACTTCAAAAAAGGTGTTATGAGTTTACCCTAAAAAATGCATTGGTTTATGGTTATTGTACGTAAAAACTTTCCATTTTGGCGTTTGAAAATACTAATCAACTTTCAACAAGCAATAATCCCCTTTATATTGGGCCTGCATACATCATAACATGATTTTCTTTGTTTTTTTATAAGCTCGATAAAATGCATATCGCGAAAAAGAACCTGAAAACGTGTTTTTTTGTCTGAAAACCGACAATTTCACTCGCGAAGAAGTCGAAAAAACTCCATAGAACAAAAGCTTAGAATTGGTTAATTTATCGATTTCTACACTTATTTTCAATGACAAATTTTTCACCCCCAAGAAAGAATGGCATCCACGCCCAGGAAAAAAGCAATCCCCGACACAGGGTAGACTTTAAAAGATAAGGTGAGTACAACCTAAATCCAAATTTTCATGAAAATCGGTGCTGAATGGTATAAATACACGGGAAAATGGTCATTGACGGGGTTAGTAGTGATGAAACTCCCAACGACTCTGTCTTTATCTCTGTCCATCAAAACCCTTTATTTTTCTTTAGTTCGTTCAAAATTGGAATATTGTACCCGGGTGTGGAATCCAAGGTATAATGTTCACATTACTGCTTTGGAAAATGTACAACGAAGATTTTTGAAATTCTTATCTCTCAAACTTAATGACAGATATCCGCTCAGAGGTACTGACCAGGCGCTCCTTTTAGAAACATTTGGTATACCCTCTTTGGTCCAAAGAAGAATTGCTCAGAGCATTACATTTTTATACAAGGTAGTACATGGTTTATTGGATGTTTCTGGAATTTTAAGCAAACTGAATTTTAATGTACCGCAAGCAATAACACGAAGACATGTTACTTTTTATTTACCTTACCGGAGAACCAACCTAGGTGATAACTCACCTATAATGGTGATGTGTACTAACTTCAATAAATATTGCGCTGATTCGGACATTCACAGTGACACATTGTCTAATATCCTGTCGAATATTCATTATAATAATGTTTAGATACATAACTTTTTTTTTCTTCTTTATTTTCATCTCTCATTTAATGTATACAACTGTAGCTCATCTTTATTTTTGTATTGTCCTATAAATGGAGTTATCTGTTGGGCAATTAAATATATTTTTATTTATTTATTTATTTATTTTATTTATTGTTATTTTTTTCAAATATTATTCGTTTACCTAGGACTCGAGATTAAATTCGTCTAAATTTAAATTGAAACCAATCAGAAAGCTATCTGATCGTCGTACGATCGAATTTCGGATCTGTCTGAATCCAGCCTTACTATTGATTTCCCAAAACTAGTGTGAGGTTATAGTTATCGGAATAGAAGCTGAGTACATTCATTTTTTTGTCGGTTCGGTACTGATATACTCTCTAATATCGTTCCAGTATTAGCTTGTAATACCAACTTGCTTTGTGCATGATAAGAGGGAATTGAACATTCCGAGAAGCAGAAGTTACAAATGGAAGTATAGAAGACGACGTAAAAGTGCTGAGAACTCTGTAATAGTACTTTCATATCCTGACGCGTGAAGTGCTTCAGGATATAATGGTCCAGCTATATAGTAGCATTCTCTCCTGGGGTAAATATAATATTCTTTCCACTGCTGACACTATAATATCATATCTTCCATCAATCCCGATATTCATTTTCAGTGAAAGAGCCATTCCCTTCATCGTGTTCATTGAGTATATCACTGAAATTTCTATATATAAAGTATCCACTTGTCGAACAAACTTAAAGGAATTCGTCTAGCCTGTCAAGCAGTAGAGGCTGTATTGAAATACAGGATAGAATTGTAGATGGAAACGAAAAATTGGTGAGAATTTAGGTGACAGTAATTTTGATATGGTAGCATGTACCGCGTCTATTTCTTCTCTCGAGAGAACATGTTCGAATAATGGTGTTATCACAGGTTAGCAGTGGAAATTTATTATTTATTATGCAGGGAAAAAAGTATTAGATTCCGGCTAGAACTTATGTTATTTCCCGACACGAAGCTAAAATCTAATATTTTTCCCGGTACACATTATTTTTTCTGTAATGAGAAAAACAACGATTCAATATTGAAATATATCATAACAATATATTGAAGTCAAATAATCATCAATGTGAATTTTGAAATTTCAAACTAGTAGGCTGTTGTACTCAAAGGAACAATTAGGCTTTTGTTGCTAAGGAAACCTTCGAAGTAAACAAATATCTGACAATTCACTTTGTTTTGTTTCGGAAATTGTGTAAAGCTCATTCGATCCATCTTGGCACAAAACTAATGATGTATATGCCCAACAATCTCTGTGAATTATAGTAAGATGAAAAAATACCTATTATATGTGTTCACTGTGTTGAAATTAATTCCTAATAGGTGTTTTGTACGATGATGATGATGTGGTGTCTGCAATTAGAAAATTCTACCGTCGCGTCCAGCAGGTCTATTTTTCAACGCAAAAATCATGACCTGACTTTTTGTATAGTTTTCCAATGTATGTACGTAGTTAACGTGAGATTATATCGGTAACTGATGAAAAATGACCAGTTCAAAAACAATCTGGATTACTTGTGATAATCTAGGTTACTGTTGTGGTAAAACGGTTTTGGGGTCGTTATCTGGATTGAAACTAGCAGTGAAAAATCGCAAATCGAAATTGAAGTCGTTGGTGAAACTCGGTCTGAGTAGGCTTCGAAAAAAAGACTGTCACAAATAAAAAGTGAGATTGGTCAGGCAACTCAATATACACGATCTGATATTCACATGTTGTAGGAAAAATACTGTACATTACTGTTACGAAAATGACATTTTTCACACGAGTGGGACATATTGAGTGAGTCAATTCCCTTCCCCTTTCCCCCTTCCTCCTTCCCCTCTTGGGTGAACTTTCCAACCTGGGAGTAGGTTAGAAATAAGTACATTTTCGGATGTGCGAATGATATATTCAATAATCCGCAAGGGAGTTTTATTCTAAAAATTCCCACTTCAATAACCGTGAAAGTTCCGTCCAAACTTCCCACACCTCGGGTTACGAGGTAGCAAACTTATCTAACTTCGCCGCTGTCCGAATACGTTTAAATTTCCCTAGCATAGAAATAATATAAAACGGAGAAATATCCTGGGTTGTATTTCACACCTACTTTCACGCCTCGGTCGGGATTCTTATACACAGCCGAAATGGACTTTTAACAGAAATGGAGCGTCCCAAAACCGGGAGGCAATAAAGAATGGCAAGGAGGGTGGAACGCGTATATGCAGTGTTTTTGTTCGACACACTAAGCGTGACAGTTATTGTGCTGCAAGGGTAAAAAATGTAGCAATAACTGCTCGGTGATATCCTTATGATAATTTATGGATCGGTTCATATTGTGAATGAACATGAAAACCCAACTTAGTGTTGAAATGAAGCTTCCTTTCTCTCGTCTGGTCTGAGTAAAATTATTATTTTCGAAGTGAATATGGAATTTCAGTTTTTTTTTTGTATTTCGTACTCACAATCGATATGAAAAGAGTAGCTTATGGGAAAATATCTGATTTTTCTACAACCGCTAAATTTGAGATCTGTATAATAATTAATTCGACACTACAGGTAGCCGTTATATGCTACCATTATTCGACGATATTCTGATGTTAGGTGTACTATTGATTTAATTGGTAGGAGAATTACTAACAATTTTCATTTTCAATCAGTCAGTAAATATTCTGCTGCAAGACTTCAAGTTATTATCAATATCCATTGAACAAATGAAATCGAATACGACTTTTCATGATGTCAAGTTCTTGTAACAGATTACCGGCGTGCTCAACCTTAGGTTAACGGGATAGTACTATTCAAAATGAATCAAGCTCAATTTGATATTAATAATTTCAAGATAGTGAGGGTAAACGGTTTGTTGATATTTCGAATTGAATTTTGTACGACTTCATAAATAACTTTTTTTATTCGAGATTTCGTAGAGGGTAAATTATTTTACGAATCTTCAATCACAATTTACAAGGTTGAAAGGAGAACTCAAAAGCCTCTCCAACAAGGTCTCACAGAGCTCACCTTTCTGAACAGCTCAATACTGTTCTGTCTATTTGTTCATTCAGCGAATGCTCAGACTTATTCACTGTATGGATTTCTGAAGATTCCAAGAATATAAGTTTCAGAACTTTCTTCCCCGAATGCAATTCGTCATAGTCATCATTCAAGATGATTTGCAAATGTTGAATTCCATTCAGAAAATACTTTTATGTTCCATCATTATCTGGTGGGATGTCTTTCTGTTTGGCCCATATGAAGTTTGGAGCAAGAACCACAAGCAAACTTGTATACTTCTGATCTCTGAGACTCTGAATATTTTCCTCGATTTTTTCAGATGAATTTTCTCGAATAATTATTAGTTTATTTATGTCCAATCCTTTATTCCCCAAAAAACGAGCAATAGTATTGATGAGTTCGCCTACGTAGGTCAATGTCTTGTGGAGATCACTATCATTTCTTATGAATGGATAGATTAATGGCATGTTTCTTTAACAGAATGGGGTCAACAATGTCCACATCGTAACCATTTTTGGCGCCAATCTGTTCAACAAATTTCATTTTTTTTTTGGAAATTATTTTCTGAAAGTGGTTCATGAGTTAATGGATGAGTTAATGAATTTTTTGTTATTTGAATATCATTATTTTGTGGTTGATGGGAATTTTCTTCAAAAGTTTTATGGGTTTTCAAACTATCAGCATCTGAAAAAATGAGAATTGATATTGGAATCTATAGAAGTGTAGGAGGGCAGATTTTTAATCTTCCCCAATAAGTTGCTGCGTTAATTGAGAAACAGTTTCTTCTGACTGGGACACGTTCTATTAGTGAGCAACTACTCGTAAATCTTGAATTTGTCTATAAAAAAAATACAAGGACTAATATTTATCGAAATATTTATCGTTTTCAAAACTCTTCCACAAATATCTTCTTCTAGACTTTATATTATAACTCGGTATACTCGAAGGTACATCAAATACACGACCTTCTTCGCGGTTTTTTCTTTTGAAAATCGTAAGTCATCACAGTGAAGACATATCACCTGCACAAACTACAACATCTTGTAACAAATATTACACGTCATGTCCCTCGACTATCCGAAAAGATAAAAAGGATCCGGCTACAGGTTTATTGTGAGAACAACATTCAAAACAACGAATACTTCACGTTCAACACTGATACTTCAAACCAACTTACATGAGAGAAAACGCAGAGGATTGTTTTTATTGAATCCCTGGTTCGTTCGGTCAAAATTATATCGGTTTATCGTTCAGACTTCTGGAAATGCAATTCAAGGGTATAATAAGCGCTTCTGATGCATTTTGTTACATGCCCGCTGAATCACAACTTCGTATCCATAATTTTTCCCAGTTTTCTTGCTGACTCTACAACTGCAAGGGGTTGCGTACCAATTGTGATTTCGATTTGGTTCAGATAATTTTTATGGTTCCTATTCCCAAAAATCAACAACTATGACTTTGCAGGATTGATAATCAAGCATTGATCCTTCGACACATTAGATAGCCTATTGAGATATTCATTAAGAGTGAAACATGACTGTTGTACATTTTCAGTAGTGAATGACTGTCATCTGCGTAATAATGAGAGTGACAGTGCGACAAAGAAGACGATAAATTTGCAGTATGAATCATGAAATAAAGGTCCTAATATGGACTCTTGAGGAACACCGGTCGTGAGACTCAACGGTAACGAATATTTTTCTTTAGTTTCAACTAGCTGGATACGCCCTGTGAGATAGTTCCTCATCATTAGGGATGCACTATTAGTGAAACCATTATTATGTGAAATTGCTAGATGGAGTTCATTAATGCGATCAAAGGCCTTCGAATGATCTAGTAATACAAAAATGCTTGATTTATTATTGTCAAGGGCAGCAAATGAATTATCCGTAACTTTCAAAAGTGTCGGAGTGCAACTGTGATTGGGCCTATACCCAGATTGATTCTTGGGTAGTAGATTGTGATTCTGTAGATTTCGATTCAGTAGATTTTCTCTCATTTGTCCATTCAAAATTATTTCAAATATTTTCGAGAGTGCAGGCAGTATACTAATGGACCTTAAATCTTTGAAGTTCTGAGCTGTTTTTATTTTAGGAAGAGGAAGTACGTGTGCGATTTTGCAGCAGTCAGGGAATATAGAATGTTCCATACAATAATTCACGAGAAAAATAAAAGGTGTACATCAAGAACAGACAGATTAGTGACAGACAGAAAGATTAAATGACAAGAATATTGGCAAGAAAGAGCAATGACAGGACAGGAAAGTTGAAGCATATGCTCTCATCAGGCAGTCTGAGGATAAATGCATCTCGAAGAGTTCGGTCAATATAAATCGCCCCTGCCTACCCGTATTGAAAGACAAAATGATATGTCAACTCTCAGATTTTCTGACAGAGTTTCAAAAAAAAACGCAAACAACGATAAGAATTGTGATAATTTGTATTTTTTTGATAGGCAATTGCGAGTTATACCAGAAGTTGTTGACTAATATAACGTGTTTCATTCAGAAGGATCTTTCTTCAATTGATTCAATTACCAGCAACTCATCGGAGTAGATGGGAAACTGGGAAGGAGGAATCCTGTAAATCTTTCAGGTGGTTGTCAAAAACCAAGTCGAAACGAATTCGATGAGAGAAACATTATTTCAACTACATCCATCCATTAGGAAAGAAGGCATTACGTTACATTATTCAAAACTCATCCCATCGACATTCAAATTCAAACAGAAAAACGAACGAGAATCGCCGACACGCTTTCCACTCCTCGAAATAATGGAAAATGGAAACTCTCCACCGAAAGCGATAACTCTACAGACGTTCCCTATTAAGGCGCCGAAGTAGGGACGGCCGTGATTCCTAATGTAATGGAATTATAATGGCCGAATAATATCATTCTGTTTCTGTAACGGATAATGGAGTGATGAAAGGCGTGTTTTCCGACGAGGTGATGGTTCAATTGCCCATTCACACTCACGCTAATGCTCGAGTGCATTACGACCGATATCGAAACGTTCGATTGTTATTGGTGTTTGATTGTGTTTATCCATCAAGAGTCATGTAGAGGCGATGAAGGGGCTAGAAGATAGAAGAAATCGATTTTCCAGAGGTGTAGATTCACTTATCCTAAGAATACGTTCGAACCTACACAGTAGATTACATACATGCCAGACAACAGATACTGCCCTGGAAAACACCAAGGAGGGCGTTGTATCTGCCAGATGTCAGTGCAGGATTATTCACAAAAGTCACTCAAGTAGCACATGATAGCCCAAATTCAGATTTATTCAATCATTTATCAACGCTATCACCATCCACAAAGAAATTTAATATAATTTTCATCATGTTGCTGAGGCGTGTTTTGCCAAATGATACTTCAAAATTACCATCCCAGTAGGGGATGCAATGAAACACCACTAACAAGTTACCCAGCTAGGTCAGTGGTCGTAGGTTCGATATAAAAAAAAGTTGTTTTTTTATTGCGCCACTTAATTTCGACCAGAAAAAAAGTAAAACTATAATTTATCTCAAATGTAACTAATGAAGATATCTGGGAAGAAGATTCAGTTTCAGCACAGAGGAAATATCAGTGAAGGAAGAAATATTTTAATAACGGGTATATTGGTAATTAAAAAAAAACAACACAAAAGTACAAGATGCCCTGACACAATCTTAAATTCACTCTTCTCCGGCTCAACTCCCAATGGTATGGGAGAAGTAATTATCAAAGCTACTTTACGAATGCACTATAACGGTACAACAATACGGAGCGTTCAAAGCTATGATGATGATAACACTATCGGTTAAGTATCTATCGGGGATGCTGATTCATGAAGTCACTTTCGAGTCCCTAAATAATGATAATAATAGTACTTAATAGTTAGCAACAAAAAAATAAATATCTTAGCTGTTTGAACGCCCTCGGTCAGGTGTACTAGGGCTACGATGAGTGCAGCCAGCTCCGAAGAAGTCCAGGACGGGGTTCAGCCTGTTGTTGAGGCTGGGAGCTGCTCTCGCTCAAGAGACTACCACACCAGTATACGGAATGAATGACTGATATGTAGAGGTACCGGAATGGTTGGAAAGAAACAGATGACAAAACCAGACGAATAAACCAAGTAGGCGGATCTATTGGCATTCACAGTTGATGGTTAGCTGAAGAATGAACGTATTGTAAAAATATATCCGGTAGAAAAAATATAGTTGATATAACTAACTAACACTGGGGTGTTTCTATTGACAGATGGTTATCGACGGGTCCCAGTGTTGAAGAATCCAACAACAGAACGGTTCTGACGGAAGATGGCGGTGGAGATGGTCCAAACAAATGAATAATCAGGCCTTAAAATAAATACGATTCATGTAGGTAACCTCCTCTGGTAAAACATTACCTCTTACCGATGCTTATAAATCCGGCAAATTGTCGAAAGGATTTCTGCGTTTCAACGAAAATGTAGGTTTCAGACAACAACAAAACAACGTCAGAAATCACAATATCCGAAAATCTTGATATCACAGGACGGATGCAAAATTTACTGCAAGATAATTCGGATCACACACCACCCCATTCATCAAACTCCACAATCGAGACGAAAGATAATTGACACTTGTCACTATAAAAGGAAACAGATTTTGACAGCGATGACAGGTCGAATAAATTACCAGAGGTGACTCTCTACTTCCGCGGTCAGCAAAATAGTTGACTGTGAATAAACGCAGTTTCGAACGGAATACCTGCGGTATTTCTATGACCCAAATCCACCAAATCACAAAATAGCCAGAGAATTGACTATGTATCGCGCACAGATAAAGTTCTGAATTATAAACAACGTTCAGTGGCGTACACTATATATTTTCTTCATATTGAACCACGATGGAAAACAAGTTGACTTTGAGTAGGATAAATACAAATTCAGGATGTTTCGCATCAAGTACCAAGTGAAACTGATGACAAACAAAATTCCAATTGCAGCAAGCAATGACGTGGTAGATTGTATTGCCCTAGTCGAAAGCATGTCTGGTAAAAATGGCTCAAATGTAAAACACTGTCGTTTTCATGGCTATCTCTTTTCACTGTTTTGAGTATTAATTGATTATCACAATACCATAATTCTTTGCTTGAAAGACGAATGCTAACGATCTGCATATAGCGATTGAATGAAAGAGATGTTACAAAGAGGGTGAGTTATTTCTTTGATCTTAAATTGATGACACATTGAAAATTGAACTCGAACGCGAGGCCAGCTATCAAAGTTTATATTGTAGTTTACCTGGTGTATTCGAAAAGGAATTGATTGCTGTATTGATAGAGGTTTATCAATCAAATCATGATAATTACTCCAGAATTGGAGTCGAAACGTCAAACACTCAAACTTCTCGCACACGGAATAATTACCAGAAGAACTATTTTCTATATTCCAGCATCCTGTCCATGAAAATATCCATTCCAACAAGCACTTTTTTGATTGAGAGAAGTATTTCCATGAAAATATCCATTTCAAAAAAACCTTTTTCCATTGAGAGTAGTAGAAATGAACCCAAAAACCAAGATGAATAAAAACCTTGGTGCGTTGACTGATATGCTTTTGTTCAGTCAATTCCTCTCGACCTGAGAAATCGAAGAGTGAACTTACATTCTTTGACGGTAGGTGGTGTTGAGGTGGTGAAACAAATGCTATTTTCTAAGGGTACATTTTCATCGAGGCGGCAGCTTACGAGTGATTTTCGATACCGATATCTCATTGGATAAACTCTTGTGGGATCTTTCGTTCACCAATAGAATTGTCAGTATACAAAATACGTGAGGTCAAGTTCATCTTATGAAAAGCTATTGATTTTTTTGAAATGTTCGACAGTTTGATTTGAATTCGAATGCATTCGAAAGTTCCTTCAATATTCAAAATCTTGTACCTAGTTCTTGTTTCTTTTCACGTTTTTCTTGTTTATATTCTTTTTAAGTTTTCATCGTTGCTGTTCTTATATTTGTTTGATTTTATAGTGATAGTTAGTTTTATTATGAACCGATTTACAAAGCTCAAAATAAAACGCTCGTGTAACGTGTAGGTATTACTTATCCCTCATATCATCGGCTCGTAATCACATTAAAATTGCATTCTTTTTAACACTATGAAGAAAAAAGTACTCACCTGTCTTCGGTTCCTCAGAAAGTAGAAAGATAAGATATCAATACTTTTCAGTCTCACTCACAACTATTGTTTCGGAAGATTTGAAATCACAATCACTGAGTTTTTGATTTATTTTTCATCAATTTGAAAGCAAAAGGAATACCTAAATAATCAGTCAAAATGTGATGACTAGATAATTTCTAGCATTTCGCGATAAAGCATGGAATTGCTTGCAAAACATGAGACCATGAAATAAACATAACCTATAAATCTATAAATAATCGAATGGCCGTCGAGCAGACGGATATCGGATATCATGGCATCGCAGATTAAATTAATATCACGTAAGGTACGCCTCTGCTGGCAAACTCTCGAAGGCATCTCTTCAGTTGAAATTGATCGAAAAATCAAGATAGCGAAAAGTCGAGAAAATTTGCTTACAATCTATTAGGTATAAGTCAACACACCAGGGTTTTTATTCATCTTTCCCAAAACGCAATCAGCGTTCTATTTCTCTTTATGTTGAACAACATTTTCAACTCCGAAAAATGAAACACTTCCCACCTCGGTACGTGATATATATGCACTATCATTTCGAAATTGATAAGAATATACATTCTATTCCGAATTCCACAAACGCATTGTCATTCGTATGCACCCTTTCACACATCCCCACAATCCCGTGCAACCTCGATTATAATTTCAGACAAGTAACCGTGTCATGAAAATGTATCTCGCATGTTTATTGTTCGGTTTTTCTCTTTGTATTTTCATTTCAACGCTGCGGTCTCCCACTTGCATTTCCTTTATCTTTCCGGTGGATTCTTTGAATTATAATGGGATGTGCGATACCGCTAGGTAGCTCGTAGCTGGGACTGCAAAAGATGGATTTTCTATGGTAATGTATACCCGGCCTGCTTCGATTAGCGAGGGATAAGATTCTCCTTTCGAGTGGAAAAATGGAAGTGTTTGTGGGATGGTAGGCGTAGAAGAGAGTGTGAATCGTCTGACTGTTTTTTCAGCAATGTGAAGAATCAGCTTGATAAATGACTGGAAACCCTGATAGAAAATTGAGTTCTGTCTGTCCTGGATAGCCTGGATGAGAAGGTAGATTTTTTCAATGATAGTCTGCAGTCCCTCTTTGAAAGTCATGCCCCTTTGAAAACGATTTCTAACTCATCATCTAAATTATCCCAACCGTGGTTCACCGACACCCTTCGAGAGATGAGAAAATTGAAAACAAATGCCTATCGGAAGTTTAAAAAAACTAAACGCGTAGCCCACAGGCAGTACTACTGTTCTTTGCGTAATATCTTTAACGTTGCTCTGCAATCTGAAAAGAAATCCTATTATCGACACATGCTGAACCTCCACCGTCATAATAGCAAAACCATGTGGTCACAACTCAAATCCTGGGATATTGGCAATAAGAATAAATCCGGCTGATCTTGGAATAAAAGATGCCAATATTCTGAATGACCATTTCATCGACTCAGTTCCCTCACTATCTTATCCAACTGACTATCTAGAGAGCTTTTACGAAAAAACTTTCTCATCAACATCGTTTGATTTTACCCCTATTAGTCCTGACTTGATAAAACAACTAATACTGAAACAGAAGCCCCATACTGAAGGGCCCGACAAAATATCTGCAAAAATGATCCAACTCTCAATTCACTTCTGACTCCTTCCTCTCACCCACATTATAAATGTCTCTCTTGAATCAGGATGTGTTCCTCAGCAGTGGAAAGGATCAGTCGTCAAACCTATACCCAAGAAACACTCTACAAAAGTGAATAGCCTTAATGAACTTCGTCCAATAGCTTTAACTTCGGTACCTCTCAAAATCGCTGAAAAAGCCTTACTCTTCCAAATTCAAGATTTTTTGGAAGAAGAACACATTCTACCCCCGGAACAGTCAGGCTTTCGTAAGGGACACAGTACTGTCTTAGCCTTATCTTCAATGGCTGATGACTTCATCAGGGCCCTAGGCAACCAAGAGGTAGTATCACTCATCTTATTGGACATGTCGAAGGCTTTTGATACAGTTAACCTAGATTGCTTAATAGCCAAACTTCATCATTATGGATTTAACGGTCGAATCCTGGACTGGTTCAGAGGATACCTCTACAATCGTTCCCAATTTGTTAGTGTCAATGACCATCAGGAAGTGCTCACTTCTGATGCACGAATTGTCAATAATGGCGTTCCGCAGGGTTCGGTACTCGCTCCCACTCTTTTTACCATATTTACTTCTGACTTGCAGCGCCAAGTGAAACATTGTGATTTACACATGTTTGCGGACGACTTCTCTTTGTACCTGAACTTTCAGCTTTGTCGAAAACCTGATTCCCTGATAAAAATAAACAATGATTTGTTATCTATTAAGAGGTGGACTGACAAAAATTCCTAACTTGTCAATCCCTCAAAAAGTCAGAATATTCTTATAGGTTCTTCCTTCAACCTGAATCGTCTGGGTGAATTTCCTGTACATATTGACAACGAGCCTATTCCCTATGTTGATGAAGCAAAATGTCTCGGCGTCATTTTCGACCAGCAGCTCAAATTCTCGAAACAATTAGGCGTCGTTGCAAGGAGAACCTATATGTGCCTAAAAAAATTATCTCCCTTCAAACGGGATCTGGACACCACTACCAAAAAAATTCTCTGCAATTCCCTCGTCCTTTCCCACACTAATTATGCTGACATAGTTTATGGTCCTTGTCTATCATATGAAGGGCGTGCAAGGCTGCAAAAAATGCAAAATCATTGCATACGTTTCATAACAGAAGTTTCCCCGCTAGCCCACATCACCCCGTACATCAGAGATCTACAACTCTTGAAACTCGATGAAACGCGCTTCGTCCACTTTGCCTGCTTCCTCAACAAGATCTCAGCTACTGAAGTACCTAGATACCTAGCATCAAAGATAATTCGTAGAGAGGAAACCCACAACAGATCGCTGAGGAACATACATATTCCTAACCATCGTTCTTCTCTTTTTGAAGGATCATTCTCCTACTTGGTGGCTTATTTGCTCAATAACTTGCCCGCAGAATTCCTGAATCTATCTGCTTTCACTTTGAAGAAGAATCCCAAACAGGCTATCTTGAATGGGCAGCTAAATATTGATTTTAGTAAATTTCAATTCTGTCAGTTTTGTCTGCATAATATGTTCTTACTTGTTCCTTGGGCTCAGTTTGTATCATTTTAAATGTTCTTAGTCCATTTGTGTGTAATTGTCAATTTTATGTATATTATGACACAATAAATGCTTTATTATTATTATTATTATTACCTTCCAAGATTGAGGATATTTGAATACCATCACAGTGCCAAAACCGAATCATTTTATCACAGAGCATATACGAGTGTGAGTGAGAAAAAATATACGCTTGGAAAACAAATTCAAAAAGGCCTTCCTGTTTCTCTCCCACAATGTTGATCAATCAATGATTCTTGAGAAAAATATCATATCAAGGATTCATCTCTGAAAAAGGTGGAAAATCAAAAGATGGGTAGGTAGAATAGCGTTCGTATAGAGTGATGGTTTTCTTCAGTAACTGCTCTCAGGAGTCAGGTGGGTCACCTTGATAAATTACTGAAAACTACAATGAAAAGTTGTGGAGATCAGTCATTGTAAATCGACTTGAGAACGTTAGATTGGGTTGAGGAACTCTGAATGCCACCACAATGCCAACAACTGAATGAATTCATGACTAAGCGTTCACAAAATATTGGCATATTCTATTGAGAATGTGACACAATTTTGGAAAAGGAAGCCAGAGAAGGCCTTCTCCCTCATAATGCTGATTCAACAATGATTGAAAAAAATAATCTTCAATAAGAAGTTCCTACCAAGAATCGATCTCGTCTGAAGCGGAATTTGCACAAAGTAAAAATAGGCAGTCGAGCTTTTCCACTTTTAGTTTATCGGCTAGTGAGAAAAGATTGCAACCTAAAGGATAATGGGTGGCCAGTCAAAAACCGGTGAAATCGTTTCAAAGCTTTAAAGCAACGAAATCAATGAATAAACACGATAGAAACATCGTACACATCAAAATTTCAGAGAGACATGATAATGTGACAATCAACTTGATACTTCACATCAACTTTGAAGAATTGTAACATAACGCCCCCTACCGAAAAAAATAACGAAACCTTCAAAAGCATCGATTGTTTTTTTCGCCTAAGTCTTAACAAAATCTAATTAGTGGAACCACCAGGGTTTTCTAGGCATTTTAGTGATGGATAACAGTCACTGTCCTCTCGAAGAAGACAGGAATGGTAGTCACTCTCAAAATTGAGTTGGGAAAATCTGGACACCACTTCAATGCCAAAGATCGATTAAATGATTCATCCTACAGCGTTCACGAAGTTTTGGGCCATTATATTCGATAGTGAGTGTAAAAGAAGTCTTCGCTTGGAAAACAAAGTTTGAAAAGGCCGACGCATGCATCTCTCACAATGTTATTCCACCAGAGATCAAGAGCTGATCCATAGAAAGAATTTCCATAGTAAAAAGTTGTGGAGATCAATCACTGTCAGTGAACTGACTGAGAGAATGGGAATATTTTTATTTCATTATTGTTTTTTTTTGGATATATGCTTTCAGGAGTCGGGAAAATCAGTTTCATTAATGACTGGATGTCACAGTAAGCAGTTTGAATTGGAATACAACTTCGATACCAAAGAATGATCTCATTATAAAGCGTTCATTGATGCTCGTGCTGAAACATCTTTCTGTGAGATACGAAAACGAATTTCACTCACTTTCATATTGAACACAATAATGGTATTTTTGTTTTTTTCAATCAGTATGTACATAGACCGGGCAATAATGGCAGATTTTTGGATACATTTTCTACAAACTGTCTTCTAGAGAAAGGATATTTCAAGCTGAAACAAATCATAACCTGTCGAAAAAATGTACATAATACACCATGTTGAACTCAGAATTCTCATTTGTTGGAACTTCCGGAGATAGTATGCCCTCTGAATTTCTCACGATGAAATCACTCCAAGTTGTATTGGGCATACTGACAGTTGGTTTTCATATAATTTTTTGCAATATATTCATGAAAATCGTGAGTCACTTTGTATCATTTGAAACAGTATGCCTTCATGATTTTTGTACTTTGAGCGATGCTGTTATTTGTGACACATGCAAGGCAGTCTGTGAAAATGGCCCCTCCCGAATCTCCATTGAACTCAACCAACAGAAATTCTGGATTCCACTTGAAGTATCAAGCAGCGCGTGAATTTTGTGCATATTGCGATTTGTTCAACCTTTAATTGATTTTCCCTTCGGAGGCTGACTGTAAATAATGTCAAAAAAATATGTCAATGCTGCTAGGCCCAACAGTTGCAATAATAGAGAAAAGTGGTAAATATTAGTGAAGAAAAAAAAATAGTCAAAAAAGTGTGCTAATTTTATACAAGGTAATAAATGGCTCGTTCGATTTTTTTGCTTCTCTTTCAAGATTGATGATTTTCCATTAACTTTTTGACATCTTCTCCGAGTTGTAAATATAATTCGCTGATTATGATAATTTTGCTTTTCAGGAGTGGAATAGTAAAATCCTTGAGGATTTTTCGACATTTTCTTTGTTCTGTATCAAATTAACGTAATCAACGTCCCATTCTTGAATATTTCTCGAAAATCAAGTAATATGCAAAAATCAATAGGCCAACAGAATAGACCCGAATATACTATTTCCATTCAAATCTGGAGATGAAAATTGAATTCAATCATTCGGAATGGGCATGAATTCTGGCACAATGAATATTTTCACTTCATTTATTATTTCAAAACCACCAATGGTGTTGTTTATACGATGATCTACAAATGAGTTCGGTTTTTATCGAAACTTATTGGATAACGTCACAACTGGAATGTTTCATAATAATTACGTTAAAATAACAAAGGCTTTCAATGCAGTTCACAATCATTTTTCCGTGTCCGGTAATCAGATTACTGTTATTGAATTTCTATTAGACGTAAATAACATATTAGCATTTATTGGGTTTCCATCGTCCAATTTCAGGAAACACGTCGGAATACTCTCAATAATTATTTCCAGTTATTCCATTGTGAAAATATTTGCATTATGTTGAATAAATAAAGGCACCAGTACCTCATGGGTATTATGGATATTATTGGAAGACTGAAATACAATAATACAGTGTTATCATTCGATACTTCACAGTTTTTTCGTTATGGTATATGAAAGCATTCAATGAAGCTTCATGATATTCCTATGTTGAAGAAATATTCAACACATGAAGAGGAGATTCTTCGAAATGATAACATAACAAAAAAATGCTTATACAATTTCTTGTAATATTTTCACTATATCACTATATCAACAATATACCCAATAGTACTTATTCTCAAAAGCAGCTCAGATATAATATATTTTCGTGAATGGTCGATGAGTCAAGAATTAATAGTGATTTATAGTAGTAATGTGTTTTGTTGAAAATGAGTCACGCCAGAAAGATTCATATAAATTTTCAAGTGACTTAGGAAACATAACACACGAGTGGCATACCAAGTTTTATCAACACATGCTAGTCATGACTTATTAATGTCTCTTTGGATGAGTGTACTATCAAATAACACACTAGTGTGTTATTTGATAGTTCATTCATCTTATAATTCTCTCAATATACTCGTGAGCAAGAAAAAACTGCCAGGAATAATTCAAGTACGCGTGGTATTCGGTAAGAAAATTTCAGACTCCACTTACCTACCAACCTCCACTCTGAACAAACTAATCGTTAAATCTTATCACAAGGACGACTTGGACATCTGGTTGTCTCTTAGTTAAGAAATGAGCACTCAGAATAACTACAGTAGTGATCCCGACTTCAACTACAGTGAATGAAACTCTAAATTTACATTCTTTCCAATTCGAAAAATAAAGAAATTCCCTGAGAACATGTAGGAAAATAAGTATCACGGGAATATATCGACGCCCTCAAAGGCAATGAAACAACATGGCCTCACAAGAACCGTACTCGAAACAATTAAGAATACATATCTTTCTTCTTTAAACTCAATAATAGTGGTAGTGGAAAGTCGAGTGGCTCGTTAATAAAGATGTGACTCAATATTATTATTATATTTTCGTTAGGCTGCTGGATTTCTCTAGTGCCGATTTTGAACGTTACATTTTGTACACTTCTGCTCAAAGTATTCAAGAGCCATGTTATGTCAAACAAAATATTATCCTCTGCTTGTGTCAAATTTTTTTCACTATAAATATTTGTTGGCTACCCCTGCAGGAAAAAAATCCAATGAAATACCATGGTAACCCGAAACAAAATACGCATTCCATTGGTTGAAAACTGTGAAATTTTCAAATCATTTCACATCATCAAATTGACAGGTATCTGTTTACTTCGAAGGGCGATAATTAAACGCAGGTTAGGTTAGGAACAACAGTTCTCCAGCTCACAATTTTTTAATTCACACCGATTATATTAGACTTCAATATATTTTGACGATATTTTTTGATATCAAATCATCATTTTTACCCTCACTTAATTTCAGCTCCTGTCCTCCTCTGCTTTGCGTCGAGAGGCCTCGACCTAAAATCTAACACTTTTTCCCCTGTATAATAAATGAACATTCAATGTTCTCATATGAAGTGAAATACTTTCAAATCGTCGCAAATGCCGAGATAATTAATGCACTTTGAACTAGAAAATAGCCATTTATTCTGCTAGATATAACAACGATTTTCTAACTCTTCTGTTTTTGTTGCAGGTACGTTAGAAGAATATATCCTAGCCAATTTCGAGTAACTCCAGTGATTGTGAGTATGAAACTGACGGTTTCCTTGATTCTTGGAATCAACTTACTTGATATGTCTCAATATTAACGCAACGCGGTGAAAATAGTTGCTTTTTGACAAACGGTTGTTGGACATCGTTGCAACAGTGAGGGCAACATTTCGTAGGAAAAGAAACTAGAGCAAGCACTAATATCTTTGTAAACTTATCATTTTTTTATGAATTCGTAGATAGGCTTGGAAAGTTATTAATCACTTATACGATGTTTTGACATTATTTGTAGAAAAAATCAGAATTTTGTGGTTTCTATTCTAAACAGTTTTTCCGGGAGATTTTTCTGGTTGAATCATTTTTATTCAACAGCGAATTCACAACAAACTCAAAAACTCCATCAAAGTCCTAGTACTTACTTTGATAATAAAGAGTAACTGAGAAAAATATACACGCTAACACAATCAATAAATCGTTTTTAGAATTCAGTATCACAACTCTTCTTCGGGTTTGAACGCTTTCTTTCTTTGGAATTTCTTCCCGACGTTTCGCTAGCGAGAGTGGCTAGCTTCTTCAGAGGCTCACTCACATTGACTATTATTCCTATGACTGGACATTTCGATTTCGTAAGGCGTATTTATATTGATGCAGGTAGTCTGGAGTTTTAATAACTTCGGTCGGATTCGGAGAATAATCATCAGTAACAGTTGCAGCACTACTTGCCGTGATTTTATTAGTTTTTCTTGATTCAAAGTAATTTTGAAGTAATTAACACTCCAGACAACCTGCATCAATATAAATACGCCTCACAAAATCGAAATGTCCAGTCATCGGAATAATAGTCAAGATCGAGCCTTTGAAGAAGCTAGCCACTCGCGTTAGCGAAACGTCCAGAAGAAATTCCAAAGAACGACGGCATTCAAACCCGAAGGAATGTAGTGATACTATAAACCTCGTCCGCGAAAGCCTTAACAATTTGTCGTTTTTAGAATGTTACCAATTTTTCATAATGTGACAGAAGCTGTTATCACCACTTTAGCTTTCACTCCGAAGTCCAACTCCGGTTCTCATCTGGAAATTTTCCTGATTTCCTCCAGAACTAGGAATAGAATCCGTGTTTTCTGTTATTGCACAAATGATAACCGCGGATGCGGAAAATCGGAGTCATATGATCCCACACGCTACGTGAGATATGGGGAAAACACCCGCTGTATACATCTTTCCCGTGCAGATTTTCATTTCGATCCAATAAGGTGGCCCCTTATGGGCGCCACAGCGGAAATGTAACTGCGACATTTTCCGAATGAGACATCTATTACCCAGAATATACATTTTGCTTCGGGTGTTTCCCGATGATGATATGCATTTTAATCCAGTCATTCTAGTTAAAAGAGGTGGTCAACCTCGGAATGAGGAATGAAGAGCTGGAAATTCGTTTACGTCTTCATTTTTGCAATCTGAAAGATTTTTCGAAAGTCTTATAGGGTGTCATGTCTGCGTCATAAGTTATTCGAGATCGAAGGTCACAAAAATCGGTTGTTCGCGCGATTATTCTGGTTTCTATCGCTTCAATGATATTAACATCTGTTATAAATTGTAATGCATTATTGTATTTCTCGAACATCATGAGCTCAATAGTTATTGATATAGAAATCGAAGAGCGCTCAACGATCAGCCATACATACTATACTGCAAGGTCAACTGTGAAACTCTGTGAAAGATACTTTGCATGAAGTGATTGAATTATTTTTAATTGATTATTTATTACATATTTTCAAATGAACAATGACATTAATATATTTGGTGTGGAAGATGAAACTTTTTGTAGAGATCAATTACCATAACACCAAACTGATGTTATTTGCAATCGACGCGTGTACTGCTAACAACTTTAGCATCTTCAGGAGCAGTAAACTGATACTAAATCTGAAGACTAGAAAATCAGAAGACTAGAGTTAGCTTTATATGAAAGTTACAATCTATGGCAGGGCAAAAATCAGCTGCAAAGTTTTCTGGTTTGACTTCATCTGTTTACTACTAATTATTCTGATTTATTTCTCAGCAATATACTGAATGGCAGGTTTAAAAGAACATACCCTTTGTCACCACTTATACTGTTTTAACACTTTGCTATTTCTAGACTCTCGAATGCATCGAGTAGCCTTGTATCATGCCCATGCCTAATGAGTTTCATGTTGCTCTCCCCAGAACTGGGGTCATTGCTCAGAGCATGTTGGGTAACACTGGACTTTTCTACCCTTCCGTATCTCATGTGTGCATAATGCAAACATTGATAAATCCTCAGAAATTTAATAACAGATTTCTCAAGCTTGTTGCTTGTTGGAAACAGACCTCCGCCTAAATCATCATTTCTCTCCTCATTCAGAATCAAAACTAACACCAATCTTTCCAGTGAACAATCTGTCTGGCTAAAGTATTTCATCGCGGTATACCAAGTTCTCTGTTATATCGTTTTTTTTTCGTTCTAACACACAAGAAAAAAAGATATAATAATTTTTTGTACTCCCTCAGGTTGAAATACAGGCCATTTATAATCATTATCGTTATTATTGCCTTTTCGGGCTTATGATTTTTCTGATATTATTCAAGGAACTAGGCTTTCTATGCGTCTTGTTCCCACCCGTACGCCAATAAGGTGGGGGCTAATGGAGCGCCGCAGCGGAAATATAACTAAGTGCTGCGACATTTCCGGAATGAGACATCTCCTACAACGAAAGTACATTTGGCGGCCGCTCTTCTCGGCGATAATACGCGATTTCGGAGTGGTTTTCGGCCGCTCTCGCGTCCTCGGCCATTCTTCAAGATATTGCCGCGATGATTTAAGATTAGGCGAAATGGAGCGTGCCAGATTAGAATCCCCGTTCGTTTCGGGCTGAATGGGGGATTTATCTTTCCTGTCGTGTCACACGGCGGTGTGGAGAAGAACTCGTGCCAGCCGGAGTGGTGCGCATTTTTGCCGATTGTTACGTTGTTTTGTGAGGATTTTTTACACAAAAACGTACTTCCAATAAATCCAGTTTTGGATTTTCTTTACCCCTTCAATAAAAATTCTCTTTTAGAAAAAAAGTGTTTGCGATAAGTTCTGAATACAAACAGATTTGTTTCAGATATATACGTTTATTTCGGACATTCATAACATTTTTTTTAAATGCAGATTCACACGAAAGGGAAGCCCTGTGATGTTCAAAGAACACCGCGTGATTTAAGGAATAGGAGATACGAATTAACATCTACTTTGAATTTCTGAAGTTTGTAAGCCTCAGGAAAAACCTCTCTTGGCAAGGAGTTCCAAACCTTAGCTGTTCTATTGAAAAAAGATCCCTGAGCAAGAGAGATTCGACAGGTTTTCAAATTCACAACAAAGGGGTGGGAATTCTTTACCCTTCGAGTCATCCGTGTAGTTATTGCCAAGCGGGAAACGATTGATAACAATTCGGAAGAGCATCGACCGTGAAAGTATCTATAGAAGAGAGACAAGTCTCCGACCCTTCTACGATGTTCCAATGAAGTGAGCGAGTCTGTGAGCGAAGAATCACCAACAAGACGAATTGCCTTTCTCTGAATGGAATCGAGAAGCCTCAATGAATGTTTTGGTGCCGAAATCTACACATGAGAACTGTCTTCCATGACAAGTCGTATCTGAGCCTTGTAGATCAGTAGAAGCTGACGAGAAGCTTTTTTTAACTTGCTTCATCATCAAACTTTCAGTTTATATGAAAAAACGGTTTTTAGAAGACGACTATTGAATACTTCTTTGTGTGAATGTTATCAAAACATGCGAATAGAGAAAAACAATTTCATTTACCTCCGTAGCAACGAATGCTTATATACTTCGTTTAACCATCCTTTGCCGTTACGTCATAATCGGTGACGTATTCTGCTGTTTTACGTTTGTCTTATATTAGCTGACTGTTATTTTACACTCAAACTCAAAATTATTATTAGTATGTACCTAACTGCAGAATACATCGCATACACTCGTGTTCTTATTGCATGTTGATGTATGATATAAATCGATGATCCTCGAGCAGAAACATGTCCGGTATGAACTTTGATTTTGTAGTCTTTATCTGTTTCAATTCCACTGGTAGCTAGTTTTTGATTAGTTCTGGTAGATATTTCTGGAGCATCAGCAACACGCTATAGAATTCAATAAAATCAAATCAATGAAAACTTACATTTTGCATAACATAGGTATAGATAGAAACGTTATAGACTGCATTTAACGGTAAAAGCGGCACTCCAGCATCTCTTTCTCTTAAGTAGTCAATTAACTTCAAATTCAAGCTTTGCTCTTTCTCATTATACCGGAAAGGCATTTTGACAATGAAAAATTAACTGAAAAAGGCGAAAATGACCAGAAATAGTAAGCAAATCAAACTATGACAACTGAACTGTCAAAAATAACAAATAAAATTCACATCGACGTTAGACATACGTTAATGACGTCATAATTCCGTCTCATCCATTTCATGAATGATAGATAAAGTTGGACAACGTATGACGTAACGGCAAAGGATGGTTGAAGAAAGTATAACTAACGTGCAAACATAGCTTGACTTTTTATTATTCTTCTATCGTTGTGAAATGAAATTATGTCCAATTTTTGTCAGGATAATTGGCGTGACACGAGGAATACGGCAGCGGGTATATTCTGAATTATTACAATGTGAAGAACATTCCTGAGAATTCAACAATTCTTGACCAATGCAACACAAGTATTTTATCAGATATTTTTTTCCGCATGGGTAACCTTGAAGCGAATTATAGAGGACATTCTTTAACACAAGCAGAAAATAGTTTGTTTGACATAACATGTCACTCACCCACTTTGAGCAGAAGTTGAAATTCGGCACTAGAGAAATTTACCACAATAATGAAAATACAATATTAAACGACATCTTTTTTTTACGGTGGAAGGATATGTAATCTTCGTTGCTTTGAGTACGGATCTTGTGAGGCCTTGTTTGTTTCATTGCATTACTGGTTACTGTCCTTTCATGTCCTTGATATATTTCGGTGATACTTATTTTTCTCGATGTTCCGAATCAAGTGAAACTGAAAATTTAGTCTAGGTGGAAACAGGATCACTACTAAAATTATTTTAAGTGCTCATTGCTGAAATAATAGACTTACCAAATGTCCACGTCGTCATTATGATCAGATTTGAAGTATTATAGTTAGATAGAGGTGAATCATTTTCGTCTTTGTCGTCCATGTTCATTGAAATGTTTCACAAAAATTCCGGTAGGGGGCAGGAGCCGGTTGAAAATCTAGGTATGCAAATGAAGTTGGTACAATGAATAACTTTGACCAAATAATAATAATGATAATAACCGCTATTCATTCCCAAGGAACTACAGTTCATATATAGGGAATATGTATATAATACATTTATTAAAAAGCTCAATCAGGATGATTGTTTATTACTCGAAAATAAAAAAATGAAATAATTTTCCAAAAAATTTTTTCCAACAAATAACGCTTCATAGCAACTTTGAATTTGGTCATTTGAGAAAAACATTTTATTCCATTGGGTAATCCATTATATGTGATAACACCTTTATAGAAAATAGATTTTCTGGAAAATTCCGTCTTGAGATTTTTTGTTAACAAATTATTGAACTGCCTTGTTTTGTGGTTATGTACACTGTTAGATTCAAAACATTTCATAATAGAATGTTTCTTATTTGTCACAATAGAATGCAAAATATTACATATTTCCAGTTTATAAATAGAATTGATGTCGAGGAGACGATTTGGTTTATAAATATTCGATTCATTATGTTGAAGCTCACACAATAAACTGTATTTAATGTGACTGAACAAGGGAAATTCGATTCAAGTGTTGAATCTGTAATGTAATCCGAAGCCTATCTTGACGTCCTTTGGAAGGCTGAAACATGAATTTCCAATAATTCGTTTTAGTTCAATATGGTGTGAAATTTTCTCACCGAATACCACGCTTACCCGAATTATCCTTGGAAATGTTCTCTTGCTCACGAATATTTCCAGAAAATTATTATTCTTCCTCAAAAAATTCGTGAGCTTAAAAAAAATTCCAGAAATTGTTTAAGCACTGGTGGTATTACAAGTGAAAATATGTATTCAATGTAAACGAAAATTGCAATAATGAAGAAAGTTATTGAAGAACAACAGCAAGTTAGTCATGATTATCCGAAATAGTTTTTTTGCCAGATGAACAATGATGTGATGATTCTATTTCTGCTAAAACAATTGAGAAGCTCCATTTGGAAAAATAGGGGTGGCGGTAGGGGTGACTTTTTCAGGGTACAATCGAGAACAGAGTATTTTCAGTGTTTAATGCGGAAGCCCATTCGATGTTCGACACGATGTTCCATTTTTTATTATTCTATTTCTTCCAATAACTTAGAAAATTTTGGGACACCCTATATATGTGCTGACTAATAGAATGGAGTTTCATTTCAAATAAACTGCCTTCAATTAAATTTTCAAGGTAGATCGGAAATCTGCCCTTTCACACTTTTATAGAATTCAATATTAATTATAAATTTATCAGATCTTGGTGGTTACTAACCCAAAATAGTACCCTACCCTTCCCTACTCTAGTCTACCCTTCTTTTTTCTACTCTATACTACTCTACTCTCCTCTATACTACTTACTCTACTCTGATACTCTACACCACGAAAACTCAAAGTTGTCTCCAAGTTCATCTTTTTCATCGTTCTTCGCAAAGGAAAGATAGCATCATGAAGTCATCAAGTTACACTCAATAAAATTAACCCATCCTCATAAAATCACGTAAGATTTATTGGAGAGAAAGAAGAACAAAATACTTGAAATTGTTGTGTGAATTATGCCCACCAAGAACAAACTAATCACAATGGAACATAAACACTCAGCTGTGCGGAATTATTTCCCAGTAAATTTCCCGAAACGTCATACGGTAAAAATGACCGGACCGCTATAAAAAAAGGGGGAAACTAATACACAATTCCACGACCGCAATCGCTGTTTCTCCCTTTCGTTTCTTGTTTTACGTCCGGAATACCGGCAACATTAGAATCACAAGTGCCGAATTTCCGTTTAATTCGAGTATTTGTATACTGCGGCACTGCGGGAACGTCCATAGGACAGTGATTCCGTCGAGGAAACCTCTCACAAGTAATGACATGCTTTGAAATTCAAATGGATTGTCGTTTGCTGCGAAACATCACACAGCCCGGCAAAAAGTTTTCTACCGTTCCCCTCACTAAGTCGGAACTCGCGCGAGTATAGGATCAAGGAGGTCTCATCTTTCAACGTGCGATCCCTAGGACCATGCGTGAAGTCAGCTTTATCTACTTTCCGAAGTTCTGGGGGTTTTCATACAGTTTGCCTTATTGATATTTTATTCTAGTAGTAATTACGGTAAGAAAATTTTAATATTGGGTTGAAATGTTGGAACTACCCTCAAATTGCTATATGCAGAATTGAAGGTTTTCACAGATCTTCTCTCATGCGAAATTGTTTCTTCTGGTTTCATATCCGTTGATGGTTTTTACTGGGTTGTTCGACGTTTCAACTTCGCTTAAAAAAAAAGACCCGTGATAACCTCCAATTATACATTTCACTTGAAGGGACAGAATAACTTAGCGGTGAGTGAGAACAGACAATTGAAGTCAATGCGTTGTCTTGCTTGGTTATTCCATAGGGGGAAGGGGGGAGTATCCAGGACGGTATTGACATATATTTGTCTAACTATTCTTGATAATTACTTCAGAATGGGGATCGAAAGAAGTTGATGTGACTTCACGCTGAGGTCTCAATCTACCTACTCCCCAGATCTCTCACGAGTTCTTTCTGAGGTCTCAATTTGCCTGAGCGGGTAATAACTGAGATTGAGAAAGGTGGATGCTACGTCTCACCTAGTGTCGATACACGCAGCCCTAACTCAAAATACCATCATTAATGAATCCAGAAAAGTTGTTCTGCAATTATTGAACTACTTGATGTTGAACCTTATTTACCAATCATGCAAGAAACTATATATATCCACCCAACGCTGAAGCAATTCTAATCGAGTCCGCTTGTGGGGACCATTTCATCTTCGAAATAAAAAATATCTGTTGTTAATAAAAAGAAACTTTCAAGATACAGTTTCGTCATTCCACGTTTGAAGCAAATGATACGCAGAAAGAATACTCCCAGAAATCAACTCATCTGTTTCAAAATTCTCGATTCATAATAACACTGGCGTTCACTATATTGGTACAACTGACACATGTTGTGACACATCGATACCTTTCTCCATTCGTGGGTTATTCCAGTTGCTTCCTCAATATTCACAGGAAACAGGAACCTACCTCTTCGTTTAACTTTCAATCATTGTTGGACGGAACTAATCACTTCTAGATTTAAGGTGAAATTGCGTTGGTAACCTCAAAGTATATGACAGTAACTTCCTGCCTCAAAGACAGAGCTCTGAGCCTCATTCAGTGTCTGAAGCATGCACTGAAATGCCATATTATCAACAGGTGGTTTGTTGTGGCAAAATAACACATTTTTCGTTAAGCTTGTTTTTTATACTAACCGAACACTACTAGCAAAACCAAATATCCGCATCATCCTCCACACGTCTCGTTTTTTGGCTCTAATTCAATGCTTCTCCGTTTGGAATCCCTGTTTAATGGAATAAAACACATTGAAAAGTCACACAAACGTCAGTAGTCGAACCACTCGATGCATATGGCAGTACTATTCTAACTTTCGTGCCTGAAGCGTTGTGGAAAATGAAAGTCCCCCAAAACTGATCGTTTTGTCCACATAGCGCGCTGCAGTCGATTTCATCATCCCGACCACGTACTTTGCACGGCCCCAATACGCTCCACAATTTGAACTCCAACTGTATAACAGGAGAGGAGGGACTATGAAGAACACCGAAACAGAGTTCGCCAACTCCACTGATAAATTCACCAAAGTGGAACTCTCCTGAGTTGCACGTTGAAAGTTGACTTTACGACGAACAAGATGGCACTGCCTGGGAGGATAACTAGATGAGCGCTTGAATGTTCACAGGAATCTCGTTTCAGAAAGTCATAAAATATAATCCACCATCAGCTCATCTGGTATGTCATTTCTTTGTATCCTTTGTTGAGGATGGACAGAAAGTTTCTCATCAACAAGCGAGTATGCTTTATTGTGTTCTGCAGGCTCAAAAGAATTCCTTTGTCTCGATTTTCAAAAATGGAGGTTCTTTTGTATCATCTTCGAAATCTAATGAAAGATCTCAATTCTCGTCTATGCGAAAGTATCGTACTATGTCCCAAAAATTGAAGGAAAGAGTTCACACGTTTGAACCTCTATTCAAAAATCTAACGATTGATGTATACTTTCGATATAACATGTAGAGAATTTGAAGTGATCATTTGAAAATGAATTGCACCTGATGTTTTTATGTATTATATAGCGTTGTATATTTATAGTTTCCTGGTGAGATAGTAGCTAATCTGGAACATTTTTTGTTTGTCCATCATAATTTCCTCACATTTCTTATATGATTCGAAGGCAAAGGTGAATTTAATTACAACATGAATTCTCACCTCATGTTCTTTCATTGTACAACACTTGGTTATCCAAAAGATGAATTAGAAAACACTGAAGAGCTGAGAATATAAGAAATCAGTTGTCAAGATTGCAATAAGGAATACATTGGTCGAAGTTGACGAGCTTCATGAACTCGCTTCAAGGAACATCATGTACACATAAATTATGAAAGGGTAGAAAAGTCCAATGTAGCCCACCATGCTCTGGCTAATGATCATACAATTAGTGATCGAGTAAATGAGTAACCCCTTCCTTGTATTTGATTTCAATTTTCACATCCTGAAAATTCTGACCTTGTTAGCGGAACTTACGTCGAGTATTATCAGATTTGTATTGGGATAATTGTTCTCCAGAAAAAAAATCGAGATCAAGTTAGACAATGAGTTCTAATAACCAAGGACCTTCACAATAAATTTGTAAAGGTTCTTGTGAGCCAGGCCATGGACAAGCCCCTGGTCAATATAATCCACCAACACGCTCTGCCATTTTTCAGGAGTCATTCGTACTCTCGCCTACCATGAAACGCGTCACAATCATTATCCAATACAACAGAGAAATTTTCGGTTATAATTGCACGAGTGCATACAAATTACCGATAATTTAGCAAGAAAGCGTGATATCTAAAAATTGCAAGAGTTAATTTTCATATTTTGGTGAAAGTGCCCGAGTCCGAAGGACGAGGGCTTTTTTACAAAATATAAAAATAACCGAATGCAATTTGTATAAGATATCACGCTTGAATGCAAAATTATCTGGTCATTTTTTTGCACGAATATAATTTATTGGAATATTTCACGAATAAAGAAATTCTCAAGGAAATGTTATTTTTTATTCATTTATACTTTCCTCTATACCAAAACGCGAAATGTTTTTCTATTTTTGAAGTCTATCTGACATTTATATACTGACTATACTGACGTCTAGCGATACGGTTTCAAATGTGTTGTTATGGTGACTTGATACAATGCAATTACCGCTATAAGTTTTCGATACAATGCAATTACCGCTGTGAGTTTTCGATAATTGCATTGCTCTTATAAGACATTTTATATATGAGGGAAATATTCGAGATAAAATCTCTGCCTATCGGAGAACTGAACCCAGTCCTTTCTGATCGTTAAAGGAGACTTGAACTACTGAGCTGCATCCATGTGCACTTGGAGAAAAAACGTCAATATTTGCCGGACTATACAATGTTGGTTGGCAGCAGCGGGCCTTACAGGAAGATTGATTTCCACATGTCCTCCGATCGTGATTTCTGTGGCACTGTAGTCGTTCACCAAAGCGCGATCGGTCTTTGTTTTGTTTTATGACAATCGCGATAGAACAAAATGCGCATAATTATTATTCCCGCTCCCGACTCGCGGCCTTAATGTTTGGGGGAAGCCCCGAATCTGGGTCAGGAGGGTTGATGCTAGCGTTTAATTACACATTAATTGTGCCGTTTTCTTTTTTGATGTTCCGAACTCATCTGCCTCTCGTAGAGCTCTTAAATGGATTCAAAATATGAAGGAGAGGGTGAAAATTGAAGATTAATATAGAAAATATCAATAATTCAGCATCTGGATGGCCATTTTGTATTCATCCACGAAGAGAATCCTATCACAAAATTTGTAAAGGCTCCCGATTAACCTCATGGCGTAGGGTTTACAAAAACGCGCCACGTGATCCAGCAAAACACGCTTTGCGATTTTGAAACCTGTCTGAGATTTGTACGAGAAATTGTGCTAAATTTCATTTTTCAATTATTATTTTCATCTCAGCCAGTTGAAATCAAGTAGCAATTCGTTGCAATCCAAATCGAAGCGACTACACTACTGACAGTTCATCACCAATCACGTAGGTGAAATTTCTTCTGTTTTACCAACGTTGAGAGGTGTTAGTTCTCATCAGAGAAAATGCTTGATAACGGTGATTTCTCTGGTTGGTTACTATATTGTGGGATTTTCCCTATTCAGTTCACGAAACCGCTACAGGTTTCCACTACCAGATAGCTTCTTCAGACGTGTTATAGTATGCCTACTTTGATTGTTCCTGGTGTACTCGGAAAGAATCTGGTGACAGAATTGATCCTTCAGCTCGGTATTTGCAAATGTTTCAACGTAAATGAGTGTAAATGTGATATTGGCTTATGTAATTCGTTAGTTATTCAGTATTGGGGCAATTTTGATCATAAAAAAGTATCAAAAGCAACGCGTAATGTAGATGTTTTTTCCTTGCGAATGCACTTGATTCTGCTCGAATATATTTTTTCTTCCTTCGAGATTTTAAATATCGATATTTCCTGATTACAATAATCGTACATATTCTCTAAATCTTCATCTTTCATTGCCATTATGAGGGCATCAAGAAATCTCCCAATTTTGATTAACTACCAGTTTTGCAAAATGGATGTTTTTCATTCCTGAATGTTTTCTTCGACGAATTCTATTAATTTTGGGACACTAATGGATACTTTGTTCAATCGATACCCTTGACATAACTATGATTCATCAGTAGTAGCATCAAACCCCATCATCATAACGAAAAGTTAAAAAAAAAGTCATGTAACTTCAAAGTTCAGAATTCACTTTCTTGAAAGTATATTAGAGCAATCCCAAGAGCCTTCAGAAGAAAAATACTTTGAGATGATATATTCTCACCATCAGGCAACTCATTGCTTTGTCTTTGGCCCTTATATATTTCAAATGTCCCAGTGCTATTATCTGAAATAAGTATAGAAATTGTCTTTCTCAATTGCTGAAGGATGATGTTTTTTCACATTGTCACTCCAGTGTGATATTCTCTTTGGTCCAGGAACTGTACCCCTTAGTATCCTCGATGGAGGTCTCCACAGACAGGAAGGTCTCTACTATACCTATTTATGCTTTATAAGGCCTCTATCCCCCTTAAAATCCCCCACGAGGTCTCAAAAATCCTCAATAATTCTTCATGCGGTCTAAATACTTGTTTATTATTATTAATATTTGTTTTGATTCTCCTCTCCGACAGTCGTAGTAAACTCACATAGAGGAAGGAGTTCAACTAAGACCACGCCGCTGAAAATGGCTGCCGCAGATATAGCCGAAAGATCCGGAAGTCAAAATTCCAGTACACGGCCCTCAAGCCCGAAAAACCAGAGATGTAAAATCGGAAAACCTCATAAGAAAAGATTTTCAGATCAACCACTTTCCTAAAAATTTCATCAAATGGGAAATTTTTTAAACTGGGAAGTAACAGAAAACATTTCAGTTTTTTCTCTTTCAAAAGGAAAATTGAGTTTCATTGAATCATTTAATACAACATGAATGTTGACTCGTCATTGGAACTCCCAAAGCGGTAATGTTTTCTTTGACTTGTTATAGAGATATTTCATAATGTATCATGTAGCTTATCAATTGTATTTTATTCTTCGCTATTGTAGTATGTCAAGTTCAATTTCCAGGTTACTCTGACGATTCCTATAAAATTTGGATAATTATCTTCTTGTAGATGATTTAATTCAATTGAACCGTAACCACTGACCTGTCCCAAATATCCGAATGTATGTTTTGATGCTTACGATTATATTGAGATATGAGAGATTATAAAATTCTTGCAGTTTTCGTCGAGAGCTCCAAGACCATTGGGTCACTGAATCGAATCAGAGGCCAGATTCTATTTCAGGAATTCGATTATTGAATTCTTTAGAATATGCATATTTGTTTCGTAGTTTTCTGTGTTTGTAACCTACCACAATCCGAAATAAATAATTTCAATTACGAAAAGTTTCTACAAGAAATATTTGCATTCGAACAGAAATTTGCCTATAAGTTTTGAGAACGGATGCGGATTTAGTTTCCGAAACATTAACGATGAGTATTTTCATAATCAGTCGTCATTATTTTTTTGATAGGCAAAATTTGAGTTATACGAGAAGTTGCTAACTGATTGGACTTGTTCTCTCCAGAAAGAACTGTTTTTCAATAGACGCAGCAACTTTCTGGGGTCGATTGAAAATCTGCCCTTCAACACTTGTATATATTCCAATATCAATTCTTATTTTTTCAGATTGTGGTAGGTTACAAACCCATAAAACTACGGAACAAATATTGATCCACCACAAAATAATGACGTTCAAACAGTACATAAACAAGCATATATATTCAATACAGCGCCTGGTACAGTCACAGTCCGAGCTACTCGACAATCGAGTTCGTGAAATAGAATCTGGCCTCAGATCGTTGCTGCCTATGTCAATACAACTGTCACACCAGCTCTCAAGAGAATAAATAGTCAACAGATGACTCCAATCACCGAAATCAGATTAGTTTCTCCTTGTAATCACGATTCCCATTCCATACACTCCACCTAAATCAAGCACCTACCGACTCGAAGATAGTCGTCTTGCATCAGTCGCGAGTTAATAAAGCCATAGAACGGAGAACGAGGGGCGCACAAAGCCTCAAAAACCGCAAAAACCGCCTAACAATATGCCCGCAGTCGCTGGGATTGAGTCTAAAGCGGGACCGAGACAATGAACAGCTCCTACAAGCAGCGATACAATCTATCATACGGCTGCGTTCCACCTCCCTGCCTCTGAAAGACGTCCGTTCTATCTCGATTTCCGGGACGAGACGGTTCCCGCGATATCAACGAGCTTGATAATGTAGGCAAAATAGCTGAAAATTCGCAAAATAACAGAAAAAAATGCGAAGTTCTTGAAAAATACGTATTCTAATAGAGGAATTTCTGCTCTTTCAGATTCCGAAGAGTCCCGAGCTGTACGAAGTGAGCTCGACCCTACAACTCAGATATAAACCTCCTCTGTGCTTCCCATATGCGCAATGAGCCGCACGGGTCTAACAACATCTGCTTAATCTGCTTTTGCCAGTTTCGCTGCAGAGGCTATGCGTGAAGCATTGGGGAAAGTGAAAAAAAGTGAGCATGATTATTTTTCAAAGAATGCTCATAGCCAAAAAGCACGACGCAGATCTTTTGGAATATTTCGAATATGAACTTGCACCGTATCCGCTCTCTCTCTTCAACGAAACAAGCGGGATGAGGAAAACAAAAAAATCAGCTCTTTATGAGATGATTCAACCCATCGATGAAAATTTGCTGGGCCCCAGCAAAATGTATGTGATAGATGGCGGTTATTTGTTGCATCGAGTTTCATGGCAAATAAATAAAACGTATGGAGAAATTTGTGCTAGATACGTAAATCACGTGAAAAACAATTTTGGGAAAAACTCATGCATTGTCTTCGATGGTTACGGAAATGACAGAAGTACTAAAAAAGCTGAGCGACAACGACGATACTTCAACAATAAATCTGCGGAAATTTTATTTGATGGAAATATGATAGCTTCTGTTAACCGAGCAAAGTTTTTATCGAATGACAAAAATAAAATCCGATTAATTTCCATGTTGACAAACGCGTTCGAAAATGAAGGAATGCTTGCTAAGCAGGCGTCAGATGATGCGGATGTTCTCATAGTAAAAACCGCAATTGAAATGTCGAATACCGGAAAAACATATGTTGTTGGCGAGGATGTAGATCTTCTAATTTTGATAATTGCCCTAACTCCCGAAGACAGTGATATAATGCTCATGAAGCCAGGAACAAGAAAAGTTAAAAGGAAACTTTTTTCTTCGTCTGACATCCAGAAAAGTCACGAAGGTGTGCAAAAAACAATCCTTCTGGCTCATACTTTCAGTGGCTGCGATACAACGACCACAATATTCCAGAAAGGTGAATTGAAAATATTCAAACTACTACAGAAAGAAAAACACTTAGCCAGTGTGGTTACAATTTTCAATGACCCCGGATCAACACCTTCGCAAGTAAGAGAGGCCGGTGAAACCCTGTTTCATTTTGTATACGGCGCAATAAAAATGAAAATCTCACACTGAATGGTTACAGATTCAGTCAATTCAAAAAATCGTTGCAAAAACAGAAATCGAAGCTGGAACTATTACCACCGACTTCAGAGGCAGCCGCTCAACATTCATTCCGAGTGTTTCACCAAATTCAGACGTGGCTTGGAAATGCAAAGATCCCAGAAGAATAGGGATGGAGGGAAATTAATGGTATTCTACAACCAACGACAACACTTCTCGCACCAGCTCCGGAGTCAATATTACAATTGATTTCCTGTAACTGCACAACTGATTGCCACGCGAGATGTAGCTGTAAAAAAGCAGGGCTAAAATGCTCCTCAATATGCGGGAATTGCCAGGGAGTGCAATGTCTCAATGCGTACAGTTTTGAAAGTATCGCGGAGCCGGATGATGAAAATTTCGATTCTGATGACGTACACGAGGAGAATGATGCAGGCGATATTATTGAGGAGGATGATCCTGCTTATTCTGATGCTTTTTAGATGAAAAGTATGGTGATTAAATGTGGAAGTTTCAATGTATTTGCGGAAAATTAGTTTACCCCACTTTTTTCAATATATAAATATTTCAATATTTGCATTATCTGTACTATTTGTATTGAAATTTCTGTATTATTCATACCATTTCCACTCGTATTATCTGTAAAATTTGTAGCTGGATTATCTGTATTATTTGTAGTTGTATTTCTCAACTGAAACACTTAATCTGTCTTGTAATTGGGATTTATCCTGTTTAGACAATAAATGTATTTTTTTTTTTTTAATATGGCGGCTCGAGCACAACCTTTCCAACTCGGGACTCATCAATTCTTGGGAATATTATTATTTTTGAACATTCATGCAAAATTTCAGCAACTTCGCATTTTTTTCATTTATTTTAGCTAACTTGCCTGAATTATGATGAATCTTTTTGCGTGTGGCTCGTAGGCTCGATCGGGTTGACGAGTGGACTGACAGATTGCCTGATTGATTTGGGACAAGATGCATATATTCCTGGTACGATCTCTGATTCGATATTGTTTCGTCAAAAACTCTGGACACGATCAATCATATCCACGGAACTTACTGCGATTTCCAGTAGATGGTGCAAGAATCGAATTCTGTCATATTTTGACATTTTCATTCAA
The DNA here is from genome assembly GCA_032362365.1 of Zygogramma bicolorata. Taxonomy (NCBI): domain Eukaryota; kingdom Metazoa; phylum Arthropoda; class Insecta; order Coleoptera; family Chrysomelidae; genus Zygogramma; species Zygogramma bicolorata. The sequence goes on along the minus strand of JAVJAQ010003124.1, from coordinate 2,261,263 downwards.
GTTCATTGAAATTTTGCTCGAAGTTCTCCATGATTTCACTGTTCCTTTCAACTAGCTATTCGTCGTTTTCAGTTCAGTTCTCTATCCTAGTTTTCTTAGTTATTTGCCGTCGTTTATCTGCCGTTGCTTCTGTTGTTTTCCGTTTGTTTAGTGATTTATTTAAGTGTTGTTTTAAATAGTGTTTCATAAAAGATATCAATCGCTATTGTATCATTTATGGACGAAATAATCAATCATTGGTTGTTGATGGAGTATCATCTGATATTCTCCCAATAAATGCAGGTGTTCCACAAGGTTCAGTTCTGGCGCCCACTTTTTTTCTGCTTCATATCAATGATTTGCTCGAGAAAACATCTTTTTCAATACATAGTTTTGCGGACGACAGTACTCTTCATACCAGTTTTTCTTCCAGGGTCCCCATACCAGCTCGAGAAACAAAAATTCAAAGTAACATTCATGTCAATAAAATTAACGACGACTCGGCAAAAATAATAGAATGGGGTAGCATGAACTTGGTGGAATTTGATGCTACGAAAACCCAGGCATGTCTCTTCTCAAAAAAAGCCGATTTATCATCCTCAAATATTCAGATGTCAGGAGTAACTATTCTCACAAAATCAAGTATATCGATGCTAGGAATTACGAGCAGTGATAATCTCTCATGGAAAAACCATGTGAGATCGATGGCTAAAAGTGCTTCCCAGAAACTTGGATTTCTATTTCGTGCCAAGAAATACTTCACTTCTCGTCAGCTTCTAATGATCTACGAGGCTCAGATACGACCTGTCGTGGAATACAGTTCTCATGTGTGGAGTTCGGTCACTTCTTTGGAACGTCGTAGAAGGGTCAGAGACTTGTCTGTCTTCTATAGATACTTTCACGGTCGATGCTCTTTTGAATTGTTATCAGTCGTTCCACCCTTGGAAATAACTAGACGAGTGACTCGACGAGTACAGAATTCCCACCCCTTATTCGTTAATTTGGAAACCTGTCGAACCTCTCTTGCTAAGGGATTTTTTTTCAATAGAACAGCCGAGCTTTGGAACTCCTTGCCTAAAGAGGTTTTTCCTGAAGCTTACAAACTTCAGAAATTCAAAGTAAAAGTCAATTCGTATTTCCTGTCCCTTGATTCGCGCGGTGTTCTTTGAACATTACAGGCCTTCTCTTTCATGTGAATTTGCATATAAAAAAAATATATATCATATATATATTTTTTCAAGTTCCAGCATTAGTGACAATCGTTGTTACATGCCTAGTAAAAGGATGCAATAACAAATATTTCAAATCATAGAATGAAAGTTCAGTGTTTTCAAATACGGTCTTCTTGTGCAGCGCCATAATAGCCTGCACTACAGCACTCTTCCTGATGAATTGAAATTACTCAGGTTGATTTGAACTCTGGAGGGTCCAATTCATTTCGAATTGAACACTACAATGTTCAGTAAACTCTATATTGAAGCTTTTTTTTTTCCATGCAGTCCTCCTCTCACGTCGATACCGATATTACGAAGTATCTCATCAAATTATCTGAAAATTTTCAGCACCGAAAAGTGAGAATTTCTATGAATTTTGATATTAATTTCTCATAACATATATCGAGAATATAAAGCAAATGCATCTATCTGTAATATATGTATCCGGATGCAAATCTGTGTTTACCTCTAAACAAAAACAAACATAAAAAATTCTTAGGTAAGAACTTCTGCAATAATTTTTGACAGAAATCGTGTGGGTATCTTTATCCTTCATTATGTAGAGTGTTGAAGAAAGTAATATATATATATATCAGTGTTGAAGAAAGAAATATCAGATAAATCGGATTTCTTCGAGCAGAGACATGCCTGAGTTTGCCCAACATTGAATTTCACCAAGTTGATGTTATCCCATTCTATTATTTTCACCAAGTCATTGTTGCCCCTCTCAACCCTTGTTTCTCGTGCTTATTCAGACAACATACAGAGAAAATAATAAACATTCAGCTCGGTTTCAATAACTCATAAATGTCATTTATGTTCCACTCCGATTGCTAGTTTTGCTACTAGAAATTATTGTAGAGGTCAGTTATTTCGACACTATAAGTTTATGAAAATGTCGACGAGTTCATATACTTAAATGGACTGAGCCTGAGACCAATGTCAAAAAGGAATAGTAAGATGCAGTATTGACGAAAGGTCTGACAAACCAGTAAAAGTTGATTTCTATAAACTCGTGTTTTTAGAAATTATTAGTGGGGTTGATGGTTCTCGATGGAGAAGCGAGATCTATATATCTTATCTGGTTCGGTACTGACATAGTATGTCGTGTGAGTGTTAACTTGTTTTGTATACGTTGATGTATGCACGTTAGTCGGTATATGATAATCTCAATTCCGATTAGATGAAAACATTCTGAGAGATAAAGTCGTAACAGTGACAGAGCACTTGCAGAAAAAAAAAATTGGGTAGTTTGGGGCATGTAGCTATAGAGAAACTCCTTACCCTCCAGGCGTTAAAATATACTGAAATACATTTTTCGAGTTTCATCTCCACTGGAAATGATGAAAAACAAGCTTCTCAAAGAGAAATATCTGCCTGTTCTTGAAACGAACCCACGACCCCCGCCAACTCCCTCGCCACAAGCCATATTGCCTTTTGAGGAAAGATTGGATTTTTTTTTCGGGAAGTCCTGTAAAGAAGTGATGATTTCCGTGACAATCGTACGAACTTTTTAACAACAACTCACACTGTCTCTCAGCCCACCAATGAGGTTCCGGAACAATCACTTTCCTGTACGCTCCAGACCCGGAAAAATCCCCGTTTCCAATGTAAAGAAAGCTGGCGCGACGTCAATCTGTCGAGAGGAAGACGAGTCCGAGGGCGATAAATAGCAATTTGCGGCGAGTGGGAATTCGAGAGTATGGGCAAACATCGGTAATTGGAAGAGATACGGACAATGAAGGATATTAGTGGATCGGACGTTACGCAGCTCTGTCTCCGTGAATAGCCTGGCGCGTTCGACAAATTAACGAAGTCGAAGGGAGACCACGTTTCGACCTTTCGGTTGGGACGGCAACGCTATCTTATGGAAGAATGCTGTATCAAAAATATAGTCAGATAGTCAGATGTCGGAATGTATTGTATTATTAGGACCGTGCGCAAAATCAGCACTAAATTGTTTTGGAAATTTTTTAAGCTTTTGAGCATTTTGACTTGTCGATATGTACGAAACACCCTCAAAACCCACCAGAAACCTCGTAATAACTTGCATTCTACCTATAACTGAAGTACAAACATTCTAATATTGTATTACAATTTTGAAACAACTTTCAAAATGATATTTATATATATATATATATATATATATATATATATATATATATATATATATATATATATATATATATATATATATATATATATAGTATTGGGAGTTTTAGAGATGCAGTCAGTAAATTTTTCGTCGAAGAAAACTCTTTGTTACATTGTCAACCTTTTGATATAATAATATGATATATTATGATTACAAACTAACAAATACGGATGCACCAGTACTTCCGTCAAGTGAATTCCCCTTTATCGAAAGAGATTATGTCATTCATTTTTAATGATTTTTATGTATTATATATATATATATATATATATATGTGTGTGTGTTCATTCATCCTAACTTTCTAACTTTCATGCCAGGAACGTTGCTGAAAATGACTGTCTCCTTGAAACGTTCATTTGGTCGACATCTCGCGCTACAGTCGTTTTCAATATTTTGCACGGTCTTGATAACTGCATCGATTCATTTTTGTATTTTTTGACAGTGACTTTCGAGTAGGATGACTGCTGCTACAAATTATCAAAAATTCATAAAAAAATCACCCGAAGCCATTTCCTATTAGTACGGGGTTTCATAAGAATGAGTGTATTGTGTGAAACACATTATGGAGATATTCTATCATAAATTAGATACCAAGGCGGAATATGCATCATTTATCTCGAGAGAAATTTTTGTTCACGACTAGGTGATACTGGATAGTGCATATAACTCCATGAGAATAACTTGATTATATTTATAATTCCTCAGCGAAATGTATGAATGAATTCAGTTACTTTCTCGAAGCGTCAGTTCATCGTCAGTTTGTGATGGTGGTTCTGGTCCTATCGAATCGTGGGTTTGAAATGAAATCCTCAGAGTCTTCATGTACTCTCTTAAAATTTTGGGAAACTGCAACGATAGCCTCCAAATTATTTTTCCGGAAGGATTAAAAAATTAATAGGTATGAAAACAACGCGTTCAAGAATTTCTTTGATTATATTTTCGAATATGAATGGGAGAATAAAACAATGTTATGCACTTCAGGTATGAAAAGCACACTTTCAATCCCTGTTTTCATGGATTGAGGAGGCACTTCCAATTCCTAGGGATCGAAAATTCATTTTTATTTGCTAGGTAATGAAAATTAAATACCAATCCCTAGAAATTTTACTTGAAACAATGTTTGAAACGAGCGTCAAATTATTTTGTCGCCGCACTAACCTTTCTCTAAAGTTAACAGCTCGACACAGTTGTTACAATTGAGATACTTGCAAAAATCTAGTCAGAAACGATTATTTTCCGATATGAGTAATTTTTGACATAACCCTTCGCAACAGTGCCTCGTATAATTTTTTGTTGATTTCCATAGCACCGCACGTTGTACATTAAAACTCTCATTATACCTAGAGTGCTATTGAATCATCTTTTTTAATATGTTTTGCTCGTTTCCCAACTTTCACTTTCTATCCATCGACGTATTGTAACCTAGGGATGGAAAGTATGACTTTAATCCCTTGGTGTAAAATATACTTTCTAGCATAAAAAAGTGAGTAAATTAAATTTTTTCGAATGGATGTGATTCGAATCGTTTCACTGAACTGATCAGAGCTAGGTAACTTTTCCAATTCCTCACAAACACGAAACATTTCACATTCAGAATCCGCTTTCTCCACCGCCCGAACGTAATCGAGCTTTGATTACGCTATCCAGCATAAAACGCGCTGGACGTAGATGTTTATTCAACCAAGAAGCTGCTGCTAACACGAAATATCGCGCTTCCACCCCCACCTCTTCCCACTCCCGCATCCCCTTCCAGCGCACATCGCGAGAGAAGGGTAGTGACGTGGCGGTGCAGAACAAAACACGATCGTAGCGAGAAACAGTCTGACATCTAGTGTTCCACGGTCGTACGGTCGAGATATGAATATTCTAGGTAAGCCATGGACTTGCCTGCGGTCCCCAAAACAGTTTGGTTGAACTTGGTACGACTGATTTTTGATAAATACTATTTTTGTGTATCGTGTTGCTTACGTTTTTCTCTTTCTCTCTTTCTACAGTCTTTTTCTATTTGTCGTTCTGATGGTATGCTCGTTTTTTGTGTATTTCCTCTATTGATGCATGTTTACTTGGCCACTTCGGGTCTTGGAATTCTGGGTGTTTTATTGTGTTGTCTGTGTCTGTTCGTTTCCCAAGGGTTTCAAAAAGTGTCATTTAATCGATAACTTTTTTTTCGGTTTCTATCATAAATTGTGCTAACATATGTTTGTACTGGTCTAGAATATATCAAGTATTTCCTGTCAGAATTATTGTAACGATGATTCAATTTTGATTTCACAGCATATAGTAACGCACTATTTGGAGTTTTCTCAAAGAAGAATTGTAAATGGAATTCAAAAATGTATATCTCGGTGCATTCAAGTTGTGTATCGTGTCTAGAATATAATTTAACTGATCACCAGGAATTCGCCTTTCTTAATGAAAAAATACGTTTTTCATAATATCAAGAAAAGTATAAGTATTTTGCATTGAAAGAATTCCTGGACAGACGTTCATTTTCCAAGATATAGGTAGGTCAACAGAAATGTTTTCTGAACAAGATATTGCATGATGGTCTCGCATTGATCGAAAGTATGAGGTTTGAACCGCGTTTAGTTCAAATTGGGAGAGTAAAAGTTCAGAGGAAATATTATGGTGATATTTATATATTTTCAGGTTTAAAATTATTGATGACTTGAGTTATTTTATGAGAACTAATAAAATTCAGTAACATATCTTAGTGACCATTGAATATTCATCAATATTGAATATTTCTTATTGAAAATTCTTGACAATAGTTATCGGAGAATATCAGAGATTCCCTTCGTTTCCCTGGTTTCCAGACGCGATAAAATTTTGAATCTCCTGAAATTTTGAAATTGTTTCATTGCCCATCAAAAATATCGTGAACCAACATTTCATGAGTACCCGTTCTGGAAAATTTTTCGGCACTCTACTTATATCTGAGAATCAATATTTTTTCTGAAAAGACATGACTAGGGGGCTGGCTCTTCATCTCACAGAACTTTCCCCATTCCTGGAAGCAACTCTGACATTTTGCCACACATTTTCTTGATACTTGAAGGAATAAAAAAAAATAATCTTCACTTCTTGAGAGTAGGGTGAAATTCTAATGCAAATCAGTTAATTTTTCAGTTAAATTCAATGAAACGCCAGCCAATTGGTGGTATTCGACTCATATCATTGGCCAAAAGAATTCATAGTAATAGTATAGTATTGATTGGCTTTGATATTGTTTCTTTTCTCAGAGCAATTGTGTTAAATTCATAATGAATCGTTCTTGATACTCTTGGATTCATTCATCGAATCATCCTGACATCGAAATGAAAATAAAAAAAATATAACTGCACTTCATATATAGATAAACATTCATTGATTATTTGTAAATGTACCTTTATGCCATGAGGACGACGACCTCACAAAGCAGAGGGCCTCTGGCCTGAAGGTTTGTGAGTTAAGTTGCCCGAGGGAATATTCATCTGCTTATACCCAAGATCCATGCTGGGTGATCGCACGTTAAAAGGTAAGGCCTCGTTGATCCATTGCTCGCACAAGTTTCGACTTTTGAGGGTTGACGTTCGTCAGCTGGTTAACGGAACGAACAATTTTAGAACAATATGTATATATATATATATATATATATATATATATATATATATATATACACGAAGGTGAGTTTTATCGGGTGTTCAGTCGTTCACTTGGAGAAAAACTCTTCTTTACTCTACCAAGCTTTCAATAATTTTTATTATCTTTATCAAGGCTGAAATGTACAATAAATAGTCAAATAACTACATTTCAGCCAAAATTATCGAAAGCTTGGTAGAGTAAAGAAGAGTTTTTCTCCAAGTGAACGACTGAACACCCGATAAAACTCACCTTCGTATCTATTGACAGTCGAGAACTTTCTACACTATATATATATATACATATATATATATATATATATATATATATATATATATATATATATATATGCCCCGATACCTAACTGCAATATTATAGAGAAGCAAAATTGAATATTTTAGATATCGTATTTTTATGACTTTCGAGATTGAATTAAAAATTGCATCCACTTTCCCTTGGCTTCTTTTTTCGAGCCTTTCCGGAAATTTGTGATGGATAAGAATTCTCAGTAAAATGTGGCACTGACGTAGTTTATTTATCAATAGCCAAAACTAAGAGTTGATTTTGACACAATTTTGAATTATATCTTCCCGTTTTAACTTTCCTTCTCAGGAGAGGGTCCATCATATATATATATATATATATATATATATATATATATATATATATATATATATATGTATATATATATATAAAAATTCATATCAAGTAACAATCTCTTCCATCCTATTCTGCCATTAGTAAATTATTATTATTCCATTCAACCATGTGTGTAGCATTCATTTATAATATGTGTCCAGCTAATTTCGTCTCATCTATTTCTGGTTCTTCCAAGTTTCTTTATGTTCTGATGTTTTTATTCTCAATGGCCTTGATGTTTCATCAGTATAAATACTGCCACATACACATGGAATACACATAACTTTTTGAAATCTGTTCCGCATTTAAAGGTTTTTTCAGACCCAATTGGGATATAATCATGTTCTCTTTTTCGAAAATTGCTCTTGGTTCATTGAGTACAGATCAATGTTAGATGCCGCTTTTGATAATAGAAGTTAGCTATGAATATTGAATCCGGAGAAGGTTTTATCAAAATTAATACGGTATGGCTATTGATGAATTAATCGTACCAGTGCCACATTTCGACACTACTCACTGAAAATGCCAATCCATTACAAATTTTCAAACAGCTTCCGAATCGTCGTATTAGCATTTTATTATATATTCCTTCAAAATAATCTCGAAATTCATAAAAAAGCATACACAACTGACAAAACAGTCGGTCAAGTTTGCTTTTTTTTATATTGCAGGTACATATCGGGGGGATTTGCCTTAAAAACAGATATCAGAATTCAAAGCGAGGAGAGGACTAACCCAAAAAATGTATTTCACAATGCAGTACCCTATCAAGTAGTAACTGAGCAATGAAAATACAATAATAAACTCGTATGACATGAACGATATTTATCAGTATTGATAGCCTTGTCCAGTTGTTTTCTGCAGTTGTATCAATCGTGATTTTAACGCAACTCTACGATTAATTAAGCAAACAGTGTGTGATTTTGATCTATTTATTCTAATACGTTCATCGTTTCGCTCAATTAAACATTTACTGTTGTTATAAACGCCATGCTCAAACGATTCAGCATTAGTGCTGTATGCAAACGAACGGATGGGAACCAACAGATGTCTAGATAATTAGAAGTTGTCCGGGAGTCTGTGATTCCTTTTATGTCGGACTGTTTGTTGCTCCTAACACAATTACTATTGTTTCAAGATGGTTTTGTATGTTTGAGTTGCAACAGTAACGAACATGTTTATCGGGTACAAGCACTTCATCTGTTGTCCATTCCATTTGGAACAATAGCGTTCAGTTATGTATACGCGACATTGATCTGAATTTATAAGTGAAGACTTCAATGAAAAGAGTGAAGAACCAATCAGTGATGATAGTATCAACAGAAAACCGTTCACAAAGTTGATGTTGGGGAATTAATAAATTTGACGTGGAAGAAATGATGAAGTAGATAATCTCACTTTGGTGATGATATAGTATATTACGTTACTAATGTGGGAAGTGACCCATTTCACATGAGTGGGAGAATATTGTCAATCTCACGAGTGTGAAATGGCACTTTCCACACAAGTAATGTACACTATTTTTCCTACGACCACAGATTAATGAATAATTGCAGGAATTTTAATACATTTTCACTTTATTTTGAGAATTTGAGAAGTTTACAAATAAAAGTAATAATCGAACTGAATCACTGCCTAGAATAGTAGAAATTAAAAGTAATATCATTATTATTACAATCAGTAAATTGTAATGGACTTTGCAATAAGTTAGACAGATTTCTCTCTGTTATTTGTACACTATGTACAGTAATAGATTCGATGTCAAATTTCCGAAGAGGCGGAGTGACGGCTTTCGAAGTACTGCTGATGGCACCCATAATTTTATTGCCCATATTTAACCTGTTAGTAGCAGCATCGTCGATATATTCTTCTACGACTTTGGATGATTTCCAACCCCCCCGTCTTTTCAGAGAAGTCAGATCTCCTCTTGCTTCTACTAATATAGTAGCAGAAGAACATCGGAATGAGTGCCCCGTGTATTTTTCAGGATCTTTTAGATTTGAAACTGTTGCCACTACTCTAGGTATAGTTTCAATTTTGTTAATGCCCACTACTTGTTCTATGCATTTTTGGTCTCTATAATTGGGCATATTCATGCTATGAAAGTTTCCACTGATAGTGAACTTGCGACAGCATTTATTTTTTGTATTATCAATTTGAATGACACCCGCAGTCCCAAAATCTTCAATGTTATTTATACATAACTGGGTAACTTCTTGCTTGCGACATGCACCAGATATACCTATAACCAACTCAACCTAAAAAACCATAATGAAATAAATGTATAGACTTTGATTCAATACCAATGACTAAATACACAAATTTCTTGTTGCGTCAAAATTTTAGCTTTTTTCGGTTTATATCCGTCACTTTTCCATTTTAAAAATGCCTCGAGTTTACTATATTTGGAGATCAAATTTTAATGGAACACCCAATTATGTTCCAGGAATGAGCAACTCAATCAAAACTCTTTTGCAATCCTATTCCTACTCTCTACTGCCTAGAAAAAATTTCATTCGACAATACACATTATCGGAAACATTCCTGGCTTTATCGGCTTTATTGATCTTTTTCCATATATCTAAAGTCTTATATTTTCGTGTGGCTCGCATTTTGGACCAATTCCTTGCAGTCTGCGTTTGGAATGGAAAATACTTGAATCGGAAACAAATCATAATATGCAAAAAAATTAACGCGCTGCGTGGTATTTCATAGCAAACCCAGAATTAGTTCTTGATAGAACACACTGTATACTTCCAAAGAGTATGCCTCAAAAGTTTTCGTTATTCTCACGATTAGACCAATTCCAGTTGTAATTGGCGTTCTTGGAAAAGTTGGTTTTTATTGATTTTTTTTTCGCAATACATTCGGGGAATTCCTAAATCACACTGTATCATTTGAAACAGTATATCTTGATGGTCTTTTTTTCACTTTGATCGATGTTCTAATATGTAACAAATATAAAGCAGTCTGTAGAAGGCTTCCATCCATATTCTTGTTGAACTCAACAACGGGTCAACAATTATGGGTTTTACATGTACCACGACGCAGTGCGTATTATTTTTACAAACTACGATATATTTTATCTTCAATTACTTTCCTTTCCAAAGGCAGACTGTAAAAATTGGTCCAAAAATTCTGTCACTGCCGCTCGGTCTATATAGACTTATCTCACATCTCAATTGAAACTAGTATTATTTATTCACTGTAGGAATAATTATGATTTGTATTTCTGTCACCTCTTTTCCAAAATGTAAGGATGACAGTGCTGACAAATACATATTTTGTACATAGTATTCGTTTAAGGACATGTTTCAAAAAACGAAAATATACTGTTGAATCTACCAGATTTGTACCAAAACTCGCTCCTTCGCCAAAACCAGTTTAATCCGAAAGAAATTCTCATGGAATGAGCAATTTCGTATTAATTATCATTCATTTATGATTTTCATTTCTGATCAATCAATATCGTTCAATTGAGTTCTATATTGCTGTACATATCAATTATCATATTCATTTGAGACTCAAGTGAATAGAAGGGACGGGCTCCTCCGCCAAAATATATGCAATAGTCTTCCGCACAAATTCTAAATATTGGGTGTGTGCATTATTTAGACCTTGGCACCCTTTTCACGAATGATAGTCATTTTTATGTATCGTTCTCTTATGTTTTCCTGCCAAATCACCTTTCTCAGCTACATTCGTACCGACTTCTCACAACGGTTTTCACTTCATATCCATACAAGTATTTTTCGTTATTCATAACGAAAGATGAGGCATTATCCCAACAAATCACGAAAAAAATTTCTCACCAATATTATGAATAGTTCTTCCGCCATAACTGAACTCGTGACATTTATTATTGCCGTACAAAAAGTCCTGGAACAGGTCGATTTTAGAGTCCATATGTGGTATTATAGAAAATATTGTCACTCTATAGGTTCATACACATCGAAGTGGTTAGTGGAGTGGCATATATTCAAATGGCACACCCTATATACTAGTATTTTCATTGTCAGTACCGATTTCATATGTCGAGTACTTAAGGGCGCCTATTCGGTACAGAATAACGTACCAAAATCAGGATTTTACCCTCGTTTCAAGAAGTCATTTGCCAACGAATAATATATATTTCATAATATCCCTTATTCGAATATATTCCTCACTGACTTGAATGCATTTTGGATTTGAATCATTCACATTTCTTGTATCAATATTCACATTGAATACAGCACCTGAAGTCCGTCACCAATATTTAGATTTTATTCCTCCGCCATAATTGCAACTATTCCAAATTCAATATTCTGGCCGCCAATTTGGATTATGTTTCATGGTATAGGAATTCTTTCGCGAATGTGGTCGAATGATCGACTGATGAATTGCTACTATCATGTACTACTGCTCTCTGACTCTGATATCAAGATTACGTGCGTTTCATCCACGTATTGTGTAGGAAAAAGTGGTTCAAAGCACGGCGAGCCATCATGTAAGCAGGGTGGTAGTTGTTTCAGAGATGAACTCTTTTCCGATGATATTGAAAATCAATTATTTTTGATTCGTTAGAGTTATTACAATTTTTCTTTAGATCTGTATCCTCATATATCAACTTGCTTTCCATAAACACGATGACATTCGTGAAGATATTGAAATTCAACAATGTATTCTTCACGCAATCATGAAATCACCCAAAACTGATATCGAGAATTCAAATAGCACCCCCTGTCGTTTTGTGCATACAATTCATAGACTTTCGATTCTTTCTCTGACAACTTAACTCATGTATAAAATATCCCATAAGCCGGCGTGATTTCGTCCTTATGACAGCGAAAAAACTCTGCCCTAAGATTTTCAGCGACAAAACGGAACCTAACTCTTGAAAGTATGGTAACCAGAATTGTAAACAAATCTTTGACGGTGTCTTTGTCAATTTTCCACTTGCGTTGTCAGAAGAGTATATCTGCAGCGGGATTCTCATCTCTCGACTCGACAGCTGTCGTATCGACAAAATGAAATTTGCGATTCTCATGTTTCATATCGAGAAGTGAGTATCGACAACAAATGTCATTTTTACTCGTCATCTAATGAGCTGTCGAGAAGTCAATTTTGTGAGGTTTTGACTAGGTATTTGTGGTAATATTTGAAAACTGTCGTCATTTCGACCAAAAGAAGAACACATGCAAATGAAAAACGGAAAATGAAATCATTCCAAGAAAGCATCCTTGAGTTAATTTTTTCCCTTCTTGTTCTTGAAAATCTCATTCTATTGGGGCAGATATGCTCTTCGATTGCATTAGTGATTGTATATATCTGAAACACAAACATTATTTTTTGAGTTCAGAATAAGTATAGACGAAAAGACAGCTCTACTGATGTACACTTGTCTGGCTTACTCCCAAGTTGGAATTTTCACCAACTGCCCATTGATAGCAACCAGTCGCATAAAAGTGCAAAGCTACCACAATTTTTTGTTCTAGACTGACATCTCAGGATTCTATACCTACGTTCTGTAATATACCGCGCCAAAAGATTGCGCAAAACTGCAAACAAATCTGTTTATTCTGAATAGTTCCTGAAAACGGACCTCTGGAATTTCAACGACACTGAATTCTCGCCAAATTCATCGTCGACGATTTCCAAATAGTAAAATTTCATGTCGACGTGTAATTTCGCTGACAATTATCAACATCTATTTTATTATTTTCGTTAATATATTGATATTTTTCATTCAGGGCTCATCTGAAACAAACTCAAATGATACGTTGAAATGGCATGATTGTTATAACAAATGGTTCATTATTGGAATTAGGAAGATGTCGTCTGCTAAGACATACGTAACTCTCGACTAGTTATTCGACATGTGATGAGAATCATTCCACTCTCTATGTCGAGAAGACTGTCGAAAAGTGACAACCGGTCGATACATATCGAGTCGAGAGATAAGAATCCCGCTGCAGATCCGTGATGATGAAATATAAGAATTGTGTTTTTAACAATTGTACTTTTCCGTTGAATTGAATAAACCAAACTGTATTCATTAAATTGGCGTACCGAATCACACTCGAAGAATTCTTTGTCGAAGAAAACTTGACTCGAACTGCCAGAAAAAATCACTCGTCCTACGGACTCGTATTTTTTCAGAGGCAGTTTTTTTCGTTGAGTTGCCAGGCATTCTCATCGAAATGTCAAGTTAACTTCGACAAAAGAAAGCTCTCGTGTAATTATAAGTGAAAAAATCGAAGGAGTCTATCAAAACAACTACTTTCTTGCTTATAGAGCACAACAACTCTTGCTAGATTTCTATGCCAAGCTCACAAAAAATGACTCAATCAGATAGCATTCATAAGAAATTTCATCACTGATAATGAATGATGAATAACCAAGTAGAAAAAAATAAAATATGTTCGAATGAAATAAAAAGCAGGTAATTCGAAATAAAAGTAACAGACTTTTTATAAAATTCAATTACCCCATCACCAAACCGATATTTCTTGCACTCGACGCGCGTTTCACAATAATGTTCGTATCTTCTATAGACGACAATAATTGATACTGAAAATAAAACTTTAATGATACATTAGCGACGCGCGCAACTGAAACATCACGTAAATCATTATTCACGGGGTGTTTTCCGTTGAAGTAGTCTGGGTCACGATCACTGAATTCCTATTCGGACCTTTACCGCAGGTTTGCCATGAGCAAACAAGGGCCAGGTTTATCGAAATTCGTGTATGCATGCATATCTGACGGTGGAGCTGACCGCAGGTTCGGATCCCGTTCAGAACTTGCCGCATACTTCGGATGATCCGCTCGAAATTAGGGGGTGGCCAGTGGCGGTCGAATTCATCTCTTCCAAAGGGGGAATCATAGACAGACACATTTTTTGTTTTTTACTCCCACCCGTTAATATGCTCATTCCTTTATAGCTGCACGGATAAGCAGGCCATTTCAGTCAACTGAATCGTTATGATCTTATATTCACACAAGGTGGGATATGAATTCCACCAATCACAGAGACCATAATAATTGGTTACCAAGGACAACGTCACAATTCTGATCTATCTACCTACGAACACAAAATCCAAATGTATTCATATATGAAATATTTCTCAGTTTATTCAGCCAAGTTTCGATTGTCACCATTTTTCCTGTGGGATTGAAGGACTTACATCTACTCTTCACACTCAGATACGACCTGTCATGGAATACAGTTCTCATGTGTGGAGTTCGGCACCACAACATTCATTGTGGCTTCTCGATTCTATTCAGAGAAAGGCAATTCGTCTTGTTGGTGATTCTTGGCTCACAGACTCGCTCACTTCATTGGAACATCGTAGAAGGGTCGGAGATTTGTCTCTCTTCTATAGATACTTTCACGGTCAAGGCTCTCTGCGAATTGCTATCAATCGGCCCCCCCTTGGCAATATCTACACGGATGACTCGACGAGTACATAATTGCCACCCCTTTGTTGTGAATTTGGAAATCTGTGGAACCTCTCTTGCTCAGGGACCTTTTTCAATAGACCAGCTGAGCTTTGGAACTCCTTGCCAAAAGAGGTTTTTCCTGATGCTTACAAACTTCATAAATTCAAAGTGAATGTTTATTCGTATCTCCTGTCACTCGATTCACACGGTGTTCTTTGAACAATACAGGGCTCCCCTTTCGTGTGAATCTGCATATAAAAAAAAAAAATTACTGCAATTGTACATTTCAAATTGCTTGGTTGAGGCATACGTCCTTTGAGACGAATATGGATTTTATTTTCATCGTTCAAAAATGAATTCAATAAAGTTTCTTTCCTTTGAGTTTTTCATAAATATCGAAAACCCTCGGACGTTTGAGAACTCGCTTACAGCACCGTACTCAAACTTCGTCTTCGTGCAATATGGCCACCATATCCACTCCTGTTGTTCAAGCTACCATTGTGTAACGGAGAGAACATGAAATTCTATCTCTGTTGACAGGTAACAAAATACCACTTTTCACGAAATTACTTTTACCCCGGAGTTCCCACTTTTCTCCCAGATCTGCTTATATAGATACAGATGAGTAAAAGTAGCTCACAGAAAGCTCGAATTCAGACATTTTCTGACTGATAATGATACTCTTTATTTCAATATGATTTCAATATATTCGAGAATGATTAAATTCTGATGTATCAAGAAAACTATCGAATGAGGATAACACCGAAGTTATGCAGAAACTTATCGATTAATTGAAAATTGCCTATATAGTATATCAGGTTTCAAGAAAGGTGGACACATTTTACCGACTGACCACAAGTCTCCCACAACAATTTTCAATTGTTTATAGGAAGAGCGTATCAACTCCAATAACTGTCTGAGATCAGTAGTGCTTTAGGTTCGTGATGATTATAGCAGTTTTTGCACGATGCTAGCATTTTTCCTCTTTATCTTCATTTCTTCGTCTGATAAGTAAAAAGTCAAAAGTGACATTCGTATATTCTTGCCACCATTCTTCGCTATCCAATTTGCATTCATTATCAAAAATCAAGGTAACTACCGTAAACGCTGACATCATAAAGCTTCATTCACAAACGTTATCATTGAATTCAACATATTATAATGATGGAGACGTATTTAAGTAATTTAGTCGTCGGGAAGTGAAATACTTACCGGCGCCTTCGCCTATTAACCAGAATTGACGGCAAATACCTCAAATAATCCATAAAGCTGGATCGTGTCAAAATAAATGAAAGAACTGGTATTGGTAAAAACTACTCATCTTTGTCAACTTTAATTTTTCGAACAGCTTTGCTTACGTTCTCACAACCAATTGAAAATTATGATTCTTAAACTTAGTTCAGTTTCAGACCGCGGGCACTTGACGTCACATGCATTAGCCTGCTGGACAAACAAATCGTATTTCCATAAACAACAATGGTAACTTAATGAGATTATAATTGCAATTCTGAGATACAAAATGCATGAATATACCGTTGCCCATTTCAACTTGTCAGTACTTAAATCTGCTCTTCTAGTTGCTTGAATCCACAGCAAGAGAATTATTATTCTTTCTATTGTCGAAAATTGAAGGGAATCGATGGATTGAAATATCACAATCGCTCAAAATTGAGTAATTATCGGGAGTAATTACACAAGTGCTTCAAAATTACCGATAATTTTCCATGAAAGCATGTTGTCTAAAAACTGCATGAGTTTATTTTCATATTTTGTCAAAAGAGCCCGACTCTGAAGGAAGAGGACTCTTTTAGCAAAATATGAAAATAACCGAATGCAGTTTTTTTACTAACAACATGCTTGAATGGAAAATTATCAGGTTTATTTTGATGCACGAGTGTAATTCGGTAAAATATTTCCGGAGTTAAAACAACGACGTTTAAAATTCAGTATTTATGCCTGTCAAGATGACAAATGTACATTTCAACAATCGTTACTATAGATACACGGAACAAACGGCTATTTTTCGATACCTACCGGGTATTTACCAGCCAGAAATTGTCCCGCCGGTAATTTATCGCTGTAATTGATCGAAAATTTCCCGCTTCATATGGGATTTTTAACGTACGATGGAAATATTCGAGAAAAAATATTTTGAAATATGCACAATAAGCATTTGTAGATTCGTTTGTTCGTCCAGCAGGCTGGAATTATTTACTGTCGTCTGTCAGATATGCCCGCGTTCTATACTATACGTTGGAAATGGTGTCGAAAATGGAAGCTGATTCGATATCTCGAATGCATACAAAGATATGTATGGAAAATATATAATAATATCAAGAGATCTGTTATTCCTGAAAACTACTTGTCTTTGCGTTCCGGAATTCAAATCTCCTTCAGCTCTCAGAACAAGTTCAATATTCAGCTGTTTGAACTTGCTTCGGTGAAACTTTTTTAAATTCCGAATAGGTGCCAGAAACCGAATCAGATTTGGTACCTGGAATATAAACAAAGATAAGTAGTTGAATCCTTGATGAAAATCCATATTTAAAATATTCAGATTTCCACTATAATGGACTTTATGTTTGCTAAATATTCACATCATAGTGGAAATTTCACAGGATTCTTTGTAAGCATTCTTAAAGATTTGAGTAGGGTGATTTTTTTTCAACTATGCAACTTTCGGGTTATACAAGATGCAGGCCAATGATGACATAATCTTCATTCAGAAGCTTCAGTTTTCATAAGCTCAACTTTTCCGGGTAGACTAGGAGTGTATTTTTCAAGTCGTAAAGATTACAACATTGAATTTCTACTGTCATGTTCAAATGTCGATTCGAATTCTTCTCAACCCTTTTATGACACCATAACCCCCATGTACCCTCCCTCAGCTACGTGCATGTCAAAGCCATTCAATCTGTGTTTGATATTCTGGGTGAGCGGAAGAACAAAGGGATGACGAAGGTCTTCTAGAGATGTCGGAATATATCAACATTTGACTTTACCTCCCGAATGCTACAAATAGAGATTCTAAATATTTCCTTTTGTTCAGGATGTAGCCACTCAAATCAGTTCATCCGAGTTCCATTCATTTTATTTCATCTCAATGGGGTTTGTTGAAATTCTCGAGAGAAGGGAGAGACCTCAGTTTTTTTCGATTATTTACCACAATGTGGTTACGATAATAAAGATTTGTAATTAATTGTTGGGTAGTTGTTACGTCAGACTATGGAAAAATTGTTTATTCGTAAATATTGTTCGGATAAGAACGTTAAACATACAGAGGCTGTATACGTACATATCATTAATTTCAATTTCAGACAGTTCTGGCATAAAATTTCCTCACCGAATCTCCAGCGAGCTTTAATTGTTTTTTTTCAATGCTCTAAGGAGATCGTACACACTTGTTACCGGGCACCATTGATATATCTCATATATTTGCTCAGCATCTGCTGGAGTATATTCATAGTATATACTCAGGACGAACTTCACTCAATTGAAAAGCATGTGCTGAGATGTCCGTGGGATGGAGCTAATATATATACTGACTGACTAGTTGGGGAAAAGGGCGAATGATCTAAACATTGGGCAAAGGTTCAAATAAAAACTCATTGTCATTTGGTCGAGCGCTCGTAAATGTTTATTTCCTTTATCAAGACAATCTGAGAGGAGTGAAAAAAAAAAACAATTTTGAGACGAAACAATTTTTCAAAAGCGTAAAGTCGTGAGAACTTACAACTTGAGATTTTGAAAAAAAATCTCGCAACTATATATCACACATGAAGAACAATTTTTTTATGAACGTCAATTTCAATAGATTGGAAACACTTTCTTGACTTTTTCAAAATCTTGAGTTGTAAGTACTCACGACTTTACGTTTTTTACATATTGTTACGTCACAAAATTGTTTTTTCCACACCTCTCAGATTATCTTGATGAAGGAAATAAACATTTCCGAGAGCTCGAACAAATGACGAAGAGTTTTCTTTAATTCTTTGCCTATTGTTTATGTATTGACTGCATCGTCAAGATCATTCGCTCTTTATACATATATATATATATATATATATATATATATATATATATATATATATATTCAATTCACCGAGTTGATAACCAATTCAACCTTCATAATTGCAATATTTCATCATCAATTTAATATCAACTCATTTCTGATTTTTTTTTCCAACATTTTCTTCAGAAATTTGGTGAAAGCGATAATATCGGTAATTTTCCCACACATTAGTTATATTCATGGGAGCTTTTATAGAACATATTTTCTGTAACCCAACAAACATATAAAAATTTGATGGTTTGTTAACACACTGCAGCTCGTTGAGTTTATTTCGAAAGAACCATAAAGTTTTTTAATGGGTTATGAAACATGACCTGTCCACAAAAAAATTAACTATGCAGAAGGCGAGTTTTGTGAATTGAGTATTCTCGATATTCATATATATTTTATACTATACTATTAATTCATGATGCAGACTTTTAATGGGTCATTTCTGTAATATCTGTCAAATTATCTCTGGGTAACCCGGCATTAATGCATTACATTTTTAATGATTATTTCCCTCAATGCGAATAAACGATGAAACAGTTGAAGGCTAGACTGCTTTTACAGAGTTTTACAGCGATTATTTTTTTCACTTGTCAAAATGTGACGTTTTTGGCATTTCAACCAATAGTAGCGAGTTATTCTATGGTTATTCTAGCCAATCATTGGGTATTATACCGATAAAACTACCTGGTCCTTTCGATTGTTTCGATAAAACGTTGTTTACCTTTGATCTGTCAAAACTATAAGGTTTACCGCGTCGATTCTATTGAACTGGCTCATATTTATATAAATCATCATGGATGAAGAGTTACCTTATTATTAATAGTCATTCACTTTTCACTTTTCCAGCATAATAATAACATAACACATTTCAATGAACACTCAAACACGTAAATAGCTCATAACTCCAACTTTATGACAGATATAGCGAACGACCGACTCAAATATTTAAGGTTTCCTTAACTCAAATGAAGATGGCGTACAATTAGTTTTTATTAAATACAATTCATTTTTTTTATGTTCCTTCTGGCGCGATTTTCATTTCATAAGAACTTTGTACAATGAGAGGTGTGACGCCATCTCTTGGTATCGTCGGCAAGCATTATAATATTCAATGCGTAAGCATCATATCTCTTCTGGATCATAGAGGGCATACATCGTTGTTTGACATTTCACATTTGCAAAATTTTCACCTTCTATTCTCCGTCTTCTTATGTAAATGAAATACTGATCAATTGAATTGTTCTTCCTTCTATTTGTTCAAAAAATAATCTCTCCAAATACAACTCGTTCTTCAAATTTAATAAGATAAATTTTCATTTTCGAAACACTCAAACTTTTTTATTTTGAGGCAAAAGCATTCAAACAAACCGAATTAGACAAAATCACTCGTCCTACGGACTCGTGATTTTATCAATCGGTTTGTTTTCATACTTTTGCCAAATAAAAAAGTTTTTGTGGAAAATGAAAATTTATCGATTAAATTTGAAGGACTCGTGGTATTACCTTTGATTAAATGCACTAGACCTTTTAACCGATTAAAATGTTCGAAATAAACCGGGCGTTTGGATCACTTTTCAGGTACTATCTCTGGTACTATATTGTTCCTGTGTTCGATTTTGATGTTTCCTGAGTTTACATGTTTTCTGGAAATAATCTAAACATATATCCCTCCTTCACCAAGTTCAATCGACCAAAATGCGTGCATTTCCATGATTTTCAAAATTTTGCTTTCAATCGAATGCTTTCGTGTATAATAATTTAAAATAAAATCTCTCGACCTGCGGTCTCGGGATTTTATCAAATTATCATACACTCAAGTTATTTGCTAAGCAAAATTTCGAAAATCATGGAAGTGCAGCACAGATTTTAACCGATTAAACTTGGTGCACTCGGGATATAACCCCCGATTATTGACTTGAATACGTTTGATTCAACTGTGAAGAAATAATTATGAAAATCACATACAATGTATATCTCATCGACCTACTATTAGAATTTCGAAGTGCAGGACTGCATTTATGCGAGAAGGTTTTTCATAAAATCTCAGATACCACCAAATTAGGCCTTTTTGAATAATGCACCAATATACAAGGCACTGATTGAAAGCGTGGAGTATGGAAGTGAAGTTTTCTCAAATGATAACACATGAATTGTTTCCAATATTCGGATTTCGGAAGAAATAGCCCAAATCAACAGTTGTTTTTTTTTCATGATGAAGTTTAATGGAAGTAGTTTTTCCATTGACGAACAATCATTCGCAAGGACGGCATTTTCTCGGTATTGAGTGATACAGAACTCAAAACCAATTCTTTATCGAGTTTGTCAAAAGGAGCACGATAAAATACATTCAATGGGAGGAGTAACTTTGAAGGATACTTTTTGAAGATGCATTATAGGGCTACATGGCTATATACTAAGTACGACAGTTAAGCGAAGCAACCCGGTAGTAATTCTTATATTAATAACAAGCAGTTCGAATTAATCATCAATAAGGAATGAATATTTATATTGAAAATCGTTCTTTCAATTACAATCCATATTAGTTCAACATTGATTTTCGCACTCACGCTATATCTATATAGGACCAATCTGACATCGGGGTCCAACCAATATGATGTGCCACAGGCAAGATGAATAAAAACCCTGGTGCGTTAACCGATATGCTTTTGTTCAGCCAATTCCTTTCGACCTGAGAAATCGAAGAGTAAACTTACATTTTTTGATGGTAGGTGGTGTTGAGTTGGAGATACAAATGCGATTTTCTAAGGGTACATTTTCATTGAGGTGGCAGCTTACGAGTGATTTTCGATACCGTCGGTCTCATTGGATAAACTCTTGCGGAATCTTTCGTTCACCAATAGAATTATCAGTATACAAAATACGTAAGGTCAAGTTCGTCTAATAAAAAGCTATTGATTTTTTCGAAATGTTTGACAGTTCGATTTGAATTTGAATGCATTTGAAAGTTCCCTTAATATTCAAAATCTTGTACCTAGTTCTTGTTTCTTTTCACGTTTTTCTTGTTTATTTTTTCAAGTGTTTATCGTTGCTGCTCTTGTATTTGTTTGATTTCATAGTGATAGTTAGATTTATCATGAACCGATTTACAAAGCTCAAAATAAAACGCTTGTGTAACGTGTAGGTTTTACTTATTCCTCATATCATCGGCTCGTAATCACATTAGAATTGCATTTTTTTTAACACTATGAAGAAAAAAGTACCTACCTATCTTCGGTTCCTCAGAAAGTAGAAAGATGAGATATCAATACTTTCCAGTTTCACTAACAACTATTGTTTCGGAAGATTTAAAATCACATCACAATCACTGAGTTTTTGATTCATTTTTCATCAAATTGAAAGCAAAAGGAATACCTAATAATCAGTCAAAATGTGATGACTACATAATTTCTAGCATTTCGCGGGAAAGCAAGAAATTGTGTGCAAAACAGGAGACCATGAAATAAACATAACCTATAAATCTATAACTAATCGAATGGCCGTCAAGCAGACGGATATCATGGCATCACAGATTAAATTAAAATCACGTCAGGTGCGCCTCTCTCTCTGCTGGTAAACTCTCGAAGGCATCTCTTCAGTTGAAACTGATCAAAATCAAGATAGCGAAAAGTCGAGAAGATTTGCTTACAATCTATAAGGTATAAGTCAACACACCAGGGTTTTTATTCATCTTGGCCACATGGGATACCACGTTTATCCAGCTTATTTTGTTCTCTGTTTGGTTGGAATGCAAGAATTTTCACCTTACACATGGAACTTAATGGCTTCGTTCAGCGGTGCACAACCGTTGAGAATAATCACTAAACGTGTTGAGCCGCTGCTCAACGGTTGAGAGTGAGCAATGGTGCAGCGGTCCGTTCAGCCGAACAAGTTGACACATCACTCAACCGTTGAGCACGGCTGAACGAACCCATTGAGACCCGTCCTTTCATCGATAAAAAAACGAAGTAGTAATCACTACTAGAGAAATCAATAGACCCAATTTACCAAAATGGTTCAATAAAACAGTTCTCACAATGTAGACTAAATATTCCATCTCAGTGCACTGAACCCAGACGATTACAAATCTCCTACGTCAAGTGGATTTCAACAGTCGCAATCTCCAAATAACAACTCTTCGACTTGAAAGGAATACATAATAGAAGTGCCGTCTGGAGCCGACTGGAACAAAAATATATCAGAGCAGCGGAATGTTGAAATGGCATTTTGAACTACATACACAACGAAGTTCATACTCCCCAACTATCTGCGAGCATAGTTCCGAACAGTTTGTCCGCGCTTTGTGGTTTACTCTCTTCTCTTTGCACATCAGCGAGGCACAACTGGGTACACATTGTTCGGTTCAAGAGAATGTGGGTCGATGGCAAGGGGTTTTCGGGGCGCCCTTTTGTGAGTTGTTCCCGAATTTTTTGTGACATTAGAGTACATCGAGGGCACTGAGGAAGGGAAACTCGATAGATACCGTTTGTGGTCAGTTATTTATGTATTCATTCACGAAAAACTACAAGAATTCAGGGCTGTGACTGGTTTTAAAGACGATAAGCTACCAGTCATTACTCATGGAGTAGTTTGAATCCTCTCTCCTGAAGGTGGGATAATCAATGTTGAAGTAGATGAAATTATGGTTATTAGGACAATGTAAAATTCTGTTGAGAATTTGAAAACAGTTCATAATTACGATTATGATATCTCAAATAGAAAGGATATCTAGATTAGAGATTAGATTAGAAGGAAGGTCGAAGAACTGTTTGAACGTCATTATTTTGTGATGGATATATATTTGTACCACAGTCTGAGAAAATGAGGATTAATATTGGAATCTATACAAGTGCAGAAGGGCAGATTTTCCATCTATACCGAAAGGTATATTATTTCTTATTTTTTTTTGGCAGGAGAATTTGAGTTATACGAGAAGTTGCTGACTAATTGGACATGTTCTATCCAGGAACTTTTTTTCGATTGGCGCAGCAACTTTTTGGGGTAGATTGAAAATCTTCCATTCTACACTTGTATAGATTTCAATATTAATTCTACGGAACAAAGGTCAAGGAATTCATTGACCATGATAGTTCAGCTATTGAACGCAAGTTCAGTTGGGATAGTGATGTTTTTATTGATCTGAAGCATAATTCTTGGTGTTCATACGCATACTTCTCTTTATGTGTGCTCATTTTTTCGAAGCATAATACTGTGTTGAACTGTTACGAGCATGTTGATATAACCTATTAGAGTTCTGAATGAACTGTGGCTCAGTCAAAATTTTGAAGGACTGTGAGGAGAGATCCAAAGATCCTCTGTTGGTTAGGCACCAATTATCTGAATTGTTTATATCACTCTGCAATTCATGACTGCCACTTTCATTAATAATCAGCTTGTCGATTTTCGAATCGTCCGCAAATAGTCAAAAGTTGGAATACTCTATACGAAAACTGGTGTTTCGGCCAATCATACTGCCTTCCTGTGATAAAAAGATCTGACTCAGTCAAATCGACTTGAAATCGAGTTTATGTGAATGAGATTTGATATTTTCTCAGGGTATGCCGATTTTTTGCACTTTCACATTTCAGACCATATATTCTTTTTCTTATTTAGAAGTCATGTTCAGTCTTCATCATGCGATGTAAAACAAGAATATGAAAAACTAAATTTTGGCTTACTCTGCTCCTGAGCGAATAAAGAGGAAATGCAAAACTCTCGTAGGAGGATATGAAATATATTCATATATTAACTGATGACCTCAAGAGAATGTGTGATTGTATTTTTCTAAGAATGCTCATCTATTTTCATGTGCTCGATATTGAGCAAAAAGAAGGAAGAACTTCTGGGCTATTCACTATCCGTCGCGCCATATAAGCAGGGAAGTAGCTCTTTCAGATAGACTCTCTCTTCAATTTGTTGTCTGGAAAAAAATGTATATGGATGAAAAACACGTATCAATCAACAGACAGTGCTTGAAAATTTTTCTGATGTTGCATCTATTCGTCATAGCAGGTTTGTATTCCCTCTTTTTACTCGACAAGTTTTGTGTCCTCAGTGATTTCGAATATTCAGTTCCCAATGGAATGAAATCTTTATATCTAAATAGCAAGTTATTTCGTTATTACTACTTTTCTTCGGGTTTGAAGGCCGTCGTTCTTTGGAATTTCTTCCTGACGTTGCGCTAGCGCGAGTGGCTAGCTTCTTCAGAGGCTCACTCATCTTGACTGTTATTCCGATGACTGGACATTTCGATTTCGTAAGGGGTATTTATATTGATGCAGGTAATCTGGAGTGTTATTTACTTCTGTCGGATTCGGAGTATAATCATCAGTATCAGTTGCCGCACTACCTGTCGTGATTTTAATGGTTAATCTTGATTTTCTCAGAATGGGATTCCAAACCCGTTGAGACTCGATGCTTCTTTTTTTCTGTTGAAATTCTCCTTGTGTTTGTGGATCTCTATCGCCTCCTGTACCAGGCGGCTATGGTAACCCTGGTTGGGGGCAATCAGTTTCGCTTTTTCAAACAGAATCCTGTGGTTACCCTCACTGAGTTCGTGTTCCGCCACAGCCGACTTGTCATTTTGCCCTAGCCTGCAGTTTTTTTCATGCTCTTTGAGCCTTGTTCCTATGGATCTCTTGGTGGTACCGATGATTACATTCCCATAGGTGCACGATATGCTATAAACCCCTGCTGCTGACTGTGGGTCTCTTTTGTCTTTAGCCTACCTGAGACTTTGTTGGATCTTCTTGGTCGGTTTTAAAACCGTTTTTATGTTATATTTTCCCAGAACAAAGCCTTAACCATTTTGTCAGAAACTTATTTTCTGTTTATTGAAATGCTATCTTTCGAATTCGACCAAAAGAAGAAGGAGGTCTCTAAAAATGGGTACATCGTATAGCGAAGGGTGAACTGTGATAGTTTTGCTATATAATGTGCTCGTTGTTGGGAATATTTATTACCTATTTGGAATAATTATAATTTGCATCTTTCGGTCGATAAGAGTAGATTGCATTTTCCCCAATACCTGCTCTTCAAGATACCATTTCGAGAATAGACTTTTCAAATCAGACCTATGAGATATCAACTATTCAGTGAGAAAAGATATCTCTGCCAGTTATAATAGGAAGTGTTTTTGGGATTCTTTCTTTCCTTTCAAGTAATTCATCGTTTTGAATTGAAGTATAATATTCTAACCAACGCATCTGAAGATAATTTGAGCTGAAACTAGATCATTTTTCAGAAAACATCAAGCTCAAGAGTAGATTTTGGCGAATTCACTTCAGAAGACACCAATTGTGATCAATATTTCATTACAGGAAATAATGAAATCTCATAGAGCGAATCCAAACATGTCTGGTGCCTACATTTTTCCGTATTTTTCCTTGGCAATTCCCGTCGAATGGAAGTTAGTTGGTCACCAGTCGACTAGAGAAGGACACGTAATTTTTGGTCGTGATGAATATTAATTTGAAACAGTCGGGATCAACCCCTACCGTTTCAAATATGCATCATGCTCTCCATCGATTGATTTTCCAACAACATATTCCAATGAAATAGATCTATAGTAACAAGATATGATTTTCTTCCTCTTCAGTGGAAATAGTTGAACAGTGGCTTTTTCTTGGCCTAGCCAAAATATCTTCGAATTCCGGTCGATACAAAATACCAGTCAAAAAGTGTAGGCCTTCTCGGCTGTAGAAGTGGTTAATAGCTAGAGGTTTGTTAGGTCTACAAGCTTTTGGACATGACGTTTCGTCCGCAACTGCGGAAGATATTATTGAATGCGATGTGGCAATGACAGAATTTTTTCTTTTATCATAGGCAAATCCCTGTATTTCGAAGTGCCATGTTCTGTTAGTGTTCATAATATGTTCCTTGCAATTGGAGTATGGTATTCTGAAATGGCTTATTCCGATATTTCTCTTTGGCCATAGTGGAATTTCTTTCCACTTGTCCTCGTGATTTCATTGGTTTACTACTGGGGAAGTTTGTGAATCTCTGTTCTATATTTGAGACTACCTTCTATCAGTTTTTCCATCTGAAAATGACTCTAACCTCTGAAACAGTCATGTTTTGTAGTTAACGTAAAGAAGAAGCTGTTGGTGGTTATTTCAATGCAAATTTCTTCAGTGTTGTTTTATTTGACAGGAATTATCCTTTCGTCAAAAATAAAGAAGCTGATAATTATGATAATGTAGAACATACGGGGTTGATTAAAAAATTTTTTTCGTAGGCATGTGTCTCGCCAAACCAGATTTAAAATAGTGAAGCAAGCCTATTTCCTTCCAGCAGAAGACAGGGTGCGGTGACGTGCATTGTTCTTCGTCTACTCGTTGCGATAAGTGGAGTTGAAATTAACACATACACACTAGACGACGACACTTTTGCTGTTGTAAAATCAGTGAAACTCAAGTCACGTAGTTTACAAGAATGCTAGCCATCAGTGCCTAGCCACCTTTGTCTTATAGATTCCTCAGATTTCCTCTTCAGATAGCTATTCGTATGGGTTGCTTTTTTGTACATTTCATTTCATCATTTGGGTGCATGTAAGGAGCACTTGCTTGAATACTCTGATGATTGGATCCATTCTAATCTTGATATACGTTTGAAGTGAAGACTAATTCATTCATATCATGCATTTTCCGTTGAATATCAAAATAGTATGGTACAAATTTCACAATCTTAACAGAATCTGAACCTCCAATATCCGAATTAATAATTACTTCCAGAAAATGGAAGATATTCAATTGTATGAAAAAAGGATGGATTGAATGAATTTGACTATTTATGCAGAAAAAACTGTATACATTATTTTCAAACAAAGAAATATGGACCAAATGGAAGTAGAAGATAAAGAACAGGATTTTGAAAAAAGTTGAAGAATACAAATATTTATGCCTGATGATTGATGAGAATTTGAATATTGATTTTCATGCGAATGAAATTAGAAAAACAATTATTCTTTTGATTGGAGCAATAAGAAGAAATGATTTTCTAGATTATCAAATTCAAAATCTCATTTATATTGCCCATATCGTCTCACATATAAGATATTTAATAACAGTATGGATATCTTGTAGTAAAACCAAAAAACCGTTTGATAAAGCAAAAAATTTATTTTTCAAAAACCGTAGGAAAAACCTCCTACACAGAGATACTAAAACTTTCACATTGAATAAACTAATGAATGATTAACAGGAAAATAATAGTCGTTTCAAAAAACTCAAAATTACATTACTATAATATCAGAAATGCTAATAATTTCCACTCGAATAATATTCATTCAAATAAAGGCAAAATTGGTCCTATATATAGTTGTGAAGGAACTCACAATAATCTTTCAGATATTAAAAAATCGATCCATGAATATTTTCTTGAAAGAACTTAAACTAGAATTGCTATCATTCTGATGTTCATCAATCAATGAATATGTAAAGTTGTTGAAATTGTTACTTTTGGTTCATTTGGAAATATTTGAACTCATTTGTATACAAATGTTTTATCTTCTTTACACCAGAACTTGTTCTGTTTGGG
Organism: Zygogramma bicolorata; assembly: GCA_032362365.1. Taxonomy (NCBI): domain Eukaryota; kingdom Metazoa; phylum Arthropoda; class Insecta; order Coleoptera; family Chrysomelidae; genus Zygogramma; species Zygogramma bicolorata. The sequence continues at coordinate 2,232,636 of JAVJAQ010003124.1, read as the reverse complement.
AAGTTGTTTGTCAAAAAAAATTGCTAAATGAATAAAAAATGATGATGTATGTGAGCACACATATCGTCTTCATTCCAGTCGATCTCCTCGAAATTGTGAGAGACTCCAAACTGATAAGCGATATAGTAACAAAATTCAATTTTTCAAACTGGTTACAAAAATAGTTATTGTACAGTTCAAGAACAGGTTATCTCGGGTACATGCTCATCCGGTGTTTCCAGCAGATATGCTAGCATATAAATCAGCCATTTGTTGAGCTTTGGAGTCTCATATCCCGCCTTTCTCCAGGAAAGGCCTGAAGAGACCTAATTGAACTTTCAATGATATTTGATCGACAGTGACCCCAGGCACTACCCATTATGTCTAGTGTTTGTTCTTCAGAGTGGCCCACAAAGACCCCAATCAATAGACTATTGATCGGGGACTATGGATTGGAATTCCTGAATACGGAGTATGCTTGTCACGTTCACTACCATATCACGTCAACCGACTGTACATCATCTGCAGCTTATTTGTTCGAAAGCGGAATTGTGTGTACCTTCGAGAGATATATGCCCGCCCGTGACACACGGCCAAAGTTCATACCGGCATTTCGTGTGATTTAGGGCTCTCGCCTCGTGTCGGAGTTAGATTGGAGCTGTATTTAATTTATAACTGCTGGAGGCTTTGCTACAACTTACAGCTGCCGTACTAATAATCGGGGGAATGATGACATTTATGACAGGCAATCGTACTAATAGAGCCTGTCAGGCGGGGGAACGGTGGGGAAAGGTAAACGGTGAACGCACCCCGGATGCAGTCGTATTGGGAGGATGAGTGATGGCTGGGGTCGTAATCGACTCTTCGGCTGCGGATGCTGTTGGTGCCCAATCGGGTGTTTCACTTCTGGGATATTGATGATACGTGGGAGAAGGGGGTGATACAGGGGAAAGTACCTATGAGATTATGGCCATTAGGGTGTGTTTGACAAGCTCCGAATTGGTTTTTGTGTGATTTGAACAAAGGGTTACAGATGAATTGAAAAAATTTAATCTCTCATGTGCTCATTGAAGTGGAGAATAAATCATTCAAGACATTAATTTGCTGTTGAAGTATCGAAATAGTTGTATGATACCAATCTCACTATCTCTACAGAATCTGAACTTTCAATATCTGATTATTATGATGATTGTAAGCACACATACTGTCTTTATTCCATAGTATTCCACAGTATATTCATTATATCTTTCTTCCTCTATAATATCTCGAAATAAAGAAGAGGTTGATTTTTGCCTTTTTACAAGCAATCCGAATGACCATTGTACCCAAAATGTATTTTGCACGATCCAGCTTTCTCGATTACCTACGGTAACTGCTGTCCGACAATAAATACTGTGAGAAATCAAAGGACCTGGATCTTCCAGAACTATATGGAGTACACCAGTTATTTGTAATTCACTGTTATTCAGTGTTGTCCGCTTTTCATGAAGTAACCCCTCATCTCATACGTTGTAAATACGAACTTGGCTACTTGGGAGTATTTCAATCCGGTTAAAACGAAAATTATCATGTTTCATCGGCATATAAGTTCTAGGGGGGTAACAGGATCCATTTCGGAAAAAGATACGTCAGGAATCATGTTGCTGGTTTGACAACTTCTGATTGATTCATCCTGCTTCTGTGTTAGATTGCATAGGGTTCATTGAAAGCAAGTTCAGGCGCAATAGTGACTGATTAGAAATCACGAGTAGAAAAAATGTTGAGAGTATTGCAAAAATTGGCAAAGAATTCAGAAGTGAAATTTATTATCATTGTTGTAGATCATTCATATTCTGAAGACTATTCATAAGCTCAATCTGTATTATGTATATGAATCAATATATCAATCAAACTTCCAAACATAAATCTGTACCCACTTGACCCTCAACACAAGAAACTTTTTTGAAAATTGCCAAGTCATTTTTCATAAAAAAATACAAGATGCTTAAAGATCTTGGTGGAATGACTTGGATACCATTACAATGTTGAAGTTTTTGTGATGATTGATATTGACGAAAGATCACATTCTTGAAATATGTTCACAGATGGCGCCTAGCCAAATATAATTCAGATAAATTGGAATGCAAAATTCAGAGAAGATGATGGAATTCGATTCTCACACCATTCACCGAATTTTCTGTTGAACCCCACAATCTGATGAAAAAAAAATCGAATAATTACTCTCACCAGGAATTCTGTTCATCTTGGAGAAATCCAATGTCAATGTCTGCGTTGAAAAGATTTGAAGCGTTTTTGTTATGCCCTTCGCACTATAATATCAATATTTCCGTTTACTTGACAATGCACCACAAAGTTTTCTTATCTGGCAGGTGAATAGGTATCGATTTCTGTGTGTCAGTTTGACTGAAATATTTCAAAAAAGCTCATGAAGCTTCAAAATAGGGTTGACGATAGAAGTTTACATATAGAACATGGAAATTTCGGCTTTGAGATAATATGGACAAAAAGTTCCACTTCTCTTTCTGAATTGATTTTCAACTTCCGACATTATGTTCATATCAGCCGTCATTTGGATAATGCTTTCATTAATTCGATGCCTAAGTGTTTAAGTCTGTAGTTTTCAATCCATTCATGAATGCTCTGACCGTAAGCCATCATCTTTCTTCAATATTTCTCTTCCAAATCTCTCAGAATGTAGAGTTACTCAATGTCATGCACAGTTCCTTTCAGTTTGTTGAACTCAAAAAACTGAAAGAGCTCACAGAGTTCTACGGTTTGACCGAAATTCCACTAGCGAGAAATATCAGGCATCGCTATCATGAAAAAGGAAATATCGACATCACTGTAGATGGCTTCTTAAAAACAGTACTTACAGATATTTTTTATTCTGGCATTGGCAAACTATGCTATCTTTGCCGTATCGAAAATAACATAAACACTTCAAATCCTTTTCATACAATCATTGGGTAACTATCCTATTTATCTAAAATTATTCTGGCATTCATTTTAGATTCATCCTTCAATTAATATCCACGGCCTCTGAAATATAATTAGAATCCCATTCAATCTGTTCCTCTCGACAGGGATATACTCAACGGACCAGTAAGTCTCTTCGTTTTCCGAATTAATATCGACATGGAATACGCCTTTCGTTTCTTCAATGAAGCAACTCCAGTAATTCATTCCGACTTCAACGTAATAAAGCATTTTCAGCCAACTCGGTCGGTATTCGACGAGAAAGAAACAACAATGAGATTAGAGTTCCGAGTCATTCTCCGAAGGTTATTTCTGAAATTAAATTCGTCGAATACTTATCATTTCATTATGCTTAAATCTCTAGAGATCTAATGCTTTGTCGAGTATAAATGCCTTTTCTATGCAGGCTGAACTATTTCATTTGAGATGGTATTCGTGAGATGAACAAATGCTCAAAGATATGATATATATTGTTATTGCGAGTGATTGTTATATGCTTGTATAAATATCTCCTTTGAAGTTTTCAACGTATCAGCATGATGAGTTGTTTTTTTGTTCCAACTTTACTTAATATTCAATGGAGATTCAACTGTAAATGTTTGTGAGGATGGAATTCATTGCGGATATTTCTAACAAAAGATGTTACACAACTTCCTGCACGTTCTCACTATTAATGGGTTTTCAAACCGCAACTTTGTGATAGCCTAATTTAGGTTATACTAGAATATGCTGTGATATTTTTCTCATGGAAAGAGTGTTTTATAATCAGATTAGAAGTCAGTCTTCCTGCACTTATAGAATAGAATAAGTTTATTTGACTATGTTACATACATGGGTATATTTATATCAAGTCAGTCTGCTTTTAACCTATACAGGTTTTGATCAATATACAGAATATATACATATACATACACGAATATAATAATTTATCTGCCACAAATACTCATAAGAATTCAAACATGATAATTAAAATTCATGAACAGTCAAAAATAATTCTTACACAATCCCAGGTACCCAATTATGGTTATAGACTTACTCTTTCACAAAAAAATTCTTTGAACTATAGCCTTTATAATAGCTTGCCAACGTAATTGAAGTGTCTTAGTCTCAATATGTTCAAGAAAATAATTAAGCATCACCTCTTGCAACATTGTTTTTACTCGGTTTCTGACTATCTGGAACACATGCAAAAACATTCTAGATTGTATCGGAGCATGCTTGCTTGATTCGGCATTATTTTGTTGTTATCCTTCCTTTAAATTTTTATTTTTGAATTTTTATTAGTATTTGTAGGCAGATAAATTATTATATTTGTGTATGTATATATTCTGTATATTGATCAAAACCTGTATAGGTCAAGAACAGATTGACTTGCTATAAATGTACCCATGTATGTTACATAGTCGAATGAAATTATTCTATTATATTCTATATAGATCCCAACATCAATTAATTATTGCGGTAGGTCATAGAGCCAAGAATCATGATGAAAAATCATTCACCACAAAAAGTACTGTCAAAAACAACCAAAGCAACAAACAGGGGATGACCATCATCAAATCAAGGTATTTGAAACACACTGAGATACCAGTCCGACTATACAATAGATTGATGGGCTTACATCCAACGAAAAAGGACTTCTTCCCTAGCAAATACCATGAAATACATTGAACTACATTATACAGATTCTAGTGTAAGACTCCACTGAAAAAATCATTGGTAGTGTATAGATTAAGTATGACTAGAGTCTGAATCCATGGTCACATTTTCTCATTTTTTTTTCCATTAGATTCCATTATTTGACGATAATTTAGATCTACGAATTCAGATCAGTTTTGAATTCAGAGAAATATGGCATCAGAGTAATGTATTTCATCTTTTATGTTCATCATTCCGGACAGAAACTATCAATCAAATCAACGAAATGATGAACTGTTATATTCGAGAAAAAAATGTATCGATTAGTTTTTGAAAATGTCTTTGCAGTTTCTGTAGAATTTTATCCTCATAAAACCATCTCATATCTCACATTCGCAAATCAAATGGCAGATATCTCCGTCCAAATGTTTCACATCCAACATGAATGCATATCAGAGCTTGCTGTGGATTTATTATTGAAGCTATCCATATCGCCCACTATTTGTTCAATTTATTGCCCAGTCACGAACGAGTAGTTGTGGCTGTTCATGAATGAAGGTCATAATTCGAAATATTTATATAAACCGCATAATATCTCCATTGGTTTCGCGATTGATATATATGAGGGAAGGAATAATAATAATAGTTGACCAGGGGTGTATTAAATAAACTTCGAGATTGGAACCTTTGGTGTAAAAGTTGAAACTTTTTATAGAGATCAATTGCTCCAACACCAAACTGATATCATTTGCACTCGACGCGCGTTTTGCTAGTAAGGTAAGCATCTTCGGGAGAAGAAAATTTATACTCATGAGTATTTTTATCCTTCTTGGGGAAGCTATTGTATAGCGGAACACTTAGCGCGGTTTTGTAAACTCAAAGTGTGATATTGTCTACCAATGTAATTAATTTTTCTAAACTTCCACCGGAGTTTCTTTACTTGTGTATGAAAATTATTATAGAGCTTATTGCGAGAGTAACGCATTGAATTAATAATCTCAAAACGAAAATTTTCTATGGAAAACCTCGGACAGGTTAATTTCTAATATAAATATTTATAGAGCTTATTGCGGGGGTAACGCATAAGATTCATCATCCCGAAAAAAAAAAGTTTCGGATGAAAAACCTCGGACAAATTAATTTTTAATGTATTTTGTGGTATGAACGGGAAAACTTCTCCTCAACAGGGTAATACATATCAGAGTAATGAAACAGTTTCGTAATGGGATTGAACGGTATTTCTTTCAATGGCACACCCAGTATTCAATTTTGTTTATTGAATCCCTTATGAATGCTTTTTTCACTCATAGTTATAAAATTCATACGTGTTGATGGAAATCATGACTAACATAACTCACCTCTGCTTGATTTAACTTTACCAATGATCCATATCTACTCCCCACGCGATTCTCTGATAATTTTCAATCTCAAATACTCGAGGTTGTTTTCCAAAGGGAAGAGTTTTTGAAGCAATATCCCTATTGTTCCGTAGTTTTTTGGGTTCGTAACCTACCACAATCTAAAAAAAATATGAATTAATATTGGAATCTATACAAGAGTAGAAGGGCAGGGTTTCAATCTACCCCGAAAAGTTGCTGCGTCTATTGAAAAACAGTTCTTTCTGGATCGAACAAGTCCAATTAGTATAACTCAAATTTTGCCTATCAAAAAAATAATTAGAACTGATGAATATGAAAATACTCATCTGTTAACGTTTCGGAAACTGAATCTGCTTCCGTTCTCAAAACTTTCAAGCAAAAAAAAACGGAAGCAGATTCAGTTTCCGAAACGTTAACAGATAAGTATTTTTTATATATATCAGTTCTTTTAATTTTTTTGATAGGCAAAATTTTATACGAGAAGTTGCTGACTAATTGGACTTGTTCTATCCAGGAAGAACTGTTTTTCAATAGACGCAGCAACTTTTCGGGGTAGATTGAAAATCTGCCCTTCTACACTTGTATAGATTCCAATATTAATTCTTATTTTTTCACATTGTGGTAGGTTACAAACCCAAAAAACTACGGAACAAATATTGATCCACCACAAAATAATGACGATCAAACAATCCCTATTGTGTTTTCAAGAAAATAAAATATGCTTCATCTGCTCATGAAATATCGTAAAATCTTCATGAATTCAGCTGACAGAAATGAATTACATGATATTTCAAAACAAGGGAACTCAACTCGGGGGTTGAAAATATATAATGTACAGCTCATCCAATCCATCTCGACAAAGAACTAATGACTTATATGCCCAGCATATGTGAGGTATGGTAAGATGAAAAAACACCTATTATATGTGTTCACTCCGTTGAAATTTATTCCGAGTAGGTGTTTTTTTCTTTCGTCATGGTCTGCACTGCAAAAGTAGCTGAATTTGTGCCAGGATGGATTGGAAAAGCTGTAGGTATGTGCATTTTGGTTTCGTTCTAATGAATACATTTGGCATCATACCAATAATAGTTCACAAATCTGTGTGCGACAGATGCCGTTTTCAGAAAAATGACTGACAAAAATTTAACTGTTTTTTATTGAAAACTGAGTGAGGCTTCCGTTATCGAAGAAGATTGGGTTTTGATGGAGGAAATGAGTACCTGTATGTTTTTGTACTTTCGGTACTGAAACAGTGTGTGGCAATGAAAATATCGTGTGAGGGTTAGCTTGTTTACATTTTATTTGTGTGTACACGTTAGCGAAAATGTAGACATAATGTGAATTCCTATGAGAAAAATGACGTTTTTGATTAGATGACGAAGAGGTTGGATAGTTACAAAAGAGGTCGGAAAAATTATTTTCCACCTGAAAGTAGGTTAGAAACAAGCACACTTTCGAATGGTGAATGAAATATTTTATACAGTAACGATTCGGTTTCAGAACTGTTTCACATAGTGAGGTTCTAAACCATTTCTGAGCTGTTTCTTTCTCGTTGAACACAAACCGAGTCGACTGAAATTGCTCTGTTCCGTTAAAGTAAATTATTGGAGTTGTTTCATTGAAACAGGCGAACGACGTATTTTGTCGAAATTAATTCAGTCAGAACTCCGAGTAGACTTACTTGTCTGTCTTGAATCTAATTGTAGTCAGCGATTTATCGTCAGTTTCGGAATAAGATTAAACGTCCAATTTAATTGTCGACGAAACAGATTGGATTAGGCCGATAGCTTGTTACCAACTTGCAGGGTGGGTTATGAGCAGAGTACTCTCATCTGCTCATAAGGGATACAGGGGGAGCCTGCATATGACAAAAAAATTCCGGACAATGATCTTCAATATTGTTTTGGACAAGAAGTTCATATGAACATTAGTTCCAAAATGTACTCTGAAACAAATTGTTTCCAATAAAAGTGTACACACCATTGGTTACCGATCGTGAAAGTTATTGAGCTCATTGTGAAAAGTGTCCATCACAGATTACAGAAACAAGTTTAGAAGGAAACGGCATACGTGTGTAAACTTCTGCGGCACAATCGTGTAGCGGTTGTTTACCACAACTTCACAAATGAAACTGGATGGATTAGAGGAAACTGAAGAAACTTAGTATGTAGAATTCTGTATTATCGACGGGTTGAGGACATATTTGAATCGGTCGATCCAGGTCAACCAATAATAAAAATTATATCACCACCATCAGATCTTTCCTCAAAAACTACAAACCTCTCCACTAACCAACTCACTAGTTTATAGAAATGGCACGCTACCGTTTCGTTGCCATTTTCTCGAGTACAGGATTCGGCACCTTCCCTGCTGAAGGCTAGTCCAGTTTCATTGTCGAAAATGCCTTTAATTCAGATAAATAAATTTCAGTGAGTAATCCAAATGATACTATCTGCAACAATCCTTTTGAAACATAACGGAAATTCTTGAGACATAATTGGCATGGCGAATACATCCATTAAAACTAGAAAAGCTAAATTGTGAAGCATTTCAACCTCTGCGTAGGCAAATCACATTGACATTATTGGCACTTGTGGAAACGTCATGAAATCTGTTTATATACAATGCCTACTTGCATTGAAATTATTCTGGCAAATATTCATTTCTGTAGTGCAGTCACGTTAAAAATAGAGTGCTCGTGAACAAATACACCTGATGAATCGAGTAGATCAGGGCAGGATTTGAAACTACTGAAAAGAGGTATTTGTCATTTTCATTGAATTCACTTACAATTTCAGATAGACTTCTTTGCTTTTTGTGGTTGAACGAAGTCACGAACAATACTAATTAATATACACTAATTTTACACACGCCTGTATGACTGGTTACATTCGCAAGAATATGATCAACATAACCTTCGGGATTTTCATACACTCCATCTCGGTCTCGGTAGTGTAGTGGTTAGCATATCTGCCTATAAAGCGGAAGGCCGGGGTTCGAATTCTCGCCGGGCCACCGTGCTGGGTAATCGCACGTTAAAAGGTATGGCCTCGTTGATCCATTGCTCGCACCAGTTTCGACTTCTGAGGGTTGACGTTCGTCAGCTGATTAACGGAACGAACAATCTATGTATACGTTGAGATCATATTCTTTTAGATCAGAGGCCAACCGGTCGATCGCCAGTGCAGTCGATCGTGGCAAGGCAAAAAATATAAATGAAATAGAAAATTAAATTCTACATAATTGTGTACTCAACTATGATGTTTCATTCGAGATTTCAAGAAGTATATAATTGGTAGATCTCACAGGGCAGGTAGTAGATGTTGGGTGCAACCAGGTTGGCCACCCCTGTTCTAGATCCTACGCAGAAGCCTGATCTTTATTCTTTTTCGAAGACTATCAGCATTCAATACGACATTGTTATCAAATTTATCCATATATGTACAAGACATATTGACTTATTAACACATGCATTGCTAACGATAAGTATTAATACTATCCAGTACTAGACTGCGACAGCCTTATACAACTCTGTGCGTTCTTCGATATCACAGCCTGCCTATCGAAACGCGGGCACTAACTGTCCACGTGCTGATCACGCTAGATGTATCGTTTACGCGCACTCCATCTTCAACGTGAATAGACTGTAGGAATGTGGTGAAAGTTACAACTCTTTGTAGAGATCCTATAACCCTAACACCAAACTGAACTCAAACGAGATGCGAGTTTCGCTTACAAAGTTTTTATCTTCAGGAAGGAAAAATTGATAATTTCAATAAGAGTATCCAATTAATCATACTAAAGATGGTTACCTTGTTAGCGAAACTAAAGTGATATCAGTTTCGTGTTGAGATAACTGATTTCTCGGAACAATATATTACATACCGAGGCGAAAAGTGAATCATTCCTCCCGAGAGAAAAGTATAGCTGAAAGTCGAGGTGGACTATTTCTCGAGAGAGAAATTTCATCTTTTGCCGAGGTTTGCATACTATTCCATACATAATCATTCGAAATGATTTCATGAAGTGATGAAGAAATGACTATTTGCAATATTATCGTAGGGAATGACATGTTTCACAATAGCATCTATATATTTGATAGATGCCTTCGGCATTCGTATATCATTAATTCCTGTTGTTTCACGGGGACTGTTGCAAATATCAACATTGGTATTACTCCTGGAATATCAACGGCATTTTTGACAATAGAAATGGACAATGACGAGAGCGCAAAATCTTGTTTTTGGAAAAAAGGCTGCTAATATAATGGTAACGTGACATTTTTGAAAATTAGTGTCTTTGTTATTGAAAGAGATTGTGGTTTTCAAGGAAGAAACCGAGTACCAAGATATTATCTGTCAGTTTGGTGCTGCGATAATGTATAATAACTGTAATGTATCATGCCAGGGCCAGCTTTTTCTTTTGTAACTACGCCGGTGTGTATAAATAACGTTTCGAATAGGAGGCTCAAGGTCACAGCTCATTAGAGCCACCCGGCACCCACCCCGCACCGCCTCGTCGCACGACGTCCACTCGTTGTAGACAGGTGGACGCCGCGTTATCACCAATAAATGTTGCGCGGTCAACCAGTGGACCTCACGCGGTCAACGAGTGAACACCGAGTGAGCAACGAGTGGACGTCGCTTGGTCAACGAAGTTTTGAGTAGTCTGTTAACAATTTGCACTAGTTCTACACGTTTTTCCAAGTTTTTCTTTATTCATTTCGAAAGTAAAAACGATACATCCGAACGTTTGAAAGAAAGGCTGGGTATGAATAAGGGAGGGTGGGGAGAGCGGCACATCGCCAAGTATCGTCCTCGCGTAAATCATTCGCGGGCAGCGCGCGGTCCGCTCGGGACCCGCGCGTTGGCAACGCGCAGTCAACGCAAGGTAAGCATGCGAGCAGCGAGTTGTCACCGAATGGTCCACCCGCCGTCCGCTCGCGGAGGGCTTACGACCGAGGCGATCCGGTGACGCTACGGAGTTGATATAGTGAGCGCATACCCATACAAGTCCATATAAAGAATGCTAGCCGCAGGGGGCGAGGCGGTGCCGAGTGGGTGCCGGGTGGCTCTAATGAGCTGTGACCTTAGTCGGGAAAGTGGCAAGAGGTCGGTAAAGTGTTTTACTAGTTCTTCTTTCCAACCTGAAATTAGGTTAGATATAAGCGCATTCTATAATGATTGTGAATACAAGTCTAAACAGATCCTTATGGTGAAAGCTCTGAGATAATCAAATCTGAATCGAGTTTTCAACACGAAAACGGATTTTGTTTCCAGAACGTCAATGAAGATGAGTAGTATTTTTGAGTAGTCAATTTTTGTGTGATGCCAAAAGTTGCTGACTGAACTTGCATTTTTATATTTTAATTTTTTTCTAGCTTATTAGCCCTCTGAGACGATCCTTGATAAAAGTGGTTCGAGTCTCACCAAACTGAGTTTTCATGGACTTCTTAATTTGTTATTACCAATTCGTATCGTTCAATATTGAATTCAATAAAGTTTCTTTCCTTTGAGTTTTTCATGAATATCGAAAAAATACCCTATATCTAAAATTGATTATGAATATGATACTTAAAAGAGAGTTCTGAAATATTTACCTGGTCGAAGAAAAAATCATACTTTCAATCTAGTCTTCTTTTCGTTATTCTCCTTTGTTGTGAATTGGTATGTTCTACGCCTATTGCAAGAAAGGCTAGAGTTGTTCAAATGAAGATCATCAATATATAAAATTGTACTTTCGGAAATAAGTAATGTACAAAATGCTGTACTGATCGACGTTTCGACTCCCATCCTGCAGGGTTATTCTGCTGGAAAGATACAAAACTGGCTATAACTGGCGTTCTCAATATGATAGTTTCATTTCGATATTGATAGTATCAATTGATTATGTTTTTGTAATACATTTTTCACCCTCAAGCGATTAGCCTCGCACGTATTTTTTCATTCTGCTTAAAATTAACGAAATTTACATCAAAAGTTGACAAAATGGCGACAACATTTCATAACCATTTCCATTATAGGTTATGAGAATGTTCACACAAAACTTGGAGATATATTGATAGAAAGAAAGACCCTACAGTTGACTATAAAAATGTGAATAATAATGCCAAAACACTATAAAAATCATTCATAAAACTACCTCAGCTTCAAGATGAATAGAAAGTCTACAGCAAAGAATGAAATAGGGGCAACGGTATACAACACTTTGTCACTACAGCCGGCTACAAAATTAGTAGAATTAGAATGCTGGAGTTATTATCAATAATGTATAGACATGTCTTTTCAATATAGATATCTCTAAGTGAGGGGACTTGAAGATCCGATTCCTGAAGATGAACCATATAAGTTCAGAAACGTGGGATCTATACATAAACAACAAAATTGTGAAACTCCAATACTTCTCAGCCTGGAAAACGGCCAGGGCTATACTTAGAATTGAACAACTCTAAAAGAAGGTAGAAATATCGTCCTTTGTGAATAAATCTGTATCGTTGCGAACAGACGTCGGACCGTAAGAATCCAATTCCACCGCCTATATTTCTCCTTCAAAGGGGATTTCGCTGTCTGGCGTGTTTCGACTCCGATAAAAATAATACCAGACTTATGGTTGACATTAGGGCACCTAAACATCCAGTAAACATCCTAAGCTGATATCAAACATGTGACGTGAGCAGCTGTCTGTGATGCTGGGAAAAACGGCTAGTTGCTTCGGAACGTTTATTCGGTCGTTTCTTTCGTTTTCAATATGTTTTGACGTATTTCAGAATCGGTTTCAGAGTACGTGCAGAAAAATCGTACGAGTGCGAAATTTATTATTTCAATTCCAGAGAATGTACCGACGCTATGAGAAAGTTGAAGGTTGTGCACTTTCTGCTGTAGGCCACAACGACTAAGCTTTGATAACTCATTTCATTAGCAATCATACGAAAATATGTCTAATTCTAACCCACTTTCAGGTAGGATAGTGATGAATTGTTTATTCAAGAGTTCGGAAGAAGACAAAGTCGGCAAAACACGTTGTCGACCTTTTGGAACTTTCTCGATTCCGTCTTCCTCTTATATTCGAAACGTCATTTTGTCCATCGGCATTCTTGAGGGTTTTAGATCCCAACTAACGTGTGTACACACCAAGGCAGTGACACAAAACGAGCCATCCCTGACATGATATTGAAATTATTACACATTATCTCAGTTCCACAACCATTAACCTCTTCAAGAACTAACACCCCCGTTTTCAAAAAATGGTACATTAGCGTTTCATTTTCCCAAGTACAGGATTCAGCGCTCTTGTCGTTCAAGGCCAGACCATTTTTATTGTCGAAAATGCTGTTGATATTTCTGTAAGTTATTTAATTGTTGCTATTTGCATCAGTTTTCGTGAAACAGACTAGGAATTCATGAAATATGAATGCCGGACGTATTTGCTGAAATATTTTTCATCCACTTTTACAAAACTGTAGAAGTTTTTCTCAATATCTATTGAGTATTTTAAATATATTTCATATCGTTAGAGAACTTCTTTCCTTTTCATATTCTCTAAAAATGTTCATTCCTTCTATTCATAGTCTCCTTCGGTTCTTTCATTTTTTTGATTAGATATTACTTTGATATTTCAACATTCAATCGATTTGAATAATTCCACAAATCAATTTTGTTAACAGTATAAGATGACAGGTTCAATATGAATTGATTCGGACAGTGGAAGTCGAATGCAATGATGAATTTATTGCTTTCGTTTTCATCATACAAATATCACACATATTCAAAAAACTAGTTGAGAAGTAGTTTTTTCGTCAATAGGCTACGAACGTGAACCCTCTGAAAGTGAATATTTTGCGGGTTAGTAATCGACGAAGTCTAACTTTCCAAAGTGTTATTCCTAACCCACGATCGAATACAGCCAGAAAAAAATCATATTTGAAATCAATCATATGGTTCAACTTCATTGGTATTTGTTCCAATATTTGGGAGTAATGACCTGTGAATCATCTCATTCAAACCTTACATAAAACCCTATCTTTAGTACTGATAAAATAATAATCATCTGAGAAAAGACCGACCGATGCGGGAGTTGAGCACATTATCTCTGGTTTCACAAACTGCTACTAGAGACCCTAGTCCACGAAAGTCATTTGATTCAATGAGAACATTCCTAGTGAAAGTTGTTGAATGGCAAGAAATTATTTTCTGCCTACCTGTACCCAAAGGTTACATTTCCTGGTCTCATTGTACACATACATATGTGAGTATAAATTTCACCGTTCATTTATAAATTACCCTGTATTTTGCAAAATGGTAGAAACAAGTGAAGAAATTGAAGTTAAACGGCAAATATTAAGGTGGAACCACATTGAACTAATGTAGGCTTCCACGGCCGGTGTTGATACACCGCAAATTTTTCAGGCTTGAGGGCCGTGTCTTGGGATTTTGAATTCCGGAGCTTTCGACTGCATCTACGGCAACGGCGTGGTCTTAGTTGAACTTCTTCCTGGGAGTCTACTATGACTAATGGCAAATCTGGAGGTACTAGTTTGTTAATATGTTGTTGTCGGACCCTGTTTTGTCGTACGTCGGATTCTGTACTTCTGTCTGCTTATATATCTCAATTGCTTCACGGTATAAGCGAGTGGGATAATGCGTTGTTTTTGAGAGGATTGAGATTTTATCAAATTGAATATTATGATCATCGAGAACGGCCTGTTCGGCTACATCTGATTTTAAATTTGTCCCAACCGACAATTTGGACTATGCTCACTAATCCGCGTCTTGAAACTACATTTGGTTTTTCCTACGTATACTTACATATGGGCATATGATTACCTATGGGGCAATTGCCTGGTGGCCGAAGGCTTCTCAGAAAACGGCTCAGGCAAAGCTCTCTGGCTTACAGAGGCAGGCCTGTTTGGCTATCTCTGGTGCCATCAGTACCACACCGTCAGCAGCCATGGAGATCCTTCTAAATCCACCTCCCCTCCACATTCTTCTGGAGAGAGGCTATAGATGGACTGCATATAGACTTGTGCACATCGCTAATTGCACAAAACAATCTAATGCAGATGATACTAGACTGCTGGCTGACACCAGAAGTCACAGCATTCTGGGAATGACCTCTGACATTATGACTACAACTGTAAACTATGAACTGCCTTATACAGTTCTTTTTCCGAGTAGAGAAGACTGGATCCTCCGGGAGAAGGAAAAAATGAGAGCAGATAGTTGTTGGTTCACAGATGGATCAAAAACACCGTCTGGTTCCGGTGCAGGTGTTTTCAGTCGCAAACCCAGGACAGAGATATCAACCTGCCTAGGGACCTATGCGACCGTATTTCAAGCGGAAATTTATGCTAGTGGAACTGTGTGCGGAGAAATTGGCAGAATCCAACCTCACACACAAGTCAATAAAAATATTCTCGGACAGTCAAGCGGCGCTGAAAGCCATTGGCTCTTACCGATCAACGTCCAAACTGGTAACAAATTGCCTCAATAGGAAGATTTAACAAATTGTCTCTGGTCTAGAGTCCGGGCCATACTGGCCTGGAAGGCAATGAGGCTGCTGACTCCCTTGCAAAGGAGGGTGCTGCAAGCAGCTTCATCGGACCAGAACCTGTCATTGGCATCGCCTTAGGCTTTGCCAAACAGACATTGAATACCTGGCTGGCAAGAAGATTTATGGACTTCTGGCAAAATCTTCCAGGATTGGCTCATTCCAAGGCGTTTATTCACCCTTCGAAGTCGGAAACCAAACAGTTGTTGGACTACAGTAGGGACGAACTACGATGTCTAACTGGCCTTCTCACATGTCACTGTCATTTGAATCATCATATGCAGAGGATCGGACTGTCAGAAGACAGCCTGTGTCGTCTCTGACTGGAAAATGATGAAACAGCAGAGCACATAATTTGTGCCCGCCCCGCTGCGGACCGAATCAGGTTTTAAGAGTTTGGCAAGGCTTCACTCTCACCATCTGACCTGAAAGATCACTCACCATACAATCTAATCGGCTTCGTTAAGAAGCTGGGTTTATTTGGTCGAGTTTGAATAGGTGTGAGCCACAATAAACCCTTGTTGGTTACAGTGGAGGGCAGAACAGACCCACTCACTTCTGACCTAACCTAACCTAACCTACATATGGGCTTGTGAATTGTTTTGATGTTGTGCTTTTTCAAGATGTTTGCAATGAGATCTGTAGTTCTCCTCAGGTAGGGCGAAAAAGCGGTTCCTGTTGGTGGAGTTTCGTCCTTTGTTCCAGGGTGTGGGTTCCGCAGATGCAGCCGAAAGCTCCGGAACTCAAAATTCCAAGACACGGTCCTCGAGCCCGAAAAACTTGCGATGTAGCAATGCACTATGTCATGTCCACAGAAGTTGCCTGTGAGTCCCGGTAGCGCAGCAAGTTGGTGCACCGCTCACTGTTCATGATAAACTTATAGGTGTTGGTTCGAGTTTTGGCGACGACAGATTTTTTTTCTTCTCTTTCAATTCTGTTTTTCGTTTCGTAGATTTTCCTCGTTTTCGGAATTTCAGGAGCATACTATACTGTACCTACTTCTCACTTTCAGTTCTTCAACGATTTCGTTTGTTAGTTTCATAAATAAATTATTCGAATATTCGAACGATATTGAAATTAGCATATCTTTATCACACTATTATGCCAATAGGAAGGATATTTCAATAATGTTTCTCATCAATATAATTTATATTTGAAAATTAGGTTTATAACAGAAACGCAAACAATATCAAAATATCTATATCGAAGAGAATACAGTTATTCATTATAGCCAGATTTAGTAGTTCTGATCATTTATAACACGCAATCATATTGTAACAATATCATAATTCTCGATATGCAGTTGAAAATTGTTGGGGTGACATTGCCAACACTCATATTGAAATGTGTTTTCAATTTCATTCCAGATCACTCACTTACTTTCCACTTACGATATATCTACCTGAAATTGGTGGTCTGCCAATATGATTTCCTACCTGAGAAGTAAGACAATTTCCTTTCATTTCAGCTGGCATAAACTTAAAAATTTCCTTGAATTTCGAATGGATGTAAATCCATCGACTTTTTCCTCCACGTGGCACCATGAAACTTAATGGGGCGGGAATCGCATTCGATAATCTCCATCACCAGTCGTTTCCTTGAGAATAAAACGAGACCAAGATTCCAGAACGACGAATTCTGTACGACACGAATTGCTCGTCTGAAATATGTCCCTGCAATATTTCAGCCGAGATTTTTTCTCCGATAGGAATTCTTTTTATACTTTGGCTCGGTGCCAGGTATTTCTTTGAGGAAATCGATAAAGGACACTGTTATGATTATATGGCTTTTCTAGGATCCAGCATGAACTGAGGAGAGATATAAGCGCATAATTCATTTTTAAATTTCGGATCGATTTAAAAGTACGAGTGAAGAGATGTGAAATTATTTACCGATTGAAACTGAATATGATATAAATTGTTATTCATTCGACCCATCGTGGAAAGTGGAATAGATTCCATACGACGATTCATGACAAAATAGTTATTTTTATAATAAGTCGAGTCTGCGGATTGCAAGCAGGCCAAGCAATATATTTCATCGCTGAGGTCCATATATAACATTTTACTTTGATCTCTACTTACTACTACCAACTCACCTAAATGGTTGATGTCGAAATAAGAGTATCTCGACCATGGCGTTGATGGCATATAATTATTGCCAGCTCAGAAAAATAAGTCAGAAGAACCTTTCTGGAAGATTATCAACATTATGTTCCTGACTTCCGTAAAAAAAACGTTGCAGTTACATATCTCTATACCTTCTTGTTCAATATGAAGACTAATACGCACACCACGGCAATTTTTATTGAACAGATTTCGTAGATTTACGAAAATGACCTAATCGCCGTTCTCATATTTTTATATACAGATTCACACGAAAGGGAAGCCCTGTAATGTTCAAAGAGCACTGCGTGAATCAAGGGACAGGAGATACAAATCAATATTCACTTTGAATTTTTTAAGTTTGTAAGCCTTAAGAAAAACCTCTCTCGGCAAGGAGTTCCAAAGCTTAGCTGTTCCATTGAAAAAAGATCCCTGAGCAAGAGGGGTTCGACAGGTCTCCACATTCACAACAAAGGGGTGAGAATTCTGTACTCGTCGAGTCATCCGTGTAGAAATTTCCAAGGGTGGAACGATTGATAACAATTCAGAAGAGTACCGACCGTGAAAATATCTATAGAAGGGAGACAAGTCTCCGACCCTTCTACGATGTTCCACTGAAGTGAGCGAGTCTGTGAGCGAAGAATCACCAATCACATCGCGCCGTATCGTGGTAGAAGTAGTCGATTTCTCATGAGTAAATTACAACGTTAATTTCGTTTTTTGTAGAGGTCAACCAAAAACGAAAAATCCGGCGATTATAAAAATAGCAATTTTTCGACAAAACGTTGCTGTTCTGCTCCCGTACTATATTCTGTCTCAAATTAATCTGTATACCAGGTGCTTGTTCTCGAGTAGATTGTCTCTTTGTCACTCTCCACGATTTCTCAACACTATTGAGAAGTTCGTGGCGAATGTGAAGTTTGATGCCACATGGTATGGTATTATGTGCAGTAAATGTCTCTAAAGATATCCCGTGATTTTTTTTCCGATCTATCGTAACCCGGAGAAGTTTTCAGAATGAATTAGTCCATTCTGGCCTCCCCCTTTGTCACCACATATCAACTGTTTTTTTCAATTCCAATCCCTACATGATGAACTCTCAAATCCTTGACATCTCGTGAACTTTTTTCGCGCAACGCAACTAACCGTGTTTATTTCGACAACTTTGACACACTATTTGTATCATTGTTCAACATGCTAATTGAAGCAAAACACTGCTATTTTCATCATCATTTCTGGAACAGCTCAGATGAATGTTATCACTGATGAAGTCATTTTGAATATTTCGTGTCTGTGAATTTGGGACGAGCTTTCAAAACCATTACCATCTGATTCCAGCGGAAATTTCACAACCTAGCCAGCAAAATCAATTAGTGGAAATTTTCCTGCCTCGGAACGTGACTGCCGTCAACTTTGTTTTTGAATTTTCATAACGAATTATGTGTAAAAACGTGTGATTTCAGCGAAAGATTCATAAACCATGCTGCATTTGATATTTGTTTGTAGACACTAAATGTTTCAAATCCTGGAATAGGATCATTTTTCATCACTTTTTTCTTTCACGAAATATTTTTTTTATTTCAATTCATCTATCGATGATTATGATTCCAATTCAACCACGAGGTTGAACTAATTCCGGGAGTTTTTATTCAACTGCGAATTTTTTCGAAAGTTATTCGAGACTAAAAAAAATCCGTGAATTTTTCACGTTCTAGGGAAATTATGAGTGATCATTGGATTGTATTTGTATTTCGTAAATTTCTCTTTAGTTATTGTCATTTGATTTACTTGTCTACGTTTCGACTCCCATTTCGGAGCCATTTTCAAGACTGAGTGACCTAGCGTCTAGGTCTGAGTTGTCTCACTAGCTGGCTATCATCACTGGAAATCGATGATTGAAGGTTGGTGGGATTTAAGGGTTCATTAGTAATTATGGCAGGATCAGGTATCGGACGGTCGATGGGAGGTTCGAACGGATTAGTTCCCAAGTCGGAGTAAATAGAAGTATGTCGGACCAAAAGTGGTTTCCAGGTATTGGGGAGTCTTTGAGAATCGTCGCGTTTATTGAGACAGTTGGGACGTTTTTCGATTTCAATGGCTTCACGGGTAATTCTGGTTTGGAGGGTTTTGGCTGTGGCAACGGTTTTGGTGTTTCTGAAATCTATCTTGTGGCCTGTTTCTAAATGATGTTGGAATAATGCTGAGTTTTTGTCAGAATTACGGACTGCTAGTTCGTGTTCATATGCTCTACAGGACACTCGTCGGTTGGTCTGGCCGATGTATGTTCTGGGACAGTTAGAGCATGGTATTTCATATATTCCTAGGGTTTCATTGGGGATTGTGTCTTTGGGTGTTCGAAGGTAGGTGGATATTTGGTTATTAGCTGTGAAAATGGTTTTGATGTCATGTCGTGTCAGAATTCGACTTATTTCATCAGTTACACCATGAATATATGGAAGGAAAGCTTTTTGTCGTTCAGGTTCGTCCTTCGGGGGTCTAGGGTGAAGATCTCGGGTTTGCTGGAGTTTAATAGACTTGTGGATTTGGGAATCGGAAAAATCGTTCTGGGTAAGTGCGGATTTGAGCTTTTCCATTTCATTGGATCTATTGTGGTTATCGGTGAGTTTGAAGGACCTATGTATGAGAGAATTCAGAACCGAATTCAATTGTGCTGGGTGATGATGAGACTTGGCATTGAGGTACCGGTTTGTATGGGTTGGTTTGCGGTAGACGGTGTGAGTGAAAGAATTGTTGGACTTCCTGATGAGAACATCCAAGAATGGGAGGGAGTCGTCCTTTTCTATTTCCATAGTGAATTGTATGTTGGGGTGAATGGTGTTAAGGTGGGTCAGGAATGTTGGTAGGGTTTCAAACCCATGAGGCCAAATGGCAAAGATGTCATCTACGTATCTGAGCCAGCAAATGGGCCTGAGTTCAGATGTGTCAATGGCTCTGGTTGCGAAGTCCACCATATAGAGGTTTGCAAGAACTGGGGAGAGGGGGGAACCCATCGGAGCTCCTTTCACTTCTTTGTAGAATTTGCCCTGAAATAGAAAGTATGTACTGGACATACAATGGCTGATGAGGTTGAGATTGTCTTTAGAGATTTGATGCTTTGTTTCCAAAACAATCAAGGTTTCAGCTGAAGGAATATTCGTGAAGAGAGATGCTACATCGAAGCTTACGAGAATGTCTGTTGGTCGGAGGTTGAAGGTTTTGAGTGTTTCAATGAAATGAAAAGAGTTTTGGATATACGACGAACACTGTTCTACTAGAGGTTGGAGGGTATTTGCTAAGTATCTGGAAAGGGGTTGTGTTGGGCATCCAAAGGCGCTAACTATGGGACGGAGTGGGATATTCGGTTTGTGTATTTTTGGGAGGCCATATATTCGGGGAATGCGCGAAGATTTCTCCCTTGGAATGAGAGCTTTCTTCTGGTCATTCGGGATATTGGAGTTGTTGATGAGGGTTTTGGTCTTTTTCTCGAGATACGTGGTGGGGTCTCTTGAAGTGTGTTGGTATTCAGGGGAGTTGATCAATGTTGTCATCTTTTCAACATAGTCTGTGGTGTTGAGGATCACAGTGGCGTTCCCCTTATCGGCTGGTAGAATGATGATATCTGGATTGTTGTGGAGATTCTTGAGGGACCGTCTCTCAGCTGGGGTTACATTGGATTGGGGGACCTTGGCTCTTCTCAGGAAGGAAGCCACATCTTGCCTAGCTTCTTCGGCAGTGTTCTTAGGAAGATGAGAGATGGCTGCTTCAGTCTGAGTTATAATGGTTTCGACTGGAATAGATCTAGGAGTAATCGAGAAATTGAAACCTTTGGATAAAATGTTGTGGGCAGCTGGCAGAACGATTTTTCCGATTCCCAAATCCACAAGTCTATTAAACTCCAGCAAACCCGAGATCTTCACCCTAGACCCCCGAAGGACGAACCTGAACGACAAAAAGCTTTCCTTCCATATATTCATGGTGTTACTGATAAAATAAGTCGAATTCTGACACGACATGACATCAAAACCTTTTTCGCAGCTAACAACCAAATATCCACCTACCTTCGAACACCCAAAGACACAATCCCAAATGAAACCCAAGGAATATATGAAATACCATGCTCTAACTGTCCCAGAACATACATCGGCCAGACCAACCGACGAGTGTCCTGTAGAGCATATGAACACGAACTAGCAGTCCGTAATTCTGACACAAACTCAGCATTATTCCAACATCATTTAGAAACAGGCCACAAGATAGATTTCAGAAACACCAAAACCGTTGCCACAGCCAAAACCCTCCAAACCAGAATTACCCGTGAAGCCATTGAAATCGAAAAACGTCCCAACTGTCTCAATAAACGCGACGATTCTCAAAGACTCCCCAATACCTGGAAACCACTTTTGGTCCGACATACTTCTATTTACTCCGACTTGGGAACTAATCCGTTCGAACCTCCCATCGACCGTCCGATACCTGATCCTGCCATAATTACTAATGAACCCTTAAATCCCACCAACCTTCAATCCTCGATCTCCAGTGATGATAGCCAGCTAGTGAGACAACTCAGACCTAGACGCAAGGTCACTCAGTCTTGAAAATGGCTCCGAAATGGGAGTCGAAACGTAGACAAGTAAATCTTTCCAGACGCGGATCAACCGGAAGTTCCAGCCAGCACATTTCTGACCGCGGAAGCCTAGCCGATCAAATATATATATATATATATATATATATATATATATATATATATATATATATATATATATATATATATATAATAGTGAATAATTTCATCCCACTGCCCACAGTGATTCATATCGGTTCTCATTCATCTTCGTGCAATGAGGAACCGGAATTAAAAAAATGTTCCCTTTTTTTTATTTCATCTGATAGAGCATGAAAATCTGTTCACAAAAATACCCTTCTGACCTCGATCCTTCCACTATTTTTTTTAAAAACCTCTACTATGTAACGAAAAATATCAAATGATGACGTCAGCATTTACTCATTCATAAATGCTCTCCATCTCCTTCTAGTTACGATAAAATACTACGAAATACTATAAAATATTTAGATTTACTACAGTGAGTTGGCAATACGAGATTAATTTGACAGCAGCTAAATTCACATCATTCAAAGTTACAATGGCGTCTGAGCAGTTTTGCTGTTGACAAAGGCACTCTTTTGGGCCAGTTACGTGGTTAAACGTTGCTGTTCCCGCGATTTAGTGATTTGCATTAGCTAAGTTCGTTAATTCATGGATCGAGTAGAGACTGAGCCAGATCAGCTGATCACTGAGCGCATGGAGCTTAAGAAATAAAAACGAACGGGTTTTGAACTTTTGGAGCGTGTAACATAACTAGACGACGAGGTGGGAACATGGGATTTCCCAGACGTGCCTAGGAGGGCACATTCCTTCCTGTGATAGCAAGAAATCAACTTGATGCTGGGTATATGTCCACGGACGATCCCCACAAATGCAGTAACCAACCATAACCTCATAATAGCAATTTGTGCTTGAACGTTCACGAATTTTCCTTTGATTATCCAAATTCGCCATGCAGATTGTTCATATGAAGATCATGTTGAATGAGAATGTAGGTAGGTAGGTTGAATTTTTATGTTTTCTTCACAATGATGTGTTTATAGGTATAAGATGAAGTTAATTCAAGATACTTATGGGTACTTTCACATTCAGACTTGGCCTGGCATTCTATTCTCCAATGATGAGCATATCAACATTGATACGCTGCATTGTTGCTAGTCCGTTGTACCTACTTGGGCAGATGCTAGAAAAATTGGAATAGTTGCTATTCATGTTATAACCAGTTAGGAAAAATTTCATTTTATATAATGAACATGATTCCAGCGGTATGAGAAGAAAAACTATGGAAGTGTTTGAAAGGAGTCCAAGTTTCCCAATGCTACACAGAAAAGATTGAACACGCTCTACATTATATCCTTGGAGTATTCAAAAATGTATTATGAATGCCTGTGGATAAGGTAATACAAGATAATGAGATATGTTGTTTTAATAAGGGATAAAGAACTGAAAATTGTCAACACTAATGTATCACCATTTTAGTGTTTAGAATGGAAGTCAACAGGGATTGCACATATCCTTACTTTAGAACAAGTTTTAAAGGATCTGAAGGCGTTTCGAATGATAAGCAAGTGAGTTTTTTTTTAAACGTTATCAGGATGCAATGGTTGCTAGAGTGTAACAGCTTGTAAAACGGCAGAAAGAAAT
This sequence comes from Zygogramma bicolorata, assembly GCA_032362365.1. Lineage (NCBI taxonomy): Eukaryota > Metazoa > Arthropoda > Insecta > Coleoptera > Chrysomelidae > Zygogramma > Zygogramma bicolorata. The sequence continues at coordinate 2,208,766 of JAVJAQ010003124.1, read as the reverse complement.
CTTCACATCAAGATATTATGGACAGAAGATAATAAATTTGCTGAATACTAAATGGAGATGACAATGTGTGTATTCATAACGTGAGGAATAAAGCATATTCAGTTGTAATGGAGTTCAATGAAGAAGAGAACGAGATTAACTTTGTCAAATGTGAAGACTGTGCTGCCCATTCAGGTAAGTTGAAGATAAACTGTGGTATGCAGTATCCTTTGGGCTAGAAATAGAACTTGTATTTTTGATCTGTGTGTGATCAGTTGATGGTGGCACATGGCACACCTGATCTCGTACTAAACACCCTCAGTACTATGTCTTTTCAAAGAATCTGCCTTCGGGAAATTCTTATCAGTTTGAGTTATCTGCTTTTCAGCTACATGTTCTGTTGGTCATTTTTGTTGATGAAGTGTGAATAAGGTAATATTTCGAAATACTATAGTTGATGAATATTCTCTTAACTGGATTTGTTCCAGTCATTTATAATTTATATGGATCAAATACATATCAGAGAAGTAAACAATACTTCTCAATAGGTTTTATATTAATAAAGATAAGTGAGATCTTTCACTCTTATTCGAACCACCAACAGAATAAAACTGTTTAAAGAATGTGAAAGCAAAAACATTTGTTCCTGTATTAATAATATTACTATTAATTCAAATTGGCCAGTGTGTTAGTAAGGAAATATTAATTTTCGAAAACAAAACTAAAAAAATAGTTTCGTTTTCATACGGTCAATAACTATTTCAAAACAATATTGAAATTGTTAGTTTTTCATCACTATACAGTTCAAAAATAAAAAGTGAGATCCTGGGCTAAACAAAATCAACTATAGCTTATCCAATCCATCTTGGCACAAACTCGGTTACTTTTCCAGTTGCACACTGGTAGTTTAGACCGTGACGAAAGAAAAGACACCGTATAGGAATAAATTTCAACACAGTGAACACATATAATAGGTGTTTTTTTCCCTAGTATATTTCACAGAGAATACTGGGCATATACTTTATCAGTTCTGTGCCAAGATGGATTGGATAAGCTGTAAATATTTATGTATCCATTATTTTTCTTAGTTGGTTATACCATAACTGTTTCAATAGATATTACTATCTTTTCTTTGTCATTTATTGTGGTATTATGATCTGATGACATTATTTTAAATATTTCATTTTTTTTGTATTTACATCGCTATATAAGAATTCATTTCTTAGGATCAGCAACTCAATGAACTTTAAAATAAAAAGATGTCTAATAAGTCAAACTTTTATCTTTCCAATGCTGGATTTTTGAACTCAACTAAACTAACATCAATCAACTACTAATAACTAAGAAAGATGAATGAATACAGGAAAACCCCATTGGGGGTTTATAAACTTTCGTCTGTCAATAAAACTAACAACTAAGAAGATGGCCATCTTTTCAACTAAGAATTAATAACTATGAACTTAACGTATGTGCATAAAACACAATATTTTCTGACATTACCAGTAATTCAAAAACAAATTAAAGATTGCGAAGAGAGGAAGTTTGTGTCATACAAATCAATTGGTGTAACCAAGACAGTATTACCTACTTGAAATTAGTCGGAATCAATATGGATCGTGAAGAAGTTATTGAAATGATTAGTATTATACTTTTAAAAGTCACAACTTTTGTTGCCACTGGAGTGATCAAGAAACAAAAAAGACGGAATGATGATATCTATACATAGTGAGAAACATATTTACAAGTGGGGTATTATTCAAGGCGTTTCATGGTGGTATCCGTTAAAATACCTTTAGAGTTCTGAAAACGACTCCTGGTAGATGTGGAATCTGGAATAACCATATCTCTTTTTATTGTATTTATTTTCAATATGAGACATTTCACCTACAAACACATCTGTTTTAATATCATCAGAGCTTTCCCAGTATGAAACCAAAAGTAGTTGGGAGGATTAAACCAATCCTTCCCATTATTTGACATGCATGTTTTGGTTACATTTTACTGACAGCCAGTGGGATTCACAGGTGGCTGTTGTGTGAGAATAACATTCCTCATAATAATTTGTTTATACAACACATAATCCACTTTGACTATTTTTCAGGGGGATGCAAACATGCTATTGCATTCTTAACTGGGATTCATCGACATAGTGAAGAACCTTCTCCTACTGCAGTCACTTGCTACTGGAAGAAGTCTGAGTTGGCGTCAATAGCTTCGTCAAAGAAATTCATTCTTGCCAAAGAAATAGGAACTTTAGATTTGGAGCCTATGGTAGCTGGAGACAGAACTTTCTCGAAAAATGTTGTTGACAATAGTATATCTAGTGAAAGAATGAATACCCAACTCACTAAATACTATAGGGAATTTGATGATACTGAGCACCTCTCTTTCCACTATCTACTTAATGCATACTTTGATGAAGTTATAATGAACATTGAAATGTTTATACAATTTGTGAATAATTTTTTCTCCTACTCTGATTTTTTAGTTCAACCAGTCCATATCATTTCTGAATTGATTTTTTGTGAAATAAAGCATAATACTGAATGTTTTTTTTGATACTTTCCAAAAAGTATACTGAATGAAAAAAAAACTGTTTTGGATTTCATAATTTATTGAAATAATAATGAAAATTAATTTTGTACCAAAAATTATCAGTGGGAAAATAAGAGGTGATGCATTTGCTGTATTTTGAGAAGTTGAAAATTTGCCTACATTTGAAGCAAAACAATTATTTCTAGGAAAGACATCAAAGTGAATGCTTTTAATTTCTCAAAATACCACCATGAGAAAAACCCACCAAAAACTCATGATATCACCTACAAAGCAATGATTACAATTTTGTCCTATATGCATAATCTAAAAACACATTGTTTTGTTTTACTGGGTTCGTTAACCGTGGCCTGCAACTTTTAGTGCATTTGAGGGTGATAAGGTAAAGGACGCAGTACCAACTTGTCAAGCGCTATAACAGTAACCAGATCACTACGTCATTACCTTACCTCCTTTGAAGGTGTTCAAGGCAGTTGTAGATGAAACGTCAGTTATTCTAACTTGAAGGCCACGGCCAACAAACCATTATGGCTTTATATTTTTATTCAAATTTATGAATTGATATCACTTAGGAGGTAAATTTTCAAACATTCACTTAAAAAATATGTTAGTGATGAGATCGAGGATTTTACTGAAAATTCAAAAAATCATTTTGTCATACATAAAAATCTGAAAGAAATTGTGACGTTCTAGCTAAAAGTAAACTTTAATCTTGAAAAAACAAAATGTTCAGGTGGTGACGTGAGACACTAATGATAAATAGGATTCCTTCAGAAACAAAGGACCAAGTAATAAAATAATAACTTTTCAGGATTCAATGGCAAGATTTAGGAATAAGAATCTAGAATTGTAGTTATTTTATTATATGTTTGTATTCGTGAAATGTTTTACTGTCTCATTCAATTTACATTGTGGACAGAATAAAAAAAACAAAGAGATTATTTGATACTCGATTCAAAGTCCAAATTTTAAAAAAGATCTTTTGAGCAGAAATTCAACATTTTGATTTTTCAACACTTCACAATGGAAATTAATCTTCATAGAGTAAGTAAGTGAACATTTCACTCAATAATCCTAAACAATTCCAAAAATTTATACAACATATTTTAGTGATGTGTCCATGAATATTTGAGAGGCTGATTTTCATTTCATATAATGATTTATACTTTTATTACATTTCGAGAAAAGGAAAAGATGTGTGATGCATTTTTCAGTGAAATCAATTTGCCAAAAATTCTGTTTGGAATAATTCTATTATATTTTTGATTTCAGTTAAGGGTATAAATCAGTCATTAAAACTAAGTACATTACCAGTAAAAGCCTATCTCCTATTTTATTACAAGATTGATAATTTCAGAAAAGTATACACACCACAGTGAGCAGCAAAATTGAACGAATTATATATATACATATAAAATTTTGGTATTCTTGAATCATGGATGTTTTTTTCATTGTGGGTTCTTGGATTTCGGATTTTATTGAGAAAACGACTTCATCTCTGGCCATGAAGACCATCAGTTTATTGTTGAAGTATCATTCTATGATGTCATGAAGTTATTATTACTTGAATCGCGTTCAGATATTATTTGTGGTAACATTTTATATTATACTCAAATCAGTGCCACAAATATTTGAACGTCATTCAAATAATAATAACTTAGTGACACCATAAATCATCTTACTTGAACAACTAATAAAGAGAAAATGATTTGTAACTTAATGCCGGGGTCCCAATCTCTCTCCTTATAATATATATATATATATATATAAACATATATATTAGAGTGAACTCGTGACGATACCTGGGGAGTAGGTAGATTGAGGCCCTGGCATTATATATATATATATATATATATATATATATATATATATATATTTTTTTATATTAATAATTGAATTAGTTTCTATAAATATTAATACAGTATTTTAACTATGTTTATATTGAAAGCAATTTTTTTTTCAAAAGGATAGTTCATTTAGAGCATAAAAAATAATTACCAATAAAATGAAATACATGAGTGAATAAGTAGTAAAAAAATATACCAAAAGTAATGATGCAAAATTATTAAAAGATATACAAATAAGCATTCAAAAAATTATACTAAACAATCAATCAATTTTCAAATCAGTTTTATATTTCAGTTTACCATGAGATGATATTTCAAATGATTGAAAATGAATAGAATTTTATGTGGGCATGTTATATAAATTGGGGTTTGAGAAAAAATATGAATATAAAATCTATTTATTTGTACACAGTTTTCAAATTTCAAAATAGGTGATAATATTTCTGATACATGGTACCCTGAGCATTTCATGAACATAGTTTTGGATTACATTTGTGTATTAAACTAGTATAATAATACAAATTTTTTATATATAAGGTAAGTGGTTAGCAGAACGTATGACTAATGAACAATTCGACAGTGAATAAATTAAATTGGACAGTTAAAATACAATCACTATAAAATTATTTCATAAGAGATAAAACGTTTTCCATGCTATAGCAATATTTCCCACAAATTGTCCTGTTTAGAGATATAAACATTGAAATGCCAAAAAAAAAGACCTTTGAATTATTCAAAAACTCAATCACAATACATACAACTCATCAAAGTATTCAAGATGAGGATTTTTTTCAATTTTCAAGGAAAAACAAGTTTGAAATAAATCGGTTTACAAGCCATAGTGCTAAACAACTGACATTCCCAAAAAAAAACACACCTTTCACACAAATAACTGCTTTGAAAATTACATCTAAAAGTGTGTAATCAATTTCTGAACAAAGGGTCCTGAAAATTAATAATTCCACAAGCAATGACAACAATATAATCCAATAACTGTATGTGATTATGATCTATGCAAGAATGGGGTTCTAACATTTTAAAATTCCTCAGCCTCCCGATAACTCTTTCGACATGTATTCTCAAAGCAGCTATTCTCTTGGATTCCCTCACTTCTGCAGGTGAGCTTGGAGTTGAACTTGAAACTGAAGGAGGTCTTATCAAAGCACATCTCCTTTCTGTCAGCAGAGATGACAAGTTCTTGAACCCTCTGTCTGCCATAATTTCCATACCAGGTGTTAATTTTTCCAAAGGCAAACCTAAAAATATTTTGGGATTTGTTTCTATCATTATTAGAGTATGTTGTAGAAAATTGTGGATATCACCACAAGCAGAATCGGAAGAATCAGGGTCATAGTCAGAATCTTTATATGTTGCTGATCTTGTATCAATACTGCTTGCAGAGTAGGTGGAACTGGATAGTTTTTGACTATGCACATCATTGCTCTTTGGACCTCTTTCACATTTAGCTGGCACAGGTTGCTCAAGATGGTCCTTGTTCACCTGAAATGTTTGTTGATCTTAATTGAGTGTTCTCCAATAATGTACTGATATAAAAACTCCGGCGAGTCATGAGTATATTGTCAGAGAAGAGAAAATGAGTCAGCCACCCTTGCTTTGAGAGAAAGAAACAACATTAAATGCAATTAATCTGAATGGTATGCAACAACGAATAAACGGTAACACATACACCTCCAATAACCACAAGCTGGTGGTAATCTTTTGTCTGTATTTATTCTACTCTTACAATATATGTTTTTATTTGTAGTTATTCCAATGGCTCTGTTAGATTACATCCAAATGATGATACATTTCATCGATAAAAACTCCATTGAGTCATGAGTATGTGAAATTAAACTTGAATTTCATTAGAAAAGGAATAAACGAGCCACTATAATGAATATAATACATAAAAATACTTCTAAACAGAAAAACTATGAAATAGCATAAGCAGCACTATTATTGGAATTTGTTGGGTACTTACAAATACATATTACTCAGTCATTGTTTTTTTCGTAACAGATCAATGGGCCAGAATATGAATTCAAGCTGAATTTTTTCACTCACCTCAGCTGGTTGTTTTCGTTTCATTTCAACTCCATTCTCACCCGGACCAGACACAGATATACTTGGCACAACATCCTTCTTCAATCTAGGTGTATCATTCATCAATTTCACTTTCAAAAAATTCTCTGCATCTTCTTCCAACTAAAAAAAGGTATGTGATTTCGAGTGTGATCTTGCTACAATACCTTAAAGCTAAGCCTAGCCAAATTCTATAATAAATATCAATTCAATGAACACTTTCTTGGAGTCATATTCATTATTATTTCTTATAGTAGTAGTTACAACTACACGAAAGTGTTTGTGGATGGCTAGTTTTGAACTCTAGTTATAATTTGGATTAATTTTTAGGTATTGTTACAGAAACAAGCAATCATTTTAAGAGTATTTTATACGATCAATTCCTAAACCGAATCACAATTTTCAGTTACTTACGTTGAAATGATCCTCGCAAACGTAGGCCCTAACTTTTTTAGAAACCCTATCACACCCATTCAAAGCAGTTAACCAGGCATTCCTCCTCGATGAATCGAACGGCAACAGAAAAAAGTACTTATTTGCGGAAACTTTAGAGTTGTTCTTGCACTCAGTTACCAAACAAAACTTCACAAAATCACTCTTCGATGCCATAATTTCGGGAAATTTTCCGTTGAAGCGCGAAATAACATGAAAAGTTGCGAAAGAATGTCAACACTGTCAAGTCAACAGTAATAAGTTCCTGCAACTTGTAAAAATGAAATTCCTCTAAGATATTCATTCATTAAATAGGAGGGGTGTGGCTTACCAAAACCCAACTTCATATGGTTGTATTTATGAATGAAAGTGTTGACGTCAGCATTTGATATTTTTCGTTACATAGTAGAGGTTTAAAAAAAAAATAGTGGAAGGATCGAGGTCAGAAGGGCATTTTTGTGAACAGATTTTCATGCTCTATCAGATAAAATAAAAAAAAAGGGAACATTTTTTCAATTCCGGTTCCTCATTGCTGTTTCAGTCAAACTTTTCCACCTCGAATGACAAGAATAATTGCCTCGAACTGGCACTCAAAGCACGCAAATATGGCGTGACCAACGCACTCGTCAATTAGTATTCATTAGATACATGCATTATTTTGAACTACCATTTATGAAATGATAACTTTCTATGAACCGGTTGAACTGAAAACATACGTGTTGACTCTCGGATGAAAACAAAATTACTCTCTCTTTGATGTGCATATGAATATACCGATTTTCGAGTTTTTAGGTCTTCCGAGTTTCTGAGCCGTGGTCTGCAGGTTTCTGAAAACTGGAAACATACTTTGACTCATCAGTTAACGGCCGTGAAAGCTTACAATCTTTGATGGGTGAAAATCGCTCCACCACTCGATACATAACAATATATAACTAGGCCAGTTGAAAATAATCATATAGAGAGTGCAATTCTATAGTCGTCCCTGAGCCATATACTAGCGAATAATTAGGATTCGACCGCCTCGGGTTGAGGGAAAGGGAGGTTGTCGGCGTAGACATTCATTTTGCGAAAGATGGGACATTTCTGTGAAGATCTCGTCCGCTGAACCTATTCAGGATCTTGACGATTGATCGAACAAATACGTCATCATTCAGTATGAAAACAGTTTCTTTGAACTTTATTTCATTGCCTTCTTGCGGATGAGTTTAACGTCACCCCGTACGATATTATGTTGGTTTATCCAGACAGGCTTCACAATTCCTGATTTTATAGTTTTTCTCGTTGAATCTTCTTTTTGTGCTCACCATCTCTGACATCCAAGGATCTCTTGATTTCTCCAATGTAAGACTTACTGCATTCACGTGCATCTGGTAAACGCAGTTTCTTAGGGTCTCTGGCAAACAATACACTATTTTCCATCACAATCACTTTCAGCTCGAGTATCTAATAGGCATCGAATAGTCACCGTACAATGCCATATTGCTACTTTTTTTCGGGTTTGAAGGCCGTCGTTCGTTGGTATTTCTTCTTGACGTTTCGCTAGCGCGAGTGGCTAGCTCCTTCATCTTTATTATTATTCCGATCCATCTCTTAAGAAGCAATACTGAAAACCTCGGCCGCGAAAGCCTTAACCATTTCGTCAATGTACGCCATATTGAATTCATTTCCAAAAAAAATATAATGGGGAATTTATATCACTTCCGACCTTTCATGATGTTGACAACTTTTTAGTTTCGAATGAGATACTTAGTAAATAATTTAGGAGTGTTTGAGGTTCAAATCAGGGAAAGTCGTATTTCGTGTAAATAAATTTATTTAAAAATCACAGAGCGCTTTCGGCTATCAAGCCATCTTCAGTGCTCTACTCGTCTAGGTATTTACAGGAAGATCTTCACAATCACAAATAATCGTGAGACATTACATTGAATGAACATCAAAGTTAAAATCAGTGCCCTTTTGGGTTGACAAAAGCCGAAAGCGCTCTGCGATTTTCAAATAAATTAATTTACACGAAATACGACTTTCCCTGATTTATCAGTCACGTGTATGCAGCACCAACAAATATCACCTGTTTGAGGTTCATCAAAAAACAAAGTGAGTGTTTATTTATTCCCTGTATCTTCGGTATCGAGATATCGGAGCAGGATTAACTCCTTCAGTATCACTAAGTTAGTGTGTACACGTTAGTCGAGATCTTGATTTCGATGATCAGAATGACCTTTCAAATGAAAGAGTAGAAAAAGGTCAGGAAAGTGCCAAAAGTCCGTCGAAGCGACAATTGGCCACTTCACAATTTGAAAGTGGGTTGAAAAAACAGCACTTTTTGGGTGAAATTAAATGATATCATAATTATCACCTTTAATGGATTCAGTTTCGATGTGGAGTAATAAGTCAAATGTCGAAAGGTTCCGTCATTCTGAGTACATACGTTTTATAAGGAAATCACTGGATTCGCATTAAGATTCAAATATTCTTTCCGAAGAATAGAGAGCACATTTTGAAATCCAAGCAACGTTGAATATGTCTTAATTTGAATTCATTCACTCCATTCAGCTTCAGAAATTTCGAATTAATATTTGAATATGACGTATTTCGCATATTCATGCCTTCCGGAATTTCATCAAATTTATTATAAATTCCTGAAGATGAAATTGGACTTCCGCCCTTCTAGGGATAATGGCTCTGATTTACATAAACGTGTATAGATTATTCTATCCATAGCGCGTTGAGGGTCAGTCTAACTTCACGAAATTCGCAGGTATTTCCGGGATCAATGTGTGAAACAACTTCTGGTTACCTCCGGGGGAATAATCAAGCAGTGGCGTAACCAGAATCAGGGTTCACGAAAGAATAAAATGATATAGATGCGACAAGGCACAGGATAGAAGGGATGAGTAGTAGTCCAGTCAATGACCCGTGTGTTTATCCCATACAGCACCGATTCGAATGAAAATTTGGATTCGGGATCTACACACCCTCTTTTTCAAAATCTACCCTGTGTCGAGGGTGGCTTTCTCCCTGGGGGTGGATGCTGCCCCTTCTCGAGGGTGACAAAATTTTTATTGGAAATAAGTGCGGAAATCAATAGATTGCCTAATTCTAAGCACGTTTTGTTCAATTGAGTGACATAGTTGGTTCTCAGGCAAAAAAACACGTTTTCAGATATTTTTTCGCGAATAGCTGAAAAAATATGCATCTTATAGGAAAACCTACAGAGAGCAAAATTATAGCCTTTGAAAAAACAAAGGCGATCGTTTATTTGTGATGTATGCGAACCCACTACAAACTGAATAACTGCTTGTTGAAAGTTGATTGGTATATTCAAACGCCAAAATGGAAAGTTCCTACGTACAATAATAAAAAACCAATGCATTTTTCGGGAAAAACTCATTGGATTCTTTTTGAAGTCTTTCAAAAATCCTTCATTTTTGTTATTCATGAAAGCATCGAAACTGACCGAGGTATGAAGAAAATAATGTTGATTCCTATTTTTCCGTTGAAAAAAACTCATCCTCTCTTTCCTCCCCCCCCCTTGAAAAAAATCGTTGTTAGTCCATAATTCACTTCATTCATGTTCTTACAAGAGTTCTGTTTTTTTCATCAATCGAAAGTACGTAGTTGTGGAAAAAATTGAGATTGAAGGGAAAAATCATATACGTAATTCAGCGAACAATCACCATTTCTTCGAATTAACTCGAAAAGTATTGATCACATGCAAAATTTTCAAAGGACAAAACTGAAGGTTATTCTTCTCTAAAAAGTTTGGTGTTACTTTTTTCTGCAGGATGAAAATAGAGTAAGATTTGGCCAGTAAGATATTGTGAGGGTTCGCGCAAAGTACCTTTTTTGAGCCCTTTCAGCATGAACCTTCTCAAAAATATAATCTGAAACAAGAAATCATGTGAATGAACTTATAGCTCTTGAAAAAAGCTGCAAAATACTTTTTGGTGGATTTGATTGCTCAAAGACTAAGCGAGTTATGGGAAAAAACCAAAAACAATTTTTGTAGAAATTATAGTATGTACAGTAGTATATTGAAGAATACACACAGTAACTATATTTTAGGCCTAGAGACAATTAAAAGTATAAATGTTTTATACTTAAAAAAAAAATTGTTCGTTTCCGTTAACCAGCTGACGAACGTCAACCCTCAGAAGTCGAAACTTGTGCGAGCAATGGATCAACGAGGCCTTACCTTTTAACGTGCGATTACCCAGCACGGTGGCCCGGCGAGGATTCGAACCCCGGCCTTCCGCTTGATAGGCAGATATGCTAACCACTACACTACCGAGACCACTTACCCAGTAAATTCGTTACTATCCCCCCCTACTTACTTAAATTACAAATTACAGAGGTTACTTTGAAGTAGAGTCTCAATCTGAATTTTCATACAGTTGGGTTTCCTGGTTACTCAATTATAATTTTGATATAATTTTTCAATGAAAACTATCATAAGGGTGCTTTTTAGGGGTCGAAACTGTTCAATAGATCAGAAACCCCAGGTACAACCTCAACTTTGAAGAAGTAGATGGTAGATAGAAGCTAAATCTCGAATTGAATGCAAATAGATACTGAATAAGTTGAATAACACATGTTAATTATTGATGATATTCTGTCATAAGGAGGGGGGGTGTTGAGGGCTGACACTGATAACTAAACCGTAAATTATCAATTGATTGATTTTACTGATATGAATATGATTTCAATTTATTACATGCTCCAATCTAAAATTTTGATATTTTTTTCGAATAGGGGTGGTTTTCACCCCTCCTCCAAAAAAGCAACCCTCGGCACAGGGTAGATTTTGGAATAGAGGGTAAGTAGAACCTATATCCAAATTTTCAACGAATCGTTGCTGTATGGGATAAATACACAGTTAACACTTTTTTTACCGTCATAGACTGGAGTATAGTGAATTTTCATAACACTGTGAGTTTCACTAAGTTTTGTGCGAAAAGTAGAATATATATAGGACTATCATTAGTATTCCTCAAGTTGGTCTATCTCGGTATACTCAAATCGTGAAACATTTTTTGAAAACGATCTCAGAAACTGAAAGATTCCATAATTGTCACATTTGTTCAAAATTCCCAAATATTTGAAAAAAATATTCGTTCACAACAAAGTTATGACTTTCAAAAGGCAGATTTATTAGTACTGATATGACAGAGTACTCAATTACATTAAATTCGTTAGAATAATTTCGATGTGATCAATGGAAAATTATATATGGAATTCCGTTACTTTTTTACATTTCTATGCATAAAGTACACTATAATATAGTTAGAAAATTAGCAATAATAACACAACAGTCACCAAGTATAATATAAATGAAATGTTCTGAAACCCCCTCCGTGTTTGTTCCGTAGTTTCCTGAGTTTGTAACCTACCACAATCCGAAAAAATAAGAATTGATATTGGAATCTATACAAGTATAGAAGGGCAGATTTTCAATCCACCACGAAAGGTTGCTGCGTCTATTGAAAACAGTTCTTTCTGGATAGAACGAGTCCAATTAGACAGCAATAGACGCAGCAACTTTTCGAACTAGACTGAAAATCTGCCCTTCTACACTTGTATAGATTTCAATATTAATTCTTATTTTTTTAGATTGTAGTAGGTTACAAACTCAAAAAACTACGGAACAAATATTGATCCACCACAAAATAATGACGTTCAAACAGCCACCTCCGTGTGTTATGAATTTTTGTAACGAGTACCTCTAGAACATTTTACTGCATTTCCATGTTTCACATTCATTGCTTTCACCTACAACTCGTGGTTTATTTTTAGTTGCCTTCGCAATTTCCAGTGAATTCATTCCTTTTTTCCCAGCTACCCTTTCAGAACGGCCACTTTTTCTCGAGTAGCAAGAAAAGCAATTTTCCACCTTTATGTGAGAGCTTAAAAGGTTTGTGTAAAGCAATCGGGCGGGCTTTGAAAAATTCAACTTGTCGAAGAAAGTCATGACAAGCCCCGGCAAATTACAGGCCACAGAACTGAGTTCTCCGAGGAGAAAGCATCTGCTTTTTTCATAAGCCCGGAAAATTTGATTTTCGGCCGTGTCGCATATTAGTGGATGTGTGAAAACATGGATGGATTGTTATACATTACTGGTTTGTGGTCAATGTTTTCGTGGATATCACATAATGTATTAGGAACCGTGAGACACGGTGATAGCATATATATATACCGACGGAAAAAGGAAATCAGGATTCATCGTTCTCGTCACTCAAGGCCAGTCAATTTTCATTGTCGAAAATGTAACTAATATTTCAGTAAGTGAGGCATATATGTTCATATTTACAATAATCCTAGTAAAATATAACGGATATTCATGGGATATGAATACCGAACACATTGATTGAAACTGGAAAAGCTATATTGTGAAATATTCCATCCTCTACCTAGGCAAATGACTCTTAGAAAGAATGACAATATTGAAAATTGTGGGAGCTTCATGAAATTCCTTTATGTGCGGTACTTGAAACACAATATGTGTGCAAATATTCATTTCTTAATCAGTTCATGGAATTATTTTGAATGAAATAGTATAGAAATCTTGGCAAAAGATAAAATTTCTCTCTCTAGAAATAGCTTATCAAGAGGAATTATTCACTTTCTGCTCCTCTAGGTAAAATACCATTTTGTACCTCCTTTATTATCCCCATTTCCATACTGCCCTATAAGTTATAATGCGTACATACTATAAGAACAATGGGGATGACGGCTGCAAAACTCTACCACTAGGAGCGCCACCACTGCATGTACCTTTGACAGCCTCTCAAGTCAAATGACAACAATTCAAAACATTAAACGTCCCTTCTTTGCAATAATCAAGAATATAAAGATTTGAAATCGACATAAAATGGTCTTATGTAGTGCATTCGGATGTAAAAATGTAGGTACGCATTTATTTCCAAAAGAAACAAAACTGAGAAAGCAGTGGGAAGTAGCCCTGAAAAGAAAGAGCTTCAGACTTCTGAACATTCTAGATTATGCTCTAGTCACTTACAAAAGAACGTAGCAGGGCTAGTAGATGGTTATTATAATGATTTTCAACGAAACACCCCTGTAATCAGTTTGAATTTTTTACCTTTCACTCAGATCTTTTTTTATTCCTTTGAGGGATCCACCACGTTCCCTCAACAAACTTTTCAGTTCTGGTACAGACAAACATCCATATCTATCGGTTGGAGAAAACATCCTTATGATTCCTAAGTTTCTTTTGAAAATATTCATTAAAATAAAAATAAAACATAACCTGCAAAATCACTCGTCAGGCACATGCAGTCGTGCTGCCACCTACTAAAAGCTTTGGGTCATCTTCCCCATTGTAGAAATTTGTGAAAATACATGCGGCTATGACAAAATATGAAATAATTGATGCGTCATCGTCATCTTGTTGATAGTGCTTTGTTATTGGTAATACAAACATAGCAGTTGGCAGAGGCTGTCACGTTGTTTACGTTCTATTTGCTTCTAAGTTTTGAAAATGATTTCCAGCGAGAATGACCATTTTTTTGTGGTAGGGTGGAAACCTTCATGGGCACTGGCCGCTTGGTGTCCATCACCATCTTACCGGCTAAAACCACCCCTTGCCCTCTCTTATACCTGGAACTGTCCGTTAGGATATCACGTCAGGTATAAGCGGCATATCTCAGGCTAATCCGCTCTATCTCGTTGGTGTTGCCTTTCCTCGCGCTCCTTCTGTTTCATGACGTTCCTCACGTATTCTGTCCCTTCTTTCCAAGACTCCCTTGTGCTAAGCATATTTTGCAGAAGGTTCAGTGCCGTCGTTTCCATGCCAGTCTTAACTTCAAGTGCTGCTTATAGCGAAACATATTCTCAACCCGTTAGTTTGTCATTATTAGTTTGTTTGGTGTTTTTCCTTTAATGATTTTTCTCGTGAATTAACTAGTTGTTTATTATTTGCAATCATCCATCTAAGTATCTGCCACTGTCGTCGCCAACTATGAGACTATGAATTACTTACAGAATTCTTCCCTCTTCGGTTTACTGGTTCACTATAATTTTCGTAAGATGGCGCCACTAGGCCCATCAGTAAACTCAATTCCTGTTTTGAACACCGACGCTTCTTGTTGTATTTTTTTCTAACAATCTTATCAGCGTCTGATGATTTTCACGGTTGATTCGTATATTACAACGGACTTGAAGCATTCTCAACTTAGCATTCTATGTAGTAGAACCTTTATGGCTGATCCGTTTAAACTTAGTCATCAGTATTTTTTGACGCTGGCTGGTCTTCTTTCAGTTGCCAAGCTGAGGACATTTCCTAGGCGCATACAAATAATAAATAAAATCCACGAGATTTCGACTTTTAATACCAGCCTTATCCACCCAATAAAAACCCTGAGATTCTCTGTTCCTGCTCATACTCTTTCCCCTACCCAGCCGTCGCATTTTGCGAGAGTATGTTCCGCCTTTTGCCTATTTTGTATGTATATGTCCTAAAAGACCCGTGACCGCTTATTGCCTGTGTCAGGTAATAATCTGTGGTTCTGAAGGTGCACCCCAGCCATGCGTCAATGTTTGGGATGATTTTCTTGGTCCACTGAGCCTCTTCGGTGTTTAACTCCCATCAGGCTTGCCAGGCTACGACGGTCTGTTGTCTTGCCTGGTTTCCGTTTTCCTGTGTAACCCGGCGTATACCGTGCAGTGTCTTCCTCTCCTTCACAAGCAGATCAATGGGTGGAATCCCTGTGATCACTGCCACGGCCTCTGCCGAGACTGTCCGGTATGCCGATGCCATCCTTCATCCTTCTTTGGGATGATGCTATCATCGACCGATACTTCATAACATCCATCGCCCGGCACCAGATGGAAGCGGCATATAACAGCACGGACTGCACAACCCCATACATCAGCTTTCGCTTTAGTATGCTAGGGCCTCTTATATTTGGCAGAATCCTCGTGAGAGCGGCTACCTGCCTATCTGCTCTTCTGCACGTCCGACCGAGCGAGGATGACCTGCCAAAATATCTCGCTAAAGAGGTGAAATTCATTTCATCGAATCTTCTTCCTGATAAATCGAGAGAAAAAAGGTTCTATACTCGTAGGGAGGAAAAGTAACTTTTTCATCTCTCTTCAGGGGTCGAAAATGAAGTTTTTCAGTAAGTTAGTGGAAAAAGGCCAAGACGCGCCATTTCTAGAGAGAAAAATTTTATTTGATGCCGAGTTTTGTATTCTATCTCAATCACAATCATTCGAGATGATATTATGAAGTGGACAAAAAAATACATTTTGTATTTCAAGTAGGCATTACAAATAGATGAACTTCAAGAAACTCCCATGAAATGTCATTATTGTAATTCTTTGTAGAAGCCGTTTGCCTAAGTAGAGGAAAAAATATGTTTTCTGCCTACCTCTATCCAGAGTATACATTTCCTGGACTCATTATAGGGAGCAAAGTCGGACTTTTCCTTCCTATGGAGAAAAAGTTCTTTTTCTTCCTTTGAGTCCCGGTAGCGCAAAGAGTCGACCCCTTTTTATTGAGCTTGGAGACCTGTCTAACATCTTTGGTCAGGGATCTTTTTTTCAATAGAACAGCTGTACTTTGAAACTCCCTGTCAAGAGAAGTTTTTCCTGAGGCTTACAGCTTCAAAAATTCAAAGTGAATGTTAATTCATATCTCCTGTCCCTTGATTCGCGCGGTGTTCTTTGAACATTACAGGGATACCCTTTTCATCAATTTTAACCATGTTATGTTAACTTTGCACCAATGAAATCCATGATTATGCAATAAATCTGGTCAAGACATTAATTTTTTTCAGAAATAATAAAATTAATCAGAAAGTTGGGGAAATGGGAGTGAAGTAAAAAACATAGAAACATTCTCCCAGTGTGAATAAATTTCATGATTGACGTCTCTTCATAAGCAAAAATAATCTTTTCCAGTGGGAATATTCGATATTCCAAGTGAAAAAGATACTTAATTTCGAGTATAAATGTCATTCCCTCGTGTATGACAGAAAATTTGTATTGTTGTCCTTTGGGTTATAGACAACTACCAACTTCCACGAAGAACATAATTTTTCAATATATGAATAGTTGAAAATATTTCCATTTTCGGTGACCTGTTTAGGCCGGTATCGATGAGTTAGAGAGAGATGAGAGAAGCAATACTCAACGACTGCACTGTATAATTAGTTTATTGCGAACAGAGCGAAACCTCCAATATAGAATCGACATTCTACTGTCAGAGTAATCAATTTCAACGACAATATTTCTCATATCCAATCAATCATCATCCAATTAACAAGCTCGATCGACAATCAATGTAACAACTGGATTGCAGTAAAGCGGAAATCCAAGTATTCGAGTTCGACCGATTCAATCGGAATCACTCAGAAACATATGATGGTGACAGCGCCAATCAACCGCGTCAGACAGTCGTGTGATGCCAACCAAAGCACACTATGACGAGCCAACTCATTGTTCGACGAAATTGATAGCCCTTCAGATAAATCGAGGGATCACGTAAAATGTGCCAAGGAATCATAACCACTTGATTGTCCCCATATCAGCACAAGAAACAGAAATTCAGAGAGACATTTTTATCAATAGTATCAACTTGAAATATGTTGCTGGAACAACCCAGGCATGTCTCTTCTCAAATGAAGTCGAATCAGTAATGATCTATCATGGAAAAACCACCCCAGATCTATCGCTGAAGGTGCTTCCCAGAAGCTTGGATTTCTAGTTCTCAAGAAGAAATACTTCTCGTCGGCTTCTTATGATCTACAAGGTACAGATACGACATGCCTCAGAATACAGTTCTCATTTATAGATTTCATCACCATAAAATTCATTGAAAATGTTTGATTCTTTTCAGAGAAAGGCAATGCGTCATGCATCTTGTTGGTGATTCTTCGCTCATCGACTCGCTCACTCCGTTGGAGCATCGTAGAAGGGTTAGAGACTTCTTCTCTAACCTCTCTCCTATGGATATTTTCGCGGTCGGTGCTCTTCTGAATGATCGTCAATCGATGACCCGACGAGTTCGGAAATTCCACCTCTTTGTTATGAGCTTGGAGACCTGTCGAACATCTCTTGCTAAGAGATATTTTTTCAGTAAAACAGTTGAACTCTGGAACTCCTTGCCAAAGGAGTTTTTTCCTGAGGCTTATTACAAACTTCAAATATTCAAAGTTGATGTTGATCACCGTGCTGATGAGCTCCATAGGGCGAAACTGCAATCCACGGATAGACCACACCATGACGTCTGCTGGTAATGTTTTCATCCTCTGACGACATGCATTAGATTGCAGATTTGTGTTTCCAAATGTAACCTTTGGCACGGAGACTCCCGGATGAAAATTTCGAGAGCATCTGCTGGGCTTGTTGTCAACAAAAGAGACAGCACTTGACAGTAATGGCAGAAAACTTCGGTTTCAGTGTATCCTGACAATAAACCCATCATCACTCAAAGTATATGACCTATCGGAGCGGAAAAAGCATCATTGATCCCGACAGCAAAATATAGTTTACCGGGGAAGTAGACCAAGTTAAACGATTTCCTTGAAAAAAATAATTTGCTGAGGTTTGCTTGCTATTTCATTCACAAAATTATATTGGAGTGAACAACAAATTGATATTTGTGAAGAAAATGTAAATTAATGTTTCAAGAGGGCACTGCATATATACAAACTAGAAAAATCTCTCAACAAATGATGTTATTGTCATTCTTCGTTTGTCATTCGCCTATGTATACGCTGAAAATTGTTTATATTCAGCTCGTTTTTGGTGAAGGCGAGAATTTCTACAAATGAGCGATTAGCGGCATTTTCGAAACTGACAGGGGACTAGCCCTGTGCAAGAGGAACCGACGTCAAAGAGGAATAGCTAGATGCAATTTTCTTCCTTAATGAAAATTAATCTTTGTTTGAATTTCGGATAACTGATTCTTTAGAACTCATTCACAATACTTCTCTTCTTTGTTGGTTTTCGAAAATCTGTCAAAAATCTGATATTTGACAAAACATTTCGTCATCCAAATAGGGTAACTAGGTGCGATTCATATCAAATGAACTCGTTGAGGTGCAATTATCCTCAGACAGCATGATGAAATTTGAAAAATGTTGGTGAAACATCAAGACCTCTGGAAGTGTGAGAGAGTGAACACAAGTTTCATATCAGGAACACATTCTCACTGTCGATGGAGATAACCCAGTAAAATGGAATGACATGCAAATGAATGCAATGGAGAGCAATATTGCAGAAAATGTCATATCAAATATCGGGTCTTTGGCAGATTTTCCGAAGCGAGCAGAAAATATTTCTTTTTCCAAATTATTAGTTATACGAGAAGTTGCTGACTGGCAAGACGTTCTCATTTCAGAAGGAACTCTTCTTTATTTAACACAGCAACTTTTCGGGGTACTTCAGAAGTATACCCTTCTACACTTGTATAGATTCCGATATTAATTCTTCATTTTTTCAGATCGTGTTAGGTTAAAGACCCATAAAGCTACGATAAACGATTCGTCTACCAAAAAAATGACTTTCAGACAGTACAAATAATGAATGAGTATGACACCAAATGAATTTTTCAGAAAGTGTATGGAATCAACTTTTCGCTAGTGACTGGCCTAAAAAGTTTTCCATTCTCATCATAAAAGTTCGTCAGATATAATTTTCATGTTAGAAAGGGAAAGCCGCATTCGAAAGAGTTGTCGGATTGTAAAGACAAAGCTCGTAATGTTTTATAACCTCTTCATTTATTTACCCCGCTCCGGATATTGAATTTACGACTGAACTTTGCTACTCCCGACAACATGAGATGTTATCGATTTTTTTTTAGTCTCGAGCTACTTTGGGCGAGCTAATGGTAACCAGGAGGGTTACATAAGTCGGTAACTGCATGAACTTACTGGAATAGTTCCAATGCGGATATCTGTTTTTGAGTCGTTTGAAGGAGAAGAATTTGGTGCTCGTGTCGTGATAGTATATTATAAAACGATCATGTAATGATGATTATTAATACACGAGCATTAACCGGGATACGAAACTAGCCAAGGTGAGTTTGGTATGGTTTATGAGAGTGTGTTAATGACCATTGCATGAGAGTTTCTTACGCTATTTCTTCTACACCCAACAAATGATGAAGTAATATAAATATTATATTCATATTTGTATTGTGTGTCCCACTGGAAGTGGAAGGAATGATACTATTCACTTCATTATCGCTAGATAGAGTTCAATATTGTATCGTTATTTATTCCGAACCAAATTTCCAATGTAGCCTTTTGTCAATGAATTTACGATGCAGAAAAACTCAAAGTCGTCTCCACAATTTAATATATGAAAGATACAGTAATTCAGTACATGTTTCGAACCTACATAGGTTCATCATCAGCTGAATTTACATTGAATTATGGAGATGAAAAAAAAATAGAAATTCACATGGTGAAGTTCAAAGAGACATTGAAAAAATTTGTAATGAAATTGTGATTATGCTAGGGATTGTGTTAGGGATGTCCCAAATTCCCCTAATCACAAATTATTAACAATTTCATTACAAATGTTTTCAATGTCTTTTTGAACTTCACCATGTGAATTTCTATTTTTTTTCATCTCCATAATTCAATGTAAATTCAGCTGAGGATGAACCTATGTAGGTTCGAAACATGTACTGAATTACCATACTGACATCTTTCAACTATCAAATTGTCGAGACGACTTCGAGTTTTTCTGCATCATTAATCTACTACACTCCACTTTGAGATACAATGGACTTCTACCACAGGTTTTGTCAATGAATTTGATTGCCAATTTACAAATCTGTATTGTAATGAAAAATCTATCATAATGAGCTCATCAGGATACAGATTTTTCATCACGATACAGTTCCCTAATCCCTTTCATAATGGATATCATTAAGAAACCCATCATGGGTATAATAGTATATTATGCAACGATCATGTAATGATGGTTGTTACACGAGCATCAACCGGGATACGAAACGAGCCGAAGATGAGTTTCGTATGGTTGATGCGATTGTATTATTAACCTGTACGGGTTGCATACGCTATTTCATCTACACCCGATAAATAGTGAAGAACTACAAATATTATATTATATTTGTATTGCACACAATAATACTAATTGAACACATTTTGTTTTAAATTCTTCAAAATTGTAATTGATGGTATCACTTCGAGTAAGAAAACGATGAGAAATGAAGAGAAGATCAAAAATTGAAAAAAAAAAGATTACTCGAGATCTCAGCGCCTTAGACCGCTCGCCTACGGAGAGCTCACAAAATTTGATTGAAAAAATAAGAAATATATCATGCATTTGTCAAATGAAAAATTGAATCATTCTAACTATATTTCGTCGGTGAAGGTGTCGAAGGTGATTCTCCCATCTCGCTGGTATCAGACATTTTGTTATTTCCATCGAAGTTTGACTATATTCTTCAAAACTTCAATACCTATACCGATTTTGACTTGACAAACGTCAAATGCAGAGCATGCATATCGTGCTTGATTGAAAAATAATGGGTTTCTATTGGTTGAAAATCTGTATCGTAATGAAAAATCTGTATCGTAATGGAAAATCTGTATCGTAATGGATTTCATGATAAAACGGGTTGTGAGCATATAAGTGAATTATTAGAGTACGCGTGTAGGTAATAGTATATTATTGAAGGAGCGTATAATGATGGCAATTATTCACGAGGTGAAGTTTACGGCTACGAGCCGCAGGCGAGTGGCCTAAATCACCGAGAGAATGATAGCCATTATTCGCGAGTAGAATACTATACTTTGTCCACGACTCATGAATAATATTTTCTGTCGACAACAAATTCAACTACCTATTTATTAATATTGATAGTAATATTTGTATTATTACAATGTTCAGAAATTAGTGATGGCACTAAGTCTGAACTTATATTTATATTTTTGTTATTCAAAAAAGAGCTTGTCGATATGGTTTCATTTTGCTTGTATGGATTCTGTATCGTGTTGGAGATTTTCTCGGCTGTTTCCATTTTATTTCTCATGGAATCATCAATGTAGCCTTCTGCTACCGTCGTAGATTTCCATCCACCATGCCTTTTCAAAGCTGTTATATCCCCACCCGCATCAACAAGTATAGTCGCAGATGATCTTCGGAAACTGTGACCAGAGTATTTTTCTGGATCGGGTAATTGCAAATATGTAGCTATTTGTTTTCCCATTTTCGTAAACTTGTTAACACCTACTCTTTGCGAAGTACATTTGCCATTTTGATAGTTCAAAAAGAATACATCAGACTTAACATGAGGTGGACGAAGGCTGATATACTTTTTGCAAATTTGGTAAAATTCATCGGTGATTGTAAATTTGCGAGTAATTTTTGTTTTGGTATTTGAAACTTTCACTAAAAAAGCTGATCCAAGATCTTGTAAATCACTAAGTTTCAATTTATACATTTCGTTTGCCCGACAGGTACCCATTACTCCCATTATCATTGCCACCTTGAACAAATATTTATTGTCAAATTACAAAATATATGAAGAATTGTTTTTCTTACCTTTGTTGCAAGATATTTATCGTCAGATGACTTTGTTAGGAAATCTTTTATATTTTCTGGAGAAAACGTATTGGCTTTTTTGGGCGAGAAGTTTTCAGATTTTCTCTTCAACAATGTTCGCAATTTGCTATAACTCTCAATGTTAATACCATGATTCAAGCTGATTGTGCTTCTCAGCATTGAGAAGGTTGTCCATAATGTTGATGGCTTGTACTTTGTGGATAACTCTGTGAAATATACCAATACATATACTGAGAAAGACTCGATTTTCTTGGCAATTCTCCATTGTACAAAAGATTCATACGTAGATAAATACATTTTTCTTGATCTTTCGGGTAATAAGTTTAACGATGCAATTTTTGCCGCTTCTTGTATTTCTGGAGGTGTACAAGACATTGCTTCATTTTCACTAACTGTATCCATGTTATAACTTTGATACTTATAAACTTTGCTGCTGAAACAAGTCAAACCAACAATTTGTTTGACGTTTCAAATTAAATTCGATCTTAATTGACGTTTCATAGCACGCTCTATTTTTATCGTGTTTTTCTGTACGTTATACACACAAAATCGAACTGGATATCGTAATTCTTGAAGAAAAACATGCATTATGAATATTTTATACAATAGTCGTGGACAAAAGTGTATTATAGTACAGATGTACAAAGAAAATAATACAATATTGCTTCATCCCCCATGAGATCAGAATTGAAGCAATGATTCTTTTTGCTTCAACTAAGTATATGAATTTGCGCCTATTTTTTTTCCTGTGAAAGATAATTGGTCCGTTTGTCGAAAGAATTATTTTGTCACATCCGAATTTCAATGCTGAATACGCGTTGTTTAGAAGGCTGCTTCTTTGATATCGTTTCTGAGTCTGCCTGCTGCAGACATTTGATACTACGGTGATTTGATGGTTCCTTCCCGATGTGTTCTTCTTGTGTTCACCCTTCTGACTTGCAATGGTCTTTTGGTTTCTACGATATCGCTACTCCATCAACATATTTTCCAATGCCAATAATACATCGAGATATATCGCAGCTACATTGCTGTCTTCATCAACATCAAATGTGAAACTACAGTTTCATTCTGCGATTGAGAAAACAGTGCACTGTACAGGCTTGTATGGGATTTTTTTAAATTGTGTTGATGATACCTTATACATTTGAATAGGTGCTATTTTCCACGTACGACGTTATGAGAGTACCTTTCAACATAAATGTTGCTTAGCCCTAAGTTTATGAGTAATAAGTTTTCATCTCTATTCAAATAAACAAATAATTTACAAGACATACGTCAATCAATAATTTTCTGAATCATTCTCTTACAATGAATATGGCAGTTATGATTTCTCTTTCACACTCGGAGATAGTGTCAAGTTTCTTTTCATCGAAGCATCACCTTCTATACCAATACTGAAAACGTATATTAATCAAATACAACAATGAGAGCATAGCTATGGCTTTCATTCAACTCTGAAGAATTTTCAGATAGAATATTCAGAGAGTTTCCTGTTTTCGTATCACTTAGTGAACCTAGATAACCTTCAATCAATGTTCAGTATTTATTTATAAGTACATATGAACATAGGTCTGGTGAATCTTCGTTTTCAAAATACAGGGTGTCAACATTTGAAAAAAAAAATGTTTTTGTCTGAATATCTCAATAATCCTTCAGCCAATTTTCCTTGAGATTGTTATGCCCCGTTGCGTCTCGGAAGGTTCCTTAACCGATATTTTCACCAAAAAAATATACGCCACCGATTTCTTTAAATTTTGTACTTTTGTCTGCATCAAGCTACTGAAACTACATTTCAGTCTTTATTTTTTCTTTTATATATTCCTCGATTTTTTGGGAAAAAAATAAAAATCAATTCATTGCATGCCCTTGGTACAAAATGAAACTAGAAAAACATCAATAAGTACTGGCATGGACATGCAATAACGAGCTTTTTATTGATGATTGAACAAATAACATAACACGAAGGTCATCTTTCGAATTTTTAGGTAAACTTTCTTCGATGAAACACAAATAGAATAGAAAGAAATTCAGTGACTGATAATATTTACTCATAGTTAATAACAAAACTCTTCGATTATTTGTTAAGCTTTCGGCACTATTCAATACCTTCAATCAGGGAGAAAAACTCTGAATAAGTAGTGATTTTATTATATCTTTCACATACATCAATTAAGTATAAATTTTACTGAGATTGTTGAGATCAGTACTTTTATTCTTAAAATGGTCATCAGTATTGATGAATGACAAATCAAGAATCACTCTCATCCATTCCATAACGTCACTTCATCTTGTTGTTTTACTTTCCATATTTTGCCGATTCCATCACCATGCTCACGTTAATAAGTGTTTCATCATATCATTACCTATACATTATTGTATATTATTTCATATTTTAGTTGTCGTGAAGAAGGTATTAAATGAAGCCGAAAGCTTGTCAAATATCAAAGAGTTTTCTCATCAGCCCAATTATTTGACTGCATTCCTACAAATATATTAGGATTTGTACTCATTGCTAACTGGTTGGGAATGGAACTAGTAAACTGTGGGGCTTTGTAGCAATTAGAAATTCCGAAAGCTTGGATTAACTTTTACTACTAGATTGATGGTTCTCATTATAGGATTTGCCTGAGAATTTAAGTAATATGTATGGTTGAAAGAGTGGTCGTATGATTCGAAGTGCTTCCACAAACTGTATCTTTCATTATTCATTTTATTTTTTCATCCTTCCCCAAGCTATCTGATCCTAAGTCAGATCTTCTTTTCTACCTATGCAAAATTTTCTATATCCATTAATGTACTCCTGCAATGCCCAGTAACTGGATTTTTTGTTGCAGGTAAGGAACGCATTATTCAGTCTGGTGTCAGTATAGAATATAGAACAAACGTAAGTATAATATAGTCATGATTGTCGATTAAAGATTTCATTTCAGCCTTCAGAATGTTATTTGCAACTGGATAACGGACAGAGCAAAATTCCATTAAAATTTTTCGGAGAGGTTGGAGAACTCAGCTTTTTCCTGTATAAGGAATGGTGCTTTTGCTTCCATTGTGTGAATGAATCGGATATTTTTTGATCCACCGCTAATAAGCTTTTTCAGTGATCTTCATACACACAAATCAGTTGTACTGTTATTTTCCACCTCTCATTCGCAGGGCTCTTTGATGTGCCCTGTGTTGTTCCAGAATATATTCCACCCCTTCAGCAGAAATCTGGCAGTCGCTGTAATTAATCTCACAGTTGACAGTTACACCCGAAAGATACATACATATTTCTGCGCTCCCCCTGATTAATTTTGCTTAATGCCCTTCCCCCTGCAGCAGCTGTACCAACATTGTTTCATGAGCAAATTTCGGATAAAACTCAGAAACAAAATTTGTCGATTGATGTAAATATGATCAGGACTCAACACTTCTCTCATCAGCAACCTTTGATCGAGTGGACAGATAAGTAATTTTTATGGAAAAGCTCGACATTCCACATGAGTAATAGAACAAGTGATAGAAGAACAATAAGTAATAAAGTAATAATTGTCGTGCAAGATTGTTCAAACGCAAGTGCGAAGCTTGAGTGTTTGATTTTGTTAAGGATATAAATATATTCAAAACGCACATGTGATACAACGGTTTATCCACAATCACAATCATTCAGAATCAGAAACGCCGAAATTCCTCATCAATAACTGATTTGACACTTTACATAGGCAGCGGTTGTTACCTGCTCAAAAATCATAGAAATTATAAACAAAAATATCAAGAGGTGTTGAATTCTCGGGTGTGAATCGACTCTGAATAAAATTGTAATGATAACTAGAAGCTTGTAATTGATGAAAAGGAAACGTGACAGAAAAAGAACGAAATATTCATACAAATAATGTTAATGCTAACATTGTTGATGATAGTTACGTAAAATGATTCGAGACTGTATTTTTTGTTATTTCATTAGTAGATAAATTGGTACTTCATACTGTCCATGAGTGTGAATGTAACTTCAATTTCAGATTGTTCATGAATGAAAGGTGCAATCAGTTATTAATTCAAGAGAAAAAATTGACACTGCTGATTTCACCAATTAGATTTGTCCATTTCATATCGAATAGGTCCAATATAAGTCAAGAGAATGGAGCCTGAAAGCGTTATAGTATAAGGAGTCACGTGACCAAGAATAATGTTTTCGGGACAAGTCAGAGAGTTTTCGTATGAAGTGAAGCGAAGTCCAGCAATTTGATGAGTCCCGAAAATGCGTTTTTTGTACCAATTGAACAAATTTTATTTCTCTTACCGCTTATTTTGAGATTTGTTGCCAGCCAAAATCTACTGCGTAGGTAGTTTGAGACTGACCTGAACGAATTCTTCAAAAGATGATTAATTCAACGCCAACCTTCAGGTATGCCCATCGACTATGTCGTATGTTATTCCATACTGATTATTTCACGGTGAAGCAAACCTAGTCTCGCAGGCTCAACATTTGAACATGAACACAGGCTGTGCTGCAAAGATAGTCAAAGACATTCCTTACAAATGAGAGTTTATCAATCACCTTTAACCTGAATTATATTAATGAGCAAGACCTTGCGAAATGAAACAATCTTTCTTCCAAAACTGGGAAATTCAGCCTATATGGACAATGGATGTTCGAACCAAAAAACCTCAACATGCAACATTGTCAACCATATTCAACACACACAGTAATATTTTTCATTTCAAATCCATTATAAATGCCATCTTCGAGCAGAGAAAATTATCGTAAATATTTGCTGGAATTGAAATTGTCTGTCTTTCTAATTTCCAGTATTTGCTTATAGGCTCTCGAATAAAATTTCAGCCTAACGGCGAGATCTTGTAGGCTATTTAATTCGTTCGCGTCAATCAAACGAGATTTTCCAGAAGAAATTAGAGATAACCATCATCATGTTTTTTTTTCAGTTCATTTCTGTCACCTCACTTCATAAGGTTTCAAACGCAGATGGAGCACGTTCTATTTTCTTATAATTCCAAGGGATATTACTTTATAGGCTTCAATACACGGAATTCATTATGGGATTATGGAGCAACCCCAAGAACTTGCGTACGACTGCAAATTACTAGAGAATTGATTGCATAAAAAATAGATACAAAAACATTGATGAAATTGAACTGAGTGAATATGATGAGCTTGAGTTAGTAGCTATTAGTATTAGAAGAAAAATAAAAAAAAAACGACAAACACTCTCTATTGACAGGTACGTGCATATCATTCGAAAACTTTTTTCACAGGCAGCTCCCTATTCATGTTCTACTGTGTAGATAACTAATATGTGTGCTGTATAAGAGTAGCTTTTTAGATGGGTTTGAAGGTTGTCGTTGTTTGGAATTTTAGATATACTCTTTCTTCCTTCCTTCGAATTAATCAAATGCCTTTGAAGCATATACACGTACCTATTAACGGAGAGTAATTGTATTCTTCCATTTCACTTTTTTCATAGAAATTATATTCTATATTTTTTTCCATTCAGAAAAAAGACAACAAATAGTTTATCAAGTTCTGTTTCTGTGTGGTTGGTAGGGTATTGGTCATTTTCTCATTTATTCAACAGTCTCATATTGTTTTTTTCTCGAGATGAAGATAAATCAGAGACTTGAATCAAAATTACTGCCTGTGTTTAAAAAATATCCTATCTGGTATCACAATAGCTTGTTCAGGCTTGTAATGTAAATCAAACAATAAGGTTTGTTCTGATCACATTATCATAAATTTTCATCAAGTATTCAAATCAGCATCATCAATGCCATAGTATCCATTCCTTCAAATTAAATTTCTCTATGGTGAACTAACCACCCATCCTATAACTGAAAATATCTGAAAAAAGCATACATGGGATATTCGAAAACCTAATGAAATACCGTATGTAAGTAACATATATATGAAATATGTACCACTATGTATAGTAAAGTTTTGTCGTTAATAACACAAATTCAAACTGAAAAAATGCTTCCCGAGGTTTTCATTCAAAAATAATGCGTTTCTAAATTATGTTTCCTTTACGTTACTTTTCGCAATGCACTGTATATTTTCACATAATCGGATCATTCCTTATCAACAATGCAATTCTCACCCTGCAGACTTCATCACGAAATGTAACCACAATCATACAGCAAGGGAAAACAAACCACACTTATCCATCCTCAAAGTCATTGTTTTTCAGAGGAGAGCGATAAACGTCTCACAACTTTGATTAAGCGAAAAACTCCTCTAATAATTCAGAGTGAGTGATTTTATCGGCTCCATCGCAACTTCGTGCCGCTTATCAATCAAGCAAAAAATATTCTGTCCCGTTTTTATTCGAAAATTTATGAGAAAACATTAAGACACGCTTGTTTCATTAAAACATTCACCGTCTGACAGATAATTAATGATGATATTTAAGTATTGCTGCTGCGACTGGAATAGAGTATGAGATTCATAATTCATGGAGCAAAAAAAGGGATGTTTTCATTTCCTTTAATTATCATGATATTGTGCCAAGAGAGTTTAATCAGGATTTTTCTTTCTTGGTATTCAAGGAAAAAAGAGTGTTCTTGAAGAAGGTTGGGGATAATCTTCATCTTTCCTTTTTACATCACTCGACTATCTGACATTATCTTTCGATCATTGTTTAACACTGTTATCTTTCATTACCCGCTGCGTTACAATGTTATCCAAAGGACTTTTTTATAGTACAGATGCACACGGAAGGAAAGTCCTGTAATGTTCAAAGAACATCTCACGAATCTAATGATAGGAGATAAGAATTGACATTATCTCTGAATTATTGAAGTTTGTGAACCTCAGGAAAAACCATCTTAGGTAAGGGGTTCTAGAGTTCATCTGTTTTATTCAAAATTGATCCCTAATAATCCATTATACGGAATTCACCCATCCGTTTACCGGATGAAATATACTTTTTATAGGGTTTCATAGATGAACGAATACGCCTATAATGGCTTTCCTATCAAAATGTGGTCCAGACTGTATACAGTGAGATTCAAAAATTTCCACCATATGGTAAACTTTTTTATTATCGATTTGTCAGAAAATTTTATCCTTCATAAAAATTGGTGTATTGCAGAATAATCATACGAATTTTCAAAATCTCAGATTTCCTAACAGTGTACCGGAAATTGAAAAAATAGAATTTTGATCAAGAGTAAACTACCCTGGATGTGATTCCAAATTTGAATATTGATTTCGATTCTAGAGAACTCCTTTGAAAGAACTTTTTGATTATGTCAAAAATGAGATGTGGTTTACGTCTGATCGAAATTCCAATTTTTTGTTCTCCCCTGTACACTGTTCGTAAATTTGAACTTTTAATAACTCATATGTAAGTATTCTGCAATGCACCAATTTTCATGAGGAATAAAATGTTCTGACAAATCGATAATAAAAAAGTTTTTATGTGGTGGAAATTTTTTAATCTCACTGTATATAGTCTAGACCACATTTTAGCAAGCCATTATAGGCATCTAAATTATGAAACCCTATGAAAAGTATGTTTCATCCGGTAAACACATGCATGAAGGTCGACCTCTATTCTGTCTCTTGGACTATAAACAGGAGTGGTTCAACAAGTCTCCAAGCTCACAACGAAGAGGTTGGAATTCTGCACTCCTCGGGGCATCCGTTTTGATCCTGCCATGGGTGGAACGATTGACAATTCAGAAGAGCACCAACCTTGAAAAAAATATCTATAGAAGAGAGACAAGTCTTCCGATGGTCCAACAAAGTGAGCGAGTCGCTGAGCGAAGAATCACCTCTGCCATCCTCTGAATGAATTCAAGAAGTTCAATGAAAGTTTTGGTGCTGAGCTCCATACATGAGAACTATATTCCATGGCAGGCCGTATTTGTGCCTTGTAGATCATCAGAAGCTATTTTCCCGCATCAAATTAAAACCAATCTTCTGGAAAGCACTTTTAGCGATCGATCTCACATGGTTTTTCCATGAGAGATTATTACTGGTCGTAATTCCCAGCATCGAGATACTTGACTTCGTAGGAATAGTTACATCTGAATATTGAATAAATAGAAGAGATTTCATCTTTGAAGTGATTTTTTCGAAAAACTTTTTACTTTTTTCTCTCACGAACCCAAAGACTATGGTGAGTTATTCATATATCTGACAACTCGAGTTGGTATTAACTTCTACCTACTAATCGGACTTGTTTCCGAAACAGAGGGGACCCTGCCTTTCAATTATCCTACTAATTAGCTCAGTACTATTAGCATGAGAATCAGGCTCAATGGAATTTTTTGATGTTGTGATTTTGTCCCTTTTCGCCAACTCAGTGTCATATGGATACAAAACTTCTATGAAAGAAGTAACATCGAATGTTCAGTCCTCTATTACTAGTCATAAATTCACTATATTTTGCTATTTCTGAACTTTCGAACACATCGAAAAGCATTCTTATCGTTTTCTGTCGTTCCATATTTTATGTTCCTTAAAGCGAATTTTTGTCCTCCATCGATTTTTACCAATATACTTTGTGATGCAATCTTGAAAACTGATTTCCTATATCTCCGACTTTTCTGTTCTTAAGATTCATCTTCTGGATAACCTTAGAGTTGTACTTATATGAATTCGAATTTATTTTCACTTCTTCGACACATGTTCGAGTCCTTCAGTGTAAAGAAGTTCATATTAGAGTATTACACGCCTTTCACAACTCTCATATCTTTCAAAAGTCTATCTTTCTACGAAGAGTTTCTCTAAATTTACATTTCGTAATTGGTTTGTCTGCTAGGATATAACCGTTTTTCAGGTTCATACTCAACCACTCCCTTTTCATTGCCGTGCTCATCTTTCTCTGAAGTGAATCTTAAAAGCCTATATAGTGTACTATAGTTTAAGGCTGCCATTTTGAGTTGGATTCGAGCTGTACTTGAACGTGTTCGTGTCTTTTTTTGTAGATGAGTCGTACTCCCGCATCCGTTTCAAATCTACTCATAATAAAAAAATGGATTCTTGGTCGGACCGAAAAAAAATTCCGATACAATCAGTACCTCTCTATACCTCGGATTGTGAGATATATAGATAATTATCCGTAATCTTTGAATGCTATATCAATTTTCTTCTCCTGATGCTAATCTACACTGTTGCGTTGATCAGAAAGCAGTTTCTTCGGAATGGAAAACGTTCTAATAATCAGCAACTACTCGTATTTGCCTGTAGAGTGATGCAAAAACTAATATTTATCAGAATACTTATCGTGAACGTTTTGGAAACCACCCAAGTAGCACAAATATATAAGAACAATATTGGTTCAATATTACGGGAATATTAATCTTTTATTGTAGATATCATATTGGGCAAAAAAAAATGTGAACATTCGGCGATATTTGATCAATATTCGAAAACAATGTAAGGATATATCGTTTTGACTTTATTGACTATATATTATATGTAAGAAGTCCTCTGCTTAGTGCAGTAGGAGTTTGAGACTTTGGTCCTCACCCACCAGATGGCGTCACTCCTTGAAGGTTCACACCATCTGCACCAGTTTCAGGTACCATTTCGTAAATGATATAATCGACCATAAAGTCGATTGATTTCACTTGATAATTCTTATTTTTCATATTCGGGATTATTCATTACTCTTTTATCAATTATTCAAATTGATAATTTCACTCATTCACATGTACCTACCGAATACTTACCTGGAAAAAACTCTGGCCTGCTTGTGGGGCTTGAACTCACGACCTTCACTATGGAAATATCATTGTCGACCACTATACGCTCTACACTATGAAGTGACTAGTTTTTCAGGAGTTGAGTGGTATAGATGTGGTGACTACGAGTTAGTTATGTTCGAGACATCATTAAAATTTTGAAAGTTCAGTAACAAAGGAAATATATTTGAAAAACCACTGAAGGATCACTGTCTCATGTAATGCCGATTTGGAATATTGAACTTGCTGTGCAAAAAGTTCTGGTATTGAAATTCAGCACATGTTGATATTTCAATTTTTCCAAATTTCATCAGGAATAATTCATCATGAATATTCCGTTACCAATATTGATATATGTTCGAATACACTAAGTGATCCCTCTCAATATCCCGATACTCCTTCCATGGTGCAATTCGAAAATGACTCTTTGAATATTTCCATTTTACTGTGAAAACAATATTCGAGCAATATCAGAATTCGTATATCTGTATTGCAGACAATATTGAAATATCTATGTTGTTAGACTGATATTTGTCATTTTCACCTGATATGGTAATTCTGATATTGGTAATAATTTATCGAACCCATATATTATCAACATTGAACCTTACAAAGTGTACTAGAAATGTATTCTCAATGTTGAACCAATATTTATATTCGAATATCGTTTTCTCAATATCGATTCATATTAGTTCAACTTCAATTGTTTCACTTACGATGTATCTATATTGGACCAATCTGAACTCGGGGTTCAGCCAATATGATGTGCTACTTGGGAAAATCCGCTTTCGTTCTCAAAACTCATAATTATTCTCTTCATTGTTCGTTTTCGTAATTTTCAAAATGAACCTCAGATTATAGTAGGTTAAGACCTATTGAAACTACGAAGAAAAATCCATCTACCACAAAATGGCATAAAACAGTATTAGAAACAAACTTTCCTCGACTGTGTCTGTTTTTGAACACACAATCGCAACATGTATCTTTACTGCTCGATGACACCAAACGTTTTTGAATAAGTTTTTCCTGAGCTGGTCGAATATTTAAAGCTGCGGCAGCCAATGCTTTTTTCCTATGTTTATGATTTACAACTCATTTCACTGAACCACTAATTGAAAACTATGAGTCTGATGAGACTGCAAGTGAACATTTTTTTTCACAAAGTACTTCAATAACGTCTTTCAAGAGACCACAATATTGAATATTGTAGTGCTCATTGAAAATGGTCCTTTCAGGTATTATTCCGTGTGCGAGTGGTTGAAATATTCGACGTTTCGACTCTCATGCTGGAGTCTTTATCAAGAACTTGAATACATATCTCCATCAATACAGCATACAAGCTTATCTACGCTATAACGGATAGATCAGGAAAACTACAATCAATATCAACTTCGACAGTAAGCACTGCGCTTGATTAACTGATATTTAAACATACTCTTCTCACAATTCGGTTCGACTATTGATAAATCAATTACGATTTCATCGGTCAAATAACATTGGTTGATCAGCTTTTTTTCCGCTTTTCTACCTTTCCAATTTTTTCATTGAAATCGACTCGTTTGAATGAAAAAAATCCTAATCTTGAATCAGGATACGTTTATACGCACTCACTTCTTGGAAATGAATATTTATTCGAAGACAAGTTCGAGCCACACGAATGAACTTTTGGAAAACTACAGCAAACCGATTTGAATTGCAAATGCATACCGGAATATGTCTATCGTGAATCGCATGAACTTTTTATCGCGGGTGTTAGTTGTTGGAGTTTTCTACTTGAGCTTTCAGCATATTTGAAACCGTCTGTGCTTGACAGTTTTCGATGCAGATAATGTCCTCATAAGGAGACGAGTTTCAATTCATCTCAGTACTCTTGAATAAATTCTCTTTTCTACTCCTCACTTCACAAGTGACCATATTCAAGCATTTCCTCTAATGAGAAGTAACTCTTTTTAACGTAGGTAGATAATAATGAAGAAATTTCAACTAAGTGAATAATGGAAAACTGTCAATAGTGTAGGTCAGGTGGAGGACATGCTGCTATCTGCTATTTGATATATGGAAATTTCAGTGATATGCTCAATGAACACGGTGAGTTACATTGCCCCTCCATTGGGAATGGAAATCTGGATTGAGGGAAGATGTTAATATATTGGTGATGATAGTGGGAAACATATATATACCCTGTGAGGGAATTCCTTACCCTAGGCGTATAATATATATCAAACTGTATCGGAATTTGAGTAGTGATTTGCGAGTGTATCCGATATTTAGTGAAATTTTGAGGCTAGAGATATACAAATACAAATTTTGGAAGTTTTCTTTCACTGCCAACATTTCTGAGCTAGTATGTGATTCAAATCTTCTTTTATTTTTTCTGCAATTACATCAAAAAGTCACTGAATTACTCTTTTTAATTGCGTTAATTCGAAAAAATAACTGCAATATACAATATTACTATTTTTAACAATATGATAGAACATGTTTTATTCCGTTCAAGTAGAAAAAATCGCATAAATATCATGCGAATTTTTTGATTTACAGTGAAAAATTGCAACGTGCAATTGTTCTCATTGTTCTAAAATTGTTCGCTCCGTGTGCAATTGTTCTCATTGTTCGAAAATTGTTCGCTCCGTTAACCAGCTGATGAACGTCAACCCTCAGAAGTCAAAACTTGTGCGAGCAACGGATCAACAAGGCCTTACCTTTTAACGTGCGATTACCCAGCACGGTGGCCCGGCGAGGATTCGAACCCCAGCCTTCCGCTTGATAGGCAGATATGCTAACCACTACACTACCGAGACCACAATTTGGGGGATATATTTCACGTTTTAAGTGTGGTTGATGTTACTATGGTGATTTCGAAGCAAACACATTTCAAAGCACTCAGATTTTAATTTGGATTCGAAAACGCCCTGGCGTACTTCAAATATGCGAAATAAAGTACCGATGAGGGAGATTTGGGAATAAAAATGATGCCAGAATTTGACGCCTCATATTTAATAGGAGATAGATTCTTTCGTCATAACTTCAACTTTCTCTCTATTCAATACCGAATGAAAAACCTGTTATATTCATGAAATATCGTCGGGTTGTAACTAGGAAATCGAATCAATCTGTTTCGAAGATGGTAGTCTGATAAATTCAATAAATGGAACAGCTTTGAATTTTCTCAGATTATACAGTTACAGTATATTTTCTGGAAATTGAACCCCCTATAGAAAATGTCTGAAATGGAGCTGATGGAAAGTCCAGTGTATATTGTTGGCTGTTCCAGCATGTCTCGTCATATTTGGAGAAAAACTGATTTCGATTAATACTCTGAGTTAAAAATGCATCAATGAACAGAACCCATAGAGTAATAGTTCACAGAAAACTAACATACATAAATAGTATGTTGTTTGTTTGTAGTTGTTTTTGGGGTTCTGAAAAAAAAAGAATTAATATTGGAACCTAGGCAAGAGTTGAAGAGCAGATTTATAATCGACCCCGAAAATTGGCTGCATTAATTCAAAAACAGTTCCTTTTGAACGAAACAGCTTCTATCATTATGTTGTTCACCCAGTAGGAAAAGCCTTACATTCCAGGATGACTTTGAATATTGTCAAGGCATAAGCTGAGACAAGCAACAGGGAATCTAGAAATGTGGGTTTTCACGAAGTTGCCGAAAATCGTTCGAAAATTTCAATACAACAATTTCTATCTCATCCTCTTTTGTGATGAACTATAAGGAAATAATTTAAAGAAATAATTTCTAAAATCAATGATTTTACCAAATTATCTTCAAGTTTTAATTGTCACGAGTGATGTTTTTTTTTTGTGAAATTGAAGGACTTACATATACTCCTCACACCAATGATTATCTCAAATGGTACCATCCAAATGGCCAGGTTTGTTTGAGTCTTACTAAAACCGATTTCTTTCGTACGTTTTTTCAACGATTGAAATATTGTAACTTGTCAGATACTATCAGTTTTTGAAATTTCCGGTGGATGTCGATAAATATAGACGAAAAAATACTCAATATCTGAATTGAATAGCAATATGATACTTGCAAGTGAGTTCTGAAATATTTACCTGGTCGAAGAAAAAACCAACTGTACATTAGTTCAGAAGATGAAGCTGAAAAAATGGTGAAACCTCGCAATTTTTTCGTCCAGCACCGATTTGTACAAAAATTTGGGATTAGGCTTATTACATCCTCTAGTTCATTTTTTATATTGTGCCGTTGTACGCTTTTTATTTTTCAGGGGTGAAAACTACCCCTTATTGTCAAAAATTATAACATAACATTAAAAACCTAAATATGGGTAAAAATAGTTAAAAAATGATTGTTTCATGCTTTAAGATACAATTTCATAATCTTTCAACCTACCCTTGTTATAAACTACCCTTGAAAAAATTGAAATTTTTATAATATATCTTCGAACTTTAGAATACACTGGGGAGAAATCAACGAAATATACACTCACACACGCGAGTAGATGTTTCTTCTTCTCAGTCTTCCAATATGAATGGAAAAAGTGGAACATATAACGAATAACGGCCGAATACACCGTTTTTGTGGGATTACTAGGCTCTGAAGCGGATAATTCAAATTTTTCAAAAAAAAAATTTATCGGTTTTTCAAGTATAGCTCCTTGATTTTAGGTGCCGGGAACCGATCTCATTTTGATCATAGGTCGGTCAATTTTCATGCTAGGAAGATATTTTTTCATTTGTTTGAAAGCTCTTATTGAATACTTCAAAAAACATTCTATGAGTTTTCTTCGAAAAACGCAAATTTTTCTCGTCATTTCGCTTTAAATCTTCCAATTTATACATTTGACGAAAAAAGCTAAGCATCAATTTGCTGTATCTCAGTTCGTATGTGTCGTAAAAAAATTATCAGGAAAGCATTGATTTTTTGTTCAAAAGTTACAATTTGCCTCTCTACACTTTTTTTGATGAAATGTATAGTTTTAGAGTTATTTGCAAAAAGCCATTTAAAAAAGTCGATTTTTTCGTCAAAAACTGTTACTTTCAACCTCGAATAACTCAAAAAATATTACTTTGGCGAAAAAACGTATCTTACATTTCTTCTTAGAATTACTTTTTCCGTCGATTCCTACAGTTGAAATGTGATAAAAAATGTCCACCCCTGTGATGGGGCGGCAACCACCCCCAAGGCTCTAGCGTACAGCGGCATGATTTAGAAAATGATCCTTGAGCTATTCCCTACCTTCTGTGGAAATTTCAGATAAATCGATGGTGAACTCGTCTACGGCGTCGTGCCCAAACTTCATCGTCGTGCAATATTGCCTCCATATCCATTCTTGTTTTACAAACTACTATTCCTTGCAGTGCATTAATGAAGATTTCCTAACGGTTATTTCTCTGTACTCAACAACCACCAGACTCATGGAATTTTCTTCATAAATTGCGTGAGAAATTTCAATATTTTCAATCGATTTGCATAAAAATACATATTTTCCATTTATCTTTGTTCGTCATGCCGGTAAAACCTATATGAAAACTTTCAAATCGGATCCGCCATTCAACTTTCGTAAGCTCGGTATATTTGAATAAACAAAATTATATACTATACAATTATTGAACGCAATGCTATAATACGTTTCATTGTATTACGAATGATAAATTTTATCAATCTATTCACGCTTCGCACAATGTTCCACTAATGATTCGATCAACAACATAAAATGACGCAAGATATGGCGCAAAAGATTTATCTCCGATATTCCGAATCGTTCCATACTACAAATCTGGGTCATTGATAATGTAAATGTTGAAGATGATATTGATGGACAAATGAATGTGATTGATGAGAATATAAACCATTCGAACATTCGTTCCCGTTTATTGATGGCAATAATACATTGAAATATATACTTTTCTATTCCCACTATTTTGAACCATCCATTACGTATTCGACAGCTTTTAGGTAATGGATCGTTTAGAATTCACGTGTATTCTGAATCAATGGCGGCCGCTTCCGAAATTGTTTTTTGAGATATGTAACACCTAACCCGATGAATTCGATTTGTAGTTATGAAATCAATGATTCGATCAATACAATGGCCTAAAAACCGAAATCAGCTAATTTTTGTTTCAAATCCCTCAAAAAATGAATTGAAATTGCTATTTTCAGGAAATTAATTGTTTGACAGTTTGTGGATTGGAACTGTATGCAGTTATGTCCATGAAGGAAGTAATTGTTTCACCTACTCAATTGTAAACATCGGCTAGCAGTGGATGTTTTCTGAAAGTTATAAAAAATAATTAAGTTTTACTGAATAATACATAAAAAACGAAAGAAAATGCTTCACGTTATAATATATTATATCCGAAGAGTCTACAGAAAAAAACTGTGAAATAAAGGGAGAAAAAGGTTGCATATGCAGCAGACCACCTCTAAGGGTGGTAGATCATTTCTCACGTCATCGTTATTTTTCTCCGAAACAACCACCGATCTGGCTGCTTGCTGGACCCACTGGTTCTTGCACATACGTGAACTGATTGAATCAGATTGCATTTATCGAGTATTTCGGCACAATATATCAAGAGAAAAGAGAAGAAAAACAGGTTTTTCGTTCAACCAGACGCGAAGCAAGCATTTCGCAGCGGCAGAGGACACAAAATGATATGTTGTGGCCGTTACCCCCCAGGGTGACGGCCGGCAAATTTTATATGACCGTTATCGAGATCCAGGAGATTTGCTGGGACTCCTTCAACTCAATATTATTTGTAGAGTAACTATCAATAGAAGGCTGTGCTACACATAAGTAATGAATTAGAATGGCTCGAATTTTGGCGGAATCAGGCCGAACATTATTCAAGAATTTGGCGGATAATCATTCGATATTTTGGCGGACAAATAATTTGGCGAAGGAATAAATCGGAAAGCATCAAAAATCATTATTGGAAACCGCAATTTTCTATAACTAGCATAGAAAAAAAAATCCGAGTATGTTTTGAGAACGGAAGTGGATTTGGATTCCAAAACGTCGATAACGATTTTTTTTTAATATTAGTTCTTGTATTTTCGGATATTGAGCTATAGAAGTTGTTGACTAATCGGACGTTTTTCACCCAAAACTGTTTTCACATAACGCAACAACTGTTTGGGGTGGATTTGAAGTCTGTCTCTACACTTGTATGAATGTCAATTCCCTTTGTTTTCCTATGTGGTGAGTCAAAAATGACTTTCAAACTGTTATTAATTCTGATCTACTGAAGAATGTAATTGGAGAAGGAATATTCAAGAACTTGCC
Source organism: Zygogramma bicolorata (assembly GCA_032362365.1). Classification (NCBI taxonomy): domain Eukaryota; kingdom Metazoa; phylum Arthropoda; class Insecta; order Coleoptera; family Chrysomelidae; genus Zygogramma; species Zygogramma bicolorata. The sequence goes on along the minus strand of JAVJAQ010003124.1, from coordinate 2,169,357 downwards.
GAGGGAACTAGCCTTTCCATCGGACCCGTTATATTATGCAAGAACATCATTTTCCTCTCAGTGATTCTTATATCAAATATTGAATTAGCTCATCATTTAACAAAAAAAACTCCCAAGTATAGGCAAAGAGAAAAACTGAGAATAAACAATTATTTATTCAGCATTGAGAACTAATGTTTTCTTTTTCTACCGAGCTTGTTCGTTCATTTAGATCTCGGCTTTTTCATTTTTTTTCTATTTATTACCTTATAATTTTTCTTCGGGAATTATTTCAATATTTCCATGCACGAATTCATGAAAACAGATGATAGAGATGAATCATTCATGACTGCTTAGATTTCAAGAATTATGATTTTCAACTTCCATTATTCACGACGGAATCTGACTTCAATCAAGTTCTCACAGAAAGCATGTGTTTCTGAAGTGGAATTTGAATCGGTACCATAATTGTTTGAAAATCAAGAATAATCCAAATTATGTTGAAAAAATCGAAATTCATCGAATACATCAAGCTTTCAGGCATATAGGGCACGTTAAACAACAAAATATGTCAATGACACAGGAATAAATACATTCAAACAAATAAATGAGGATAAAAATTGGTGAAAGTGGACCCAAAAATATTAAAAGTATCACAGATTGTCAAAATTTTCATTCGATTAATAGAAGGATGAGGGTACAAAAGCTGTGTTGCAATAAAGTTGCTAATGAATACTCAATAATTTGGCGAAGGTATGTTCGTGACTTTGGTGAAGGAGAAAGTCTTTCCTGTGAAACTCTGAAAACATCAGGACACTTCAGATGAAAGTTATTTGGAATAATCAAATTTTCACATACAGGATAATAAATTCATTTTTGGTATGCTTGCAGTAAGTATATCCTACAAGGCATCACAGTTGAACTTTGTTAAAATAACTAGCCTACAACTGTTTCAAGTGATTTTCTACATTGTCGTAAATACTCGCCCATGATCCCTTTCTACGTACCATTCAAAACGGAATTCAATTGAAATACTTCCAAAATGTTGCTATCTACGACCCATCCGAATCATTTTGACCGAATGATAAATTGGAAGGAAAACAAAAACTGGCCATTCAAATCGCAGTTCAAACTGTCACTTCCGAAGCTAAATGGCCCACCGAATAGGCATGTGTGTATTCAACTGATAACGATGTTTTTTTGGGAATTCATCCTGGCTTTTTGTTCGTTGTTTATAAAACAATGATATTTGTTCTGCCTAATAATACAACAGATGTAACGTTCCGGAAAGCGTGTTTTGTTTTCGAACGACAAACAATTTCTGGGCTCTCGAACAAGCCCTTTCAGTGCGAGGTACAGGGTGAATGGAGCAGCCTGTTATAGGAAAATATAACTCGTGCCGGTTGAAAACGATTACAAGGAATTTCAGATCTAGCGTCGAAAATGTATACAGTTATAGATATCAGAAAAATTTTCTTTGTTGATAGCAAATGAAGTCGACGTTAACGTTTCATTTTCCACTCAATATTTCAAATAACGACCAGATACATTCATAATGGGATAGCCGTATGTAGAATGAACGAGTGAATTCAAAAAATCTGTAACTATACTGGATGCTACATCTGAGATTCTCCGATGATACGTGAGTGGTTAACAATAGTTCAAGATGCATATATTCCTGAGAAATAACTTCTATATCAGTGCAATTTTAATGTTTCTGTCAAAAACGCTAGACCTACGGGTCGCTTGATAATGACATCCAGGGAAATTCGAATTATTGAAATTTCTTCACAGATCGCGTTAAGCGGCAACTCTAGACACATGACATTATGAAGTCTGACGAAATTTCAACTATCTTATTATCTGGAAAAACTCGTGCAGAGTCAGTGTATTACTTTTTTTTCAACACTCTTCATAATAAAGGATAAAGATACACGAGTTCTGTTAAAAATTGCACGAGTTCTTACCTAAGAATTCGCTATATTTTCGATGTTTGTTTCTGTTTAGACGTAAACACAGATATGCATCTTGATACATATATTACAGAAAGATGCATTCGCTTTATATTCTTGATATATGTTATGAGAAATTAATATCAAAATTCATAGAAATTCTTACTATTCGTTGCTGAAAATTTTCAGATCATTTGATGAGATTCCTCTTGATATCGGTATCGACAAGAGAGGTAGTATAGTTGGACTGCATGTAAAAAAGGTGCGTCAATGTAGAGATTATTGAACATTGTAGTGTTCAATTCGACATGAATTGGACCCTCCAGAGTCCAGATCAACCTGAATAATTTCAATTCGTCGAGAAAAGTGCTGTAGTGTATTGCATCCTTTCACTAGGCATGTAACAACCATTGTCACTAATGCTGGAACTTGAAATGAATATGTTACAAATATAACTTCTACCAAAGTAAAAACTGAGCAAGATGACCTTGTTTCTATCAGCGTCAGATTAATCTCGGTTTATGTTGACCATTTAAGTACATGTGTACTGAATGTTTTGTTACCATCGAAATTTGATATAGATGAATAGATGATTGATTATTTCGTCCATAAACAATACAACAGCGTTTGATATCCATTATGAACATTTATTTAAAACAACACTTACACTTATTACTATACAAACGGAAAACAACAAAAACAACGGTAGATAAACGACAAATAACTAAGAAAATTACGGTAGAGAACTGAACTGGAAATGACAAATAGCTGGTTGAAAGAAACAGTAAAATTATGGAAATCTTCGAGCAAAATTCCAATTAGCTGGAATGCAAATGTAAAAATATGACAGAATTCGATTCTTGCACCATCTACTGGAAATCGCAGTAAACTCCGTGGATATGATTGTTCGTGTCTAGAGTTTTTGACGAAACAATATCGAATCGGAGATCGCACCAGGAATATATGCATCTTGCAATAGTTCATGAATCATCTTATACAGTCATAGTTATAAATTATTCATCAACACATCCATACCATGAAGTGTACTTGAATGTGGTTGGCAATGTTCCTTCCAATACCATTCATCACAAAGTAGTCGTTTTTCATCATATGCTTCAGAGGTTATTGAATATTCCACTTTCAGAAGACATTTTTCAGAAGGAAGTAATATGTTAAGCAGATTAAAAACGGTTATGTTGTTAACATTGTTGATTCCGTTCCGTTTGAAAAATCATATAAACAAGCCATAAATCAGGTCCACTTAATCATAAGAAATGATAGTGAATGCCAACAGACCAACGTTAATGAACCCACCAATAATATTTCTTTGAGAAATAAAGATAAAGACATAACCTACAGAAGTTGTTGTTTGAATTCAAAGACAAATTCAATATTTGCAATTCATTTTCTGAGTTCAATCATGACTATGATGTATTGCAGAAAGGTCCAATCTGTTGGTTAGAAGTCAAAGTCAAAAAGTCAAAAACAATTTATTCATCACTGTGAGCTCTTATACAAATATAAAAAAAAGTATAGAGTTTGTTGGACTTGTCAGAAAATAGAGTTTTAAAACATATCTATACATACACATATATACATATACACACATACACATACATACATTATACATATATGCAGCATAGACACATACACTCTTACAAATATATTGTACACACAAACATATACATTACTACACATTTAAGAATTCCTCTGTGGAATAAAATGCCATTTTTAACAAATATTCTGATAGTAAATATTTTATTTCTTTAGATTTTCTTATATGACCAAAAATGTCTATAACTCTATTATAGAATCTTATCTGTTGATAATGATGAGAATTTTGACCCACTGTCAGCCTAGAGAACGATTGATGAAGATGATTGCTATTCCGAGTGTTATACCCATGTATTTCATTATTTGTTACCGATTCTTTGTTTACTATATCCATTATTAACAAATATATATAAAGAGATGGTAGTGTCATAATGCCTAATTCAATAAAATGAGGCCTACACGTTTCTCTGGGATGTATTCCTTTCATGCAGCGTATCACTCTTTTTTGGAGGACAAAAGCATTATTTTTATGTGCTGATGAACCCCAGAATATTAGGCCATAGGATAGTATTGACTGAACCAGCCCAAAATATGCAAATTACAAAACGCTCATCGAAACCGTATTCCTCAATTGTCTAATTAAGAAACATACCGAGCTCAGCCTACTCACTACTAAATAATAATAATAAAATTTCATTCGGATTAACCACAGCCAAGTTTTTCCAGATAAATCCAGGAAATTCGATTGAAATCAGTACAGCTAACATAAAACGGAGCTTCAAGATGAAGTTCACTATGAGGTCAAATCATCAGCGGAAAATAATTTCCTAGGAGAACTCCTATTGCACAGATCGGTAATGACTAAAAGGAAGAATAGTGCTCGTGTTTATATTGAGAGCATCTGTAACGAATATCTTTTCATTTGCATCTATATTCATTACTGTGAATTCTGCTGTCAGTATACTCGTAAGATCAATATCTCTCCTAAAAAGGGTGAGTCTGTCGGGGTGAAACTCCAGGCGCTGAACTTATTATTATCAGACAAACGCCTACCAAACCATAGAATTCATGTGCGAATAATTATATTCTGAACGATGTCTGTTTCATTCAGGATAATCTGTATCAATTATAAAAATTAATGATATGAAAAAAATAAGTAAAAACAAATTGAATATTTCCTCTATCCCACTAAATCAGATCAAAAAAGTGCCGATGATAACTTCACTTGAATTATACATTATGAACCTGACCCACTTACGTCTTTCAAAAATTTCGTATTCAGGAGACGGTGTCAAAAATTACTTGAGAGCAAAAGTTGCTACGGAATACTTTTTAGAGCAGATTCATATTCATTATATTCGTATCCTTTTCAACTCATTGCACTAATAATTCATTGTGTTTCATTTATATCGTTTATGTTGATCCATTGCTCACACAAGTTTCGACTTATGAGGGTTGACGTTCGTCAGCTGGTTAACGGAAACGAACAATGTAGTGAGATAGTTATTTCTCAAAGTGTCACTCTTAGCTCAGAATAGTTTTGAATATGACAAATTGAAAACTTGTCCATGTGAGTTTTATAGATAAAATCGTTGCATTCATTTCTGAAGAAGGGGATAAAATATTCTTTTTAATCCTCACAGTCGAAGTATCTTCCTGTGAAATTAGAAAGGCTGAACTACCAGAAATTCCCATCTGTACCAGAAGATTGATTATTAATCTTTTGACTTTTTTATTCTTCGAAACAAAAAAAAATTCAAACTTTATCTTCCCCATAAAAATACCCAAGTTCCTAATATACCAGAAGAGATTGGCAGTTGAGATCGAATAAACGATGAGTTTTGGAACCTTTGGTGTGAAAGTTGAAACTTTTCCTAGAGATCAATTACCCTAACGCCAAACTGATATTTTTGCACTCGACGCGCGTTTCGCTAACAAGGTCAGAATCTCCAGGAGAAGTATCAATTTTCTTCTCGGAGTTTCAGTAGAGATCAATCCTTAATCTTTTTTCACGATGTATGCCACATGACCGTGACATTCAATAGATCCATTAAATGATTGAAATATCGCGTGATCAAGATGAGTAAAAACCCTGGTGCGTTGACCGATATGCTTTTGTTTAGCCAATTCCTCTCGACCTGAGAAATCGAAGAGTAAACTTACATTTTCTGCTAGGTGGTGTTGAGGTGGTGATACAAATGCGATTTTCTAAGGGTACATTTTCATTGAGGCGGCAGCTTACGAGTGATTTTCGATACCGGTGGTCTCATTGGATAAACCCTTGCGGGATCTTTCGGTCACCAATAAAATTATCAGTATGCAGAATACGTAAGGTCAAGTTCGTCTAATAAAAAGCTATTGATTTTTTTGAAATGTTTGACAGTTCGATTTGAATGTATTTGAAAGTTCCATTTATATTCAAAATATTGTACCTAGTTCTTGTTTCTTTTCACGTTTTTTCTTGTTTATATTCCTTTTCGAGTGTTTATCGTTGCTGTTCTTGTATTTGTTTGATTTTACAGTGATAGCTGAATTTATTATGAACCGATCTTCAAAGCTCAAAATAAAACGCTCGTGTAACGTGTAGGTATTACTTATCCCTCATATCATCGGCTCTTAATCACATAAAAATTTTTTTTCAACACTATGAAGAAAAAAGTACTTACCTATCTTCGGTTCCTCAGAAAGTAGAAAGATAAGATGTCAATACTTTCCAGTTTCACTCACAACTATTGTTTCAGAAGATTTAAAATCACAATCACTGAACTTTTGATACATTTTTCATCAAATTGAAAGCAAAAGGAATACCTAATGATCAGTCGAAATGTGATGACTACTTAATTTCCAGCGTTTCGCGGGAAAGCAAAAAATTGCATGCAAAACATGAGACAATGAAATAAACATAACCTATAAATCTTTAAATAATCGAATGGCCGTCGAGCAGACGGATATCATGGCATCACAGATTAAATTAAAATCACGTAAGGTGTTCCTCTGCTGACAAACTCTCGAAGGCATCTCTTCAGTTAAAATTGTTCAAAATCAAGAAAGCGAAAAGTCGAGAAAATTTGCTTACAATCTATTAGGTATTAGCCAACACACCGGGGTTTTTATTTGTCTTGCGCGTGATGAACGGTCCAGAGGGGTCTTCTTATGTTAATCGTTCTCAAACAATAATGAAATATCATCATAACCTGTGAATTTATCTTTCCACAGCTCCAATACGCACTATGGTAATAGCAAATACATTTACGATAATGGACAGAATTGTATCCCAGTTTGCATATCCTATTGCACTATTGAGGTTAACTTGCCTCAGCTCTTGATTAACGAAATCAATTCAAACTTCCTTCAACAAAATAATTCATTCCGTTTGCGAATAGTACGCTAACAAGTTCTCGAGTAATCTTCCGCAGAAACAATTGAATTCGCATAAAATTCAACTTCGAACCACACACAAACGCTCCACATGAGCACAAGTCGAATAAAATACCGTATTCCATGTCGTATGTTTGACTAGTAGCATGTTGACTTCAAATATTTTGACATGCAGAAATCAAAAATATATTCGCCTTTCAAGCGGAAGACCGGGGTTCGATTCACGCCGGGCCACCGTGCTGGGTAATCGCATGTTAAAAGGTAAGGCCTCGTTGATCTATGGTTCGCACAAGTTTCGACTTCTGAGGGTTGACGTTCGTCAGCTGGTTAACGGAAACGAACAATTTTAAAACAATTGTTTTTATGTGTTGTAACGGGAAATGGTGAAAATTACCCAAATCGGACAAAGAAATTGGAATTATGCTTGACACGAGTATATTTCGGAAAGAAGTGAATACAATTTCCATGTTACTGGAAAGGCAAGGAGAAATATAACTTTTTGGGTTCAATGAAGAAATTTATCATACACGTTGGTTTCGAGATAAAAGCAATTGATATTTGAAAGATTTTTTTTTGTGAAGAGACAAAGTTTGAGGAAATATTAATTGGCTTTTTCTCCATATCAAAAAAATAAATATGCAACATCTGTGAAAAAAGTAACATCAAAACATTTTACAAGCATTCTGTTGTCGATCCAATCCTTTCAGACAGTCGAGGAACATAAGGCAAAATGTTCGAAAGAAATACAATTATATAGACTCCAATATCAATTCCTAATTATTTCAGTTGGGGAAAACTGGATATTATCCTTCTAGTCATTTGGAAGTGATCAATAGTTTCGATCGATTAAAATCTATTAAACAATCGGTTTCGCATAAAATTCGAACCCCATGTGAAACTAAGGACTTTCCTCTCAGCGACGCGGTTAGCCACAACACGTTGTCACAAACGCTCCACACGGGCCCAAATCCAATAAAATACCTTATTTCGTATCGCATGTGTGCCTCTGCGGTCACCAGATGGCTTCCGTCGCATCCCTTGCGGAACTATATTTTCCTGAATTCCTGACGAGGATCGCTCTGGAATCGAGTTGAAGGGGAATCTTTAATGAGATGAGATACACACACGGTTGAGGGCATCGCAGGGAAATTGCATTGGATTAGTTGTGTGTCTAACAAGGACTGAGTGGGCAATTTGAAGTAGTTATGTAAATGATGCTGGCGTATTAGTTTGAGAAGCTTTCAATCCAGCATGCGAAACCAGTATGTGAAATTGGTTCGAGGGAAAATGTGTCTGTGGGAAGTGTTTTAGGAAATTTGTTTTTGGCTTTTCCTCTGAAGCTCTATAGAAGTACACTTCACAAAAGTAATATGATAAAATGTAAATCAGGAAACATTCTCCGTTGACATCTGTATATCATTCAAAGGCGTTTGATTCAACAACGAAAAGGGAAATAGTCTACCTAAAAGAAGTCACTCTTTCCCACTCTTATACAATTAAATATTGACAGAAATCGACAGAATATTTTTACACAACATAAAGAGATAGAGGGATCCAATCCCCGTCACTCCAGACTAATCTGATATGAATATGATATGAATATGAATTTAACTAACTCCTAGAATGGAAATACATCAATGGATTGATTTGAAGAATGACTGAAAGCGAACTGATCCATGTGAGTCCTAATAGCTGTCAAACAAAATGAAATTCAATGTCGTCTCCACATATATAGGATCCAAACAGTCTAAGCATTCAACTTCCTGTTTCGATATAATACAGTGAGCACCATATTTAACAGATAAATTAATTTTCTACGTTAGTAGCTATTTTCAAGGAAAACCCTGAAACACGTCGATTTTTGTATTCGAAAAGACATTCTGTGACATAAAAAAATTCCCCTTCCACCCCACTCAACGTGCAAACGTGTAAGTGTATACGGGGTTCAAGTGATACCTCATTTAGAAGGGTATTCAATCTGCTGTACAGCCATATATTTATTGTTCAATTTCGTGCATGCGTAATAATGAAACAAAAAATTAAATGTGCTGAAAGGTATCACGTAGGTATTCCATTAAATCCAACCGTTGTTTGTCAGCCGTGACAGTTGAGTGAAGAATTGTATGTTTTTTGTGAACTTGCTGAAGAGAAACATTTTTGCAGTTGTTGCTTGTGTTTCTTGTTCAGTATTACTCTCAGATAATAGGCTGAAGTTCTAGCAATGTCTCATTTGACTGAACGTCAGAGAATAGAAGTGTTAATAATGCTAGGATGTGGGCACAAAACTAGAACCCAGAAGAATGTAAGTGAAATGTTCAATAATGAATATCCTGATTGTAGAATAGAATGGAATGAAAGTAGTGAAATAGAAACGAAATTCCGTGGATTTAGGACTGTCAAAGATATTTCAAAACTAGGCAGGAGTGTATTGATTGACAATGGAAAAAAATTAGATATTTTGGAAGACATCGAGGAGAATCCACATAAACCTACCCGACAACTTGCCGCCGATTACGACATAAGTCAGAGTTTGATATTGCGTGTTTTTGAAAGTGAAAAGTATCACCCTTATAAAGTACAATTGCTAGATAAACACAACGAAGACGATGCAGATCGCAGATTTGAGTATGCGAAATGATGGAAGCCATGTGTCTGCAGGATCCTTCGTTTAAGAAAAATATTTTGTTTTCCAACGAGTCAACTTTTTTTTATGGAACCGTCAACAGACAGAACTGTAGTTATTGGAGCCAAGAAAATCCCCATTGGATGATGGAGGCCCACACTCAATATCCCAGAAAAGTAAATGTTTGAGCAAGGATTATAAATAATCGCCTAATTGGAACATATTTTTTCAACGAAACATTAATCGTTGAAAGTTACTCGAAGTTTTTGACTAATTTTTCAGTCCCAACACTGAAAAGACTTTTTCCAGTTGATGATAATCCGAATCAAATAGGTAGGAGTATCTGGATTCAGCAAGATGGTGCTCCACCACATTTTGCAGCTAACGTTCGTGCATATCTGAATGAAGTTTTTCTCAACAGATGGATTGGTAGACGAGGTGCCATAGAGTGGCCAACCTGTTCTCCCGACATGACACCGCTTGAATACTTTTTGTGGGGTTACCTGAAATCCAAAGTATACGTCAACAGACCAAATGATATTGAAAGTTTGCAAATCAGAATTAGAGAAGAAATAAGACGTTTCACTCCCGAAACTATTCAAGATGTTGTTGATAACTTCCAGCAACGGCTTTATTATTGTCAATGAACGAATGGCTGTCAGTTTGAACATCTGATCTGAAGACTTCTGTTAGTTGCACACGAAATTAAAAAATAATGATATGGCTGTACAGAAAATTGAATACCCTTCAAAATGAGGTATCACTTGACCCCCTTTTGCATTTAAAAAAATTGGGGGGATGGCTGTCACGTTGAGGGGGTTCTTTTTATGCCACAGAGTGTCTTTTCGAATACATAAATCGACGTCTCTCGGGGTCTTTCAGATCTTACAGGTAACTGTATATTATTTATTTCAGTGTTTTTCACAAAAATGTCTAATAACGTAGAAAATGAATGAAATCCGTTACATATGTTGCTCACTGTATATGTGGAGACGATATAAAATTTTATTTTCTTTGACTGACTCTGGGCTATATATTCCTTAACTATTAGCTGTATTATTTTTTTACCCTTCTCTATTCTCACCTTCATCTCGTTTCAATATTATCTCAATTCACATTCATTCATTCTTACCCTGATCACAGGTTGAAAGGCATACCTATTCTAGAGGCAATGTTTGAAAGGCAACTCACACACAGAATCAGTCTTTGTGAGAATACACTATTTGTTTACTTTTTTATATTTTCAGTGTCTCGTTCTATCTAAGGACTAATATTTTTAATATATTTATTTGGTGAATGAATATTATTATCATCATTTGGTCACTTTCAACCTGAAAGTAGGTTAGAAATCACATTTTGGAATTATTGCAAATAAAAACGCTACTAGTTTGCCGATTCAAATAATTTCCTGGCTCCAATAATATCAAATTGCCTTCGATGTTGCACTCCTAATACTATTCTCAGAGACTGAACTCCAACCAAACCCCCAAGACTAACTTGACACTTCGAGCAAGCGAAATCGAATTAGCCAGATGGCGGTGAGTCGTGCCCAACTAGCAGAATTAATACTTCATCGACAGTTGGAGGCAGGCACACCGACCGAATATGATATGTTCATTCGATTAATAATGACCCATACAGAATTGCCGGGAAGGAAAACGACGGCAACAGACCCGGAACTCCGGAATATATATGTTACGTCTCGATCGTAAGGGTCCAGTCGTAATTGGGTCGGATCTTTGAGGAGTCTAGGACGACCAAGATGTATATATTCCTGGTGGAATGACTTCTATATCAGTACAATGTTAATGTTTTCGTCGAAAACGCTAGACCTAGGCACTTGATGATGACTTCCGGAAAAATTCGAATTCTTGAAATTCTTTACAGATGGCGTTAAGCGGCAACTCTATACACATGACTTATGAAGTCGGACGAAATTTATATTAGCAAATTATCTAGAAGAACTCGTGCAGAGTCAGTGTATTACTTTCTCTTTTCAACACTCAATATAATAAAGGATAAAGATACACGATTTCTGTCAAAAATTGCACGAGTTCTTACCCAAGAATTCGCTATATTTTTGTTGTTTGTTTCTGTTTAGACGTAAACACAGATATGCATCTTGATACATATATTACAGATAGATGCATTCGCTTTATATTCTCGATATATGTTATGAGAAATTGATATTGAAATTCATAGAAATTCTTCCTATTCGGTGCTGAAAATTTTCAGATAATTTGGTGAGATTATTCTTAATATCGGTATCGACGTGAGAGGAGTAGAGTTGGACTGCATGGAAAAAAAGGTGCGTCAATATAGAGTTTATTGAACATTGTAGTGCAGGCTATTATGGCGCTGTACAAGAAGGCCGTATTTGAAAACACTCGCCCCAAAGTACTTTTATTCTATGAATTGAAATATTTGTTATTGCATCCTTTAACTAGGCATGTAACAACCATTGTCACTAATGCTGGAACTTGAAATGAATATGTTAAACTGGAAAGCAATCAGCCAATAACACAAATATAACTTCTACCAAAGTAAAAACTGAGCAAGATGAATTTTTGTTTTTATCACCGTCCGAATAATCTCGCTTAATGTTGACCAGTTGAAGTTGAGTAAATGTGTATTGAATGTTTTGTAACGATCGAAACTTGATATAGATGAATAGATGATCGGTTATTTCGGCCATAATTAATACAACAGCGTTTGATTATCATTATGAAACACTATTTAAAACAACTCTCAAATTGATTACTATACAAACGGAAAACAACGGCAGATAAACGACAAATAACTAATAAAACTACGGTAGAGAACTGAACTGGAAACGACAAATAGCTGGTTGAAAGGAACAGTAAAATTATGGAAAACTTCGAGCAAAATCCAATGAATGCAAATGTCAAAATATGACAGAATTCGATTCTCGCACCACATACTGGAAATCGCAGTAAATTCCGTGGATATGATTGATCGTGTCTAGAGTTTTTGACGAAACAATATCGAATCGGAGATCGCACCAGGAATATATGCATCTTGAGGACGACTCTAAAACAATCGTAATTCAAATATGAGCCCTACTGAGATTCATTCAAAGTCAAATAGGTGCAAATTTTGAGAAATGATCTTTGGCTCTTTCTTCTCCAAGAAAATGGTTGGTTGATTTGGTATCTCTGGGCAAAGCAAGCTCGTCTGGGTTTGAGAATGAAATTGTGTCCCTGTGAATGCCTTCCTTCTCAAACTACTCTCTATTAATGTAAAAATATTCTGTCAATGTTATCTGTTCGATTGCAGTTTTGAATTTTTGGTATATAAATGGAGCAGTACAAGGTGATTTCTATGTGATTCAGCGCCCGTCGCGTCATATAGACAGGGCAGGCAGTTTCAGATAGACTCTTTCTTCCTTTTCGTGATGTATCAAACGTCTATAAATTTCAATCATATATCAATAGAAAGTGTTTGAATATTTATTGTTTCTTCTAAAGAAGTTTTTCTACTCTGTTTGCATAGATTTGGAGAAAAAAAACTCAAAGTCTCTCCATCGGAACGTCCTCTCCACAAAAATGATATCTTTCTGTATAGGTGGAAAAAGTGTTGTTTTTGTGTACATATTTGACATAACATTACTTCCACAATGTTATGAACCTCTGGATCCAAGTCCTTTGATTGTAACTGATTAAAAAAATGTGAATAAAATAAAGTACAGCTGTTCATAACCTACACTAATTTCTCCATCCGAATATATCTCCAAATTCTTCAATGACTCAGGAAGCCTAAATATATTGTGTATATATTATACCTTCACTTTCAAAATATATTCCAACAGATAATTTGAGAAATATCTCCCTTCGATTGAAAAACATCTTTTGACATACAACTAAACTAAAACAAGGAGTTCGATTATATAATCACCACTTTTTTTTTATGGAGTCGAATTCTAAAACCTTTTCTTTCATTAGGTAGAGTTTCAGTGGACTAACTTGCCGAAAAAAATCGTATGTTCTGAACAAATGAAAGCTTTCAGAGATGAAAAATTAAAACGAAATTCGAAAGAACCTACTGGGCATTTTAATAAAATCTTTGACATACTCATAAGTGCGTGCATCTTTGGAAAAAATTCAGTATCATCTATGTACACAGTAGGTAATAACCTGTTGAAGAACAGCTGTTACTTCATCTCTTGCCCGACTGGGCTTCTCCACAAAATATATTTCCTCACATGCATTTGGTAATACAAATGCCGGAATTTATTATCATTATTAAAACGAAATTTATCGCCTTTTTTTTTTCTATATGAGTTTTGTAAAGGAGTAGCTATAATTAAATGACCTCATATCAGTCATTGCGTTTGTCTCATTCAGAAGTTTTAACATTTTATCATCGTCGAAGTTATTCTGGAAATACTTTAACTTTCTTATTCATGAAGTGAATAAGCTTCAACCAGTAATAAAAATATCAGTCAACATTCCCACTGAAAGGTATTCTGTGCGTTTATTATCCGTCCAATATTCTTAATAAATTTCAAATTATTCTCCGTGGAACGTTTCACGGTTGAGAACTTTTCACAAGCAAGTAATTCTACGCAATTTCCATTATTTCGTTCGAGATATTTTAATAATACACTACTTCAAACTTCCGCTTTTCTTCTTCAGACTCAAGTCTTTCGTGAACCAAACAATGTAATTTGCATAAGAACTTCAACTCCAACAATTTTCTAACTGCTAGGAGATTTGGATTCGGTAATTTGACAAAGAGTGTATTTTTCTACTTGGAATATTTATGGTAATCTTGAATTGAACCGAATGAGAGACCTCGTCTAACCACCAATGGAGATGGATATTTAGAGTGTACAAAATCTTTCACTATTTAGAAACTTGAGTATATTCGTGGGGTGAATGAAGTTTGAACTATTTTTGGCATTTCCTCCCCTGAATCAAAAAAGGGAGGGGAAATACAAAACTTTTATGGAAGAAATAACTATTATTTCAAGTTTCGTATGCTTTGTATACAAATTGAGCAAGAAAAATGGACTTTTATTTGGTTCAATGCCCGTCGCGCCATCTAGACAGGGAAGAGCTATTTCAAACTATATTTTTTTGTGAATGAATCGAACATCTGTGAATATGTACAGACAGAGAGTGCTTGTGAAATATTTCAATGTTACTACTTTCATAGACGTTCGACTTTGTCCATTGTATCGCTTGACAGATCGAATAGGTCAAACGAACACGAACTAGCAGTACGTAATTCGGACATGACCTCGACACTCTTCAAATATCACAACTTAACCGGCCACAAAATTGACTTCAGGAACACAAAGATCATTGCTACGACGAATACATCCCACTCAAGAATAAATCGCCAAACAATAGAAATTGAATAAAACGTCATATGGTTATTAACACCAGACCCCTATCCACACAACCTCAGTCTTCATTATGTTCTGATAAGAGATGGAGACTAAAGAGACTGACACCGGCGTCATGATAATGATTTGAAATCTGTTGTTTTCATCCAGAGAATTGATGCAATTGGAATTTTATATATATATATATATATATATATATATATATATATATAATATATATATATATATATATATATATATATATATATATATATATATATATATATATATATATATATATATATATATATATATATATATATATATATATATATATATATATATTATATATATATATATATGTTAGCATGAAGATTCTCACGGACGAAGTATGATGAATTGTGTTTTCGGGTTTCATTCCGTGTTCTGTGGTTTTGATCCTCTGAAGGATAATTGTCACAACGTTTCGGAAAAGTCTCATTTGCCATCTTCTAGATGATGATTGAGTTTCTACCTCCGAACTTGACCAATTAATTCGAGTTCTACCTCTCAATATATAGGGGTGTTCAATGATGGTATCTTTGACCTGGACCCCTTCCACTCTCTCCGTTGGTCCGACTGCATTTTTCATTATGTCTGTATGGTAATTACTTGATAAGGTCCGATCTTGTTCCTTTGGTGTGATCGGCGGTAGAAGTTTTCATCGCTCGCTAATGTTTTTGTGTTTTCGAAATCGATGTTATGTCCTGTCTCCAATACGTGTTGGAAGATGTGGTGACTTTTCCTTTCATTGATAGCTCATGTTCATCCTTGCGTACGTTGATCCGTCTGTTGGTCTGGCCGATGTAGGACTTGTTGCAGTCTGGACATGGTACTTCGTTAACTCCCTGGGACTCCAGTGGTATCTGGTCCTTCGGATTACGGAGTATCGATCTTATTGTTCGTTCTGGTACGAACGAAGTAGCTATGTCGTGTTTGCGAAGATTTCTGCTGATTCTATGTGTGGTTCCTTTTATGTATGGTAGTCTGGTTGTTATGACCGGTGTTTCTGGGGTTTTCTGCTGTTTGGTGATGTGAATTTGCGTCACTCGAACACAATTCAACATATATATATATATATATATATATATATATATATATATATATATATATGTAAGTTAAATTTCCGGGGTTTTTATCCGTTAGGTATCTTCTGATTTGTTCGACGTTTCGACTTCCATTTTTTCCATTTTGAAGTCATTCTCAAGAACTGTGAGACGAATATCTGTCCATACCGTCCTGGTCAATCACTCCCCTTACCAAGTAACCAAGCAGGACTAAGCAAAGACTTCAATTGTCTGTTCGCCATAGAAACTGGTATTTATATATATATATATATATATATATATATATATATATATATATATATATACATATATATATATATTATATATATATATATATATATATATATATATATATATATATATATATATACATATATATATATATATATTATATATATATATATATATATATATATATATATATATATATATATATACATACATATATATGATTATTATATCACTCACTACTTTCTAAGGAAGTTTCCTGCCCGTCCAGGAATTATGTTTAAATAGACGATTTCACTGATCTTTGATTATGAAAGATGGTTTTTACGTTTTTTACATCCATTTGGTCTTTGAGGAGAATTATAAATACGAGTATCTTTGGCGAACAGACAATTGAAGTCTTTGCTTTAGCCAGGACGGTATAGACAGATTTTCGTCTGAAAGTTCTTAAAAATGACTTCGAAATGGAAGTCGAAACGTCGAGCAATTCAGAAGAGACCAAACATATGAAAAACCCGTAAAGACCATCTTGCATAATCAAAGATTTGTAAAACCATCTATTTCTACATATCACCTGGACGGGCAGGACACATCCTTCAAGAGTGATGAGAGATAAAATCATCAATGGTATCGGACTAGTTTTCTCGTAATTGATTCTTGAGTGGAATAAAATTTGAGGAGAATTATTATAAATACCTGTTACTTTGGCGAACAGTCAATTGAAGTTTTTGCTTCGTCTTGCTCAGTTATTGTCAGTAATTGGCCAGGATGGTATGAACAGATATTCGTCTGATCAAATAACTGTATTCCTCAATCAGTTGATTCGAACTCCAAAAATGTTGCAAAGCTACCCGACATTCTTTTTTCATTCCGAAGATAGATATCTAGCCATCCATTCGGTTAATGTATCGAACCAGATTGAAACTCCCTTCGGGTTCGGTCTCGTTTCATAAATAATTGAATTAAAACTGCGGCTCCCAATAATATTCCTGAGAATCCTGGATTCCACGCTTGATCGAAAACGAAAGCAAAGATCAAGGACGGAGTTTTCCTTGGGAGGTACGTTTGATGAGAAACGAAACAGGTGACGGTTGGGTGAAGCGTATAACTCGGTGTGCTACATAAATTCCTGTTGAGAAAATATAGGGATGTTAGCAAATTTGATTGGAAATCTCCCGAAAATATGCTAATTTTCATATTGAAAAATGAATATTAAGACGATATTATTGGTAAGATGAAATCGCAAAGAGATGCTTTTTTTACCTTCAATTGGCACATTTCAACCGCCCTTTCCTCGTCTGATATAAAAGAATCCGAAATGAGCTTATTCTGCATTTTCTGTGATATTTGCGAAATTTTCAATTCATCAATAGCGCCCTACGAGTGGTGTCACGAAGTAGGGGAGTTAGAATGTGTTATTGGTCAGTTGCAGTGTAGTTCCCTACAAATGGTTGGTAAAACTCTATCACGACAGAGATGAGAAATCATTTTTCAGATCAAAATTTTCCAAAGGAAATATTACACCGATGGAATGCATATTTAATAATAATAATAATAATAATAATCGTCTTTATTCATCTCTCTGAAATGTGACATATAACAAGAAAGAAAGGTATAAGTAAAGATGAATGGGCGAAGTATCAGCTTGAGCTGTTTTTCAACTTGACCCGGATACAATTAAAAATCAAAATATAATAAATATAACAGTTATGAAATATACATAATGGAGGAGCAGTGGACAATAAGGTAACAAAAATACACATGTATACACATATATATATATATACAGACATGCACATATCGTCCGCAAACATAGTATTCAACATAAATTTATCCCAGCATAACTAATATATTATTCATCTGTGACATATTAGACAGTAATCAGCAACCTTTTATAGTAATATAATATAATATTGATATATACTATTGACAGTTTATCATTCAATATCCGGAGTTCAGAGCAAATGGTCTTAATTAAGTCAGTCTAATGGGATAGTAGCCGTTCTTTTAACTTTTTCTTAAAGTCAACTATAGTGTAATGATGAAAAACTGCAGGTAAGGAGTTATACAGTTTTGGAGCCACATATGAGAAACTTCTCGTAAATAAGGCAGTTGAATGTCTGGGAATAACCAAGTGATTTTTTTTCCTGGTGTTGACATCGTTAATGTTTCGAAATAATAACAGTCTATTCCGCAAATAAGGAGGTGTACCAGTTTTCAGTACTTTGTGAATTAAGTTAAGGTGATGGAGTTCCCGAATTTTTGAAGTTTGAGCCAACCTGATTCAGCAAACTGTGCGCTTATGTGATCATATTTGCGTCTTCTATATGAGAATCTTATACAAGAGTTTTGGATTTTCTGCAAACGTGAAGAGTCGATCTTCAGAAGTGCCGGACCGTACACAGAATTCTTGCGTTACCATGACAACCCAGGTATTTATCGGAATTTTTTTCCGCATGGGTAACCTAAGGCATATTATTGTGGATTTTTTTACTTGAACAGAGAATGATTTTCTGTTTGTCATAACACGTCACTTACCCCCTTGAACAGAAGTAAATAAAATGTAATTTTCAGATTCGGCACTGAAGAAATTCAGCACACTAATGAATATACAATATTGAGCCACATCTTCACATACGATACGAGCCACTTAATGTTTCATTATCACAATTTTTTTGTTAAAACATGATATGTTTTCTGTGTTGCTCCCAGTACAGATCTTATGTAATTGCATTGCTGGTCTTTTATTGCGTTGATATATTTACCCAATGTTTGCATTGTTAACCCAAGCTGAATATAAATTTGGTGTTATATTTACTACAGCTGGAATTGAGAAAACTACAATAATTATTTTGAGTCCTCATTGCTGACCTGATGAAATTACCAGATGTTCAAGTCATCATTGTGATTGAATCTTATAATTGGTAGTTTGCTCTGATGTGCATCTTTTTTTATCGTCCATGTTTATTGAAATGTTCGACATGAATGACAGATGGCAGGCGGTAGAAGACTTGCATTGTTACCAACGTACGCAACTTAAAACTGCACTAGGTTGGTAAGGTGATAAGTTTCCTTATCGAATACCAAGCGTACTTGAATTATCTTTCGGTTTTTTTCTTGACCACGAACACAACTCCGTTTTTTTATTTGCAGTGACTAATAGGTGGAAAGCTACATATTGGAATTGACGTTGTGCATTACATATTCATTCATCTCGTGTTTAATTCTGGATAAGACGAACAAAGAAAAACAAAACATGAAACATCTGGGTACGGAGTACTCAATTTCTTTCATATGGAAGAAACGAACAACGGTACCCAGGATAAAAAATACATAATATTTTACAATATCAATTATACACTGCTACCCTGCATACTGGAATTCAACAGATTTATTCAGTATAGTTGCCGCCTCCGTTGCGATTTGATGCTTGATGAGTGAACTAGTATTTTTTGAAATTATCAAAATCTGT
Source organism: Zygogramma bicolorata (assembly GCA_032362365.1). NCBI lineage: Eukaryota > Metazoa > Arthropoda > Insecta > Coleoptera > Chrysomelidae > Zygogramma > Zygogramma bicolorata. The sequence goes on along the minus strand of JAVJAQ010003124.1, from coordinate 2,149,715 downwards.
GTTGAATTGGCGGTGAAATTTGATGTCTATACGTGTTTGGATTCAAGTTTAGTTTGGATTTTTTATATTCAATGATTATATCATTCCAAACACTTTTATGGCATGGATCACACTTACCCCGATAAAAATGCATTCTGAAGTTGGTGTAACCGCATGGGTTGGGATAAGTGTGAAGTCGTTATCACGTATACGTTCACACTCAAAATATTATATGGTTCCAGATGAGAAATGTTTGGAAATCATCGCTGAAAAACATAAACGGTCTCGAATTATTCCCAAACAAACCTTGGCAATGCAGTAGGTAGAAAAAATAAAAAGAGGTACGATGAGCATTCACCGAACTAATAATGAGCTGAATATTTCTGAAATATGGCAAAAATTATTTTCATGCCCTCAAATTGAGGAATCAGATGTTTCAGCGGACCAAGACATTGTTGAAGTTCTTTCTAAACCAATTATAGACAAGAGGAAATTTTAATTTTCAAGACATTTTGGTTGATTTTCGAAAGTTCATAACTTTTTCACCGATATATTTGAATTTTTTTAAATCGGAAAAATTTTGCAGGTATAAATATTCTTCACACTCGTCCCATGTTCATGGTGCATGTTTACACCTTACTGAGGAGTACCGCATTCACACTGGCCTAAAAACTATGGGGAAGTGTGGTCCAAGGTTCTAGTTGTCACATGACAGTAATAATGTAACTTTCTGAGCAGACATAAGATGTGACGATTTCTTTATATTGAAATTTTTGACACAGCTAGAAATGACAAAAAATTTACTCACTCATGAAAAGCGCGTTCGCACTTACCCGATCTTACCTTAACTGAGTATTTGAAGTGTTAATCACGGTTAATAGACAGTTCGTACTATCTATTAAAGACAATCAACAATTCAATGTGGCCAATACAATGTGACCCTTCGTGAAATATCTCTGATATCTTTTTTATTTTTGAAATTCCCCACCCTGTGGGGGGAATTTATCGAAAAAAACTGAAAATGATTTTGAATTTATTAGAGTGATAAGTACTGTTTGAATGTTATTATTTTGTGGTTGATGGATTCTTTCTTCTTGTTCTTTTTCTGCGCATACTTAGATTCCAATATAAATTTTAATTTTTTCAGATCGAAGTAGGTTGAGAACCCAAGAAAAACAGAATTGAGAGTGATCTTCTTCATAAATATAACAACTGCCCTTTACGTGAAGATTATGTATGAGAATGATTTTGTTAATTCCTCATCAACAGATTAAAGTCGGAAAATTATCCTTGATTATCCCAATAAATTTCACGTCGGTCTTTTCCCAACTGACTACTTGAGTAGCCATCACACTTCGAATCACCCGAACTCCACTGCGAAAATGCTTCCATAACCGTAATTAGATCCCGCATTCTTACAAAACTCTCGACGCCACTCGACGAGCGCGTGACGTCACGCACAGGCGTCGCGACGCTCTTTTGTTCGGCCGGAGATTAAAAAGCCGGCGATAACATCAAGTCACTTCCATTGTATTCGTTCGTCAGTCGGAGGAGCAGCAGCCAGTGTGTTCCTGAAGCACGCAGGATATTGTCTGCGGTTTTTATATTCGGTTCGAGGGCTTTCCTGCTCCGGGGAGGGGGATGAGGGGTTCTCCGTCGATGCTCTACTAGATCAAACGATGAATGGCTGCGAAATGAATAGGATGTGGTGTGCAGGAAGTAGCGACTAAATTGAAGTCGGCAACGGTACAAAGGACCACGCACGTTTTTGAAGGGAAATGGCTTCTCGTGGATTTTTTTAATGGAGATCTCGATGCAGTTATCAGAAGTGTCTTCGAGCACACACCTTGGAAATGTACAAATTCCGAGATATGCGAACAAACAATTTTGCTGTAGCCTGTAGCGCATATTACTGATACTAGCAAGATGCATAAAATTGTGGAGCGTTGTTCAGCCAAATTACCTTGATGTAGAAAGTCGAAGCAAGAACTTACATTTCTTGACGGTTGGTGGTGATTTCCGAAGCTGCAATTCCAATCAGAATTAGCTGAACATTAGCGATATATTTATTTCACCAACCGAATCATAAATACACAAAATATGAATGAATTTGGGAAGCTCAATACACTTCTTAGTAACGAATGAATCGAAGACTTTTGTGGTCCACTAAGTCTGCAACAAATGGGTAACTTTTTTATTATCGATTTCTCAGAAAATTTTATTCTTGACAAAAGTTGGTGCATGTTCCAAAACTATACCAAGTGTACCTGAAATGGCTTTATGACAATCACCATACAGGATAGGCCAAAAAATATAAATTTCGTTCAAGAGTAAAGTACCCTTATTTCAGAAAATATAGAAATATGTTGAGGAGAAAAGTTGTTTAGAATTGAAAGTTATGTTCAGATACGAAGTCATGGCCTGCTATTCGAATTTTTTTTTTTTGGAAAATTTTGAATTACCCCCGTATGATACATATTTTTACTATTTTGATTCAATATGTATTTGAAGTAGCTACAATTAAATCGGTTTGGAGTATCTTATCAAATTAAAGTGAATTTGTATAATTTACATGGATTTGTATTTTTTTAGATGACAGTCAACTTCTTGTTTGTTGCAACGATATTTAACAGAACTCTAAAATAACACAAATATTTTCATGTAGTTAGTAAAGTATTTGCCTCGTTGAAAAAAGTATTTGTGTTATTTAAATATATAATAAAAAAGTTTCCCATTTGTTGCAGACTTAGTGGACCACACTGTATAAAGTAAATAATATAATGACTTTCGTCATCTTTAGTGCTCACCTGGAAGTAAATACTCTCATTGAAAAGAAAGTTTTGTGAAAGTTGAATTTTAGCTTATGGAAATTTGGAAAATTGTTTGAATGCTTACTTGTCAGGCGACAGGAAGTATCGACATGAAAAAACAAAGTACATTGTAAAATTTTAAATGTATAAAAATAAATTAGCCAAATAACCAGCTAAAACCATGCTGGAGATTTTGGCGATGTGGCTATGTCAAATGTGATATGTATGAAGGACGACTTGTGACAAAATGTGTCAAGTGTCATTTTTTGAATTAATGTTGAAAATAATGGTATCAACTTGAGAAGTGGTCCACTATAAATTCATAAATTGTTGAATGGATGCCAATCTGAAATTATTTTTGAATTTGGGATGATAAATCTTATTTGAAATTCGTAATCATTTGATGAAATGGAAGGGAATTTCTGTGTGAGAATTCAAACAACAACGCTCCCTGCTTTTCAATTATACACTAACAAAAATCTTCGATTCATTCACAAAACATAAGTAATTAAGGCCTACTAATATAAAGCTAATCATTTTCAGAAATGTATGACAGGTTAATTTGTTATTATTTGTTATTCGTTTGGGAGTTTCTAAGCGAGAAATTACACAAGACATGAATATGAGGAAGGCCAAATATCGAGAAAATATTCTAAAAATTATTCAAGTGGATTAGGGTTTTCATGAATTGTGGATACTGGTCTGTTATTTTTCATTTACGATTCCTCACCAAAATCATGAAAAAGACTTACTTAGCATTTACTGATAACATCCTGAGAATTTTCATCAAGAATTTTGATGAATTTTGACGACTTCAGAAAAGTGGGTTTCCTAATTTATATATATATATATATATATATATATATATATATATATATATATATATATATATATATTTTCACTGGAGTTTTTGTTCAATCATAGTGAAATATCGACTATATCACCCTTGAAAAGTGTAGCTTCCTCTTAGTGAAAGAGTTTTCATGATCGGATTAGTATTTCCGAAGATTACCCCTTACAAATAATGTTAGAAACTTCACCCCTTCTTAAAAGATATACTAAACAATATTTCATTTTTGCTTAGTGACTATTTTAAGAGTCCTCTGTTGAATTTTCTTGTGATATTCATGGAATGTAACTCAAACATTTCAAAAAATAGCAGTTGACGTGTGACAATATACTTCATCCCTACTCTGAGTGCTCTTTTGAAAAAAAATGTGGACACTGGATAATCAACAGATCCCTCTTTGAAATAGCTTACAGGAAATCCCTTCAAGTTAACTATAGGTATAAACAAACAAATAAATTCTCGTAGACGTTTCAGAAATTGAATCTGATTTCATTTCATTCCGAAATCCCAAAACACACACTTCGAAACATGCGAATCAACTAGACTCAACCTTTGCTGTTGCCATCCGTAAAACCATAGAAATATAAATACTACTAGAGTATTCTTCAAACATTCTGAGATGAATGTTAGGAAAATATAACAACAAAATATTCATGAGATATTTACTAGAGGATATAAAATATGTCCAGAATATTCATTGAATATTCCAGAATATTCTTCGAGATTATTCAGAAAGAAGTGAATTTGAACAGAATCTCCATAGAACGTTATGTGCTGTCACCAGCTTGGTGCGGGCATAACAGTAGAAACTCTCTGTTTTCTGTGGTATTCACTAAATTTTTATTGGTCAGTTGCGAGCTATTCTTCAATTTGCCACTAAAGAATGTGAGCTATAAGTAGGGGAGATTAATATGAGGAAATGGTTAGTGAAAATCCATAATGAGAAGTTATGAATATAAAAATGCCTTTCAGGTTGGGATTTTCGTAAAATTATTTTTTCAAATAAAAATCAAGTTTGTATTACCATGCAGTAGCTTTCAGTAGAGGCAGTAATCCCCAGTCCACCTTTTTATATGCACGCAATTTCCTCAACAAATTATTCAATTGTTATGAATTATCACAACATAATTGAGGAAATAAGAAAGAATACGAAGAGATTTGCACTCGGAGTACCTAGTATTGTTGAAACTATTTGGAGGGAGTCGACTAAACCCGGTGCAAGCCTATAATGGATTGTAATATATACTAGATGTTGATCCAAACAAGTGTTGCTTAATGCAGTGAGATGGTTCCTTGGAATCTATTTGGCGAAAATTCTGCACCGTTTTCATGAAAAATTTTTTTTTTATCTTCGACTTTCCTTATATTTCATTCCAAATAGTTCATCAAAAAAAAATTAATTAGATTTTTTGAGATGGATCTTTCAATAAAAAATTAATTATTTTTTTTAAACACACTATTTGTCGTTAACTGAATTTGGTTACATTTCATTCAATTCAAAGATCTTTTAAACAAATAGAATAATTCGTTTATTATAAGAAAAAACGTTCAGACCTAGGTTCTCAAAAAAATAAGAGTTTTGCAAATATTCTGTAATACATCACAAAGAATATTCATAGAATATTTGACAGTGGATGAGAATATTCCTGGAACATTCCTCAAATATTCTGACATTGTCATAATATTCATAGACCTTTCAGGAAGTGATTCATGGCATTTTCTTCTCCATGTCGATGCGAAGAAATTTTTTTTTAAATACGTGATATCGAATATTCAGCAAATATTTTCTGTTGATATATGTATATTTTCGCAACTCGGTACTCATGCAAATATGCTCGAAAATGAACTGACATTGAATAGCTAACGGAAAATACAAAAAAAAAAAACACCAAAAACTCACAATATATTGCTAAACAGCAGGATTGTCGAGGAGATGAGCTGCATTCTCAAAAATGTTCTGAAACCGTTTCTGAAGAGTGATCAATGAATACTGACTGATTAACTGAATACTGAATACCGAATCTTGACCTCCCTCAATATTTATAAAGATTCGTATGCTGAGGTTGCGAGTTTGCTCCGGTCACCGTACTAAGGCGAAATGCTTAGCACGCAACCGTGCAAGTTTGCGAATTTGTAGATTGTTTTATATTTCTATATCCTGTAATCGTATCAATTTGATGTCTACGAACTTGGAGTATTAAAATATGAAATTGTAAATACTGAATGTTTCTGTTTTAGAATATTGGAGTTGAGGTTGAAACATCTCTCGATTCATGTATTTGTTTGAATTGATTTGAATAAATCAATGAAAACTTTCCATATTTGACAATATCAATCACAAAAGGGAAAGAGTCTATCTGAGACAATCACCCCGGCCTATATGGCGCCACGGGCTCTGAATCACTTTTTCATGAACAATTGTGTACCGAGCACACAGAACTAGAACAGAACAGACATCATTCATAGGATATTTCTACGCGAATCGAGAGTAGCTTGCAGAAAATTCCCATTTACCGGGACGAAATTTCATTCTCAAACCCAGACAAGCTTGTTTCGCTCAAAGAAATATATCCCTTGTGTTCATAAATTGGCATATAGGTGAATTGTAGAACGTTCCACCTATATACACCAAGAATATTCCAAATAGACGATCTTCAGCTAATCTGCTCTGAATGAACTGATATTTCGATTAAACATACATTCACTGAACTAGTGAACCGAGCCTTCCATAATGGTATTCAACCTAAATTCATAGAATGTTACGCGCAGCACTAACAAGATTCGAACAAAACAAAATCAACTTTGCCGAGAGTTTCCGACAGAATTCGAATAATTTCAAACAAACGAAATTTACATCTATCGAAGTCAAGACGCAGTTCAGCATCACGTAAAATCGATATTACTACCTGAACCGTGATGCGGTACAGACGATGAGGAATTCAATAAGATTCCCCGGAGAGCATCCGTCAATACACTCCAACATTCCACTGGATCGAACGCGACAGTTCGATTCAGAGAGTGAATGAAATCTCCACCCTTTGACGATATGCTTTCGGTTCGTCTCAAAGTCATGCATGACAGGAGTATGAACATCGTTTTGGAGATGCCAGGAAATGTGAACGATTCATTATAATAGTAATAATATTTATTTACATTAAAAAATGATAAAATCATACAATATTTCAACTAAAACGTGTAAATAAATAATCTACTCGATAAGTGACTAAACACTTGTTTCGAGATTATGTTTGAAGTATTATAGTAGGGATGTTCACAAAAAACTCCAATCCTGTTTGAAATGTGTCAAACGACGAAGAAATATCCTAACAATAAATGCCAGAAAGATCACAAAACGAAAAAAGCTATTTATGATTTTGAGTGTTAAAAGTAAGGTTTTATTAGGTAGGTGAAAAAGTTGCAAAACGAGCGTAGCGAGTTGAGAAATTTCACGAACAAAATAATACTTATTTTAAACACAAATATTATACGAAGCTTTTTGTACAACTGTCATGTTTTCGTAATAAAATAGATAAATTTAATATTTCTATGAAAACACATTTTAACATCTCTTGTCAGTTAACTATTTTCATGTTATCGCATTTGCTGTGAAGTGGCAGTGTCAGGTCAGCTCACTCAGTTTCATTCAAAGTCAGATTTATAGTATACTACACAACCGAGGTGGGAAGTGATTCATTCCTGTAGTGAGATCAGTTAGTTAACCCAGACGCAAAGCGTCGAAGTGATCTCGAGACAGGAATGGGATCACCTATCGAGGTTTGTATACTATTTCATTTACAACCATCATATTTCGATTGAAATTAATAAATCTCTGTTTCGTTCTGAACATTTCTAAAAGATTACATTTAACGAAAATTACTAAGAAAGCGGTTTTCTCAGAATAATCAAGTAGATATATTGTTACCGTGACTACGGGGTATACAAGTGTCAGATAAAGTCAATAAATGATAGATGAAGTCTAGAACAGATGAAATGAGGGCGGGGAATAATGGCAGGAAGTAGAGGTGTGTAATGTGGCACTTCCCAACCTTCAATGACGTTAACAATGACAGCATTACATATATTGTTATAAATGTCTTGCGTAATGAAGAACAATAGTGAGGAATTGTCTGTTCCTGGCGATATCAAAGAGTCTGCAAAAAGAGCTTCAATTGAATTGTTACCGAAAAAATCGGCTCAGCAGTGCGACATCGCATATTCTAATTTTCGAAGCTGGAAAAAAATCGTGTTAAAAATACTTTCACACTAGTGTTGAAATAGTTATTTATGATATAAGTGTTAAAAGTACATTTTTAAGGCACGCATGTGAAGGTTTGCAGAATGAGCGAAGCGAATTCTGCAAAGGTACTTTTAACACGTATATCATACAATATTTTTTCTACAAACGATCAAATAAAGTAATTATACAGTTTGAATTGAATTTTAAAAACCTGTATTAATACATCTAAAGGAGATAATTTTAAATTGCATCGTATATCACGGACCTTAGCAACCATTGTTGATTTAATTGTTTACGAATGTTTTGATGCATCTGTCAGACGTTTGTTAGTTTTATTTAAAACGCAGTTAAGGTTGTAGATTTTTCTTAAAATGGAAGAAAGTAATGAAAATGATCCATTTGAAGACATAGAGGCGGCGGCCAATAGAGCAACCCTCGATTTGTTGCCGAGAAAATCCAGGGTTCAATACGATATAGCCTATAATGAGTTTCAGACATGGTGTGAAGCGAAAGGCGTTTCTGGAAAATATACTGATAATGTATTCCTGGCCTATTTTGAGGAGAAAGCAAAGGTATGGAAGGCATCATCTCTGTGGTCAAATTATTCGATGATCAAATCTATGCTACGTATAAATAGAGACGTAGATATCAGCAAATATTTTTTCGGCAACCGTCCGGGAAGTACGTACTTCCCGGACTAGGCCGGGAAAAAATGCTACTTCCTCAAAGAAAAAGTGTCCGGGAAGTGGGTCGGTTGCCGAGAAAATAGTGTACGCAACACGAACGAAAAAAGTTTTTTCGGACTCGCAGACTTCCAGGACTCGCCTACGGCTCGCCCTAGAATTTCGTCTACTCTCCCAAAAAAACAGTATTCTCCGGACTTGTTACGTAAATTACTATTTAGCTTATCGCGTATTTAGAGCGTCAAGCAGAAGGTTACCGGCCAAAGAAATAAAAAATCTTGACTAGTGTCCAAATTGACCACTTTTTGAATATTTTGACGTTTGCTTTCAAAATCTGACAATTCACTTTTGACAGCAGTGCCATAAAAATTTTAAGGCACTCAGTGCCATGAAGTGATTTTAAGGCACTCAGTGCCTCAAAGTGACATTTCTAAGGCTTCTATGGAGTGCTAAAAATTGCATTTTTAACACGTTTGTAGAAAAATATTGTTAGCACGCTACTTCGTAAACATCATCTTTCATCTCTTGACAACCATTAAAAATGTCACTTTTGATGACAGTTGTACAAAAAATTATTTCCTTTCAAAAACTTGAATGGATGTCCTGGTATTCATTTAGATTCAGGAACGCTCGTGACATCAGTACCCTTATTGAAAGGCACGCGGGCATTTCACCGCTGTTGTTTACTTGCTTTGAGCACTGCGATCATTCATATTTATGTTGCATGTTCAAATTGAAAGTGAGAGTATCAGATGGCTATAGTTTGTTATTGTCAGAATCCAATAATATGATGCATAACGCATTTCTTGTGCGGGGTTTGTACCACAGGGTAGTGGTGAATTATTTACGTAAAAGGCTGAGAACCATTTTGAACTGTTTATATCGTGTAGTAAGTACTAAGTTGGCTATATTATACGAACCCTCCTATTCAAAGATGTTCCTCCCAGCAGGTACAAACCACTTTTTTTAAATTCTATTTCAATCGGAACGCCGATAAAATCTTTGTGTTGATTGTTTTTTTTTATATTTACACAACCAAGAACAAAACACGACTTGTTTAAACTCATTATACTTAGGATTATCATATCGTGAAATTCGTGAACATAACAGATCTGTGTAAACATTATTAGTATATGAGAGATGAGCACGGAAGGTGACGTCACAAGGAGCTGTTTTTCAGCCTCGTGTGGAACTGATATTAAATTTTTATATTACTGTGGCCAAACAAAAAAAAAGAACAATTCGATATTAGTCGTGCCATCATGTAGTTTTAGCTCCATTGATTTTCATCAGTTAAAAAAATTAGTAAACATTCCTATTGTGGTTTGTGAAACTGTGAAGCAAATTCGATTCGATCAGCTATGAAAAGAGTAAAAGTCTGACGTCAGAACACCACGCTCTTCCTTCGTTTCGAAGTTATGGCATCCGCAAAGGTGGCAAAAAAGGCATTTGCTGCCTTTTTGTACCAGAGAAACATCATCTTCCTCACTTTTCAACGGAATTATAAGCATTTTTTACTATACAACTGGAAAAAATAAATCCCGATACTACTTCGAGGTTAACCAAACAGTAAGAATTTGTAAATTTGCTTCAACAGTGATGAAGAAGATGGAATTTGTTGTGAATGGCATCTGTCGAATATAAGCATGTTGGTCTTATCATTTTTTATGCAACCAAGAAGGCGGGATATACCCTCCGCCCGACATTCGAAGGGCCATAACTTCGCAACGGAGGGGAAGCGCCACGTTTTGACTGCATATTCGTGTTCAACGACTCAAAATACGTAAGATGATGGAATGCTCGAATTGTAGGATAACAGACTCTTAGCACGAGAAGAAAAACAAAAGAATTCAGTCATACAATTGAATCACACATGATATCCCTCATATACTCATTGAATTGAAGAATGATCCATATTTGAAGTTTATTTACTTGGAGTTTTCCATAAATATCGAAAAAGTACTCTATATCTAAAATTTGATATCAATATGACACTTGAAAGAGAGTTCTGAAGTATTTACCTAGTCGGAGAAAAAATCATCTGTACAACTTGAATGGATATTGGCCACATCGTCCTCGGACTTTTGAGCACTCACCTACGGCATCGTGCTCAAACTTCGTCCTCGTGTGACATGGCCGCCACATCCACTCTTGTTGTACAAACTACTAGTACCTTGCCACTTGCTTATTCCAAACCTTCAGAACTTGTTATTGAGAATGAAGAAACACTAGCTTTGTCAATTTTCATTCACACCCCTTTTTGAAATAGACAAGCATATCCTATCCCATCGCGATTTACAGGTTCCTTCCGCAAGTGTCTTATCGTGTATTTCTATAGACTCTCCGGGTAAAAAAGCGATGTAGAGCGTTTTCTGTATACTTTTCCGTCAACCTGGACCGTCTTCAATCACTGCTTCGTATTCTTTCTATCAGCAAACATTTCAGTCAAAGTTTTCAAACTTGTGAAAGACGTCATCTGATAGGCGATATGATGAAAAAACATGATACTCTAAAAAGTTTGTAGGGAAGAAAATTTCGCTTTATGGAATTGATGAAATATATTCGTATCAATACCGTACGATAGAATACTTCATTGTATATTACTCACATGTGATGGTTATCTCGTCCGGTTCTTAAATGAAATCAAGAATTTTATTTTCTTTCTGAATTTGTGGAATTTATGACCGAACACGGAGATAAACCAAGAATGAACACTACCGGTTTATCGTTGATGTATTTTTATTTCAATTACGTCAATTTGGTCACTTTGTAAGAATAAATTTTGTTGTTGAGATCTTGACGTTGATGACAAGACGAAGTTGTCAATAGAAAAGTCGAGGATGTTTTTCATGACCCCCTGAATTCAAAACCTGGTAAATTGTTCCTGAAAGCCTTCCAGAAATCGACTGAGGTTAACAATACTACCGACTACCGTCATTACTAGTCGATAGCATACCCAGATGTCAAAATTACAAAAAAAAAATCTCTTTTCAATCTCCAGTCATTGAAAAACAATGAACTGGAAACCAATCGATGTATACAAAAATCTGTGGTATCCTAATACAATAATATGATACGCCAATTTTTAGCGCCTTCAGATGTCTTGATTTATTGGTAATCACGCTGTCAGTTGTCCATAATTCCGTAAGAGAATTATTGGTTTCACTCGAATTTTCAGATTTAAAAATGATGTATATAAACTACTCTCTTGCTGAATGTAGAGCAGAATCCCTCAATATATCTAAGAATAAAATGATACAATGAAGCAGTGCTGTCAGCACGGAAGAAACTAAAACTGTAATTGAAAATTCACTTCATCCTTTTTCACTGCATAATTGCTTCTTTATCGATGGATTCCTTAATATCAATTCGCCACCTCAATCTTAAATGTCAGTTGTTTACATTCTATTGTATATAACATTGTGCACTTTCTGCACTTTCATTTCGAAATAATTCACTTTATTTACGACTATTATTGGATACTAATGAATACTTAAAGTCTTTATTCCCTCTTGAAGTCCTATCACAAAATTCCTCGAATTGAATATTACCATGGAAACGATGAAACCAAACACCAAAGTGTCAGTGTCAAATGCGTAGGTAGTGTTTGTATATTTGTATTGAGATGCATGAAACTGAAGACTCATTTATGATGGATATATTAGTCCTAAATAAAGTAGAGTATACTACTCGCAATAATTACTTTTATTCTCTCGGAATATAACTCCCTCACCGCTAAAAATTCCTCGAGAATAATAGATATAAATAGATATAATTTTGACTAGCCCAAAGTATATCCGTTCGGTATAATCGTACATGTCAATTACCAATGACGAATTAGTTATTATATTCCATTCCATACAACATTTGTCGGTAATTTCAGTCGATTTATGGTTTTCAGTTTTTGAATTATGTTAAAAACAACCCAATAGTTCATGCTGGGAAAATAATTCTATATCATTCACGCTGTTAATTTTCAGGAAAATTTGCATACTTCAAACAAAATAATTTCATCGAAGCATGTAATATATGTCATATCAATTCAATCGTGGAATATTCAATGGCATGCTATTGCATCGTTTACAAAACTTGAATAAATGGTGATATTGATCGTGGCATTACTTTTTTCTCCTTTCACTCCCAGGAAGTAGGTGTGAGAGTTTGTTGTTTGTGAAAAGGATGGGTGTTAATTATTTTGTAATCTATCATTTACGTTTAACTTTTCTGTAAACCGAATCCAGTACAATAAACCGCCCTGTTATGGAACTCGTGATATATTTTCCAACAATCGCCTGAATATGACCTTCTTATATTCATTCATTTCGTTAAAAGAGTAGGCTGTTTCAGGACATCGCTTGGGTGCCGTGGTTTTTGTAATCTTCAAGTAGTGTGGCTCGTTAGTGTAGCGGTTAGCACATTCGCCTCTCAAGCGGAAGACCGGGGTTTAAATTCCTTCCAGACCACCGTGCTGGATAATCACCCGTTGAAAGATAAGGCCTCGTAAATCCATTGCCTAGGCCAGAAATAAGCAGATAAACATCGTCTCCAGTTACGTAAACTAGCATTTTCCTTGGACAGGACCCACTATTCTGTTCCAATTCTTCCTACCAGCTAGCTCATTTCTCGATATTTCCCAAGTCGCTGAACCTATCGGCCATAAAATTCTATTTCATCGCGAGGAGAACATCTCCGTAGAGCACCTCGTGATGCTCTAATCAGTCGTAAAGAATTCCGGTCATGAACGGAAGTGATCAGCTCTGAATTGTCTGGCTCGATACAGATCAGTCGTAAAAACTTCGAGTAGTTTACTATATTCCGCTCGAAGAATCAGCTAATGTGGATGAAACTCATTTTGAGTAGATGAGGCAGTAAGGATAGTCAGGCGCGTGGAAAAGTTTCAGCGGATAATTCGATTTACGGTGCTCTGACTGGAGATCAAACGTAAGAAACGAGTTAACGAATGACGTGAGCACTGGTGAATATTCTGGGTGTTTCGAAATTTCAGTTCACGAGGGAGGGGACAAGGAAAAACGTTTGAGTGCTGATTTCCATAGAAATTTTGATTATCACGAAATACAACTAAGTCGTATAAATATCAGATCTACATGTGAAAAACACATAATGTGTTATTGGATAGTTTAATTATCTGAAATGGCATCACTGATGACAGTCATAATGAAAGAGAGCAATGACAGGAAACGAAAATTGAAGGAATCTGCTTTCATCATGCTGTATTGTGAAGAATGCATATCTATGAGTTCGCTTGATATGCATCGCGGATGGCTGCCCCTCCCGAAGGACAAAATGTTATGTCAGATTCGAAATATTCGACAAATGTCAATTACGAAGATAGCCAACAAGAGATATTTGCATTTGGACAGGAATTTGCGTATAACTTTAGAGAACGGCAGCGTATTTAGTTTCCGAAACGTCAAAGATGTATGTTTATGAGATGAATGAAACCGAAGAATCGTTTATTTATGATAAATAAATTAGTCTTAAATAAAGTAGAGTATACTACTCGCAATAATGACTATTATTCTCATGGAATATTACTCCCTTGTTGCTGACGCGGCTCGGTTCGTAAACATTCCTTGAGAGTAATAGATATCATTATTTACTCGTGGTATAATCTACTTTTATGCTTTCATGGATGAAAGTGGAACTTTCAATCCCCAATAATTTTTGACGCCACAACGCTGCGTATCATTTACTTTGTTGATTGCCATAGCGACGCATGTTTTATATCGAAACTTCCATTATGATTAGAGTAGAATCGGGCTACAAATTTCTCGCCTCGGAATAGAAATTATGACCTGAATCTCTTGATGTATAATATACTATTTCCCTACTGGCTTATGAAAAAATGTAATTTTTGACCCCTTCACCTTCAGGAAGAAGATGCAATTTAATCAATTTTGCCTCTTCAGCGAGATCTTCTGGGGGGTCATCTATATTGAAAAAAAATGTTCAATACTGAGAATCAACTAAAACGAGTAAACAACCTGATGCTGATGACAACTGTTATGTTTTCATTACCAAGATGTGATGCTAAGCTAAAAATCGTTGTCAACATGATGACGACGACGCAACAGTTTCCCTCGATGTTTTGTCATATAGCCGCATATGATTTCACAAATTTCTGCAGTTGTTCTTATTAAAGTAAGCATGCATCATAATCATTGATACATCCCAAAACATTACGATTTCAAAGGTAGTAGAAAAAACTATACTTACCTGATGAGGAAAATGATTTTTCTTCCGCGGATATCAATAATTAAACTGTCCACAAGAAGAAAAAACATTATTTCTCCTCCTTGGTATGTGAATGGTTGTTCCAGCCAATTTAAATGAACAGATTACAATTCTTACAAAGCATTACAAATGCAAGTCATCTTCTTCGATAACATCTTCATCAGTACGCCCTGTTAAGTTTGAAAGTCGTTACGATCGCGATAGTCAGAAATTGGCCGTAATCATGGTTTTTAGTAAACTACGTGGCGAATGGCTGATATTTTATTTTTGAACACATACCAAGACAACTTCTTGAATTATTTTACTTGAAGACAAAAACCATTCAGTTATCTGGGAGTTCCTTGCATTCGATCAGAAATATAACGAAATATTATTGCATTTGGGGTTATTAATGAAGTGAAAATTTTTATGGGAAATATTTTTTCATACTGATTGTATTTGCACCAGCCGTGCGTTTCTTGGCTTTTTCTTTTCATGTTACTTCTTTCAGGAATAAACAAACAAATAGGAAATTTGTATTAAATTTTTTTTCAAGGAGAGAAAGACAAAAATACTTTCCCAAATTAGTTTTGACTTCACATAAATTGAATGAATGAAAAACGTTTTACTTCTCCACCAAACATTCCACTTTCACCTGTTCGATCTCTGATTGATTGATATTAATTAGTTTCTTACAATTTCAGGAGCGGTGGGAGGTGACGGTGACGATGGAGACGACAAGGAGAAGGAGGAGGAGGCCGAAAGGGAGCGACTGGAAGCAATCCGTGAGGCTGAAGAACGAAGGAAGGAAAAACACAGAAAAATGGAAGAGGAAAGGGAGAAAATGAGACAAGAAATCAGGGATAAGGTTAGTTGACATAGTTTTTGCTAGGTTTGAATGCTGGGGAAATATCGGGGGAACCAAGTCATATGCGTTCAGAGGACACATCTGTTGATGAGGAATTTCACAGTGGAAGAACGATTTCTGAGAGAAAATGTTCGGCAAATTATTTATATTCGGGAAGAGCCAAAACTTCAGAAAAACTTGTAGACAAAGAGTTTATCGTCATATTCTCTGATGTTCTTTTGATCTAGTTTCAATAGATGGCAACTTTGGCCAATATCATCTCTGTCATCTCGTACAACCTCCTCTTTTCATTTTTCATTTCAATAATTATTTTGATTACCTGAAAGTGGGGAATGTATGAAGGATCTTTCGCACTATTTCGTCCAGAAAAATTCAAAAAGTATGCTTCAACAGTATCCGAAGTTTCAACATTACATTACATGTCCGACAGACATCAATATCAAGTGACACCACCATAGATGTCTGCGTTTGAGTACTTTCACTCTCAGTTGAAACTGAATCACTGCTATCAGCGCCTCTGGTGGTTGTGAATTCTAACTTTCAAATGTTTCGTGGGAAAGCAGCTTTTACATATCGAAATTCATTTTCTTGTTCTGTGGGTTCCATTTTTATCATTGCTCCCCATATGAATCCTCACTTATTTATATTACCCTCCCTAACTTCAATTCTCGACAAACTGTCCAGTTTGAGTTTTTTGTTTACATTTTATTGGTTTCATCTCAATTCAGTTTTTTCTCTATTAATTCCAGGTGGTACAAGATTACCTATGGATATCCATATTATGTCCACAATACAAACGTATATCCATGGACATGAAATGGATATCCATTTGACATTTGCAAGTGGACATGTTTCAGTAAAAGATATTTATGGATATTCACTAAATAATAATTAGTAGACCTCTCGTCACAGATAAATATGTAAAATAAATGAGTTTAACAGCGTTGTGTTCGATTAACATTTTCGCTTCAACAATTTGAGGAATAGAAGAGGAGATCGCTACACAACGCGTCATTAAAAGTACCAGCTCCAAATAACCCAACAAAATATTTTGTTTGGGTTATATCGTTAAATAATATGCCTGATATCCCGGTTGTGAATAGAGATCTTCTGAATGAAAACTGTATTTGAATTCGTTCAAATACCAAAGCATACATCAGTGATATGATTCTTCGGTTAGTCATTTTCAATTCACTGTGAATTTCTTGCATTACTCGAGGTTGTTCGCAAATCAAACTTTGATAAATAGTCGTACTCGATCACCCGGAAAATTCCAATGTTTATCCATATTTCAGTTGATGGATATCCATCATACATCCGTTGGAATACTTTCGGACATTTCTGGACGTTTTTCGGATATCTGCAGTGGATATCCACTGGACGTACCAAATTGTCTCAAATAGACGTTCATAGGATATTCAGTGGATATCCATTGATTAACAAATGAATCTCCAGGGGATATCCGTTCGAATAGGATCTTTCATATAAAGAAACTTCATTGGAGCATCCCTTGTTGAGATACAGCCCCTTAAAGGGGGTACATAAAATTTGTATAACAATTTTTTTCCACAAGCACTGAAAAAGTTTGAATTAGTTTCGTTTATTACCCTACAATCGTTTAATGCAAGTACTAACAACAAAATAACAATAACTTCAGTTCGCATTTATGACGATGTATCTCTGTAGTTGTTCATAAAATAATTTTTTGCTGGAAACTGGTTTATTTTGGACAAAAAACCCAGAGGATATTTTCGTTCAGAATGAAACAAGCTATCGGAAATAGTTTTTGAATGGTAAACAAATAACAAGACAAAAAGTTACATTGGAAATAAATTTTAGGGGTTGTGTTTTCCACCCCTTACAACCATGGTAAACCAAATAAATTACTGGCCAAGTGTCTTTTGGGTAGTACAAAACGTCAGGTTAATTTCAATATTGTACTTTTTCAGTGCTTGTGAAAAAAATTGTTATACAGATTGTATGTACCCCCTTTAAGGGGCTGTATCTTAACAAGGGATACTCCAATGAAGTTTCTTTATATGAAAGATCCTATCTTTTTTTCAATGAGGAATCACCTCCTTGGATGTTTTACACTCATTCAGTTACACCCTGTATAGACAATGGGACTTTCAAGCAACACCACTCAACAATGGAGTTCGCTCGATTTCAAAACGTCCGTCGGTTCTGCCGGAACAACAGAAGAAATAACTCACACCCCGCCCGGCCGTAACTCACGACGACTTTTTATAATCTTAGACGCGGCCATTAATCCGCGCATTATCCCCGCCCTGGTGGATCGCAATGGGCTCGGATTTCCCTAATTATCCGAACGGATCGCGACGACTCGTAATTTATGCCGTGCCAGCAAGCAGAAATGCGCGCCCTCGATGTGCGAATATTCGACCAGTCCGATACGTGGTTCCGAGAAATAGTCTGAGATATTCCCGAGTGGCACACAAACGGGGCGTTTTTCTCGATGATGTGCGAATATTCTAAGGTGTAAATGGCCTGAATTCAATTTTCCTGGTTTTCTCTCTCCTGGAAATGAAAAAAGAGAGCTTTGAATTATTATAATATATATAACAAAATGATATCGAAAACCTATCAGCAGAGATAGATATATCAACTATTACTCATATAGCCCAACGAAAATGAAAATCAACTTGATCCAAGCTTTGAAAACTAGAGTGATAAAATTAACACATCCTTCATTGAGACTTGAGAGTCTTAATAAACTGAAAATTAATTTAATTGGAAACTCCTACCCAGTTAAATTGATAAACAAAATCCTTTTCAGTAGTGAGAACATCAAACACCAAATTTCAAACGGAAGAGAAGTAAATTTAGTTAATGAGTCACAACATCAAATTCAACCACCAATTTTCAAGTCTCTTCCACACATTCATGACTCGACACCTAAATTAATGAAGGTATTCAAAAACGAAAATAACGAATTTGCCAAGAAAAATATTTTAACAGTTTCTAAAATTTTCACTGAAATAAAAACACCTCTTGACATGAAAAAAATTCAAATATAATTTATGAAATACCATGTACTCAATGTGAAAAAACGTATATAGATCAAACATCAAGAAACCTGACGAGTCGTATTAGCTCAAATAAGAGTGACTGTAGAAGAGATGTGAAGTCATGTGCCCTAGCGGATCTTGTCATAAGTAAATATCACGTTATTCAATAATCTAAAAGTTTTGACCATTGAGAAGAATTGTCAAAAGAGAATATTTTTAGAAATGGTAGATATCAGTAAAAATTACCTAACAATGAATGAAAGAACTGACATCGAATGTCTTAGTAAAATTTACAAATACCTTTTGAAAATACAAAATTCACAGTCACATGACCGAATTGATCGTTGCCACTTTTTTTTAGATATCGGCTGTCCTTGCATCAAACTCGATTTGATGTTGAGGTGGTTGGTGTCTACAAGAAGTTTCAACTTCACACCAAAGATATCGAAAGATCTCATCGTTTATAAAATTGATCGTATGTTAACTCATTTCCTGCTTCTTCTCATAACCGTATATGATATTGAAAAAAAATAAAAAAGTAATCACCCTCTAGTAATTACAACGTGATTGATTGATGTCAAACTTATGATATGCTGCCAATTTCCCTTTTGGGTTCTTTTTTCATCCATCTCAAGATTTTCTTGATTTTTATGTTAATGTGTTTATGCAAGATTTACTTTTCTATATCACGATGTGAGTGAAATATGGGAATATTTTTCTACTAAATATTTTCATGTTTCACTATGAAAACTTTTTAAATGTCTCTGATAATGGAATAGAGTATTCTCAAAACTCAGACCTACCAAGGAGAACACTTTTAATTGTGGCCATCTGATCCTGAGTGCATCCCCAAACAGTTTATCATTTCTTATCAAGTTCAGTCAAGATACTCCCGAATTATATATATATATATATATATATATATATATATATATATATATATATATATATATATATATTCGGTCTAATGAAAATGATAACTCTTTAGGAATATATCTTACTGAGATTATTCAAGTCTGTTCCTTTATTCATAGACTTTTCTTCATTGTTTACCAATGAACCATCTCAAGAACCATCTCAAGAAAAACTCTCTTATCAGTATTGGTTTCTGAACATAATATCGAAGTATTATTGAACGCGAGTCGAGTGCAAAAAAATATCCGTTTGGTGTTAGGGTTAATGATCTCTAGGAAAAGTTTCAACGTCCAAGATAAATTCGCCCATAGCAGTAGCCATTAATAATAATAATATCCAAATGACAACTGACAACCAGCTCTACTGCCGTTAATAATACACGTGTATTCTAAATGAGTCATTACCTTGCAGCTGTCAAATACCTAATGAACGTTTCAAAATAGTAGAAAAAGTTTTTATTGTAGCTAGGTTTTCAACAAAATCGTTCGACTGTTCATCATGTTTAACATAATATTCAACATCTAATAAATCTCAATTATTTCTCACAGGGAATGCTTCAAATAAGCAATGTTTTGATATCGTGTTAACAGGTTAATCTGTTTTGTGTAACCACGTTGTGCTGAGTACGTTGAGAATAAGCACATACACGAATTATCGGTTATAATTGCACGAGTGCATAAAAAATATCGATAATTTTGCAAGAAAGCGTGATATCTAAAAATTGCAAGTTTATTTTCATATTTTGGCGAAATACTTTTACGAAATATGAAAATAACCGAATACAATTTGTAAAAGATATCACGCTTGAATGCAAAATTATCTGGTCATTTTTATGCACGAATGTAATTCATTGAAATATTTCACGAATAAAGAAATTTTCAAGGAAATGTTATTTTTTGTTCATTTATACTTTCCTCTATAGATTGTATGGAGTACTCACCTAAACGCGAAATGTTTTTCTATTTCTGAAGTATATCTGACATTTATTAGTGTTGTTTACTGACGTCTAGCGATACGGTTTCAAATGTGTTGTTATGGTGACTTGATACAATGCAATTACCGCTGTAAGTTTTCGATAAATGCATTGCTCCTATAGGACATTTTATATACAGTGTGGTCCAACGAAAACTTAACACCTCTATGTTTCGGCTTTAAAATGAAAATGTGGAAAATCGCTCGGACCCGTCAATTTCTAATACAAGGGGGAACAACTTTTCCGCTGTTTTCATCCCCGTAACTTCAACCCCCTAACGGGGGTGAGCACAACCCCTTGATTTTGAATAGGGATGAGGGGTGTTGATATACCTCATTTTGACGATCTTATCGTGTACTATCTGACCGTAAAATTTCACTTCAAAATATCCATCGATAATGAAATAACAGCGAAAATAGTGAAAGAGGCAATATGGAATTTATCTCGAGAATATTATTCGTATCCGACGCATTTCAAAGGTATTGAGTGGTTAATTTTTTGTCCAAAAAAGTAGACGGACCTTGTTTTTGTACCTTAGTCTATCGTGAATTGTTAAGAACGGTACAAGGTGTCCAAGCGATTGTAAATTTGTAGTGGAAATAAAATGGTGTATTCCGTAGAAGAAAGGGTGGAAATGATAAAATTATTTTTCCGAAATAACGACTCTGCGCGCACAACAGCGGCTTTATTTAACGAACGACATCCTGGAAAAAATGTATCCGCTGCTTACGTTGTGCAACTGGTTGCCAAATTTGACGCTACTGGGTCAGTTGGAAACAAAAAGAGGGTGCATGAAAGAGACGAAGCGAGGGACGTGGCTGTCTTAGGTCATATAGCAATGGATCCGACCGTTAGTACTAGGAAATTGTCCGAGGTATCTGGTGTTTCACGCACAAAAATCATGAGAATCCTGAAACAACATAAATTCCATCCGTATAAGATACGATTGGTTCAGGAACTGAATGGGGATGATCCCGATCGCCGACTCCAGTTCTGTGAAGTGATCAGTGAAATAATTAACGGCAATCAAAACTACATGTTCGATATCTGTTTTTCGGACGAGTGTTCATTTTACCTTAACGGCATTGTAAACCGGCATAACTGTCGGTATTGGTCAGATGAAAATCCACGATTATTTCGTGAGGTGTATACACAGCGCCCCCAAAAATTAAATGTTTGGGCGGGTATTTATGGAAATCACATAATCGGCCCTTTTTTTCTACCCGGTAATCTCACAGGCCAAATGTATCTCGATCTATTGGAGAACGCTATTTATCCAGCCCTCGTGCAAGTATTGGAGAATGCAGAAGACCATCAAACGATCATTTTCCAACAAGATGGCGCACCCCTCACTTTGTTCAACCGGTGCGTCAGTTTTTAGATGACAATTTTCCTCACGCCTGGATTGGAAGAAGGGGACATATTGAGTGGCCACCCAGATCACCTGATCTTGCTCCACTGGACTTTTTTCTATGGGGTCACCTGAAATCTAAGATTTACGCTACCCAGCCTGAGTCACTGGATGATTTGCGAACTCGGATCATTAATGAATGCCGTCAAATTACACCAGACATCTTGAGTAATGTACGTGAACGTTTTCAGCAAAACTTATATTACTGCATGGAAGTGGATGGTGCCCATTTCGAACATTTAATAAAGTAATCACAAAAGTACGTACTCTTCCACTATTTTACCTGTCATGTCGTTATCGATGGATATTTTGGAGCGAAATTTTACGGTCAGATAGTACACGATAAGATCTTCAAAATGAGGTATCTCAACACCCCTCATCCCTATTCAAAATCAAGGGGTTGTGCTCACCCCCGTTAGGGGGTTGAAGTCACGGGGATGAAAACAGCGGAAAAGTTGTTCCCCCTCGAATCAGAAATTGACGGGTTCGAGCGATTTTCCACATTTTCATGTTAACGCCGGAAAATCGAGGTGTTAAGTTTTCGTTGGACCACACTGTATGTGAGGGTAATATTCGTGAATAGAACACATTACTCATAAGTACTAATGCACAGCAATGGTTGAAACCTATTGAAAATTAAGGACAGTAATATGGATTCGACAATTGTAGAACTCTAAAAACTCTGTGAATGTAAAAACAACAATCTCCATTCCCAACAGTACATTTCATTATATTCAAGTACACCTCCCATGTATTGTACATTCAAACAATGCACTGGAACATTGATGGAATATTTTCAGATCCGCTGATCATTTTTGTATTCATTTCCGAGAGGGATTCATCTGTTTGTTTTGTTGGAATCCAATTACGAAGCATTCCTGTCGGAGGTTTACAAATATTGTGGATGTTGGAAATTCGATTTCACAAAAACCACGAAGGGATGTGAACTGCATTAAATGTTCATTCCGGAAAAAAATTGCATAGTTGTAAATGAAATTCGTAAATGCGACTGCGAGAGGATGTGAAAATGAATAATCGAACCCAAAAAAAAATGAATGATAGTAGTGCAATGTAACGAGACAGAAATAATAATTTTCCACGTATATGAAGTTATGAAGTATACACTATACTTTCTCTACGGCTATAACAGATAAATGTGGAATGATATAAAAAATAACGAAAACTTCAAATTTACTGTCATTCAAAATTGTTTTTACTTCAATATAGGTACAATTGAATAAGTTAATAGAGCTGTTATTGCTTGGAATTCGACATTCTATGGGAGAGCTGATTTATTCTTTAATAATAAACTATAGTCAAAATCGGTCTTATCGTGCGGGTTCGAAGGTCAGCGAGCATATGAATCAAATTGAAAACCTACTGGTTACCAAAGTGTTTTGTAATCATTTATTGAGGTAGATTTTCACGATAGCATTCATGTTTAGCACGGAAATTGTTTGTGCAATGTTATTGGAATAAACAGTACAGTTACGAAAGCAGTCACTCGCAGCGATACTTTTGCCTTAATTTTCTAAAAACTATGTATACAGGGTGTAACTAAATGAGTGTGAAACATTTAAGGAAGTGATTCCTTATCGAAAAACAGATAGGATCTTTCATATAAAAAACTTAATTGGAGCATCCCTTGTTAAGATACAGCCCCTGAAAGGGGGTACATAAAATTTGTATAAAATTTTTTTCACAAGCACTGGAAAAGTTCCAATATTGAAATTAACCTGACGTTTCGTACTACCAAAAAGACACTTAGTCAGTAATTTATTTGATTTACCCCATGGTTATAAGGGATGGAAAACGCAACCTCTGAAGTTTATTTCCAATGAAACTTTTTTTTATTATTTATTTACCAGTTGAAAATATATTTCCGATAGCCTGTTTCATTCTAAACAAAAAATGTCTCTTGGGTTTTTTGCCCAAAATAAACCAATTCGCAGCAAAAAATTATTTTACGAACAACTACAGAGATACATCGTCATAAATGCGAAAATACGAAACTAATCTATCTAGTACGTCGCTAGTAGCGATAGTGACAATTAAATCGGTATGACGCTGGCAGTTTGTGAATTTCAGTATTGTAACTTTTTCAGTTCTTGTGAAAAAAATTGTTATACAAATTTTATGTTCCCCCTTCAAGGGGCTGTATTTTAACAAGGGATGCTCCAATGAAGTTTATTAATATGAAAGCTCTTTTTTTTCAATGAAGAATCACCTCCTTAAATGTTTTATACTAATTCAGTTACACCCTATATAACAAGATAAACTCAGAAACACTCATTGTAACTAATATGATCATCACTTTCGGAATCGTTTTCAAATGGAACTATATTACAGGTGCTACTTCGGCATCGAGTAAATGTTCTCGATCCCACCAATCTCTTATATTTTATTTTTCGGTATGTTTAACTGATTTCTTCCAATATTCCTCCGTAATGTGGTCCACATATTGGTTATACTTCGGTCGCTAGGAGCACTTTTTTTTTAATTTCCGGCGGTCTCTTATAGTTTCAGAGATACAGGGCCTTTTTGGTGTAAAACTTCACAATTTTCCACATCAAATTTCTGTTGTTTGAACACTCAGAATTCCTCCTTCTTCTGATCGAACACTACACACTCTCTTATTTACTCGTTTTCAACATTTTCAAGCAGAAAAAACCATTAGTTTTCCAAAAAATGCAATTAATTTCAAACCATAACCAATTTGTTGTGATGTCATAGTGCAATGACAGTCGAAAGTGATGTATTTGCAGTGTTGCCACTCTCATTGTTATGGTTGAGAACTGAATGCATTAATGTTGACTTTTGGAGAAAGTTGGATTTTTTGAAAAAATAATGGTTTTTTCTGCTTGAAAATGTTGAAAACGAGTAAATAAGAGAGTGTGTGGTGTTTGATCAGAAGAAGGTGGAATTTTGTTTGTTCAAACAACAGAAATTTGATGTGGAAAATTGTGAAGTTTTACACCAAAAAGGCCCTGTATCTCCGAAACTATAAGAGACCGCCAGATTTTTCATTAGAGTTTTTTGTAGAGGAGACCGAATTACGTAAGTTCCACAAAAAAAATTTCAAAAAAAAAGGTGTTCATAGCGAGCGAAGTATTACCCACATATTTCTTATAGAATGATTTAGCCCCAGACCATATTAGTTATAGTGCATTGAACTGATAATGGTATGGTGGTAGCCGTAATACCTCATCCGCGGCATAGACTTGTAATTTCTTGAATATTTTTCCAAAAACTGAACACGTTGACTCACAATTTGAGGCATTTCACATAAATATCTTCGGTTATAATCTATTTTAAAACACAAGTTTTTTCAATTTTGACAATGCGGTAAGTCCAATTTCTTTAACACCTCGCTTTTTCAGAGCATCCTTCAAAATTGGAAGCGTCACGTTTGTTTTCAATTAATATAAATCGTGAATCTCATTGAGTACTTCAATTTTGATACCATCTCTCAAATCTTCAGTCTCTGGTTTTTCTTTTACAATTTTTGAAAATTTGGGGATTATATCTTTATTCTTCTCGTACCCAATTTTCTGCACAAATCTCAAACTTACTCCCAGTGCTCTTGCTACTGTTTCCTGTATATTATCATTAGAGGAATTTTCATTCCGTTTTTCATATAGTCTTTAAGATCTTTAAGACCAATTTTTACTACACAACTATAATATAAAGAAGTCATTGTGTTATCAGGGAAATAAATCAAATTGAATGCATACCATGTACCTTATTGTTCTATCATGAACAGTTGAATACTATGTTTTCCTATGACTTCATTGAGTTTTTGCTACGCAGTGTCAATCTGAAAAATCTTCCAGGAGAAAATAGTGCAGTCGACGTTCTATTGTGGTCGACGTAAAACTCTGAATTGACCTGAAAAATGAATATAAAAAACTCACCAAATTAAAGAAAAAAGATTACGAAAAATTAATAATTAACAATTTATCGAATGTGCATAACCCTAAGGAATTTTGGATAACAGTTAAACAATTCAGAAGTAATATTTCCCTTAAAAATTTGCCTGTTCATACCTGGGAATGTTTTTATGGAAATATATACCCTGTCAGACGAACATCCACTATAAGTTTTTATAATGTCACACACCCCTTTCTGGATTCACCTTTTACAACAGATGAACTTTATGATGTGCTCAATAAGTGTAAAAATGATAAGTCGCCAGGCTCTGATGGAATCCCTTATGAATTCCATGAAAACCTTTCTAACAATTGAATTCTTTATCTAACAAATTTATTTAATAATATATTTGAGTCCGCCACAATTCCAAAGACATGGTGCAATATTACACTCACTATGTTACACAAGGGGGGCCCGCAAGACAATCCAGTAAACTATGGAGTTTTAGCGTTGGTAAATTGTTGTGGTAAGCTATTCACTAGCCTTATACTCAATAAATCAACCTTATGGGTTGATAATAGTAACATTTTACCAGAGTGTCAGGCGGGGTTTCGTGCTGGCCGAGGATGTGTGGACAATGTTTTTACTCTCAGCTCGATTATTAACATCCATATTAGATTGAAAAAGCGCAAACTTTTTGCTATATTCGTAGATTTTAAAAGAGCGTTCGATTCCGTGAAACATAGTTTGTTGTAGTTAATAGTTATTTATGATATAAGTGTTGAAAGTACATTTTTAAGGCACGCATGTGAAGGTTTGCAGAATGAGCGAAGCGAATTCTGCAATTCACATGAGTGCCTTAAAAGGTACTTTTAACACGTATATCATACAATATTTTTTCTACAAACGTTCAAATAAAGTAATTATACAGTTTGAATCAAATTTCAACGGTGCAGGGAACATTACCAACAACATCAATCCAACAACAAACATCCGAAGAAATTGTGGCTTCAACTTCGACTGGAAATTCAATTATTTCTACGCATCATTCTTCCTAAGCCATGGAAAATGGTAAAATAGCAGTGCAAGAAATTAATTTGTCAAATTGCACAAATTGTACTATTAATATTAATGTTAATAAATAAAATCTAAATATTTTGACGTTTGCTTTCAAACTCTGACAATTCACTTTTGACAGCAGTGCCATAAACATTTCAAGGCACTCAGTGCCATAAAGTGATTTTAAGGCACTCAGTGCCTTAAAGTGACATTTTTAAGGCTTCTATGGAGTGCTAAAAATGGCATTTTTAACACGTTTGTAGAAAAAATTGTTTAACTTAGGTATATCTGCTAAAATCCTTCGTGTAATAAATTTATTTTATTCTCAAACTACTGTCCAAATCAAGGGCTCCGATGGCATGACTCAACCCTATGATGTTACTACCGGTGTTTTACAGGGCGAACCGTCAAGTCCGTTATTATTTGCGTTATTCATCGCTGACTTTGAAAATTTTTTTTACGACAATGGAGCTGTTGGGGTGAACATTGACGATAAGAACGAACTCTTAGCATTATTATATGCTGATGACCTGGTCATTCTAGCTCACTCCGAAATCGACGAAACGAGGAAATTAAAAATTCTGGAAAAATATTGTGGCTTCAGTGAGTTAGTGGTTAATCTTCAGAAGACAAAAATAATGCAGTTTTCCATAAGTGGCTTCCAGAAGCCAAAATTTAATTTTTATTCCAATAACCAGACCATATCTGTAACTAATAAATACGTATACCTAGGAGTAACATTCACCTCTTCTGGCCTTTTCCACGAAATGTCCACAGTCACTTCTAATAAAGCAAAAAAAGCGGTGCGATCTATTTTCCCCATATGTCAAAAGCAAAAATTGATACTTGGCACCTAAGAATCAAAATGTCTGACTCGCTGGCTCTTAGCGTGTTATTCAACTCCATTACAGTGTGGAGTCACAGGTATTTTGGAATTTTAGAACGAATTCAACTTAATTTTTTGAAAAGAGTTCTTTCACTTCCCAACAATACACCAGATGCGATTTTTCGTTTGGAAACGGGGAGAGTAAAAATTGCTTTTAATATATTCAAGATGACTCTCAATTGGATCCAACTGATGGTTTCAATGGAAATTCAAATAATGGTTTCAATGAAAATCCAAATAATGGTTTCAATGGAAATCCAAATAATGGTTTCAATGGAAATATATCGGTATCCTAAACTCTGTTTGAAACAACAACTTCGATTAACCAACGGTGCTGATCCCAAAATAATCAATAACTGCAGGTAAAACAGTTTTCTGTAGATATAGACAGTCTTGATTCATGAAGCAACCTCAATAATATCAACATGAAATCTAGAAAACAACTGTTATCCAAATATTACGAATACTTACATAATTCTGATATTTATATCGCCTCCCGTTTCCAGTATTTGTCCATATATAACTTATTTGAAATTTCAAGTATTCCTAGTACTTACCTATTATTGAAATTACCTATCCAGGTCACTCGTACTCTTGCTCCATCGCGCATGGCAACTGAATTCACGATTAAATTCACATTAAATGGAATTGTTTACAAAATTGATCCAAACTTAGTATGTTCTGTATGCAATACGAACCTAAAAGAGATACTTATTCATATACTCTTCGAATGCACAATATATAGTTTAATGAAACAAAATGTCCCTTGTCTTCAGAATATTGATTCATTTGTAACTGCCCTTCAAAATATCACTATTTCTGATGCTGAATCAATCTCTGCCTATATTTGGAATATTCTCAAGCTCCGCTCATTCATTCTAACTGAATAATTCAATATAGGTTACATTCGGTTACAACATATGATACTCTTATTTTTAAGTCTTGCTTTCAAATCCATTGTATATCTTTCATATTTTGTTTCAATACTGTAATGATGTTATTGTCAGAATTAGATACTATATTCAATTTATGATGTTAGTTACATAGTATATTCTTTTCTCACTTGTATTCATTGCTGTAAACCTTGTTTTTGAAGCAATTAAATTCATTATCATTATTATTACTATGGTCGATCGAATCGTAGGAGATATGACCGATCGGAATGCTATCGACAGAGATCGAAATTTATGAGCGAAAAAACAACTTCAATCGCAGAGAAAAAAGTCTCAACATCCATAGAGTATGGATGTCTGCGATTCACAATACACGGATTCTTTCAATAGTGGAGGACTCCGGGTTATTGAATGAATACAAGATTTTTAGTTGAACCACATTCAATCAAAGCCTCGCAGCAGACAAGGACACTTCGACCAATGCCGCATCGCCTTTGAACATATCTGCTGCAGATGCAGACGAAACTAAAACCTGCAGACAAAGACTTTGAAACCCGGAAATACTTTACAATTCACTATAATAATAAATTTTTTATTATTTACCAGGTATGCAAATACAGGCAAATAAATGGCTGCTGGTTCAGAAATAAGATGCATCTTGTTTCTGTTCTTCCACCAGAGCTCACAGAGATATAAAAATACACTTTTAATACGGCAACCTAAAATAAAGGTTTATTGAAATTGTTTGAAGACACAAGCAGAGTACACAAGAAAGGAAGTTCATAGAAGTGAGAACAGATGAACAAAACTAGGCTAAAGACAAGTGAAAGTATATTGAATAGAAATGTAGAAGAAAAGTATATAATAATATTAATATCGGTGATGAGAAAAAAAAAATCATGCCTGATTGTTCAATAGATAATGTTTGTCAGTTGTTTTGAAGGATGAGGGTGGCATGTCGAGTGAGGAAGGTAACTTCATCAGGATGTAGTTGATAGTTGTTGCAACAGAATAGCTGAATGAGCGTTTAAAAAGTTGTTTTGAGTGATGTGGCACAGTGAGAAGTGATTTTCTCCGAATATTCAGATTATGCACATCAGTTCTAAAACATAATTTACGAAAAAGATAGGGAGGTGTTTTGAAAGTAATTATTTTATGAAACAGACAAGCCATATGAAGAATGCGACGATTATACATGTTCAACCAGTTAATTTCTTTGAATTTATGTTTGATACTCTGTCGTTTTCTTATTCCACAAATGAGTCTAATGCAACAATTTTGAACTTTTTGTATACGCTTGATGTCAATACTATCCAAGCAAGGGCCATACACGATATCACAGTGATTGGAATGTGAGAGAACAAGTGAGTCACATAACATTTTTTTAGTAGCGGAATCCAGAAACATTCTTTGAGAGTAGATCAATTTCAAGGAAGACTATGCGTTTTTCAATTTCTTGGTTACGTGCTCTGTGAATTTTAATTTTGTGTCTATAATCAGGCCCAGGTTCTTACATTCGGGTTTGAAGGGAATTTTCTAACTGGATATTTTTAGTTGAATATCATCAAGTAATTGATTTCTCAAATTTTCTTTGCAAAATAGTAAAGCAGCAGATTTTTTAGGATTGACTTTAAGAAAATGTTGTTCTGACGTATCCAGCAATGCATTTAAATCAGAGTTTATGCGATTTACTGATTGTGAAGTATTTTTAAAACTGAACGAATAATATAACTGTGTATGATTCGCATAAAAATGATATCTGTACCAATGCAGAGAATTCGTGAAGTTACAAGTGTAAAGTGTATATAATAAAGGTCCAAGGATGCTGCCCTGAGGCACACCAGACTTCACCTGCAACGGCGCAGACATTTTGTTGTCCATTTCAACAAATTGTGTTCTGTTACTGAGATACGAAGAAAGCATAGTTCGGGATGAGTCATCAAATCCTATAAAATGTAACAGAGCGGTCAAAACAGTGTGGTTTATCATATCGAAAGCTTTGGAATAATCTAGCAAAATCAAAATACAGATTTCATCATTGTCTTTGGCTCTGAGAATCTCGTCAACAACATCTGCAAGTGCAGTACTGCAACTATATCCACTCCTGAAACCAGATTGTCTGAGAGGTAAGATATCATTAACATCAAGATATTGTCTAATTTGAATATCCATGACTCTTTCAATTACTTTCGAGAGCGTCGGTAAAATGCTTATTGATCTGAGGTCATTGAAATGTTCAGGATTGTTATTCTTTGGAAGTGGAATGACTTTGGAAGATTTCCAAGAATCGGGAGAGTAACAGCTAGTTATACATTCATTAATGATGTGAGTAATATAGGGAATGATTATAGGACAGCACATATCAATAATTGTTTTGTTAATATTATCAGTCCCATATGCCTTAGTTTTAATATTATTGATTATTTCTAAAATTTGGTTTTCACAAGTTTCGCTGAAAGAAAAAGTAGACTCAATGCCTACTTTTTCTTTCAGCGAAATGTAATATAAGTAAGCAAACAATAATATAATTATTCTCTTCAACAATTTGGTAAATCGAGCTATGAAGATTGATCCAACCATCGAACGAATATTTCATATCAATTCCTGTTTAAACACGATTTAGTTCAAGTTTGCATACCAAATATTTTGTCGATGTAACAACAATATCATTTTAATGAAATTCACTATGCAAACGATTGAAAAACTGGATATGTAAATGAAATTATTACTGAACGCATTAATGTTATATTTCCTGCTGGAGGTGAATTATATCGAAAATTTTGTTCATTACTTCCCCAAGCGCAATATATTGTTTGTTTATTAAATATATCTGCTATCGTATCGAAACATTCGATTCCATTTTGTCTCCGGCTAAAAAGCCTAACCGAAATAACAGAATGAAAACGAGAAAAATGAACTCGGAATAAAAAGTCGTCGTTTTGCAAAGTATCTTGAAAGATTCATCATAAGAATCCCGACACACCAGCAATATGGTTCTGGATGAATTACTGGTATTCATCATACCCGTATTACGACAAGGAATACACGGTTGAAAAATGAATATCAAGAAAAAGAGCATAAATCAAGGCGGAATTGAAAAAGTACCGGAGGTAAAGACTATTATTTTTTGAAATGAGCTATCTCTTGAAAAATAGATGCAAACGAACAAGAACATCGAAATTACAGAAATGTAAACTGACAAATGGGGAACTACATTTCAGACTTCAAACAGCCATTATGTGGTTTGTCTCCAGAGTTGCGTGGTCGTTCCAGGATTCCTTCATACAGGGTGGTCCGATGAAATGCTCGGACACGTAGAACTTTCATTGTGAGGGGAAAACATCTTGGACATGTTCTTTAAAATATGGATTCAACACCCTTACGAGGAGGTGTCAAAACCCTAAAATTTCATATGAAAAGGGCGATCGGGTGAAAAGGCACAAAATTATCCGTTATAATTGCACGAGTGCATTACCGATAATTTTGCAAGAAAGCGTGATATCTAAAAATTGCAAGTTTATTTTTATATTTTGGCGAAAGTGCCAGAGTCCGAAGGATGAGGGCTCTTTTACAAAATATGAAAATAACCGAATGCAATTCGTATAAGATATCACACTTGAATGCAAAATTATCTGGTCATTTTTATGCACGAATGTAATTCATTGGAATATTTCACGAATAAAGAAATTCTCAAGGAAATGTTATTTTTTGTTCAACTATACTTTCCTCTACAGAAAAGTATGGAGTACTCACCTAAACGCTAAATGTCTTTCTATTTTTGAAGTCTATCTGACATTTATTTGTGTTGTTTACTGACGTCTAGCGATACGGTTTCAAATGTGTTTTTATGGTGACTTGATACAATGCAATTACCGCTGTAAGTTTTCGATAATTGCATTGCTCTTATGGGACATTTTATATATGAGGGAAATATTCTTTCTAATGATACCCAATTTGGTGAATTCCACTTGAAGAATCAGTGCCGAACATCAACCCAAAAATATTGTTACGAGATGTCCTTGGGTTCGTTTATTTAAACTTCAGACAACACTGAACTACTTTCATTACTCTTTATCACAACACAATACTACAATCACTTCAATTGTTCCGCTAAATTTCCAACGCTCGGCTCTGTAATAGATGCCGTCGCGATGAATCGCTCCCTTATATATACCCGCTCACACCCATGGAGAATCTTCCAGTCAAATCTCGATGATCGAATATTCCACGTGTAACGAGATCTCGCAGGTAAACGATCTTCCTTCGACCCCTCACACTAATCTGCGCCAACGAGCGGCATGGCCGGCGCCAGGAGATTCCGCAACAATATTGGTTTTGATGAAAGATACGAATAAGTGTTGGGTATATTGAATCGAAACTTTTCCAATTATTGGTGGGTTTCAATGTTTGTTATCTGTAACGGTGCTTTGTGAAAAAAAAGTGTGATAGTTGTTGAATCGATTTATTGAAATGTTACTTCAACAAGAGTTGAAAGTATGATCCAGTCGCTTCCATACAATATCATAGATTTTGTTGGAATTCATTTCTGAAATTTTGTTCTGACGAATTCTGCGAGGAGTAAATCTGGGAAAACTATAATTTTGAGAATGAGAGTTAACAATCTCAACTCGTTCTGGAATGGTATGAACCATGTTTTTTAGTGAAGTTGAATTAATTTGTGAAGAAACCAATTGGATTCAGTGATCAGACTGGAACAAACGTTTGCCTAAATCATTTCACTACACTCATCCGCAGTTTTTTCCAAAAAAAAATAAGCAACCGATGAATCGAAAAATTTCATCATTGAAATCTCACTTTTTTTTATAATGAAATACTTCTGAAATGTTTGTTGTTATTTTTATTCTCAAATCCCACAACTTATTTCTATCTTTCTTCAGTACCGATATTATCGGGTTGATGATTTTGCCACTAATTTTGTTGGTGAATTCTAATTAATAGGGTATCATTGGAAAGATAATTTTTCATTTTTTCACATGATGTATCACGCGACACCACTTTTCATTTGAATTTTTAGGGTTTTGACACCCTCTCGCTAGGAGTTTAAAGGAGAAAAAATATGTGCAACTTTTCGTTGGACCACTATGTACATGTGCAGCCATTGTTGACATATAATCGTGGATCCCCTTTTATTTAGATATACTATTCTGAATTAGTTTCGTACTCTTTTTCCTGACAAATTTCTTTGATGGAGACATCAATTTGTTCTTTGGAGTGTTTTTCACCTAATAAACCATGAGTTTGGAACCTTTGGTGTAAAAGTTGAAACTTTTCCTAGAGATCATTTACCCTAACACTAAACTAATATTTTTGCACTCGACGCGCGTTTCGCTAAGAAGGTTAGGTTTTTGGGTAATTGTTTTTCACTTGCTGTTTTTTTTTCGTACTAGTTCCATTCTCGAGGTAACTTTTTCAAGTGGATCGTTTTTTCTTCAATAGAACTGTTCAATATCTGATGACCAGCAATTTTGAAGATGTAAGATTTTCACTATCTCCTGAAATGAGAAGAAATTGCGTGATGATTGCTTTTATGGATCAATACTTCCACCGAAAAATCAGACATTCAATAGTGAAAAGTGTAGTTTGCCTGGAAAAATAAAACCAAAGTTAATTCACGTCGAGGCTGGGCGTTGTTATTATTATGGAGGATAATTGAAGGTTATTAAATAAATTTAACTGTTTTTTTGATCAAATGTTCATTCATATTAGGATTTTTTCTTAGTTTCAGGATCATTTTGAATGAAATAGAACTGGTAGAAAAGATTTTAATTCAACAAGGAATCACAAGATAACCCATTTAATTTGAGAAAACGGTTGATGGCTTCTTTACGGCGGCAAGTGAAGAACTAGAGTTGGTGTACCGTTTGTTCAGTTTGTTCAATATTTCCGTAACGCATTGTTTGTCCAGAAGTTTATGTTTGAAGAAAATATGTATTTTTGTCATTTTTTTCTTGAAACTGTTTCGTGCTGTCTAGAACAAAGTTCACACTATAAAGTATGAAAAAATTGGAAAGGTAGATGTGAAAATGAAAAAATCAACAAATTTCAATTATTTTTCGTATTCATCTGCACCTAACACAAAAACAGTATACGGAAACAGTCAATTTATTAAGAGGCATTCCATCCTCGTCGTGACATTATTGCTCGAAGCGCCGACTTTGCAAAAGATGAAAACTTCAAATGAGACCCGACATATATTTCTTTTTTTTCATTCCGCTTTCCCTCGCCGCTATAAATTTCAATTTCCCGAGCACTTGTGTCCTACACGGAACACTTTGTCATCGTCCATCACGTTGCGAAATAAAATTTAATTTCGAATAAAAAACGTACGGAAACTCCGTTGCGAGAACGTATGGGATACACGGAGAGTAAACTGTCAACGACGAGGTAAACTAAACTGGAAAAAGCGCCTCACTATGAAACGCATTTTCTAGCTGCGCCCCAGAAAATGTTATGAGGATTTATGGCGCCGCCTCGAGCGATCACCGAAACGTTTTGCTTAAATAAAATTTACTGCCTTCTCCTGATATCTACCGATAGTCCAGAAATTGTATACAGGAACAAGCAATGTAAACTATTTTTTCTACAAACGTCAGTGAAAGTATAATTTTTGATGCATGATGTCAGTGTCTGAAATGCCATTTTATGACAGTGGTGTTAAAAGTAAATCATTTTTAGCACTAGTGCTGAAAGTGATTCATTTGTAGAGAATTAAACGTACGATTAGTGAACCTACAATTATGATAAGAAACTCCATGGCCAGTCTCATTGGTAGATGTAACAGAACTTATTTTGGTGAAGCTTGAACCAAGGCAGAGAACTATGTTATCCGACGAAGTTTTGGACAAAATTTTATCGGCAATGTTCTGTTTCCTTTGTGGCGAGTTTTCTATATAACCATCCACCGTGTCTTTCGATTGTATTAAGACTAGCACCTGAGTCCGCCAAAAAACTTGCTGAGGAACGTCGGAAACAATGTCCAGTATAAAGATGGGAATCGAGCAAATTTATAAATTCATCAATTTTGACAGGCATCTTGCCAAATGTATTGATTCCAACTGGAGTCCTGGCACATTTATCATCGACTTCAACATAGAGTAATTTTACCAAAGCGTTGACGATTTCAATATTTTGGACTCTTCTTCAAAGTATGCAAGAAGCACTTTTCCACTGGCCTCCTTTACTGACTTTTTTCTGATCACACCATTTCAAGAAACGATCGTATAAGAACTCGTACTGTCGCTTTGACTTACTAGGCAATAATTCAAAAGCAGGTTTATTGACAGCTTCTTAATTTCCGGCGGTAGAAATTCATATTCTGGATCACTTTGATTCATTGACGTTAATTGTCAACAAAAACAAATGAATTAATTCCTTTTTTTGATCACCTTGGCAACTTTTTTCATGAATAGATTAGATGAAATTGGATTCAAAACTGATAATCTCGAGGCTATTATTTTATAAATTAATTAATGTAAAATAGGTATGCGTTAATTTGGACTTTCAATAGTGTTTGTAGAAAAAATAGTAGATGATATACGCCTTCGGCGTCGTGTCCCAAACTTCCCTTCTCACAAAAAATCACTTTTAGCACTCATATCATAAATAACTATTTCCTACCTACGACCACCTATTTTATCAAACAAAACGTAAATATCGGATAGTGTATGTGTAATATACGCTAAAATATGAATTCACCTTAACAGCAACCTGACAGCTGACAGTCCCTAGAGGGGTACTTGCAATTGACTATTGATGAATATAGATTTAATGGCGTCAGCCAGAATAGTTGCTTCAATGTTATGATTTTTGTAATATATACTCATAAGTCATAATATAACTATTGAATGGACATTATTGTTGTGTGAACTGTGGATACACAATACAAGTATTAGACAAGACTAAACTCAAAGTTTGTTTGTGTCAATCTATGTTCAAATATTTCTATAAAAAGTGCACATGAATTCGCAATAACTTTCATAGTGAAAAGAAGAAATAACGACAATTAACGTTTGTTTGAAAATATGACAATAAGTAAGTACTCACAATACAACACTACTTTTCCTTTTCTTCATTTTTTATGAATAATAAATTAGCCATCAGTCCAGTTTTTATGTAAATAATAACAATAGGGAGTATCAATTAATAATTGCATCTGTAAATCTTACATGATTCACGGGTTTGAGGGCTTTTTGAGAGCCTTATGGAAAGTACTTTCCGCACTAGTGCGGAAATCAACTTTCCGCAAACCCGTGAATCTTGTAAGATTTACAGATGTAATTATTGATTGCTCTTCCTTATTGATATTATTCACATTGAAACTGGACCATAAAATAATTGTTTATAAAAATGAAGGAAAGAAAAAGAAGTGTTGATCGAATCCACAACCTTGCGGTTATCTTACCGGATATTCTACCAACTTGGCTAATTCAAATTTGAATTAACGTTATCAGAGATACTTACTCATATCTAGCAAGTCAATTCACATGTATATATATATATATATATATATATATATATATATATATTTCTTGTATTTTCATTTCATTAAAAAATTAATTACTGAAATAGGTGGTAATACTATATATATATATATTTCTTGTATTTTCATTTCATTAAAAAAATTAATTACTGTAATAGGTGGTACACAATACTTGAGCGAAAGTGAAGTTTTCCACTCGAGAGATTGTCGCATTCGGGTTACGTCTCGTGCTACAATATTTCCTACTTGTGAGAAAAATGTCACTTTCCGCACTAGTAATCTAATTATTATAGTATATTATGCAACGATCGTGTAATGATGGTTATTAATATATGAGCATAAACCGGGATACGAAACGAGCCGAAGGTGAGTTTCGTATGGTTTATGCGAGTGTATTAATAACCATTACATCAGAGTTGCATACGCTATTTTATCTACACCCGATAAATAGTGAAGAACTACAAATATTATATTTATATTGCACACAATAATACTGATTTAACGAATTTCTTCGAAAAACTTCACAGAATTATAATTAATAGTATTACTTCGAGAAATGAAACGATGAGATATGAAAAGAAGATCAAAAATCAAAGAAAAAAAGATTACTCGAGACCATAATCGAACCACTGTCTCCTCCAGCTAGAATAACCAATGTCAGCGCGACAGACGGCTCGGCTACGGAGAGCCCACAAAAATTGATGAAAAAATGAGTAATAAATCATGCATTTGTCAAATGAAAAATTTAATCGTTCTAACTGTATTTCTGTCTGTGAAGGTGTCGAAGGTGATTCTCCCATATCGCTGGTATCAGACATTTTGTAATAATTATCGAAATTTGGCTATATTCTTCAAAAGTTCAATACCTATACCGATTTTAACTTGACAAATGTCAAAAGCAGAGCATGCACATCATGCTTGATTGAAAAATAATGGGTTTCTATTGGTTAAAAATCTGTATCGTAATGAAAAATCTGTAACGTAATGGATTTCATTATAAAACGGGTTGTGGCAGTGGCGGATCCAGGATCAGGTCAAGGAGGGGGGGGCTATAACTCAAAATTTATATAAATATAACAGAAAATTATGAGCTACCGTATAGCAACAACTAGTCAAGATCCAAAAAAAGGTGAAAGAAATTGACATGAGCAAAATTTGAAAGTGTAGCCAGGAGGTAAAGTAGGTTCGAAACTTTACTTTTTTTAAATCGAGTCGAGTTGATTTAACCTATTCAACAGCATATTCTACTCATACATAGTATGTTCAAATCGTTACCGGCATACACAATACTCATCACAAATGTAACAAGTCTAATTTTTCAAATACTGCGCCAAAAAGGATCCAATGGCAGCACTGTCAGAAATTTCTCGAACTTTTCCTCGATAAGCCTGACAAGTGTCAATTTTCTTCAAAGTGTCATTAAGAAAAATTGCAATTTGATAGTTGAAAAAAAAAAGCATTTTATTTTGAACCTACAACATGAAGAGGACTCTATTTTCATATTTTACTCGGCTTGAATTTTTCAAAAAACCTCGAAAATGTATTAATGTTTAAATGTAGCCTGCTCTTCAGTTTCCAATGGAATGTAATAATAATTATTAAAGTTCCAATTTTAAAGCAAAAAATTTTATTCTATTTTATTTTTTTCTCTTGCTCATGTGACATTTTTTCTTCATTCCCTAACAAAATTTGGAAATTAGGAGCCGATAAAAATTGAAAAAAAAATCTCTCATTTTCCCAAGGGGGGGGTCCGGACCCGAAACCCCCCCCCCGTGGATACGCCACTGGTTGTGGGCATATAAGTGTATTATCAGAGTACGGGTGTAGATAATAGTGTATTATATCATGAAATATACTATTTTCAGGTGGATACACCGGTCGTCTTTGGTGATTTTTGTTAAAACCACTCGACAATAGAGAGTTATTGCACATCGTCTGGAGTATACGGTATGCCTTACAATGACATGTACGCATGCGCAATAGTGAACAAAATTTGTTAAGCTATAACGTCGTACGTACATCGATATATAGCGCTAAGGTATAACGTATATATGGTATACATTTTGCAAGTCAACAATAACTCTCTAATGTCATCAAAAATTCTGCACTATCCTGGCGTTTTTTCTCCGATAGTCGCAAAACTGAATGTTCAAAGGACAAATTATAAGTATGAACGTTTCTTCGATGAATTTATCATTTCATTTGCCACAGTAGAAATGCATGATAATTGATAAGTAAAATCCCTAATTCGAAACTGCTGAAAATCATTCCCAAAGTTGCAGAGCTTCTAGAACTATGTGGAAGAGGAAGAATCTTCTAGTAATAATCATCCATCGATATATTGTATCACTCCCAAGAAACAATTTGAGTTTTATCACTGTCCTCAGGATATTCGGTAACACACTGATATAAGGTTGTTAGGACTACTTTTCAATGTCATAAGAACTACAATCACCCAGCGTCCCCATATCACCCATATTAAAATGATAAAATGGGGGACATCAGCATGGTGGAATTTAATGCTGTGAAAACCGAGGCATGTCTTTCCCGAAGAAAGCAGATCTATCTTCATCCAATATTCAGGTGTCCCACGTGGCGTTGTCACAAGGAACTGGATATCTTCGACTCAACACTTCGTACAATTTTAGAGCAGATTACCGACAATAATTTTAGACCAACTACATGGCAACAAGCAACACTTCCTGTGAGAAAGGGAGGTCTGGGTATCCGCCAAGCATCTTCGGTCTCCTTACCAGCATTCCTTTCTTCCTATAGTAGCATCCACCATCTGATCAATCACATTTTACCTGATTCTTTTACTGATATTATTGATATCTACTATATGGAATGTGAATCTATTTGGTGCTCTTTAACTGGTATCTCTACACCGATAAAACCTATTTCCCAACAATCTTGGGATATCCCTCTTATTGAATTATCATCTAAACAACTCCTCGACTCTGCTGTGAATTCTCCATTTGAAAGGTCTCGTCTCAAGGCAGTAAATACAAAGGAATCTGGAGCGGGGCTCAATGCACTTCCTGTAGCTTCCCTTGGAACTTTGTTGGATGATGAATCTTTCAGGATTTGCGTGGTTTTACGTTTAGGGTGTTCGATCGGTGTGAGTCATGAATGCAGATGTGGTTCAATAGTCAACGAAAAAGGGATTCATGGTTTAAGTTGTAGATTCAGTTCCGGGCGTTTTTCACGACATTCGACAGTTAATGATCTGATCAAGCGAGCTTTGTCAACAGCTGATATTCCTGCTGATATCTTAGAACCGTTAGGAATCATTCGTGATGATGGTAAGAGACCGGATGGAATGTCTCTAATTCCAT
Source organism: Zygogramma bicolorata (assembly GCA_032362365.1). Classification (NCBI taxonomy): domain Eukaryota; kingdom Metazoa; phylum Arthropoda; class Insecta; order Coleoptera; family Chrysomelidae; genus Zygogramma; species Zygogramma bicolorata. The sequence goes on along the minus strand of JAVJAQ010003124.1, from coordinate 2,109,180 downwards.
GGAGCCACGGAAAACCTTTGGTGTGGGATTTCACTTGCGTCGATACAGTTGCAGCTTCACATATTGATTCAACATCGAGAAATGCTGGTGGGGCTGCTGATTCAGCTGAAAAATTGAAATTGAGGAAATATTCCAGTTTGAGGGACCAATTTATCTTCTACCCTGTTGCTATTGAAACTCACGGTACTTTTGGTAGCTATGCCTCTGAACTGATCAACCATATTGGTCAAAAACTCATCAATAAAACAGATGACGGAAGAGCAAAGGAATTTTTTGATACAACGCATCAGTATTGCCATACAAAGAGGAAATGCTACATCTATCCTAGGTTCTATTCCTACAAATGAAAATTTTGATAAAATATTCAATCATCCACAAAGAATGCACGAATACACCAAATCTGAAGAAGTAATAAGATCTTCCATTTCGACATCCAGAACAATACCAAGCAGACCCAGTTCAAATTCATTATCAATTCACTTGACTGAAAGAGGTAACTATCGGCCCAGTGACTTTTCAGAAGAAAATGGAACTAGTGAAGGCATTAACTCCACTCATGTAAATATCGAACATCCTGATATACTGTCGCCTTCAACTCATTCATGCCCAGTATGTGGAATTGTTTTTAACTATGACAAAGATGGTGAAAAAGCTACTCAACACTTTGGATCACATTTTCCTACTAGATCTTCGCAACCTGGTGAAAAGGCAGCAATTTATCCTGTAGTAATACCAGCGAAAGTAATGACGATGTTCCAAGCCATGGCACAGAGCAATACTTCCAAAAACTTTGAGACATGCGGCATACTAGCAGGAAAACTAGTGATGGATGATTTGATCATAACTCATATGATTTCACCAAAGCAAAAAGGAACATCGGATTCTTGTATGACGATGAACGAGGAAAAAATATTTGATTACCAAGATCAATATAATTTAATAACAATAGGGTGGATTCATACTCATCCTAGGCAAACAGCATTTCTTTCAAGCGTGGATCTTCACACTCATTGTTCTTATCAATTACTGATGCCCGAAGCTATTGCAATAGTATACTCGCCAAAATATAATGAAACGGGCTTATTTAAATTAACCTCAACTCATGGTTTACAATTCATTGCAAACTGTCCAAAGAGTGGATTTCAGCCAAATCCCACGGATCCACCACTTTTCAAAGTTGCTGAACACGCCCGAATTGAGAACAGTGCACCATCAGAAGTTTTCGATTTACGTGACGCTTAACAATTTTGTAGTATATATTTGCAATAAAAATTCCTACGGAGTCAAGTATCTCTGTGCTAGGAATCTAGCTCTGTGCTAGGAATCAGTAATAATCTCTCATTGAAAACCATCTGGGTAAAGGTAACGAATACGGTAACGGATTGTTGGTGAATCTTCGCTCGCAGACTCGCTCACTTCATTGGAGAATCGCAGAAGGGTCGGAGACTTGTGTCTCTTCTATAGATATTTTCACGGTCGGTGTTCTCTTGAATTTTCATCAATCGTTCCACCCTTGGTAGTATCAACAAGGGACAACCCGAGTGCAGAATTCCCACTCCTCTGTTGTGAGCTTGGAGACCTGTCGAACCTATCTTGCTCAGGTATTTTTCTTCAATTGAACTACTGAGCTTTGGTACTCCTTGCCGAAGGAGGTTTTTCCTGAAGTTTGCTAACATCAAAAATTCAAAAGGTAATCTTTATTCGTGTCTCCTGTCCCTTGATTCACGCAATGTTCTTTGAATAATAATGAGGGCAAAAGGGCCTAATTCGACTGGTCTAACAACTGAAAATCCCCGTTCACCAACCAGTCGGTTTTTCTCGATAAGATCCGCCTTTCTGCAGAATCCAGTTGCGACAATTGAAAATGAAGAATCTCTGAAACATAACGTTCGAGAACATTTGTGAACGTGCCACGACATTGTCTTCATTCGAGTAGGTTGATTCTTCCCTTAAACACCCTCTCCTCACGTCGATTTTGTCATTTATTTATGTGGTATGTAAATGGTTACTGTCGGAATGGAATTTATGATATTGTGCTTAAATGTTTTCTAATATTGAAATAACTCTGTGAATAGATGATAGTTCGGTTTGATAGTCATGAGAATTAATTTCACAAGAATGTCACGAAATGGTGACAGACTAGCCACAAATTTATTTTCATAGAAATGTTCGGTGTATCTACTCGAAGTTTTCCCAGCATGAATCATGTTCAGGACGATGCTACTATATAATATAATATATAATAACTTCTAGCAATATGCCGTTACTACTGCCTATAATAGAATATTTTTTTCCTTCGACAAATCATTTTTGCAATATATTATTGCAATATATTAAAGTCAGGAAATCATTGGAGTGGATTTTGAATCTTTAAACTGATAGGCTGTTGTACGTATAGCTAAAATGAGTACTACGCTGCTAAGGAAATCTTCGGGATAAACAAATATATATGTCAATGTAATTCAGTGATTTCTTTGAAAAAGTACGAACTTAGTGGTTGTTTAGTAGTTATTTTGAATAATATGAAGTCAAATAATGACTGATTCTTAGTTCTCTCTGATCTACCTACACTTATATGTATAAATGTATATCCAGAAAAAAAGTGATTTCTTAAAGAGTTGAATTAAGTTACCTGTCAACAAAGATGAAGTGTCAAACAGTTTTTCCGTCGAAGAAAAAAAATATTACAAGTATTTGGAGATGACGTCGTGAATCCTGTGGGAATTCATCCACCAATTTCGATATGTTAACATTGTCTTGTTGGCATAGGCGCTTGTTGGTATTCGAATTATGTTTGTATATTTCCCAGAATGATTGTAATCATTTCGCAATCATAAGATTCATACATTATGTGAATACTCATCAAAACAATAAAATAATCGTGGCATTCGCCAGAAGTGAACTGGCTTATAATTCTTTCAACTTAATGTCTGCCAGAATTTTCAATCACTTGCAATAAACGTAAAGGAAAGCGCTCTAAACTAAATTCCGATCCAAGATTCAGCGCATGTAAACAATGATCAGAGCGTGATCATCTCGTAACCTGCTGGAATCTGCAATCGTATTGGTCAAATGACCATAAACTGCTTCGAACGGTTTTCACTGTTTTGATGCAGATACGTATAATTGGGTTGTGTGAATTGCATCTTTCAGAATCCATACATTGTAGTTTGAATATTGTTTTCATTCAAATCAAATCAAATATCGTCTGAAAAACTTTTTGTGTGAATTGTTTCCATAGTATCGACGAATACAAGTCTTATGAGTATGTAAAATTTCTTCACTGACTTGTCACTTGTATTCACTTTCCAGAGTATTGAAAAATATCAAAACGAATAAATAATGCGGAAGCAATCATTATAAAATGTAGTTAGATTGTAGTTTCTTCCGTAGTTTTCTGGGTTTCTAACCTAACACAATCTGAAAAAATAAGAATTAATCTGTACAAGTGTAGAAGGGTAGATTTTTAATCTACCCCGAAAAGTTGCTGCGTCTTATGAAAAACATTTTTAATAATTGACAAATAACAATTACGAAGATTGCCAACAAGAGATATATGCATACAGGAATTTGCTTTGAGTTTTGAGAACGGAAACGGATTCAGTTTCCGATACGTTATATATATATATATATATATATATATATATATATATATATATATATATATATATATATGTTAGCATGAAGATTCTCACGGACAAAGTATGATGAGTTGTTTTCTCGGGTTCCATTCCGTGTTCTGTAATTTTGATCCTCTGAAGGATAATTATCACGACGTTTCGGCAAAGTCTCATTTGTCATACATATATATATATATATATATATATATATATATATATATATATATATATATATATGATATGATGAGTTGTTTTCTCGGGTTTCATTTTCATTTGCCATCTTGTAGGTGATAGAGTTTCTACCTCCGAACTCGACATAACCTAGAAGATGGCAAATGAGACTTTGCCGAAACGTCGTGATAATTATCCTTCAGAGGATCAAAACTACAGAACAAATGATATATATATATATATATATATATATATATATATATATATATATATATATATATATATATATATATATACTAACTGAACAAATATTGATCCACCACAAAATAATGAAGTTCAAACAGTAATTGTAGTTTCATTCTATTCTTAGTTCATATTCTACCACATCATTTATATAGTTTTCGTTTTTGAGATTTCTATGGTTGCAACATTTCGTTGATATGCTAACACGTGTCATCAGAAAAAATTCACAGCTATTCAGATGCCATAGGAGGTTTAATTTCCTTTTCTTGATTTCGAGAAGAAAATTCCAAAAAATTATCTCGAATATAGTCATTTGATAATTTCAGATTTTTTTCTGTCATGGATCAATCTTGTATCAAATATTGAGACCTGAGATTATGAGTTATGTTCTCAAAGCACACTAACAAATTCGAATACTTCCAATAACTTTTATATTTTGTAACTTTCAAATCAATTTCGTAATCGGTCCGATTCTGAAAACACGGCACAATTCATCTGGCTGATATAATCAAAATATAATTCCCTCTTGAGAATACCATTTATAGATTACCTTCAGCACTCAACCTAAATTCATTCAAATCCCACTTTATACGTGCTTTTATGGTCGAGCCCTCTGAATTTTATGTTCTATCGCTTGCTCAACTTCAACTAATCCGGTAACTGAAACGCAATTCTGTAATAAACCGCCTTTATGAGGACACACGTACAGTATTCATTTGAGTAAATTCGCGTTCTCCTCGGAAACTTCGAACTGTTTGAGCAAACATGAATGTATCAAACAAATGAGTAATAGAATCCGCTTTGTAGTCAATATATAAATGAAATGTTTGTTTCAAGTGGACATTGCATTGAAAGATTTGAAATGAATAATATTTGTCATTGGACCATTTGTCATACCTGACGTTTCTTGTGAAGTGATATCAGTATTGGCGGTTCCGTTATTTGATTTCGAAAAGTTAATGTGAATGAGTGAATTATGAGGTTTATTACATTTTATGCACCTTTTTGATTTTCAATTCCAAGATGAATGATTTGGTTTCAGACAATTCAGACAACATTTTTTCTTCTTCAATTCGATAATGCGCTGTTCAATTGAAAGTTTCAAGAATGAATCACAGTTGTATATTACGTGACATTCATTACAAAAACTGCAGACGACAGAAGTGTTACTAGACATAAAATTGTGGCTGCACCTTTTGATGTTATTTGATTTTTCTGTTTTAGCCACTTCAAGTTTTTCTAGAATTTCACTTTCATTTTTGAGGAAATCATTCATATTTTCCATTGAGGGTAAACCAATTTGGTGCACAAAACGAATATCACAATTCTATCCCATTCGTCAGTTTTTTCTCCCAAGGATTTCAGAGAACGCAAATGTTTGGTAGTCGAATCATATAAATGTCTAAGTTCTGATGAAGATTCTTGTTGCATTGATGGATGTTCAAAAATTGCCTTTATGTGGTTGTGAATCATCAAATTTTTATTTTCAAACCGTTCAGTGAGTAATTCCCAAGCTATACTATAATTTATTGAGGAAACCTGAATTGATTCGATGACTTCGAATGCTTTCTTGGCAAGAGAAGTTCGTAAATAATAAAACTTTTGAATGGGAGCAAGTGAAGCATTCTCATCCACCAAAGCTTTAAATGCGTCGCGAAATTCTGGCCAATCTTGATAATTGCCACTGAACGTTGGTAAATTCAGTGTAGGCAATTCCACCGAGACAGTATTTGAAGTAAAAAGATGATTAACAGCAGAATCTGAAACTGACTGACGTTCTAGAGGAACATCTTGATTTACTCTATGAAAATCGTTGGATACTTTTTTGCCATATGCAAGTAATTCAAAATATGAGTTTTCGAATGTTTCTCTTTCTTCACCTTCGACATGATTATCATGTAACGAATCTATCTCACTTTGAATCTTATTAAATTCACTCAAACAGTTTTCAATATTCTGAATTCTCAAATCTAACTGACCTGATTCTGATTCTGATTCTCATTATCCACATCTAATGACTGTAAATAGTTATGAAATCGAGTAGGCCTTCTTTTAATTTGACCTCTTTTGGCCCTCAAAGCATTCAAGTTTTCAGACATTTCAAGTGATGACACAAATCAAAAACTCACCTCAAAGCTCGAAGGGTAGGAAATGGGATAATAAGGAATGCGAAATTTGGTTGAAAGGTAAGATTGATGAATGACTGACTATAACCAGTAAGGCTTTTATTATTCCGCTTTCTTGTTCTCTTCGTTGTTTCTAATGAAGACCAACCGCAAATATCCGGCTCGAAGGACCAATGAAAGCTAGTCTCATATTTATTATTTATTTTGCATCAATTTGTGGACTGTATATGAAATTGACTTGATGATTCGAAATTATTTATTTGACAATAAACAAGAACAAAAACACTTTTGACAATATCAAACATTATCACATACGTTGATGTTGATATACAAATACAGGGCATCTTCACTCTAACATTGCTAAGAACGAAAGGATAAAAATAAAAATCGAGTGAGAAAATCAATATCAAATTTTGGCCAATTATGAAATTAAGGAATGATCGATCAAAGAAAAATAATGTTGTTACAAAAAATCGAGATATAGAATATGAAATATGAGTCAATAAAAAATTTTAATAAAGAAATAAATGAAATAATACTGTGAGGAGAAAATTGAGGTATCGAGTGTGAAATACTAGTCAAAAATGTAAATGGAGAAATAAATGAAATATCACGCGAAAATGTTGAAACCAAGTTTCAAGTTCAGTGTACTCACTTTTCGATTGCTGGTATCCGCAATCGTCTTCGGGTAATGACTGACAATATTTGACCAAATTTGATTTTTATTTGATTTCCTCACCTGATTTGTATTTTCATCTTTTCGTTCTTAGCAACAGGTTTCAATAGAGTTAATCATATAGACTAATATAGACAATGGAAGTCCGAACTTTTACCATTCGGGTTGAAATGTGTTTCATGATTATTTCGCTTCGATTTGCCAGATGAGGTTTTTCGTGCCAGTAATATATCATAAATTTCCGTTGTTATACGAGGATTGCTGCAAATGGGCTACATTTGGATGACTAACAAAAATATTAACAAATTTTCACAATAAACTGACGTTCCGAATAAAAGAGGAAGACGAGGTCGGGAGAGATCGACAAAGCGTTTTCCCGACATCGTCTTCTCGTGAGTGAATTATTGGTCACTCTCCAAAGGGAGAATAGCTGATAGATAAGCACATTTTCAAATGATTGTGAATTGAATTTTCATGCAATTGGTAGATTTTTCTTCAAATAAAACTCTTTGTTATTTTGTCAAGCTTTCGAAAATTATTATTTTCTTCTTGAGGACAACTACAATATGATTATTATGATAACAAACTCACAAATACGGATGTACAAATTCTCACTTAACGTGAGAAATGAAAATTTTGTGGCAGAATAATAAGAAGTCAGTACTGGTATGTTACAATTTGAAGATCTTTCACAATTGGAACGATATTCTTCTTTTTTGCTAAAATTATGTGATGTTATTTTATCGGTTGAATCAGAATATTATAAGATTATTATAATAATAACGACTAATCTTGATCATGGGTGAGCATGTAACTGTAAATAACTATTATCAAGGTCTATTTTGTTTTTAATATTGTCACAAAATCTCCTAGCGCGGGCCCTGTCGCTCGTAAACACAAAATAATATGAGGGGTCGAAGAGAGAACGTCATTATTCCAGGAACTCTTGATTCGCCTGGATAATTCCATATACATAATCCAGACCTCTCTGGAAGATTCTCCATAGGCGTACGCAAGTATAAACGGGAGAGTTTAACAGAGTTTCTAGCTTAGTGGAGAGTCAGAGTCATTTTCGAGAACTTTCGTTCGTTTCATTAACGAAACATGATTTAGACCACAAAATTAATTATAGCGAATCGAGAATTATAAATTATGAAACCTATAAAATTAACCGAAAATTCTTCGAAATGATTCATATCAACGGATACTTAAATAGTATGAACAGAAGAACAGACCTCGATAACCTTAGTGTGATTTACAGTTATATTCCCACCCTTGATGAAAACAAATCAGGAGCATAATGCTGATTCACCCGGTAGAATAACATGTCATAATTTTAGCAAAAAAGAAGAATATCGTTCCCATTATGAGAGATCTTCAAATTGTAACATACCAGTAACTACAAATTGACTCTTTATGATTCTTTTATAAAGTTATCATTTCTCACGTTAGGTAAGTACTTGTATATCCGTATTTGTCAGTTTGTTATCATATTCTGTTCTTCATACATCATGTAATCCAGGTTATGTGATAAATGGAATCAAAGCTTTGATACTTAGATTAGCTTGTACAGCTTGGATTTTATGAATGATCAATTGAACCCTTTCAAATCGTCAAATATCTAGTGGTTCCATTCGTAAATTTCTGGCTACTCAACTCAATTTTTAAAAAACAGGAACAAATCATTGTCATACAATATTAGTATGAAAATCTTGAGCACAAAATCACACCAAATATATATACTCCTATTTCACTTTTCAATTTTTGAAAGTGTTTCATCGAGATACTGATCTTTTTTCAATTATACCACCGTATCTCTCACGAAAATATGGCTTTTGTCGAAGTGGAGCATGAAAAAAAAGGTTTGTAACCTCTTATAGAGATACATTGTAGATAAGGAACATTAAAGTCAATCATGCACTTATGCAATCAAAGATGGATATGCGGATAGGAGGAAAATTCGTCACGCAATCCTCTCACGTATTTCCGTTGCATGCGATGACTTAACTACTTGGTTGTGACTACCGGTACGTATCAACGGAATTGTATATGAATAATCGGGAAAGAAGTTAATTCATTTCCACTTCGGTGCCTTATGATACTTGAAATGATGGTATTTTTACACACAGCCCCATTGTAATATTCCTTCAGTTTTTGAAAATGAGATATCTTCTCAAAATACTGGTTTGTTGATCATCTGACAAATTGTCTCAATCCAAGAATGGTCTCATTGTTCTGTATTATTTGGGTTCGTCTGAGATATTTATCATTACTGTAAACCTTCATCATAACAGGTTCCAATGGATCTCTTTGATTTCTATTCGAACGATAGACTAATACTCCAGTCTATGACGGTAAAAAAGTGTAAACTGTGTATTTATCCCATACAGCACCGATTCGTAGGAAAATTTGGATATAGGTTCCACTTACCCTCTGTTTCAAAATCTACCCGGTGCCGAGGGTTGCTTTTTTGGAGGGGGTGTAAAAACCACCCTTATTCGAAAAAAAATAAAAATTTTAGATTGGAGCATGTAATAAACTGAAATCATATTCATATCAGTAAAATCAATCGATTGATAAATTTCAATATAATTCATGGTTCAGTAATCAGTGTCAGCCCTTAACACTCCCCCCCTTTATGACAGAATATCATCAGAAAATAATAATTTGGCAGTTATTCAACTTATTCAGTATCTATTTGCATTCAATTTGAGATTCAGCTTCTATCTACCATCTACTTAAAAGTTGAGGTTGTATCTAGGATTGATTATTATTCATCAGAGGTGAAAACTACCCCTATTCAAAAAAAATTACAAAAAACTAGTTTTGAGCGTGCAGTCATCTGTAAATACGTTGAATTAACCTTGATAGACAATTTCTGATCTATTGAACAGTTTCGACTCCTAAAACAACCCTTATAATAGTTTTCATTAAAAGATTATATCGAAATTGTTATTGAGACACCGGGAAAGCCAACAGTATGAAAATTCAGATTGAGACTCTACTTTAAAGTAACTTCTGTACTCGGGGTTGCTTTTGATTTTTTAAGGGTAAACAAAGTACCCCATTAAAAAAAGTCTAGATTTAGATGTGTGATTGATTGAAATCATCTTCAATGTATTATAATGTATATATATATATATATATATATATATATATATATATATATATATATATATATATATTTATAATATACATAAAGTTCCACTAGGCCTAAAATATAGTTACTATGTGTATTCTTCAATATACTAATGAACATACTCAAATTTCTACAAAAATTGTTTTTTTTTCCATAACTCGCTTAGTCCTCAAGCAATCAAATCCACCAAAGAAGTTTTTTGTAGCTTCTTTCAAGAGCTATAAACTTATTCACATGATTTCTTGTTTCAGTTTATATCTTTGAAAAGGTTCATGCTGAAAGGGCTCAAAAAAGGTACTTTGCGCGAACCCTCACAATTTTCAACTGGCCATATCTTACTCTATTTTCATCCTGCCGAAAAAAATGAAACACCAAAATTTTCAGAGAAGAATAACCTTCAATTTTGTACCCAAGAAAATTTTGCATGTGATCAATACTTTTCGAGTTATTTCGAAGAAATGGTGATTGTTCGCTGAATACCGTATATGATTTTTTCTCTTCAATCTAAATTTTTCCAAAACTATGTACTTTCAATTGATGAAAAACTCACAACTCATTATAAGAACATGAATGAAGAGAATTATGAAGTAACAACAATTTTTTTCAAAGGGGGGGGGAAGAGAGGATGAGTTATTCACAATTTTTTTTCAACGAACAAATAGGATTCAACATTATTTCCTTCATACCTCGGTCAGTTATGATGTTAGAAACTTTTATAAATAACAAAATTAAGGGATTCTTGAAGGACTCCAAAAAAGGTCCAATGAGTTTTTCACAAAAAATGCATTGGTTTTCGGTTATTGTACGTAGAAACTTTCCGTTTTGGCGTTTGAAAATACCAATCAACATTCAACAAGCAATTATTCAGTTTGTAGTGGGTTTGCATACATCACAAATAAACGATCGCGTTTGTTTTTTCAAAAGCTATAATTTCGCTCTCAGCAGGTTTTTCGATTAGATGCATATTTTTCCAGTTATTCGCGAAAAAGGATCTGAAAACGTGTTTTTTTGCCTGAAAAACGACAATTTCACTCGCTATTAAGTCGAAAAGAATTGCTTTTCAGAAATAATAATAATAATAATGTGTCTTTATTTTTAGTTCAAAATAATACATTCAAAAGCTAATTGCTTAATGGAGGGCGATATTCAACAGGGTTGCTCTTCCATATAACCCCCAAATAACTTCATTGAACAAAAAGTGCTTAGAATTCGTCAGTCTATTGATTTCCGCACTTATTTCCAATGAAAATTTTTTCACCCCCAAGAAGGGGTGGCATCCACCCCCAGGAGGAAAGCAACCCTCGGCACAGGGTAGATTTTGAAAAAGAGGGTATGTAGATCCTGAATCCAAATTTTCATGCGAATCGGTGCTGTATGGGATAAATGCACGGGAAAATGGTCATAGACTGGACTACTTCCTCCCATCTCTGTTGTTCTCGTTCCGATCCCTTCTTTTGCCTCAATTTTAGAACAATTTCGTAGAAGTCTAAACAAATTATTGGACTTGCTTCACTGTAACGAATGAAAAAAAATGTCAAATTTCAGATCTTCAACATATTCTCAAAAAGAAACATCAAAAAAAACTTTTAGTGAATCAGTTTTGATGGTTCCTGAAACGTTAACAAAGATGAATAATTTCAATAAATATTCCTGTATTATTTGAAAGGCAAATTTGAGTTATTTGAGAAATTGCTGACTATAGAACGTAGTTCTCATTCTTTTAATTACGGCAGCAACTTCCTTGGTTAGATAAGGAGGCTGCCCTTCTACACTCGTATAGATTCCAACATTGGTTTTTCATTTACCCAGATTGTGATCAACCCAAAAACCATTTTATCGACCTGCTTCCTCATCACGGAGAAGATACATTCATTTATGTTGTCGACATTGGAGGAATAGTTTTATTTCATTGATGAATTGCTGAGAATAAGGTTATGTGTAGAAAGCACAATCAGGCATTCCAGATACTTGTCAAAAATGTCAAATTGATCTAAATGAACCAATAAGGCGGTATTTGCCCCCCGAAACTTTCGTTTGTTTTCTTTTTTATAAGTGTGTGATTGGTTGAAACTGGTATTTGCCCCCCAGACATAACCTGATCTGGAATGCCTAATAGGTTTGAGGATTATGAATTAATTCTTATTCTTCCTCAGAAACTAGCATCTTCTATAACTCTGCGAGTTATCATTCGACAATTAGGACAATCATTTTGGGAAGAAGAAGTTCAGGGCGTATTAGTAGTCAGAACGTAAAGGCACCGGTGAAACGGTAGATAACATGCCGTATCGATTTTCAAAAATTTGCATTGTAAATAAGACAACACTTTCGGAATAGATCGTTCTTATTTTGGATTCGTGAACGGCTGTTCGAAACATTTGGAATATGATGGATAGTATCGCGTGAATACTATAGCTTTATTCTTCAATATTGTCTTCTGGCAATAATGAAAAATTTCAACATTGAAATCTTGCTTTTGTTAAAATAAAGTGATTCAGAAATGTTTGTAGTTGCTCTGAATCTCAACGTCGATTTTGCATTGAATGTTTGGGCGAATTTCAATGAATAGGGTATCATTGGATAGATAATTTTGTATCACATGATATCTCACTCGACTCCACTTTCCATTTGAAATTGTAGGGTTATGACACCGCCTTGCCAGGGGTTTCGAGGCAGAGGATAAAAAATATGTGTGGAATGTGTCACCTTCGAAAGCAAACTTTACGTATCCGAGTCTTTCTCCTTCAAATTCCAAATTGAGTAGATGATTGACTTTTCGTTGGACCTCTCTGTATGTATATCAACTACCACAGGTGAATTATCTCTTAGTGTTAGGAAATATTTAATGATTTCAACACGCATTTGAATAACAGAAAATAGTTTTCAAATTCTCAGAACCAAAACTGATCTCAGTTCAATTCAATTCAATTCATTTATTAACCATAGATCACAAAAGTGATATAGGAATCGTCAATTGAAAGCTGTAAAATCATACATACATAATATGGACACAAATAGAGTCCATACATACAATGTTATATTAAAATATACTTCAAACATAAGATATACATTTTCAATATGCACTCATATTCACATCACACTTATACTCGTACACAATATCTAAACAAATTAATAAAAATGACACCAACCACTTCTTCTCTAAATATTCTGAGACTGAATAAAAACTATTTTGAAGTAAAAATGATCTCAGTTCTTTCTTGAATTTGGTAAAGTTTGTCTGTGTTTTGACACAAGGAGGTAGACAATTGAAACACTTTGATCCAGCATATGGAGGAGTTTTTTATACAAACTTGTTTCATGTTGTTTGAGCCTTATTGATTCACCTTTTCTTGTGGGATAACTATACCATCGCGAAGTCGTTTCGAAGCTATTTTCATTTTTCTTCAAGTATATCAGACAATTGTATATGTAGAGAGCTGGAACTGTTAATATATAGCTTTTTATGAAGGTTGGCCTGCAGGATTCATTCCACTTTAAGTCAAAAATCATTCGTATCAGTTGATTATGGGTTCTTTTCAATATTGTTCGTGAATGTTCTGCAGTCATATGATGAAAATAAATGAATTAGTTGGGGAATTGCGTAACAAGGCCTGGAAATTATCGGAAATTATGTGACAAATTCGTACATAACCTATAACCCACCAGGCTGCCATGGTTCGCACAGGAAATGTAACCTTACCGTTACCAGATTCGAGAAATGTGCCTCTGTTGCCAATATCTTGAAAGGAATTTCTTTTCCATTCAATTTCTTCAAGAATCAAGATATTTTCACCACCATCTTCGGAAATACCACACCGAGAACTAGCTTTGAAACTTGATGAAAACCCAAATTCATAAATGAACTTCTCTAAGGAATTTCCACTTAAAACGCTCCACAAAATCGTTCGATTTCTGAATATCATTATGTTCAATAGTTCCATTTTGCATTCAAATTCCCTTCGATAAACAAACCATTCGCCGTGCAACTAATTCCAAAGCAAAATCTGAAAGGAAATTCGTCAACTTTAATTTTCTCCATTTCTTTATTTCATTCATTTCAGGAGAGGAGTGCAATTTTATTTCCTCTGAAACGACATCAAAGGAAATATCCTTCATCTTCCTCATGAATTGGCACTTCCGCTCTAAATTAAGAGAGTTCCCCAATTCAGTTCATTTAGAGAGTTAATTATTTTATTACGAACTAATTTTCATTAGGAGTTTTCCTCAGTTAAAAATTATGGCAATATTATAGCAGTGGAAATTCATTTTGCTTCTGAGAATAAAAATGAAAAATCACTCAGGTACAGAAATTTGTAATGTCCTGGTTGTGTCATCAGAACAGAATCAGGAAGTATGAATTATGATGTTATATTAATTATTTCCGACTGATATTACTTCGGTGTTACGGTGATTGATCTCTATGAAAGTTTCAACAAACTCTATAGCCAATCCTGTAACACCAGTTAAAGATAGTCTACGGAAATCAATAGACTGGAAATTGTTCAAAAAGTTGGAGCACGAATTCATTCAAAAATACACCGAAACGTATACCAGAAGGATGTTTCTACTCTATAAGAGAATATATGCAAACAATTATTACAGATGGGTGCCCATAAATGCTTTTCAAAATATATCGAATTGTTTGTATTCGTTACTTCTCTATGTTGTATTAATCAGCTAACAACCTCAATTGATAAATTTGTGACATATTCCCAGTTATTAAATTGCATCTTTTCACATATGACTTTTCACACCTGTGAAAAATTACCTTCTACGACCAAATAGGAAAGTAACACATATCGCACCCTCTACTCCCACGGAAAGTAACCGTTATTCTCAGTCGTGCGGAAAAATACCTTATCTACACCCGTACTCTAATAATACACTTATATGCCCACAACCCGTATTATAATGAAATCCATCACGATACAGATTTTTCATTGCGATACAGATTTTCAAAAAATAGAAGCCCATTATTTTTCAATCAAGCATGATGTGCATTCTCTGCATTTGACGTTTGTCAAGTCAAAATCAGTAGGTATTGAATTTTTGAAGAATTTAGTCAATTTTCGATAATCGTATGAAAATGTCTTATAGCAGTGATATAGAAGAATTACCAGCGACCCTCCACAGATGTCTTAGACAAGAAAAAAATACAATAGAAAGGATTATATTTTTCATTTGACGAATGCAACCCATATGTTTTTATTTTCAACCAAATTATATGAGCTCTCGTGTCCGAGTGGTCAATGGCGCCGACAGTGGTCAGTTACGTCTAGGTTCAATTCCTGACCTCGGCAGAGGTTTTTTTCATTTTTTTTTCTTCTTTTCATTTCTCATTGTTGTATTTTCCGTGGTTATACGATTAATTATAATTTTGTAGAATTTTTCAAAGAAATACGATTGAGTACCTACTATTATTGTGTTCAATATAAATACCTAATAATATAATATTTTTAGTTCTCCATTATTTATTGGGTGTAGATAAAATAGCGTATGCAACTCTCATGTAATGGTTATTAATACACTCACATAAACCATACGAAACTCACCTTCGGCTCGTTTCGTATCCCGGTTTATGCTCATGTATTAATAACCCTCATTACACGGTCGTTGCATAATATACTATCATCTACACCCGTACTCTAATGATACACTTATATGCCCACAACCCGTTTCACAATGAAATCCATTACGATACAGATTTTTCATTACGATACAGATTCTCAACCAATAGAAACCCCTTTATTTTTCAATCAAGCATGATGTGCATGCTATTCATTTGACGTTTGTCAAGTCAAAATCGGTATAGACATTGAATTTTTGAAGAATATAGCCAAACATAACAAAATGTCTGATACCAGCGATAAGGGAGAATCACCTGCGACACATTCACCAGCAGAATTACAGTTAGAATGATGAAATTCTTCATTTGACAAATGCATGATTTATTTTTCTATTTTTTCAATCAAATTTTCTGAACTCTCCGTAGGCGAGCGGTCTAAGGCGCTGAGGTTATATTAGCTAGTTGGAAGAGACGTGGGTTCGATCCCGGCCTCGAGTAATCTTTTTTTTGATCTTCTCTTCTTTTCTCATCGTTTCATTTCTCGAAGTAATACCATTATTTACAATTTTGTAGAATTTGTTAAAGAAATGCGTTTAATTAGTATCATTGTGTGCAATACAAATATAAATATAATATTTGTTGTTCTTCACTATTTATCGGGTGTAGATAAAATAGCGTATGCAACTCTCATGTAATGGTTATCAATACATGATCGTTGCATAATATACTATTCCGCACTCCACGCCTGTCAATAAGCCATCAAGCTCGTGATTCCTATAAGGTTTACAGATGTAATAATTACTTGCTCTTCCTTATTGATATTAATTCATAAAAACTGGACTGAAAACTGATTATTAATAAAAAAATAACGAAAAAAAGGGTTGACGCGAAAAATCGAACCCACAACAAGTCTAATTTTCATATTATCAAAACAAAAATCAACTATTTCATCCTCGACTCCTTCGATGAGCACAATAAATACAAGCAGCATCCGAAAAAATATTGAAACAAATCTTTCGCAGACACTGTTACAATTTACGAATTATAACAATAATCAATTCTTATGAATCCAAATAATTCAATTTGTTACCCGGTTGTATCTAATGAGTACTTACTTAATGTCATTTTTTCAATTATACGTTGGTTATCGTTATTTCTTCCTTTCACTATAGAATGTAAATGTAAGTACATATCCCATTTTTGTAGAAACGAAATTCAAACATAGACTAACACAAATGAAATGTGAGATTAGTCAATCAACTCAATCTGATATTTACATATTGTTCAATGAAATAGGTGGTCTTAGGAAAAATAGTGTAATGATATATAGTAACTATGCTATACTGACTATAACTATCTAATAACCGTTGGCACGGAACTACGTCCCACATCCAGTTGCGCATTTAACTTCGTGTAGGTTTCAAATGTCTGCTTGTCCGCACCGCTCAATACGTCATCATTTCCGTGCCAAGATGAAATGGGTAAGCTGTATATTTGGATACACCGTATTATTCGAAATCAAGTCCGAAGACTGGGAGCAACAGGAGAGAAAAAATCAGTTATGAAGGAAAAGAGTAGGTCATAAAATTTTCGACATATCCTTATTTTTGATTACCCTTCCAGCTTTTGGAGTGAGCCACCTGGTGGAGTTGGACAGAAACAACCAAGAAGAAGATGGCATCTTAATCGGGGTCAAATTGACTCTAGTAGGGAGTCCGTTAATTTATAGCGACTCCCTAACGGAGTCAGGTTGACTCCCTTTGAGGGAATTCTACACGTGGAAGATATCAGGATCTGGAAGCGAAGGAATATCTTTTTGTACTTCTACTATGTCGAATCATTACATTTAGTGTTTTATATACTGTTCTGTCTGAGTATTTCATGTATGCACTTTAGGGGTTAAAAGTACACCTTTTATTCCCGATTTCAGGAACTATTAATTCCTATTGATTGAAAATTCCTTTTCAGGATCAGGAATCCAAAATTAACGTTCAATCCCAAGAGATTTCAATTGTTTTGAAAAGCGTTATTTTCGGTCACACAGTTGTTACAGTTGAGATGCTTGCGAAGATTTGGAAAAAAATTTCCTGATATGAAGAATTTCTGACATAACCTTCCGCAACAGCGATACCTATCATTTATTTTATTGATAACCATAGCGACGCACGTAGAACATCATACTCTCATTATTATTAGAGTGCTAGTAATTATTTTTGAAAATAACTTCATTTCTTTCCCTAAAGGTGCATGTAATCGTGTATACAAGACTGGGAAATAGTCCCTTTCTATCCCTCGACGAAACTTTTATCCTCGAGAAAAAAGTATGACTTTTATCTATTGGCGTATAATAAATATACTATTGTTTTGAGAGCATGAATCAAAAACTAAGTTTTATTCACTTACCCAATTATCTAAAACAGTATAATGGTATGTTACACCCAGATTTTTTATTATTTCTACAAATAATATCGAATTTTGATTGATGCTGATATTTATTGAAAGTAAAATCATTGTAGTTTGAGAATTGTTCTCTCTTACACGACTGTGTCACATCATTCCTAATGATTCACAAAAAATATCAAATTTTTAAATATCAATTCCACAAAAAATGAATTGATAAAACTATTTTCATTACTCATTCAAAATGATATATGAGAAGCGGTTTGCTCATCAGTGCAGTTATAGTATTTTTCAAAATAGACATTATCAGCTCACTTTTGTTTTCTTTTCTTACGTCCCCTCTGAAGGACGGCATATCATCAATATATCTTGTGCTCGGTGATATATTGCCCGCGAGCTATGATATGCTTTTTTTGCCGCAGTCTTTTTTTGGTGAGTTTCATTTGGTTCACTTACATATTCATTTGAAATGTCTCATCAGACCTAGGATTTAGTCGTGTACCCTTGTCATTATCACAGTCACTGTTATAATCAGTATGCAAATTGAAGGAAACGATCTCTTCAAAATTCTGTTTCGGTTGCCTGGACTTCAACTTCCATGTTATTTTATCGCATTGAATGATATAATCAACTGAATACTGGAAAACATCATTCAATCTCAGAACATCTAACTATAAAATAATTTCCTCTTGGAAAACGGTCCACATGAGATTTTACCAAATTCAATTGGCGATTGGATACTCCCAACAACTTCCCTTTTCGCTATCCATTTTTCTTTTCGTAGAATGTAGAGTTATATTTCATCCGGAGCGTTTGTTTTTTATTTCTGCCTTCAAGTCCCTACATAATTTTATGATGGAATATTTTTCTTGGCAAACTTTTAACCAGTTTTGTTTTCGTGTTGTTCACGACTTGGAACGTCTTATTCTTGTTTAACGTTCTTATCTCGAAAGTTTGTTGTATGTACGGAAGTGTATATCCGAGTCTGCAGCTTGCAATATGTATGTATGTATATAATATACTACACTTCTGAATACATGAGATAAGTATTTATTATATTTACTTTTATGGAACTGTTTCTCGGAAAAAGAAACGTTAAGCCTCGGACGGGATGGAGAGATTGAAATTACATGGAATTCAAATCTGATACAAAACAAATAAATGAATATTCATACCGTTTTTTCTGCTGATCTCAATATTGCTATCTCGGAAACGGTAACACCTACAAGGTCGGTTGAAATGGATGAAAGTTTTCCATTTTGGGGAACTGGAATAATCTTTTCCCAATCTAACATCAGTTGTTGTTTTTCAAATATTCACCAAAATCTGGAATTGTTGAATTCCGTTTTTTGACCCTATGACCTCTATTCTGGATGATATAAAAAAGGGCAGGAAAACCAATATGAACCAATTTGAGCAATACCAATCAAGCAACCAGAATATATGAAATCACTCGTCCTATTACTGAATAACAGAAATGGAAATTTTTCAAACTTATCAATAAGATTTTGAGATCTTCTAGTTACACTTTTGATAATTGCATTGTAGAAGTTGAAAAATGCATTTAATCAGGTATCCATGGAAACGGCATGTCACTAATTCTTATCATAGATGTCTAAGAATCCTGGTGTTACATTTGATGCGATATTGTCTAAGATTTCGTACTTACAAAACTTACAATATTTCATGGCGACACTTTGCAGATCATCTCCTATTCTCAATTTCATCGCTAGATGACATTACAAACATCGCATATGATTTGACGTTAATTTAATTTTTTTCTGAAAGATACAGCATTCAACGAAAGACATTACATCTAATGGACTGGCCATCATGACAGTCCTTCACATAGCATGATGCGAAATACATAAGAGAGAGACAGGATATGCACATTGAACAGATATTGTGAAGGACATAATGAAAATCGTATACTTGAATTACTCCATCCTTCACAACCTCTCTTTCTCTGCTACATGGAAGGAATGCGCTTATTTAGGTTATACTTTGAGTATTCTAACTTGCTCATTCTGCAGTTTTTCCTCTTAGGACCAATCCATTAGTTGAGATGTCTATGGTTTCAACGGAATTTGAGTTATATTGTTTATCGTAGTTTTGAGTGGTTTGTTTTTTATTCAGTGGTGCTTATAGTTGTTAATTCGAATCTTGTGAGATAGTAACACGAACAATATTTCCCCTTTTTCTATTGTGGGTAAATATCTAAAGTCGCAGATATCCTTTTCCATTTATGTGCGGTACCGTAGTAAATTGAGATTACATGAAGATTTTTTACTTTTTGAAAAATTGACGATTCGCATTTCAATTTGGGGTTAATTTTTGTTAAAATGTATCGTCATGTACAAAAAACATTCACAAAAACTTGTATTTCGATGTGTAGAATATAAATGAGAAGGCAAAACGTGGCGCTTTCCATTGGTTCTGAAGTTATCGCCTTTCCAATAAAGGAAAACGAGCGTATTCCACGTTTTCGAACTATGAAACCAATGAAGCACACATTACTCGTCACATTTAAACCTTTTCCTCCTTCTCCGATCTATTTTCTCCACAAATAATAATTCCATTTCACATGGAAATACTTACGCTTTAGTTGGGAAATTGGAAGTGCATAGTCAACCGACCCGACGGAAAATTATACTTTTGGATTTGAGCAGCCAACAACATAAGCAATATATCTCATATTTAAGAAAAACGAATTCGAATGAAAGGTGCACAAGTGTGGGGAATGTCGCCGATATTGACTGCTGATCGGTCAGGGTCCAGAAGTAATATAGTATAGTCAGACTGAGTACACATATCTTTGGAAACTTGGTCCGAATTCTGTAACATCAAACCTTTTATCATAGCAGGCATATGTCGCCAGTTGTAGACCAAACTTTCACCAACATCAGAGTTTTTGGACATCTTATATATAAGTTATATTTGGGATGATTCCAAACTAACAAATATTATAATTCAGGTGTAATTCTATTGAATTCAAAAGTGTCAATATTCGGGAAATATTCACAGAAATCACAAATTAATAATTATTGAAATACATGTACTTATGAAACCCTAGAGAACGACGTTGAGCTTCGAAAAGAAATGTTATGAGTAAGAATGATACTTTTCGATTATATTAGTTAATACATACTATTATATATTTTGCAATGTATATTGTTTAGTTAGTACTGGTTTATATTTAGAAGGAAGGAGTGTTATGTAATTAGAAAATCCTGCATATTGAGTAGAAATTCAGTTGCCAGAGAGTGTTGTCAAGTTTTCTTTCTTCTTATTTTCTTGGCCAGTAATGTTTCTACCTCCAGTATGCTCACTGATGGTTCTTTTATCTCTCCGATCATGCGAATAATAGTTTACCTGCCCTTTATGTAAAATTTCATTGGATTTCCGTTCAATCAATTCTAAATTTGTAACTATTTTCAGAACATCCGCTAAACTATGATTTTCATTTAGAATTTCTTTATGGATATATTCTTTCCGTAATCCGCATACAAATCTATCTCGTAAGGCTTCTTCGAGAAAGTTTCCGTAATTACAAGTGCTTGCCATTTTCTCAAGTTCAATGGCATATTCATTCACGTTTTCATTTTCTTCCTGGTTTCGTTTGAAAAACTGAAATCTTTCAACAATTTCAAGTTTTTTAGGTTCAAAATATGCTGTTAGAATTGTTTGGATCATATCAAAAGTCACAGTTTCATCCTCTGCTTTCTTTGGCATCAAAAGGTTCGATAACGTGTCATATATTTTGGATCCCATCAAGAATAGAAAAATATTCTTTTTTCTTGCTTCATTGATACTATTGACTATGAAATAATATAACTTCATCTTTTTCATATACGTCAAAAATGACTCATTTGCAGCATCAAACTCCTTCATTTTTCCTATTTCTGCCATGCCTGGGGTTTATTCAACTTCCTTAAATTATTTATTCCTCCTACCCAACCAGCTCGTCGCCACTTTAATGTACTTTATACTTTGGGTTCTTTTTTGAGGAAAATGTAAATTCATATAACGTCTTTCAAAATCTTCATTAAACAAAGAAAACTTGACAACACACTCTGGCAACTGAATTTCTACTCAATATACAGGATCTCCTAAATACATAACACATACCAATACGGAAAGTTCACCCTTTATGGCTGCCTACGACCTCGGTAAAAGTTTTTCTCGAGAGAGGAATGTTACTTGTGTTGACGTTTGTATACTATTTCATACGCAATCGTTGAAAAAACTATTATATGATAACAATGACATGAATATTTGCAAGGTTAATTTCGAATAATTTTGATGCTTCAAGTAGGCATTGCAAGTTAACGAACTTCATCATGCACCAACCAAATCCATCATTTTCATTATTTGTAACTCATTTTCGTAGAGGTTGGGAATTGTTTACTCCAGGTTTTGATGAATACATTTGAGAAATATCATTAAACTCAGTAATGTCCCACTAGGATTGCTACAAATGACCAATGATAAAATATTGGCACCGTTTTCAACTATAGGGAATGTGCATGATTTTTTGTTATGTCATAAATCAACCATTTACATCTTTATGGCATACAAAAGAATATAAATTGAATTATATTATTAAATTATATTCAAATTATTTTTCAAAGTGAAATTTAAAACATTGAATAAGTTTGAGCCGTTCAAACACCACCATTTAGCCCGTGCTTTGGATGATGTGAAATGGCGTGTTCCATGTTTCATAGAAAAGAGTAATACCTTTTTGCTGATGCTATTTCATAGTACCGAGGGTGCAACAACACTAGTATAAATACACCCGATGAAGGGTTTATTCGTATTTCAAGCGATACAAAAGTACGGAAACGACGATGTAAGATGATCAGAAAGAAAAAAATGTATCTTCAAAATCGTGTTTATATTGTTGTGAAGATAATTTTAACGTAAGTATGGCATATTTGAATGCAGCTCAGTATAGTCAGAAGTTAGCGATCCATCAGTGGAAAATTCGGTTTTGAACTAATCTAACCTGGTTCACAAACATATCGGAATATGGATTCATAATATCCATCTCTTCTGTGGGCATTTATGAATACCAATCTATGTTATGGACTCAAATACATCATATAAGATGTTAAATAACTCACAGCTTTCACAGCTTTGATCTCTGCGTACTTAAAATCGAGATTCGAATATGCTAATAGGGGAGCCCAAGCGGGGACTTCGGGATTTACTA
The DNA here is from genome assembly GCA_032362365.1 of Zygogramma bicolorata. Classification (NCBI taxonomy): domain Eukaryota; kingdom Metazoa; phylum Arthropoda; class Insecta; order Coleoptera; family Chrysomelidae; genus Zygogramma; species Zygogramma bicolorata. Next base: position 2,086,027 of record JAVJAQ010003124.1, on the reverse strand, counting down.
AAGCGCGGCAGATTGATATACAGGGTGGTACCTTTTACATGGTAAAGTACTTTCACCACACATAAGCCCTCTATATATGGCCGCCCTTCAAGGATAAAGGATCAGAATAGTGAAAAAAATTGATCATCTGAAACTCTCGAAAGCGTCAGTTAAGGTAGAATTAGTTAGGTACATCCTGAAACGTATAGCGTCAGATTAAGGTAGAATGAGTTAGTTACATCCTGAAACGTATATACTAACACTACACTGGCAATTCGAGAGTGACCTAAAGGAGGAGGAGGGCTACAAAGCTGTGAAAAAAACGTCATCTCGACATTCTCGAGCGTGGCTAAATTTATTTTCATTTTGAAGGAAATAATTCAAGAATTACAAAAAATATATAATCTGACGAAATAATAAAAATTCATCGATAAAGTTCAATGCGTGCAGCTAAGTGATGCCAATGTTTCCCTCTCCTCGTTTCTATTTCTCTCTCACTCTTTCTCTATCTATTGCTCTCTCACTTCGTCCCCACTCTGGTTTCTGTTGCCATGACAGTTGATCACACAGACTCGTTCGTGGCATTATATTGTTTAACAACGAATATCCAACGTTTTCAAATTTCAAATATTCAATTGCTCATTATTATTTTCTAATAAATACAAGTATTCTACCAAAAAATAGAAACACTTTTTCATTTGCATATTTTTTCCCGAGCTCTCCAATTAATTGAGTTCAATGATTTAAAAGAATATAAAAAAAAATTGACAGAATAGGCGTATCCCTTCAGATAACCGTCAGATTATGAGACTGCAACGTCTAGTTTGAAGATGAACTTCCTAATCTGACGCGCTTGTGTATTTCAAAAGGACGAATTTTTTTCACATGCTAATAACGTTTTTTTTTACATGTTTGAAAATTTATAGCCTCCCCCCCCATACATTATATAATATTTTTTTCCTTTTATCATCTAAGATTCGCAACTCAAAAGGTCTCTATGACGCTCGATTGTGCTTGGACAAATTATCTGTCATCGTCCTAGATTCACTACAAATCAAGATTCACTATAAATCTCCACAGAAATATAGCTTTGAAATATTCTTCTCACAGGCCCTACTAACACAGTATGAACGTCGATGTCGAGAAACTCAATGTTGTGTCGTCTGATGTCACATTTCGTTTTCACCAATGGTGACGCGTTTTTTTAAATTTGAAATTCCCTTCCTGATTCTTTACTTTCGATATTATTTTTTGTGCGTTTTAATAACTAATAACTAAATGGAAAAATACTTAAGAGAGAGGGAACGACGTCAAAAAAGTTTCGAGTACTGATAAAAGGCCGAGTAAAAAAAAGGCTGTTTGAATGTGGTTGGCAATGTTCCTTGCTGAATCGTAATGGTTCGGACTTCCATTGTCTCTATTCTATTTCCAAGAACGAAAGGATAAAAAAAACAATACAAGGAAATCAAATCCCAGATTTGATTTCCTCACTTGATTTGTATTTTTCATCCTTTCGTTCCTAGAAACAAGTTTCAATAGAGTTAATAATATAGGCAATGGAAGTCCGAACCATTACCATTCTGATAGAAGGGTGCTAAGCCGACAGTTATTGAAGAGGGTTAGAGTTTGATGGAAGAAGAGCACATATCTTCAGAATGACGTTTTGGATAAACGGAAAGGTTTTAAAGATTCAAAAAGGGTCGAGAAAGTTATTTCATACCTCGTCTTCTTCTCAGTGAACAATTAGTCACTTCCCAACCTGAAAATGGTTAGAAGCAAGTACATTTTTGAATGATTGTGACGAATGTCTGTTGGTGATATTCATCCAGCCATACCACATCGGACTGGAAAGTCAACCATGAAAAAACTCTCTAAATATTCGATGTGGTTCTTTCATCACCCACCCTAAAAAAAAAAAATATCATTCCGTGTCAGTGATCAAGTAATGTTTCTGTTACAGTACAACATAAAGAAAAAAGAAGAAGTAGTAGAACAAGTTCAAGAAGAACCGAATCCGCTGATGCGGAAAAAGAAAACGCCCGAAGAACTGGCGAGAGAAGCAGAAGAGGCGGACGAAGATGAGTTCACAAGTGAGTGTTTCACCAGACTGAGAGGTTTTCGAAAAAGATGTAGCATCATTTAATCAGAGAAACGCCCGAATCACAGAAACCTATTTTAATGCTGTCGACCAAAATTCGTACCACAAATTATTAGAAGGCTATTTTAGTTCACTCCACTGTGATTTGGCTATTCAAAAGTAGATTAGTTTTTTTTAAGACGGCTGGATTTTTTTTCATTCATCACTTAGGATGCTTCTAGAGTGCTTTCTACCCCAACCACCTACCACGGAAGGAATTTACATCGATTTATCTTCTCAAGTAGAACAGAATAAAACGTTAAAATCTGACATTACAATAATAGTGTTTGACTGAATATGATATTTCTATCATAATCGTAATGAAACTAAACTCAGTTGGATACAGTCGTTAGACTGATAACACCATGTCCAGTCGAAAAGTACTAAGTGAACATTCCACCAATGAAGAGACATCAAAATACAATTCCATCGAACATGAAGGAACGCCTGTTAAAAACCTGGAATCGACTTTCTCCATCATCGACCCAGAAAAACCTATCAACAAATAACAATAAAACACTTTTTATTCTTCAACATTTTTCGAAAAAACGCGAAATGTCTGAAATTTACATTTTCTAAAAATTATATCTCCGCTTCTAACTAATATTTTTCACCATCCTCAGAAACGAAAAATCGGAGAATGGTACTCATGTTATATGTTTTCATGCGAGATCATTTCCATTTACCCTGTGAATTTTGCCATGGAATTCATAAAAAATATCATAGGATGACAAATGATCTATATGAAAGCTACATAAATGCACCCCTTTCGAGTTATAAATGATTGAATGTCGGAAAATGCTTGGAAATTTTCATTCTCAAAAAATTATGTGAGATATTTTCAAATTTTCAAAAATAAGACGTTCAAGTAGGTACATCTTTAATTTTGAGCGTGAGAATGATGAAATATGTTTGGCAAAAGTGGAGATATGATTTTTTGAAAATAATAGGTTTTGGTCATTTTTTGACATTCAATCGCTTTCAACTCAGGGGTGATTTTTTTCAAAAACTATCGAAAAATGAAAATTTTCAATTATTTCAAAAATATATTCAAGTAGTTTTCAGATCGGATAATTGTCATCCTGTATTATCAACAATTATGGGAATTTTCAATATTTTATAAAAATTCAATTGCAAAATAGACAAGGTGAATGAGAAGGGGTTGAATAAAGAAATATGACGTTACGCATCTTTTTAAGGGTGGACTTCTCGCTCACACCAGTAGCTATACTTTCAGTGATAGCATTCAGTTTTGGAACGTTACAGTAACCTGTTTGCAAACTGATGAAGTTGAAATGAATATAATTGAATGAAATCAGATTCGTTGATAAAATTTAATTTTTCAGTTCATTCATTCGTAAAAAAAGATTATAATCAAAAAATTAAGGCAATTTAGGAAAGTTATATTTCGATTTAATTATATGAAAACCAATGAGAATAGTTTCTGAGTAGAAGTAAGTGTATTTCGAATTTTTTTTTAATATCGTTCATTATTGTCATCGTCATGTTTTGATCTAGTCTGAAAAACTTTCCTGTGTATTTTTTCTGAAAATCTATTCATTCAGTAGTTTTATTCGAATGTTTCACTTGAAAGAATTCTTATATAGTCTGAGATTTATATTTCCACCAATACCATACTTGAGATTTTTATTTCACCTCAATTTCATTATTTCCAGCCACATGAGTCCATTGACAGGTTTCAAGATCATCGTTCAATAAGAAATATCGCAACCACATTCAGTTTAAACGAAAACATTCAGTAAACTTTTGCCAATACATTGACAATATAGATGGCAGACAAAGAACCAAGTTATTTTATGACAGATCCACAAATTTCTGCCTTGTGTAGTATATCAAAAGAATTTTTTCCAAAATATGTAACAAAATATTCAACTCGCAATCAACATTTATTATAAAATTCCTATCTCCGACTGAGGTGGTGGGGGTAGTATTCATTTACTGCCTCAAGTTAGAAACTTCAACTTGCACAATGAGACTTAACAATAATTTTCCCAAACAACGATGTGTATTATTCGTGATTTCCCAAGAAACTTTGAAAATGTGATATCATTACATAAGTATTTACAGTGAAAAAATATTGGAGTATGTTAAAATACACTGCATCATTCTCAATCGATTCAATATCAATAAATTAAATTCCTACTCAAAAAATATTACAGAAATAAAAGTTTTTACATCGCAAGTTAATCGGGCTTGAGGGCCGTGACCTGGGATTTCAAGCGAAACTCCAGGTCACGGCCCTCAAACCCAAAAAACTTGTGATTGATTTTTATGGTATCACATGTTTCAGAATCTTCGTAGTTTGTAGTTTACACCCATATCGATGTTTTTATAAAACTTTTAAAATTATCGTTCAAACTTTATCCCTGTTAAATGTTAAATGTTCGACTTTCATTATTAATATCATTATATAATGATATGACTTGTGCGCAAGTACAAACCAACAATAACGTATAAAAAGTGCCTAGACTTGAAGCTAGACAATATTCATGACGTATTGCCAAAAATTGACGCATTGTTTATGTGTTTTATCTGTTCTCAATGTATTTTCCATTTCTATTGTGACTATTTTTGTTTTGTACTTCTTTTAGAATCTTGGAAGTTCTCTCTGATATGCTGATTGTTTTCTCACAAGGCAGATGAAAGACCAATCTCTAATTCCAAAATTTTCAGAAATCGATTTTCATTCATCTCAATCAAAAGATATTTAATATATAAGTATTACTGATCAGAAATCATCAGGAATTCAATTTTCTTTTTGATTCCTGAAATTCTGAAAGCTGATTAAATTAGTGTTTTTTGTTCAACAATATCAATTCAAACATTTCAAACCTCTATGAAATAATTTTGAAATGATTCCAACTTGTTTCAATCTCCCGCTCCAAGATTGTATTTGAATGAATTCCGACAGAAGAAAAATCTGAAATTGATTTTATTGATTTCAGGTCACTCATCATTTGAAATTTGAATTGGTCTTTCAACATGTGCTATTACCTTTTTTATAATTTTTGTGACTTCATTCCATTTGTTTGTAATTGTTTTTTACTTGGTTTCTGAATAAATTATTTTGCTTTTTTTTTTTATTTTAATAGTATATTCATGCTGAAAACCTCACTGACATTAGCTTTTCTATATTTGAATCATTCCAGCGGTAAGTACTCTTATGCACGTTTCTTTCTTTTGAAAATTTTCAACTGTGGAAAATCAATGAAAGGTTGATACATATTCAGTTTTATAAACATGATCTATATGAAGGAAATATTTGTTTTTGTTTCAGATCAGCATCACCTTTTAATTTGAGTCTTCGGTTATGTATTGTGAATGTTTATTCGTTAAAAGGATTGAACGTGAATTGTTTATAATATTCTACTCATATGATATCTTAAACCAGTACAAATCAGATTAGGTTAATCTCTAGGTCAATTCTGATAAGCCGCAAACGATTTTTGTTTTTTTTTGAGAAGGCATTATTTCATTATCTGTTTTTCAAACTTCTTTAATAGTTCTCTTGATCTTCAAAGTTTTTTCTTTCGATAAACTCTGGTCAATAAGCTGATTTTCACTTAATTTCATCAGGAAAAAAAACAGAATTTTTTTCTTCTTTTTCTAACGTTGATTTCATTTTCTATTTTTGTTTTTTGCTGAGTTCCGGAAGAGCTCATTTCGCCAATAATTCTATAGAACGGAAACATCATTGATATACCTCAACTTGACTTTTCGACTATTTGGATAATAACTTTTTGTGGAAGAATCCCAGAAATATTTCCTATAAATATAACTCAGAATCAAAAAGGGGACGTCCCAAATTGTTATTGCTCATACCTTTTCTGCACCTTCTTCCAGGATATACTCGAACCATTATTTTTCAATTTGGACTTTCAATTTTTCGAACATTTCTGGAGGAAACCATTTTTTATAAAAATACCCAGAAAGCTACGAAGAGAAGTATTTTCCACCACAAAGAAATGACTCTCAATACATACCCACATCTACACATCAAACAGACAGAAAACTGAACTAGAAATATTACTGTTCACATAGATTGAGAGAAAATAGGATAGAAGCTATTGTATTTTCTTCCATTTTTTTATACGGACGTCGTAGCTTCAATCGCACATTTTCTTGACACTTATACAAAGATGGCAATTAATTCAGTAACAAAATAGAAATTTTGTCTCCCATTCGTTTCATTTCTAGGCCAGTAGACTAATACATGGGTTCTATTCAACAGCCGTGCCAAATCGCCAATTTTTTTGTAGGTAGTTTGGTCCTCAAGGAATATAGTGTGAAATTTGTGGAATCGAGAAATGACGATCTCTGTCAAAAAAAATTATTGAAAAAACAAAAGACATATTTTGATGTTATTATCTTTGGAATAGGATTTATCGAAAAATGTTTCGTACAAAAAATGTGCGCCGTGATGAAATCTACAAAATAAGTCCTATGCAAAAATCACGTAGAATTATTAGTTTGGCGGTAAATCACTGTTAAACAAAAATTTTTCAAAAAAATTATTTTTGTATTTACGACGTTTATTTATGAACTACTGTCCTCAAACTCATCCACCATCTGAAAGAAACTCTCCTGAAGAGATACCGGTAAGGTTTATCCAGCCATGTTATATAGTTTAGCAACAATGACCGATTTTCGTAAATCTGGCGTGTCGCTATAGCATTTGTTCTACAAGGCCGAGAAGGTGCAAAAAAATCATGGTGATTCTTTTCAGCATGTACCTTCAGGATTTGAGTGAAAACAATTTTTTTAATTTTTTTTCAACATGTTTTTCGAATATGTAAGATTTTAGCTTATAAACAAATAGAAGTTACGCCTTATATATTCAAGTTATTTGAAATGTTCCTCAAGATTCTCGTAGGTCTTAGCGAGACGCGTAATTCAAAAAAGAAAAAGTTCTAATATCTTTATTCTAGGCCGAGATACAATAACTTTTACGTTTGTTTCATTTGTTATTGTTTAAATAAACATTTTCGCGAAATTCAAGTTTTCGGGCATTCGTAATAGTGTTAGGCATAATATTTAATATTATAGAAACCGTTTCGAGCATTGATCTCATGGCAGATCATGAATGCATTCGGTTACTCGCACGCGAAATATACTGACGGCGGCCTCGGTCCAGCCGGGTGACGCGTGCTGGCCTGCTAGCCTCGCTCCAAGGCTCCTCTCGCGCAGCTTACTTAACAATTTCCATATCTCCCCTATAAATTCAAAAATGTTCGTGAAAATCAATTTTTTTCAATACGTACCCCAAAAAATTGTTTTTAAATTCAATGTTGATGTTAGGTGGCCTATAAATAATCTTATATTTGAAAGGTGAAGAGAAAAAAAGTAAATTTGAATTAGTCCGTAATTTTTTTACTACAATTATCATCTACATACATTCTTACAAGTACCTTATGAAATACTTTTTTTTTCTCTCCGGTTCATAGCTAGCGTTATCATCGTTATTTCCTACAAAATTTTCATCGTCACTTAATGCAAACGTTACATCCTCCGTATCATCTATATCGTCTGAAATTCCTGAAAATTGTTCGTCGATTTCGTCATCGCTTAGAACTATTTCAGGTTCGATGACATTCGAACAATTTTGTCCGCAACATTTTTTGCACAATATCCACAATGCACATTTCAGCCTTACTTTTCGACACGCACAATTAGTTTGACATTTACTTGTATCGCAACCGCAAGAAATGATTTCCAATAAATTGGCCGGAATTGGGTCTTTTTTACAAGTGATCGGCACCAACATACTGTTGCTTCTTTTCCACCCCCATTGCATTGGATCCTTTGAACAACCGCCTTGCCATTCGCACACTCGTAAATAAGTGCGAAGCGAATGTTCATCGCATGCCTCAGCGGTTGGGGGAAGACAGCTTGAATTGAACGTACTTTTAAGGGTTGACTTCGTAAAACATAAGTACCGAAATTCATGAAGAGAGAAGTTATCATTTTTTCGTGCGCCATATAGCGTCATAACGATGTTCTGTCCGGCTGCCTGTATCGAACTTTTCAACGAATTTGGATCATTGATACTAGCTTCTTTCTTGAGATAATTACGGTCACTCCTCAAAAGTTTAATCAATTTGGCTTTTCCCTGCTTGTACAGCGAAGACGTTGTGTCATAGCCTGCAAAAGCGTGGATGAAGCTGATAAGGTGTCGTATATCAGGATATTCGAAATTATCTGTGGAATATAATTTCTCCTCGATACTCTGGCGGCTAGGTTTGAACAAATAAATATTGATTTTCGAGATTATATATATATATATATATATATATATATATATATATATATATATATATATATATATATATATATAAAAGCAAGGAAAAGCCAAATTGATTAAACTTTTGAGGAGTGACCGTAATTATCTCAAGAGAGAAGCTGGTATTTTCAATGATCCAAATGCATTGAAAAGTTCGATACAGGCAGCCGGACAGAACATCGTTATGACGCTATATGGCGCACGAAAAAATGATAACTTCTCTTTTCATGAATTTTGGTACTAATGTTTTACGAAGTCAACCCTCAAAAGTACGTTCAATTAAAGCTGTCTTCCCCCAACCGCTGAGGCATGCGATGAACATTCGCTTTGTACTTATTTGCGAGTGTGCGAATGGCAAGGCGGTTGTTCAAAGGATTCAATGCAATGGGGGTGAAAAAGAAGCATCAGTATGTTGGTGCCGATCACTTGTAAAAAATACCCAATTCCGGCCAATTTATTGAAGATCATTTTTTGCGGTTACGATACAAGTAAATGTCAAACTAATTGTGCGTGTCGAAAAGTAGGGCTGAAATGCACAATATTGTGCAAAAAATGTTGCGGACAAAATTGTTCGAATGTCATCGAACCTGAAATAGTTCTAAGCGATGACGAAATCAACAAACAATTTTCAGGAATTTCAGACGATATAGATGATACGGAGGATGTAACGTTTGCATTAGGTGACGATGAAAATATTGTAGGAAATAACGATGATAACGCTAGCAATGAACCGGAGAGAAAAAAACAAGTATTTCATAAGGTACTTGTAAGAATGTATGTAGATGATAATTGTAATAAAAAATTACGGACTAATTAACATTGAACATTGAATTTGAAAACAATTTTTTGGGGTACGTATTGAAAAAATTTGATTTTCACGAACATTTTTGAATTCACGAGAAAAAACTACATTGAATCAAAAAAAAATCATTTGTTTACGACAATTTATAAGGGAGATATGGAAATTGTTAAGTAAGCCGCGCGAGAGGAACCTTGTATCTCGGCCTAGAATAAAGATATTGGAACTTTTTCTTTTTTGAATTACGCGTCTCGCTAAGACCTACGAGAATCTTGAGGAACATTTCAAATAACTTGAATATATAAGGCGTAACTTCTAATTGTTTATAAGCTAAACATATTCGAAAAACGTGTTGAAAAAAAATTAAAAATATTTTTTTCACTCAAATCCTGAATGTACATGCTGAAAAGAATCACCATGATTTTTTTGCACCTTCTCGGCCTTGTGGAACAAATGCTATAGCGACACGCCAGATTTACGAAAATCGGTCATTGTTGCTAAACTATATAACATGGCTGGATAAACCTTACCGGTATCTCTTCAGGAGAGTTTCTTTCAGATGGTGGATGAATTTGAGGACAGTAGTTCATAAATAAACCTCGTAAATACAATAATAATTTTTTTGAAAAATTTTTGTTTAACAGTGATTTACCGCCAAACTAATGATTCTACGTGATTTTTGCATGGGACTTATTTTGTAGATTTCATCACGGCGCACATTTTTTGTACGAAACATTTTTCGATTAATCCTATTCCAAAGATAATAACATCAAAATATGTCTTTTGTTTTTTTCAATAATTTTTTTTTGACAGAAATCGTCATTTCTCGATTTCACAAATTTCACACTATATTCCTTGAGGTCCAAACTACCTACAAAAAAATTGGAAATTGGCGATTTGGCACGGCTGTTGAATAGAAGTCGTCCAAATTCATGTACATTCCGTCTGGACTATTCAGTCACAGTAACAAAAAGAAATGTGTTCCTACTTTGCACGCTAGAGAAGAAAACTGTGAACGAAAATATAGACATCATATTGTGGATGACTATAAAGTTTCCTTGTCTGAAGGGTAAAGAATAATAAAAACAAGGCCCAAACGAACTGACCTACGCCTAGAATTCGTCTTATATGGATCACTCATTTTTTTTATTTTTTCTCGATATTTCCCGCACTATTAGGAAGTACTCCAGTCCGCGTTTTCATTCCAAAATATCACTGGAAACTAATATTTTATATACATCGATTATTTGCCGTCACGTTTCAAAATTTTCACAACTCTTCTCGTACTATTGAGAAAAAAACAACTTTATTTTGAACTATCATTGGATACCAATGGTTTGAATACATCGATTATATGCCGTCACTTTTCAATTTTTTTCTCAATTTTTCTCGTACTATTGAAAAATCAACTCAACTTTTTTAACCTATCATTGGATACCAATGGTTTGAATACATCGATTATATGCCGTCACTTTTCAAGGTTTTCTGAATTTTTCTCGTACTATTGAGAAATAAACTCAGCTTTTTTTTTCTATCATTGGATACCAATGGTTTGAATACATCGATTATATGCCGTCACTTTTCAATTTCTGTCTCAATTCTCGTACTATAGAGAAATCAACTCAATTTTTTTTAAACTATCAGATACCAATGGTTTGAATACATCGATTATAGGCCGTCAATTGTATGGAATTTTTTATTTTTCTTATAGTTTTCCTGAGTATTATTTATCTGACACCTATCAATACAAATTCAACTCATCTTCTCCGAAATCGTCTCAAAACCATCATTGGATATCAATGGTGTGAATGCAGCGATTCTATGTCATTAGTTGTTCTAAATCCCTAATTCCTACATAACACAACTTTTGCATATTTCATCGCTATCAACGATGCCCACTGAACATTACATGCATTTTCTGTTGACGAAATTTAATTCATTTTCTGATTTTATGACGTTGGAGTAGTTTTCTCTGCTGAAATTTCGTGGTTGTGACGGACGGGAGACTAGACGGTTACGTCATCCTATGATTTTTCATACTTGTCGTTTTTGAATCGATTGAATTTTACAGCTTTTCGTCGATATTTCGTAAACTATTGATTTTAGAGGAAAAATGACTCGAAGTTTTTTATAGCATTCGACGAGATCTACAATTTCACTCCCATGACAAATTTTGATAAAGTGAGCGGTTTCAAAGATATATAGTTTGTTTTCTTAAAATTTGATTAGTGGTTTCGGAGATATATATGATTTTTTATATTTTTATACTTTGAAAAAATTCGAGTGGATTGAATTTTACAGTTTTCGTCGATATTTCCTAAACTATTGATTTTAAGAAAAATATATTTGGGGTTTTTATAGTATTCGACGAGATCTACAATTTCACTCCCATGACAAATTTTGATAAAGTGAGTGGTTTCGGAGATGTAGTTGATTTTCTAAAAAAAATCATATTTCCCGTACTGTTGATTTTAGAAAAAAAATTTTTGGGGTTTCCATAGTATATACCAAGATGATCATTTTTTTACTCTTGGTGATTTTTGATTTTCTCATCCGTTTCCGAAATATTTACAAAAAAAACTCCAGAAAAAAATTAATTTCAGAAATTTCCCGATTTTTCCATTTTCCGATCGGTTTAGAAAAAAATGTTTCAAATGAAAAGTGTAGAGTATCACGAGGCGTATGCGACTGTTTTTTCGTTTTTCGATTACGAGCAACGGTATGGTCTACAGAGCGTTCCGAAAAAACAGACATGTTACACAAAAAACACCCGTAAAATCTAAAATAATTTTTTTTGATTTTTTTTCTTCAGATGAAAGTTGTAGCAGATGGTTTGAGGATTTCTTCAAGGGTAGGCAAAAATTTCTGCGATCGAAACTGTAATAGCCACGGCATTTCTAGCGAAACCCGAAAAAATGACATTCGAATAGCAAAAAAACACCTTTCTCATTTTTCGATTTTCTTCAAAATCAATAGGGTTCTGAACATCTATGAGATCTAAAAATGACCCGAGTTTCGAAACGATTACTCTTTGCTTTCGAGAGTTATCGTGTTTCAAAAAAAAAGTGTGACAGACACACACGGACAGACAAAAAAATCAAGTTGGGCTAAATCGGCCTATTTTTCGACGCTGATCATTTTTTCCAAATGAAATTTTTCGATATCTCTTCAAATAAAAAAGTTTTGCCCGCTGCCCTGTCCGGTGCTCTGCGAAACCCGGCCGTAGAAATACACCGATTAATACTAATCGATGTATAATAAAATATTGTCAGAAAGCTCATTAAGCTTCAAAATAAAGTTGAAAGAGAAAATCAAAAATCAATCTCAAAAATAGTCTATAAAATATGAATGATGTCGAACACTGATAAAAAAATTCTACTAAGGCAATGCAATTGTGGTCTCGGTAGTGTAGTGGTTAGCATATCTGCCTATCAAGCGGAAGGCCGGGGTTTGAATCCTCGCCGGACCACCGTGCTGGGTAATCGCACGTTAAAAGGTAAGGCCTCGTTGATCCATTGCTCGCACAAGTTTAGACTTTTGAGGGTTGACGTTCGTCAGCTGGTTAACGGAACGAATAATTTTAGAACAATTAGAACAATGTATAAGTTATCAAGAAAATAATGATATTTCCGTTTGGTTGACTTTTTATCCTATATCTATTGTTTGAATGATATTTACTTTCTCGTAATATAGCAGTTCCGTATCCGGAAAAATATACTATATACCTATATACACATTAAGTCAAAGCTTTTTGGATTTCAACGGAAGGACATCCCTAAAAATTAATTTCAATATCCTTTATCTCTATAAACAAGGCTATTACACAACCATTGAAGAAAAAAACGAATTTTACCTTTCACTGATTTTTCCACGGTGACTGTGCATTTGTGTGTGAATATGTCTTCGATGATTTCAGCAAACTCTCTAAATGTTCCCCAACCTGAATGATTATATGTTTCTATTTTTCAATTTCAGAGCTGAAGAATACGATAGAGACACAAGTAAATGAACTCAAGTCTCAAATAGAAAGTAAATGTGTAATGCAATGAATTTGGGGACACCACAAGGCACTCACTGCGGGCCACCGACATACTTCACCGATCACCGACATTTAGAAAACACCAATTTTTCATTTCATTACGGAGAACATGCTTCAGATCATTCAGCGGCCGATGAGTACGATTCAAGGGTGTCCGACGTTGCGTTTTTGGCTCGAATCTGAAGATGAACAAAGTCTCGAAACGTCGACCTGATATTGTGCAATAATCCAATGAATTTCATAAAGCCGCAGAATCATCTCAACTCATAAGGCTTTGTATAGATGATCGCAATTGCTGTAACAAACAATATTTCCTCATCAAATCAACCGGGAGAGAATTTCACAACTAGTTTCGTTTTTATATGTTAACTAATCGAATGATGCATTAAATACAGAAAAGCCTGATTGTTAAGAAACGTGTAAACTTAATTCAGATTTAGGTGTTAGCGTAGTTGTAAATTCTAGCCCCTCATCACACTTGAGTTCGGCCACGCAGGTAATTGCCCCAAAAACATAAAAAGAGACTGCGATAAACAATTAACAAAAAACAAATATATTGTGATGACATGTACGGGGTGTTTAGACTCTGACAGGAGTGATCATTTCGAAACATTTTTCCAAATGTTTTCTTCGTGATGTGAAATGAAAGGTATCAGATTCATTTTTGTAATTATCCTAATATTCGTAATGAATTTTCGAGAAAAAGATACAGGGTGTCCCATAACGTCGAAAACAGTCAACATATTCGTTGTAAAAGAAAATGTCGAGGCAAAAAACATGGAAGCATGTCAAAAGGCCTTCCCTGACTCCGGAAATCATTTTGAATCCAGTATTCTTCAACTTTTTTCCAAATTGCACCATAACTGTTTCAAAAATTCCAAATGGGACTCAATCAATTACAGCTTTTTTGTCTCTCCTGGTATCGAAGCGAATTTGGTTTAAAATTTGTTTTCGAAAATTTCCAGTTCCACCAGAAGTAACACCAACTCTGGAGTTTCATAGAGATTATATCCAAGTTTATTATACACGAAAGTGTTTGCCAAAAGCAAAATTTTCGAAATTTCGAGAGTGCATGCATTTCTGTGGATTGAGCTCAGTGCAGGAAATTTCCAGTTAAGAAAGCCTCAATTATTTTGAAAACGAATCATATTGTTAACTCCGAGTTGTGAAAAAAATAATCTTGATAATTTCCAGGATGAATCTGTAATTTGTTTCCTATATTATTCGTCTTTTTCAACAACAGAAGTATTCTATTCGAACGAAATTGTGGGACACCCTGGATAAATGTACAACTCCAGTGAACTAAGGTAGCTCAGTTCTACCGTATTCCAATCAATTACAATTTATTCCATCCCTTATCTTCCAGAAATCGTACCTACCTTGAGCACTCTTTTCATCATTTCCAAAAAAAACCCCTGGTATTCAGAGTACCAACACCCTGTATCCGACATACCGCCATCATAATACGTTTGTCGTAGCGTTAAGCAAATTGTTAACAGGTTTTGTAGATAGATAAATAGTTTAACCTATTTTTTTGTAACGTCAAAAATTTATTAACATGAAATGTGTGCATAGAGTTGAGTTGGAATTTTTAAGGACGCATGGAATTTTTTAAAATGACGAATGTCTGCGCTTTTTTTACACTTTCACACTTTTTTCCATCTTTCCCGAGCACACTGGTGATGGGTCATCCAAATTCCTTGTAGACTAGGGTAGCCTTCGATGTGGCGTTTCTTTATCGACAGAAAACCCATTTTGAAACAAAACTTATGGAACTTCTAAACGATACAAAAATATAATATTTTTAGTGGCTGCACTTTAGGATTTGGGCCCACGCCCCCCCGGGGGGGTTATACATGGTTGGAAAGCCCTTGAGGAGAGGAACACATTGGTGATGGTCAGTGGGCGCGCAATTGAGAAATTATGAGCAAAAATCACTTATAGGGTTTTTCCATTGATTTCCAATAGGAAAAAGGGTTAAGTGAATACTGAACCTAACCTAACCTAACCTAACCTAATGTAAATGGCAAAAAATATTTTTATTTACATTTATTTATATATTTACATATATTTCGGTGTGAATCGGAAAATCCTATAAGTGATTTTGCCCTCCTACACTTGAAGGAGGGGTTTGCGCGCCCCCTGACCCCCATAAATATGTTCCCCTACTCATAACCATTTCCATCGATGTATAACCCCCCCGGGGGGGCGTGGGCCCAAATCCTAAAGTGGTGCCTTTTTAGTTATATTTCTCAATTTCACTCGACAAGTAAACTATTCAAAACGGAATTATCAGTTTTTTCTTTGCATAATTGTATTGTGATAATATTGAATCAGTAAGGGGTATAGATATAAAAATCGATGGATTTGTAACACCCCAGGATTTAGTTACTGAAGAGAACAAGTTGAGTGATTGTTTTTGAATGATAAGAGATTGGAGTGGTGTCGTCGAAGTACACAAAAAAACAGTTTATAATAACATAGAAGGGATTCGAAATCACCCCCCTCTTAGGTGTCCAAACAAGATATTTGAAACAAACTGAAAAATAACGAGTGATCACTGGTGTCGCAAAGAGTTGAAAATCATGTAACGAAATGACTGTGTTTCATGGTCTTGACATCTCTTTAAATGATCTGTTAGACTTCGAGCGGACTCTGCTAAAAACGTGACCAATCGGGTAGCACAATGAAATGTAGAAAAGTTAATACTAACAACGACATTAACGAAAATTATTCTCTGTCTGGAAAAAACAAGTTTTATACAGGGCTTCCCATGTTGAATACATCATATGGAAGGTTGTATTGATGAGAACATTTTTTAATTATCGTTGTACTAACCATTCAAAAACATTTCATTCTCTCACTTTTTGGGTCTATATTTCTTGCAGACCGCTCTTAGACCATATGGCATACGACAAAACAAGAAAAATTCTGTCGATAAAAAAAGGCATAGTTGTTATTTATTAGCGCTTCATTATTACTATTATGTCACTTGGGGGGCCTACATGAATGGAACACAAGTTCTGTATTCTGATGAAACTGATAAAACTAACTAATATATACGGAAGCCTCTGACACTTGATAATGTGTAAGCCAATGGCAACAGAGTAAAGAATTGTTTGGAATGGAGTTTGACAATGGTAAAGAACGATATGGTCTTCAGATGCCAGTAATGATTTTTCCCGGAGATCAAATCAATATTTGTTGATACTTTTCTATAAATACCAAATCGGAGGCAGTTTCAAGTCAGAAACTCGTGAGAGCATAATAAAAATAAACTATGAAAAGGACTCACCATGTTACAATCATTGAATTCATTCCGTGTAGGTCCCTTTATTATTTTCACTCTTCTTCAATGTCACTGTAGATGATTTTGTTAATTACAAGATCATTGCCCCAGAAACAGTTCACCTCGCATCTATGTTGTGATAATATAGAGTTCGGACTGTTTCTATGGCAATAGCGCTTTTGTTTCGGTGTCGCATGTCATTGGATATTTATTGTTCGGTGTTCATTGTTGTTGCCTCTGTCTCTTTGTGGGTACCTCTATTTCCCTGTTCTGTGAGTAGTTGGGTTGCGGTTGGGCAGAAGAAACTGGTGCTTTATACGATGAAGAACATGATAATTAATCTTCAAATTCGCAGATGAAAAATTTATTATTTCTTCTGTTATCACCAACAAATTATTCAACTGGGTTTTCCAAGAAGTAATGGGGAATAACTGAGTTGGAAAAGAGAAAAGTGGTTTTGACATTGTGATTTGTCAGTAGAAATGTTATGATCAGATTCAAATCATGCACGAAAGTTTATTCGAAAAAAGGTTGACGAATGCAATTTCTGTATAATTTTCTGTTATTCATATTGATGTTGGAGTATATGGAAAACAGGAATGAAACTAAATATGGTAATACTGCGGTCGCTATGAGCACCTTATTTTTTTGATTTTTTTTTTTTTGTTGAACTTACGTAATTCGGTCTCCTCTACAAGAAACCTGAATGAAATTATCGGCGGTGTCTTATATTTTCGGAGATACAGGGCCTTTTTGGTGTAAAACTTCACAATTTTCCACATCAAATTTCTGTTGTTTGAACACACAACATTCCTCCTTCTTCTGATCAAACGTTAGTCACTCTCTTATTCACTAGTTTTCAACATTTTCAAGCAAAAAAAAAACATTATTTTTTCAAAACACCCAACTTTCTCCAAAAGTCAACATTAATGCATTCAGTTCTCAACAATAGCAATGAGAGCGGAAACACTGCAAATACATCACTTTCGACTTTCATTGGCACTAGGACATATCAACAAATTAGTTATGCTTTATGTTTTTTCTGCTTGAAAATGTTAAAAACGAGTAAATAAGAGAGTGTGTGGTGTTTGATCGGAAGAAGGAGGAATTTTGTCTGTTCAAAGAAAAGAAATTTGATGTGGAAAATTGTGAAGTTTTACACCAAAAAGGCCGTGTATCTGCGAAAATATAAGAGACCGCCGATAATTCCATTTAGTTTTTTTGTAGAGGAGACCGAATTACGTAAGTTCCACAAAAAAAAATTCAAAAAAAAGGTGCTCATAGCGACCGAAGTATTATGTCTGTTGAGAAAATGTCCGAGCAATCGAAGATACCATTCATTTTTGATGACTTTCTTTCTTCAAAGGCAGAAATGTATAAGGTAATGTGAATTGTATTAATGGGTTTATCAAAATTTTTGTTTTTTTCTTCGAAATGTAAATTATAATCAGGATATTCATGTCGCACTTTCCAAAAGTTATTACGTTTCTTGCTTAAGAACTGAAATGTAAAAGAAGTTGACATACAATTTATTTGGTATGATGTAGACAATTTTGAAATTGGAAGTGAATTTTTGAGTTCTGCCATATAGTTGTCAGTCACAAAATAACTTGAAATTATTCTTCAATTCCTCATTTTAGAATTTATACAAATACTATATCAACGTCAAACTATTTTTCAATTTCCCAGTTCAGAATTCATACAGAAGTCAAAAGACTGAAATATAAGATTGATTATTCCTCAGAATTTCATCATCATTTCCCAAAACTTCTGCCCATCCCTCAACCGTAAATTCATCAACCGACCAAAGTTTGTAAAACATCTTGTAAACGTATAAAAATATGAATTGCAATTGCTTTCCTAGGTGTATCATATTTTCACGTTTCAGTACGGAATTTATTTAAAGCGCCTAGGACTGGAATTTGAAAGCAATTAAGCATATTTCCGATTTTGTTCGCCTTTTGTTTCGTACAGAATGCACCGCTTCAACACTCCCATGCACATTTTCCGAATTGTTTGCCAGGTTCGCATTTCCTGTCTTTGGCAGCGGAGAGCTTGTACAACTTCTAACATTGTTGAATGTTGATTTAATAACCGGCGATCTGAATGTTCAGCAGTCTGGATTGTATTTGGAATAGAAATGCCAGTAATTGCAGCTGCTTGGAACTCGATATATACAACAAAATCATTTGGACACGCCCATAAGACGATTTTAAGGAGTTTAATGATTTTTCAATCACCATCAATCACGTTTAGAATGGAGCTGCTGTATTAAAAAAAAATTAAAGTAATACGCCGTCAGTATTTAGCGGCTGATTGTACAAAAGCGTAGAGCGGACATGCATTAGTTTTTTCTTAATTTCGACTTCATTAGTGCTAATTTCGAGTTACATGCATGTCCGCTGTGGGCTTTCGTTCAATTGACTATATAACGAAAAATGATTTGTTTATGTGACGGAAAAAACTTTGACATTCTATCCCTGTCGACAGTTAAAGAAATATCACATGAGATTACTGTTTTCAAAACAAAGTTGACCCTCTGAAAAAGGGTTATTGGCGTGAAATCTTATTATCTTCGTGTCATCTGAAAAAAAGCATTTTACATATTTTACGTAGCCGTCATGTGATCACATTCAAAAATATAAAATGTTTTCGAATACCTACGTCAAATGTTGAAACCATAAGAAAATATCTCAGAACAAGAAATGATTATCTTCAAGAAGCACTAGAATATCGAAAAAATATGGTAGCAGAATTCAACAATCCGACGATTCCAAACTGGAAGTGATGATTTCCTGAATTCAGAGAGAGTCAAAATAAATATTGAAATCACAACTGAAGCTATTCAATCCGCCAAAAGCGCTTACGCCAAAGATTGTAATTGCGAAAACTTAAATCCCTGTTTCGATTCTCCGCTATTGCCTTTTATATTTCCTATTGTCTATGTGTCAATTACTTCAATATCATTATCTTCTCTCAGTAGACTGTAGTGTATCTATGTCTATTCTTACTCTAGACTCGTAGAATCTAGTGTGTATCGATGTATAAATATTATAGGTGTCGTTGCTCAATTGTTTTTTATAAACAGTGTCTTTTTGGCAAAACGCAATGTTCAATGTGGAATTTGGGTGAAATCAACGTGAAATTTTACAAGTTACACCTACTTTTCTAGTGATATATTACTCATACCAATGCAAAACAATGCAAACATCTTAGTAGATAATTCTTGAATGTCGTTACCCGGTTACCAAGGTTTCCTGAGAAGTTTTGTGCTTGTTTCCGACAAATTGACTCCATCGACAGGTCAGTAAAGGATTTAGTGGCTTTGTTACTCTATCGACGTGCCACCATAGTAAGAGTTTTGATCATTCAAACTCAATGCAGCAAAATGGAATGATTCAGAATAGGGATCTAATAATTATTACATTTGTACAATTTGTAGACTTGCACTATTTTCGCCACAGTATTTCGGAAGTATATCCCGCATTTGTTTTCGATATGAACTAAAATCATTAGATTGTTTTCTCTGCGAAGATTGACCGATGGGATCATATTGCGGGAAATAGGTTCAAAAAATTGTTCCTACTTTGTCTGTTGTTGTTTAATAATATTCCCATTAAGAGTAACAAAATATAAGCAATTGTAGATTACGACTTAGTGAGGTGTGATATAAATGTTTTTTCAGTAATTCGATCAGTGTTTCTATACCATAATGAAGTCGTATATTGTTGATACAAATTTCACCCAAACAAATGAGAAAAAAATAATGAACGATCATTGTTTTGCTGCTACACATTTTGCCTTGCGTATTTTATTACGTTAATTATTCGTTAATATTATCACTTTGGTTTGAGGTTTTGGACTGTTTGCTTCAATCAATATATATAATTAGTGTCATCTCTACGGCACGAAAAAAAATTTAAATTCGATATATCCTCCTTTTTTTTTCAGCAAAACATTTTTCCTTTGTATTGGTTCGAGAAAGAGAAAGTTGAAAAGTACCTCAAAACAACTCTTTGGAAACTTTCAATTAATCTACGTTCACTTTCGCAGCTTGAAATCTGAAATCGATTAAAGAATAGGGAGGAATTTGTTTCAAAAATCAGCTCATTAAGATCGAAATAGCCGAATATCGTACCACTTTTGTAACGATTGCGTCAAAAATAATCTAAATTAGAGACAACGACACATATACATAATTAGTAAACAATCCTGCTCTTAAAAATACCCACAATAAAGTCTTTACAGCTTTCTATTGAGAATATCTTGTATTATTTCTATAATTCTATGGGTATTTTTCTTGATGAGTTGTGAGAAATGAAGTCCAAGTGAATCATTATTATTCCATGATGAATCGAACTGATCGCCAAAGAAATTTTTGCAATCATTTTTAATGTTCACAGAGAACGAAACTTTAATTTCATTTTATACGTGAAGAGAGAAAGGAAGAGAGAGATAAAGAGGGCTAGAGGTCCTCGGATTTGTTCGATCGTTGTCCTCATGGCATACAATTTTTCTATAACCTCGAGTGTATCTTTAGAAAAAATATTGAGTAATTGAAAAAACAATCTTAACTATTTTGTTTTTCCTGTCCCAATATTTCATTTCAAATACTATGATATTCCAATATTCAACAATATAACACTTCGAATGTTTTTCGCTATGATGAGAAACACTAAATATCCTATTTCATTTTGTCTCGATCCACAAAATCTTGTATCTCCATCAATTTTAGGTTCACTCTCCTTAACATAGAACCTTTTTGTTGAAAACAAGAATGATTCACATGGACTTCATAAAAGCTTCCGCTTGAGTGACGTATATTTACATAAAGCTAGTGATACTCATATTTGCAAAAAACCTGAAAATCTTCGAGATGATCAATGTTGTATTGTTATAAGAAGAAAAATGATATTCGCATTATAAAACTAAAACATTGTATTGTAGATATTGTTGTTGATTCGGAAAATTATTTAGTTTTAAAATGTGTTTTTATATATTGTCGTTGATGAAATTACGGTTCTTTTAAAGAAAATTTCCTGCACTCATTCACAGTGTAGCAAGAAGTCATATCAGAGTGCCATAGAAGAAATATTCATTTTGCATGAATTTTTCCAGTTTCATTACTAAGTAATGAAAGATGGTTGCAATAAAAATGATGATTCACTGCCCTCTGAAAAAGTTTTTTGAAATGGCTGAAAGTTTTGGAATCTCAGGCTTCTTGACGTGTACTAAACAAAAATGAAAGCATGGAAAATTACTTATCTATGACCTCTGGTATAGCTTCTGTATAAATCTGTAATTTTATGAAAGACAATTTTTAAGAACGTCATAGGACTTTTTGTATTGATACACTTATTAACAGTAACTGTTTCATGATGCTGTGGAACAACACGTTGTAGATGCCTGAGTACCTATAGATAGTAAGGCTGTTCACGTTGTTATATAATAATATTAATAATAATGAGTCTTAGTCAACCGACTTGATTGTTGTTAGTTGTACACCACCTGCAACGTTATTGTGAAAAGAAAGGACTTAATAAAATATTACAGTTTTTTGATATTTTTTTCTTACTCACATTCAGGGAATGTACGGGATCCCGCAAGGAAATTGTGAAAAATCGATCCAGGCATTTTCGGGATCTGAAATAAATATATTTTTCCTCCAAGAGATATTTCTATGAGAATATTGATGAGATCTAATAGCATAAATTCATAATCGGCAACAATGCGTTCAGCTCAGCAACAAAAAACAGATCATGTCAGTCAGAAGATAGAATAACAGGTTTGTTGTTGATTATCTAGAATCTAGAGCTAGAGCGAGAAAAAAATGTTACAAACACTCTCTGTTGATATAGGTACGTGTATATCATTCAAGGACGTTCGATGCATCCACAGAAAGCAAGAAAAAGTTCATCTGAAACAGCTTCTCCCCTATTTTAGATGGACTTCGTCTTCCTTTTTCTGAATGAATCAAACGTCTTCGAATAATATACACGTACCTAGCAACAGATCGAAAGTGCTTGTAGTGAAAATCTGATTTTACTCCTTTCATAGAAAATGTAATTTATATTTTTTGATTCGGAGATAAAAAAGGCAAAAAAAAATTATTCATCAAACTTCATGCTCTACACAAAATTACACTCTTCTTTCTAATTACATGGATTTTTATTTCATTTTATCAATGTTTCGATTAAAACCAAATTTTTATATGGAGTTCAACCAGTTTTTCAGTGGAAAATGAAACACGGGATCAACCCCAGGATCCCGAGTTTGAAAAATTATGATCCCGAAATCCCGATTTGCTGATCCAGGGCCGGGATTACATTTCCTACCAACAATTTGGCTTTTTTGTAAGGTTGCTTATGAAGTGACACTTTCCAAAGCTGACGGAAATGTCAAAACGTCTTACATCTTTTGTAACCACTGAATAATTGAACTACTACACAATTACGCTATAAGGTAGAACACGATTAAATTTCCACAAAATTGTATTGCCTTCGCGACATGTTTCGATACACTGTATCTTTATCAAGCGAATGTATAAACACTAAATTATTCTTTGTTGAAAGCTCCTCAAATACATCAGGGCCTACTCTAATTATCCCTGATTCCCAGAATAATACAACTGATACTGATGATGCTTCGTAAACTTATGAACTGATGCTGATTCCTGAAATTATACAACTGATACTTTCTCTGTGAACAATTTTAACAAAGAATCAAATATTCAGGACCTGCTACGGAAAAAATAGCTTCATTTTTGCAAACAAAATTTAAGAGTAGCATATAGAACAGATAACACGTTGGGGAGGTTTATCAAGAATAACAAAGATAAAACAATAAAAGATGAAAAATTGGGAGTTTATAAATTGAATTGTGGATCTTGCTTCAAAGTATATATTGACCAGACAGGTAGACCATTCGAAAGCCGCATACGTGAACATCGTATGAATTATGAAAAGAAAACAACTCATTCATCATATGCCAATCACATTTTGGAGGAAGGCCATGACTTCGATAAAAATTTCGAAATTCTGCATGTTGAAAATAAGGGCATTAGACTTAATTATTCAGAATTTTTGGAAATCAATAAACTGAAAAATTCAAATTATTTGCTAAATGATCAATTGGATATCAATAGTCCCCTTTGTTGAACTTATTCAATTAATAAGTAGTAACTATGTTCAGATATCATAATCATTATCAGTTGTATTATTCTAGGAATCAGGGATAATTAGAGTAGGCCCTGACGTATTTAAGGAGCTTTTAACAAAGAATAATTTAGTGTTTATACATTCGCTTGATAAAGATACAGTGTATCGAAACATGTCGCGAAGGCAATACAATTTTGTGGAAATTTAATCGTGTTCTACCTTATAGCGTAATAACTATGGATTTCCATCAAGTAAAGGCCACCTCAATCCAAAATACTACACAATTGTCCCAAAAATATTCGACCTTAACCGAACTTTGGCACTTTCATCGACACAATAAAAAACTACATTGAGGAAATTCAAGTAACATGCGTCGGAATAATTAGCTGTCTTCATCTGATTCACTGAAGCAAAAGCAATAGAATATTTTAGTACGATCTCATTGGTATCCTTTGGGAAGGCGTGGCTTTTACCGAATATGTTATATGATTCTTTTCTGTATAGTAGTTTAATTATTCTGTGGTATTACTAAGATGTCTAAAAACTCTCTCAATATCTACGATATTGTTTGGAAGTTTATGGCGACACACAGTGGGGCAGAATCCCAAAAAGCTGGCCAAAAATCAGAAAGTGGCGTAAATGATTTTAAATTATTTCCTCGGGGGTTTCCGGAGTCGCTGATTACGAATCTGTTATCAGAATCACGATTTTCAAAATGGCGGACCCAAAATGGCAGACATAACTTAACTAATTAGTCAAATTATTCAGTAAAAAATACCCAATCGTATTTCTTAAGGGTTTTTGGGATCGCTGATTACGAATCTGTTATCAGAATCACGTATTTCAAAATGGCGGGCCCAAAATGGCAGACATAACTTAACTAATTAGTCAAATTATTCAGTAAAAAATACCCAATCGTATTTCTTAAGGGTTTTTGGGATCGCTGATTATGAATTTGTTATTGAAATGTTAATTTTTGAAATAGCAGACGCGATATATGGTCGATTCCGTAAAAATTTTAAATTTTTAATATTTTGAAATAGAAAATATTTCATGATTTTTTTTTTGGTTTGAATGAGCAAAAAATCTCTTGATCAATGTATTTATTTTTCAAAAGTTTTTTGAGTACAAAGTTTGCAACAAATTAAATAACTCTTATTTATTTCATCATCTTGAATGTCATCTTCGATGTTCGAATCATTCGATTCCGATTCTGATGTTGACACACTTGTATCTAAATCGGAATCGTTCCTTGTCTCTTGTCTGATGACTTCAGGTTGTTTAAACACTCGTTTAAACATCTCTCTAGCTTCTATATATAGAGATTTTGCCGGTCTCTGGGGCAATTTCCTGATGCTTGAGAGAAATGGATCTGATGTTACGAGAAGCCTATTGGCCTCTATTTGCTGCTTTCCATCTAGATCGAAAATTTGCAAATAACAGTCCTAATGACTTCTCATCCCCGTCTACTTGTATCACATCTTCGTTTTTCTTGAAAATTTCATCCTTCAAAACGTCCATAACGTTTTTTGTTCGTTTTTTAAACTGTCTTTCACCATAAAAAAATATCTTTCTTGACAATTCCATACTTAAAGATTTGGAAGACTCTGTAAAATACCAATATAAACATGTACAAAATTAAATGAGATTATTCTGAAATTATTTTATGCTTATGATTGTATATTCATAAAGAAAACGAATATTTTTAATATGAATGATGCATGTTAGATTGCTAACTGGCGTCCACAAATAATATGGTTAATTTTCTGAAGATACACGTCCGTTAATGTCACGCCACGTATTTCTCCCGAAAAATTAGTCTAACTATTCGTTGAGCACTCCTGAGCAGCCAGTTTTTTACTATATTATACTTTATACTATACACTATTAGTTCCTTGTCGAAACAAGGCCGAGACTCGCGAAGACATTTTTAAAACTCTATATTAGAAAATCGATTCTAGAAAAAAAAAGTTCAATTTTTTTTGTTTATTTGTTGCAGAATTTAAATATTTCTAACATACAATACGCAATAACTGTGCATAACTATATATTCTGCATACCTTCAGAAAGTGATTCCATTTTGCAGAATCCAAATTGCGATAGTTTCGTCCGTTTTACAGCAATTTGAAACCGGCAAGAATTTTTTGACGCGTACACTTGTTCAGTACGTACCAAACGACGGCTGAATGTCGACTGATGCCGAGGCGACTCTAGCTAGAGCAGTTATATACCTGCTAGGTCCGGTATTTCATGCTAAGACTACCTGTTAATCTGACCTTAACGTATAAAGACGAATACATACAATTAAAAAATTTGATTTTTGGCCAGCTTTTTGGGATTCTGTCCCACTGTGCGACACTTCTTACGTATCATGGTGTGTTTCTTCAATTCATTCCGTGTTAATTCTTCATTATTTAATGATGCTCATTGTTTCGATTCAAAACTTGTTGAATTCATATGATTCTGATAGCAATTGACAAGAGGCAACATTGACACTCAATCAATAACTCCCATTTTTTCAACGATGAATGAAAATTTTCACTGGCCACATGAATAGAAAATCTACAATAAAACGTTGATTGGCAATCCAATTATTCGCCTATTGTGGACGTCGCTTTCTATCCAATAGCCAATGATATTCATTTTTCTATTGCGGTACAGCTGCACTTTCTGCTAGACTGTTCGGTCACAATATCAAAATCATTGCAGAAATGTTATATAATGAAAAAGAAACGTTCATTTCAATTTTTATGTTCGAAGTAGGCATTGCAAATAGACAAACCTACACGAGGACTGCCACATAAGCTTTTTACTGTGGCAGCATTTTTTACAATAAAATATATAGACCAAGAGCCCGTGTCACTATTTTTGGTAGTGATAAGTTTACGCCCATCGACCACTGAAACTTGTATTATCGATGTCGACGATGCTACAGAGATTCTCACCATACATGATTTCCGGGGCGAAGTTAGGGTAGGGGGCTGACCGATCTGTATAAAAAAAGTGAGCAAAATTAGTCGTGAGTTTACGACTGAGAACATTGGGAAAGCAAAGATTTCAGGAAAATAATCCGACGCTCGCTTATTGTCAGTCGCCTACATCGCGGCGTTCAGCCGCTACAACCCTCGAAATATGTATAAAAAAAACAACAACAAAGAAAAACCAGTTTACAACTGACAATTGGGCAGATCTTACCATTAGCATTTTAATGACACAAATTTCGCAGGCCAGCCTTATTCAATGGGGCGGAAGGCCGCTCGGTCCACCTGTTTCGGAAGAATTTCTAAGTTATTTTTTATGATAAGCTTACGACTGATTCCTTCACAATAATGTTCAATTCCAACTGTCCAATTGAAAAATGCAATCAACAGTCATCAAACAAGGGGTGCAAATATTGCCGTTCGTAAAAACAAGTTCCTGGGATAGCGCTCTATAAAGCTTGGCTACATTTTTATCATAAAAATCATATGTTTGTGACTGACAATCAAACATTTAGGTACAACATGAGTACGTGAATATGAAAACAACTTTCTCAGCTGTTTATTGTATGGATAAAGCTCACTTGGTAGCTAAACTGACAAGTTTCTTGCATTTGCGAAGTGCAGATATAATATGACAATTATTGAAACATCGGCCCTAAATTTTTCAATACAGTAATTTGACGACTGACACTTCGAAACATACCTGGAGTGGACTCTGCTGGATCGATCAATTCACGTGTCAGTCATCTCATGTATCGGTGAAATGTTGTCAGTCAACAAATGCAGCGTCGCGCACTAATCATGATTAGTATAGATGTATTTTTTGAATGACTATAATAGTTATTAGTCAAAAGCATTGGTGTCTCTCTAGCTGTGATTTCCATTTATATTTTTTGACTTTGCATTTCAAGAATAAATATAGGTGTTTCAGTTCATGATTCGTTTTTTTCCCAAACCAAATTGGAACTCCAGTACGACCCTGTTGCCGACATCTAAGTTTACCGTCACAAAATAATAACTATCTGTATCACTGTACTTCATTCTCCACATTAAATTTCCACAGAAATTTAATCGTGTTTTACCATATAGTGTCATAACATATAGATATGGCAGATTCCTCACTTCAAAATACAACAATTTGACACAAATTGCTCATATAAAATGTTGCTAATGAGGGTGATAAAGTTCAAATTTAGATATTTTTTTTAACTTCCAACGGTTTTGGATATTAATGAAATTATAATCTGGGAAATTTGTGGTATATATGTACGCTTCAGTTTTTTGTTGTGAGCGCTATTCAGTTGTTATCAATTTTTTTTTTCATTCGATATCGTTACTTCTGATGATTTAATCAAGCATTATTTTGGTTTTATTCGTGCGAGATCTTTTTCGAATCGATTTTACATGAAAGTGATTCACCCTATCCAAATTGAACAAGAATACATTTTTGTGTAGAAAACTGTAGAATTCAATAATCTGAGATCGAAACCTCAAAAAAAATACATGCGAAAAAAGTTGGGGTTTGACCCACCCCTGAATGGAATCTTGAAAGGAATGTTGATACTTTTCATCCATGATTTTTTTGTAAAATACCGTTTCTGAGATTTCAGATTGAAACCATCCCGAAAGTTGCACATTCAAATGGCTGTAGCTCATTCAGGTAGAATTAACAAATTGGGACTTCATCTTGGGCACGCCTTTAAATGGCTATAGCTCCCTAAGGAAGTATTTCTGGACACATGTTTGTGTATGAACTTTCTCAACTCTTCCTGTACTTGAAATGTATCTATGTAATTTCAGGACACCCTTTATACATATATACAATGCTTGAAGCGCATTTCCACTGAAATGACGCATGTTTTCAATTTTAATCGGGCCTTTGCCACACTTTACATGATTATAGGTGACAGGTACTTGATGAAGGTGATACAACTAACGTCGTGTGAATTTTTTGAGCATAAACTTATAATATTGAAGTATACCTGAATATTTTTGCACCTTTTCAAGGGCCCAGTTTCTTTTTGCCTCGTGGTACGTGACTGACGGTAATAGATTCTCGATTTATGCATAATAGATTACTTGCCCCTAAATTTTGAAATGTAAGCTTATCATAAAAAATTACTCAAAAATTCTTCCGAAACAGGTGGGCCCAGCGCCCTTCCGCCCCATTGAATAATAGTCTAAGAGCTACTGACGCACGTTTCATGAAGTGTTTTATGCACCTTGAAATTTTGCTATAATTCATCTCTTGGGTAGATGTGAAGGTGAGTATGTGTTGGCTAGACCTACCTTGGGACACCAGGTACTGCGCATAGAAGAAAGAAGAAAGTAGCTTAATCGGCGATAAATCGCCCAGTCTGGCAACCCTGCCAGGGTTATCAGCGAGTGATGAGCAGGTAGAAAGTCAGTCCTCGCGTTTCGATTGGTCGGCTGTGATATCGAAGAACGCACAGGGTTGTATTAGGCTGTCACTGTCACAGTCTACTACTTATGAATAGTATTAATACATATCGTTTGGAGAGCACGTATTATTTCAGACAATATGTCCAGCACAGATACATGGGATTGAAAACAATGTCGTATCAAATGAAGAGCGCACGGAAAAAACGATGAATGCCCAAGAACCAAGAATATTAAGGAAAGCGTTTTTTAATTGAAATTCGGGTTATCAGCTATTCACTCATTATCTTCAGCTAGTGAGAAAAACAGTCCCTCTTGATATGTTTTCTTATAATCACGTTTATAGCTAGCCATCAGAAATACCCTTCAGAATTCGAAATGCAAAATCTTTCATCGTTTTTGCAGAGTATATGAATTTTCAAATTCACGTTTTCTATGTGGATGTTATCGATAGTCCCGTTCATTCAGGTACCAGAAGATGCAGCTTATTGACAGGAAAAATATTATGTCTACAAATAAATTTGGTAAAAATGGACTGTTTTCATTCTTCCCATGTGCTCTTAAATTGCTAATAATAATAATAGTCCTCCTCGAAATAGAATAAAGAAAAGGCATTTGGGGCATTCTATAGAAACACCTCTTTTCAGTAGTTTCAAGTCCTGCCCTGACCCACTGAAAGTGTTTACCTTTTGTTATTATTTTTGAAGACGGTGTTTGAATGTCTTATTCATTATCCGTTGTGGAATTAGCTCAATTTTACATTGTTGGCTTCTTCTTCTTAATAAAACACGACAACTTTGGATTATTTTTTTTATGTTAACCCCCTTGAAAGTGTCTGCCTCATTCATTATCCATTGTAAAATGAGCTCAATTCCACATTAATGATTGTTGGCTTCTGAATAAAACACTTCATTTGGGCCATATTTTTTTGCACCTTTCCTCTATGCGCAGTACCTGGTGTCCCAAGATTGGTCTAGCCAACACACACTCACCTTCACAACTACCCAAGAGATGCATTATAACAAAATTTCAAGGTGCATAAAACACTTCATGAAACGTGCATCAGCAGCTCTCCGACTATAAGGCTGGCCTGCGAAATTTGTGTCATTAAAAGGCTAATGGTGAGATCTGCCCCACTGTCAGTTGTAAACTGGTTTTTCTTCGTTGTTGTTTTTTTTATACATATTTCGAGGGTTGTAGCGGGTGAACGCCACGATGTAGGCGACTGACAATAAGCGAGCGTCGGATTATTTTCCTGAAATCTTTGCTTTCCCAATGTTCTCAGTCGTAAACTTACGACTAATTTTGCTCACTTTTTTTATACAGATCGGTCAGCCCCCTACCCTAACTTCGCCCCGGAAATAATGTATGGCGAGAATCTCTGTAGCATCGTCGACATCGATAATACAAGTTTCAGTGGTCGATGGGCGTAAACTTATCACTACCAAAAATAGTGACACGGGCTCTTGGTCTAATATAATAATATAGGCTGTCGATTAGTCAGCTTTCAAAAGTAAAAGTATAGCCAGTCAACTTGTCGGAGTCGGCTGACTATACATTTCCTAGGGAATTTGAATTATTTTCTTTGCAAGCGTCATCTAAACTGATTTGATGGAAAAGGCCATAAAGACTATCACTTTGGTAGGCATGTGTCGCAAATTTCACCCAAAATTTTCACAGGTATTGGTAGGATTTACTATTTCATCATTTTCAAAGAGCGAAATTTTCTAGTACAAGAATTTTCAAGAATGAAGTTTGTTTTTCATATCGTCTTCCACAATTTTGTAAACATTGGCTGGCTTTGAATGATACGGAGGAGAACAAAAAATCTCTACATGACATATATAGGTACTTCGAAAGTATATTGAACTGTCTGATAAATGCTTATGGAAACTGTGAAATGAGAGGAGAATAGCATATGCTGTTCGGTCTATTTCAAAATAGAAAATTCTCAGTGTGTCACAATACAGTGTTTGGACAGGAGAAAGGAAATTGCAGTCACTTAGAATATTCTAACCTTATAACAAGGCGTTTCGAAGAATAACAGCTCAGTGGTGTGGGCGTGGGAAAAAAATATAAAGAAAGGGCGCCACCCGTTTTATACGGTTTTGTGTCGCCAAGAAACTTACCTAAACGGGAAAGTAAAATAATCGACAATTATGTATAAATTAATTAAAATAAAACAAATACTCATGGGGATGCTTGAAGACTGGCTTTAAATCAATTATTCAAAAAATGAACAATTTGTTCAGGCCAGCCTCAACTCACCTACACTGTAGGTTGACGGACTGACACCTATAAGAAAACAACTACTCCCCTGGGTAATACCACGAAGGGCATTGGATTACATCCAACAGGTGTTAGTGTGGGATTCTTCACAGAAGAAATTCCACATATACTCTAGGCGATACACCACCAGAACTGATTTTCAATTATTGGGACGGGACACACTTGCAGACCGGTTTCGGGCTATTTGGCCTCTCGTCTAATAGGTGTTTGTCCGTCAACCTACAGTGTAGGTGAGTTGAGGCTGGCCTGAACAAATTGTTCATTTTTTGAATATTTGATTTGAAGCCAGTCTTCAAGCATGCCTATGAGTATTTGTTTTATTCGTATTTTCCTTGTACGAGGAATTGGGGCCATGCGGATATGCTCTTGGTTAGTACCCAGTCTACGGGCAGATGGCGCAGCAACGGCAATTTTGGTAGTTGTTTGTATCAGCCTAGTTCTAGGGAAGATACTCTGCCCGAGTATGATTTTTAATTATGGGAAGTCATCAACTTATGTTGATGATGGCACTGCCTTGCACTGACGAGAGGCCAAATAGCCCGAAACCGGTCTGCAAGTGTGTCCCGTCCCAATAATTGAAAATCAGTTCTGGTGGTGTATCGCCAAGAGTATATGTGGAATTTCTTCTGTGAAGAATCCCACACTAACACCTGTTGGATGTAATCCAATGCCCTTCGTGGTATTAGCCAGGGGAGTAGTTGTTTTCTAATAGGTGTTAGTCCGTCAACCTACAGTGTAGGTGAGTTGAGGCTGGCCTGAACAAATTGTTCATTTTTTGAATATATAAATTAATTAGCAATCATAAATAACCAACAAGCAATATCTGATTTAGAAATGACATTTACTCGATATTACCCAATTAATACAGGTTGACATGTTTCGTATTTAATCTGGCGAAATATCATTCATATGTTTCTCCAAATATAGCTATTGGGAAGTTCATAATTTTATGCGACGTCTGGCGGAAATATAACGCACTGCTATAATTTCACAAACAAACAGCTTTCATATTATGTGTGTAAATTTATTGAGTTCTTTGATGTTGATTTAGGAAATCTCATCTGAACTTGTAATTTTTTTCGATTAATAATAACAAACAATCATGGATGCAGATCGCTCAGTGAGCCGTATAAAGTGTTTGGTGCCAAGTTGCCGCAACTCTAGGAACCGAAATCCAAAGTTGTCTTTCCACACGTTTCCAAAGAGAAATACATCTTTGGTGGAAAGCATTACGGAAAGTGGATTGAAAGAGAAAATAGACAGGTAAAAGGCTTGGAAAATTAAACTGAAACTACATAAATCACCACCTAGAGCGGCTTCAGTGTATTACTTGCATTTCGAAAGATATGATTTCTTGTGACCTGGTGAGTCTGTTTGTCTATTTTTAGGCGAAGTTATGGCGCATTTCATCATCCATGTAATTAAAGCCTCTTTGGTTCACTAACACTACACAAATGTAAACAAGGTAACTATTTCAAAATGGTGGATATAGTTTAACTACCACCAGCGCCCTCATCGGTCGATATTCTTCCCTATAGTTGGCTCACAAGGTAATATATTCATGTGATAATAAAACTAGTATAATTAAGTAAAATAGAGCCTGCACCAATTTTCTAAATTTCCACCACTTTGTAACAGCGATCTCGGCGGCGGAAAGGCAATGGTATAAAATAGAGAAATGATCGCTTACCAGATGAATCCTGACAATATTTTGAAGTAGGGCAGTATCTAAGCCCTGAAGAATACCTATTCAGCAGCAAAACATTAGCTATTAACAGCAAAGCCTTAGGTTTTAGCTCATCAGGACTTGAAGTGGTTTTCTGTTCCACCCGGGCAACCTATTGTACCACAAATAAGCCGAAAATATTCTGCGGTATATCCCAAGAGAAGTAAAACTCAAAACTGGATCCCTAAAAATGATACCATTCGGCATATAGTGTATATCACTTCGAAGGAGACGAAAGGTCAATTATTCTTATCTACTTCTTACCTCCAACTTAGAGGGTTCAACCAACTCCTTATCAATTATTCAACAGAAAGGTAACGACAAAACTCAATAAGAAACCAATGTCTTCTCACTCAAGTTCTAAAAAAAAATGAAAATACCATCGTTAGGAACAAATAGCCAGAACAAAAAGAATTGTAACTTACGAACGAGAGCATCAAAATAATTATTGATGATGTATTCAAAGATCCTCAAACCGAACACAATTCATAACAAGAATATACCAAATCGCTGATTTACAGTACACTAGAATACTGACTAAAATGAACTATTTACACCAAAAACTCAAAATTCCAAAATTTGTGTGTCGAGCGATCCACAAACCTATTTGTAAAAACTTATTATTTACTCGAATGAAACGAAGGAACGGGAAGTGACAATTTACCGTTTATCTGTCCTTATTGAACACGGACCTCTCGTTCGATAAAACAGAGTAAGCGTAGCGCGGTGATAAACTCCATTTAATAGCTCGCACCGAGAACAAGGAATGATATACGGGGTGGTTTATATTTTTGAAAGAAAAGTATATCGATAATGTTGAAGAGTTTTAGAATTGAAGGAGGTAATGGAGAAGTGGACTGTAACATTGAATATATGAGATTTTCCATGATCAATTTCATTCCACAACTGGATGCTTTCATTTTATAGCTTGTTTCAAAAATGTAATTTATCGCTGCAATTTCTCGCACATGGCCAATATTAAAAAATAACACTACTAATGAATATTGTATATGAGTATTATACTTATAGTTTCTATAGTACAATGCATGTATTATTCCCTTAGGAAATAATGGCGAGGAATAAATAGTAACAGTCTTTATTCTCCCTTGTAGTCCTATCATAAAATTACTCGAATTGAATATTACCATGGAAACGATATAACCAAACTCCAAAGTGTCAGTGTCAAACGCGTAGGTAGTGTTTGTATATTTGTATTTAGATAAATTAAACTGAAGAATCATTTATTTATGATAAATAAATTATTCGTATATAAAGTAGAGTAAACTGCTCGCAATAATGATTATTATTCTCTCGGAATATTACTCCTCAGCCGCTAACGCGGCTTGATTCGTGATAATTCCTCGAGGATAATAGCTATCATTATTGACCGGTGGTATAATCTACTATTATTATTCAACATGATCACTTATGTCTCGTAAAATAACTGAAATGTTCAAAACTAACATTTTTTACAATGATGCCACCATATATTTGTGGTTTGTGGCAACAAATTTACCATAGAAATAACTTATCACACCAAAAGTAATTCATGCTACTCGCTTTAATAATAATAAGTTAATTCGTTTCGATATCGAGAAGTGCCTTTTTATATGTGAAAATTAAAAAACGGATACTTATTTCTTGAAACTTGAAGAATGAATAATGTTTTGCTGTGAGGAAGTGATCTTTGGCTTCTTCTTCAAGTCAATGAAAGAAGTTTTGTACTCTTTTTTGCATTGACTTGGGGAAGGAAAAGCCAAAAGTCGCTTCCTCAAAACTTCCTTCTGTTCACAAAAATAATAATATAACAATAACACTCCTATATTAAAATTGACGTTGTTTCACTCACTTTGAATCATCATCTCCATGTTTATACTCCACATTTACTGCCACCGGTACTGAAAGTAATTGCTTTCTCTGCCTAGGAATTTGATTTAGCATTCCAACAATTTGCATTCTTCTCGTTTGAAGAAAAAATAGCATGTGTGATTTAAAAATAGAAAAACATTTCGCGTTTAGGTGAGTACTCCATACAATCTATAGGGGAAAGTATAAATGAACAAAAAATAACATTACCTTGAGAATTTCTTTATTCATGAAATATTCCAATGAATTACATTCGTGCATAAAAATGACCAGATAATTTTGCATTCAAGCGTGATATCTTATACAAATTGCATTCGGTTATTTTCATATTTTGTAAAAAAGCCCTCATGCTTCGGACTCGGGCACTTTCGCCAAAATATGAAAATAAACTCTTGCAATTTTTAGATATCACGCTTTCTTGCAAAATTATCGGTAATTTTTATGCACTCGTGCAATTATAACCGATAAATGCTCTGCTATCAAAACTGTTTTTCCCCAGAGTAAATTGAGAAGCGTTATGTTGACAACTACTTGTTGAGAAAACTTCTTCAGTTTCTATCACTAGACGAAAATGTGTTCACAATTTGGGAGGCTTCCGAGCGATTTTGGAAGCAATGAGAGGTTCTATTATTTTTTATTCAGGAATAGCTAGACAATTCGATGGAGATAATTTGAGATAAAGATCTTCCTCGATAATTGAAGTGGTTTAAAGTCATTCAGAGTTCTTGTTAAATGTGTTCACGAATATCAGAAGCAGGGGCGGATCCACGGGGGGGGTTTTCGGGTCCGGACCCCCCCCATTGGGACAATAAGAGATAATTTTTTTTCAATTTGTATCGGCTCGTAATTTCCAAATTTTGTTAGGGAACGAAAAAATGTCACATGAGCAAGACAAAAAAATAAAATAGAATATTTTTTTTTGCTTTAAAATTGAAAAACTTCAATAATTATTATTACATTCCATTGAAAACTAAAGAGCAGGCTACATTTAAACATTAGTAAATTTTCGAGGTTTTTTGGCGCAGTATTCGAAAAATTAGACTTTTTACATTTGTGATGAGTATTGTGTATGCCGGTAACGATTTGAATATACTATGTATGAGTAGAATATGCTGTTGATTCGATTAAATCAACTCGATTCGATAAAAAAAAGTAAAGTTTCGAACCTACTTTACCTTCTGGCTACACCTTCAAATTTTGCTCATGTCAATCTCTTTCACCTTTTTTTTTGGATCTTGACTAGTTGTTGCTATACGGTAGCTCATAATTTTCTGGCAATCAGAACATGGCCATAGAACATATGTAGGCCAGACCAACAGACGTGTGACAAGTAGAGTATACGAACATCAACTTGCTGTCCGAAAATCAGACCCATCTTCAGCTCTGTCCAAACATCATCAAGAGACAGGACACAATATAGACTTTGCGAACACTAAGACCATCGCCACAGCAAAAACACTACAAGCTCGTATAATTCGCGAGGCCATCGAAATCGAGAAGCGACCTTCCTGCTTAAATAAACGTGACGACGGCCAGAGACTTCCAACTGCATGGAAACCCCTAATTTCCAGATGCCCAGTCCCCACCAAGACATCCGACGGTCCTTTAGTAGCACCCGCTGCTATAAATCCTACCCAACATCCCTCGATACCTCAGTTCGATCTAAGGAGTAGGCAGATTGAGACCTTAGAAAGAACTCGTGACGAGACCTGGGGAGTAGGCAGATTGAGGCCCCGGCGTCGAGTCACAAACCCTTGCCCCCTGTGATAACACCTGAGGAGTAGGCAGATTGAGACCTCAGCGTGAAGTCACATTCACCTCTTGAAAATGGCTCCAAAATCGGAGCCGAAACGTCGAGAACAAAACTCCAGACGCGGTTCAACCCGAACTCAACAACAACACACAACTGACCGCGGAAACCTATCCGAACACACACACACACACATATATATATATATATATATATTGTAATTCATATTATACATTTACATATTGTAGCGTCTTGAAAAAGAAAATAAACATTTTCGAAAGCTCGACAAAAACAAAGAGAACAGCCTAATTGTCATCCCCAGACTGCAACCCAAATAAGTCTCTCTCTCTCTCTCTCTCTATATATATATATATATATATATATATATATATATATATATATATATGAATTTTGAGTTATAGACCCCCCCCTTGACCTGATCCTGGATCCGCCACTGATCAGAAGTGAACAGGCCACACTGATCAAGTAACCCCAAGTTGGATTGGATGGGTATTAGCTCAAACACTCAGCTGAGCAGCATCTGACATCTCCATAAAAAAAATTCAGAAATTTCATGAAATGAATGTTTTCCCTCCACTGATTCAAAGGTAAGCAGATTTTCACGATCATTAATAGGGTTTTCATAATGAAGATGTGCCAAACAGTGAGATTGAATGATTGAAAATACTGACATATCAGCTCAACACATTTTATGATTTTATGAAGCAATTTTGGTAGAGAGTCTCTCATATTCTCAGGAGTTCTCACTCATAATGCTTTGCTAGAAAACTGAAAAATGAAAAATATGAATTCAAATCAGAATCAAATAAAATATTTCTTGAAGCAATGATAACAAAATAGATTTTCAAAATTATTTGAAATTAGCTTATCGACATTTCGATGTTATGATCTAATGGTTTCGTTGCTAATGTGTTTGTATTTTCTTAATTATTTCCCATATTCATTCTCCCATACAAGCATTAGCTTCTTGGGATTAGTTACTCGATAAACTAAAATGGAAACTTACCCCAATGGTATATTAAATACCAAGAAAGGTAAGCACATCTTACCGATTGAAGACTACTGTTTCTAGGAGGGTAGCAACGAATCCAATTATTGTTATAGTGTTCAAAGTTTTGCACCATCCTATAATTTTCTAATATATCTAAAAATTGCAAGTTTATTTTCATATTTTGGCGAGTAGTCTTACAAACTCTTTTACAAAATATGAAAATAACCGAATGCAATTTGTATAAGATATCACGCTTGAATGCAAAATTATCTGGTCATTTTTATGCACGAATGTAATTCATTGGAATATCTCACGAATAAAGAAATTCTCAAGGAAATGTTATTTTTTGTTCATTTATTTTTCTTTATAGACTGTATGGAGTACTCACCTAAACGCGAAATGTTTTTCTATTTTTGAAGTCTATCTGACATTTATTTGTGTTGTTTACTGACGTCTAGCGATACGTTTTCAAATGTGTTGTTATAGTGACTTGATACAATGCAATTACCGCTGTAAGTTTTCGATAATTGCATTGCTCTTATGGGACATTTTATATATGAGGGAAATATTCCCCTTAATTTTGAAACATCTTTTTCCACAAAAACTAAAAATAATATTTATATATTTGTGCCATTTATCTGAATTGCTTTTATTATCGAAAATCAAGGTGACTCCCAAAAAAGTTTTCACGACATCATTTAACTTTATTGATAAATATAATATAATCAGTTGTATTCAACATATCATATATTATGAAGATATCGATAAGTAAATGAATCACTTACCGGCGGCTTCGACCTAACAACCAGTAAACAAGACCTTTCTTTTTTGACAACAGAGACCGTAAATAAAGCTGAGTTGAGCAAAGATTATTTTAATATCAACTGATATGTTAATACTTGTGGTTGTTCAATCATACGCTACTTGACGATCGAAAATATGTTAAAATAAAAAATCTCGGGAGACAAGAAGTTCAAAGAACGTCATCATTCTCAATGAAGTTTTATTTTCATAAAAGACACTCCGTCTGTTTTAGCAGTTTTTATTTTATAAAAACCAAAAAACACATCCTACAAGCACTTATAACTAACTATGAGTACAATCAAAAACTACAAAAGTGAAAAACCTAAATTTACCTCATCAGAAACGGTTTCTTGTTCAATCTTGAATGTTCAATTCAGATAGATCAAATATAAAAGTTCATTACTTCAATTCATGATTTGCTTCACGTAACTCTGTATTTGTTTATTGAGTTTGGAGAAAAAACCTGTCAAATTATTGATAAGATCCTCAAACATTTTTTTCTCTTGTTTGAGTGGTAATTTATGAATATTGTCGATCGTCTTCACAGTGTTGATGGTCACGTTTTTTAATTGTTTTCCAAAAAGGTCAGTAGTTTTATTATCTGGTGGTTTATCATTGAAGAGAAAAGATACCAATGTTTTTCCAGTAACCACATTGTCTCTGGGTGCTTCTTTTTCCACAACATCCTTGTCTTCATCTGGACTTATCTTATCCGTCTTGTCGTCCTTGATTCTAAATCTCAAAAAACCATCATTTTGATGGAGTGGGAGTAACGCATCATAAGTTGCTGTGTTATCTTTAGGTTTTCCGAATCCTTTAACGTTTAAAAAATCATGGTACTTCCTGTTCTTGGTTTCCACCTCACCAATATTGTTCTTCAGTTGATCATTCTTTGCAGATTTTTCCAAAGGATTATCTTCAAAAAAGTATGAGAATAGTGAATCCTCAGTAACCTCAAGGTCCTTGGGTTTGTTTTCTTCTAAAGTGGGATCGAAATCGTTCTCGTTTTCTCTATTCACTGTGGTGTCTTTTATGAAGTACTTGGAGTTGCTCTTCTCGAATAATCCTTCTGAAGGTTCGTTTGTGAAAAGATAAGAGAACAAGGAATCTTCAGTTACCCCGGTGTCCTTTGGTTCCTTATCCTTGATCATTGCATTTTCAATATCTTCCGCATATTCTGCTAGGTGTTTGACGTTCTCAGGTCTGTAACGATCGAAAGAATCACCGGTGAGTTCATGATGGTTTGGCTTCCTCACATCGTCATGGTGTAGAAATTTTATTTCAGTAACGCCATCATTCTCATCGACTTCTAATTCATCCTGATTGGGCAGCAAGAACTTCAAATCTCCATTATTAAATTTTTTGACTGGCCAAAAACGCTGACTCTCTTTCTTTATCTCGTTGAAATCTACATCTATTTCATTCTCGTTATTCTCCATACTCGAATCTATACTCCTTTTCTTTCTCATGTTGAGGAAGCTATTTTGATCGAAAATGTTTTTGAAAATGTGTAGATCGTTGGGTGGAATTAATTTGTTTGTGCTGAAAGGGTTAATTTCCCTTTTCATTGAGATAATGTCAGCAGGTTTCCACATTCTCAATTCAGGTGTCAATGGAAGATAGTTTCCGAAAACGCTTCTGCCATCAAATATCGATCTCTTGAAAACTTTCACTTCTGGAGAATTCTTATTCTCACTAGTTCGAATTTTTTCAGAACGTTGTACGTCGTTTGGGGTGGTTCTTACAATAATCGGTTTTTCATTGAGGCCATCATGATTCTTGTCCATTTTATTGAGAGAGTTCTGCTTTCTAAAACTTGCTTCACTCTTCGATTTCAATTCGTCTTTCCTCTCTTCTCTTTGGCTTTTCATATCTTCCAACAGTAATTTGTCTAGCTTGTCTTTTTTATGTTGCAGATCTTCTTTAATCATTCGAAGATTTTCCAGAAGATTAATTCCGCTTTCTGTCTCATTTTTACGAACTTTGGAAATCGCATCGACGGCTTCTTTTGCTAGTTCCAGCTCCTGCTTCTTCTTCAGTTGCAGCAACTTCAACTTATTCTTTCGTTTCTTCTCTTCATATCTCAACTTGTCTTCTTCGAATATTTGTTTTAGTTCTTTGATGTGTTTTTTCATGTCCTTTTTGTAATCCTTGATATCGTCCTCGATAATTGTGGGATCGATGCCTAGTAAGGGCTTGTCTCCTCGTTTTTGGCGGGTGATGGTGTCTAGACTTTCGGGGGTTTCCGGTGGTTCAATTTCACCCTGTAAAAAATATTATCAATGAGAATTGAAAAAAGTCAGCCAGTCTTGATAGTATATATTTTCACTCATAATATTACGTAACGGATAGGGGTGTCAATTACGCACAAGAGAAAAATTTTGAGCACGAAGCGCTAGCTAAGTGCGGTAATTCACGAGTGTAAGTAATTGACATTTTAACGATCCAAGACAATTTTTTGGAGGAGATCGATAGCATAGTGCTTGACGTTCGTGTTGGTTATATAACTTTTTGCACGATTTCAGCATTTTTCAATTGATTCGAGCAAAATGATTATCAGTCGTTTCGATTTTTACTTAGTCTGTTTCATTTGAATGAATTTCCAAAAACTGTATGCATTCCGCCATTTTGGTAGGCTGTAGGGAAATGCTATAGAAAAAGGTCTACAAGGTGTTGTATTTCTTGTGCCATCACCAACTTTCGATTTTTTAATAGGAACCTGAAGTTTTCATTGATTTTTCTAAAACTCCTTGGACCATATTCAGTCATAACATGTTTCGAGACTATACAAGTCACCACCAGTAAAGATTGATTGTTTTGAAAATTCACAATATGAAGTTACATGATTTTTTTTGTGTTGGTATGGATTCATCACAGAATCTCTTTTCAATGTAATAATACGAAGTTATATTATCAGTTAGTTCTTGAATTTGGTCAAGGAATTAGTTGATCTAATCTTATGAGGCAAACTATTGTAAATGATTATTCAAAGACAATGTGATGATTGGGTATCTGAATTCATCACAAAAGATTGAGGAATGTTTGTTCTTATTCCGCAATATTTATTGCAATGCTCCATTTTTTTCAAACAAATTCAAATGTTCAGTATACCCTATAATGACGTCATCAAATATGGCCTGAAAAGTTTTAAAAGTAGAAGGAAAAATACAGGTCAGTATAAAAGAATTCCCTAGCATTTTTTATGACCCACTGAAGGTTTCAATGGAAAAGTGCAAACAGTTTTCGGAAATGTATTCAACTGAACCAGATATAAGTAATAATAACTCATACAGAGTGGTCTAACGAAAAGTATGCACCTAGATTTTCTCTTCTATTTGTAATTAAAAGCAAAAATGCTCGGATA
This sequence comes from Zygogramma bicolorata, assembly GCA_032362365.1. Taxonomy (NCBI): domain Eukaryota; kingdom Metazoa; phylum Arthropoda; class Insecta; order Coleoptera; family Chrysomelidae; genus Zygogramma; species Zygogramma bicolorata. Next base: position 2,044,134 of record JAVJAQ010003124.1, on the reverse strand, counting down.
CCTTGAGTATGATTGTGAAGGGGACACATTTCAAACACATTCTTTAATATACGCGAGAAGGCACATTTTATCTTTCTAGTGATATCCGTTTTCTGGAATAACAATATTTGTTATTCGTAACGGTGCTTTGTTAAAAAAGTGAACAAGTTCCTTGAATTGATATATCAAAACGTTACTTCAACAATAGTCTATGGAAGATTGACCAATATCATATAAGTAACAATCATCTACAACCAAACTTATTACTAAGACTAGCTATATTTACAATTTGATTTTTCTTCATTTTTCAACATCAAGTCATTCATTTCTTTCATGCTTACATGGGCATTTTCCAATTTGGTTAAAAATTCCAGTACATACCGAAATTCAAAACAACCAACCAACATCAAGAATTCCTGTTAACATTCAAAATAAATGAGTGACTTTTTGGTAAATGAAGAAAAATCAAATTGTGAGAAAAGCCGGTCTGCATAATAAATAAATATTGTGTAAAAGTTTGACTATGAACTATAGTTACTCACGTGATATTGTTCAATCTTCCGTATACTTTCATGAAAATACTCCGTTACGAGGGGGATACAAAAAGTTGTTTTTCATTATTATAGATCGGCATTTAAGATGGGATTTACAAATACGAAATATTCTTATAAAATTGAGAGGGTTGCTATATAAATTCAAATACTTGGGAGATTTCCTAGATATCCAACATCTGAGAAAATTATATTTTGCGTTAGTCGAATCCCAATTGCAATATGGAATAGTGGGATGGGGTGAGGTGAGCGATACTCATTTGGAAAACTTGAATATATTACATAAATTCATCCTCAAAATAATATACCAAAAATCCCGTTCTTACTCAAGCGACAATTTGTTTAAAGGAATCGAAATTTTGAATGAAAGGCAACTCTTCTGTTTGAATATATTGAAAAATATAAAGAAAGGAAATTCAACACTACAGCCTTTAGATCACGAATATAGCACTAGAAATAAGTATTGTGGTAACGTAATCATGCCTTGTTGTAATAAATCTATCGGACAGAGAAACGCAAGTTATCTGGGGTCTCGATTATACTGCTTAGTACCACAGGAACTAAGGCAATATGAAAAATCATTTCTATTCAGGAAAAAGTGGATTCTTCAAACGGAAAGAAATTTCTTTCGAATAGAGCTGCTAACATATTCACATTATAATTATTCACTCCTACGCTATACAAAAATGATTTATCTATTTTATTTATATTTTATCAATCATAACTTTTAGAACATTTATATTTTACTATTCGTGACATTTATTTTATATTTTAATTTGTGCGTTTCGAGAGTTTTGAGCAGTTAATACGTGCTCAAAAAAACGTATACAAAAAAGATGCACATACTTTTATATTTTATCAATTATAACTTTCATATTCATTATTCGTGACATTTATTTTTATAATTTACTTTGTGCGTTTTGAATGTTTAAAGTAGTCAACACGTGCACTATTATTTGATTGGACGATTCAAATCGTTTCAATATTCCATGAATAGTTATTGTAAGCTAGCGATTTTTCTTAATTATAAGTTAGAATCATTTTTGAAGTATTGTTTATCAAAAATAGTTTTTATTAAATGATGAATCGCGCACAAGCACTCAACATATTTCTAGTTGTTGAGAGCTTCAGCGAATTACCCAGGTTTATTTTATATCAAATTGGCATCAGAGGTACAACTTATAATTGGTTTCGCAACTATTTAGCTGGAAGAAAGCAATTTGTGTACATGGGGAAATCTAGATCAGGACTAAGGAATGTTTCATGTGGCGTTCCACAAGGATCAATCCTTGGACCTATTCTTTTCCTTGTTTACGTAAATTCAATATCAGAACTGAATTTACATGGAGATCTAAAATTATTTGCTGATGACACCACCTTATATCATTTCTCTAAAAACACCAATGAATTGAAAAATGAAATGGAAAAGGACCTCAGTGACATAATATTGTGGCTGAATATGCATAAATCAACTTTAAATCCCCAAAAATCGAGTTACATGTATATATCCAAAAGGAGACTACCCAATAATGTGCCACCTCTTATTTCCGGCAATTGCACAATTGAAAGTTCAGAAACCTCAAAATTCTTGGGATTATACATCGATCCAACTTTATCGTGGACTACACATATACAAAATCTTAGGAAGAAAATATCTCCAATCATTGGAGTTTTATAATATAGAATACGGTCTTTTCTGTCAATCAAATATCTGAAAATGATTTACTTCAGTCTTATTTATTCAAAATTACATTATTTGATATCTGTTTGGGGTACTGCATCAAAATATGTATTGAAACCATTAAAATCTTTACAAAATAAAACCCTTAAATGTATTTATAAATTACCATTTCTAGAGCCAACAAGTAAACTATACAAACCGAGGAACCTATTAAATATAGATTCTTTGTTCAAGTCAAGAATTTGTATTTTTATCCATTCAACTAAGAGTAAATATAAATATTCAAATCTTTCCTACATAACATGTTCTGATAGCCATAATCATCTAACTAGACAGTTAAATAATTTGAAAACCATACAAATAAAAAGCGATTTTGGAAAAAAGTCACACATAAAAAATATCAATTCTGTTGCGAAATTCAAAATAGAGATCAAAAAATATTTCACAGCTATCGATAATAATGACTAATTATCCACAACATTATTTTCATAACGTATCGTTAATGCCTGATTCAAATGATTCATTTATACTATTTTTTACCCATCTTTTCGTTTATATATGTATATGCAACTGACATAATACTTCATTTCAGTTGTTTCCTAATTTGTTCATATATTATATGTATTTTTTCGCCTTTTTTCTAACTCCCTGTATAAACATGTATGTTTCTTGGGATCATTAAAGTTATTATTAAGTAATGATTTTGTCCACAAATTCTATATCCATTGTACCTTTATCAGTCGAAATAAACATTATTATTATTATTATTAAGTCTCAATAATATCAGCAGAAAGTGAATCGAAAGTATTATTATGATATATCATTGGGGAAGTAATTCTGTACCGAATCGTGATTTTCAAAAAAAATTATAGATTCAATTTATAATCGAAATACTGTATGCGCTTTCGTTCAAACCGGAAGTGTCATATATGGTTTAATACTTTTTGAATTGTAGCCTCATGACATCAAATCAAAGAACTAAACGTGAAACATCCACACAAAATATCACTCGACCCCACTCTCCATTAAAAATATTAAGATTGTGGCACTGCCATGCTAGGTTTCATAAGCAGATATCAAGAATATGTGAAAAATGTGCCCTCTTCGTAAGCAAATTTTCGTGTTCGAGCATTTTCACTCCCAATTCCAAATAAAGGAGAAGAGCTGACTCTTCATATCTGTAAGTGAGATTTGAGCCAAGATTATATCAAAAGCGGTAAGTAATTAAGAAGAGATGGGAGGGAAATAAAGTGGCGTCATATCACCCTCTTGTCAGTCTTGTTTGAAGCTAAATTCGCACTTAGAAAAAATATGCAGTCACGTTTTTCCATTTTCATTTGAAAAGCATAATGGGTGTTCACCCAAATACAAGAAGAAAATCAGTAAAAACGTTTCAATCTTCAAAAGCAACGAAATAATCAAATTAACACGATAAAAACATCGTACACGTCGAAATTTCAAAGTGACATGACAATATGACAATCAACTTGACAATTGACATCAAATTTGAAAAATGGGAACATAACACCCCCTACCAAAAAAATAGAGGAAACCTCCAAAAGCGTTGATTGTTTTTTCGTCACAAAAATCTAAACAAAATCTAATCAGTGGAATCTCAGCTAACCCTCTTGAATGACAGAGTGCTGTCAAATCTCGGCTTTTTTTTACACATTTTCCAAAGGTTTTGGAAACGGACACAGATTTGTTTTTCAGAAACGCCAACAAAGCTATGTATTTATATTACATAAGTATTTTTGTAATAGTCAAATTGACGTTATACGAAAAGTTGCTGACGTACTTCACTAAGAAGAAACTTTTTCTAATTAACGCCTTTTTCGGCGTGGATTCAAAATCAGATCTTTTACACTTGTTTAGATTTCAATATTATTTCTCAATTTTTTTCAGTGGTAGGTTACTGATCCAAAAAGACTTCGAAGAAAATAATTTTGATGTAGTTACTTTTATTTCTGAAATGTTACTCACTTTTGGTGATTTTTCATTAGAATTTGGTAGATTTTGATTGGTCCCATTATTTTGATTCATACATTTTTCATACACCGACTGCAACTCAGCCAATAACGATTCCAACATTTGAACTCTGTTGATCAGACCAGTAGACTCTTGTGGCCCTTTACCGAGGTAAAGACCTCGTTTGGAGCGTTCCAAACTTTCGTTTTCATGCTCTCGTTGGGTACCACACTCAGAGCACTTCAAGTCTATCTTCTCCAATATCGACTCTAGATAGTCCAGTCTGCTCATGGGTTCGGTTTGTTCGGTAGGAATGTAAGGTTCTAGATATACCTGTCGCTTTCGTCGACTAAGGTCTTCTTCGGAGGAAGTTTCTTCGGAAAAGCTTTTCTGAAAAACACAAGAAAGTCCCGAATGAAAAGAGGAAGCATTGCAATATGCATGTGACTCGAATTATTTTAGTGAATATTTGAGGTTCAGCTGAGAATTTCGAATTATCAATATCCACGAATATCTAGAAACAGTTGGAAACTGCAAGAGTCGGAAGTGACGTCAATCGTCGCATTTACACAGAGCATTACAATGATACTGATCAGTTTCGCTTAATTCGCAAAGAACAAACGCGGAGCAAATTTAAGGACAATTTAGAAAGAAATGAGCTACCAGATATATTGAAACTGAACACACGTAACGGTATTAGAAGTAGAAGTATTTATTTCACTACAATATACAATGTAATAGTAGAACGTCAAGAGCAAAACAGATGAAATGTAAAACACAGAGGAAATGATTATAGACAAATTGTCAACAGTATTACTTTGATAGATAAATGTTGTATCATCTGCGAACAGGACGCTTTTCGTAGGTAGCATGTGAAAATATAAATCGTTTATATAAATCAGGAAGAAAAGGGGTCCCAGAAACGAGCCTTGAGAAACACCGTGGTTCACGGATTTACTATTCGATAGGTCACCGTTCAATCTGACGCATTGAGATCTTTCACTGAGGTAAGATGCAAAGAAATTCAGAGCCAAGCCCCTGATGCCATAATAGTTGAGTTTTTCCAGAAGAATATCGTGCGAGACACAGTCGAAAGCCTTGGAAAGATCACACAACTCAACTTGTGAGTGTTCACCCTCCTCATTACCGGCTATATGCAGAGTTCTTGGATTATTAAGTGAAATTCGCAATATGGAGGTATGTGATCGGTAATACTTCAGGTACATTGAGCATCTCAATTTCGAAAAAAATGTGAAACTTACGTAGTTCGGTTTCCTCTTCAAAAAATCCAAATGTAATTTATGGCGGTCACGTCTATATTCGGAAATAAAGGTCCATTGTGTTGAACAACTTTACCATTATTCACTTCAAATTTCTGAATATTATTGCATACATAATGTTTCCTTCTTCTGAGCATAACAGCACACATTCTCTTTTTTATAACTTGACTCCAACATTTTCGAACAGAAAAAAAAATCATCATTCTTTCAAAAACTTCACTCATTGTCAGAACCATAACATTAATAATTTCAGTTGCCAACAATAACAATGAGGGCGGGCAATATTGCAAATAAATCAGTGTTGAACTATGACACACCAACGAACAGTTACATCTTGAAAAAGGGCGAATTTTTTGAAACGATGATAATTTTCTGCTCAAAATTGTTCAAAACAAGTAAAGAAGGACTTGTGTGATATTTTAATCGAAATAAGGAAAAATTTCGTTTGTTTTTAATAACAGAAATTTATTGTGAACATGATGAAGTTACAAAAAATGGACCTCTATTTCCAAAGTAGATGTTACCGCTGGAAATTTGATGTGGATTTTGTCTAAAGGACACCAAATTAGGGAATTTTCACAAAGAAAAGTTTTTGGAATTTAGATTCATTATTATTATTATTATTATCATATCAAACATTCATTTTCTTCTGATACTTCTTTTCCCTGCGAAGCTGGTTTGATTTCTGAAAGTAACTGACCGGCGTTACCCTATTGATTCTCCCACCAAAAAGAACCAAACTTGCTTTTTCTCATAAACTTTTCCCGATTTTCATAGCTAGTCCTATTCGAACGTTGAGAGTGGGGAATATTTGCGTCCACACTGTAAACTTGCATCGAGAAAGCATGCTTCTACTAATTAGCAAATACTGAATATTTCGAACAGATACTAATTCACTCATACTCTATATCACACCTACCATTTTCCTATTCTTCTTTCTTTCCATTTTTTCATCGGAAGTCAACTCGCCCAACTCTGTTATAGTATTCTTGTGCTTTTTGCTCTCAGATTTGGATTGTGGACCAAAATATTCATGAATACATGGAAGGTCATCCTCAATGTCCGTAAACTCCTCCGAAGAAGTCAAGAACTGTAAGTTATCCGACCTCGACTTGGACTTCTTCTTTTCCTTCCTGGATTTTTTGAACGGAGGCTCAATAATTTCAATAGATGGATGCGTGATAGCAAAGGGATCCAGTTTGGACTTCTTGTCGAAGAGCTTGAGCTTCTTGGTCTTCGGAGTCGGTTTGAATAATTCCTCTGCCTCCAAGTCCTCCGAGTCAGCCAACTCTGCATATATTTCAGTTTTAGGAATTACTTTGTGTTGATTATTTTCTTGCTCCCTCTCAAACTCTAGCTGTTCCAATAGTTCTGCACTTGTTTGTCCTGGCTGGCGCATTGTTGCCTCCATTTCCTTCTTTTTCTTCTGCCTCCTCCTCTCAGACTCAGATTTCTTGTCTGGTTTAGATTTCACCTCCAGCAACTCCATGTTTATGTCCCTTCTGAAACGATTCTTATTCTTCAGTTTTCTGATTCTGTCTTTGATGTTTTCTCTGGCCATTTGCGTATTACCAAGGAGTTCCTCCTTTTTGTCTTCCCATTTGCTTTTGCTTTCTGCAAGTTTGGACTTCAATTCTACCAGTTTGGTGTTGATGTCTCTAGGTTTGCGTATGAATGCATTATGTGGCATTTGATCGTTATCAAAGTGGTCTTGTTTATGATGATCTTCGTAAAACCTGTCGTAGGAAGGATTCGATTCTATAATTCTCTCCAAAAGCCTCACGTTGATGTCTCTCTTTGCTCTATCTTCTGAAGGAATGGAGCGTTTTATCTTAGCCTTGTAGAACTTTTTGCTAGCCCTGTGTACTAGGGCTTTCAATTCTTCATCCGTGAAAACGACGTTTCTACGCGCAGCCCTTGCCCTAGCTCTGTCCTTTAAGATTTTTTCCACTTCGCGACTGGTCAAGTCGATTTCCTTAATTTTCGATTCAAGTTTGGGTTCAGCTTTGTTCTGCCTTGATCTCTCCATCAAAAACTTCCTCAGCTCGTCTCTCTTCTTCTCAAAGTCTCTGTTTCTTTTATGTTTCACTCTATCTATGAAGAACTTTCTCCCTTTCTCATCTATTTTATCTCCCTTACTGTCAGCCTTGTCTTTGGTATCTGCCAACTTGGATTTAAGTGAAGAGTGACTGTAGTACTTCTCATCAGACATCATCTCCTGCTTCATCTTTCTGGTTATCTCTTCCAGAAGTTGGTTTTTAACGAAGGCATTTCGGGAACCGAATTTCAAAGCAACCTCTTCGGATAGTGGAATGTTCTGGTTTTCTTCCATCTCCTCGAGGAGCAGTTTCGTTTCAATTTCCTGATCAATGCACACTGGAACTCTAGCTCCAGGCAGGACGAAAAAACCGACAGACCTCGGAGGTAGAGAAAGAGATATGTGGGATGGTGTTTTTGCTCTCCGCACTTTCGGTTCGAACGGGTTTTTCTCTTTCAGCATATCAGGCGTGAGCATATTTCCGTTGAGGAGGATTTGCCTGAAAAATTGATGTTAATGAATGAAAGAATAGTGAAAAAAAAGGAATAAAATTACGTTCCAGACGACAATGAACTTTTTGAGCTCACCTGGTAATCTTATCTTCCACAAATTGCGTTTGATATCAGAAAATATGAATTTCGAGCAGTATCAGTTTGATATAGATTTTACCAATTATATCACTGGTAAAGGATGAGATTGGAACCTTTGGTGTAAAATTTGAAACTTTTTGCAGATATCAATTACCCTAGCATCAAACTGATATTATTTGCACTCTATGTCCGTTTCACTAACAAGGTAAGCATTTTCAGAAGAAAATCAATACTGAATCTAAAAACTAAGGTTAGCTTTTCATTAACTTTACAATTTGAAGAAGTGCGAAAAGTAGTTGCAAAGTTTTTTGATCCTTTGTGTCCACAAACTTTCGTCTGTTACTACTGATTAGTCTGATCAATATTTCCTTAATGAACTCAAAAGCGGTCTGAAAGGGACAGGCTTTTTGTCACCATTCATTTTGTCACTATTTTTAGACTATCAGATGCATCGAGTAGCCTTATTGCGTCAAACACGTGCTCAAAACCCTTTCCAGCCCAATTTATTATATCTGGGAAGAAAAATTATTTTCTTCATTTTTTCCATCAATTTATGGTTCCAAATCAAGATTAAGTCGAAAGAATTAAAAATATAATTTTTTTTGAGGTGAAATCCTGATGATGCCATATGGAATCATTGGGAATAATGCATGTACGTGAGTTGGAATTGTTTCATCTGTAAGAAAATCGGATGAATGCAATCATTGGTTTATATTTTTAATTTTTTTTTTTTGGATTTTGAGGTAAGGTTTGGTCGCATCACGATATAACCTCAAAATTATTTCGGGAATAATTTTTCAAATTTCATATTAACAAACGGTAAAAGGTTATAAAAGACGGTGGAATTATGTTTACCGGGCACCTAAGGAATAAAAATGTGTGCTTCTGACCTTTTTTTTGCGCAAGGAAAGGAGGCGGAATATGCCCTTTTTCCGAACTTCAGACGGTTATAACTTCGGAATCAAGGGAGAGCAACGCGTTTTCACAACTGATTCGTAATCAGCACAAAAAACATGAGTTGGTATCAATTTTTTTTTCGAAACTAGTTGTTGCCAGATGAACGAATGGCAAAATATGGCATTTTTCAGTGTTGCATCGATTATGCCCGATGACGCCAACTGGCATCATTGTATTTTCAAACAAATTTTCAATGAAGTTATGGAAAAATTTCACCATTCGACATCTGAATCGTGAAATAATGCTCTTCGTACTCACTTTCCAATAGCTCTCTTCCAGTAGAATATACACAAAACCCAATTATTTGCGAGATATACAGGGTGTAACTGAATAAGTGTAAAACATTTAAGGAGGTGATTCCTCATCGAAAAAAAGATAGGATCTTTCATATAAAGAAACTTCATTGGAGCATCCCTTGTAAAAATACAGCCCCTTAAAGGGGCTCGTGAAAAAAATTGTTATACAAATTTTATGTACCCCCTTTCAGGGGCTGTATCTTAACAAGGCCCAAACGAACTGACCTAGGCTAGAGCCTAGAATTCCTCATATGCTTCACTCTTATTTTTATCTCAATATTTCCCGCACTATCAAGAAGTACTCCAGTCTGCTTTTCCATTCCAAAATATCACAGGAAACCTATGTTTAAATACATCGATTATATGCCGTCACTTTTCAATTTTTTCTCAATTTTTCTCGTACTATTGAAATATCAACTCACCTTTTTTTAAAACTATCATTGGATACCAATGGTTTGAATACATCGATTATATGCCGTCACTTTTGAATTTTTTTCTTATTTTTTCTCGTACTATTGAAAAATCAACTCAACTTTTTTTTAAACTATCATTGGAAACCAATGGTTTGAATACATCGATTAAATGCCGTCACTTTTCAAATATTTTCTCAATTGTTCCCGTACTATTGAGAAATCAACTCAACTTTTTTTTAAACTATCATTGGAAACCAATGGTTTGAATACATCGATTATATGCCGTCAATTGTCAAATTTTTTCTCAATATTTCTCGTACTATAGAGAAATCAACTCAACTTTTTTTTAAACTATCATTGGAAACCAATGGTTTGAATACATCGATTATATGCTGCAACATTTCAAATTTTTTCTCAATTTTTCTCGTACTATAGAGAAATCAACTCAACTTTTTTTTAAACTATCATTGGAAACCAATGGTTTGAATACATCGATTATATGCTGCAACTTTTCAAATTTTTTCTCAATTTTTCTCGTACTATAGAGAAATCAACTCAACTTTTTTTTAAACTATCATTGGATACCAATGGTTTGAATACATCGATTATATGCCGTCAATTGTTTGGATTTTTCAATATTTTCTCAAAGTTCCACAAAGTTTTTTTTTTCTATCACCTATCAATAGAAATTCAACTCATTCCCTCTGGAAATCATGTTAAAACTATCATCGGATACCTATTGTGTAAATACAGTGATTCTATGCAGTCACTCGTTTCAACTTTTCATTTGTTTTAAATAGTTCCCGTGAGTATTTCTATTTACCATCAATCAATTAATATTCAACCTAACTTCTCTGAAATTCGTCTCGAAACTATTATTGGAAACCAATGGTGTGAATACAGCGATTCTATGCCATCGGTTGTTTAAAATCTTCAATTTCTCCATTACACGACTCTTAAATATTTCATCGCTATCAACGATGCTCACTGAACTGTACATGAATTTTCTGTTTGACGAAATTCCATTCATTTTCTGATTTTACGTCCTTTGAGTAATTTTCTATTATGAAATTTGGTGGTTGCGACGAACGGGAGACTAAACGGTTACGTCATGCTACGATTTTTGATACTTTGTCGTTTTCGAGTCGATTGAATTTTGCTTTTCGTCGATATTTCCTAAACTATCAATCTTAGAGGAAAGATGAATTCAGATTTCATAGTATTCGACGAGATCTACAATTTCACTCCCTTGACAAATTTTGATAAAGTGAGTGGTTTCGGAGATATAGTTTGTTTTCTTAAAAAAAATCATATTTCCCGTACTGTTCATTTTAGAAAAAAATGTATTGGGGTTTTCATAGTATACACTGAGATGATCATTTTTTTACTCTTGGTGATTTTCGATTTTCTCATCCGTTTCCGAGATATTCACAAAAAAAACTCCAGAAAAACCTGAATTTCAGAAATTTCCCGATTTTTCCATTTTCCGATCGGTTTAGAAAAAAATGTTTCAAATGAAAAGTGTAGAGTATCACGAGACCTATACGAACGTTTTTTCGTTTTTCGATTACGAGCAACGGTATGGTCTACAGAGGGTCCGAAAAAAACCGACATGTTACCCAATAAACACCCGTAGAATCTAAAGTAATTTTTTTAAATTTTTGCCCAACAATAGGTGTTTGTAGGAAAGAATGAGGACTCCTTTGATGGCAATTAAAAATTTTTCCAGTCAAAACTGCGATCTGAAACGTGTTACAACCGAAAGGCAAAATTTTGCCGAAAAAATGCCGAAAAAAAGACTTTCTCATTTTTCAATTTCTTTCAAAATCAATAGGTCTCTGCACCTCCACGAGAGTTAAAAATGACCCGAGTTTCGAAGCGATATCTCTTTCCGTTCGAGAGTTATCGTGTTTCAATCAAATGCGACGACAGACGGACAGACAGACAGACAAAAAATCAAGTTTGGCTCAATCGGCCTATTTTTCGACGCTGATCATTTTATCCAAATGAAATTTTTCGATATCTCTTCAAATAAAAAAGTTTTGCCCGCTGCCCTGTCCGGTACTCTGCGAAAACGCAACCGTAGATTACACCGATTAATACTAATCGATGTAACAAGCTATAGGGTGGATCTCGATGAGCCTAGATCACTCTTTTTATATGGATACACCGAGTATATGCCGTCACTTTTTTTTCATCTTTTCTCGTACTATTGAGAAATCGACTCAACTTGTTTTTAAACTATCATTGGAAACCAATGGTTTGAATACATCGATTATATGCCGTCATTTGTCCAATTTTTTCTCAATATTTCTCGTACTATTGAGAAACCAACTCAACTTTTTTTAAACTATCATTGGAAACCAATGGTTTGGATACATCGATTATATGCTGCAACTTTTCAAATTTTTTCTCAATTTTTCTCGTACTATAGAGAAATCAACTCAACTTTTTTTTAAACTATCATTGGAAACCAATGGTTTGAATACATCGATTATATGCCGTCACTTGTCAAATTTTTTCTCAATATTTCTCGTACTATAGAGAAATCAACTCAACTTTTTTTTAAACTATCATTGGAAACCTATGGTATAAATACATCGATTATGTGCCGTCACTTTTAAATTTTTTTGTAAATTTTTCTCGTACTATAGGGAAATCAACTCAACTTTTTTTTAAACTATCATTGGATACCAATGGTTTGAATACATCGATTATATGCCGTCAATTGTTTGGACTTTTCAATATTTTCTCATAGTTCCACAAAGTATTTTTTTTCTATCACCTATCAATACAAATTCAACTCATCCCCTCTGAAAATCGTGTTAAATCTATCATCGGATACCAATGGTGTGAATACAGAGATTCTATGCAGTCACTCGTTTCAACTTATCATTTGTTTTTGATAGTTCCCGTGAGAATTTATATTTATCACCGATCAATTGAAATTCAACCCCTCTGAGACTCGCCTTGAAACAATTTTTGGATACCAATAGTGTCACTACAGCGATTCTATGCCATCAGTTGTTCAAAATCTCCAGTTTCTACATTATACGACTCTTACATATTTCATCGCTATCAACGATGCCCACGGAACATTACATGCATTTTCTGTTGACGAAATTCAATTCATTTTCTGATTTTACGTCGTTGGAGTAGTTTTCTCTGATGAAATTTGGTGGTTGTGACGAACGGGAGACTGATCGGTTACGTCATCCTAGGATTTTTCATACTCTGTCGTTTTTGATTGACAAAAAGGTTCAGTTACCCGTTTTATTCATAGGAGATACGCCATCTACAAGATAATGTCGGTATTTCCGTTCACTTGACAAACGACAACAGTTTTCTTCTTTGAAGAGAAAAATAATTGTCACTTTGACTGAAATGTTGAAAGAAAGCCAATGAAGCTTCAACATTCAACATAAATAACGCTGATCTGTACGTAATAGCGCTCTTGTGGAATAATGAGTTGAAATAGAAGTTCATACATGTAATGAGAAATGACTTTGAAACAAACTCCCGAATGCCATCTATCCGTAATGTCAAAACTAACAGGAGACTGAACGGTTACGTCATCCTAGGATTTTTCATACTTGTCGTTTTCGAGTCGATTGAATTTAACAGCTTTTCGTCGATATTTCCTAAACTATTGAATCTAGAGAAAAAATGAATTTGGGTCTTATAGTATTCGACGAGACCTACAATTTCACTCCATGACAAATTTTGATAAAGTGAGTGGTTTCGGAGATATAGTTTGTTTTCTTAAAAAAAATCATATTTCCCGTACTGTTGATTTTAGAAAAAAAATATTTGGGGTTTTCATAGTATACACTGAGACGAAAATTTTTTTACTCTCGGTGATTTTTGATTTTCTCATCCGTTTCCGAGATATTTACACAAAAAACTCCAGAAAAAAATGAATTTCAGAAATTTCCCGATTTTTCCATTTTCCGATCGGTTTAAGAAGAAATCTTATTCTCTGAAAGTTGTAGAGTATCACGAGAGCTATACGACAGTTTTTTTGTTTTTCGATTACGAGCAACGGTAAGGTCTACAGAGTGTCCGAAAAAACCCGACATGTTACGCAATAAACACCCGTAGAATCTAAAGTAATTTTTTTTAATTTTTCCCCAACAATAGGTCTTTGTAGGAAAGAATGAGGACTCCTTTGATGGCAATTAAAAATTTTTCCAGTCAAAACTGCGATCTGAAACGTGTTACAACCGAAAGGCAAAATTTTGTCGAAAAAATCCCGAAAAAAAGACTTTCTCATTTTTCGATTTCTTTCAAAAACAATAGGTCTCTGCACCCCAACGAGGGTTAAAAATGACCCGAGTTTCGAATCGATATCTCTTTCCGTTCGACCGCTATCGTGTTACAAAAAAAAATCCGGACAGACACACAGACAGAAAAAAAAATCAAGTTGGGCTCAATCGGCCTATTTTTCGACGCTGATCATTTTATCCAAATGAAATTTTTCGATATCTCTTCAAATAAAAAAGTTTTGCCCGCTGCCCTGTCCGGTACTCTGCGAAAACGCAACCGTAGATTACACCGATTAATACTAATCGATGTAACAAGGCCCAAACGAACTGACCTAGGCCTAGAATTCGTCTTATATGGATACATCGATTATATGCCGTCACTTTTCAATTTTTATCTCAATTTTTCTCGTACTATTGAGAAATCAACTCAACTTGTTTTTAAACTATCATTGGATACCAATGGTTTGAATACATCGATTATATGCCGTCACTTTTCAATTTTTATCTCAATTTTTCTCGTACTATTGAGAAATCAACTCAACTTGTTTTTAAACTATCATTGGATACCAATGGTTTGAATACATCGATTATATGCCGTCATTTTTCATTTTTTTCTCAATTTTTCTCGTACTATTGAGAAATCAACTCAACTTTTTTTTAAACTATCATTGGATACCAATGGTTTGGATACATCGATTATATGCCGTCACTTTTCAATTTTATTTCAACTTTCTACGTATCATTGACAAATCATGTAACTTTTTTTTAAACTATCATTGGATACCAATGGTTTGAATACATCGATTATATGCCGTCACTTTTCAATTTTTAACTCAATTCTTCTCGTACTATAGAGAAATCAACTCAACTTTTTTTAAAACTATCATTGGATACCAATGGTTTGAATACATCGATTATATGCCGTCACTTTTCAATTTTTTTCTCATTTTTTCTCGTACTATTGAGAAATCAACTCAACTTTTTCAACCTATCATTGGATACCAATGGTTTGAATACATCGATTATATGCCGTCACATTTCAAGGTTTTCTCAATTTTTCTCGTACTATTAAGAAATCAACTCAACTTTTTTTGTTCTATCATTGGATACCAATGGTTTGAATACATCGATTATATGCCGTCACTTTTCAATTTTTGTCTCAATTTTTCTAGTACTAAAGGGAAATCAACTCAACTTTTTTTAAAACTATCATTGGATACCAATGGTTTGAATACATCGATTATATGCGGTCAATTGTATGGAATTTTCAATTTTTCTTATAGTTTCCTTGAGTATTATTTATCTGTCTCCTATCAATACAATTTCAACTCATCTTCTCTGAAAATAATCTCAAAACTATCATTGGATACCAATGGTTTGAATACATCGATTACATGCCGTCACTTTTCAATTTTTTCTCAATTTTTCTCGTACTATTGAGAAATCAACTCAACTTTTTTTTTTTAACTATCATTGGATACCAAAGGTTTGAATACATCGATTATATGCCGTCAAGTGTTTGGATTTTTCAATATTTTCTCATAGTTCCACAAAGTATTTTTTTTCTATCACCTTTCAATACAAATTCAACTCATTCCCTCTGGAAATCATGTTAAAGCTATCATCGGATACCTATTGTGTAAATACAGTAATTCTATGCAGTCACTCGTTTCAACTTTTCATTTGTTTTAAATAGTTCCCGTGAGTATTTCTATTTATCACCAATCAATTAATATTCAACCTAACTTCTCTGAAATTCGTCTCGAAACTATTATTGGAAACCAATGGTGTGAATTCAGCGATTCTATGCCATCGGTTGTTTAAAATCTTCAATTTCTCCATTACACGACTCTTAAATATTTCATCGCTATCAACGATGCTCACTGAACATTACATGAATTTTCTGTTTGACGAAATTCCATTCATTTTCTGATTTTACGTCCTTCGAGTAATTATTTTCTATTATGAAATTTGGTGGTTGCGACGAACGGGAGACTAAACGGTTACGTCATGCTACGATTTTTCGTACTTAGTCGTTTTCGAGTCGATTGAATTTTGCTTTTCGTCGATATTTCCTAAACTATCAACCTTAGAGGAAAGATGAATTCAGGTTTCATAGTATTCGACGAGATCTACAATTTCACTCCCTTGACAAATTTTGATAAAGTGAGTGGTTTCGGAGATATAGTTTGTTTTCTTAAAAAAAATCATATTTCCCGTACTGTTCATTTTAGAAAAAAAAGTATTGGGGTTTTCATAGTATACACTGAGATGATCATTTTTTTACTCTCGGTGATTTTTGATTTTCTCATCCGTTTCCGAGATATTCACATAAAAAACTCCAGAAAAATTTGAATTTCAGAAATTTCCCGATTTTTCCATTTTCCGATCGGTTAAGAGAAAAATGTTTCAACTAAACTTTGTAGAATATCAATCGATCTACACGACAGTTTTTTTGTTTTTCGATTACGAGGAACGGTACGGTCTACGGAGCGTTCCAAAAAAACAGACATGATACACAAAAAACACCCGTAAAATCTAAAGTAATTTTTTTAAATTTTTCTCCAACAATAGGCCTTTGTAGGAAAGAATAAGGACTCCTTAAATGGCAAGCAAAAATTTTTACAGTCAAAACTGTGATCTGAAACGTGTTACAACCGAAAGGCCAAATTTTGTCGAAAAAATGCCGGAAAAACCACTTTCCAATTTTCCGATTTTTCTCAAAATCAATAGGCCTCTGCACCTCTACGAGGGTTGAAAATGACCCAAGTTTCAAATCGATATCTCTTTCCGTTCGACCGCTATCGTGTTACATAAAAAAAGCTACACCGGACAGACACACACACACACACACACACACACACAGACAGAAAAAAATCAAGTTGGGCTCAATCGACGTATTTTTTGACGCTGATCATTTTCTCCAAAGGAACCATGGGTCTATCTCTTCAAATAAAAAAGTTGGGTCCGCTGCCCTGTCCGGTGGTCTGCGAAAACGCGACCGTAGAATACACCGATTAATACTTAATCGATGTAAACAAGGGATGCTCCAATGAAGTTTCTTTATATGAAAGATCCTATCTTTTTTTCGATGAGGAATCACCTCCTCAAATGTTTTACACTTATTCAGTTACACCATGTATATTGAAACGCACTATTCAAAAACAAATGTGGCACACGCTTCTATCAACGACTGATTTTGATGTTACTCGCAAAATAAAATATCAAGAGGGTACGTATGCGACATCTATAAAGCACTTGAACAAGTATTATTGAAAAATTCCGCAACCCTCCATGACTCACGAGCTTTTATATAGGTAGAAATTTGATGATGCCATATTGCATCACTGGGGTGGAAAGGGTTAAACACAGTCAGATTGCTTTCACCAATTATGTGTTCATTGTTCAGAGTATGTTTGGCGACACTTCCATATCTCATGTGTGCAAAATGTTCTTCGAAACGGGTTTTTATAGCTCGTCGGTTCTGGCCAATGTGTTTATTGTTGCAATCTTAACAACTGATTTCGTAAATTCCTGAAGT
This sequence comes from Zygogramma bicolorata, assembly GCA_032362365.1. Taxonomy (NCBI): domain Eukaryota; kingdom Metazoa; phylum Arthropoda; class Insecta; order Coleoptera; family Chrysomelidae; genus Zygogramma; species Zygogramma bicolorata. Next base: position 2,026,575 of record JAVJAQ010003124.1, on the reverse strand, counting down.
TCTGTGCATTTATTGACTTTATCGTATATCTGTTCAAGTCTTCCAGTGTACTGAAGTTCATATGGATTACTATAAATTTTTTATTACTCTCGTCTTTTCTAAAAGTCGAAAATTTACGAAGTGTTTTCCTAAATTTACATTGTCAAATTGTCTTATAGAGTGTAGTTATTGAGTTGTAATATTGCTAAGCATTGTTCGATTATTGGACTTTTCACAATCCTGCTTTCTTGATCTTATCTGTTGTCAAAACGGTAAATCGTGCTCACTGGTTGCTAGGCCAAAGGCGTCGGTAAGTATTTCACTAACCGACGACGTTATCATACGATATGTTGAATTCAACAACTGCTTATGTTTATGAATACAGCTTGATGATATCTCTGAGAGTCGCCTGGTGTTTTGGTGATAAATGCAATTTGGACAGCGGAACATGTTGGCACGAATATACGAGTATCAATTTCGACTTTTTTTCTGTTACAAGGTGAAAATTATTTAATTTGAATCAAGGGGGAAATGCTACAATCGTGATAAAACATAATAATCATCATATACGTTAAGCACTAGGTACGCTCTTCGGTCGATAAAAAGTACCTACCTGCTGCTCTTGATACTTTCTACGCTATTGTTTATTCAATACGAACACTATCTCAAGATCTCAACTTACGTGGAGTTCAACCCGGGTGCGGTCAATATGTATATTTGAACTTCCATGGACTTTTCTGGAGGAGAAGTACCGAGTTTCACTTTCACCCTGAAGCTGTCTTCGTTATCGTTCACCATCATGATCGTTAGCGCTCCTCTTCTTACGAAACTGTTCTGCTTCCTTGTGCAATGGGCGAAGATGTTGGTCCCTTCACGGCTGGTTGTTGTTTTCGCCTCCAAGACGTTGCTTCCCATCAGTTTTTTGTGCAGAAGTGAAAACCAGTAAGCCTGAAAACCAATGACCGAAGTCGTACTTTTCATTGACAGCTTTCAGTTTCTGCAACTTTGAATCAATTGTAGTGGGTTGATCAAGAAAAAGGAAGATATTTTTCATCTTTTTCTCCTTCAAAACGATAGAAAATGAAATTTTTCTAAAAAAACATTTCAATGTGCGACTTTCCCAAAAAATTCTACAATGTTATTACACGTGTTTCTCTATACGGTAGCTTCTTCGAGGACAAAATACGTTAAAATAGATTTCTGGGTTTATAACCTACCACAATCTGAAAAAATAGGAATTAATATTGGAATCTATACAAGTGTAGAAGCGCAAATTTTGCAGATTTTCAATCTACCCCGAAACGTTGCTGAGTCTATTACGCAAATTCCGGTACAAATCCAAATATCTCTTGTAGGCAATCTTGGTAATTGACATTTGTCAGATATTTCTGAATAAAAATAATATCCAAATATCTCTTGTAGGCAATCTTGGTAATTGTCCTTCAGGAGGGGTAACCATCCGCGATCCATATCAAGCGAACTCATAGATATGCATTCTCCACCAGACAGCATGATGAAAGCAAATTCCTTTTATTTTCGTTTCCTGCCATTACTCTTCGTCATAATTTTAGTGTCATTCCATTCTACTGTGTGATCTCCATCGGCAGTAAGAATGTGTTCTGATAATTTAGAACCACCTATCTGTCTGTTCCTGATGTACATTTTGTGTTCACTCTTTCGTACTTCCAATGGTCGAGACGTTTCAGCGATATATTTTTGACCGCACGAACAAGGAATTTGATAAATACAATTTTTTTGTGTTTGCCGTTGTGTTATTCGGTTTGGTATGTGTCAGTATTGACCTTAAAGTATTTGTTGTTTTGAATGTTGTTCTAACATTATACCTGTTGCCGATCCGTTTCATCTTTTCAGACAAACGAAGGACATAAGGTATAATGTTTGATACAGGTTGAGTGTTTTCTGTGGGTTGTATGTCTTCCTTGTGGACTGTGTTCGGATTTTCAATTTCTGTAACAGTTTTTTCTATGAATTTTTCTGGATATCCATTTTCTTTCAATACTGATTTTATGAAGTTTATCTCATCATTGATTTTTTCTTGTGAGTTACATATAATTCTTGTTCTATCATAAAGGCATTTTACTATACCTTTCTTGATACGTGTTTGTTGTTTTTAGGTGTAGTGAAGATATTTATTGGTATGTGTTTTCCTTCGATATACACTTGTATCTACGTGGCGTGTCGATTTCTTTATCATCACATCTAGAAATGGAAGTTCATTGTTATTTTCTGTTTCTAATGTGAATTTTATTGTTGGTTCTTGTTTTTTTATATGTTCCAAAAATGTGTCAAGTTCATTTTGCCCATGACTCCATATAGCAAAAACATCAACAACATTTCTCCACCACACCTTTGGACCATTTGGATAACTTTTTATGAAAGAAGCCTCAAAATACTCTATATAATTATTACTAAGAATTGGAGAAAGTGGTGAACCCATAGCCATACCAAATTCTTGTTGTTAAAAATCATTTTTGAATTGAAAATACGTTTTTTCTTTACAAAGTTTTGAGATATCCATGATCGCATCCACATTCAATTTTGTTCTATTGCTCAGTGTTTCATCATTCTCTAATTTTGATTTGACAATGTCTAAAGTTTTGTTCAGAGGAACGTTGGTGAACAGACTTTCTACATCGAAACTTACGAACATGTCATCAGTTTTTATGTCAATTTGATCCAACTTTTCGATTAGATGTGAAGTATTTTTCATGAAAGTATCACCATTACCTGATAGAGGTTTCAATATTTCGAGTATGTTGCTAGTTTTTGGCATGGAAATTCAATGGAACTTACAATGGGTCTAAGATGATGATTTGGTTTGTGTTTCTTTGGTAAGCCATTAAACTGGGGTGATTTAGTATAATGATCAATGAGTTGTGTGCGTTCTTTTTTTTGAAAGTCTGTCTTTATATTTCAGTAATGTTCTGTGTATTTTCTGTTCAATGGATTTTGTTCGGTCTTGTCTGAGTTTTAAGATGCAGAAAAACTCAAAGTCGTCTCCACAATTTAATATTCGAAAGATGTCAGTACGGTGATTCAGTACATGTTTCGAACCTACATAGGTTCATCATCAGCTGAATTTACAATGAATTATGGAGAAGAAAAAATGGCAAAATCACATGGTGAAGTTCAGGACATAAAAAATTATTGTAATGACAATTAAGATTAAATTGATATTAGGGGAATTTGGGACATCCCAAATTCCCCTAATATCAATTTAATCTTAATTGTCATTACAATAATTTTTTATGTCCTGAACTTCACCATGTGATTTTGCCATTTTTTCTTCTCCATAATTCATTGTAAATTCAGCTGATGATGAACCTATGTAGGTTCGAAACATGTAGTGAATCACCGTACTGACATCTTTCGAATATTGAATTGTGGAGACGACTTTGAGTTTTTCTGCATCTTAAATCTACTACACTCCACTTTGAGATACAATGGACTTCTACCACAGGTCTTGTCTGAGTTCATTGTACACTTGTTTCGATGTTACAGATGTGTTTTGGTTGTGTATCTCATTTGTGGTGTTTTCGATCAACCCAGAAAACTACGAAACAAATATCGGTCCACCACAACACAATGACGTTCAAACAGTAGTTATTGTAGTTTTTCATCAAATATTGCCCAATTCCAAATGATAGAAAATAAAATTGAATACAAATATTATATAAAAAGAGTAACATCAAAAAATCAACAAATACCTACTCCTTGTTGATATGTGTAGGTATATTATTCCTAGACGTTTCATTCAATCATCATGAGAGAAGACAAATATGTTATTTAGCGCCTTATAAACTGGAGAGTACCCACAAACGATGAGAATGAACGTTGATATTTAAACCTTTGGTATGAAAGTTGAAACTCTCTGTAAAGATCAATAACCCTGACGCCAAACTGATATTATTTGCACTCAACGTGCGTTTCTCTAACAAGGTTAGCATCTTCAGGAGAAGAAAACTGATACCAAATCTGAAGACTAGGGTCACTTCAGTGACGAATCCACAGGGAAGGTTTTCGGGTCCGCCCCCCCCCCCCATTGGGAAAATCAGAGATTATTTTTTTCAATTTTTATCGGCTCCTAATTTCCAAAATTTGTTAGGGAACGAAAAAATGTCACATGAGCAAGGCAAAATAAAATAGAATAACTTTTTTTGCTTTAAAATTGAAAAACTTCAATAATTATTATTACATTCCATTGAAAACTAGAGAGGCTATAGGCTACATTTGTACATTAGTAAATTTTCATTTTTCAACAACCAATTTCATCAATTTATTCAATTCAATGATCCTCCAATTCTTGAAAAAATTATTCTCAAGAATTAAAAATAGTACAAACAAGATCTGGATTGAATGTTACCCAAACAAACAAACAAATTCCGCTTGAAATCTTTGAACTCACCGATTGTTCTTTCCTTTTTTTAAGGTTCAGTCGGTTCAGACGCTGGATCAAGCCGAGTAAAATATGAAAATAGTGTCATCTTCATGTTGTAGGTTCATAATAAAATGTTTTTTTTAACTATCAAATTACAATTTTTCTCGATGACAATTCAAAGAAAATTGACACTTGTCAGGCTCATCGAGGAAATGTTCGAGAAATTTCTGACAGTACTGCCACTGGATCCTTTTTGGCGCAGTATTTGAAAATTAGACTTGTTACATTTGTGATGAGTATTGTCTATGCCGGTAACGATTTAAATATACTATGTATGAGTAGAATATGCTGTTGATTAGGTTAAATCAACTCGATTCGAATAAAAAAATGTTAAGTTCCGAACCTACTTTACCTCCTGGCTACACCTTCAAATTTTGCTCATGTCAATCTCTTTCACCTTTTTTTTGGATCTTGACTAGTTGTTGCTATACGGTAGCTCATAATTTTCTGTTTTATATATATATATATATATATATATGATCGGCTAGGCTTCCGCGGTCAGAAATGTGCTGGCTGGAACTTCTGGTTGATCCGCGTCTGGAAAGATTTACTTGTCTACGTTTCGACTCCCATTTCGGAGCCATTTTCAAGACTGAGTGACCTTGCGTCTAGGTCTGAGTTGTCTCACTAGCTGGCTATTATCACTGGAGATCGAGGATTGAAGGTTGGTGGGATTTAAATCCACAAGTCTATTAAACTCCAGCAAACCCGAGATCTTCACCCTAGACCCCCGAAGGACGAACCTGAACGACAAAAAGCTTTCCTTCCATATATTCATGGTGTTACTGAAAAAATGAGTCGAATTCTGACACGACATGACATCAAAACCATTTTCACAGCTAACAACCAAATATCCACCTACCTTCGAACACCCAAAGACACAATCCCCAATGAAACCCAAGGAATATATGAAATACCATGCTTTAACTGTCCCAGAACATACATCGGCCAGACCAACCGACGAGTGTCCTGTAGAGCATATGAACACGAACTAGCAGTCCGTAATTCTGACACAAACTCAGCATTATTCCAACATCATTTAGAAACAGGCCACAAGATAGATTTCAAAAACACCAAAACCGTTGCCACAGCCAAAACCCTCCAAACCAGAATTACCCGTGAAGCCATTGAAATCGAAAAACGTACCAACTGTCTCAATAAACGCGACGATTCTCAAAGACTCCCCAATACCTGGAAACCACTTTTGGTCCGTCATACTTCTATTTACTCCGACTTGGGAACTAATCCGTTCGAACCTCCCATCGACCGTCCGATACCTGATCCTGCCATAACTACTAATGAACCCTTAAATCCCACCAACCTTCAATCCTCGATCTCCAGTGATGATAGCCAGCTAGTGAGACAACTCAGACCTAGACGCAAGGTCACTCAGTCTTGAAAATGGCTCCGAAATGGGAGTCGAAACGTAGACAAGTAAATCTTTCCAGACGCGGATCAACCGGAAGTTCCAGCCAGCATATATATATATATATATATATATATATATATATATATATATATATATATATATATATATATATATATATATATATATATATATATATATATGTGACACAGACTCATGGTACACCCCCGTTTTCTCCTTTGTTTTTCTAGCTATATTTTTGAAATTCGGAACATTGAACATGCTCACTGAACAGCATTTCTCGACATATCTGAAAGAAAAAAACAACCTCCAATTTTTCCGGAAATGACATCAACTTTCGATTTTTTAATGGGACACCCTGTATATTGTTACATGATCGGTTAGGGATGATCATGAGGAATCCAACGATATCAGGTTTAATGGTGTTATCTCCGATGACTACGGGGATATCGCCATTTATTTTATTCATAAGCTCAATGAGTGGGAGAGAGAATTGGATTGACCCGCCAGAAAAAGTTTCTCTCTCCTACTCGTTGAGCTTATGGATAATATAAATGGCGATATCTCCGCAGTCATTGGATATGGATTCCTCATGATTATCCCCAGCCGATCATGTAACAATATACAGGGTGTCCCATTCAAGAATCGAAAGTTGATGTCATTTCCGGAAAAATTGGAAGTTGTTTTTTTTTCTTTCAGATATGTCGAGAAATGCTGTTCAGTGAGCATATTCAATGTTCCGAATTTCAAAAATATAGCTAGAAAAACAAAGGAGAAAACGGGGGTGTACCATAAGTCTGTGTCACCTTGATAAAGATAATAAAAATTATCGAAAGCTTGGTAGAGTAAAGAAGAGTTTTTCTCCAGTTGAACGACTGAACACCCGATATAACTCATCTTCATATATATATATATATATATATATATATATATATATATATATATACATATATCAGGGCTTCGGTCTGAAGAAAAAGATTACTCTTTTTAGCTACCCGAGCTTTCGCTAATTTTTATTAGCTTTTTCGAGGGCTACAATATAAAATGGACATCAAAAAGTATAAATATAAAAATAGAAGGTACATACTTGTGCTATTTGAGGTTTTTTTTTTTTTTATGAATGAAATGTAAAGATAAAACATACAATTGATTATAATAACACAAAAATTCTTCATATTGAAAAAAACTTGAACAAACGTCTCTTTTTGGAAATGACTGAAATTAAAACGAGAAAAAACAACATGAACAAAAAATCAGATATTGAAAACCTCAGTAAAATTTATTCGTTTCTATTAAATAAATAAATACATCTTGTATATAACTTTCATCAGTGAAAAGAACACTATGAATTTCCAAATCAATAACTTCACCTTTCATTGTCAAAATTTACACATCTCATGTTTTATCTTTACATTTCATTCATAAAAAAAAAAAAAAAAAAAAAAAACCTCAAATAGCACAAGTATGTACCTTCTATTTTTATATTTATACTTTTTGATGTCCATTTTATATTGTAGCCCTCGAAAAAGCTAATAAAAATTAGCGAAAGCTCGGGTAGCTAAAAAGAGTAATCTTTTTCTTCAGACCGAAGCCCTGATATAGAAAAAACAACTTTGTGTACAAATAGACGGTCGAGAATACTTATCATCTATATACATATATATATATATATATAATAACTACCTGCATAAGTAATTCTTGGTCCGATATGGAATTAGCGTCTTAACTACTGATTATTTTAAATTATGAAGTGTTGTATTCTATTTTATTTCTTATTGATTTGGACAAAAAAAAGCAGAGAGAGAATTTCTCAGGGTAGCTACAATAACTTCAAATCAATAATACGTTCATACGGTGAGATTTCAAATTGATGAAGATTTCCAAATCTGCTATGATAGACACATCTTGACAAGATGAATGCTGCCAGCAGTTAGATTACTCACCGGTGTATCTGAAAACAACTCGTGCATGCGAGGTTGCCTGAAAACAACGTCATATCCAGTTTTCGCAGCATTTCCGATTTGTTTTGCCCACTGCAGCACAGAAGAAAAAACCACGGTTTCGGAAGACTTCGGCACTGTCGTCCAAATTTTCACGTTGGGTTTGGAATTCCTCTGAAGAATCTTGTATGCCATATCTTTCTCAGGGAAGGTTTCTGCCGTGATATGGGAACTGAAAAGAAAGAGGAGTGATACTATAGAATAGAATGAACGAGATATTGTAGGTTCATAATTATAGTAATTCTCCCAACACGGAAAATGTCGCTTAGATGTTAAAACCTCTTATCTCAAAATTGATTTTGAGTTATGATATTATTTTCGGCTACAAATATTGTTTTCATCGATCTAAAATCCTGCAACTCAATAGGACAAAGGACCAGTATTGCGAAAAATATAATAGTATATTATGCAACGATCGTGTAATGATGGTTATTAATATATGAGCATAAACCGGGATACGAAACGGGCCGAAGGTGAGTTTCGTATGGTTTATGCGAGTGTATTAATAACCATTACATGAGAGTTGCATACGCTATTTTATGTACACCCGATAAATAGTGAAGAACTACAAATATTATATTTATAATTTTATTGCACACAATAATACTAATTTAACAAATTTCTTTGAAAAATTCTACAGAATTGTAATTAATAGTATTACTTCGAGAAATAAAACGATGAGATATGAAAAGAAGATCAAAAATCAAAGAATAAAAAGTTTACTCGAGACCGGAATTGAACCAATGTCTCCTCCAGCTAGAATAATCAATGTCAGCGCCACAGACGGCTCGGCTACGGAGAGCCCACAAAATTGGATGAAAAAATAAGTGATAAATCATGCATTTGTCAAATGAAAAATTTAATCATTCTAACTGTATTTCTGTGGGTGAAGGTGTCGAAGGTGATTCTGCCATATCGCTGGTATCAGACATTTAGTTATGATTATCGAAGTTTGGCTATATTCTTCAAAAATTCAATACCTATACCGATTTTGACTGACAAACGTCAAATGCAGAGCATGTACATCATGCTTGATTGAAAAATAATGGGTTTCTATTGGTTAAAAATATGTATCGTAATGAAAATTTGTATCGTAATGGATCTCATAATAACACGGGTTGTGGGCATATAAGTGTATTATTAGAGTACGGGTGTAGATAAATACATCTTATGTTCTGTTCCATAATATGCAGATGTGAAAAACTGGTATCTGTATTTATTTCGAAATCAACAGCTGGCTTCTTGTTCTCGATGGTGTATTTTGTGATTTAAATACCCCAAATCAAAGTTAGTGCCCTATTTATGTAATTTTACTATTTCAAACGAATTATTTTACGAGTTTTTCAGTATTTTCACCATTACTGGATGAAATTTATAGGTTACGTTCTATACTTATCCTGAAACTTTTCATGCACTGTTGAATTGTTCATCATAGTTTTCATATTCAAGTCAATATGATTGATATAATACAACGATTTCTTCTCGTTTTCACGTAAAATAATGAAAATTTCTTGAGATATGAGTGTTTGTTCGGTATGGCATTGAAGACGTTTTTCAATAAAGAGTCATCCTAATATTCTGTGGTGAATTTAGTAGTTTACAAACCCCCGAATTCGCGATTCACAAAGATTTCCATTCTATTTACGACTTATTGTTTCACGAGTAAATTTTTGTTGATTACATTCATATCATATTACTTCATAGATTTACTAGGCAGGTATTAAGATTTTAACGAATTTTCTGAAAAATATTCAATAAAACTAACCAAGTATCGAATATAGGGAAAATGAGAAGTTTTATGTGGTTCTTGAACATTTTTGTTTCCTGAGATACGAGGTTTTGACATCTGCGGGCGACGAAAAGTGTATCGATCAATTCTTCATGGCTATAAATCAAATCATCTGTAGGAACAAAATTCATTCAGGCCAATCTCAACTTACATATACTAGGTTGATGGACTAACACCTGTCAGAAGACAACTACTCCCCTGGCTGATACCATGGAGGGCGTTGAATTATATTCGACAAGTGTCAGTGAAGGATTCTTCGCAGGAGGAATTCCTGCCTATGCTTCTGGCGATATAACTATCGGAATTAGTTTTCAATTATTGGGACACAATTATTTTACTATATTGATATTGTTCTGGAGGAATATTTATGATGGTTACTATTTTCACTCCATGAATCCACTGAATTTTTTAAGTGTTTGAGTCTTTTTCTTTTGAATCCAATCGACATTTTGAAACTTACGGTTCCCACATGACTGCCGTCACTATGTCTTTTATTTCCTCCATCGTTTTTTCGGGGCGTTCGGTAGAAATTCGACTGATGTCGCTGCCAACTATTTTCCAGGTTTCATTTCTTCCGGGAAAGCCTGTCAAAACGTCGTGGAGAATGTTGAGGTCCTGTTCATATGTCATTTCAGTTTTGTTTGTAGAATCTGAAAAAAATTCATATGATTCAAATTAATTCATTGAATGAAATTTATACATTTCGTGGCACTTTTCAGCTCATTGAAGAATTTATAAGCGGTTATTCATCCTCTAATCTACTCGTTACCAGGGAATTTCTGGACAAATCGCCAGAATAAGTTAATTGCGAAAAGAGTAATTCATTCTCTATTCACGTCTTCGAATAAACTGAAATCCATTGCATAATCCCCAAATTATCATTAGTCAAGAATGGAGAATAATAATAATTTTTGAGAAAAACTAGCTCGAAAATATTTTTTGTATTTATACAGATTCTGCACTCGTAGAGTCATTCATGTTAATACCGCCAAGGATGGAACGATTGAAGATGATTCAGAAGATCACCGACCGTGGAAATATGTATGGAAGAAAGACAAGTCTCCGACAGTATCACTACTTTTATTCGGGTTTGAAGGCCGTCGTTTTTTGGAATTTCTTCCTGACGTTTTCGCTGGCTAGCAACTCGAGCCAGCGAAACGTCAGGAAGAAATTCCAAAAAACGACGGCCTTCAAACCCGAATAAAAGTAGTGATACTGAAAACCTCGGCCGCGAAAGCCTTAACTATTTTGACAAGTCTCCGACCCTTCTACGATGTTCCAACGAGGTGAGTGAGTCCAAGATAGGCCGTATATGTGCCTTGTAGTTATCAGAAGCTGACGAGAAGTGAAATATTTCTAGGCACAAAAATGAAAATTCAATCTTCTGGGGAGCACCTTTACCGATCGATCTCACATTGTTTTTCCATGGGAGATTATTACTGATCGTAATTCCTAGCATCGAAATACTTGACTTTTTAGGAATAGTTATTCCGGACCTTTGAATATTGGATAAAGATCGGCTTTCTTTGAGAAGAGACATGCCTGAGTTTTCCCAGCATTAAATTCCACCAAGTTGATGTCATCCCATTATATTATTTTCGTTAAGTCATCGTTACTACTATCGACGCTAATGCCTCTCTGTATTTTTGCAATTGAGGAGGAACCATGAACCGGCACTTTATAGAGGAGGCCCCTATGTCAAACTCGATCAAATGCTTTTGAAATGTCGAGTGCAACAGCTGAAGTTTCACCGAATTTTGAAACATACGCCAATTATTCACTGGTTGATCTTTGATGTCGAAATTCGTATTGTCGATAAAGAATTATTCCTCATTTCTCCAGATATTTGATAAGCCTCACATTGATTGTTTTTTTCATAATGTGGGAATAATAGAAAGCACTGCAATTTTGTCTATAACTCAGGAAAAAACCCCAAGTTATACGAAAGTTTGAACAATTATTTTATTTGTATTAATGATGCATCTTTTCCTTAACATGCCAACTTGTTTGGCTGAAAGTGCATTGATTGCAAATGTTATTAGTTTCGTGTTTCGGTAATTACCGCCAAGCAAAGTTTGCCTTCACACTGATATCTGCAGTAATATTTTTGGGGTAGTGTGAAAGCTTTCGAAGCATGTCTCATCAATAATCGAAACCAATCCAGTGCCAAGTTCAATTTGTTGTAACACGTTGATCGTGCATTGTCAAGTAAACGTTTTTCAACTAATTGACAGTGGCATCTTATTTTTTTTCGCTAATCCTCAACAGTGCGCCTGGCTTTGTTTCAAAGTTATCCACATAAACTAGTTTTTGAAAAAGATATTTGAACCATCTCTGAAGAGTTTGTAGACATGAGAAAAAAAATCTATCATGCCGATGAAAATAGTATAGTGTTAAACGAGCAAGAAATGAGAGTCATCTCCTTATAGTCTGGAATTTACCTTACCTCCCTATGCCGATTCTATAACATTACAGGAGATGTTTCCTAGGATGAGATCTCATCGAACTTGGACTTGTAGGTATTGAAAGTATAATTTTTATGAAACCCAAATCAACCACCTCAATACCCAATCAGGTATACAGGGTGTACCTAACTGAATAAGTGTAAAACATTTAAGGAGGCGATTCCTCATCGAATAAAAAGATAGGATCTTTCATATAAAAAAACTTCATTGGAGCATCCCTTGTTGAAATACAGCCCCTGAATGGGGGTACATAATTATCAAAGTAACAAATTGAGAACAGAACAACAACACACAATTAGTATTAATTCAATTTCGAAAATTCACAAACTGATAGATTCATACCAATTTAATTGTCACTATGGCTAATAGCGACCTACTAGATAGATTAGTTTCGTATTTTCGCATTTATGACGATGTATCTCTGTAGTTGTTCGTAGAATAATTTTTTGCTGCGAACTGGTTTATTTTGGACAAAACACCCTAGAGACATTTTTTGTTCAGAATGACACAGGCTATCGAAAATAAGTTTTTAGATGATAAACAAATAAGACAAAAAGTTACATTGGAAATAAATTTTAGGGGTTGCGTTTTCCACCCATTACAACTATGGGGAAAACCAAATAAATTACTGGCTGAGTGTCTTTTGTTAGTACAAAACGTCAGGTTAAATTCAATATTGTAACTTTTTCAGTGCTTGTGAAAAAAATTGTTATACAAATTTTATGTACCCCCTTCAAGGGGTTGTATCTTAACAAGGGATGCTCCAATGAAGTTTCTTTATATGAAAGATCCAATTTTTTTTTTTTCGATAAGGAATCACCTCCTTAAATGTTTTACACTTATTCAGTTACACCCTGTATATCCCCCTTCGACCGTAATCACATTAAATAACCCACTTATTGTCGAAGTGATCTTTTCCTACGCATTTGCATTATCTTCAGACCAGAGTGTCGAACGAGATTCCAAAGAAACATACTTCTCACCAGGCCGCACAAAAATTTTGCCGCTTCGAACGTTCTCTATTGAAATATTTTCAATATACCGGGTGTGCTGATTCGAATTGACGGAGCTTATTTGACATGATATTTCAAAATCTCTCTTTCTCTCTCTCTCTAGATTATTGGCATTTGCTTCCTTCAAGGCGCATCAGACCAATATTTCAAAATCGTAACAACAAAGTGTATGAATATGTGATATAAAAGAGCATAGGTACTTCCCCACCCACAATCCGTCCTTACCATATCCCAGCTGCCAGTAGCAAGAAACGTTGAGCTTGTCGGAGATCTCGAGGAGCGGCAGCATCCCTTTAGGATTCCAGTTGCCGGCGGCGGTGTCGGCATCGTTCACCCCGAACACCGGCATCAAGTTGGCCAACCTGAACCACTCGTTGATCCCGAACCACATGGACGGCGTGACCACGACGCTGGTGCCGTCTTCGGAGAGGTAGTTAGCGAACCTGTCATCCCTGTCCACGTACTGGACGAAGGGGGTGGAGGGACCGGCGATCCTGATGTAGGCCGGGCTCAGGTGCTGGGCCAGGCGGAGGGAGGTTTCGCTGGAGGATGAGGAAGTTTCATTGAATATTTCCATCGTATGTTAAAAATCCCATATGAAGCGGGACAGTTTCGAACAATTACAGCGATAAATTCCCGGCGGGACATTTTCGGGCTGGTAAATACCCGGTAGGTATCGAAAAATACCCGCTCGGTCCGTGTATCTATAGTAACGATTGTTAAAAAGTACATTTGTCATCTTGACAGGCATAAATACTTAATTTTAAACGTCGTTGTTTTAACTCCAGAAATATTCTACCGAATTACAGTCGTGCATCAAAATAAACCTGAAAATTTTCCATTCAAGCATGTTGTCAGTAAAAAAACTGCATTCCGTTATTTTCATATATTGCTAAAAAAACTTCTCCTTTGGAGTCGGGCACTTTCGACAAAATATGAAAATAAAATCATGCAGTTTTTAGACAACATGCTTTCATGGAAAATTGTCGGTAATTTTGAAGCACTTGTGTAATTACTCCCGAATATTTCCATCGTATGTTAAAAATCTCATATGAAGCGGGACATTTTCGATAAATTACAGCGATAAATTCCCGGGGGGACATTTTCGGGCTGGTAAATACCCAGTAGGTATCGAAAAATACCCGCTCGTTCCGTGTATCTATAGTTACGATTGTTAAAATGTACATTTGTCAACATGCTTCCATGGACAATTATCGGTGATTTTGAAGCACTTCTGTAATATTTCCCTCATATATAAAATGTCCCATAAGAGCAATGCAATAATCGAAAACTTACAGCGGTAATTGCATTGTATCAAGTCCCCATAACAGCACATTTGAAAACGTATCGCTAGACGTCAGTAAACAACACAAATAAATGTCAGATAGACTTCAAAAATAGAAGAACATTTCGCGTTCAGGTGAGTACTCCATACAATCTATAGAGGAAAGTAAAAAATAACATTCCCTTGACAATTTCTTTATTCGTGAAATATTCCAATGAATTACATTCGGTTATTTCCATATTTTGTAAAAGAGCCCTCGGACTCGGGCACTTTCGCCAAAATATGACAATAAACTCTTGCAATTTTTAGATATCACGCTTTCTTGCAAAATTATCGGTAATTTTTATGCACTCGTGCAATTATAACCGACAATTTAACTCATGTATAAAATATCCCTCAAACCGCCGTGATTCTGTCATTATGACAGGGTAAAAACTTTGCCCCAAGTTTTTCAGCGTCTTCGTCAATTTTTCACTTGCGTTGTCAAAAGAGTATATCTGATCTGTGAAAATGTAATATAAGAATTGTGTTTTTAACAATTGTACTTTTCCATTGAATTGAATAAACTTAACTGTATTCATTAAATTGTCGTACCGAATTACACTTGAGCTTTTTTTTGTCGAAGGAAACTTCATATTGTGAAAAGAATCATAACTACGCAACTGAAAACATTTGAGAAAAATATATCATTTCATAGTATCAAAATTAAAATGTATATGCCTGACAGGGGGGTAGTTACCGCCGTATTGGCCGTGTCAACTAGACGTGTGTGAGTAAAAATCAATAAAAACAATTTTTTTGTTATATCAAAAATGACAAAAGTCAAAAAAAGCAATTTGTTTCCGTGTAAAGCGTTCAAAAGTTGACAACACCCTACATCGGTTATCGCAGGCTGCGGGATTTTTCCGTTCAAGTCATTTATTGCAACGGGGTAATCCCACAATAATATATGTGCATACGATGATGAACCATGGAGACCAGTGTTTATTAACGCGTTTTATTTAATTGTGCATTACATTGTAATACAATCTGTCACTATTGTCCATAGAGACAGAAACTTTAGAAAATCTAATGTCATCATCAGCTATAAATGATTCAATAAATCAGTTTGCCGAAAAAAAAGGCAAGGAGAGTGTATATTCAATTTGAATTCTTTGTAAAAATTTTGGAAAAAGTGACAGATAGATAATTATGATGAATCAATATTTCTTTTAATTTTATGCAAAGATTTTTTCTTTTGTGAGAAATCTTTACCCTTCAAAAGGGCTCCCAAACAAATTTTTATACGGGGCCCCGCCAAGGCAAGCAACGCCACTGATCAATGAATATCTTTACTGATTCTAAAAACAAGAAGTTGAAAGCACTGTTCCTTCTTCATATTTGTACATTGTTTCGAATATTGTGTTACAAAACGTGACTCAACTATTTTTGAATCAGAGGCCATGAATGCTCTATATATTATTCACCAAAATACGAAACACATCGTAGAAGAAAAATTAGGTAACATTAATTTTTGCTCCACTTTCACATGATAATTGGATTTATTTTGCCTATAAATTGAATCAATCCATTTGATCAATGTTTACTGTAATACTTATACAGTGTGTAATGCAAATTAATTCTACAGGGTTTCAGTTATAATCCAAAATTTAGCCACACCCCTAATGACACGCTTTCTGGGTTCTTTAGCTGTGGTCTGCAGAATATTTTTTACGGATCATGTATCGCCCTCATAAGTATTTATGACAGTGTTTCGAATTAATTCATGAAAAAACTTACCTCAAATTAACACCTGCTAACAAAACTGCAGGGTCGATAGAAATACTAAGAAATTTCTCACTAACACAATGGATCGCTTTCTTTCCGTTAATGTTGCAAGATGTTTCTATTTTTTCTTCCGCCCCCCAAACATCGTGCGAAACGGAAAATAGAACACATACCCCAACTAATTTCGCCAACATTTTTCCCTTGATATTTTACCGATCATCAAAAATTATTATTTTTCAAACTACACGTCTACAGTTGATGACTAGAATTCAAGTGACCCACCACAAGAAACGAAAACTTGCAATAATTGCTTTGTTGCTAAATCGTATCATCAGCAAAAAACAATCATTTGTTTGAATATTCGTGACCTGATTTTTCTTCGCGATGAACTAATTGAAAACAAAAAAAAGTATTCACTCAACATAGTGCTGGGCGCAAAATATATTTTTCAATACAGGGTGTTTCATAAATATGGAAGAAACCACGTTACCTCATATTTTTAGCCTAGGGTAATTGAATTGAGTCGATTGAATTTTCAACTACAATAAAAATCAAATATGGTACACGAACGATTCATACGTGAATAGTATCGATTGTTGTAACTAAATTATCAGTATTCCAGACCAGACTTGGGGAATACAGCAGTGGCTGTCGCCTAAATAGGTCTCATTTCGTCTTTTTCATTATTCGAAATCATCATCTTTGATAAATCATAGTTTGGGTCCATTTGAATAACAATAAAACAAAATAGTTAAGGCTTTCGCGGCCGAGGTTTCCAGTATCACTACTTCTATCCGGGTTTGAAGGCCGTCGAGCCAGCAAAACGTCAGGAAGAAATTCCAAAAAACGACGGCCTTCTAACCCGAATAGAATTAGTGATACTGAGTAACAATAGTTGATACGTCATACTGGTTCATTAAGTTTCGCTTTATAATCAGTTCGATCTATAAAAACAACAGAAGTTTATGCATTTCATCGTTTCAAGTTCGACAGCAACGAAAGTATACAATTGGTTGGACACAAGTTCTACTTTCCACTGACGACTCTGTGCGATCTACCAATCACATACTTCTTGAAATCTTGAATGGAACAGCATAGTTCAGTACACTATGTAGTATTTTTTATTTTATTTTTTGCCTTGCCTTGCCTGGTATAAACCTTCATGAAAACCAATTGAATTTTTGGATTTTCCAAATATTCTTTATCAGCGGTTTTGTGGAATCGTCGCGTCCAGGGCGTAAACAACAACTTCATACCCTTTAACAACTTTTTCTTTGGACAATCGCAAAAACTTGTTGGAGAGAAAGAGTTAATATTGGGTTTTTTGAAATGTGAGGATACGTATAACTCCTAAACGATAACGTCTTCAGAAGAATGTAATTTTCATTTTCATTTCAGAATCGACTGTTCAAGAATGAGAAAAATCGAAAACTCAGTTTCGACACACACTTCATTATGTATACCCTTAAGAGATATCCTTTTGATGCTCTTTAATCTATTTACTCATTCAGTCACTCTCGGAATGTCGTCAAAGTAAAACAGAAGTAGAAAATGGCAAGTGCAGCAAACACATAGATTAATGAAAAGAAGTCGCATTTCATGAGGGACTTTTCGACTGATATCCATTGGATGTCCTGTGTTTACCGAAATTCACCTCTATATCTCTGATATCTGTCCCCAAAAGTATAGAATCTAACGAATGAAGAATATAAATGGTCAGAAACTGGGGCCTAATTCTTCAGGCATGCGGATTTATCCAAATGTTTTTGAGAAGGTTTAACAATATTCATAACAGAGAACACAATAATATCCCTGTTGAGTCAAAACAATCCTTTAAATGCGAAACAGAACTCAAAAAATTGTGTTTAGGGTATTCCATGTGTATGTGGCTGTTATCAAGGTCATCAAGGATAAGATCAGCTGAACATAAACCTGAGAAGACGAGAAGTAGAAACTAGTTGAACACATATCATCAACGAATGGTAGAGACATGGTTGAATGGAATGATATTAATAATTCACTTATGACAGGTCAGAAAAGAAAAAAAACCCAAAGAGGCCACTCGCATTTTGTTAAACGGAAATGAAGAGATCGCTAATTGTCCATTGAGTATAGATCAATGTTGGATGCCTCTTCTGAGAAGTTTTACTGGGAAGATTCAATTCGAAGTAGGTTGTGTCAAAATCGACACTTGGTATGGTTATTGATGAATTAGTCATGACAGTGTTACATTTTGACACTAATTACCAAAACTAAAATTTCATCAAAAAATATGTACATTCCGCGGAGAAATACTCAGGTATTCCCAATATCATGTGATATTTTGGTAACAATTAAATGTAATCAGACCAAGTTTATAGATGAGTGTGCGAGAAATGAATATACATTTTGTCCTTATAATTGATCGGGCGACCTTCTTCACGACCTAATTTCCACTTTTAGATGATTTGTCTACCGCTGAGCGCATTCAACCAAGAGAGCTGTAACTCATTACTTAAAATTTTAATAACACAAACTGAATGGGGCAAATTGCTTAAATATATCATGCGCTAGCAGAAGTTTGTAAGATCATGTGCATCTTTTTCTCAGGCATCGCCTCAATAATGGTAACTATGGTAGGCATGGCAATTAGGAAGTGTCTGGCCGCGATATCCGTAAATTCGACAATAGCAATGAGGGTTTTTTTTGAGAAATGTTGTAATGAGGAACCGGAATTAAAAAAATGTTCCCTTTTTTTTTATTTTATCTGATAGAGCATGAAAATCTGTTCACAAAAATACCCTTTTGACCTCGATCCTTCCACTATTTTTTTTAAAAACCTCTACTATGTAACGAAAAATATCAAATGATGACGTCAGCATTTACTCATTCATAAATGCTCTCCATCTCCTTCTAGTTACGATAAAATACTACGAAATACTATAAAATATTTAGATTTACTACGGTGAGTTGGCAATACGAGATTAATTTGACAGCAGCTAAATTCACATCATTCAAAGTTACAATGGCGTCTGATCGTTGGTTCAGAGTTTTTGAGGTTATGCTGTTGACAAAGGCGCCAGTTACGTAGTTAAAGGGTGCTGTCCCCCTCTGTGGCTGTCCCCGCCATTTAGTGATTCATATTGGAAAAATTAGTTCATATTCGCTATTTCTATCATTCATTCGTTGGAAGCGGGTGTCTCCGATCTCTGAGCTGTTTCATTATTTGTGTAATGGCAATAATGGCTGTATACTTACGAAGTCTTTTCTATGATAATAGTTTGTACGTGACTCGCTGAGTTTAGTGAGTTTATTTGAAGTCCGACATTTAGTGAAATTATTTCCTATACAGTGCGATTAGTGTGTTTTTTGAAAAGATTGATGCTGTGACCATGTTCAGAATCATTTCAAAAAATCCAGATTTTGTGGGTCTAGAAATGAAGGGATAGAAGATCTTGAGGTAAGTTTCCTTTTCCAAATAATCAGTAACACTGTTTTATGCAGCAGTTTTTTGTTATAATAAATAGGTAATAAGCTATAAGAAGTTCAACATTCACTTTTCAAAGGGAACGTTTATGCACTTGTCCTAAGAAAGTTGGATCATTTCTATTTCTCACCCTGGATTTATGCAGCAGTTTTAAGTAATAAGAGTTGGAAATTATAGACTTTTTTATGACAAGTGCATATAAACGTTCCCTTTCAAAAATGAAGGTTGAACTTCTTATAGCTTATTACTTATTTCTTATTACTTAAAACTGCACTTGTCATCACAAAGTTGGATAATTTCCATTTCTTATTACTTAAAGCTTATTACTTAAAACTTCATTTATAAATCTGGTGTTTTGTTCTACACTTAAAGCTTGCTATTGTACTTATTACTTAAATCTGCTGCCTAGTGTAGTGACTGAATCCAGTATTAAATTCACGTGAGAAAGAGTTACCATTAAAGTTCACTTTGAAGTGGATTTTGAAATATTGCTAGAAAGACAGTATTCATATATTTTTGGCACACTTGAAAACATTTTATTTTGCAAGGCATCGGAACGCATTAATCGGTATACATAACAGTATGATGTGATCAATTAGCCTCAATATTTTGACAAATAAACTTTGAATCTATTATCGTTGCCTATCACAAAATCTGAAACTCCTCGAATAATTTTTCTATATATTTTCACTAGGTATAAAAATAAAATGATCAACTCCATTCTGAACTCCGTATTCTGATCGAGATTTTGAGGCCTGTTGCAGTTGACTATAACTCTGCTGAAATAAATAAATTACCTACCTATTGATAACTAGTTGTATGATTATAAGAAGGAAAATCATCCTTGAACAATTCGTTCAGGCCAGTCTCAAATTACCTACACTGTAGGTTTTGGCTGGCACCTGTCAGAAAACAACTACTCCCCTGGTTGATTTACTTCTGTGAAGAAACCTGCGCTGGCACCGGTCGGATATAATCCAACGCCCTTCGTGGTATCAGCCAGGGGAGTAGTTGTTTTCTGACAGGTGCCAGCCAAAACCTACAGAGTAGGTAATTTGAGACTGGCCTGAACGAATTGTTCTAGGATGATTTGATTTATCGCCAGTCTTCAAGTGTGCCCAACGACTATGTCGAATTATAAGAAGGAAATCAATATGTGGTGAAAAACTGTCCTAATTGAATGATATATTGGAATAATTTTGTCAATATAGTAGGTACCTAACTACTAACGTCCAATGAATGTTGAATATTACAAAAAAAGTTATAAATTATGTATACAGAATTTGTTTGAATTATTCATAACAATATTGTAGGTCTGCACAAGAGAGTTATGGAGACAATGCTGTTGGTTTTGTTCAGCTGAAACATGATACTGTCAAACGTATCTCTACTGTCAAAGGAAAAATTACTCCTGAACATAACGTGAGGAATAAAGCATATTCAGTTGTAATGGAGTTCAACTAAGAAGAGAACCAGATTAACTTTGTCAAATGCAAAGACTGTGCTGCCCATTTAAGTGAGTTGAAGATAATCTGTGGTATGCAGTATCCTTTGGGCTAGAAATAGAACTTGTATTTTTGATCTGTGTGTGATCAGTTGATGGGAGGAGGAATTTAAATGTTTGAAATGAGACAAATCACTTGGACCTAAAGGGTAGGATGCTAAGAAAGTGGCAAGATAGATGGAGAGACAACTCAACAGTGACACAGAGAACAAAAGTGCTCATACCTGATATGGAGAGTTGTCTGAAATGTAATACCTAACAGGGCATGCTTCCTTCACAAAATGCACTCACAGGATTGGGAAGAAGGAAAACTCTTGTAGCTGAGGTAATATATGTGATGAGTGTTTTCATTGATATTACTTTCTTTTTCATTTTAGTAGTATACACAATTATCTTCTCTTCCTGTCCTACCTCTGAACAAAAAAATATGAACCCCTTTTCCTTTTTATATTTTCTGTTTCTGAATGCCTAATCGTCTCAAGTAACTTTGTAGTAAGAGAGGAAAATCAGAACTATATTTGTTTGGATTCAGAACTCACTTTCCCTTCTTAAAAATATGAAGTAGAAGTATTTCTGAAGGTGGCTCATTCTTTTTTCTAAAAATCAAAATATGATTATACAAATGCCTTGTAATACTTGTGTATCAGTGTGTCTTTGAGATGAAACTGAAACTGGTCTGAAGCTAGTGTGTCTGAACTGAAAAGGGTTCAATCTTTTTATTGCTATTTTTGCAGAAATTTGATTTAATATTGAAGATGTATGTATGTATGTAATAATAATTATAATTAATTATTAAGTATTGAAGATGTATATATGTTTGTATCTATGTATGTATGTAGTTTTTTTGCCTTTTTAAAAATATGTGACATTTCACCTACATATTGTTGTGTGAGAATAACATTCCCCACTATAATTTGTTTATACAACACATAAATTCACTTTGACTGTTTTTTAGGGGGATTGTACATAAGCAGTGGTGCCCATTATCTTGGTTTTCCTCCGACTGAAAAAACAACCTACCAGGATTGGTATCTAGGCAACCAGTTGCAGAATTACTTTTGCCGTGACCAGGATTCAAACCTAGCGAACTACCTGTGCTCAGAGTCTGTTGAATTCAAAGCGTACACTTCTACCGAACGGCTACAACCACACCCAGTATGACTGTACAGAGTGTCCAATGACAGTGATTTGAATTTGAAGTAAAAAGGCCCTGACATGTAAAATTTGCTTTTTAAGGGGACACATTTTGACATATTCGTTAACCTCTGCCTTCAAACCCCTAGCGACGGGGAGTCACAACCCTAAAATTTCAAATGGTGAATGGGGTCGAGTGATACATCATGTGAAAAGGTACAAACTTATCTTCGCAATGATACCCTATTCATTAAAGTTCACCCAAACGCTCAATGCAGAATCGGCTGCTATTTTCACATCAATTCTCTAAGTAAAGTACCCCACACTTTTCTTATGTCAGTCAAATTTTTTGAAAGTTTGGTATATTGTTGTACTCGACGTAATCCTATGGCTATTTTTCTAGAATTGAAGTTGAAAAATGCCCACTTTTTCGTTTTTTTATTATTGAAAGTTAGATTGAATTTCTGTTTCATGTAGGCGTTTATTACATTTTCTGGTAGTGAATCAGTGACTACGCATAAATTCTAATATTTATATAAACAAGTTCATTAACAAATGTATGACAGTCCTGTTTTTGCAAATTCTAACATTTTTACTGTGACATCAGAGAAGCATATTTTTGAAAGGTTCTACTCGTTATATTGTTTTGACTATGCACACTGCACATTTCTCATGCAGGGTATTTCATAGAGAACTACTAGACAAAATTATAATTTTTTTAGAATAATTCCAAACCCTGAATAAGTCCAAATGTGTCCTCACAATCAAACTCTACTTGTCCGACATTTTTGCTTTGAATTACAAGCAAGAAAAATGATAGATGTATAGTTTTGTAGGACCACTCTCTATACACAATACAAACTACGTAATTTCAAATTCAGTGGTGGAAGGAAAGGAAAATTCTGTTCAGAATAAAACCAAATTATTAGTAGGACTCACAATACAGATATAATATTATTAGTTCATCATTTATAGAGTCTAGAAAAACAAGCGCATACAACTCTCATGTAATGGTTGTTAATACACTCGCATTAACCATACGAAATTCACCTTAGGCTCGTTTCGTATCCCGGTTAATGCTCGTGTATTTATACCATCATTACATGACCATGCATAATATATTATTTTGTTTTTTATAATGCCCTGTATCATTTATGTGTATTTGCTTTAAGTTGTGTACTATACATGTTAAGAATAATGAACATACAAATGGAGGGCTGAAATTTAAAACAATAGGACAGTATGTTAGTTTTATCTGAATGGTTTTAAAGAGCAATCTACAAAAGATTGTTTCATTACTTGAAATGAGTGTATTACCCCCTGTCGCTTTCAAAAAAAGTCCAAACCCTTTTGAGTTATAATGAACATTAAAATGTTTATACAATTTGTGAATAATTTTTTCTCCTACTCTGATTTTTTAGTTCAACGAGTTCATATCATTTCTGAGTTGATTTTTTGTGAAATAAAGCATAATACTGAATGTTGTTTTTTGATACTTTCCAAAAAGTTTACTGAATGAAAGAAAAAACTGTTTTGGATTTCATAGTTTATTGAAATAATAATGAAAAATAATTTTGTACCAAAAATTATTAGTGGGAAAATAAGAGGTGATGCATTTGCTGTATTTTGAGAAGATGAAAATTTGCCTACATTTGAAGCAAAACAATTATTTCAAGGAAAAAAATTGAAGTGAATGCTTTCAATTTCTCAAAATACCACCATGAGAAAAACCCACCAAAAACTCATGATATCACCTACAAAGCAATGATTACAATTTTGTCCTATATATGAATAATCTAAAAACACATTGTTTTGTTTTACTGGGTTCGTTAACCGTGGCCTGCAATTTTTAGTGCATGTGGTAGACATTTGAGGGTGATAAGGTAAAGGACGCAGTACCAACTTGTCAAGCCCTATAACAGTAACCAGATCACTACGTCATTACCTTACCTCCTTTAAAAGTGTTCAAGGCAGTTGTAGATGAAACGTCAGTTATTCTAACTTGAAGGCCACGGCCAACAAACCATTATGGCTTTATATTTTTATTCAAATTTATGAATTGATATCACTTAGGAGGTAAATTTTCAAACATTCACTTAAAAAATATGTTAGTGATGAGATCGAGGATTTTACTGAAAATTCAAAAAATCATTTTGTCATACATAAAAATCTGAAAGAAATTGTGACGTTCTAGCTAAAAGTAAACTTTAATCTTGAAAAAACAAAATGTTCAGGTGGTGACGTGAGACACTAATGATAAATAGGATTCCTTCAGAAACAAAGGACCAAGTAATAAAATAATAACTTTTCAGGATTCAATGGCAAGATTTAGGAATGAGAATCTAGAATTGTAGTTATTTTATTATATGTTTGTATTCGTGAAATGTTTTACTGTCTCATTCAATTTACATTGTGGACAGAATAAAAAAAAACAAAGAGATTATTTGATACTCGATTCAAAGTCCAAATTTTAAAAAAGATCTTTTGAGCAGAAATTCAACATTTTTCTTTTTCAACACTTCACAATGGAAATTAATCTTCATAGAGTAAGTAAGTGAACATTTCACTCAATAATCCTAAACAATTCCAAAAATTTATACAACATATTTTAGTGATGTGTCCATAAATATTTGAGAGGCTGATTTTCATTTCATATAATGATTTATACTTTCATTACATTTCGAGAAAAGGAAAAATTTGCCATAAATTCTGCTTGGAATAATTCTATTATATTTTTGATTTCAGTTAAGGGTATAAATCAGTCATTAAAACTAAGTACATTACCAGTAAAAGCCTATCTCCTATTTTATTACAAGATTGATAATTTCAGAAAAGTATACACACCACAGTGAGCAGCAAAATTGAACGAATTATATATATATACATATAAAATTTTGGTATTCTTGAATCATGGATGTTTTTTTCATTGTGGGTTCTTGGATTTCGGATTTTATTGAGAAAACGACTTCATCTCTGGCCATGAAGACCATCAGTTTATTGTTGAAGTATCATTCTATGATGTCATGAAGTTATTATTACTTGAATCGCGTTCAGATATTATTTGTGGTAACAACATTTTATATTACACTCAAATCAATGCCACAAATATTTGAACGTCATTCAAATAATAATAACTTAGTGACACCATAAATCATCTTACTTGAACAACTAATAAAAAGAAAAGGATTTGTAACTTAATGCCGGGGTCCCAATCTCTCTCCTTATAATATATATGTATATATATATACTTATATTAATAATTGAATTAGTTTCTATAAATATTAATACAATTTCAACTATGTTCATATTGAAAGCAATTTTTTTTTTCAAAAGGATAGTTCATTTAGAGCATAAAAAATAATTACCAATAAAATGAAATACATGAGTGAATAAGTAGTAAAAAAATATACCAAAAGTAATGATGCAAAATTATTAAAAGATATACAAATAAGCATTCAAAAAATTATACTAAACAATCAATATATCAATTTTCAAATCAGTTTTATATTTCAGTTTACCATGAGATGATATTTCAAATGATTGAAAATGAATAGAATTTTATGTGGGCATGTTATATAAATTGAGGTTTGAGAAAAAATATGAATATAAAATCTATTTATTTGTACACAGTTTTCAAATTTCAAAATAGGTGATAATATTTCTGATACATGGTACCCTGAGCATTTCATGAACATAGTTTTGGATTACATTTGTGTATTAAACTAGTATAATAATACAAATTTTTTATATATAAGGTAAGTGGTAAGCAGAACGTATGACTAATGAACAACTCGACAGTGAATAAATTAAATTGGACAGTTAAAATACAATCACTATAAAATTATTTCATAAGAGATAAAACGTTTTCCATGCTATAGCAATATTTCCCACAAATTGTCCTGTTTAGAGATATAAACATTGAAATGCAAAAAAAAGACCTTTGAATTATTCAAAAACTCAATCACAATACATACAACTCATCAAAGTATTCAATATGAGGATTTTTTCAATATTCAAGGAAAAACAATTTTGAAATAAATCGGTTACTCGGTTTGCAAGCCATAGTGCTAAACAACTGACATTCCAAAAAAAAACACCTTTCACACAAATAACTGCTTTGAAAATTACACATCTAAAAGTGTGTAATCAATTTCTGAACAGAGGGTCCTGAAAATTAATAATTCCACAAGCAATGACAACAATATAATCCAATAACTGTATGTGATTATGATCTATGCAAGAATGGGGTTCTAACATTTTAAAATTCCTCAGCCTCCCGATAACTCTTTCGACATGTATTCTCAAAGCAGCTATTCTCTTGGATTCCCTCACTTCTGCAGGTGAGAGTATGTTGTAGAAAATTGTGGATATCACCACAAGCAGAATCGGAAGAATCAGGGTCATAGTCAGAATCTTTATATGTTGCTGATCTTGTATCAATACTGCTTGCAGAGTAGGTGGAACTGGATAGTTTTTGACTATGCACATCATTGCTCTTTGGACCTCTTTCACATTTAGCTGGCACAGGTTGCTCAAGATGGTCCTTGTTCACCTGAAATGTTTGTTGATCTTAATTGAGTGTTCAGCAATAATGTACTGATATAAAAACTCCGGCGAGTCATGAGTATATTATCAGAGAAGAGAAAATGAGTCAGCCACCCTTGCTTTGAGAGAAAGAAACAATATTAAATGCAATTAATCTGAATGATATGCAACAACGAATAAACGGTAACACATACACCTCCAATAACCACAAGCTGGTGGTAATCTTTTGTCTGTATTTATTCTACTCTTACAATATATGTTTTTATTTGTAGTTATTCCAATGGCTCTGTTAGATTACATCCAAATGATGATACATTTCATCGATAAAAACTCCATTGAGTCATGAGTATGTGAAATTAAACTTGAATTTCATTAGAAAAGGAATAAACGAGCCACTATAATGAATATAATACATAAAAATACTTCTAAACAGAAAAACTGTGAAATAGCATAAGCAGCACTATTATTGGAATTTGTTGGGTACTTACGAATACATATTACTCAGTCATTGTTTCTTTTCGTAACAGATCAATGGGCCAGAATATGAATTCAAGCTGAATTTTTTCACTCACCTCAGCTGGTTGTTTTCGTTTCATTTCAACTCCATTCTCACCCGGACCAGACACAGATATACTTGGCACAACATCCTTCTTCAATCTAGGTGTATCATTCATCAATTTCACTTTCAAAAAATTCTCTGCATCTTTTTCCCACTAAAAAAAGGTATGTGATTTCGAGTGTGATCTTGCTACAATACCTTAAAGCTAAGCCTAGCCAAATTCTATAATAAATATCAATTCAATGAACACTTTCTTGGAGTCATATTCATTATTATTTCTTATAGTAGTAGTTACAACTACACGAACGTGTTTGTGGATGGCTAGTTTTGAACTCTAGTTATAATTTGGATTAATTTTTAGGTATTGTTACAGAAACAAGCAATCAGTTTAAGAGTATTTTATACGATCAATTCCTAAACCGAATCACAATTTTCAGTTACTTACGTTGAAATGATCCTCGCAAACGTAGGCCCTAACTTTTTTAAAAACCCTATCACACCCATTCAAAGCAGTTAACCAGGCATTCCTCCTCGATGAATCGAACGGCAACAGAAAAAAGTACTTATTTGCGGAAACTTTAGAGTTGTTCTTGCACTCAGTTACCAAACAAAACTTCACAAAATCACTCTTCGATGCCATAATTTCGGGAAATTTTCCGTTGAAGCGCGAAATAACATGAAAAATGGCGAATTCTTCCCCATCGCAAAAGAATGTCAACAGTAATAAGCTCCTGCAACTTGTAAAAATGAAATTCCTCTAAGATATTCATTCATTAAATAGGAGGGGTGTGGCTTACCAAAAGCCAACTTCATATGGTTGTATTTATGAATGAAAGTGTTGACGTCAGCATTTGATATTTTTCGTTACATAGTAGAGGTTTTAAAAAAAAAAAAGTGGAAGGATAGAGGTCAGAAGGGCATTTTTGTGAACAGATTTTCATGCTCTATCAGATAAAATAAAAAAAAAGGGAACATTTTTTAAATTCCGGTTCCTCATTGGCCGATTTCAAGAAACGCTTTGATCCAGTGGCCTTGAAGTTTATCCTTTCATATTTCCGTTCACTCTCAAATGCACAATAAAGTTTCCTTTTCTGAATGGTAAAATAGGTGCAGATTTATGTGTGTTGACTTGACTGGAATATTGAAAGGAAGCTAATAACATTGTTTATAGATATATAGTCAATGCCTGTGTAGAAGAATGGTAGAAGGGATTTGAAGGGTTTTGTTACGCCATCTACAGTATATTGTCGATATTTCCATTTACTTGACAAGGCACAACAAAGTTTCCTAGTCTGAAGGAAATAATTTTTAATTACAAAGAGTTTATATTACGGTAGTAGAAGGCTAAACAATCATTCATAGTCAATCAGCTCAAAATAAAATTATAATAAAATTCAAGTAAATAACAGAATAAAGTAATTCAGAGTAAAATCGTGGGGTGCTTGATATATTATATATTACAATCATTCTATCGGTAATTATCTTTGAGAGGAGACTTATGAAATGTAGTAAAATGCACCCCACGCTTTTTACTCTGAATTACTTTATTCTGTTAATTACTTGAATTTTATTATAATTTTATTTTGAGCTGATTGACTATGAATGATTGTTTAGCCTTCTACTACCGTAATATAAACTCTTTGTAATTAAAAATTAAATTTCTATTTCTTAGTTCGGTTAGCTATAAAAGCGTGTTTTTTTAGTTTTTTAAACTATTATTTATTTTTCATTTTTTAGTTCAATTTATTTTTTTCCAAAAAGTTTTCAAGTTTATCAAATGAACTCATAATTACTAAAATGTTTTTGGCAACACTCTTCATTGGTCACAATTAATGATTTTGAATTTTGAAAATCCTTCTTTAACGACTGTCAAATCAAAGCTATGTATAAAAAAGCTATGTATAATGTATAAATACATGTCCTTGAAACAGAGGCAATCGGGGGAAGAACTTATTTCTCGGGGAGGGAGCCTGGAAAACGATATCCCATCCAAGGAAAGCAGCGGGCGCACAAATTACCCACTCCCGGAACGAAGAGGTAATTACAGATTATACCGAAACGATTAAGACCCGATCGGGCTTTTTTTGCGTATGAATAGTTAATTATATTTCCGGCCTTGTTTTTCTGATTCAAAATTTGTTATCTTCGTTTTAATCGGTGAGAATTCATGATTAGATGTGTATTAATCATAATCAATTCCTTCTTTATCGACTGTCAAATCAAAGCTATGCAGAAATCTTCCATGAAACAGAAGAAATCGGAGTTAAGAACTTATTTCTCGGAGAGAAAGCCTGAAAAACGCTACCACATCCAAGGAAGGCAGCGGGCGCTGAAATAATTCACTCCCAAAATGAAGAAGTAACCACCGAATATATCAAAACGATTAAGACTTCATCGGGCTTTTTCCCATGTATATAGTTATCTAAACTATCAGCTTTGTTGTTTTGAAATGAAATTTGTTAACTTTAGTTGGTGAGAATTTATGATTGAATATGTTTTAACTATAACTAATTCCTTTTTTACCGACTGTTAAACTAAAGCTGTGTAGAAATTGTCCTTGAACAGACGTAATCCTTGAACGGCCGTAATTGGGAGATATTCTTGACACAGAGAGAGGTAACCGTGGAATATACTAACACAATTAAGACCCGATCAGCCATTTTTCCAAAGGTCTAATTAAATTTTAAAGCTTTATTGTTTACCAAATTTTGTTTCATAATATAAATAGATTGAAATTTGTGTTCTGATTATTTTGTTATAATTTAGATGCCTTTTGTAAATTACGGTTATCATATTATATGTTACATAAATATCATATACAGTAATTTGCATGTATCAGACTCAAGTACACCTACGCATGTAAGATAAGGAATGAACACTGTCAGAACGAAACTACCCTGAAAACGTTTCTGCCTCCGTTGTGGTGTGCCGAGTGCCCGAACGAAAGAACGAAAGAGTAAGTCCGAAACTGCAGGCATGCGCAGAACGCGCGCTTGCTCTATCTTTTTACTCCACTACAGAGGATCTATAAAAGAATTTATTAATCCTGGTGATCCTTATAAGGATAATGGAAAACTATGATCAAATTATTGCATTGTCATTGGTCCTTGATACGTATGCAAAGTTTCGAATTAATCAGACTTCTGGAAATTGGTGAAAATTATGCTCAAAGATTCCGTTACATACATAGTTACAACCCAAGCTAATAAAAGCGTGTTAAAATTAAAAATAGGTGCAAGGTTCTGTCTGCCAGTTTGACTAAAATGTTGAAAGAAAGATAATGAAGCTCCAAAATAGAGTTGACGATAAAAGTTTATGAAGGAAATTAAAGTGCAGGCATTAAATTAATCTTCAACACATGAATGATCTACGATATTATCGAAAAATTCCACTTCTCTTTCTGAATTGATTGCCATCTTCTGGCATTAGGTATAAATAATCCAGAACATATGGATTTCAAGCTACGACGTCCGTGAGAAAAATGAAAGAAAAGACATACCTTGGAAACAAAATCACTGTCGCCATATACCCGCCGTATCCATCCCTTCAAATGATATTTCTATAAGGTTTTGACTAACTATATCTCTATAAACAATGCTAATAAAGCTTCAAAATAGAGTAGTCAATGAGTGTATACAGGAAATAAAAGTTTGGGCAGTGAAATGATCTTCATATTATGAATTGATTGCCATTATGTATAAGTATTCAATCTCATTTCATTAAGGTGGATTCATGTAGCAATCGTAGCTCGGAAGTCGGACCTCGCGAATCCCAAATCCTAATTGGTAACAAAATATATTCGCCATTCATTCAATCTTAAGTCAACTGTCAAATCTTCAGAAAAGCTTTCCTAATGGAGATATCCGACTTATTACGACCTTGAAAAAAAAGAGAGGAAAGTTCTTAATTATTCCATTCCTTTCTACAGTGTAGCCAACATCAACAATGTATATAACTATGGTTAAAAATCCAAAACTAACAGTTCGACCATATGTCAAAATTCAAAGACCGAAAGACGTTTACTTACTGTTTGTTTATCAATTAATCGTTCAGTGCTTGTGCAATTTATTAGAATTTTTTTATTATTTTAAAAGTGTCTCAAGTGTGTTTAGGTATGATGGATGACCAAAACATAACGCTACTACCTGAAGACGTTCCCGGTGCAACTTTGAGAAGAGGCGTCAGTTTGCATTATCACGGTGTACAAGAGTTGAAAAGGTGGTTAGAATGTCGGGGTCTCAAAAAAACGGGCAAAAAGTCGAAGTTAATCGAAAGGTAATATTTTTTACATTCCCATTAAAATAAATGTATGTAAACTTTCTATATTCTAGGATAAAAAACTGTATAGATGCTGGTAGAGAAAAAAGTATATTTTTGGGAGTTGATGGAGGATTGTGGTATGAAAAAAAGACACATGCTGATCAGGCCTCTAGTTCTTCTGCATCAACATCTGCAGAACCTTCCACCAAGCCTTCAACACACACTGTTGGGAAGTGGAATAAGTTTCCATCAGTAAATATACCCAAGTTTTTCAATAGAGGACACATTTATTCTTACATCGTTAGAACTCTTATTGAAGATAAAGATTGTGAGGTTACTTACGAGAGCACAACTGGAAAACCTTTCCGACGTGGTAGACAGTATGGTGATAGTGATTACATTTATGATGTGATGGATAAGTTGGTCCGAAACAGTTAGATGCTCAAAGCTGATTGTTATAGTTTATTTCAAAAAATGAAAAATATTTGGTAACATTGAACTCAATAACTTGCCAGGAGCTGAGATATCAGGTCAATGTGAGTGCAAAGCATCAGCTTTGGGACGTTGCAGTCATGTTAGTGCTGTACTATTATTTTTGGAAAAATATTGTATCACAGAAGGACATTCAGCCCTGGCACCTACAAGCAAGTTGAGAGAATGGGGGCTTGGAGCTGAAGATAAAGATCCTGGAAGTGTGGCAGTTGAAGAATACAAAAATGTCAAAATTCCCTCTTTCAGATCTAGTTTCGATCCTAGACCAACAGGTTATACAAGAGAAATAAACCTGAATAATTTTGTGGCTGATCTCCAAAAAAAGAAGCGCAATGCATTTTTCAATCCTTCCTCACAATAGAATATGAAGATTTTGTTTTAGATGAGGATGATATAAATATATTGAAAACTAAAGTTTTGCAATTTAGGGAAAATATGATGACATTTTTCAATACTCAGTTGTCATTGAATAACTTGGTTCTTATCAAAGGAACTGATCAAGGCAGCAAAAAGTGGAAGAAAATGAGAAGATATTTTTTAACCTCGTCTTTAACTAAAAGAATAACCAGTTTGATCAGTGATTCAGCAAAAATGAACTTTTTCAAGAATCATTTATGGGGACTATCTAAAGATATCCAGACAACTGCAATGAGGTATGGCTCTGAGATGGAATCAGTTGCAAGGACGAGTTACATTCTCAAGAGTTATAGAAGAAGGTGAAGAAGTGCAGCAAATTGGACTAGTCGTTAACAAAAAATATCCGTTTCTAGCTAGTAGCGTAGATGGTATTGTCATGAAAAATGGGCAGATAGTTATGTGAAGAAATAAATTTTTCATCTTGAGTTAAATCAATGAAGTTTTACTTTTTTTGTATCAGTTCTTCTTTTTATAGTTATATTGATTGATGAAATGTCACCAGTCAAAAATTCAAAATGGGAAGTTGTTTCTAGCCATTCATA
This sequence comes from Zygogramma bicolorata, assembly GCA_032362365.1. Classification (NCBI taxonomy): domain Eukaryota; kingdom Metazoa; phylum Arthropoda; class Insecta; order Coleoptera; family Chrysomelidae; genus Zygogramma; species Zygogramma bicolorata. The sequence goes on along the minus strand of JAVJAQ010003124.1, from coordinate 1,993,512 downwards.
ACTGAAATAATTGTTAGATATCACAGTCTGTGTATTTTTGTCTTTCACAATATCGGCATAGTTATGTTCACTGCATATAGCATTAAACACTTCATAGTTTTTTCTACACTCCCTACTGCAATTGTTTTCATCATATATCTCGAACTTTTTTATATCATCACTTCGCATGAGATTACTTGAACTTTCCTCATTTGCATTATTCTCAATCTTGATAGTGGCACCCAAATTCACATCTGAAGAAACATATACACATTCGTAGTTGTAGGGCACAGGATTGTTCATCACTATAATTCAAAAAATATTCGGAACATATGTAAGGTTTTTTTATTCAAACTATCCAATGTTAAATTTGGGTTCCCACAAAGTTCTAGCCATCTCAAACATTTGAAGGCTTTGAAAAAGGTAGGAATCTTTGCATTTTCTCCACAGAATTTTTGCAGTCTCTATAGAAACACCTTGGCATTTTCTACAAATATCTAAATTGTTTTGTAATCATTACACACACTTTGCAAGATAGTTACGTGGTTAACTGTATGAAAAATATCTAAAGATCAAACAAAAAATATATATTTCCTTTATTCAACACGCTAATGAAAAAATTCCTGCTGTTCGTACAAAAGTCATAAACAATCAAATATTTCCCACACTTTTTTTGGGGGCTTTTAGCTTCTTCAACCCAACTATCAGTGTTGGCTCACCTGACATTCCTGACAACAAAGATGGAATTATTAAGAACTTTCCTCTCTTTTTTTTCAAGGTCGTGATAAGTCGGATATCTCCATTGGTCGTTTTTTTTTTCTCATGTCAAATGTCATAATCGCCCACAATAAATTTGAGAATCTAATCTGAACTGGATAACTTAACTCGTAAGAGTTAATAATTGGTCAACTTTTCTTACGAATTCCGACTTACGATACCTCTGCATGAACGCTCTCATTTTGAAAGTCATAGACAAACTTCTTCCGACTTGCGAATTCCGACTTCCGAGTTACGATTGCTGCATGTATCTACCTTTAATTTGTCCCTTTTGGGCACTACCGTACTGGCGCCATCTATTAATGGACCCCATCGTCATCCAATAATAAGCCCATAAGGTTGAATGACTATACTTCTATTGAAATTTTTTATAGAGATATAGGATAGTTAGCCAACCATATGGAAATGTCATTCGAAGGGATGGATCCTAGGGGTAGAAGGCACTAGTGATTTCGTTTCCAAGTCCTGTCTTTTCTATCATTTTTGTTACGGACGTCGTAGCTTTATTCACACATTTTCTTGAATACTCTATACATGAAGCCAAAAGATGACAATATATTCAGAACCCGAAGTGGAATATTCAAATATAGTTGTATATCATATATATTTATAATGATTCATTTCAAAGCATTTTGAAGCTTTATCAACTAGCTGTCAACATTTCAGTCAGACTGACAAACAGAAATCTGCACCTCGTTACGGAAATATGATGTTCGATGTCCCAACTCAATTCCGAAGATTTTGATTGAGACAACGATTCACTGAAAAAGATGGGATTCCAGCTTCCAGCAATATAAACTAAAGCAGAGTCACAGAACACCCTATGTGTTCTGTGGCAGAGTTCATAGAGGCACGATTTTCGGAAAGAAATTGCGATTAAAATGAGGTGGGGATATAGTACGTGAGCTCATTGTGAAATATAAAATTATAGTGTGTGACGTGCATCTTACTCCATTCATTTTCATATTACCATTCTGACAACTTTCGCAATAGTTATTGAAACCGTCCGCCACGGCAGCGCCATCCACTTTCGGAAATTTTGTGGAAATTTCATGCACTCTGTGCCTTATGAACATTCTAGGAAAAACCGCGAATACTCGGCAGAAATCTCAAAAAACTTTTATTATTCCAATTATTATGCTAATTACTTTCTAATATTGGGACTAAATATTCTAACTACCCTCAAAATGAACTGAATATATAAAAAATTGTGTTCATTGCATTAGAACAAGTTAAATTGATTAAATTGGTTGACAACTGATTACAGAGTTTAAGAAAATTGGAACCTAGTAGGATTTTTGTGCGTCGTTGCTATGTCTTTTTGAAGGTCCTTTCTCCATAAACGCAGCCTTCATGGACAATTCTATCATCAATGAAACTTTATATGCAATCGGTGAACGCGTTGACATTGAACCTTATTCACCAATCATGCACAATTCTATATACTTGTGGTGAATGAACGCTTTCTCCGTAGTTTTATTGGGTTATTAATCTACAACAATCAAAAAATTGTTGGAAAGAGAAGCGTTTGCGATAAGTTTCGAAAACAAAAACAGATTTTTTTTCCGAAACTTTTGTGGTGGTCAAATTCTAGTGACACGAGAAGTTGCTGACAATAGGAAATGTTTTAAATTAACACAGTAAGTTTTCAGATTGAATAAGAAATCGCCTTTCTACACCTGCATATATTTCAATAATAATTCTAAATTTTTCCAGATTGTGTCAATTGATAGATTCAATCTGGCAATTGCGACTTTTCAAAGTGAATTGAATCCAATTGAATCATTGAATTAATTTCAAATAAATTGAATTCACAATTCTGTAAACCTCTGGTTCCAAAAAATCCAAGAAGTTTCTCATTTCTGGAAAATTTTTGGTTGAATAATCCTTTTATCAATCCCCTTTATTATTGAAAACGAGTTTATTTCCTGTCATGTGAATAAAAAGCAACTCCCACTCCTTTTCCTGGATTCTTCAAAGCCCGAAAAATCCTTTTTGACTATATCCCATAATTTTTTGAGTTGCGAAGCAGATTCTCTCATTATTGTGGGAAAATTGTAAAAAGAATCAATGTGACTCAATAAAATAAGCCTTCTGTTTCTATATAACGTTTTTTGGGTGAAGTACAAGCCTCAACGTATTTTTTTCTGAGTTTTCAAATGAGCTTATGACTTCGGCTGCAGTACCTTGAATGGAACTTTTTAAATAATGAAAACGTTCCATGACGGAAAGCTTCGAATAAGTATGAATTATATTACTAAATATGTTATAAAATTCCAACCACTGCTGAAAAGTTGCAGTTTACATCGTAGATATCTTGACGTTATTTCTTGTATGATAATAATGTGAAATTGTTTCAACCGAACAATCTGAAACTTAATCAAGATAATTCATATAAGTCGTAATTGCCAGAAATCTGTCAATTACGGAAGCGCAAAAGGGCCAAACCACACTTTTATCTCGAAATTTCGACTTTTATCTCGAAATTTCGACTTTTATCTCGAAATTTCGACTTTTATCTCGGAATTTCGAATTAAATGTCGAAATTTCGACTTTTATCTCGGAATTTCGACTTAAATGTCGAAATTTCGACTTTCATCTTGGAATTTCGACTTAAATGTCGAAATTTCGACTTTTATCTCGAAATTTCGACTTTTATTTCGGAATTTCGACTAAAATGGTAAAAAAAATGAAATGGGAAGGGGGGTCTTGTGATACATCATTTTAAAGCTCCTGACGAATACTTCACAACCCTAGAATATGAAGTCAATATCTCCACCTACCACAAAATGGCGGAACATTTAATAATTACCTGAAAAGAAACACATTAATATCGATATTTCTAAAAATATTGGTTTTTCTCTGTCATATGGCAATCCCAACAACCCGACAAGTTGTGATAGGTTATTTTTTGTTTATAACAAAAGACAAAATGACAGTGAAACGAACATCATCTTGTTCAGTTGAAATATTCTCATTCAGTTTCCGATTTCAAAAGTAGATAGATACCACGTAAACTATCTCCAAAAAGGTCAGGTGAACAATATTCAACAGGGGAATTGTATTTGAAGGTGCCTGCAACTACTGTTGATCCGCTAATCACCGAAATCGTCGAAGTGAATCCTAATGAATTCGATATGGATACACATACCACATAACTCCAAACAAGTAAGAAACTATTTGGGAAATACTTTCCATAGTCGTTGTATTGGCCATTGAGGTACTATGGAATGGCCAGCCCTCTTGCCAGATGTGACACCTTTAGACTTTTTTATGGGGCTATTTGGAGCAGAAGGTGTACGAAACTGAACCTGCTTCAATATTGAATGTATACGGCGGGGAATAATTAAATATTTGTTAAAACACCGACGTTGCTGAGTTAGAAAATTTTCGACGTGAAATATCGGATAGGCTGTTATTATCTCAAGACGTTTAAGGCAGCATCTTCTGAACTGAGCTCAGCTTATTTCCTCAACTTATGAAGTCAAACGTCAATGTGTGCAGGCCATTATCAAATGTTCCGCCATTTTGTAGTAGGTGAAGATATTGACTTCATATTCTAGGGTTGTGAAGTATTCATCAGGAGCTTCCAAATGATGTATAACAAGACCCCCCTTTCCATTTAATTTTTTTTACTATTTAAGTCGAAATTCCGAGATAAAAGTCAAAATTTCGAGATAAAAGTCGAAATTTCGACATAAAAGACGAAATTTCGACATTTAAGTCGAAATTCCGAGATGAAAGTCGAAATTTCGACATTTAAGTCGAAATTCCGAGATGAAAGTCGAAATTTCGACATTTAAGTCGAAATTCCGAGATAAAAGTCGAAATTTCGAGATGAAAGTCGGAATTAAAAAATAAATAAAAATGGAAAAGGTTTGGCCCTTCTGCGCTTCCGTAGTCAATTGACAAAATAAAAGTCACAATTGCGAAATTTTTTATTTTTGCAGTGGCACTAATACGCCGTCGTAGTAATGGAATAATTTAATGATCAAACGAACTTACCTTAAGTGAAGTTCGATCATAATTATATGAAGCGTCCCGTCCGAGATGATCACAATGTAGTACCCCTTCTTCCCGCTAGTTGTCACCACGAATTCAAAGCCTAAACGAACGCACCCTCTCCGCATGTACAGCTCCATGGCACTATACATGCCTAACCTCATTACCTTTAAAGCCTGTCACAATCTATGATCACGGGTTGGGAGCATCGACATGACCTTAAGGTTATGTCGGTGGTTGGGAACATGAATTATTTTTGCTTCTTTGGGTGGGTGTGATCATCTCGGACGGGACGCTTCATATAATTATGATCGAACTTCACTTAAGGTAAGTTCGTTTGATCATTAAATTATATTTGCGTCCCGTCCTCAAGATCACAATGTAGATGTTTAAAGAGATTGTGACATGTATTCGAAATGAATGTACATATCCAGAAAAATAAACTTTATTGTACTTGATACAAATCGAAGTTACAACTGATTCTACTCCTAAGATGGGGCCTTATTTTGGCCCTTAATATTCAGGATACTGTGTGCAAAGCTATTCTTATCATATATGGGTCTATTATAAAATCTTGCAAAAACATTGGAGTTTTCTGACCAGCCTGCAGTTTTCCGTATAACATCCACACTCACACCTCCTCTTTTGGCGGCCGATGTAGCAGCATGTCTGGTGCTGTGTGCTGCGAATACAGATGTGTCAATGCCGCTGTCTTTTAATGTCTTCTTAATCCAGCGGCTTATAGTTTGTGGTGTGGCATTGTGATGCGGCTGTTTATAAGTCAACAATAATCTACAATTCTCATCACTTCTGAAGTTTGATGTTTTTTGTAAATAACAGCTCAAGGTACTTGCAACACACAGTTCCGGCATGGCTGTAAATCTTGGCAACCAAAGAAGAGGCTGGTGATTACTTTTGTTTGAAGTTTTAATCCTGTCCGGGATGAAAATTTCATATCCATCAGCGAGCTCTTTGATGTTTTCTAACCGAATTAAAGAAAAAGTTTGCACCCTGTGTGCTGTTACTAATGCTAGTAATAATACAAGTTTGTGTGTTAATCTCTCCAATGATAAATTTTCATGGGGATAGAATTTTTTCAAGTGTTCTAAAACCACAAAAGGATCCCAAGTATAGTTATATCTTGGTTTTACTGATCGTATATTTCGAACACCCTTTAGAAACCTTTTTATTCTGAAGTCTTTACCAATGTCAGGGGACATCAAAAAGGATAGAGAAGATCTTATAGAGTTCAGGGTTCCAAAGGACGCACCTTTCTCAAAGGTCTCGCTTAAAAATTTCAGTATTACAGAAACTTCACTATTAAAAAAATTATTATGGGTTTGTTTGCAAAATGTCCACCATAGCTTGAGACCGGAGTTGTACTGCTTCCAGGTTGTCCTTGATATGGAAGATATCATGACAGATATCGTCGAGGGTGGTAAGCCCTTTAACTGGAAAGCCTGTTGGATACAATCCCTGCCACCAGGGTAAGATTCTGTGCTAACGGGTGTGGAGTCCTATTGACAGATAAAATAAGATCTTTATCAGGCGAAAATGTTAGCAGAGGTGAAATCAAGATTTTTTTAAACAGAGGAAACCACGGCTGAGCTGTCCAATATGGCACCACAATAATCCCACATGCTTTATCTTTAATGATCTTTTGGAACACCCGGAGTAGCATGGAAAAAGGAGGGAATGCATAAAAGAAATACTCAGCCCAATCAATCGTGAAGGCATCCACCCTGAAACAATCCGGATCCTTCTGCCATGAAACAAACTTTTCGCATTTAGTGTTTAACCTAGATGCGAATAAGTCAATGTCTGGCCGACCAAAATTTTCAACTATTTTGGAAAAAACCATCTGATTCAACTCGAATTCAGTTTCTAAAGGAAGCCTCCTAGATTCATAATCTGCATCTTGATTATCACTCGATTTTATATACGAGGCGAAAATCCATAAGTTCCTCTCTTCACACCACTGCCATATATCTCTAGCCAGGCTGTTCAACTGGGGAAATCGTATTCCCCCCATTCGGTTGATATAAGATATAGCAGTGGTGTTGTCAATTCTTAGCAAAATATTACTGTCTTTAAGGCCCCCTGCAAAACATCTGAGACCAAAGAAAGAAGCTAGGAGTTCCAGAAAATTAATATGATGTGACCTTTCTTCATCTGTCCAATGGCCAAATACCCTTTGTCCATTACAGACTATGCCCCACCCACTAAGAGAAGAATCTGAAAATATTGCTAGATGAAACTTGTTTCTGTTAATAAAATTTTCTGACTTGAGAATATGTTTCATCCACCAGTCTATGTCTACGGAAATGTTTTCTGGGATTATCATTGTTTTATTGTAACACCCTCCAACCTTTTTGAGAGCTAGGTATTTTGCTCGTTCCAATCTCTTGGTGTATAACCAAGAATATTTTTTGGCAGGACAGGTTGATACAATGACCCCCACAAGATGGGCGAATTGTCTTATAGAACAAGACCTCATTATTGAAAACTTTTGTAGTAGTCTGGCAATTTTCAAAGATTTCTCTCTGGGCAGGGATATAGTCATCCTTTTCGAGTTGAATGTGAAACCTAAATATTTACAAGATGTTGTGGGCGTAAAGCTACTCTTGTTGTAGTTTATTACAAAACCTAATTCATTCAATAAGGATTCTGTTTCTTTCAAATTTTCCACACATGAGTCATATGAATCTCCAACTAGAAATATGTCATCTAAATATATCGATGACAAAAAACCCCTTGCTCTTAAATGGGCCACCACTGGCCTCATGATTTTTGTAAAGACAAATGGAGATGTGGATAAACGAAATGGTAAAGAATTGTATTCATATAAACTATTATTGTAGTAGAATCGTAGATATTTTCTATGGCTATTCCTTACACTGATTAATAAATAGGCATCCTGTAGATCAATTGATGCCATAAATGATCCCCTGGAGATCAGCCTTGATGCTGTTCGCCAATCTTCTAGTTTGAAGTGACTAGTTGACAAGAAAGTATTGAAGGTTTTCAGGTTCAAAATTAACCTGAACTTACCATTTGGTTTGGGCACTAAAAATATTTTTGAGATAAACTGACCCTCACAAGGTTCACATTTAGAAATTGCACCCATGCTAAGTAATCTAATTATTTCCTCATTCAATATTTTCATTTCAGATTTTGACCATTTTGATTCCCTTGGGGGAAAAATTTGAGTAACCTTCTTATTGAATGGTATGCTGTACCCCTCAATCCAGGATAAAATGACCGGATCCCTAGTAATCTCCTTCCAACGGGATATAGCCGAGAACAGTTTTTGTGTATGACTCACATTATTTGGCTGATTTATTTGTTCCTGTTGTAATGTCTTCCTATTGATGCCTTCTGGAAAGGAATCCGATCTCGGTTCTGATAATCTTGTATTGGGGACGATTAAACTGCCTTTGACCGCCCAGGCGATGGGATGGTGGATTTCTGGACGGTCCCCTGGAGTTTAAATTCTTTGTTGGTCTTTTCTTGATAGTTTGCATTTTTTGTTTCAATTCCTGGCCAGATTTTTCTATGGCCTTGGCTGCCTTAACCCTTTCGCCCAGGTTTTCGCCAAACAACCAGCCATCATATATACCATCTGACAATGTGTTTGAGAGGTCTTTATTCAGGTTCAAGCTTACTAACGTCCTCCTGGATTCTGATTCCTGATGGTGGACGTCAGAAAGTAGTCTGGCAGCATCACTGATCACCTCAATGAGGGGGAGATTGGGGTGTTCCCCCTCTCCTTCCTGACCCAGTAAAATTGTCAATGCCTTGCCTAAAGCAGATATACTGGCACCCACTTGTGCCTGAATTTTCTCTAAACGCTCATCTCTCCTTAGTGTTGTTTCACTGACTGCTGCCTTGACCTCTAAATTCAACTTGGGCGCAGCAATAAAGGGGCAGTTTTTTATTGGTGGATATTTGTTCAATAATTGTGCCTTTGACTCATCACCTAGGCCCTTCTTCAATATACACTCCCACCTTGTGGAAAGATCCTTTTGTATGATATGTCCCTGATTGCTGGAAGATGCCATATCTTTGCCAAGTGCCCTGAGAACCTCTTCACCGAGATGTGGGGTAGCTTCTTCTGTGGCAAGAGGATCAATATTTTCTATATCATTATACTGCTCGTCACCTAATAATTCCTGTATTTCATCCTCCAGCTGACCTTGATTGTCTGTCTGCTCGCCTTCATCTTTAGGCAAAAAAGATCGCGAGCCCTCACCGGGTTCTAGCGATATATTTGAACGATACCGTTCAGGTCTGGCCTCACCGGCCATGTTGGAGATACTCTCCCTGCGACCCCTAAGGTGCATATATTTTGCCTTATACTTCTTCAGCTTCTTGCGTAATATTTTTCTTTCATCGTCAGAACTGCTGCTACTTGACGATGGAGAAGACTCCCTATTTCTTTTTCCCATATCTAAGAAGTGGATTTGTAAAACAATATTTTTAATTTTTAATAAATTTGCGTGGTAACTCGTCTAACACGAAAAAGAGTAATGAGGTTAGGCATGTGTAAGGTGGCTATATACTGGTGTTTTCACTCCATATAAAAGATTGTCAGCAAATCAGACGACCGATATGGCCAACTTGATGAAAAATTTGATGATGTAGGCGTAATAGTACTGCAAAAAATCCGCCAGGTACCGGCACTCTTGCAGTGGAGATGACAGTCCTGTGTTGCCAAGTGGCCATGTCGTTGCGAATTCTGGTCCAGATCAGTAGAAACACAATGCAAATTTATTCCAACTGAGAAATTATTTTCAAACTACATGGAATAAATAACGCATAAAGTTAAACACAAATTTGCCGCGTTTTGGTGTTTTCAATAACCTCACATATCCAGTCCCGATAAATTCTCTATCCTTTAACAAAAACATCAGAATTGGCAACAGCGTGTTCCATGGATCGAGTGATCACGAAAATAAATAGAAATTTTTGATTACCAGCGCCCCTCATGGCCACTGATGAACTAGAACGCCTTGTCCACAGGTTTGTCTGAAACAATATCGCAACATTAGAAACACCAGTATATAGACATCTTAGGCATGTGTATAGTGCCATGGAGCTGTACATGCGGAGAGGGTGCGTTCGTTTAGGCTTTGAATTCGTGGTGACAACTAGCGGGAAGAAGGGGTACTACATTGTGATCTTGAGGACGGGACGCAAATATAATTGAGGAGCGTGTTCTTCAGTGAGGCAGAGATGAGCGATATCGTGATTTTTGAATCACACTGATATCTGTTACTGTGATTTTTTAATATCAGTGATTTTTAAACGTGATGTGATCACAGTTTTGAGGTGGAGCGTTTGGGGTTACTTTGGTATTCGATGAGCCCGTTCACTGGTTTACTGTTTACTGTTATCAGGTTAAGATAAATATATCAGTATATACCAATATATATCACCAGGTAAAAAGGTGTTTTGAATCAAATAAAACTAGTTTGTGATGATAACGACCAACATTTAATTTATTATATATTTATAATACAAAGAATAAGAACTATTTTGTTACTATTCGATTCGCACCAAATCAAATGAAAGAAAACACTATCAACGTAAGTAAATATTAAATAGGACGGAATATGGGTCGCTAACAGAAAAATAATAATATCAATCCATTAATTTTTGGTTTGCTTCAATAAACAAAAGCATTTCGGCTTTTTTTTGTACTCAAACGACTACGTCTTTCCGACATTACGAGACCAGCTTTATTGAGAACTGGCGCATGCATACCGTGTAAATGATTATTTATGTACAGCTTATCCAATCCATTCTGGCACAGAATTGATAAAAATAACGTATAATATTGATGGATAAGCCCTACTTCAGTTACCGAAGTTAATAACGTAAATAGTTCAAAGTCCAAACTTCTGTTAAATGCAATGTTACCCAGTGCTGCCGTTTTGTGAGTTACTATACTACCACTCATTACTCCATTTATGAGCATTTTCATCGCTGCGAAATTACCGTGGATTAATAGGAAATAATCGACAACTGTTATGGATGAATATGAATATGCACCATAAATATTTCTGAAATATCTTCCAGAAATAATGTCTATTGGAAAAATTTTGAATTGTACCATAATTGCATTATTGGTCTAAGTCTTATTCTTGAATATTTTTCAATACACTGATGATTTTCAAGAATCAATAGGTCACCAGTTACCACAGAATAGACCTAATTGGGAATATAATCGGCTCTTAGCCAAACAATGTAATAATAGGGTTTTTGCATAGTTTCCGGCATTCCGGAAATCGTAATCAAATACCAATAAATGTTTTACTATTCAATCCTAATCACTAATTATTCAGCCTAAGCTGAATGTTTCTTCACCAAATTTTAAATCATCTCCTTTGAGAATTCTAATCCTGACACTTCTCGTAATTTGGATCATGTTGATCTGAATATAATTTATGTACAGCTTATCCAATCCATTTTGGCACAGAACTAATAACGTTATAACGTATAAGATTGATGAATAAGCTGTACTTCAGTTCCCGAAGTTAATAACGTTACCCAGTGCTGCCGTACCGATATCAAGAAATCACAGTAACAAATATAAATATCAGTGTGATTCAAAAATCACGATATCGCTCATCTCTAGATAACTGATCACGTGATCAGTGCGGTGGGTGGAGACTAGAGATATTCGAGAGAGTGTATCCAATCGCATACCGTGTCTATAATTATTATGTACAGCTTATCCAATATTGATATAATATAATACACAACGGGAACGGATAAGAAAATCACGTTCACGTAAATCACGTATCACGCTTTATTTGCAAAAAGAGGAACGATCGTTATATGTGACTTTTAGATATCAGTGAAAAAATCACAGTTCGTGAAATATCGCTCATCTCTACAGTGAGGGATTCCCGTTGGTTTCTTCATGCAACTCGGTAGCACTATTTTATGGAACTACTCACTTCTATTCAAAATATGGTGGACTTCAACGTTGGTTACCTTTCAGTAACTGACGGTAGTTCAACGCCTCGAAGAGAAATCTCCGAAACTCATCATTGCCAATCGTTGCTAATTTATTATTTATGATGAATCAGCTTGTGGAAAATTGGTGTTTGCTCACTGACTAATAGAAACAACCCAGTCCGAGAATCACATGGTGACAACCAAGGCTACGCATGCGCTTATGAAATTTGGATATTTTGATTCTTTGTTTTATCATTGGATTTTCACTATTTTCAGCTTCAGCTAAATGTAAACAGTTCCTAACATGGCTCATGCACAATTTCTGGATGAAATGATTCGTGAATATCTAATATACAGAGGATTTGGAAACACACTGAAAGCTTTTGATGCAGACCTGAAGGCGGACAAGCTAAAGAGTTTCCGAGCTGATAAAATCGTAGATCAAATAATGCATTTCATCAGTATCTACGATTTGGCATCCACTCGTGAACTTTGGAGCCATTTGAACAGGCATTTGTTTTCAAAGCTGGAAAGTCACTTTTTACCAAGTATTTATCTTCTTCTCGCAGTTTCAATATACAATTCAATTTTTGTTGAAATAACCTATAAACAATTGTATAGGGTTCTGACAAAATTGAAGGAATATTCATTTGACTAATTATGAACACTTTCAGGTATTAGGAAACTGGAGAATGCTGTGTTGAAAATGTACCTCATCAATACAGTTACCTGCAATAAACCTGAAAAGATGACAGAGTTTTTTATAAAAATGACTCCAGAGTTACAGAATCAGAATGAATGGAAAGATTGGTTTGGTAGACTATTTTAAAAATAATGTGACCTTCAATTGCATGAAAAACATTACTAGACATACATTCCATAGAAGTATCTAAAGCTACAAAGTATTCATAAGGAAAATTGTGGATTCATTGTTTCAAATGATATTAAAATAAATCTCAATGAGTTCGAAAAACAATCTGAATATTGACTCTAAATATCTTATTCGTTTCAGTTCTACCTTATACAAAAAATCCAGAAGAAAACCCAACATTTGCGTTACATTTCACGAAACAATGGCAAGATACCCTCCTAGTATCCTTGCACAATTTTTTGGCAACAGTTATTCAGGTAAATGTTCTAATTTACCCTAAAAACAAATGATGTATTTTAACATATTTCAGTATATGCCTATGCCAACTTTGATGCATTACGAAGAAGATGCTATCAAAATAAGCAAACTTGAAGAGCGCAATGAATCCCTGAAAAAGCGTTTGGCTCTATTGCTTGATAGAGGGCCACAAACTACTATCACTCCATGCCAAGTAGAACCTCCTCAACATCTGCTAGACGATTTCTATGTCATTGCTCAGGAGAGTAACCTAGGGGAAAGCCAGGCGAAGGGTCTGAGGAGTTTGATTCGTAACATGAGTAGCAGTGCTAGCCCCATATTGGGGAGGAGGGATAATTCCAGTAGTAAGAAGCGTAGTGGATCTGGAAAATCATGAGATGCTGGATCTTTGAGTGCAAAAATTTTTCTTCCGATTAGTTTTCAGATGAAGTCTTTGAAAGCTGCTCGTTCGTTGGAAAATTTTGAGATTTGTCAAATGGTTAATCCAGATTTGATGAGATTCCTCCAAAGTTTTCATGAACTCTTCTCAGTTCTTCAGAATAAATACTCAGCAATATATATCCTAGTCTCAAATGGAATTATTTTCTAGGAATTGAATTAAATAATGGTTAGGCTGTTCAGTTACACCCCGTTTTGACGATGCAATTTGTCGCTGCAATTTCTCGCGGCGACTTGTCGTTGCGAGATATGTCATCTAGCGGTCAGTTTGCATTGCCAATATTAAAAAATGGCACTGAATGTTACCAAGGTGAACGTCTACATTATCATTCATTTCTAATAATTGATATTGTGATTACATCATCAATTACTCAACTTGATTCCTCAAGTGAGGAAAATTAAAAAAAAAATGTTCAAAATCAATATTCTTCACATTGATGCCACCACATATTTGTGATTTACGGCAACAAATTCACCATAGGAAGAAACTAAGTCGCTGCTACTTATCGCACTAAAAAAGATTCATGCAACTCGAAAAACTTGAACACATGCAATTGTGTCGCCGCAACTCCAGAAAATTGCATGTGTTCATGCAAGTTTTTCGAGTTGCATGAATCTCTTTTGGTGCGATAAGTTGCAGCGACTTAGTGGTTGTATTCGGGTTCACAACAAAAACAGTTCAGGAACGGTTCGAAATAGTTGGACTGTTGAGGCGTGAAGGGTTTGTCGCGAATATATCTACATTAATTGGGTGGGTGACTATTTTTGACTCTCCTAGAACAGTATTTATTGCGAACCCGAATACGGCTAGTTATTTGTATGGTGAATTTGTTGCCGCAAACCACAAATATGTGGTGGCATCATTGTGAAGAATATTACTTTCGAACATGTCAATTATTTTTCGAGACTTGAGGAATCAAGTTGAGTAATAAGGTGATTTAATCACAATATCAATTATTAGAAATAAATGAAATTATGTATCAGTTGTGATAATGTAGGCGTTCATCTTGGTAACATTCAGTGCTATTTCATAATATTTGCAATGCAAACTGACAGATAGATGACATATCTCGCAGCGACAAGACGCCTCGAGAAATTGCAGCGACAAATTGCATCGTCGAAACGGGGTGTAACAAACACCAGTGTCACCATGGAAATCACACTTTTTTGAGAAAAACAAATGAAAGTTTCTGGGGGGGCAGATGCCGCCGTATTGGTTCATTTCGTCATATAGCCACCGACACCCTGTTTCAACCATGTTTCAACATTGCAATTTGTCGCTGCGAGAAATGTCAACTATCTGTCAGTTTGCATTGCCAATATTAAAAAATAGCACTGAATGTTACCAAGATGAACGCCTACATTATCACAACTGATATATGATTTTATTCATTTCTGATAATTTATGTTGTGATAAAATCATCTCATTACTCAACATTTTTTTAACGTTTATTTCATCCCAAAATACACAGAGTGTTAGAGAGGGACACCTTTATTACTAAAAGTAACAATTTGGCCCTTCATGGGCGTGTCAATAAATAATATGTCTATATATACCTACAGGTGAACAGATGAAGACATTCATTTCAAAGTGATCGAAGTGCAAAAAATAAAATTGGCGGGAAATAACAAATAATCGCTCAGTTTTTTATCACTATATATTTTTATTGAACAAAAATCTAGTTTGTGTTTTTTACATATAGAGACACAGTTATATAATAAAACTGATAGGCTTACGTTAGCAACACACCAATAAAAAAAAATTAAAGTCACATTTTTTGGAAAGATCTATATCCATTTAGATTCTCCCCGCAAAATAATCTATGTCCATACTGGGTTACTCACACGAGGAGCTGTAAAAAGCTTTATTTTCGTCAGATATGAAGTTCAGCATTGCACGAAGATCTTTCTTCTTGTTTTCTGAAATAGGCACACTGGAAGGTAATTTTTCCAGAGTCATTCTGGAAATGTCGTTGATGGTCACATTTTTTTTCAGGACGTAGCACTCCCAGGGACCTACCTCCGAAAAATTACGTTTGAACAGAACATAACCAAAATCTTGTTTGCTAACTATAAGACATGATACCTTTGAAATGCCGAGATTTTTTGTAGTTATGTATGGAGTTGCAGCTTTGTCGAAGTCAAAGAACTTTTCAGACATATCCAAAACTTTGAATGGTTTGGAATGCCTAGCGGTTGTTAAAACTCGCATGATATCTTCAACAGATTCCATCTTCGAAACCTTTGCTCGCTTTTCGATAAGAGCAAAATCTCTATCCGTAGACGAAAAGCTGTGACCAGCTGCCAGACTCTGATAATTAGAAAAGTATATTAGAATCGAAATGTGACGTCAAATTCGAAATCTCGGTCCTATACTTACATTGCCGAGATGTCGAATTTGACGTCATTTTGACGTCACATTTCGATTCTAATATACGTTTCTATTTATCTGAGTCCCCGTGCTGTAATCAGAAATTTGTGTTCAATGGTATGGAACAATCCCACCGCTACTAAGAACTTATACAAACATACCAACTCTGTTTTTTAACTGGCCACCACAGTTATCACTCCATACAATTAGGTGTTTTTTATGCGTAGACAGAATTCCAGAGTTTATTGCTTGAAACAGACATGAGGCCATCTGGTTTCCTCCGCGGCCAGATTGACCTTCATGCCAAACACACATTATACCATCTGAGGTATCGCTTACGTGTATACGGTGTATACCAAAGTTGTAACAGGAAAGTTGACGGCTGTAGTACATGTCACTGTGTGTGAGCTTTGGAATGGCAAATACCTTTTGTAGGTCCATTACAACATTAATAGTGGTACTTGCCGGAAGTGTGCTGGAAACTCTATCATTTTTCATACATTCAAATGCCTTCTTGGCCTTCCGTTGGTGTAACTCCAGTTGAATCTTAGCTTATGGTGTGCCTGTGGCCTTCCGTCACTAGTGGATTGCATGTGAAGAAGATCACACGTCTTACAAGTATCCACACGTGGCTTTTTAACCCATTATGACCGGGATTTATTTATTTTTGAATTTTCAGTTGAAAATCAACATAAATGCATTATTGGGGTACAGTGCATGGAAAAATAAAGTATTTTTGAAATATGTATCAGAATATTAACAAATAATGCATGTTACATATAAGTAACACTAGGTCATTCGGTTACAGTGTTGGAGAAATATATTATGTTCCTACAAATAAGAAGGCTATCTGGTATTTGTATGAAAAATAATATTACAATCGATACAAAGTCCTATGTCGCACTTTTTGCACATAGTTCTAGTGCTCGTAGAGCAGCCTTCCCCAGCACATCGTCGACGTTTCTTGTTCGGAATGGACATCAGAAGGTGATTTGTTCTATCATATCTTACTTCATCGGATATTCTATTCAGTGACAGGCTGAATTTGGATGTAGAAGGCCTTCCAGCACTTTTTGGAGCAAACCCATAGCGGCTCAAATAATTTTGAACCAAGGCTCTACGAAAATCTAGTTGGCTAATTTGATTATTTTTTTTGTAAAGTATCCATGAATTGAAGATAGCTGCATCTAATAACCAGGTGAAAATACTCCACCACCACTTCTTTGAACGTATTGCGATTCGATATGATGATATTCCTTCATCCATCAGATCTGTTCCGCCCATACTACTATTGTATTGGCCAATAAGGAATGGACGAGGAACAGTCACGAATTTTTTTTCAGTCTTCGAATATCTTTTTACGAATCCTATGGGATTCACACCATAACAGTTGGAACCAGCTGTTACGATATTATTGTCTGCCCACTTGACTATTATTACTCCATGATCTTTATCGACTGCAGATACATAGCTACCACGATCTTTCTTCTGCATCGTTTTTTTATGATCAAGTGGACAACTATTTGGCACTCTATTTTCTCTAAAAGTACCGCTTCCTCCGTACCCTTTGAGACGTAAGAAATTGAGCAAATCTACGCTCATAAACAAATTATCCAAGTAGAATTTATAAGGATATTCAGGATGTGGCAAGTCTGTTAGCATAGAGACGAATGGTGCAGTACATTTTCCAAAAAGACGTTCGTATTCATCGACAGCATTTGGGTTTCTACCTTGATACATATCAAAGTCGACAAGATAACCATCTTTTGCATTCAAACACCACATTTTGTATCCGAAGCGAATTGGTTTTCCTCGAATAAACTGTTTACAGTTGTGACGTCCATAATACTTTATCATCGATTCGTCAAAGTCCAAGTGTTCTTGAGGTACAAAATACTGCAAACATTTCGTCTTGAGGGCATTGATCAGGGGTCGTAATTTATACATTTTATCGGTGGTGTCTATAGAATTGTTATCAGCCAGATGAATGAACCTCATTATTTGAACGAATCGATCACGTCTCATGGAATTGCTCACCATTATGTTTTTCATGTCCAAACCACTGTCCCAAAAATGCCGTTTACTTGGTTTGGGATCATACCCACTCAATATCAATATGGCTATGAATGTTTTCATTTCTTCTGAAGTGACTTGAGGATCGGGGCAGTTCTTGAATAAGGAATACTTCTGAGTTTCTCTGACAATCAATTCTATAATATCGTCATCAATAAACATTTCGAATATTTCAACAGGGGACTTTTCAAGAAACATATTATAATTTTGTACCGGAAATATTCTACTTCTGGAAACCACTATATCAGCATCTTTCTCCCAGATGATCTCATCTTTTAGTCTGACCTTTTCAGGTAATGAGATATTATCACGTACTGTGGCATTGTCTAAAGTAACCAGATCAATCCTCTGATTTTTCGAAGTCAATCTTTCTGTTGAATTTGTTAACTTTATTTCAACTTTACTTTGTAATTGGCGGCCACTTAGATTATCCAATGTACCTCCATCATCTTCATCGGCTGAATCTTCATCGGTGAGAGCATTGGGATCAGGAGGTTCAATGAAAATTTCTCCGATATCATCTAGATAGACCATATCTAATGCCTCTTGCAATGTAAAACCCGCCCTGGAATCAAAATACGACATGAGATGAAAAAGTCCAGCTCCAAACATCTGAAAGCCTAGCGTTACATATTTGTAACATCAACAAATGAGTCCCCCGTGGCTAATCCTGTTTTGACAAACATCAAATTCAACATATACAACATGCAAACTACATATTTTTGTACCCACATATTAGATAATGATAATCAATAACTGACCAATTTATTTTATGTAGTACTTACTCGAATCGAATGTCTATCTGATCGTCCCTGCTCATGTTTAGCTTCAGAATAACTCATAAAAGTGAACCTCACAGCTGGACCATCACAATGCAACTGAACCTTTCAATATTTCGACATTCGAAGATGAGATATACAATGCCATCTGGTGCAAAAAGTCATAAATGTGGCAATTATTGCAATTAGAAGAAACCTTCAACTGCGTTACTTATAAGTAACGCTAGGTCATAATGGGTTAAAGGAGAGCAAGGGGAAGTCCTTAAGAAATACTTTTCTGTAGAATTCATAGGTTATTTTGCTGTCAGGGTAGAGTGCGTGAAAAGCATGAAATAGCCTGTTGATATTGAGGTCAGGGCTCAAATACTCTTTGTCGTTTTTAGCTCGGCTGTAATGGCTAACATCTCTCGGAAATGAATTTATGTGAGCCCTAACCATCTCCCTGTCATTCATTGAATATTTTATGTGTCTAGCTCCACCACGTTTATCTTTGAATACAGTCTCCAGCTTTTTTCTTTTCACAAGTAATGTGATTTTCTGTGGTGAAATCCCAAAGATACTCAAAAAAGATCTCTTACATACTTTTTTCATGTATCCAGATGAATCTGGAATGGTGTAACTAATTGTTGCTTGCCTTCTACTAGCAGCAGGGGTTTCATATGTTCCATGTCGGCGTCTCTGAACAGGTATGATATCTATAAGCCCCATTAGGTAGGTTCCTTTAGCATTTTCGTCAAGTTTGTTGAAACTTTCGTACAGTGTCACTTTCACATCTGTGATCCCCTTGCACTGATAAGCACACTTGCAGATAAGCTGTAAACAACGACTTTTTTAATAAAACAAGGTCTGAAATCTAAACAAATCTAAACTAACCTCATTTTCTGGCGGTGGTTTTGGCTGTCTTTTTCTTCGTCGAATTTCCTGAACTTTCTTCTTTCTGCCTCTCCTTAATTTTTCTATATTTTCACTTTCTTCCGTAGTGAATGCCACTGTATCATCCATAATTACACTTTAAACGATTAACAACAATCAACATCAAAAATACTTCGTCTACTAACTGAACTCTCAACCAACAGGTCACAACTCACAACATGAAGACGTGGACAAAGAAACAATACCTGGCACTTAGATCTTATTGCGCCGCTCAACTTACTGGACATACATACCGCGCAATTTATTATGAGCCGAGTAAACAGCTTGGAGCGATTTGCCACTTAGATCTATTAGCAGGGCATTGGCGACAGGACTTAGATTACATTTGAAGTGCAAACTTTAAAAATGAAATTTTGGCACTTAGGTCGCTTTGAAATGAATGGCTTCATATATACAAACATTCACTACAATTAATGACTCGACACAATAAAAATTAAATATATGTATCACAGATAAATGGTTGAATGGTCATTTAATAAATGTATCACAATATAATACTCAGTTAAATATATCACAGTAGTGGAGTTATTTGCTTTCAGTTGACAACCATACTATTGTCTATTATATTTTCAATGAATATACAATGGGACGTGATTCTTCACGAGTAATTTTGAATTTGTTTACATTCAACTTTTTCATGTTGGCGGAGAGTTTGTTATATTCTAAGGCTTCTTTATATAAGATGTCTAGAAACCCTGGTGTAGGGATTTATACCTGGGGAAGTTTGGGGTCTAAGTGGCGACACATGCCTACTATGATTAAAAGCATCATGGCTTTTCGACATCAAATCAGTTCAGATGGCGTGTGCAACGAAAAGAGTTAAAAATTTCCTAGGAAATGTATAAACGGCCGACCTGACGGCTGGCTATACTTTTACTTTAGGACGCTGACTGATCAACAACCTATATTATTATTCGTTTAGAATACTGGCCAAATTCCCTATAATTGTGTTCCTTTCATTCGATTTTGTCTTTTATGAGTATGACATTAGATTCTGCTCATTTTGTTGATTGCTCGAATCAAAGAATATAGTTTGTCGATCGATCGGTTGACTATGCACTTCCAATTACCGTCAACTAGCGATGAAATTGAGAAGCACACCACGATACGTAAAAATGACACTAATGACAGAAAAGTGTCGCCATAAAATTCTAAACAATATCGCATCAGTCCCAGCACCATCCTTCTAGACATCTTACCTTTATATAACAGTGAATTTAGGTCATGACGTGAGCATATTTGTGGTAAAGATATATTTTTGTACTGCCGAGTTTCATATGAATGGATTTCATATCTCATAAGGAACCCTATTTGAGTGTGTCTTGCCTGATTCAGTATTTGATGAATAAATACATTAACGTTTACCACATATAGACTATCCAAGGATCTAATATTTCGTATTTATTAAACAGGTCTGATGTTTTCAACCTCATTGGTAATTTATACAGATTCTTTATGGCTTTGTTCTGTAGTGTTTTCAGTGGTGTTGTATAACTTTCAAAAGTTGAACTCCAGATGATAGGTATTCCAAATGGGAGTGAACTAGGGAGAAGTAAACTGACCTCAGTAGATATTTTGGAACAGTATAACTTAATCTCCTGAGAACACCCACTGGTCCGGTAATTTTTTTACGAATATATTCAATGTGCTCATGCCATGACAATCTTTCATCTGATCAGACCAAGGAATTTAATTTTACTAGAGTACTTCATAGTAGTATTTCCAATAGACATTTCTTTTTTTGCATTATCTGGTACCTTACATTTATTAATTCACATGAAAGACGACGTATTCAAATTGAGGGTCAGCTTATGGCAAGACAACCACTCGGCCAAGCACCGGAGGTCTTCTTTGATGTTCTGGGAGATGGCGTCACGTGTTTCTCCAAAGTATACAATTGTTGTATCATCTGCATACAGTCTAATTTTCCCCCTTATATTTATGTTTGCTAAGGAGTTTATGTAAATTTGGGGAACAGCAAATAAAACAACTATTAGGCCACTTCAAACTCTTCAAAACAAAATTATAAGATGTATATTCAATTTAGAGCAGCAAGAAGAAACAATTAATCTTTATAAACCTAGAGGATTATTAGATATTCTTTCTCTTTTCAGATACAAACTTTTAGTATTTATTCATTTGATCAAAAATAACGTGAAAAATTCGAATTTGAAATTTACCATAAATACTACTGTTCAACTATTCAACAAAAAAAGCAAATGACTTTTCTCTGTCTAAATTTAGAACAAATTATTGTAAAAATCTATTATGTATGAAGGCGTCATCTTTTATAACAACTTACCAAAAACATTGAAAAATACAAAAAATACTAATTCATTTAAGAAAAATTAAAAAAAATACTCATTATCTCTTTTCTTTATCATTTTATTATGTCTCACCCATGACTATATCATGTATAAGTTTTTTTTTTCTTCTTGTTTTTGTTAATGAAGCACTGAATTTAACTGCTTGAAATCAAGATGTTCCCTATTATAAATAGGTGTTATTTCTTGGGAGCAATAAACGTTATAAAAAAAATGAGAAAAAAGGTGGTTGATTCCTTACGTTTCAAAAAATAATTGGAATGCTCGAAATCCACATTCTTTACAATGATGCCAACACATACTTGTGGTTTGCGGCAAGAAATTCACTACAGAAATAACTGAGTCGCTGCAACTTATCTCACCAAAAAAGATTCGTGCAACTCGAAAAACTTGCATGAACACATGGAATTTTCTGGAATTGCAGCGACAAATTGCATCGTCGAAACAGGCTATTAATTTTGTCAATTGACAAGTATCTGGAATGCCTAATTTAATGACGTAATCTACCCTTTATTGGAGTATTTTATGTGGTTGCGGAGTTTCTGTATTTGCTCCTGTAAAATGACTTTCTAGGATTCAGATTTGGGGTTTGCTAATGAAATATTTTATACAATCATGAAATTCACTTTCCAGTCTTTGTGTAATACCATTATACAACTCCAGGTGAAATATTGCTCTGGTCTACTTTATAGCTTGATTGAACTATTATTCTCCTTTACAACTTTTTGTAAGTCAAAATTTTTGTCTTGCAAAAATTGGAAAGGAGAGCAATGCCTCTGACTCTGAAATATTTTAGTTACTCGGTAGTGTAGAGGAAAGCACGTCCACTTATCAAGCGGTAGATCGGTATTCAATTCCCTGACAGACCTCGTTAATCCATTGCTCGCACAAGTTTCGACTTCTGAGGGTTGACGTTCATCAGCTGGTTAACGAAAAGAAACTGGCTCACTGTCATGGAAAGGATGTTTCATTACCCAATGAACTTCAGTATTACAAGTATTAAAAAACCAAATACATAACCATAGTACTAAGAGAAATGAGAATCTGCATCAAAGTTGAACACTTTATGAAAATTCGAGAAATAAAACTTCCTGTTTTTTTTAGCACTTTATATTCAGCAACTGACAGCACTGCAGTTTCGTCCTATTGGGATATTATCAAACGAATACTATGAACTGAATGATGTTCAGAAAATATCCTTAAACATAATCCTTATCCCACTATTGTCACTCAATGACAAACAGTCATTATTGACTATATATATTCTCTGAATTATGTTTCCGTGCTCGATTATTATTATATCAGATTATTTTTGCAGAACCTTACAGAATTAAACTTTTCTATGTTACTGTCGTTGTGCTGATTGTACTATTATTTTTATTTATTGTTCAAACGTTATTATATTATCAGATCATTTATTTTTAAATCCATAGCAATTATTCAATCAAATATGCAATCCTTACGAAGGCAATAACTCCATAAGGTTTAAATATTTACTCACATTATTATTTATTTTGAAATTTATTGTGAATAAATTATTGTTATAATTATAGTACCTATTATTATTATTCAGTAAGTTTGACTCTTGAATCACTTAACGAATCCAAATCTAGTTCCTAAATTGTAGATGGTGACTCATCGTACATTTTTAGGGTTTTAGGGTATTTCAAAGAGCGGGGAAGTTGTGAATAAGTGGCAAAGTGAAACTTGATTTGAAACCTAAGTACCTACCTAGCCAATTTATGTTATTTCTTGACCTGCTTCATATCAATTATGAAGCGTACAACAAAGATGAATAAAAACCCTGGTTCGTTGACCGATATGCTTTTGTTTAGCCAATTCTCGACCTGAGCAATCGAAGAGTAAACTTACATTTTTTGACGGTAGGTGGTGTTGAGGTGGTGATACAAATGCGGTTTTCTAAAGGATACATTTTCATTGGAGCGGCAGCTTACGAGTGATTTTCGATACCGGCGGTCTCATTGGATAAACTCTTGCGGGATCTTTGGCTCACCAATAGAATTATCAGTATACAAAATACGTTAGGTCAAGTTCGTCTAATAAAAAGCTATTAATTTTTTTGAAATGTTTGACAGTTCGATTTGAATTACAATGCATTTGAAAGTTCCTTTATTATCCAGAATCTTGAACCTAGTTCTTGTTTTTTATTCACGTTTTTCTTGTTTATATTTTTTCAGTGTTTATGGTTGCTGTTCTTGTATTTGTTGGATTTTATAGTGATAGTTAGATTTATTATGAACCGATTTACAAAGCTATAAATAAAACGCTCGTGTAACGTGTAGGTATTACTTATCCCTCATATCATCGGCTCGTAATTACATTAAAATTGCATTTTTTTAACACTGAAGAAGAAAGTACTCACCTATCTTCGGTTCCTCAGAAAGTAGAAAGATGAGATCAATACTTTCCAGTTTCACTCACAACTATTGTTTCGGAAGATTTAAAATCACACCACAATCACTGAGTTTTTGATTTATTTTCTATAAAATTGAAAGCAAAATAATCAGTCAAAATGTGATGACTACATAATTTCTAGCTTTTCGCGGGAAAGCAAGAAATTGCATGCAAAACATGAGACCATGAAATAAACATAACCTATAAATCTATAAATAATCGAATGGCCGTCGAGCAGACGGATATCATGGCATCACAGATTAAATTAAAATCACGTCAGGTGCGCCTCTGCTGGCAAACTCTCGAAGGCATCTCTTCAGTTAAAATTGATCAAAATCAAGATAGCGAAAAGTCGAGACAATTTGCTTACAATCTATTAGGTATTAGTCAACACACCAGGGTTTTTATTCATCTGGCGTACAACTCATGAGTCACTATCTACAATTTAGGAACTAGAATATATATGGTTAGTACTTGTATGCTGGCTATTGCGGATGTATGTGTATTTTTTGATTCATGCTTATTTAACTTCCGCTCATCTGGGTTCTATATGTTCCATCATTTTTATTTATATTGTATATTTTCAAAGGATTTTCACCTGTAAAATCATCATTATTGTAATTGTTTAATTACAAGACTGGCTAAAAGATGTATTTTTCCTCGGACAATAAAGTTTATTTGATGAACAGTAACGCAAATTTATTTCATTCAAGAAACACACTCAAGATATGAAAAATATCATGTAATGATCCAATGGAGTCAGTTATGAAGCCAATTGAAAATTTTTATTTTTCCCCCTTATATAAAGCGAAGACCACATATAGTCAAGTAACTGAAGATCCGAAACTAGGGAAAGCTGTGAACATGTATATGCGTTCTTCACTTGTGGCTCAATTTGTAGGTCGTCACAGATGTTTTCAAAGGACCCAAAACTTAACATGGTTGCGTTCATGGCAATGGCCGAAAATGGCCCCCCAAACCCAGAAAAATGGGTTTCCCGCCAATATCTGGCTAAATATACGAGTTAGAGAATTTTCGTTCACACAAAAATTAAGGATCGTCACATTATCTACAAAAATGACCCTTATCATTTTTTCCGAAAACTCAACAATTTTCGAGATAAAGGGACCCAAAACTCTCCTCATTTCAGCTGCCGCTTTCTCTATTATATAGGAATTCTGTTGTCTATGCATTCGCTTGGAGGCAGGCGGACGAATTGCAAAAACTGGCATTTTTCAATGATTCAAAGTTCAAGATAATGAGGAAACCCGTAGCTATCATTCCATGTATTTCGAAATTCTTTTTTATTTGGCAAAAAGATTTAATAAGCTGTGAAAGTTTTTTCCGCACCATTTCGACACTGTTTCATCAATTTGTTTAAATTTTTTTCAAAAATAGTCTTTTATCGGAATTTTTTTTTATAATGGGTCCTTGGGGGGTCTTGAATGATCTCTAAAATTTTTTTTTGTACTTTCCCCGCGTTCTAATAAATGATCCATCTGTTTATTTACATTTTTCATGCGAGTTATGTAGAATCTGCGGAACAACCGCGAATTAAAAAATTATTAGCCATTTTATCGACTTGCCATGAACATTGTTTTGAAGCCAAGATGCTCTAGTTTCTGAATACAAATATATTTTTTATGGCTAATGATTTTTTTATTTCGAAATGGTGCGGAAAAAAACTTTCACAGCTTATTAAATCTTTTTGCCAAATAACAAGGAACTTCGAAATACATGGAATAATAGCTACGGGTTTCCTCATTATCTTGAACTTTGAATCATTGAAAAATGTTAGTTTTTGCGTTACGAAACAATTCGTCCACCCGCCTCCAAGCGAATGCATAGACAACAGAATTCCTATATAATAGAGAAAGCGGCAGCTGAAATGAGGAGAGTTTTGGGTCCCTTTATCTCGAAAATTGTTGAGTTTTCGGAAAAAATAATAAGGGTCATTTTTGTAGATAATGAGATCTTTAATTTTTGTATGAACGAAAATTCTTTAATTCGTATATTTGGCCAGATATTGACGGGAAACACATTTTTCTGGGTTTGGGGGTCCATTTTCGGCCATTTCCATGAACGCAATCGTGTTAAGTTTTGGGTCCTTTGAAAACATCTGTGACGACCTACAAATTGAGCCACAAGTGAAGAACTCATAGACTTATTCACAGGTTCGTCCCTTCATTTACTGGACTGAAAGTGAAGATCACATATATTCAATGCTTGCTATTGACAAATCACGGGAGATAAATCACGCAATAAATACGTTGGTGAATGGGAAATAATATGAGAAGGAATTATTCATTAGTACTCATAACTAATCAATCAGTTTATTCAACAATATGTATATACATAAGAATATAAATAATAATTGTAAATAAAATTTTTTTCAATCCAATATAAAATAATTAGAGATAAGTCTAGTAACTATAGAAATCTCCAAAAAATATCTGATGTTTTACCAACCTTAAATAGGCAAGAAATTATGTCCTAACTGAATTAAATTCTCACAGAACATGTTTTAATCAATATTATATAATTAGTCCAAAATAAAAAGATTTAACTAACAAAGTTTCAGTACAAACGCATTTTTATGTTCTCTATAAAACTGATACTAATTCAGATATGTAAAGATACCGTACCATATGAAAATAAAAATATGAACAAGATATTTTGTCTATAGGTATGATGGGTTTCACGATCACTCAACATTCATTTTGTAGTTGTTTCAAAGAATACTACTTTTCAATAATATTACCAAAGAAAGAAGTTGAATATATCCAGACTACAAAAATAAATTTTCAATATTTACTTAGGAAAGATCAACAATCAGGAAGCAGAATTTTTAAATCAATAATTTTTTCAAAGAACATAATCATAAAATTACCTAATATCACAAATGAAGCAATAATAAAATCAAATAACCATATCTTGAAATATATGGCGGAAAAAATCATATTTTTCTGCCATATTCGAAATCTTATATTTTTTTCGAATATATCAATAAATGTATTCATTTTCGTCTCTCCTAAACTTCTTCAGGCTATTGGAAAATTCATTCCATTATTATTATTATTATGGCCTCACTGATTTTTCAAGTCAAAAATTTCTATAAGCAACGGTTCTACTTTGGATGGATTCACATTCAAATAAACATTAATGACTTCTTCGTTTATTCTATGCAGTTCTGCTACTTTATGTATGAGTTTCAGAAATGTAGATTTAGCCTCGCATCCTGGATAGATGCTCTCAAGATACCTTCTCAAAAGGTAGTAGTAGGAATTCTGAAAAAAAAACAATTTGAGAGCTACAAGAATTCAAATGTTTTTTTTTTCATACAAAGAATCAAACTTTTTTGAAATATATTTCAATAGAAAAACTGGTTTATAGCACTATAGTCCGTTCATAATTTGTCGATAGCACAAAATGAGGGCCCAAGTCATAAAACGGTCGTAAAAGTCGTAAAATCATAGGCGGAGGTACCTGAGGTGTTTATTCATTAAAATTAATGGAGAGCTTAGTAATACAAAGCCTCAGTTTATATTCGAAACTTGACTTGAAAGGGTGAAGTTGTTACGAACGAAAATAATTTTTGGTTTAGTACATTTTTTAATCGCATTTGATTTACGGCTCGTTGGCAGTAATTAACGTCTCTAATATTTATTTTGCGAATTTTGTGCAGTGCGTGAGTAACTTTTTTTCATATTCCTACAAACATATACGTACCTTTCGTTCCTGCTTGTTTTGTTTGATTGCTTGCGATGGCTTCGTCATCATCATCAACATCATCAAGTTTTACACCGGTACTGTTGCGTACAGTCAGTAGTCAGTAATAAGTCTGTCTATTCACCAAGAGAGAAGACTATTGTTTTGAACGTTCACGATGCTCTGGTTTCTCAGAATCCCACAAACACTGTTCAGAACATAATCAAGAGTTGTGCCAACATGACGGGCGTAGGGGAGTCAACAATATTTAGGTTCCTATCAGAAAGAAAAAAAACAAGGTATAGCTAACCCAAATACAAACGAATACTTAAAGAGGGGGAGAAAACCTATTGAAATTGATGAATTTGCAAAAAATGGTATTCGAAGGAAAATTCACGAATTTTTTTACAAAAAAGAAATACCCAACTTAAACAAAATTTTACAAGAAGTTAGAGACGACCCGGATTTGCCTCATGTCGGACGAACCAAATTGTGGCAAGTTTTAAAAGAATTACATTTCCGGTGGGAGAAATCAGACCGAAAATCACTTTTGATTGACCGGGAAGAGATAATATGTTGGAGAAGAAAGTATCTAAGATCTATACGAAAATTTCGGGATGAAGGAAGGCCAATTTACTATCAGGACGAAACGTGGGTAAACGCAGGTCATACTCTCACAAAAATTTGGTCAGGTAAAAATATATCAAGCTCCAGGCAAGCCTTAATGGAAGGTTGGTCTACTGGTATTTCCCCACCCTCTGGTAAAGGCAGTAGATTAATAGTTTCTCACATTGGCAGTGAAAAAGGATTTGCTGAGCATGGTTTGTTGGAATTTCAATCCAAAAGCACAAAAGCCTATCACGAGGAGATGAGAGCTGATGTTTTCGAAGAGTATTTTGAGCAGATGATTGAACATATAGGTACCACCAAACTCAATTATAGTATTAGATAATGCACCTTATCATTCACGACTAGTAAAAAGACTTCCAACGACTGCGTGGAAGAAACAGGATATCATTGACTGGCTGCGGAATAAGTCCCTGCCTTACGAAGATGGAATGGTTAAAGCAGAACTTTTAAAAATTGCCCGGCAACACAAATCTAAGTTCAAGAAATACGTAGTTGACAAAATGGCGGAAAGACAAAACATCACAGTCCTTAGACTTCCACCCTACCACTGCGAATTAAATCCAATTGAACTCGTTTGGGCACAAATGAAAAGCTATGTGGCTAGAAAAAATACGTCATATAAAATACAAGCTGTACGTGAATTGTTATATGAGTCTTTACAACATATTACAGAACAAAATTGGCGAGATGCAGTAAGACATGTAATAGAAGAAGAACAAAAAATGTGGGATCTTGACAATATAATTGATGCGACTGTAGAGACACAACCGCTAATTATTAACCTGCAAGACGACTCGGATTCCGAAGATGATCCTGTTTATTTTGAATTTGAATAGTTTTGTAAGTAATTGTAGTTTATATCATTTAAAAATAGGTATTAATTAAATAAATGTATCTTTTACAAATTGCAAGTAACTTATTATTTTTGAATAAAATAAAGAAATTTTATTAAAATAAAAATACAGTTTACAGTACCTAGTTTAATAATATTAATATATTTATTTATTTAAAGTAACTAATGTTTTAATCATATACTCTACGACACTGGTCAGTCATTTCCACTCAAAATTCCTACATAATCGGATTAAAAGTTTTATAGCTTTATTGTATTTCTTCAGATACAAGGTGGGTTAGTCGAAAACATCTTAAACTGCCAGTTTTAGTTTGGTTTTTGTTATTATATCATATTAGCTGTCCTCTCTGTATTTCAGTTCTCTAATGAGGGTCAAACTTGCAGTGAGCCATCAACAAATTATGAAGGGACTATAGTGCATTAACATTTTTATTTCACTTGTCTATGTATGTTCAATGACGTTTTCATGAACGTGAAAAAAACTATGCAACTAGTGTAAAATATCAATACATTTCACACTTGTTTCATAAATAACTATGAAATAGATGAGCTAGGACATAATCAAGTTGAAATATTGGCAGCAGGAATATTATTTGGAATTTCGCAAAAACAAACCAACCATAATGGAATATATTCCACCAAAAAAAATAGTTTTTTTGATAACTTTTGGAACTTGCAACGTACGTAAGGGTATAATGGCATCGACAACAGCTCGCGTTGTGGACAAAACGATCATTTGAAGGGAACCGTCATTTCCAGCAACGCTTAAGGCATGGAAGTTGATGAATACGGCCATATGCACTGTGAGATTTTCATTTTGTGGACGTTTGTGTGACACTTTTCTAGGTGTGCTAATCCATTTAAGTAGAATTTCAAATGAAAATCACTGAACTAAAGCCACAAGACGAGACATTTTTGGACGATAATGTAATTTGGGTTTGTTCGGTACTATAAGGTAACCAACGTAATTTCACCTTTGAACTTTGTTGACTTTGAATAGAACAGTAGTAAATGGTTCCATACAATATTCCATTCGAGTTAAAAGGAGTCCGGTGCAGATGCAATAATTTTGAGCCCGGAAGCAACTGAACTCACTGCAGTGCATACAATGACGTAATTATTGTGATTAAGGCAATAATTCCAACACATAGCCAAGTTGTTTTCTGAGAGTATTATTTCTGTTTATCATATCAGTGGAACATTCGTTTAATTGAATCGAGAAATTATATCGCAAGTGTTTTTCCTCAACATATGATGGTATATTGAGTTAAGGCTGCATGTATCGACATTATTTGGTGAGACGCAGCAACGATTTACAAAAACCCTACTGCGTGTTCCAACTTTCCCAACCTCGGTTATGCAGTTGTCATACAAGATAAAACAAATTTATTGGATGTGAAAAAAGCTATTTTTACAAGGGAGAAGAGTGCTACTTTAGCGGAGGGCGGTAATCATCCTAGTGAGAAAAAGGCACCTAACCCCCATGTTATCCATATGATATTTCCGCATCCCTCGAATAACAAGTCATTTTTAAATAATTTGTTTATGAAACTGAAGAAAAAATGCATTAAAAAACTAAGTAGGTACAGTAAGTATAGCATGCTCCCGATATTCCGAAAATTGAGAGAACCTACAAAACAAAGAAAAAAGAATTTAAAAAAAGCTGTCGACGCCGGCATTCCAACCAACACCCACAAGCCTCTCATGAACAGTGAGCGGTGCACCAACTGTGAAGAAAAACATGAAATCACAATGATAAACAGTGCAAGAAAGGTTGGCATCAAGGTTTATTTGTGACAACTCTGAGGGGATCGAGACAAGAAGAGTCTGGAACATACGTGTCCAGTTTGAGCTACTTTCATAGGAAATACCTAGTATATTTCCAATTTATAATAAAAATTCCTATCTGAAAATATCAAAATGATATGAATGAATGATAAGCATCCATGAATTCGCTTGATGATATCGATACTTTTCTATATATCATTTCGTACCAGGAAAGATAAATTGTCGACTCATAAATAGAGCTTCACAAAAATATAAAATAGTAGGCGGGTTCAAAGATGAAAAACTCAGGCCTAACTCAGGCCCATCATACTGATAAGCAGCTGGGTAGCCACTTTCAGCATAAATGCAAAGGTCGCCAAACGAGGGTTAAAAACTATTCAAGGGCGTATTTTCATAAAATTAGACGAATATGTGGTGGCACCATTCCGATCAATGATGATTTTGAATAGTTTCATGGTGGATGGAAATTTTCTTCGTAGATTCAAGGTAACAAGAATTAATATTGATATCTATCCAAGTGTATAAGGGCAGATTTCTAATCAACCCGAAAAAGTGCTGCGTTAGTTGAAAACAGTTATTTTGAAATGAAACAAGTCAATAATTTCTCGTATAACGTGAATGTTACTATCACGAAAATACAAGTACTGATAAATATAAAAATACTTAAATCATATGATATAAACCGCATCTGTCTACCTATCCCTCTTGAATGACAGACTCTATGTCAAATTTCACATGTTTGACATATTTTCCACCTTTACAGAAACGAAGTATTCATTATTAGTTTTGAAAACGCAAACAGATTTGTTTTCCGAAAAAATGATATTAAAAAAAGTATTAGTTCTTTTAATCATGTGATGTGCACATTTACGTTATATGAGAAGTTGCTGACTATAATAGGACATTCAGAAGGAACTGTTTGAAATCAACGCAGCAACTTTTCGGGGTAGATTAGAAACCTGCCCTGCTTCTACACTTGTATAGATTTCAATATTAATTCTTGATTTTTTCAGATTGTGGTAGGTTGCTCACCCATAAAAACTACGAAGAAAAAGTAATTTTGAATATGTGATTATTTTTCGAAACTGAAAGAATCAAGTAAATTCATTAAAATTAAAAAAATTAAACAAATCATTTATACTAGTTGTGGTGATGTATCTTGGTATAAGTATTATTAGGATCGTGAGGAGCTCTATTGCTATTTTTCAATATTGACAACGAAAACTGACAGATTGATGACATTTCTAGCGGAGACAAGATACCACGAGATGTTGCATGGAATTCAGGTGTAACTTATTAGGTCTTTTCTGCCTTGTCAAAACAAATAAAATTCATGTTGGGAATGTATGCTTCATTTCAGCTCACTATCATTTAGTCCAGAGGCAGAGGCATCTGCTTATATTACAATTAATCAAATTGTGGAAAATTTTCAATTCACTTTACGAGAAATGAACGAGTTTTGCTCTTTAGTAATCCTTTGTTTTCTTTGTTTTTGATGAAAATGTTTGTTAATTTTTTCTTGAACTGTCTTGCTTGAAACCTTTGTATGAAATGATAGCAATACATCTCTAAGTCCACCAAGAAAAAAGTCCGAAAAAGAGCCATGCGATTCTGCCTTTCTCTACTCGCCAAGTTTGTTTGTTCATTTCATTTGTTAACGTTTTGTCGCCCATAATTGTCTAGGGCTTCATTTGTTCGAAATTGTTTCACCTAATTTAATAATATCACCATCGACTAAAAGACGGTTATAAAACAGTGAAGAGAATGTTTCAATTCAATTTTTTGCCCTTGTGTCATCACGTAATGTTAGGAACACGGTTTCTTTCTTTTTGCGTGTTTTTTTTTATTCTGTTAATAATATGAATCGAAATGATAATTTATGTAATTTATTTAATTTTAAAATGTTATTAATATACATTTTTATGAATAAACTAAAAGATAAACCTCACGAAGATAACTTGTAAGGTCAACTAAAGGTAATAACAATCTAAAAACAATACTTTATCGCAAGTTGATGCTTTTCCATATGCGTATTCCTGTATAAGCTTCAGCTTCTTGGGATCGTAAGTCAATGAACAATATGTCGGAATCAATCAATTTCAATTGCCACGTTGATAGTTACACTCATGGTTATCAATAGTTAACAAACTAGACACACTAGATATAACCCTCAAAAGACGTGACAATTTTGACAACTACAAACATTCGTTAAGAGAAATATTTTCAGATAACTTCTATTGCAGAACTTGAATATGATCTTACAAAGGAAACAATAATACTTCAATCGTTTCATTTATTGATATATGTTGAAAAGATTGTTGTAGTAACAAAATTGTTCTGACGTCACCAGGCCCAGGTCACCTTGTGAACGCTTTAAGCAGTCGCTTAAAGCGGCAAACATCAGGGCTCAGCAAACTTTTAACATATATTATAATTATACGAGTCAAACATTAAGCTGCCAAAGGTATTACTTCGTTGAACACCCTGATAAATGCACCCACAGAAAGCAGAGCCTTGGGCGGGCAAGGATCGACTAATTGCCTTGGGTGCTAAAGCGCTCTAGGGCGTGTTACTGATTGTTACGGTTATGTTATTATTCAAACTGAGGGGAACCCCAGAAAAACCCACAGTGCTACGGGGTCGGTCGGTGTATTCGAGCAAAATATTCCACCAACTAGGATTGGTATCTAGGCAACCAAAAAATGCATATCGCACCGGCAGAAAAATGCCCCGACCTCGTCTCGAATAAGCAGTGAAATAACCTAAACGCCGTAGACCGCTAGACCACCGGCCGACGAAAGGGGAATGGTTACAAAGCATACAAAAAAATGGTTAACGAATATATTTATTGAAAATAACAGCCAAAAATAAAAAAATAAATATGGGAATAATTTTCCCCCCTTTATAAAACGGTTTAGAGTCCAAATAAGACATCTCTCTTCACGCTATGAAGATAATTTTTCAAATCAGTCGCCCACACTTGATAGATACCTGCCAGCATTTGAAATTAATATTTGAATATTCTAATCAATTATACTAGTCATTGAAATGAAAAATTGTGCTACTGCATACCCAATTGCCTTCCTTATTTGTGGATAATTATAACTTTACAAAAAAAGGAGTGGCGAGAAATCCTAATACTTATTTTTATTAGGCAGGTGTCCGTTTTTTTAACCACAGCCTTACTAATAAAAAATTGCGTTTAAGCACCAGAGAGAGCTCTTGTTACGATGATAATGACAATAATAATAATCAATAATGAATAATAAAATATCAATATTACAATTTCAAAATCTATATATATAAAAGAAAGTCGTGTTAGTTACACCACTTATAACTCAAGAACGGCAGAACAGATTTGGCTGAAAATTGGTAGGGAGGTAGCTTAGAGCCAGGAGATGGACATAGGATACTTTTTATCCCGTTCGACAGCGTATTTGTCTGTTTCTTTCTTTATACAATGCTGTTATTATTTGACAGTCACAATTATCTGTTAACTCCAAATGATTCTAACAGATGTCGATACCTTTCGACTGGGTTGAGTAAGTAAT
Organism: Zygogramma bicolorata; assembly: GCA_032362365.1. NCBI lineage: Eukaryota > Metazoa > Arthropoda > Insecta > Coleoptera > Chrysomelidae > Zygogramma > Zygogramma bicolorata. Next base: position 1,958,796 of record JAVJAQ010003124.1, on the reverse strand, counting down.
CAATAGATGGCGCTGCTGAGCCCATCAGTTGGCAGATCAAATTGAATCAAGATGTCGGTACCTCTCGACTGGGTTGAGTAAGTAATCAATAGATGGCGCTGCTGAGCCCATCAGTTGGCAGAACAAATTGAATCAAGAAATCCAGCTCAAAGAATCAGGACAGCAGAAGGTCATGCACAACCACGAATGGTTTAGATTTGGAAAATCCATGTTTTTCTCATGGGCAACTATATGTTGCGTGTTCACGTGTTGGGAAACCGTCGAATCTATTTGTGTTAGCTAAAGACAGGTTAACCAAAAACATTGTGCACCGATTGGTGTTAAATTGAATTGAAATTGATAGTATTTATAATTCAAAAAAATAGATATTAATGTTTAAAAGTTTAAGACTGTCTGCCTTGCCTACCTCATTCATGAGTTTAAGCGTCACATGTTATTTACTGCATTATATTGTAATATACTTATATTTGTTATAAAATTAAATGGAAATAATAAATCTGATAAATTTTTATTTTGTACATATTGATTTCTGCTTAATATCAAGTGTAAGAACATTTTAATTAATTGTGTTCAACGTACTTCCCCTTCAAATCTCAATCCAGTGAATTTGTATACCAACATCAACATTTTCGTCTTTGTTCGTAAATAATTTCATTGTACTAAAGGGTTATAGTAGTAGAAAGTCAAATAAGGAGATCACCATATTTTTTTACAAATACCATCTGTGTGAAAAAGCATAGTGGACTCCGTGACTGATGTTCTCTTATTGTTTCTCTTAGATTGTTTACTATAATGTAATATAACAAAAACTTTAGCCACAGCAACGCGTGGCCGGGTCAGCTAGTAAATAATAAATGAATAAATATTTGAACCTCATTGGGAGGATAAGATATATTATTGAATAATTATTATGAAGTTGAAAGTAAATTATCTGATTATATAATAACATTGAAACAATAAGTGAAAATTACAGCACATTCAACACACCGGCAGCCACATGGAAAAGTTTAATTGTATGAGGTTTTGAGTAATTTGGGAGCTTCAAAATTCGATAATTTCTAGTAAATTAATAATATAAAAAGGTTTTTTCGTGACATGACTTTGGAAATTTTAATTCTAGAAGTAATTTTGTTTTCATTCCCTGTAATATATAAATGCTCATTATACAGCAGTTTTTATAAGAAAATATGTAAGATATTATATTGAGATAAACTTATTATCTAATACCCATTTTTCACTTTCATAACATAATTCATTGGAGGAATATAGACTATTTTTACTTTACATGATTTTTAATAACAATTTTTGTTATTACCATGACAATATACCATAATTTATTTGACACTGAACTAAAGAAAAATAAATCATTTCCATATGTTTTTTAATAAGAATATTCTGAAAAAACTAAAATTTTGGTGAAAGAGGGAGTAATTTTTTTTATAAGATAATCAATTCGAAAAATTTGTGTCTATCTAAATACTAGATGTGGTCTTCTTTAAAGTCTGTATCATTTATTTTGATAGATCCAAGATGAGGATGATTTTTTGAGAAGGTAGATATGTCATGAGATCCATTTTTTGAATTTCCTTTGACCTGATAATATAAAAGAAAGAGCTCTAAATTCTTATGGTATCTATTTTTAGGGAAAATATGTATATCTGCTCCGATTCATTACTGCATTATTATTAAAAAGCAAAATTGACTGATAATTCGGTCACTTTCGTATCTTATTTTTGATGAATTTGGAGATCAATTTAAAAAAATGCCCATACTCTCCATTGGCGACGTTTCGGAAGCTAGTCTGCCACCTTTTTCTAGCCTTTTTGAAATTTGAATTTTTTGGTAATAAGATATGAAACTTTTGTGAGTAACACTGGCTAATTCATCAATAGTTTCGAGAATTTTAACACAACCTACTTCGAACTGAATCTCTCCAGTTCAACTCGATGAACAAGTTAGAATAAACAGAACAGAAACAAACAAAAAAAACTGAAAGAGGCTATTTGCATTTTGTTGATAGAAAATGAAGAGATTGCTACTTGTTCATTAAGTTGAAAAAATTCAAATCTTATTGAAAATTCACAAAAAAAAATGAAAAAGGAGGCATATTAGCTTCTGAAACATCGCTAAGGAGAAGTTTGAAATCTTTCTTACATTTTTCTCAAATTCAATCTCCAAATTCACAAAAAATTCGATGCGTAACTAACAAACAAAATAGTCAATTTTGCTTTTTTATAATATTGCAGTTACGTCTCTGGTTAAATATACCAATTTGCCTCAAAACAGATAATACAGAAACCGCCATTTGAAACGATCTGACTAGATATCTGATTCGTTGATTTAAAAAAAGGGTCATACATGTGATAACATTGGTCAAGTGGGAGGATTTTTGATACATTTATTTATCTTTCAAAACATCTCTTTCGTGAAATTCGGTCAGATAATTTCCGAGATAAGTATCTAACTGTGTAATGGGTTTCCTAATCTAATTATTTGACTAACAAAATAGTATTGATGAAATGTAATACAATACATACGTAATCATTTACACATACGTTCAAAATGACCTAAGGAAACGAATTGTACAAGAATGCCTGCTGATCACACCAGACATGTTACAGGCATTTCGTGGAAAATTTGAATCACACCTTCATTATTGCATGGAAGTCGGTGGTGGTTATTTTGAACATCTGTGTGAACAAATGGGAAGTTCATAATTTTATGCGACGTCTGGCGTATATATAACGCACTACTATAATTTGACAAACAAACGGCTTCCATTTTATGTGTGTGCATGCAGATCGCTCAGTGAGCCGTATAAAGTGTTTGGTGCCAAGTTGCCGCAACTCTAGGAACCGAAATCAAAAGTTGTCTTTCCACACGTTTCCAAAGAGAAATACATCTTTACATCTTTGGTGGAAAACATTACGGAGAGTGGATTGAAAGAGAAAATAGACAGGTACAAGGCTTGGAAAATTAAACTGAAACTGCATAAATCACCATCTCGAGCGGCTTCAGTGTGTTCCTTGCATTTCAAGAGAGATGATTTCTTGTTACCTGGTGAGTCTGTTTGTCTATTTTTGGGCGAAGTTATGGCGCATTTCATCATCCATGTAATAAAAGCCTCTAACACTACACTAAAACTAAAAAATGTTCTGAAACAAATATCATTAGACTTTGAAACACAATGCATCTATGTTCACCTCCAATGAATAGTATTGTGCGGCTATTCAAAGCATTATGAACACAGTTATATTAACCTTCACGAGAAAAATTTCGTACAATGAAAATATAGCAAAAAAAAACATGAAAATCTTGTCTAGCGAGGCCAACTGATGACTGGATTTCAGTTTGGCGCGTTATTTCACAAATGTAAACAAGGTAACTATTTCAAAATGGTGGATATAGTTTAACCACCACCAGCGCCCTCATCGGTCGATATTCTTCCCGTTTTGTATTGCATTCCATCATAAGTATTTTGTAAGTCAAATAATTAGATTAGAAAAACCATTATACAATCACATACTTATCTCGGAAACTATCTGATCAAATAACACAAATGAGTTGCTATTTGAAAGAGAATTAGATGCCATTTCTAAAAAGGTATCATTCAACCCCTTGTTCCATTTGAAATATAATATAATAACGATTTCATTTCCCAAGAAACATATACATGCTTATTGTAGGGAAAATTAAACTGATGCCATACAATGAAAGTAGAATAGAATACAAAAATGAGTAATTGAATCAGATCTTTATATGGCAATAAAAAGAATTATGATATCAAATGTTTTTTTAAATTATTTTTGAAACGAAATTTTCCATATTTCTTCAATGAATTGGTAGACCATTGTAGTTTTATTCCGTTGTGGTAAACAGATTGCTGTCCTATATTTGTTTTAATTTTCATCAATGCCAAATTTTCTGAAAACCTTGAGTGATTGTGCTGATCACTATTCATTTTGAACATCAAATTTGAATGCTTGAATTTATTTTTGACCAGGTGAATAAATGTGCAAATTTTAAACGTGTATAATGAAGGAATGTCTAAAAGTTTTCTTTGTTTGTATAAATTAGCTGTAGGTTCTTTTCGATCAAGTTTGTAAATAAGTTATAATTTTATTCTGTAATGTTTTCAATGGTTTCATTACGGTTTTTGGAGCTGCCCCCCAAATCGAAATCAAGTATTGAATTTTGGAATATACTAAAGAATAATAAATTGATTTCAGACTTAATAAAGGTAACATATTTCGAATTTTGAAAATTATACCAATAATTTGAGAAATTTCTTTTCTTAATAACTCAATATGTTTGTTCCAAACTAAATGTTCATCAATCAAAATTCCTAAAAATTTCACTACAGGAGAATACATAATATTTTCATTATGGAATCTGATAGGATCTTTCGAATGGATGGAGGTGGATTTTCTTGAGATAAACATATACGAGGATTTTTCAATATTCAATGTTAGCTTATGATTCATCAGCCATGATGATATTTCATGGAGGTCATTGAGCATAAAAGTTTTGACTTCTAGAAAATTGTTCCCGGTGTATACTATTGTAGTATCATCAACAAACATTTTGATTTTACCAATCAACTTCAAATTAGACAGGGAATTTATATATATATATATATATGAGGAAAAGCAATTGACTTAGAACAGATCCCTGAGGAACACCGCATACAACTGTTTCTGGTGAACTATTTTTGTCTCCAATCCAAACAAACTGTTTTCTATTATTAATTTAATTTATTATAATAAATAATAAAGGTTGGCTCCACCCTTCCGAGAGGGTTAAAGTTCCAGTGGTAAAAACGGTTTCAAAAAATTTCCCGCTTAACCAATGTAATTACGTGTATGACCGATTAATTTTTAATGAACGAAAAATCAGTTATTGCGTCTGTTTCGTTCCGAATGGTGACTCTTACATAAGAATTCAAAGCATTTTCATTTCCATGGGAGAGAAAACCCAATACATGGATCTCATAAACTGCACCACTTTGGCATTGGCAGAAACTTTCAACCAGAGGGCGTATTGCTTCTCTTGAAGCCCCAATAAACAATGAACCCTGTACTTTCAGTGCTGTGGGTCACACACACTGTTACCTCCGAAGACGAGGACGTCTAATTCTTCAGATCGAATATTTCAATGAGCAACGGTTCCACTTGAGTGGGGTCCACGTTCAAATAGACGTTCACGAGTTCCTCGTTGACTTTGCGCAGGTCCCTAAATTTCTGGATCAGCTTGAGGAACGTCGACTTGGCCTCGCAACCCGGATAGATGTTCTCGAGGTATCTCTTCAATAGATAAAAGTAAGAGTTCTGAAACGAGAAGAGGAGCATTCGGTTTGCTTCTGAAGCGCAAAAAAAATAAATGTTTTAAGTAACGGCAGTCAGTGCTGAGGGGCTAGAAAGCATGCGCGAGAATGTTTCAGTAGATAGGCTGTTTTTAGTTGGATTAGTATATACAGAAAATATAAGGATATGAAAGGTGAAGAAGCAAGGCATTATTATAATTATTAATGCACATATTCAAAATTTACTTGCCTTTGGATGAGGTTGTTTACACGACACATCATATCAATTCGTGAAAAGTATGTGGATGCTTTATAAATGCTGATTACTCATAAAATATATTGGAATATACAGTTGTATAAATTGTAACAAGAAATATTGATGAATAAATAAATAAAAAAGAATAAAATATAAAACAGTGTCAAATGGAAAATTTTGATTCACCCTGTTCATAGAACAGAACATACGCGTCGCCACTTATAAGAGATTTTGAGGAAATTGGGGTAAGTGGGTATCGTTGTACTTGTGCCATATTCCAGAATAAGGGCGTCGGCAGTAACCTGTGTGGTGGCCACTATGTGCGAAGATGTCAAACATCTTGGATTCATCAAAAGTTGTGTACCTCGACCATGATTGCGTTTTTTTGCTGTCACTCAATTCTTCAACGATTTCGGTTAGGATTGGTTTGTGTTTTTCTTTTATTTGATTTACATCTACATGTAGACCATCCAACAGGTATCGTAAAAATTCCTGAGCATCTTGTTGGGCGTAATAGATGAAGCGAGAAAGTATTTCATCCCCAAGTTTTAACCCCGTTAGGCGATTAATTTCAATAAAATACGAATCAGTGGTGGAATTCTGTTTCACGAATTCGATTATCGAATGGCTTAGAATATGCCGACAATATGTCGGCACAGCGCATGGTACAGCCACAGTCTAAGCTACTCGACAATCGAAATCGATAATTTAAAATAAGGGCCCAGGTCTTCCATCAATTCTGTTGAAGAATGTGTATGCAAAACTTGAAGTAGATTGGACCGAGGCATCACTTTCTCCTATAAAACTTTGCCCCGTTTCAGGTCCCCTTAAGAGTGGAATTTCAGAAAACCCTTCCTCAAGGGATGCCTACGTCATACAAAGCATATAAAGCAAGTTTATGCAACAAACCAAAATTTTGTAGTATTTACCGCGGTTAAGTTTTGGTTCAAGATGGCGTGCGACTTGACGTCTTTTATTAGAACCACTTGACTGCGTCGGTTTTAACCACAGTTATTTGTTTGGTTGGACTGGTTTGTTTATTCTTTATTATATTTTCTGTTTGTTGTGTTATCGTTATTTCCAATCCCAAATCCTTTCCGACTTCTTTTTGCTTTAAAAATCAATTGGAAAATAAAATAATGGAGGATAATAAAAAGCTTGCTGTATTCATGGGTGGACAGCTTTTTTTTAAAGATATTCTACATTTTACATTATAGCGCTCTTGAAACGAAAAAAGGATATGATTCCTGAAATTTTCAAAACAGATCCCTGGCTTATGAATCTTAAATCCTATATCATAATTTAACAGCTCATTTCATAATTTGAGAATATATTTTGGTACCTCTCGTTTAAAAGCAGTTTTGCAGTGTGAATGTCCGAGACCTCAGGGTAATCATTATCCTCGTAGTTTTGACTTAAAAAACAGTAGGTATTTGTATTTATCCATAATGATAATTAACACCAAAAAGATCGGAGTCCAAATAACATGAACACCAATCTTAACCTCAAAAATAAAAAAGGCAAAATCCCGCGAAAAATGTTTTCAAAACTTATAACCGGAATAATAAAACTGCTCCCAAGGGTAAATACCAAAATTCTGTGGTGCTAACTATGACATTCAACAGCTGATTTATGACGTCACTGATATAACCAAACGAATAACCAAAGTCGCTTAAATGGTGTGGTTACTACCAATTTAAATTGTTAAATACCAATTCATTTTGGTTATCCGCTTAAAATTGCTTATACTCTCCAAGTTTCAGGTCTCTACGATCGGCGGTTTAGGTTGTTGTTCAATCAGTTATTCAGGACAAAGCATTTTATATGGATATATTAACATGATTCAAATAATGAAGCTAGTTATATAGTACCACGGACTTTTCTGTAGAACTAATAGAGACCATAAACAAATAAATAATATACAGTTGCCTGTGAGATCTTCATATATTAGGGTTTATATATAAACCGCGACACGTGTTCGGCTATCCAATAGCTTTCTCAAGCAGGAACTTCAAACTATTATTATTTGAATATGGATTTTCATCAAGTAACGACCTCTTCCATTCAGTAATAGAGACCATCATTTCTGGTGAACATTATGTTCGTCTATACCGAACCGTTTAGTCAGCGCACACCGTTAAAGCATCACATCTCGGCCGCTTCTCTCCTACTTGATTTACATATAGTAGAAGATCCGAACCTAAATCGATCTTCACCGAGCTGATAATAGAATAAAACATATTTTATATAAATTTATTCAGGGACTACATACCGAGCGACTGCGATGTTGGGTCCTTTATTATTATACGGTATACTTACCTCGGATCTCTCTGTCATACATTTCCGAGCGCGTTCAAATTGGAATCTTTAAAATTCGCAAACCCCTAGTAGGACCGATTTTTTTGCAGACAACCTTATATCAACGTGTTCACAATAAAACAGTGCTGATGGTGATATAAATTTTTTTCTATTATCAAATTAAGTGAAAGTAACTGTCATCGACATACCTGTTTATACTTGACAACCCAGTAGTTCGGCCAGGTAAATAATAGACAACCCAACGGCTGCACATTCTATACGTTCTATACTTTATGTCAGGATAAAAATTTTTTATTATCTTGGTGTTGCAAAATTTTATTAAAAATCATTTTTTGAAAAATAATTAAAAATAGTCTGTCCAGGATTTTTTTTTCAAACCCATTTTTAATATATTTTCTAATATACTAAAATCATTATAAAATATGTTTTATTCTATTATCAGCTCGGTGAAGGTCGATTTAGGTTCGGATCTTAGACTAATTACACTATTATTCCTGACAGAATTTTTTGTTCAATCATTAAAAAAAAATATTGCCCATATTACTTACTCCTGAATAGTGAAGCGTCCTGTCAGTGAAATAATTTTCAAAATCGAATTAGTATTTCCGAAGATTACTCTCCCACAAACAATTAGATCTATACTCTATACTAAAAATTGGCAAAAATTATAGGTGAAGAGAAATATATCAAAATAATAAATGGCCTCTGCACATATAATTTTTTTTATATAAAATATAAAATAATGTGAATCTGCAATAAAATACATTTGGAAAAACAAAGTTAGATGCTTCTTCGGGTATAATCGGGAGTGTTGGGAACTTGAAAGTATTTTAGATGAGTTGTGCCCAACTTCAATCCTATACTGCCAGATTTTTACAATTTTCCTATTCACATACTTTTGGCAATATCTATCGACGAAGTTCCCGAAGTGTCACCCTGTATGTTACGAGAAATAGAACATTATTGACTGAGTTATGACTGAATTGATAATTGATGGCAAAAGAACAGGAACGACTACCGGTCACCGAATTTCAACTTCTCAGTATTGATAATAATAATGATGGTTCTACCCCCAGATTCTATTTCACGATTTCGATTGTCGAGTAGCTCAGACTGTGACTGTATCAAGCGCTGTACCGAAAATATACGCATATTCTAAACAATTCGATTATCGAATTCGTGAAATAGAATCCTGGGCTCGATTATAGATCTCAATGGGGTGTGAAGCTGTTGCAGTTCTCCAACAGCAAGATTGTATAATGGTCTACTGTAGATTTGTAGAATTTAGGAATTTCACTCAATAAGCAAGGTAATCAAAACTTTTTGCTAACCAAGAATGTATCATATAGAAATGACTTAAACTCTTTGTCGGCAAAAAATGCAATGGCATTCATCTCCTGATGGTACCAAATCGAATGCCAATCATCTTCTAATAATATCAGCTCAGATAGCAACCCTCATTCGATCATCTCCTGCGAGTTTGCTGATCAAAACATCTTCCTTCATTGATCTTCTGGAGGTGTCAGTTGGGATGGAAAACAGCATCTATAGTCTCCTAGTGGAGCCAATTTGGTTGGCGAAAGTATATATATTCATCGCCTGATCGGCAAAAAGTTATAATCAGAGTAATCAGTCATTATCTTACCTGTTCTAGTTTAACGACATCTTTATGGACCACTTTCGGCCTTTCAGGCGTGAAGAGAATGATTGCACACATTATTAGCATAATATTTTCGTCCGATCTCCACTTTGGAAGGAACGTCTTGATGAAATGTTCGTGTTCCTGATAAATGTTCCCCTTGGCCAATTTCAAAATGTCCACGTTCAGGATGAAATCGTCTGTGGTGTGGGGAATCTGCAGAACATCGAAGGAATCATTACAAAATACTGAATAGTATGCTTAATGAAAATCTATACTGAAAAACATTTATACGGTTTATTGTGAGCCATTATTAATCATTTTAATAACAAAATCAAGATGGGCATACCTGAAAGATGAGTATTTAATTTTTTGGCTGTGTTACTTTATGGCTATCAAATAATAATTTCAGAAAATTATTTTTCTTAAAAAAAAATTCATTCGAATTATTCCTTCAGTTTACCTACAACACGATATTTTCAAAAACATTTATTTTCCATTAAAATAATTCATTTTGATTTTTCTTGAAACATATTTTACTCGTTTATATATTGCGTTTTTAATTAATCATGATGCTGCTATATAATAGTATACTGATTATCAATTTTTTTTGTTTTCACTCTATATCACCGAAACTAAGTGAGATAGGTAAAAAAAATTAAGATTAAGTTTTTTTTGTAAAATCAGATTATCTTTAAACAGTCTCTGATTCGTATATCTTGTATTCGTCATAGTTCAAAAGATATAAGCGTTTAAACGTAAAATTTTATTATTACATTTTTTTATTCCACTACAGCCCATAAACTAAGCGAGATATAAAAAAATGTTACTGAACCTTTTTTGTAGAGAATTTAATTTGCTCCAAAAAAACCCTTTTACGTATTCCTCATATTTGCAAAATTATTCGCGAATGAAAAAAAATGTGTCCCATTTTGAAGTATAATATTCAACATACGACTATTAAAATATTCGTTATGGAGGTAAATTAATGCCTGTGTTCATTACAAAGATTCTAAATGAATAAAAGCCACCCACTCGGAACCGTCCAATCGATCCCCCAATGTTATCTCGATGATTGTTGGCTACCAGAGGACTGATGAGAAGAATATGAGTCTTTGCTAAATAATAGAAAGATGCGCGATTTTTGCAAGTTGGGGGCGTTCCGCCACCCCTTGGAACCGCGCTCAGGGCCTGTCCTCACGGATGACACTCAGATCGGCCCTCCACAACACTTTCTCAAAATATAGACCTTAACTAAATAATCACGCAAATCTGTCACTGGCTCTTAGACTATAAATGATAATAATGATAAAGTAATGATAAAGTACGATCCTATATGAAGAACGATATTTCCAGAGAAATTGATGATGAATAAGTTTTTCATATCCAACCCTTTGACCGGCACTCTGTGTATAAACATAGACAAGGGTCCTTTTTATTACTTTTTTTTATTCACAAGAAACATAAATATTCATAGCAAGGGTATATTAAAAAAAAACGAAAAAATGAGAACATAAAAAAGAGATCAGTTTGAATAGCATTTTTGATAACTGGCTTACATGCATCCAGTTAGGCTTCTGATCAAACAGTACCTTCACATCAGTGCAGAATAGAAAATATTGAACTTGTTCGTAAATAAAATACCCCCTTTATGAAAAATATAAGGGAAAGTTTTTGAGAAATTGAAATTTTGCCCAAATATTTGAGGTCGTAACCTGAAACTGGAAAAAAACAATTTTTGTTTTCTAACCATAACCATATATGGTAATTCAAAATTTCGATTGAAACTGTAGTTTTCATTTGAAATAACTACCAAATGAAGGGATATTTAATTCAATGTCGCATTGATCATTCAAACATGTATTTACATTTAGATGGTAAATCTATACAGAGCACTGATTCTCTTAAATTCCTGGGACTCACTCTTGATCCAAAACTCACATGGGAAACACATATGAACACGATAGTATCAAAACTAAGTACCGCTTGTTACGTTATAAAAAACATCAGGAAAACAGTTACCTTTGATGTCCTGAGACTACTCTATTTTGGACTAGTGCAATCGGTACTTCAATACGGACTACTGCTTTGGGGTGCTTCACCTCATTTAGAAAAAACATTTACTGCCCAAAAAAAAGTAATAAGAGCAATGTATAATATTGCTCCATCATCATCTTGCCGACAACTATTCAAAGAGTCTAAAATATTAACTCTGCCAAGCATTTATCTTTTTCAAGTGATATTATACATAAAGAATAATGAAAATAAGTTCAGAAAGAACAAAGACATACACTCATATAATACACGTTCAAAATCAAATTTACACCAACCTTACTCTAGACTAGCAGTAGGTCAGAACTCGCCCAATCATGATGGAATCAAATATTATAATAAAATAACGAATATTTTAAAAGCTACCACAGAAATGTCTTTCAGAAGCAAGCTGAAAACGTTTTTAATTGAAAATGCATTTTACAGCACTGAGGAGTTCTTGAATTTCTGAAATCTTCACATACCTCATTTACACTTATTTGACATGTATTGTATTGTACTTTGTCTGTAGTTTGTCTTTTAGTTTAGTTTAAGGTCCTTGACTAGTCTGATATGTTTATACATTTTTTATATATTTATACTGGATGTGTAATCTTGATTGATGCTAATAAAAAAAAAAAATTTAAAAATAAAAAAAAATAAAAAAAAAAACTATCTACAAGGTGATAATTGAATAAAGATGAACCACTACGTTACCCCCCCCCCAGATATCGAAAGAAACCCTACGATTATTTCTAGACTCATGATTCCTATTTTGAGCCACAGGATTTTCATATTCATCTAGATCTTCATTTTCCAAATACGCCGGTTTGAGTCTGTTCACTGACTTTCATTCATTGAGAATCTGAAGACATTATAATTTCTGTCTACAACCTGGAAGGAACCAGAATAGGGGGGCTGCAATGGTTGCCTTACTGGTACGAAATCATGAGAGAACTTGAATAGATCATTGAATATGAATGTTTTATTCTTGCCATTCTTAGAACCTTGGACAGGTCTGAGAGACAAAATGTTGTCTATGGGCTGAACCAAAAATTCATGGGAATTTTAATTATTTTTCTTTTCATTCATCATAATGAACTCTCCTGGGATTCTGAGTGTGCCTCCATCTGCCAATTCTACACAAGATACTTGATACTCTTCTTTTACTGCAGTTTTCATACCCAATAGAATAGTTGGTAATACTTAAGAGACAGGAAATATCAACCTTCTTATTTAATTGAATGTCACATTGACAATTTGCATTCAAACTATTTACAAAGTGATAATTTAATTAAGATGAACCACTACAATAATACGTATCACAATAAGCTAAAACCAAATCACAGTATTAATCATTTGCCTTGTTAAAAAGGTTAATTGCCAAATTCTAGAGTTATGTTGAATATCATTTCAATCATAGACATTACAACTACATTAGACTCAACATTCAATACCTATGTGATTTGTTATTTTTTTTAACTTCTATCATCACGATCTGCCATTCCTTGATATGTAGTTTGGATTCAACATTCCATATGAAATACTTTTTCTTATCTGTTATCTTATGAAAAATCGCATTTTATTTTATGTTATGGTATAGTTTTTTGTATTTATATTCTGAGCATTTCCTGTTATTGGGTGTAATAACCTGTTGGAAATAAACATCTATCTATCTAAGTAATGGACTGGCCCTAAGAAAGAAAGGACTACGAAATGTGCAAGATAGAATACTTCAAGTATAACCTCTCAATCTAATTGATTTCCCTCCTCAATGTAGCAGATAAAGAGAGGTTGAGAAGGATAGATTAATTCAAGTATATAATTATAATTCTGTCCTTCAAAATATCACTTCAATGTGCATATCCTTTCTCTTTCTAATCTATTCCGCATCGTGATATTTGGTAAATTGTCATGATGGCCAGTACATTAGTTGTCATGTCAATGGTTGCAACAAAGTATCACTACTTTTGTTCAGGTTTGAAGGCCGTCATTTTTTGGAATTTCTTCCTGTCGTTTCGCTGACGCGAGTGGGTAGCTTTTTCAGAACTTCATACATCTTGAGTATAACTCCGATGAGTCATCGGAGTCAAACTCAAGATGAGTCATCGAAGTCAAACTCAAGCTGTATGAGCCTCTGAAGAAGCTAGCCACTCGCGTCGGCGAAACGTCGGGAAGAAATTCCAATAAACGGCCTTCAAACCTGAACAAAAGTAGTGATAGTTTGTTGCAACCAATGACATGACAATTTACCAAATATCACGATGCGGAATAGATTAGAAAGAGAAAGGAACAAAAGTAGTGATACTGAAAACCTCGGCCGCGAAAGCCTTAAACATTTTGTCGGTTGCAACAAAGATCAAGGGAGTTATCAAAATAACGAACAAAGAAAAGGATGTGAATTTCAAGAATGTACTTCAATTCAATGAAAATTATTTGAAAGTGATTTGAACATGGCTACTTTCAATAGATGCTAATCAGAATTTTGATTTTTCATGCAGGGATAATTTAAAAAAACAAAACATTATTCCTAGTTTCAGGATGAAACTTCATATTCGAGCGAAAATTCCACTTCTTTATGAAATCAACCTATATTTCTCAAAATAGGGGTACTTTATTCTTGAACAAATGAAATATTTTCTGTCCTGCCCAGTATTCTGTTTGATCAGAGGCCAATCTAAATGCATGTGAGTTGGTTATCGAACATGCACCAACTTTTGGCGGTAACTAAATTTTAGTTGTAGATAAAAAATATTCGAATTTCTTGCACACTTTAAAGAACCTCACTGTATATTTTGTCCACTACTCGAACTGAAATATCAATATATCTCTTATCAATCCGGGTTTCAATGTCCACTGAAGGAGCAATGCCCTTCACTTTGTTCATCAAGCATTTTACTAAAATCGTTAATCGAAAAAATGAGTAAAATATCAAGCGATAGTGATTTATATAAATATGAAAGCATGTACTCCGCTTGAAGTTAGGGAGACGGTAATTGTATGTATCGATTTGTTGCCATCCAAATCGAAGCGACTACTCTAATGACGGTTCTTCATTATTAAAAAATGTCTTAATAATTATTTACCAAGTTGAAGAAATGTTACTTCTTATTGGAGGAAATGCATGAATATGATGATGATTCCTCAGGTTAGTAGTGAAAAAATGTCTTTCAAGTTCCCTCTTAGATCCTTCAACAGCACTGAATACATTTATCAGGCTGAGCTGACATTTTCCATACAATGTTTTCAAATTCTAGCGACTCTCAGCCATAAATGTCAAAATCATCGTCATTTGTCGATCACTCGGTACAATGACCTACCTGCCAGATTCGTTTTTTGGAGTCGTAGTTCATCGCACTCCTGAGCAACATGATCTCCGTGCATCCACCTTTGAGTAGAGCAACTTGATCTTCCTGGCACATATTTTTGAAGGCGTTAATTTTTTTAGCCATTTTTATCAATCTTTTTATGCAGATGGCGGTGAGATTAATGACATCCGTCAGTATCGGATCCGTGTCCACTTTTCGATTCGTAGCGTCCTGTTGAAAAAAGCATATAAACAACGAAAAAACAAACCGATGAGGGATTCAGAAACGATTATACCCATGGTAGGAGAGCCCACGATGCTAAATCGGGATCTACTCGAGCGTCATGGAGACCTATTGAGTTGCGAAGCTCATAAAATAAAAAGAAAAAAATGTTATATAATGTATACCTTTTCATCGGTGGGGGGAGCGGCTATAGACTCTCAAAAATGTAAAAAAAAACTGTTGCATGGACATACTCGAGCGCGTCAGATATTGATATCATCTATGTCCTACATATTTTTAAAAATGTACGTATGTTAATCTGATCGTTTTCATGATGGGGGTGGTCGTGCGTTAAGGTTGAAAATGAAAGAAAAAAAAAATTTCTCGAGCGCGTCAGGTTTTCTGAGGGGATGTTAAGTGAACCTTAAAAAAAAAAACTCTTATATAATAATCTGACGGTAGGGATGTGACGCAGACTCGCGACCGTTATTAAAATGTGAAAAAAAAAATTCGTTATTTTGAAATACACAAGCGCGTCAGATTGAGATATATATATGCTTCATATTTACGCCCTAGACGTTGCAGTCCATAATTTGTCGATTATCTGAAGGAATTCGCCTATTTTGCCAATTCCAAGTTTTTTTTTGATTTTTTTAAATCATTGAACTTCATTAGTTGAAAATCTCAGGAAAAAGCATGCAAAAAAAAAGTATGTTTTTTCAGTAGAATACTTGTATTTATAAGAAAATAATTATATAATTAAATTTTTAAAATTTCAAAACGTTGGATATTCGTTGTAAACAATATCATGCCACCAACGAGTCTGTGTGATCAACTGTCATGGCATCATGGCAACAGAAACCAGAGTGGGGACGGAGTGAGAAAGCAACAGATAGAGAAAGATTGAGAGAGAAATAGTAAATGTGAATCGTCAGATTATATATTTTTTGCAATTCTTGAATTATTCCCTTCAGAATAAAAATAAAATTAGCCACGCTCGAGAATGTCGAGATGACGTTTTTTTTACAACTTTGTAGCCCTCCTCCTTCTTTAGGTCACGTTTCCGGACGTAATTAAGTCACCCTACCTTAATCTGACGCGCTCGAGAATTTCAGATGATTAATTTTTTTTACTAATCTGATCCTTTATCCTTGAAGGGTGGCCACATATATAGGGCTCATATATGGTGGAAGTACTCAACCGGGTACAAGGTATCCCCCTGTATATTAATCTGCCGCGCTTTAGTGAATCCCGAAATCCCCGCTTGGACTCCCCTATTACCAGATTTGAAACTTGCGCTCAGTGTAGATGAACTGAGAAAAATATTCTTTCTCTTCCAAATTATATGTAAAATTGAATTAAAAATCATATTTTCATGAAATTTATTGTTCAACAGTTTGTGGATTGGTACTGAATCTATAGCAAATACAATTCAAAAACTGTTGCACGTCATCGATGACGAAATAAAATCAACACAGTGGCACTGATCCATTGATAGAAATGCATGGGATTGTTTGCATTGAAATTCAAATTTGGCGCCTGTTATTTTAAGGAATTTAGTTGGCAGCACTTTCGATGTTGCCGCACTTCATTTGAAATTTGAGAGTGATCAATTGACACTTGTTATTTGAAAGTGAAAGTCGTTTACGTCTTTTTGGTATTTCAAATTGGATACTGTAATCAAAAACTGTGTCTTTCGATCATCATATAGCAAGTATCAGTCCAAAGCTATTCGTGGAAATGCCAAAACATGTTAATGAGCACTGGAAAGAGTCGGTGGCATCTTTCATTGGTTATTTTGAAAGAGAACGAGAAAATAGTGACACGTTGCTTCAACGGCCGTTAGGGAGGCGAATCAAGAATAACATAGTAAATTGTATTCTACCGACAGTTATTCACTTCTAGCGTGTAGCAGCTAACTTCAATACTTTTCAATACTTCATTCTCAACAGGTATTCACCCAATTACAGAAAAAATATAATAAATGTACATGCTAATTATATATATAAAAGTTTCTAAAATAATTGCTACGCTATCATAATGTATATGTATAAATGAGAGATACTATTGAAAAAATGACACATGGAATATTTTGGAGACTTTTGTAAGATATTAGTTCTAGTAAATGTATTTTAAAATGTTACAGTTTGTCTAGATTGTCTACGAGGGACCAGAAATTGTATTCTGCAAAGCAGATAACCACAATCGATTTCATTATTGAGAAGTTTATACAGGAATGTTAATGCCATGCATTGTCTTCTCTCGACTGAAGATTGTAAGTTGAGAGAGCTAAGCAGATATCCGTGATCATAACCTCTTGAAGGATAGTAGTCATTGCATTTGAAAAATATAAGTTTGCAAAATTTCCTTTGAACTTTTTCCAATCTTTGGACGGAGTTTTGATAATCTGAAGACCAAGTAATTGCTTCATACTCATGTTTGGTTCTTATAAAGGTCACATACAATAATCTCATTGTATTTACATCTGAGAAATTTCCCCAGTTTCTGGAAAAATTACCCAATAGAATGAAGATAGTGAAGCTCTTGAATCGCCTCGAATGCCTAAAACGAGTGCCATTTGTAGCAACATTTATAGCATGTATGAACGCAGTATTTGATTTTCGAAAACAGGAAAATCTCCATTTTGAAATTGGCGCCTATTGAAAAAACTACACGAGAAATAACTATTTCATGGATATTCTTCCATATTTTAATGACTAATACACATGTAGTTAGGTATTTTTTTGATTTTACTCCTTTCATAATAAATACATCACTTTTATTATTATCCGATATTCCATAATTATATGACAATCTAGCCATAGTGTACTTCAAAATTTAAGCACGCCCCTGATGACGTGCAACAGTTTTTACGAACTTTGGTTATATCAGAGGGGTTGACCACATGGGAATTCCGGTGTACAATTGATAGGAAATCCAGGGAAATCGGACTTCCAAGGAATTCCGGGGAATTTCGAGAAATTTCTAAAGAAACCATAGGGATTATTATTAGGTAACTTCAATTTATTCGCGCAATTATAAAAAAACATACAGTAAAATTTCAATGTTTATATAAAATCATAATTAAAAAAAAACCGGTGTGAAGTAATCCAATTCCACTGGACGAAGAAAGTTAGGAACTTTGTTTTGAAAGAGTTTGTGGCAAATTTCCAAATTGAAAATACATTTTGTGAGCGACAAATAAGCCTGATGACACAATCTTCATGATCTGATAGACATCTGGGGCCTGTTTCAAGAACGTACAAGTCTTGTAGCTACAAGAGAAACACAAAGAAAGACGATGATGATTGATTGTGGAAGAGAGACTAGATCATAATTGGCGGACAAAACACAGGTTGTCTACATTGTTGCCAGCGGTTATCGAAATTGAAATAAGACGGTTATAGCTCGCGTTATACGATCTGAGTTACATAGTCAATGACTGTAGTCTTTGTACGATTTCTGGACTTTCTTTGCAGGTCCATCATGTTATTTGAACGGTTTTATATAATTTATCGTGATTGTGGTTCAGAGTCCAATTTGAGTTTATACAGGGTGAACACAGCTATGAAAAATATTTTTTTATTTTCCTAATGGTAATGGCTTATCAATAATTTTTGATATTATGGAATATACGTTTTTGGGAAACAGTTTATTCGCTTTATAAGCGATGACAAAAACGTATTAAAAAGATTTTCCCCACAGATTGAGTATCCTGTAATCATTTAGCACAAATAAGCGGTTGAAAGTAATTGAACTTACTCAAAAGACCGTAGAGAACCGTTTTTTTTTTTTTAATGAAAAATTGTATTTTTTTGAAACTTATTTATTCTAACGGATTCAGAACTTGATTCTATGAGGAAAAATCTCAGGAAAAATGATTCTTATAAAACAAACCTGTGTGGAATCAGACGATCTGTTCCCTTTATTTTCTGATTGTAACGTTTCATTATATAGATGACTTATTTCGTTTCCGATATAATGAATACCAGCCTCAATGAAAATGTGACAAGTTTCGATATGTATAATCCTATATTATTCAGATTCTGTTATAATCATGACATGGTCTACTTACAAGTCTGAAGTTTATGCTCCAATCAGAAATCCCAGAAAAAACTTCTGTGTGAATGTTCCGAAATATATCTTTCGTAATACGTCGAGTTTCCTCGGAATTCCCCAAGAATTTCCCGGAATGCCCAGTATTTCAGTCATTTAGTTTTAAAATTTTATCGTATTTCTTCAAATTCACATATTTTTTCTGTAGGAATTCCGGGGAATTCCGGTATACGGGAATTCCAGTGTACACATTTTCCCTCAGTGGTCAACCCCTCTGTTATATCCATGAAGAAAGCAATTGTTTTACTGGCTGTCACACAGTGCCTCGTCGATCATTGAAAATGAGCGATAACGAAGAAATCTGTGCTACACCACCAGAAATTACAGCACAAGCATCATGCGGTAGTAGAAAAAGTACAGTACGCAACTCGAGAATATGACCAGTTACGTGCACTCGCAAATTACTGCACTAGGCTAACGCCTCGTGTTCACAATTTTTCGCTCGTGCGTAATAGGCTACTTATCCTCCTCGTTACGTAATATACTACTTTTTTTTCCTAATCATATCGTCGTTGATTGCTCTCCGAATACACCGGCGATAAAAACCATGGCCTACCTGGAATCCGCTTTCGTTACCCAGAAGATCATTCAATTCGTCGTCGACTGGAGGGAGGAGCTCTTTATTGGCGACTGTCAACTCGTGCAATTTCGCCCTTTCCGCTTCGTTGAGTTCCCTCGAATTCGAGTGGAGAGAAGAAAGCGTTCCGTATTCTAATTTTATGGCTTCATACAGAATAGATTCGATTGGGAGAGACTCCCCCGGTGGGATCCTAAAACAGAACAATTGAAGGTGGAGCGAATAGTGTTCGAGTGAAGGCCTCCATTTTTGATAATGAAGAATCTTCGCAAATTCTCCACACGCGATTTACGGGTTCCTGGAAAATGAAGTTCGCTACGACGCGATCCCTCATCTGCGTTTACGATCTCGTCAGGGTCGGCGCTAGGAGAGCGCTAGGAGATTCGTAACAATAATAAAAATTATATTCTTTCTAATATTTTGAGAGTGCTGCCACTACTGCTGGGTTACCAGAGACTTCTGAGGGGCATTGTGAGTGATACTTTAAACAGAGTGTTCCAACGGAAACTTGACCCCCCTCCGTAAGTCCGAGACGGACATGTGATCGAAAATTTAGAACACGTCAATCTTTATTTCTAGGGGGACTTATTTTGATACGAAAATCACCAGAAACTTCACCCCCTGCGCTCAACATCTAGCCCCATATTTTTTCAATTGTATGAGGTGTCGAATGATACAACATTTGGCAGGTCAGTAAATCCCTCTAATAACTCAAAAGTATTTTCAAAGTTGGTTAATTGGTTTCCGAGAAATTGAATGTTGAACATGCTAATCTAAAAAAAACAGAATGTGCGCAGTGTTTACTATGGTTATTACGGAAATCAACATAAAAAAAAATGTCATTGGGAACATCAACTAATAAATTGTTCAAAATGACCTCCACCTAGTTCCATTCAATAATACAGTCGACTTTCGAAAGCATTCCTCACGTTATTCAATATGTCAACGAACCGATCTTACAGCTATTAAGATTTGCTGGATGCAACCTATTTTTGAACACATTTAATAAAAACTTGTATATTATATCTCAGTTTTCATTACTCTTATAATGTTCAATCTTTCAATAATATCTACATGCTAAAAATACAAATTCAGAAAGTTACGACTAAGATGTCTAGAAGGATGGTGTACCGAGTTATACCTGGGCATGTTTGGGGTATACTTGGCGACACATGCCTACTATGATAATAAGCATCATGGCTTTTCGACATCAAATCAGTTCAGATGGCGTTTGCAACGAAAAGAGTTACAAATTTCCTAGGAAATGTATAAACGGCCGACCTGACGGCTGGCTATACTTTCACTTTTGGACGCTGACTGATCAACAACCGATATTATTTGTTTAGAATACTGGCCAAATTCCCCATAATTGTGTTCCTTTCATTCGATTTTGTTTTTTATGAGTATGACATTAGATTTTGCTCATTTTGTTGACTGCTCGAATCAAAGAATATAGTTTGTCGATCGATCGGTTGACTATGCAGTTCCAATTAGCGTCAACTAGCGATGAAATTGAGAAACACACCACACACCACGATACGTAAAAATGACACTAATGACAGAAAAGTGTCGCCATAAAATTCTAAACAATATCGCATCGGTCCCAGCACCATCCTTCTAGACATCTTAGTTGTGACAAATGATTTTCAATCCACTATTAGAAAAACGAAGAATCATCTCAGACTTGGTCTTTATGTTCAAAATCCTTAGGAATTACTACGATGCTCCAAAACTACTATACTTAGTATCTTTCCATGTACCATCTAGAAATACCAGAAATAGGCAACTTCTCAATTTAAGCTTTAAACATGTCAATTTGGGTCAAAATGCTCCCATTCCTAGGCTTAGCAATAGCTTCAATAAATACTGCCCTGATATGGATATTTTATGTATGTCTTTGTTTCACTTTAAAAGGAACACAAAACAAATTTTTCATATGTAATTGCTATTTGTAATGTATTTTAAGATTATCTATAATTTTAGTTTTTTCTTTGTTTTTGTAAACTGGAGATATGTGTATGTATCAGTGGATACTGTTTTGGGTTTATACCTGTATGTATCTCAAATCTGAATAAATAAAAATCCACGATTAGTTGATTGAATAATGAAAACCGTTGCCACCTGGTAAATACATCTAAAACATGTACAGGATTGGTATAATTGCTTAGACATCTATTATTCACTTGAAAATGCAAATACTGAGTGACTGAAATTCACACATTATCCTAGAAATCAATAAAAGCAAAAGATAGCAGTAAATAAATTTTGATATTCATAGTAAACACTTATACAATCACAGCAGCTATCATATCTCATGAATACACCTGTAGACACTTATATGATAAAAATTGACAATTTTTTTCCAAGAACCAGGCTCGTAGAATTAGGTGATTCAATTCTTTATATGGGTGTGTTTTAGACTGATTTTTCAATATCCAGCACAACTAGAAACAAAATATTGCCAAGCAACTTGTTTAGACAGGGTCTATTTTTATACGAAATTCAATCCTAAGAGTTGAAACTGGCGTGAAAAGTATTTGCTATCGAACCACCAATGAAAAGAGTTTTGAAGCATAAAAAACCACTAGTTTACTGCTTGATGTGAAAATAACTACTATTTATATTTCGACTTGTAGTTCATTTTAGAGGCCTCGGACGAGAACAATGCATTCCAACTTTCATAAACTGAACTAGAAAAGAGGAAGAATGTGGTAAAAAACCCAGGCATGTCTCTCCTCAGAGAAATCCGATCTATATCCACCTAATATTCAGATGTCAGTAGTCACTTTTCCTACAAAGTTAAGTGTCTCGATGCTATGAATTACGACCAGTAATAATCGCTCATGGGAAAACATGTGAGATCGATCGCGTAATTCCCACCTCTTTGTTGTGAGCTCAAAGACCTGTCGAACTTATCTTGCTCAGGGTTCTTTTTTCAATAGAACAGCTGAACTTTGGAACTTATTACCGAAGGGGGTTTTTCCCAAGGCGTATTTATATTTCCATAGCCCATGACGGAGAAAATACATGAAATTTTTCACAAACTGGACTCTTAGACTCAATATGAAATGAATTCCGCTAACCGGACTTTGCCACACGATAGATAGGAATAGGTAGGAATAGAAAACAATAAACTGTCATAAAAAGTTTTCTTTCAATGAATGGTATCTTCTAGCCTGAAGGCTGGAGGGAGCTCCCTCCCCCCTCCTGCCCATACGTATGGGCGTCCATGTCACAGGGTACACCACTTTATCGTTTTCTTTTTTATTAAAATCTAGTTTATGAAAGTCGGATTGCATTTTTCTCGTTGGAGGCTTCGAAAATGAACAATGACTCAAAATTGGAAAAAGAGCTGTTTTTGAATGATTTTCACGAGCTTTATTAAATTGACCTTTCAGTCTTCACATCTCGAAAAGTAGCGATCATACACGTTTTTTAGGACTTATACAATACATAATGTAAGTATTATACTTATGGCTTCTGCATTATGATGCCATATATTATTCCCTTATAAAATTATAGCGAGGGATTAATAGAAATAGTCTTTACTCCCTCTTGGAGTCCTATCACAAAATTTCAAATTTCTTGAATTTAATATTACCGTGGAAACATTTGCCTTGTCAAATGAAGTAAAAATAAACCGTCAAAATGATATTCGTTCATGTATTTATCATACTACATATCAATATGAGTAGAATGAAAAGTATATACTTACTGAACACAAGATAATGCAACAGAAAAATTAAATAATAAATTTAAATTAAGGTTTATCAATTTCTCCCGAAATACCAGACAATATAATCTTCTGATATATTCTATAATTTTTATAATAATTTTGAATTCAATTACTGGATTCTGCGATCTTACAGGGTTACAGGGAGTTAAGGTGAAATAAAATTGTGATTGATTTTTCATTCATTCATTTTATTTTTTGATATCTCTCTATATTTTTCAATATATATTGTAATATGTTATGTGACTGACTGATCATGGGTAATTACCCCCTTTACCCCCCCTTGTATACGCGCCGGTGTCAAACGCTTTGGTAGTGATCGTGTATTATTTGTATTGAGATAAATGAAACTGAAGAATTATTTATTTATGATAAAAAAAATATTCGTAAATAACATATAATGACTATTATTATTGACTCGTGGTATAACTATTATGCTTCGGTAAATTTGTCAAATTCCTGATGTTTTTTTATGTTTACAGATTCACAGGAAAGGGAAGGCCTGTAATGTTCAAAGAACACCGCGTGAATCACGGGGTAGATGATATGAATTAACATAAATTTGAATTTTTTTAAGCCTCAGGAAAAACTTCCTTCGGTAAGTAGTTCCAAAGTTCAGCTGTTCTCTGATTAGAATCAAGGAGGTTTCAATAAATGTTTAGGTGCCGAGCTCCAGACATGAGAACTATACTTCAAGACAGGCCCTATGCCTTGTAGATCATTAGAAGCTGACGAGAGTATTTCTTTGCGCGATATAGAAGTGTCACCTTCTTGCGGCAATATACTCAGGTTGCCACAGGAAATATTGTCCACAAATCCGGGTTCTTGCAATTCAGATCAAAATAAACACTTCAACCCAAGAAAAAGAACATGTATTTTTTCTGAACTCATTCCACTGATGACTGGCCTAAAGAACTCTCGAAAAAGGGATATTGAATGATTTAGTGATGAAATTATTTCGCGGCGCATATCTTGAGAACGATAACTAGAATTCCATCAGATTCGCATGCCTTAATTTCGCGTTTACATTTATCAGAAGATTTCTAAAGGTTTTGTTGGGTAAAGATAATTTCAGGCATTTTAGCAAATGTATTTATTTTTTTGTAGGACAGTGGCGTTCCACAAGGGGGATCCAAGAGGTTCAAGGCTGTTATTTATTAGTGAAAAAACTTGCAAACGACTATACACAGCTATAGTAGACTACAATCCATATTTGCTGTGGATGGTGAAGTGGCAGCAGACCCCAAATATTCTTCAGTCGATTTCTGAAGTAATAGAAAATGAAAATGTTGACATATATACCAACAAGAATACCAGCAAGAACATGTATACTTATGAATTATTGCTACTCTTCCAGTAAGTGTAGGGACAGCAAAGAGGTCCTTTTCTATTTTGAGGAGGCCCAAATCTTGGCTCAGAGCACACTTAGGTGGGCTGCCAGACTGCAGCCTCTCTTGAGAGTCCAAATAATTACTCAAGTTACATTTAACAAAATATATTAGAAGAACAGACGAAGTCAGAAGAACGATTTCCTGAGCTCGTCTACTTCTTCAATGCGATACTTCATTTTCATCAGAATTTATGTTCTTTGTTACAGTTATTACACCATCTCAGTATACACAGTCTTATATAGTTACTAGCATCGTCCTGAACATGATTCATGCTGAGTTATTTGACCTCCTGAAAAAGTGTTAAGGGCATGCAGTCTACTAAGTATTCCACCTTCTATTTGACGAGGGGAGAAGAGGGGTGGGGGCGTAATGCTATTGCCATTGTTCATAGAGATAAATAGTTAGCCACAAAATGGAAATATCATTTGAAGGGATTGATACTACTGGTAGATGGCACTAGTGGTTTCGTTCCCAAGTCATGCCTTTTCTTTCATTTTTCTTATAGACCACGTACCTTGAATAAAGCTTTTTTCTTGATTACTCATACATAATGCCAAAAGATGGCAATCGATTCAGGAACAGAAGTGGGATATTCTGTGGATGGCGTGGATCACTGATATTTTGAAAATTATTTCAATGCCTAAACTTTCACCTTGTCTATAAACAATGCTATTGCATACTACATTTTTTATGTTTTGGAAGATAAATGCATGCTTGTAAGCAGTTGTTGAGGAAATTGTTTATACTAATAAACATATCTGAAGTTTCGTTCGAAAAATGCCCTTGTCTTCTCATGATGCATTAATATTTTTTACTTTTCATGAAAGACAGGGAGGCTGCCCCTGGATGTGAGCACTCATTATCAAATATGCAGATGATGCAAGAAAAAATAGAAAACAAAAATCAGTCTTTAAAGTTGTTCGATGATGAATAGTTTACCTCATGTCATTAACTTCATTGGCACCTGGACTTGGATTTATATTCAATCCTTGTCTCGTGTTTGTACTGTGTGGGCCACTGTAGGTGTCAGGAAAACAGCTAAAAGCGTTACTATTAGAACTCATATTCTCAGTATAACTAATATCTTTAGTTTGTTGGCTCAAAGGGGCAATCCTATCTTCACAATTGCTGTGAATGAATTCAGTAGAAACTGGTACAGTTTTTGTTATAGGAACGTCATCACTAGAAGAAACCAGTCTTTCATTTGGTGAATGCACTTTTTCATCAGATATCTGCTTTGAAGAACCAAAATTTTCATTATTGCCACTGACACTGCCATTATATTGGCAGCTTTGATCCAAAAACGATGTATCTTTGGAATCTGAACTGCATATGCTATTACTACACGAATCCGGTTCAACCACCTCTTTCTTAATTTTTTTGAAACCTGACTTGAAGCTTCCGATTCTTCGTTTCTTCGATTTATTTTCCTCGATCCTCTGTCGTTTGGCGACTTTATCCTGGTCTGACATAATCAAATCTTTACGCATGCCTATAGAAAAACACTTATCCAGTCTGCATTTCTGACAAAACCGTCTTGTTATTGTTGTTATCTCGCACTGATTGTTGAAGGGGCATTTGAATTCTTTTGGTATCAGCGCATTTCTTCTGAAAAATGCCTTACAGCTTTCACATGTTATTGCGTTGAAGTTACATCCAAGGGCTTTGTCTCCACAAACACCACACACTTTCAAATCCGATTTGGCCATTTTCATCGTGAATTCAATTGTCAGGAACCAGATTTCGTGTAGCAGTAGATCATACTATAAAGACAGCACTTGATCATTGGATTGATATAAATCTAATTAAAATAATATGAAGTGGTTTGACCTTGTTTGATGGTGTTTATCTGTCAGATTCCAGTGATTACAAAAATATCTAAACAAACGTCAGCTGTTATCTCCATAGGTGCCAATATGTAAATGTCAAATTTGATAAACAACAATATTCTACCATTTCTCCAACTTCATACCACAGAACACACTATCTCACAGAAGCAACGCAACAGAAATTGTTCGAAATAAGATGTTTGAAATAGATATTTTATCAGTTCTTTTAATAATAATAATACAAATTCATTTTTACATGAGTTGAACACTGTATTGATCACAGATGATTTAATATAACAATTTTTCTCTTTTTTTTTTTTATTTTTGAACCAATAGGGATTCTTTTCCCAAATTCTCTATAAGCATATTTAAGGGAATAGAATATCCTCATCCTGGTAAACAAGAAGATAAGAGAAGGGCCATATCTTCAAATGGAATTGAAACTGCCCAAATTTCACTTCAGAAGCAGAAATGATAAGACTAGCAAGTTTACAAAGGTGTATCACTTAAAATGTATATCAACCGACAGTTTAGTTAACGGCTAACAGTAACGTCGTGTATGGTAGCGACTTCAACTCAATTTCATGAAAACCCGTAAACGTTATATTTCATTACGTTAACGTCTACGTTGAGGTCTACGTATTGCAATCACTTCAACTCTCTAACAAGTTCAAAACGTTAACGTAAACAGGGCAAAACTACGCATGCGTAGCTGTCAATTTGTACGTTAACGTTCATGGCAGCACTTCAACTCTCTACCAAAGAGTACCTACTCTTTGTCTCTACTAGGTGTATAACGATACGTACCGAAGTAGCGGTATAGAACTATCTCTGTTTTATTACAATTCAAGCTGTGGTCTTATATCATCCTATTTCTTTTCATACCAGATGCTTGCGAAAATCGAAAATGGTATCTGACTCTGGCAGCTTGTTGATTTTAAATATGATCTATAGGAGGTATTGCGCTGACGTCAGTTGACAGGATGATAGTATAGTTAACTGGCCATAGTTCTGTGATTTTATGAAGGAACTTACGTATTTTGGCCTCCTGAACAATATATTCAAATGCAATTTTTGGCGCTACAACTAGTTTCGGAGATATATGGTCCCTCAACGACAGGCCGGGTTGAAGCATATGTTTGTTCTTCAGACAATTCCACTCGGAATCCCTCCTTCTTTCTTTCAACACAATAAACACAACTGACACCTCTTTTTTCATCACTTTTCAACCGACTTATAAGCATTTTTTACTTCGAGATTCCAAAAAATAAATCCTCCTAGGAAGGTGCGATAAACGTCAACGACGCAAATATAAGCTTGTTTTGGGAAGAAGAAAAAAAACGGCCACCGACTGATTAAAGTTGTTCTTTCTCCTGCTCACGATGAGGTGTATGAAATCTTGAGAAACGAAGTTGAACTGAGTCATGCAAATCAAAAATCAAGTATTTTTACAACCAGATCAAACCCTCCACCAGAAAAAACTCGACTCAGTGAAAAATGAAATAACAGTGGGTCAACAGGCTGGTGAGCAGAATGTATTTATTAAATACAACTACATTACACCGAAAATCATCAAAAAACTAAAACTGGGCAGCCCTTCGCTTATTAGCAAAATGTTAGAGCTTCTTAGAACTAATTAAACTAACTGACCTCAGCTTGAATGTTATAGTTAATCGGCTCTGTTATTCCACGATATTAAATCATTGGTTTTGCATCCTTTTACTATAGGCACGTAACAACCATTATTCTCACAAATACTGGAACTTGGAAAACCATGTTACAGCCGATTGCACCGACTTTTTCTAATGAGTGCATTGAGCTATAATGAGACACTTAAGGTCATTTAACGCAGTGCAGCAATTGCACCATAGTTTAAGATATTATTAAACACCCATTAATGGACCCTCACCCATCTTAAAGATTCCCTAGCTTTGTTAATGGTCTCATGAGAAAGGGTCGGTTCAATTGAATCTTGAATTGGGAAATTCTGAAAAACAGTCAGCAAATCAGATAAATATTATTTCTATCCGAGCAAACATTGAGAAAGGTCATTCAAGGTGAAGTTTCTTTTCATCAGACGTAAGAATAATCTCGCGCTCTATTGACAGAAGTTATAAACACAGATTACAGAAATAAGTTTTGATAGGCAGCAGCATACTTGTACAAACATTCCCATATTCCCATCTAAGCAATTAGGAATAGTTGTCAAAGTGGTCTCGGTATAGTGTAGTGCGGTTAGCATATCTGCCTATCAAGCGGAAGAGGTCGGGGTTCGAATACTCGCTGGGCCACCGTGCTGGGTGATCGCACGTTAAAAGGTAAGGCCTCGTTGATCCATTGCTCGCTCAAGTTTCGACTTCTGAGGGTTGACGTTCGTCAGCTGGTTAGCGGAACGAACAATTTTAGAACAATTTTTAGAACAACAATATCAGTTGAAGTTTTTTCCAAAGTGGCCATGCGATCTCAATTCAAAATCCCAATTATGATTTCACTGAATGAATATACCTAATTGATATTGATATTTTTCCTGAAATTCATTTTTCGAAAAAAAAACAGATTTCTATGAGATTCCACTATAATGAGCCTCATAAAATCAAGTGTTTTTTGCTATACGATAGCTTCTCCAAGAAAATCAACCATTATTAATTCCAACCGCCTTTTTTATTTAATACTTTCTTTTGTCGGAACATTAATGGAACTCACCATCTCATTCTTTCGTTTGAAAGTTCTCAACCCCGTGGTAAGTGGTAACCCTCAGCCCTCAGCAAACGTCATAAGGAGCATTGGGAAAACGAGCTCATCGCATTTTATTCAGTTGATTCGAAAAGCGATTCCTCTGTATTCAGCGCAGCGCTTTCCACTTTTTGTTATAGACGGGTCCATTTTTTTTCTGATTCGGCAACACTGTTTCGAATTGGTTCATTTTATTCGTTTATATTTTCGTCTGTAGAATTGATTCATTACAGAACTCAGACTGAGAACTTGAGAACGGACTTAGCACTTCGCAGTGGTTGCACAAGTGTGAACTGGAAAAATTTTGGGCGAGATGTCTACCAGCACATAACTGTGCGACTACTTCGATCGTTCTAGGTCTGTCATCAGTCGAAACAAAACTCTCAATATTTTTTTGTATTTTGAGTGTTCTCTCTGAGTTCTCTCTTCTCTATCTAGGCATTTAGCATATACGTTTACAGTGGCCGAGTCTAGCAGCTTACAGCGCTTAAAGCCGCTCTACAAAATTTTACAGTTTTCCATGGACAAATGTCAAATGTCACATTTTGTGAAGCAGCTTTAAGCACTGTAAGCTGTTAGACGCGGCCAGTAGCCAGTGTACTCTCACTACAAAATCCCAAACCTTACCCGATTACCCGGTCACCCCCACTGCCCCACTAGTTACTAGTTATTTCGTTATTTGAGCTATTTCTTCTATTTGTCAAACTAAAATATTTTGACTAGCACTAGAGGATAGTGTAAAATTGAAAGTATCAATAATACATTTCGAAGGAGAAAAAAAACCATAATTTTTATGATGTATAGGTACCTACCTATTCCTCCCAAAGTTAATATGAAATCAAAATTATTTGGATTCACGGCAACATTAAAATTTTAGCTAATCTATATTTTAATCTTTTTCTTGATTGGGACTTTTCCTAATTTTAACAACCTTGCTATTTTTCATCTATTTCATCAATGTGGTGTTATAATTATAATAGTATAATAATTGTTAAACATACGTTTCCGATTGTAGCGTTCAGCGCACCCTATCGATAACGAGAAATAGTCGTGAGTTATGCCGTCGGCCGTCGTTCAATGCCATTTTGGTGATTATTGATATTCATTTATTTCAAGCAAATTCAAAGTAGTCGTTGAATATTGGTGTAAAAATTGAATATTATCTGATAAAACACATCAAGAGGCATATTGTTTCAGTTTATAAGAATCGGTGAAATAATTGAAGTGGACTATAGTGTATCTAGTGACTTGTGAAAAGATCATATCAAAACCTAAACAAACGATTAGCGAAATGGCCAGGTTATTTTGCAAAATGTACACAACAAATGAATCCGCTCTAGATAAATGAAGCATTGAACATTATTTTCTTGTAAAATGATCTGTACCGGCCTCGAAAGATTCATTCATGGCGGCTAATTCAAATGAGATTGAATACAAAACAACAGTGATGAATAGTTGAAAGAAAGCATAAGGCACTTATGTAAAGACAAAACACAGTTGGAATCACGTGATGGACCCAGTACTACAAAGGTTTGGAGATGTTACCATACAGAGACTTGAGAAACCAAAGGATCCCAAAGTGGTATCTCAAAATGTCAACAATCCTTTGGAAATCCTCAAAGAAAGCAAAGAAGAAAACTATAGTGATATGGAAGATGAGAGCGAAGATGAAATGCCAGTTCCAAGTTTAAAAAGATCCTTTCCACCTTCAGAAATCACAGTGAAAAAGTTTAAATTTAATAATAGTGAAATTCGAGTGGAAAAGAAAACTGAAGATTCTAATGTTAATTTTAGTGAAACAGAAATGTCTGATTATGATACCGATTCAGAATTAGATGAATCTGAGAGTGAATTGAATGATTTAAATACTGCGGAAGTATTGAATACAAAGCCAGTTCCTGTAAATAAAGAAAGCTCCCAGCAGTCCCATTTGCCGAGTAACTCTGAAGATGAGGCTAGCAATAGCACCTCTTTCTTTGACAAACTAGTTGAGCAAGTGGAAGCTCCTTCTCCTAGTGTGCCTTCCACACCTGCAGAAAGTGCCACAGAGGAAGAATATGATATTGATATTAAAGAAAAATTGAAAGAAATGGGAGAAATCAGTTTCGAAACCGTAAAGAAGGGCGAGAAGCTGAAGAAAACTGAAGTAGCTGTTGAAAATGAAGTGGTGGTTACTCCTGCTAAGAAATTTGGTGAGCAACATTTTTTTTAATGCAAGTAGTTCCAAAACTAGAAGTAAGATTTGTATTGATTCGAAAAGACCCATGACTATCTTAGTATTATTTTGAAAGATTTCCATTGAAAACAGGACTTGACAAATTAAAACATTGTTTGTTTTCCCGAAAGATGAGTTCAGGTAAGTAATTATACATAGCACAACTACCCTGTGTCAAAAAGTATTTGAGTTCTAGTACCTACAAATCAAAAGGATTTGTTGATAGTACCACTTCAATTGCTTTACTGAAGTCTCAACTGAAGTATTGGTTTTTTCATATGATGATTCAAGTTGGCATTATGATATGAACAAAAACTTGTGACCAATAAGCTGAAATTCAGAGGAACTCAACATGTTTATATACAAGGTTTTTCTTATTTTCTTATGTCATTCATTTTTGATATTACCTTGATTTCTAACACAAGTTCAAAATGCATATGCTTCCAAGGGGAAGTATATGCATTTTTTGATAATGTTTTCAATTCAGTCTTCAAATTCAGAAAAAGTATGATATTCAACTGTTCAAACAGTCAAATCAATTTTGCTTTCCCGAAAAATAGATGATATAAGAAAATAAAGCTCTTTCATTTTAAGGGTAGAGAAAACCCAAGAAAGAATAATATAAACAATATCAAAAATATTCATTATTGTTTGAAATGGTTTGATAAACTGGTCGAAAACAAAGGATAGACCTAAATTAATAATGAAAAAAATCAATGAATGGTTTGTTTCCATTAGTATTTTTTTCATATTCGATATAAATGGATTGAAACTATTTGATTCTCTAAGTGATTGGTAAACTACTATATTGGACTATTCTCATATACCTAGTAAATTGATTTTTCAAATGTCTGGCTTGATTTTCTCCAATGAAAGAATACTTTCATGTCTTGAAGAATGGTTGCAACAAGATATTTTTATTTTAAAGTTCAAGTTTGAATGAATGAACAGGGAAATTTTGTATTTGTATAATAAAATTATGTCAAGCGATCTTCTTGTCTTATATAAATGTATAGTTGGCTCACAATGATCTAAATGATAAATACATTTTATTGATTTATTTTGAAGTGCTCAAAATTATTTTGACATAAATATTTTTCTGTGTGAAATTTTGGATAGATCAATGCAAAATATATACTTTTTCTATATTCAATCGAGGTACTTGGGGTATACCCTGTATGTCACACTAATATCTATGAAACTAGAACAGATATATGAGATACCCAACTCCATACCTAATTTTTGATTCATTTACTCGTTTCATTTCTTTAAATGGCCACTGAATCATTGATTGTTTGTTGTTCTTGGAGAATTTCAGTCATGCTTACTTAGTTGAGTTGTGAAAAATTTATGTTGAATTTGATAAAAGCTGATAAGAGAGAGAATATGATATCATTCCATTGAGCAACTGAAATAATAAACAGAATGGACATAATCTTCCTTCATTTTCTGGGGAAGTAGTCACCTCATCTTCATATTTTTTACAGGTGTTGATGGGGAAGAAATACCGGGGCTGCCAAAGGGCATCGCCCTTCGAAGAAACATCAGGGAAGTCATGGACGAAACGAAATTGGACGAGTCCACTTTGGCAGCTCAAAGGCAAGAGGCTGAACGTCTTCGGAGAGTGCAAGAACAGCAGAGGCTCCTCCGTGAACTACAGAGGCAAGCTGCCCAGGAAAGAATGCAACACAAGGTGATTTCCATGTTGCAGGGGAACCAGTTTCCAAAGCCAGGTGAGATATATGAAATGCGTTTGTAAACTTAGTTTGTAGAGAGATGGCAAATTTTGAAGTACCCAAAAAAGAAAAAGAAGCAGAACTGGTGTAAAAGAGGTAACATTAAAAAAAAATACTTTGAAATAATATTCTAACTAGCATAATAATAATCATACCCGTTATGACAGTTTGATCAACTTATAGAATTGACCTGAGAAATCAGACTAGAGCTATTTCTTTTGAATCCACTAAGTAGCTGTTTTTCAATTTATTGTTTCATTTCGAATTGCTTTCTTCAATCTTGCAGTCTTCATCAAGGGCTTGTTGGGCGACAGTAGATGTTTTTGATATTTCATATGTTCTCTGAAACGATTTGGAATTTCTTGCTGACTCTGACCAATATAATTTCTGCCAGTCATGAAATAAGTATATCCCCGATTTTTTAAGTATCTCTTTCGAATTAACTTAAAGTTGTAATTTATTGAAGACTTCATACACAACTTTTTTTTCAAAGGAGTTTGGTTTGGTAACAGAATCAGTTGAAGACTCACAAAAACACAGACTTTTTGGAAAAACAAAATTTTCATTTTTATTTTCAAGAAATACTTCCTGTAAATTGTGTAATTGTGTAATCCTGTAATTGTGACTCTAAGGTAATAAAAGATAAAATAAAAAAATAAAAAATTAGCGGATGTAGAAAGTCGGTTGTGATGACTGTCGCAACAAGTACATAGGTCAAACTCGACAAGCCATGAAAGATAGTTTCAAAGAGCACTCTCAATTAATTCATTGAAGTCAACGAACCATGGAAGCTCGTTTCAAAGAGCATTAGACTCACTTCCGATACAGAAAATGGAAAATA
The DNA here is from genome assembly GCA_032362365.1 of Zygogramma bicolorata. Taxonomy (NCBI): domain Eukaryota; kingdom Metazoa; phylum Arthropoda; class Insecta; order Coleoptera; family Chrysomelidae; genus Zygogramma; species Zygogramma bicolorata. The sequence goes on along the minus strand of JAVJAQ010003124.1, from coordinate 1,924,548 downwards.
TCTGGTATTGTCCAATATGATCGTGACTGCTGTCCCGAAAGGCATCACTTGCCCGAGAGTTACCACTGAGTGCTGCTTTGAATGTCTACCCCTCTTTCTCTTTCGCCCCTCCCACAGCCAATAGACAAAGCCTTTGAGGGAAAACTCACACGCTGGTCATATTGATTACAGGACCGTCCACCCAAACCCGAATAGGCAATACGGTTCTCGTGAAACTGCCGAACGGCCAAACCAAACCGATGACGCGAATGCCAAAACGTCCCTTCGAACTGGTGAGGATGCCGAAAAACGCTGGTCCGGCAGGTCCTCCGATGGGGGCGCCTCGCGGCAACAGGAGCCTTCTCGTGACGAAGAAGACGGGACCGACACCGATGCTGCCGGGACACTTGCCCGACGCAGATTTGACGCCGTCCATCAGCATAGCGCCCGTTTCGAAGAAGTTCGCGCCGCCTGCGGCTCACCGCCACAGCGACAGCGATAGCGAGGGCGAAGACAGGAAGATGCCGTTCTCGCCGCCGTCACATAGGCCGAAAGGTGAGTTTTTCGATGAAATAAATCACTTTCAGAGATATATTGTTGGGTGACTGCAGTGGAGTTTCGAGTCTGTGAATTTTATCAGTATGAAGAAAAATTTCCACTAGAGTCGGATCATTGCCATAGCAACAGACTTGAAATTTAAAATGTACTTGCATGTGTCGATATTTTCGCTTAAAGGCGGGTTTATAGGAGAATTAGGATAAAATAAGAAACAGAATAAGAAAGTTGACTATACATATTCAATGAATGAGCTAAAATAAGGAATAACATTGAAAAAACTGTATACATGGTTTTGGCAAAAAAGACGTGAATCCCGTAATCAAATTGAACACTGAAAAGTAAGCAATATAAATATCTACGTTTAATAATAACTGAAAATGTTACCTGGTCTTCGCATATCAATTATATTATTGGAAAAGTGGCGCCAATGTTAGGTGCAATTAAAAGGTGCAACTATTTGTTAAATAAAAACTCTAAATATATGTTGTATAACAGTTATATTGAACCTCACATCAGAAACTTATTGCCCTGTTATGGTAATGCGAATATAAGTGATCTAAATAAAATTCAAAGACTACAAAATAAATCAATAAAAACAATTTTTTGTCTTAACTATAACACTCCTAGTGAAACGCTTTATAAAGACTATCCATTTTTGAAGATTGACTGTCTGAAAATGCTCGAACAGGCTAAACTTATCTACAAAATAAAAAATGATTTAATAAGGACTAACGTTACACTTAAACAAAATAAAGACTTTCATAATCATAACCTAAGAACAAAGAACTAAGAAACAACTATTTTAGAACAAAAAAATCACAAAGACTCTCCTATTTATTGAAGTGTACAAACATATAATAAAATACCAGAAACTGTATTTGTTGGAAAAGAAACTGCAGTGTTATATAATCTCAAAAACTTTCTGAGGAGCAGAGATTGAAAATATGAGGATGACTTATAACTGGTAATATTTGAATTATTTATTTTCTGTTATCTGTTGAATATTCATCTATAAGGCCTCGGTGCCAGTTACTGTAACTGATTTGAGGTCTGAAATAAATATCTTTGAAAAAAAGAAGCAGTAAGCTAAAACTCGGTCAACTTTTTGTCTTATTCCGTGAATATTTCGAAACGTCACTTTGACCCAACAATTATATTCTGAGTACTTTTATTAATGAGAAAATGTTGACCGACCAAGATTGTATGGGATTGATGCTCATGTTATCAACCACAGGGGCATTAGTGTCTTTGAGAAAAAAAAGAAAGCCGACATGTTACAAATTTCTCCCTAAAAACAGACAACGAAGTTTGGATTGCTACCAAAAATAGGTCATGTTTGCCAGAACTATGGTCCTCCAAGCATTTTCCACCATTGAATTCCATTTGAATCCTGGGTCTCCCTCATCATTTAGCTGTGGAAACCCTGATACTTGTTCGATAAACAAGCCATTATTCATAATTTTGCTGAAATGCTGCAGGGGTACTTTGTGGACATAAATTTGAATTGAAAAATCTAAACCTACCAATTTGACATTTGAGAATCTCACTGTCAGGTAGGTGCCAACATAATATGCTGCCAACCTCAAAATTAGCACGATATGATTGGTAAGAAAATATTTTTCAATTTTCATTTTACTTTTTTTATATAAAGAATAATAATAATAACGTTTATTCACCAGAATATAACTTATATGAAAAACTACAATATATAGCAAGAATAAACAAAAATAATCTCTGAAGCTGTAGTAGTCACAGCTTGTGTGTGATTTTTTTTTTACAGAGAGAGAAATTAATACACAGAGATAACCCATTAAAACCAATTGGTCGTGCATGGGTGTAGGTGGGTACTTGTCTTAATCCTTTTTAATGTACATAATTCATTATTTTACATAAATATTTTGCTTTTCTTGTGAGAATCTTATATCGGATTCAAGCCAAATTGTAACACGTGAATATAAATACTGGTAACTGATTATTAAATTAGGTTAGTATTAGTTCATATCATAATTATCATCATAAAGGTACAAAATCATTTCACTTCTTGCTTTGTTCTATTTTGTTTCTTATTTTATCTTACTTTTTCTATAAACCCGCCATTAATTTCAATACGAATTACGATAAAATGTGCACTCGATTCTTCCCAATAACAACTTATGTACTGTTCAATTTTCATTTAAAGTTCAATCTAATTTGACATCACGTCAGAAGACTGATTCACGTCTCAGGTCTGAATATATAAATCTGACAAAAAAATGTTAATGAATTATATTCAATTTTTGTATCAAGCACACCTTTTTTGATAATTTTCAGATATTAAATGTGATGTATTTTGTCCAAGTTGATGATAAGGTGTTGGCTATATTCGTTTGTTTGGCAACCAGTCACACATTAGAGAATTCCAATGTCGCTCAACTCGGAACAATGTTTTTGATACGTGCGGTGTCTGATTGATACGCCCTCTGGTGGTCAAATATGTGACACTAATCTCTGTCTTTTGTTTACAAACCCGATAATGCAAATATGGTCCGATTCCATTCAAAATTGATATTTTGTGGATTTCAGGGTCGGAAATTATGAATTGTTTGTCAATGGAAAAAAAAGAACATGGTGGCTACAAGTTGTCGAACAAAATTGGTAATTATGGTCTGATTCGAATCAAAATTAGTATGTGGGAATTTTCAAAATTTTACCGCGCAAGAATATCAGTTTGTATTCGCGGCAAGTTTTAAATCATAGAATAGCCTACGTCACAAAATAAAAAAATATACTATTTCCTTTTTAGGCCATATGTAAACAATATTTTTATTCTATCACTTTCATTAATTAATACTGGGGAATTCTAAAACCCCCATATCCCAATTTTGAATCGATTCGAAACCCAATTAAACATCTCGTTCGCCAATAATTTATGACCCTAAAAATCCTCGCATACTAATTTTGAATCGAATCAGGTCATAATTGCAAATCTCGTCAGCCGTTATGGATCCACCATTTTGTATCTATCCTTTTAAAAATTCATTAATCCATTGTCACTGAACTTTTGTCACATTGGCTTGCAAATGATGTATTGTATTTTGGAATACGCAACAGTTCTATTCCCCTCATGAGGGCGCCAAAATAAAAAGTTTAATAGTGGAAATTGCAATAGCTGAATTCCTCATGAAATAACTTTTTTCAATGATGTGTCACAGTTACTACTTTCCCTATTCAAATTGTTTGGGTGATAGTTACCAAGAGGTGGAGGGAGAGGTATGACAGTTGAGGTTATGATATGAAGATGTTTCCCATTAAATAAAAATCGAAGTGCATTGCATTTTTTTCAGAGCACCAGTGTTTTTAAGATATTCGATCTGTTTCGTTTTCGGTGCCCCATCCTGTTTAATGTAATGCAAATGGTTGGTAACCATCTACGAATACGTATCTTGATATTTTATCAACCAGTTGGATTCTCGTACATAATTCTTGTGTGTGAAACCAACGCTCAACAATTTTTGCATCCTATGCAAGAAGTAATGTGATGATCAACCACTTTTATAACACAATTTCGTCCTACACGTTTTCATTTATATTTATATTCAAAATTGCAAAATCAAATTGTTTGCCGACGACACTATGATCTATTGTGAAGGAGATGTAGGGGATGTTCAAAGTACATTATCATTAATCAATCAAGATTTAAGGAATTTGTCCATATGGCTGAACGATAATGGGTTAAAATTGAACATAAATAAAACCAAATACATGATAATATCAAATAAATATAATTTGAACAAATTGAAAAATATAACATACAGCCATCATTTATTGATTGATAACAATGTTATTGAAGAAGTTAAACAGTTCAAATACCTGGGCTTCATGGTAGATAATGAACTTAATCTCAAATCACATTGTGAATATATCAAGAAGAAAATGGCAAGAAAAATCAATTTCCTATATAGATTGAATAATAAAGTATCATCTTTCACCAAGTTAACTGTGTATAAAACCATAATATCTCCTCATCTTGATTTCTGTGGAACATTCATATACTTGATGAATAGTGAACAAATTGATACACTGCAAAAAATACAGAATCGTGCTATGAGAGCCATTTTGTTATGCAGAAAACGAACATCAATAGCATACATGTTAGAAGCCTTGAATTTATTGAACGTTCGACAGAGAGCTACTTACAATATGCTCAAGTTTGTATATAAACTAAAGTCAGGATATCTACCAACCTACCTAATTGATGAAATAATGTATACTCAAGAAATTCATAGTCACAATACAAGGTCACATGCGTCAAATGATTTCTATATCAATACTGCTAATGCTGCTACAAACACAGTGTTCGTTAAAGGTTTACAACTGTACAATTCATTGCCAAGAGAGTTGAAAGAATGCTCTACATTGGGTAATTTCAAGAGCCAATGTATAGAATATATAAAGGGCCTATAACCTGTTACGGTAATATTATGTAATATATTGATTTTATTTGGGGTTTGTTTAATTATAATGTTATCAGTGTGTTGTAAAATTTTGTTTTGTATCTTTATACTCTGTACCTGCCATTTTATCTATATTCTGTACCATTTTATTAAATTTATACTCTGTACTTTTTTATACCTTGTACTTGAGAGCGGATGCTAATAAAGATTATATATATATATATTTATATATGCCAAAACTACGAAACTGCTCATTTCTCACGAAGCTTGTCAGTCGAAGATTATGCCTAGGCTAATTTTCAAGTAGTCCATCGTAGGTAGAATTTCACGCGGAACAATTTCTGATCAGATTTTTTTTATCCTTCAAGTTTATTTTCTCGAGACAATCGCAAAAAAAAGATTTCGAGGGCGCTAAAACATGCCACATAAAAAAAGAACAAAGTTTGGGGGGTGGGAATTTTAAAGAGATGTTTCTGGCCCCCACCTCAACATTTCCCACCAATAAATAGCCTTTTCCTCCAAAATGCATAGACTGATTCTTCTTCGCTTAGACTCACCACTTTAAAACCCAAATAACCGACTAACGCGTTTCACCAGGTAAGCCACCAGTACCCCCGACGATCGACATCTCGTCCGACGATGATTGCATAGTTGTTTCGGAGCCGGAAGGGGACGAAGATGAACCGGACGACGACCCCGGCAACTCGGGGATGCACACGAACGACCAGTTCAACCAACCCGACGAAAAAGGCCGAGTGCTAGTCAACGTGGGACACCCGGACGGCGAGCCCGACGTGTTCGTGGCTCCGCAAATAGCGAGGATCATAAAGCCGCATCAGATCGGCGGCGTGAGATTCCTGTACGATAACGTAGTAGAAAGCACGAGCCGGTTCGAGTCTTCATCTGGTTTCGGCTGCATCCTCGCCCACTCGATGGGTCTCGGCAAAACGTTGCAGATCGTCACTTTTTCCGATATTTTCTTGAGGCATACGCCCGCCAAGACCGTGCTGTGCATCATGCCGATCAACACGCTGCAGAACTGGATGGCTGAGTTCAACATGTGGCTGCCGAAGCCAGAGGTCGCCGCGAACAGCCCCTTGAACGCGGACGGGGAGGTGAGGGCGAGGAACTTTCAGTTGCTCGTCTTGAACGACAGCCACAAGACGCTTGTGGCCAGGGCGAAGGTGATACACGAGTGGCGGACGAAAGGGGGCGTTTTGCTGATCGGGTACGAGCAGTTCCGGCTGTTGAGTTCGCGGAAGTTCCCCAAGTCGAGGAAGAAGACGAGCGAGATGGATCGCGCCGCCAATGACGACAAGAATAGGGTATTGTTTGACGGTGAGTGCTACTTGGACATTTCAAGTGACAATCCTTCTGAATCTTCGGCTTGATTCTGCGCTGAAGGTTTTAAATGTTTGAAAAGAAATCAAGTATTTCAGTAGTTTCATTTATTATACTTGCTCTGAATAATTGTTTGAACTTTTTACCCGTTCGTTTTATCAGAAGTGCTGCTTTCCACCGGAAGTGGTTTGGTGATTTCGGGGAATACTTTCATTGGTACTATTTGAATTTCATTTTTCGTGGCGATAGTTTTTGGGATGCATTGCTACAATTTGAAAAGTGTTGGAGGGTAGACAAGCTTGTTTACTAGAAACAAGATGCGGTGTTAATGGAAATTGTACCTTCTTGCAACAGATAACTTCAGAATGACATTAAAATCGAGAAATACTGCACGTTCAAAGAGTAAAACAGAACCAATTGTGTGACATACCATGTTCTCGCGGTAGAAACTATATCGGGGAAACATCAAAGCTTCTAGAAATGCGAAAAAGTGAATGCAAAATCTTTATCAAGGATGGGGGTTTGACAGTTTTGAATTATGGAACATATTATTATATCAGTCACAGAGCGGAATGTAACGGTATTCAAATCACTTCTAGACGAATTTATAGGAGGAAACTGAAGGAATACGCATTCGTCATAATATCTGGATGTATCTTCTGAACGAAGACAAAGTATCAAGTCAAATATCAAATATTTCACAGATATACAATAATATTCGAACACTAATTATTAATTTTGATTCTATTACAGTTTTGAAAATGGAAAAAGATATTTTTCTGAAACGTTGACAAAACTTGTAATATATAAATATTTCATCTATTTTTTGTCAGACAAATTTCAAGAATAAAATAAAGTAATCATGTGGGTTCTTTCGCGAGGAACATATTTCTCATTAGCGCAGCAACTTCTTGGAGTAGACTAGAAGTTTGTCCTACTTTTGTTTACACTCCATATTCTCTTAGATTTTGCAGAGTCATTGAATTTTTATCTGTGCCTGATCACGATCATTTCACTAGATTTCTGAGATGCGCTCTGACAAACTGCAATCTAAATTAATGAAGTATGTTTGGGAATGAAAAGAATAAGACTCAATTATACCCTTGAGAGTTTCTTACGATGCATCTTATGTTATCACTACTGATATTTTCGAAACATTTTTAACAATGCATTATTTTGTTCCCAAGGAGACATTATAGTTAAGGCAGGTGCGATTAAAAAAGATAATATATGTTACAACTGGACCCAATCGATAGAGAGGCGGTCAACCATTATAATCGGATCAGAGCAAGGATAACTAATAAAAATCGAATTCAATCTGATTTCGAAATCGTTAATCAATTTTTCTAAATATTATTCACGAATTGTTGGTATGATTTTTTTTATTCATTTTATTTCGTACTGTTTATTGATCTTGTAGACCACTATCAACACCTAAGATTTCTGGCGGACAGGTTAAACTCCGAGAATTATCTATTGAGAAGCTGGAATTGAAAAATTCTGATTTTTGTGAATATTTAACTTCCTTTTAACGAATATCTCAGGTTTTCAGGAAACCCCTCAGAAGCTCATTCATCGATCGAGTAATAACGATATATGATTTTCAATTATATTGAATACTTCCTATATACCTTGTGAATGGCCTACCGAGTAATCAAGGAATATTAGTCTTAATCAAAATCAGATCTTGAATAAATTCGCCTGTGTATAATCGATAACCGATCTCATTATGCAGAAACTGATTCCTGGACATTGTTCAGTTTCAATCTCTTTAATGGATTTAAGCCCTACACGTTCACCATGAATTTCTTCCATTTCAGAAATCCACTCTGCATTAGTGAAACCGGGTCCAGATCTAGTGATCTGCGACGAAGGTCACCGAATCAAAAACTCTCACGCTTCGATCTCTCAAGCTTTGAAACTGATGGAAACGAAAAGAAGAGTCGTTCTGACCGGCTACCCTCTCCAAAACAATCTCATGGAGTACTGGTGCATGGTCGACTTCGTGAGGCCCAACTACCTCGGTTCCAAGACCGAATTCTGCAACATGTTCGAGCGTCCCATCATGAACGGTCAGTGCATAGACTCCACCGAAGCCGATATCAAACTCATGAGGTATCGAGCACACGTTCTCCACTCGTTGTTGCTCGGTTTCGTGCAGAGAAGATCTCACGCCGTGCTACAAACCGCCCTACCGCAGAAAGAGGAGTATGTTCTTCTGGTGAGGATGACGCCATTCCAGAGGACGCTCTACGAAACGTTCATGAACGAAGTGGTGAGAATACAAGCTGTTCCGAATCCATTGAAAGCGTTCGCTGTTTGTTGCAAAATATGGAATCACCCGGACGTGCTTTACAACTTCTTGAAGAAGCGCGCTGGGGGCGAGGCAGTGGACATCGACCTCGAGGAGGTAGGGGGAGCACCGGTGAGCAAGCCTACGCCGGAGAAGCCGGAGAAACCGGCTCGTGCCAATTCTAGAAGGAAAACTCCTGCCAAAGGAAAAAACGGTAAACCTGCTGCGTCAGTCACTCCTTACAATAGCTCCCCTGATCCTCCTTCAAATCCACCGCCTCCCGCTAGTACTTCAGCCAGTACCAATCCTCCTGTTTCGTCGCCTATAACCTCGTTCAGCAATACCATATCGCAACAAGGTAAAGACAAGGCGCCGTCGAGTTTCGCTCAGAATCAAAGCGGCAACAACCTTCAAGACATATCGCACAGCTTTCCCGAAACTATACCGCAACCGTACTACGACCAGGAGTTCGACCAGAACGCCCAGTTTCCGTCATCGTTTCCCAACACGACCAACAACTATTCGTATCCGAACACGCCGAACTCGAGTTCGAACTACAACAACACGCCTGGTAACGATACCAGTTTCAATTTGTCCGAACACAACCGGCCACATACGCCTTCGAAAGCGACGTTTTTGAATCTCGATTCGCAACAATCCGTGCCGGCAGCTTGTCAGAATTCCAACAGCTTCGCCAATCTTTCTTCGGAGATATCGCTGACGCCTTTGAACTTGAAAGGGAAGGATAGCCAGATCAGTTTGACTCCGCTAAGCAACGCGCATACGCTTACCCAGTTGAACAACTCCAGTAACACTTTGGCTTCGCTAAACAACGCGAGCACTTCTTTGACGCCGTTGAACGCAAGTACTTCTTTGACGCCCTTGAGCAATGTCGGAAGTGGTTTGTCGGTGTTGAACAACTCGAGTACTTCCCTGACTCCTTTAAGCAGTGCAAGTAGCTCACTGATGCCTTTGACTAGCAGCAGTACAACTTTGACTCCATTGAGCAATCCGAGTACAACTTTGACTCCGTTGAACAACGCCAGTACAACTTTGACTCCGTTGAACAACGCGAGTACAACGTTGACTCCGTTGAACAACGCTAGTACAACTTTGACTCCGTTGAACAACGCGAGTACCACTTTGACTCCCTTGAATAATGCGAGTACAACTTTGACTTCGTTGAACAACGCGAGTACAACTTTGACTCCGTTGAGCAATGCAAGTACTTCTTTGACGCCGTTGATATCTACAACTACCAGTGCTCTGGCTTCTCTGAACAGTATGCATCCCGGCTCCGAGGATTTGATGGAAATCGGCAGCGCACCGTCTCAGAATAACTCTGCATACAACCAGGACCAATACAATCCGAACCAAAACGAGTACCAGGACTACCAACACAACTACTGGAACCAGCCTCAACAGCAGGAGAACAACGCTTATAATCAAGAGCATAGCGAGTATTTTGGCCCTCCCGACAACCAATTCAATCCCAATTTAACGAGCAGTAACGCCAATCACTCTTGGATCAAGACTGAGGAAGTCAAGCCGGTTCTAACGAATCTGGTGAGCCCGAAAAGCGAGACAAGCAATGAAGCGAAGCCGAAAATAATGATTTTGAGCGACATCAAAATCGAGCCGAATACATTTCCGAGTCCGGAGAGGAAGATAAAGATTTTGAGCGACATCAAGATCGAACCGAAGGTTGAAGAGGGCACCGAAATGGTCGAAACGAAGCCTGACGTTTCTCCCATCAAAACGGAGGTGAAGGCTGAGGTGAAGAGCGAAGACGAGATGAGGCCGCCTCCACCGGTGCAGCACGATAACATATTCGCTAAGATGAGTTCCATGGTGCTCAGAGAGTCGAAAGAGGATAGCGGCATTCCGTATGATTGGGTGAGTGAAATCGGTGGGTGCCTGTCACAATTGACGAAATAAAGCATCTTCAAACAATGGAACACATATTTTTCATTACAATTTATTTATTCATTTATTCTCAAAGAAGTTTCTCTCCATATCTATTTTCGAAAATTTTCACATCGACTTGCGTCAAATGTCACTCCCAACCCCAGATAAAATGCAATGAGAATTCAATGACAGACTTGGGGGGAAAACACTGAATGTTTTCTGTGAGAGTTTAGGTTGGAAAATTTTCTTCATTGAACGATTTTCAATGCTACTCTATTCCATGAAAAATTGTCCAACAACCAAACCTATTACTATGGTAAAAAGCGCATTTTTTATTTCAACTGTAGGAAAATCCAGAAAATCCCAAAGTGCTCAAGAGCAAAGTTCATTAAATCTCATATTTCAACAATAAAACAATTTCAACTCACTTCCGGTTTTTTGTGTAATAATTTCAAATCAAACCCTGTATTTTTTTTGGACCATATGACAGAACATGAAATAGGAATGTTCACCAATTTTCAAATTCGATAGAAATCAATAGAGTTAAGAGTACACAAATGCATATCTACCATTGTATTGTTCAATGTTCTTGTTTGGCGGCAATAATCTAAAAATAAAATGTTAGTTCCACACGAGGCTAGAAAATGACTCCTTGCAGGGAAGCTACGTTTTGTGATGTCACCTCCTTTATTGGTGCTCATCTGTCATATGTTAACAGTCTTTACACATACAGTTCTGGTATGTTCACGATGTGAGAATTAAATGTCAGTGACTCATTCTTAGCTTTATGGTGTCCAGTCGATTTTAGCATTGAATATATTGACCAAACACAGTAGAGACTTTTTTTATTTGGGTAGTTCTGCAAAATATGCCAAAATTATATTTTCAGGAACACTTTTTAGTTTTTCATTTTTTGTTTCATTCCATAAACTTTGGAAGGTTGTGAATTCAGTGACAATGAATTAACTTTTTCTCTTAATTCTTGTGGAGTATTTTCAATTTTAGAACTGTTGCTATCCATTTTAGTGAAATCTCTTGAAAAAATTATGGAACAATATTTTACAAATATTTTATGCTTGACGTTTGTTCACATTCAATGATTCGATAGATGTTGCTCTGTTGCCTAGAAATGGATAGTGTGTATGTGGGCATTAGAATTTTGGCACAGAAATGTCACTTTTTGGCACAGAAATGTCACGTTTTGGCTCAGAAATGTCACTTTGTGTCACACTAATGTGAAATTTGAATTATTGTGAGAAATAATCATGTTTGCGGACGTAAAACTACGCAGAAAAGCCTGTTTTGGACTGTGGTTGTAGAAAAATATTTTTATGATTTTGTAGATGATAAAAAGGTCATTACAAGCACTTAATCAAAATTGCTTTAAATTTGGGCTGAATATGTAGAATCGTGCATGATTGGTTGATAAGGTTCGATGTCAATCACCAATTACAGATCAAGTTTCTTTTATTCATCAATGACAGTATTTTCTCTTGAGGATGCATTTATCGACCTTTGATCAATCGTAGCTACGACGTACAAAAATTCTACTCTATTCCAACTTTCCTATCTTCGGTTATCAGTTGCTAACCAAGTTAACCTAACTTTGTCTAATGCTATAAACAATGTTTTCATATATTCTGATAAATTTTGTGTGTTACAACATTTAAGCGCAATATTAGAATGCAATCACCATGATTAATGAAAGAATCGAAGATTTTTCGAGGTTTCTGATGAGTACTCACAGTTTTTCGTAGAATCTCCATGAGGCACAATGCATAAACGTCCCATAAAAGTTCCAAAAGTGGATGGCGCTGTCGTCGCTCACTGTCCCAATAGCCATCCATCTAATACTCACACTTCACACTTGACATGCAACATAAATACGAATGACCACAGCGCTCAAAGTGGATAAACGAGCTGTACAATAAGGGTAGTGACGTCACAAAGCGTTCCTGAATTAAAACGAATGCCAGGACTTCTATTCGAGTTTTCGACCCAATAGAGCCTTGAAAAAAAAGTTACAGAAGTGTGTCTTCATATAACAAGCGATGAACTTTCTGATTTAAGAGAAATTATATGTTCCTAACTTCATGACTAAATTTAACTATATCACATATTTTCAGTTCTCAGCATGTGAATGCTCTTTTGCAGGCACTGGATCTTCTGAAAGACTACAAGCCTGGTTACATCGAAAATTCTGCCAAAATGGAGATACTCTTTTGTATTATAAAAGAGAGTATAGCGTTAGGAGATAGGCTCCTAGTGTTTAGTCAATCGCTGATAACGCTGGATCTTATCGAGCAGTTCCTGCAGATGAGTCGGGTGCCCGGAGAAACGTTCAATTGGGCCAAGAATGCCAGTTATTATCGTGAGTAGTTCTGTTTTTCAGACTAATAAGTATTAAGATGAGCACACTCGATTTGAGACTTTTTCTAGCGATCAATTATCAGTTATTAACATAACTGAAATTACTTGCACTAGATGCGCAATTCGCTAACAACATTATAATCTCGGAGAAGGAAATTGATACTCAATCTTAAGACTAGGGTAGTTATTTATATATCGAACAATCTAGGGTAGTGGAGGTAGAAACTAACTGCAAATGTTTTTTTCTCAATCGTCAAGGACATCTTCCAGTATACATTCTGAACTCTTTCTTGACATTGAACAAAAAGCAGGTTATTTTATCATTTTGCTTTTTCTGGACTATCTAGCAGCCTAGTATCAGGCACATCCCTGATCAGTCGCAGATTGCTCCCCCTAATTCTATGATCTTTGTCCAGACCATGCTGGGTGATACTGGACTTTTCTCCGCTTCCGTTTTTCATATGTGTAAATGTTTTTTGAAGCCAGTTTTTATAGCTCCTCGAATCTGACGAACGTATTTCTTCTTGCAATCTTCACAACCGATTTCTTTTATCGTCGTCTTTTCTGTGCTTGATGTTTTGAATTGGCAATCTATTTCCCAAAGACTTATTTTCACAATGATTTTCGTATTATACAAAATATTGAACAATTTAGGACCATCTTATTTCGAACATTATTACATTGTCTTTCATCATGACATTCTCCACCACTTGACTCAAAATAATAATAATTTTTATATAAACAGAACAAATCACAAAAACACCATGAATTCTTTGTTTTTCAAGGGTTTTGATCGGTTCAACAAATTACCAAAAGTGGTTAAAAATAGCCCATCTATGAACATATTCAGAAACGAAATGAAGAAATTTGTTTTCAATGTACAAATATGATATGTATTATGTGTTTGTTACCTGTAGCTACAATTTTCTGTCTTGAGATATTATTATGCTTATCCTATTGAACAACTTTATAATGTTTCTAATGTTTGTCATGTATTTCAAATCATTTCAATATGAACCACATACCTTTCTTACTCTATACTTTCTAGCTTATTTGTGTATTAGGATATCCTATTTCAATAAAGATCTATCTATTCAACTATGTATAGTTTTGATCAAGATGCATATATTCCTGGTGCGATCTCCGATTCGATATTGTTTCGTCAAAAACTCTAGACACGATCAATCACGGAATTTACTGCAATTTCCAGTAGATAGTGCAAGAATCGAATTCTGTCATATTTTGACATTTGCATTCCAGTTAATTGGAATTTTGCTTGAAGTTTTCCATAATTTTACTGTTCCTTTCAACCAGCAATTTGTCGTTTCCATTTCAGTTCTCTACCGTAGTTTTCTTAGTTATTTGTCGTTTATCTGCCACTGCTTTTGTTGTTTTCCGTTCTTTTAGTAAATAATGTTTCATAATGGATATCAAACGCTTTTGTATTAATTATGGGCGAAATAATCAATCATCTATTCATCTATTTCAAGTTTCGATGTTTACAAAACATTTAATACACATGTACTCAACTTCAACTGGTCAACATAAAGCGAGAGTATTCTGACGCTGATAAAAACAAAGTTCGTCTTGCTCAGTTTTAACTTTGGTAAGTATATATTTGTGTTATTCGCTGATTTCTTTCCAGTTTAACATATTTACCTCAAGTTCCAGCATTGGTGACAATGGTTGTTACATGCCTAGTAAAAAAATGCAATAACAAATATTTTAAATCATAGAATAGAAGTTCTTTCGGGAGAGTGTTTTCGAATACGGTCTTCTTGTACATCGCCATAATAGTCTGCACTATAGCACTCTTCCTGATGAATTGAAATTACTCAGGTTGATCTGGACTCTAGAGGGTCCAATTCATTTCGAATTAAACACTACAATGTTCAATATACTCCATATTGACGCACCGTTTTTTCCATGCAGTCCAACTCCACTACCTCTCACGTCGATACCGATATGAGGAAGAATCTCAAATTATCTGAAAATTTTCTGCACCGAATAGTAAGAATTTCTATGAATTCCGATAATAATTTCTCATAACGTATATCGAGAATATAAAGCAAATGCATTTATTTGTAATATATGTATCAAGATGCATATCTGTGTTTATGTCTAAACAGAAACAAACATCAAAAATATAGCGAATTCTTAGGTAAGAACTCGTGCAATTTTTGACAGTACTCGTGTATCTTTATCCTTAATTATGTATTGTTGAAAAAGGTAAGTAATACACTGACTCTACACGAGTTCTTCCAGAGAATTCGCTCATAGAAATTTCGTCAGACTTCATAATGTCATGTGTCTAGAGTTGCCGCTTAACGCCATCTGTGAAGAAATTTCAAGAATTCGAATTTCCCTGGATGTCATTATCAAGTGAGCCGTAGGTCTAGCGTTTTGACGAAAACATTACCATTGTACTGATATAGAAGTCATTTCACCAAGAATATATGCATTTTGGTTTTGATCTAACCAACGATATCATTTGTGCTTTGACAGGTCTGGACGGATCCACGAGCGCACTCGAGCGAGAGAAACTCATCAACGAATTCAACTCCAACCCGAAAATCCACCTGTTCTTGGTGTCCACCAGAGCCGGCTCTTTGGGGATCAACCTGATAGGGGCCAACAGGGTGGTGGTGTTGGACGCGTCTTGGAATCCCTGTCACGACACGCAGGCCGTATGTCGGGTGTACAGGTATGGCCAGAGGAAGCCCTGTTTCGTGTACAGACTGGTCGTCGACAATTGCTTGGAGAAGAAGATATACGATCGCCAAATAAATAAGCAAGGTGAGTATCGGTTAAGGGTGTCTGTAAGTGAAAGTGCACCGATCTGGAGGTAGAATTGAGGGCGTGAAGAAAAATAGTTATTTATTAAGTAGGGGTATTATATACAGAGTTGTCTCGGTAGTGTAGCAGTTAGCACGTCCTCCTTTCAAGCGGAAGGCCGAGGTTCAAATCCCCGTCAGGCCAGTGTGCTGGGTAATCACACGTTAATAGGTAAGGCCTCGTTAATCCATTGATCGCACAAGTTTCGACTTCTGAGGGTTGACGTTCGTCAGCTGGTTAACGGAACGAACAATTTTAGAACAACAATATTTAGGTCCATAAAGTGTGCAGCAAATGGGAATTTGCATTTATTGGTTGTACAAGCGAAATTTAGATTCAGCCAAAAGTTGGTGCATGTTCCATAAACGACTTACATTCATTTATATTGGCTTCTGATCAAACAGTATACAGGGCAGGACAGAGAATATTAATCCTAGAGAACTTATGTGTTTGGAATGTACATAATTACTATCCTACCGTAAAATTCACGATTTTCAAATAATCATGGACTGGTAATATATTTATTTTTTTAACTTAGAGATTAATGTATTCTATATAAGAACACAATAATCAGGTGAAAAAGAAGAATATTTTTTTCACATTGAGAACACGATGTGGTCAGTCATCGGAGTTTAAATGAAGATGTATGAGCCTCTGAAGAAGCTAGCTACTCGCGCCAGCGAAACGTCAGAAAGAAATTCCAGAAAACGTCGGCCTTCAAACCCGAACTAAGGTAGTGAATACTGATGTGGATCTGTGTTTTGCATATATAGGACGTTTGCCCTAGTCACAATAGGAGGTGGTCATTCTCCTTTTTTTCGATAGACAAAGGCCGCAAATGGTTCTGGAACCTGCCTTCCAATGGTTTTTTCATGTTAGCTCATAATGGTAATATATGATATAACTATTCATTGTCACCATTTTATAGAAGACATATATCGACCATCGTCTAGTTTTTCGATTGCAACTCATGTTTGCACACATCTGACCAAGAGAATCGATCCCACCTTCTGTTCCATTATAAAACTCAATAATTGAGTGCTTCTTCGATAAAGGAGATATTAAGGGTTGATCGTCTGGGGTTGCTAATAAAACTATCTTTTTCTTTAGTATTTTCAAAAACTTACGTTAATGATATCGCGTAGTAAATTTCAGGACGAAATTCCAATTCAACCTACTAATTCGAAGTGCATAAAAACCTTCCGCCTTCTACTAGTTCTAGACACTGATTGAGGAAAAGTCATATATGGACTTGAGCGGCACCCTTTCAACACCGAGGATTTTTGACAATTTCAATCCTCCCATCATAAATTTGACAAGCGATAGCACCCTAGGGTTAAAATTGTTTCGAGAATTAATTCTGCCATTTTGAAAAATAAAGGAAAAGAGGAAAAGTTGGTAAGAAATGGAAGTTTTGCCCAAATATGAAGCCTCGGTATTAAACTTTTTTTTTATGATTCCCTTATGAAATTCTGTATGGTACCTATTAATTAAAAGTAGCTATAACCAAATCACATTATTATTAGTAGATAATTTGCCTCGTTAAAAAGATTAATTAATTTCGAAATTCTAGAGATATGTTAAATTTCTTGCACCAAAGATGAAGTTGGGAGTTACCAAAAAAAAAAACTTAAATTTGATGAAAATTATTCGAAAGTTATTTGGTTACAGCTACTTTAAATGCGTTCTGATCAGAATTTTCATATATAATACGAGAATAATGGACAAAAACATTTTTTTTGAGATTTTATATTCGAGCGAAACTTCTATTAACATCTTTTCTCATGAAATTATCCTGTATTTTTCAAAGCCCAAATTTGATATTTTTTTGTCCTGCCCTGTATTGTGTTTGATCAGAAGCCAATCTAAATGCATGTAAGTCGGTTATCAAACATGCACCAACTTCTGTTGGTATCTAAATGTCGGTTGAACAACTGATAAAAAAATAAGCATTTGTTGTACCCTTTATGGACCTCACTGTGCATGCCTCAATAGTTCAAAAATTAATATTCATAGTGCAAACACATTTTTATCTCATACTATTTCGTTACTGCATCGACAATATAAATATTATAAAAAGATTTAATTTGATAATGACATTTTTTTGTGAGAGTGGATGCTATCGTTGCTGAGGAAACTCGTGTCTAACTCAAAAAGTTGAAATTTTAGAAAGTTGTTTGTCTTTATGGCCTACTATAATGTAGTTGGTAATTAAGCAATAAGAACATTATAATAAATTTGAAATATGAAATAATATATCAGAAACTTAATACGTACAAGTTGTTGACTACAGTTAAGTTTATTTTTTGCATTTGAATGAATTTTGGCAGATGGAGTTTTTTGTTTGCTCTTTCCTATTGTCCTATTGGAAAAATCAGAACAGTCCCCAAATCTCAATGGAAGGACCCAAGGATCCCTATTTTATTCCCTGTCAGTATTTTGCAAAATCTCAAAGTACTTTAAAAATCACAAAAGGGGTTTTTTGAAAATTGGAATAAAATTAGAAATCCAAAAGTCTTTTTGTATATGTTTATTGGGTAGGAGGGACTGTGTTCTTGATCCAAAGTTTGGCACTAGCTTCCACGGAGTGTATGATTCATAAATCGGTTGGTGATTGCTCGAGCTGTTGAGAAACAGATGATAGAAAGAGAAACTTATTGCAGAGGAAGGAGTTGGAGACAGAAAGATGAGGGAGGTAAGAGTTGAGGTATATTCCGGAGACATAGAAAAAAAAGAAAAACAAATAATTTCAGAGGTAGATATTGAAGAGTTAACTCTGTAGAGAGATGAGAAGGTAAAGAGAAAGACGAAAAACAAAGGAGAGACTTGAGCGACACATAGTTGAGAAAGACAGGTAGAGTTGACAAGAAAGTAATAAAGATCGAGGAGATAAAGATTCTAGAGAGAGATGATTGAAAGAGAGTAAGGAAAAATAAACATAGTGTGAATTGAAAGGAATTTGTGGGAGAAAAAATGGTAAGAGAAAGTGAGACATCTGCTGGGGAAGAGAGAAAGAAGAAAAATGTGTGTTTTAAGAATGGGAGATCCGATAGGTGAATCATAGTTTGAGAGAGATTAATGAGAATTTGTGAGAAGAAGAGGGAGACTCGAAAGTCCAGAGCACAAATTGAGAGAGAAAAATTCATAAGAAATTGTAGGAGAGAAAAGCTAAGAGAAGTAAGCCATCTTCTGGAGTAGAGAGAATGAAAAAATGTGAGTAATTTCAGAAAGATTGGGTGATCCGATAGGTGAAAAAAAGAAAAGGTAGGATGAGAGAGATCATATAAAATAAATTGCATAAGGAGAGAGTAATGAGAATTCAAGAGAAGTAGAGAGATAGTTGAAAGTTCAGAGACAGAACAGATATTATATAGTTCATAGATTTCAGAGAGAATAGAGCTAATGAAAAAGAAATAGATGATGGTAGAGTAAAAAAAAACGAGTGAAGGAGTTTACAGAGTGTAGAGAGGTGTGAAACAGAGGTGTATGTGTGTAAGAGAGAGAGAGAGAGTTGTGCGTTTGTGTGAGAGCGAAGAGAGGGGGGGGAGGGAGATATTAAGAGGGACATATTTCAGGTAATGCAATAAGAGAGAAAATATTTTTTGGAGAACAATAAACAGATCAGAAGTGGGAATAACTTCATGGATAGATCAAAAAAGAGTGTGGGGCTATACAGGTAGACAGAGAGATAATTGTAGGAGTGGAAAGAGTGAAAACATATTGTGTATGGAGACAGAAATATATGAGGTAAGAGGTTTCCTCGGTAATACAAAAGGAGATGAGAAGAAATGAATGAGCAGGAAAAAATTGTATGGGGTGGTTGAGCTAAGAGAAAATAACGTGAGAGGTAGGAAGAATGTGATGAGGAAGGAAGAAGACAGAGAAAGGGTAGTTGGAGAGAGGAGTGAGCAAGCAAAAGGGTGTGATTAATATAAAGCGATGTTTTAGAGAGAGAGAGAGAGAAAGTTGACAGTATAAAAAAATTCTACACTGTCCGATTCAGTGACGGTGTGTGTCACCTTAGAGATATTTCTTTCCAGGCATGTCCGATCGCATAGTGGACGAGTGCAACCCCGACGCCCACCTCACCATGAAGGACGTGAGCACGCTGTGCTGGGACGACAAGCGCGACGAGTGCGCCGTGCACGACTACGCCGACGTCAAGGACAACTACATCGACGTGGTGCTGCAGAAGGTGCTCGAACGGCACGGCAAGGGCCTCAACAAGGAGCCGTTCCAGCACGAGTCGCTGCTCGTCGATAGGAAGGAGAAACAGCTGTCGCAGCAGGAGAAGCGCTTGGCGAAGAAGGGTTACGAAAGGGAGAAGCAGGCGTCGCGGCAGCCGCCGTACGGGCTGCTGGGCTCCGCTAGGGGGCACCACCGACCCGTCGCTTCGGTGCGGCCGATGCAGCAGGGCGAGAGGCCTTCGAGGTGCGTTGAGATGATCATGTTGCGTTTTTATAATAATAATAATAATAATAATAATAATCTTTATTACCCAACAGTTAAAAATCATTTACAGGGTTAACTACGTATGTTAAAAAAGTAAGATAGGAGCTTATAACTAGAAAGTTACAATTTGAGAAAATGAAGAACAAAAAAGATAAGGAGCAACCAAAAAAATGTATAAGCATATACAGTGCTTTTCTTCAATGTCCTCCCCCCCTTTATTTTTGAACTTGTCAACACAGATAATTGAAGCTTGGGATAATGAAATTGATGCGTGAATACTATACTCCACTTTAGAGTAACATTGACAGATGAATATTTCAAGATGGCGGCTGGGCGCCATATAGAAAAAAAAATATGGAAAGGGGGTCTTGTGACACATCATTTTGAAGCTCCTGACGAATACTTCACAACCCTAGAATATGGAGTCAATATCTCCACCTACTACAAAATGGCGGAACATTTAAAAATTACCTGAATACAAAAACATTAATATCGATATTTCTAGAAATATTCGTTTTACTCTGCCATATGGAAATCCGTTCAACCCAGTAAGGTTTGATAGGTTATTAATTGTTTATAAAATACAGAAATGTCAGGACGATAACGAATATCATCGTTCGGTTCAAATATTATCGATTAGTTTTCGATTTCACAAGTAGATAGGTACCACATAAACTATCTCCAAAATGGTCAATTGAACCGAATCCAACAGGGGAACTGTATTTGAATATGCTGAAAACTACTGTTGATCCTCTAATCACCGAAATCGTCGAAGCGAATCCGAATGAATTCGATATGAATAATATTATTCCAACAAGATGGAGCTCCACCGCATTACTCGAGATAAGTAAAAAACTATTTGGATAACACTTTCCCTGGTTGTTGGATTAGCCATCCAGGTACTACGGAATGGCTAGCCTGCTTGCCAAATTTGACAGCTTTGGACTTCTGGCTGGAATTGAAATTAGACGATAATTACGAATATCAAAAAGATCTCCACACTTTATAATGGGACATCTTCCATAATACAGGAAAAGTATTTTTTTCCACTGCGAGATTGAAGTGTGTCAGTAAAGGATAGACACCGATCCAATCTTTAATCAAGAAGGATGGTATCTTATCAAGACAGAAGTGAACTTATTTTTTAATTTACATACTGCAATCAAGATTTCCTGTTTTAGTTCAGGAAATGAAGCATTTTGGCTCGCAATTTTTTCGTCCACCATGGAGTTAGAATTTTCTATATCATGACGCTGTACGCTAGAGCCTTGGGGGTGGTTGCCACCCCATCACGGGGGTGGAAATTTTTTATTACATTTTAACTGTAGGAATCGACGGAAGAAGTAATTCTAAGAAAAAATGTTCCATACGTTTTTTTCGTAAAAGTAATATTTTTTGAGTTATTCGAAGTAACAGCTTTTTGACGAAAAAATCGACTTTTTCAAATGGTTTTTTGCAAATAACTCTAAAACTATGCATTTTATCAAAAAAAGTGTGGAGAGGCAAGTTGTAGCTTTTGAAAAATCAAAAAGAATGCTTTCTTTAAATTTTCTTACTACACATAAGAACTGAGATACAGTAAATTAATGCTTAGCTTTTTTCGTCAAATGTATAAATTGGAAGATTCGAAGCGAAATAACGAGAAAAATTTGCATTTTTCGATGAAAGCTCATAGAGTATTTTTTAAAGTATTCAATTACTTTCAAACAAATGAAAGAAAAGTCTTCCTAGCATGAAAATTGACCGACTTATGATCAAAATAAGATCGGTATCCGCTTTTTTCTTCGAAAAAAGTCTGTGAAAACAACCTCCAAAGTACCCCCTAACTCAAATTGATCGCCACCCTTCTGTGATTTTCTTCATATATGTACTATCAATACGTCCACGAAGTTTAACCAATTCAAAATTCCTAATTTTGGAGTTTAAAGAGAAAACGATTTTTTTTCAATTTCGTGTTCCTTTTCTTATATCTCTCAAAATACTAAAGATACAAAAAAAACCGATACAGTACCAAATTGAAGCTTTTTCAATGACAAAAATTTCCCTGTGTGTAGATTTTTTGTAAAGTGAATATTCGCCGAGATATAGCCGTTTAACACCTACATTTACGATCGAACATCACCTTAGTCAAGAACTTTGAACTCTCCCCTTTTAAAAATTGAGAGATCTTAAGTAATTTTATTCACATAGTCTTATAGCTCTTGAGAAGCTCTACAAAATCTTTACTGAAAAAATTTTCTATCACCTAAAATGAAGGAGCTTTGCTTAAAAAAACGATCAATTTTTTTTTATACCTCTCGGAGCGTAGTAATCTACATAACCGGTATACTCGGCCGTTACGTTATATGTTCCACTTTTACCATTCATATTGAAAGACAAAGAAGAAGAAAAATCTGCTCGCGTGCGTGAGTGTATATTTCGTTGATTTCTCACCAGTGTATTCTAAAGTTCGAAGACATATTATGAAAACTTCAATGTTTTCAAGGGTAGGTTGAAAGATTATGAAATTATATCCTGAAGCATGAAACAATCATTTAACCATTTTTACCCATATTCAGGTTTTTGATGTTATTTTATAATTTTTGACAATTAGGGGTAGTTTTCACCCCTAAAAAACAAAAGGCGTATAACGGCACAATATAGAAAATGAACTAGAGGGTGTAATAAGCCTAATCCCAAATATTTGTACAAGTCGGTGCTGGACGAAAAAATTGCGAGGTTTTAACATTTTTCAGCTTCATTTTCTGAACTATTTGCTGATGTTTTCAAAGTTGATATTATTATAAAAACAATTTGAATTAGATAATGTATGCAAAGTATTGTCATCAACTGCAGAGTGTGACAATGTACTGTTGAAAAACATTGCAAAACTATTTACAATTTCATCTGGAGAATCGATAGTGAAGTCATCATATTTTTTCTTCCCTGGAATACAGGAGGTTCTATTCTTGGAATGTTCGTAGTTCGTATGACTGCAAGGATTGAGAATTTGATACTACAAATTCTTGTAGATCATTCAATAATAATAACATAATATAATAATAAGGACATGTCCCGTGTTTGTTTACTCTGAGCGAGCTAGTTTCTCAAACATTTGCAGTTGATATATAGGTCATGGAAAAAGTTAACAAACCTTCTTAGAAGTATTGTGTTGGGACAGAGTGCAAAAATTATATTAGAAATACATCCGATAAATCTGTATTCCTAGCGATGAGGATATACGAATATAGCCGTTTCCGGAATCGGTTTTTTATAACGATGGGATATGTAACATTTGACCTGATAAATTTGATCTCATGACTACATTCAATTGCCAAAAAATGTATTCAGCGAATTTCCATTCAACAGTTTTTGGATTGGTACGGAATCTAGTTATCTATGAAGCAAGAAATTGTTTCACCTACTTGTCATCCAGTGCCTCGTCAATCATTGAAAATGAGGGATAACAATGAAATTTGTGCTACACCAGCAGGAATCATCGCACAAGCATGGTGCGAGTAAAAAAAGTAAAGTACGTAACTCGGGGTTGAGGCTAGTTACGTGCACTCGCGAACTGCCGCACTCGGCTAAAGCCTCATGCTCACATTTTTCTCTCATCCATAATAGGCAACTTATAATAATAATAATAAAATTTATTTCTACAAACAGCTCTTAATTTTTGACAGTAATTGATGCATACAATTTGTTTCATGTGAAGTAGAAATAAATGCGAGAAGATCCCTCAAGCAAGCTTGTGTGGGGCTGTACTGGAAAACTGCCCCAGTGCTGAGAAAATATTCTTGATACAAAAGCAAGATTTTAGAATAATTTCAGGTTCCGGTTTCAGATATACCTGCCGACCCCTCTTCAAAAAACTCAACATAATGACAGTACCTTCTATCTTTATCGATCTTTATTGGAAATTCATAATTACAAAAACGAATATTGACCATATCACAGGTTCATGAACATTACACTATAGGTGCTAATCTTTTGAGACCACGCAGGCTGAAACTACACAAATCCTTTATCAATACACTCAATGTTAATATTTATAATATATTGCCACCCACTGTTGAAAATCTAACTAGATGTAGTTTCAACAAGTTTACCAAAAATTTCTCAACAACATTATTTTTATAGCGTTGAGTATCTGGCCGCACCTACTCACATATTTGAATCTGAATCACTTCAATGGTGGCCTTTATTTTGGTATCTTTCATATAGATTTGTGTCACCACTGGCGATAGTGTTCGTGTAAATGAAATGTTCGTTATATACCTATTTTGTTAATCTTTGATTGAACTGTTCACATTTTTTTTACTTGTAATATATTGGAAATATTTGTCGGATGTTCATCTATTCGTATAGCTCAAACACTATCGTTCTGACACAAATGAATTTTTTCTCATAACGTGGTTAATAAACTATATATCTGTCTATCTATCTATCAGGGTTGGGCTGATTAAAATCACGAATAAAATCATGATTCAAATCACTTGATTTTTAAAATTGAAAACATTATTTGAATCAATTTCTGTTTTTTTAATCAGAACAAGATAACAACACGATATAAAAGTTTTCTCGAAGATCAAAGGGAGTATCTGCTTTTAGCAAAAACAACAAAAAAGAAGTACATAATTCCAAATTCTTAAACTAAACGTAACACCTAAATTTTATTACTGTATATCTTCAGTCTATTCATTTTCGTTATACAATTTAAACAAAAACACGAGTTTTTTTCCTTTTTCTATGCCTAATCTGTTTCTAATATCCAAGTGTGTACAACTAGCGAAATGCATGAAATTGTTGGGCAACGTCAATTTATAGGTTGAGAAAGAAAACGAGCCTCGACAGGAATATTTTTGCAAAAAGCACAACAAACGCGTTCGTGTTCGTGCCTCACTCGGCACTGTTTAGCGAGTGTAGAGGACAGAAGGAAAACAAATCGCGACAAGAATGTTCTTGCAAGAAGCGCGACAAATGCGTTGTCACAAGTTTTTGAGCAGCAAATTGTATTAAAATCTTTAGACGTACACATTAAAATAATTTCAAAGAATCAAAATGTTCAAATTTTATATTCAAATTTGAAAAATCAAATAAATCGTGATTTAAAAAAAAATCAATGATTTTTAATTTTTTTAATAAAAATCAGATTTTGCCCCACCCTGCTATCTATCTATCTATAAACTAATTAAGGCACTATAGTAATATATAGATTAGGTAATATACTCTTGATTCCTCAAACTTCGCCACAAAGCTGAATGCTGCCTCTCTCTAAAACCCATACTCTACTCTAGGTGGATCCCCGCCGAGCACTGGCAGCGCCAAGGCATGACCGCCCAGGAGATGACGCTCCCCCTAGACGTGGTCATCCCCACCAACCAGCCGGTGAAGGGCAACATCGTGCTCAAAGCCGGCCAAAAGGTGCTCGTCCTCAAGTCCCCCAAGGGCGTGTACATGCAGCTCGAGAGCGGCAAGATAGTGGCCATCAAGACGGCAATCAAGGTCAAGGGCAAGGCCGACGAGGGGCTGGGGGATGCCAAGATGTCGAAGCAACAGCAGCAGCAGCTGCAGAATCCGCTGTTGCCTCCAGCGGTCAAGAGCAACCCTTCGCTGTCCGTTACGCCGCAGAAGAGGCCTGCGGCGAAGGCGGCGCCACCTTTCACGCCGGGCGCTACCAAGTTCGGCGTGCAGAGCGTCAAACAGGCGGTGCCGAATCTGGTGTCGAGGATCAAGAGCATCCAGAAGAAGGTGAGTCGGTGGTGTTTCGGAATTTCATATGTCTGGGGGTATTGATTTTTAGATTTCCCGCCTGTTAGTAATTGTTGGCAACATATTCGATGTTGCCACGATTAGTTTTTTAAATTATTCATCAATTGGATGTAATTTCAAAATGACGGCTTTGTGTTTGGGTTGGATATCATTCCTTCAAATTATCGGAGTGATCAGTCAACCTACATAAGTAGGATTCATACACACTCTACTAGAAATAGAGTAAGAAATTTTTATATCAGCAGAGAGCATATAGGTTGTGAATCTTTGTTTAGTTCTGGTCTGATTGCTTTCAATGAATTATATTCATCTTTCAAAGTGACGATATATGAAAGTAATTTCAAGAAATCGATGAACCCAGAATTTTGGCCACTTGGTGCAAGCATAAGTCAGTTTTTCGTGAAGCGCAGGGTGAATGCCGCGACAACCTAATATTTCGACCAAATCTTTTGTTACTCAATATCAATACACTGAATGATGAAAAAGCTAATCTGTTATATAGCGATTTCATATCTAAATTCACCAACCTAAATTTTTTATGTCTGGTAGAAATTGAAATCGAATATGAACAATTAGATTGTTTACATATTGAAAATTATAAACTGACTAGCTCCTACTGCAGACCTACTATGCGATGTGGAGGTGTTAGTATATGGGCCCATCATAGTTTTCAAATGAAACCCATAGACCTATCAAAATTTTGTGTCGAACAACACTTTGAAATCTGTGCTGCTTCTTTTAAAACGAAGAATACATTCAATAGAGTTTTGAATTGTTATAGCTCTCCTTGTGGTGATGTTAATTTATTTTTAGACAAGGTTTCTGAGGTTCTAGACTTTCTGTACAAACCCAGAATCCATTTAATTCTATGTGGTGATTTTAACCTTGACATGTATACAAACGAAAATTTCGAGTCATTGTGTATGGTTTAACGTCTTTTAGTTTAATTCCGATCAGCTTATAGAAGATCCGGCAATCATTTCTTCTTTGTTCAATAAGTTCTTCATTGAAGCTCCCATTGAGTTGACCAAACAAATACATGATACTAATAATGTATTTGAAAGTAAAAAAGATTTCAATCCCAGAACACTGTATTTGTCTCCATTTACTGAGAACGAACTGCTTTCATTATTGAACAGACTAAAAAATAAAAAATCATCTGGACCAGATGAAATGCCATTGTACATATTGAAAATAATTCTTCCTATAATTATAGCACCGCTAACATATTTGATCAATACCTCATTTTTATCAGGTCTTTTTCCACAGCAGTTGAAAATTGGGAAAGTCATACCAATTTTTAAAAAGAAAGAACCAACGTTAATGGAAAATTATCGCCCTATTACAATCCGTTGCGGACTTGGTAAAATATTCGAATATGCTTTTCTTGAACGTTTATGTTCTTTTTTGGACAAACATTCCATTATTAGTCAAATGCAGCATGGATTTCGTTCGGGAAAATCTACAAATACGGCTATGTTTTCATTGATTAGTAAAATTATTGAATATTTTGATGCAGGAGAGTGTCTAGCAGTAATTCTTTGTGACTTAAGTAGAGCGTTTAACTGTGTTAATGATGAAAAACTTGTCACAAAATTAGAAATGTATGGTGTTAGAGGCGTTTCGCTAAATTGGCTAGAATCATTTCTTGAGAATAGAAAGCAGTTTGTGTCACTACAGGTGAATGGGATGAATGGGGCTTTTAGAGTTGATTCTGATACTCTTGATCTTGATATGGGTGTACCACAGGGCTCAATATTGGGGCCCATGCTGTTTATACTTTATGTAAATAGTATTGATTCAATAGCAACAGGAAGTCATTATACTGCCTATGCAGATGAATTCTCACTTGTTATATCTGCATCAGATACAAAAATATTAGAGAGCAAATGTACCAGGATAATGACACAGGTAGCAAATTACTTCAATAGTAATGACTTATTCTTTAATGCTGAAAACACTGAAATTAATCGTATTCATTATAGGCAAAATAGAGTTGAAGACATAAGTTTCAAAGTTAACAATGTGACTTTGAGAAATACAAACAACAGTGTGAGGTTCCTGGGTATTCATATTGATGAGTTTCTCAACTGGAAAGCTCATTGTCAACAACTAACTTCAAAACTCAACTCATTGAAGTTTCTGTTCATAAATCTACGATCAGTTTTAACTAAGAGTCAGCTGCTCAATATTTATTATTAACAGGTTGAATCTAGACTTAGATATAGTGTCTGTTTCTGGGGCGGAAGTACCTCAGTAGAAGAAGTTTTTATAGCGCAAAAGCGTATCCTGCGTTGCATAGCATATTGTACAAATAGAGAATCTTGCAGGGCAATTTTTATGGAGTATGGTATCTTAACTCTAACATCAGTCTACATTTTAGAACTATGCATTTATGTGTACCAAAACGAAATGAATTTAAAAAAAAATCAAAATATTCATCAGCATGACACTAGAATTAAAAATGATTTCCATTTGCCCCTAGCAAGGCTCAGAATAACTTCCTATGCACCGGAGTACTTAGGACGGAAGATATATAATCATCTTCCAAATTATTTGAAGGCCATAAAGGGATTCTCTAAGTTCAAATATTTATAAAAAAATGATTTAGTAGAAAAATGTTGTTATACATTAACGGAATTCTTCACTTGATTCATTTTTCTTGTCTTTTGTATTATATTGACACTTCCTATACAATGTATATTGTCTGACTGGAAATAAAGTATTATTATTATTATTATATAATTTGCCTAGTCATATAAAAAGCTGTGATTCATTGAATGCATTCAAAAGAAAATGTATTGAATATATTTCAAGTGGTAGTTATCAGAAATTTGTCTTGTTTTCTTGTTTTTACAAGATAACTTGTCTCTATTTATATATTTTTTGTTTTGTATTTAATAAGTGACTGACTGTACTGTAAAGAGCATTATTTGCTGATAAAAAGTGATAATAATAGTAACAAAGCTTACAAACCATCAAGAGACTTACAAATACTTTAGTACTAGATATAGGTGTTATGCTTAACAATCTTTATACTATGTAGGAACTCAGTATTTGCAGTTTATAAATATGGGAAAATCTAGTTTTGTTAAAATGGTTCTGATGTAGCTATTCATAATATATGATTTGAACCTTCAGAAGGGCATATAACTCTGAGTTCCCTTTTGGAAAAGTAGGAAAAAACTGTTGATATTTATTTATTTATTCCAATCCTTACAAACACCTCAGAGAGGTAATTACAAGTAAAGGCAGACATGTCATTACATCACACTAGTCTAAACTAACATACAGACAACATTTTAAAATCTTGAAAACATAAAATCGGGGACTTCAACAATATATCCAGTTGTTTTCCAGCATTATTGAAAAAATCTACATTCAATCGTTGGTTGAGCTTATTACATTCCATCATCATTCTATTGAGAGGTGAAATTGAACGAGGGTCATTACAAAATATCGGGTTGGCTTGTAGTCTCAATTTAATTTTGGGTACATTAAAAGTTATATAATTTATTAGATAGGAATTCCTGTACTTGGTATTGTTTATTATACCATGAATAAATATCATGTCGTGTCTTTCTCTTCTGTCACTTAATCTTTCTACACTAAAATTATTCAGCAAAGTTTGGTAGGATACCATAAATGGATATATTTTGAACTTTTTTGTATATAAATATCGTAAGAATCTCTTTTGGACCTTTTCGATGAGATCAGTACCATAGTCAGTTGTAGGATTCCATATACAACTAGCATATTCCAAATGTGGTCTTACTAGTGCATTATATAGTCTCACAACTGTTTCTATTGAGAAATTCTTAGAATTTCTAATAACAAAGCCAAGGACCTTGAATACCTTTGTAGTGATCGTCTGATAGTGTTCGTTGAAATTGAAATTCGTTTGAAAAGTAACACCCAGATCCTTCATGTGGTATGTTCTCCCAATAGTTATTCCTTCTACAAGATAATTATTAAGAATAATATTTTGTGTGCCAGCATATGTCATAGTTGTGCATTTGCCAATATTTATTATCATATTATTTCTACTGAACCATTCAACAACTCTATTCAAATCTTTCTGCAAGTCAGTACAATCATCCATTGTGTCAATTTGTTTAAAAATCTTAAAGTCGTCCGCAAATAACAAACCCGTGGAATTCTCTATTGATTCTGGGAGATTATTAATGAATAAAGAAAAAAGTAAATAACCTAAAATGCTGCCCTGAGGAACGCCTGATGTAGCTACGAATTTTTCAGATCGGGAGTTCCCAACTTTGACTGATTGTATTCTATTTTCTAAGTATCAATATTTCAATGAATATTTCAATGAATGAAATACACGTACCTATTAATAAAGAAGGTTTGTGAAAATTTTCGATTTTCCTTCTTCATATTCAAGACGTGCAACAGTTTTTAGAATAACATTCAACGATAGCACTGCATATCAAAGTTAGGAAAAAAAAATCTGAAAATGTGCGTTTCAGCTCCAGTCTGGCAAGACGAAACCTCAAAACGTCGGCACGGAGATCGCCAAATCTCTCGGCAAAGACCACCACCTCATGTACCATCACCAGCAACAGCAGCAGCAGCAGCTGACGAGCAGCAGCGACGACGAGCACCACCACGTACCGGAAAGGAGGAAACCGCCCCAGATGCCGCCGCAAGTGGCGCCCCCACCGGAGAGCGCCGACGACATCCAGAAGCGGCTGTCGCTGCTGAAGAGGAACATTTCGATCCAGAGGGTGCCGAGCCAGCAGCCGAAGGCGACGCAACAGCAACAGCAGCGTCAGCAGCAACAGCAGCAAAGGTTGCAGCAGCAGCTTCCCAAGCCCGTTATCGAGGAGAAGGAGGACAGTAGTCCGGAGAGTTCTGTGCTGGAACAGCTGGAGCATTCAGTAATGGGTGATGGGATTGACAATGCCCCATTCCAGGTGAGAATTATTGTATGTTTTTGTGTCTCCATCCACGTAATTATGAGATATTTTGGTGTTGGCACTAAGGATGTTTGATTAAGGAGGGAGTTCCTTCACTGTAATCATATCACAAAAATAGGGAATATGCATGATTCTTTGTTATGCCTCATAAAGATACTTGAAAATATTCAAAATATTTTTCAAAGCGAAATTGAGAACATTAAAGGTTTGGATGACGTCACATGTCATGGCCCGTGCTTGTTCACGCTAAGCGTTTCAGTTTCAATTGCTATAACACATCATGGAAGAAGCCAAAAAAAACTTCTTGTGTATTGTGAAGTGCGAAAACGCTGTTAAAAATACACTAAAAAAGGAAGAAAACAATAGTGTGAGATAATGAGAAAGGTTAATGCATCTCCAAAATCGTGTTTATATTGTTGTGAAGATCATTTTGACTTAAGTACGCTCTATATATATAGAGCTCAGTGTGATTAAGTCAATGTTATGGATTCAAATATATCATATAAAATAATGATTGCCTCTCAGCCTTCACTCCTTTGATCTCTGCGTGCGTAAATCGTGATTTTATGCCGATAAATCGAATGTTATTTCGCCTAACATTACATTTTATTTCAACCTATGGTTACGTGTTTTCTAAGTTTGAATTTTCCTGCCTGGTTTTCACATTAATACAACGATAATAATGATTCTAAAAAAATATTTGAAACAAATTTAAATTTTATGCATATTCTCTATTCAATAATGGTGTCGTTTAGTGAGTATTTGAGTATTGAAAAAATTTATTCAAAAAAAGTTCAGGACGTGCTTGAACTCTTATCAACTTTGTCATATTACTAGATAAAACCTTACATTTTATAGTAATTTTTTTTGTTCAGGTAAACTCTGATTTCAGTTATTCATGCCATGAGATATTTTTTAATTTGAAATAATCACTTATCCATAAGATAACGATATATTGAGATATATACAATATTTTAAACATTTTAATTGGTCTAAGAGCACGAATTGATCATTCATTTTTATGTATAGCAAATTTCAACTTATTCACCCAATTGAGAACAATAACATAAAAGAAGACCGTGTTTGTGACATCCAAGAAGAAAAATGATTATCAATCAAGGTAATGAAGGAGGTGTTTACAAGGTTGAGAACCTATGGCCGGAGAAGAAAGAGAAACCTTATGAGGAATATATTCTTTTCGCCAAAGTCACAATCTACCTGAACTCGATCCCATAATAAACGCAATAAAATTTGAATTTTCACGACTTTATACTTGACTCATGCAAAAACTATTAAGTGTTTTGTATTGCTAGAAGGATTCCAAATCTTCATTTTAGAATAACAATGGTTTTTGCTTGTTTTTTCTTCCATGTTTATCAACGTTTTTAGACAAAAAATCAATATGCAAATTTTATACCTATTTCTTGTTAAATTTCACGAGGTGAAAATATGACTCTCACTTTTGTGTCTGATTTTTCTGCAAATTCACTGAGCAACATTAAAAAATATTGTAAATGAATTTATCGCAATTCATAATTTTTTATGCAAAAAAGACATACATTTTTTTCATTCTAGAGGTCAATGTTTTGATTAGTTACATGATTCTCATGTCATTATTATTGATGACTTTACGTCGCTTCACAGCCATATTTGAATAGTTTGTAGTTGATGTTCCTGACCGGTACTATTTTATTATTTACAGGAATATCATTGGAAGGACGGATAAATGATAGATAGATGGCATTAAGCGCACATTCTCTTGATTACTTATACATGCCAAAACATGGCAATCAGTTCAGAAAAAGAAGAGGAATTTTTCATCTTTGTCGAAGATTATTCACATTCTCACGATCATTTCATAGCAGTACTATTTATTTCCTGCATAAACTTCTATTATCAACACTGTTTGAGGCTTCATTAGATTTCTGTCAACTTTTCACTCAAATTGATAGAAATTTGCACCTACTCAGCCCTTCAGAGAAAAAAAAAAAATTCGTTCATTGTCGTATGAATTGAAATATCGGCTAGCTTTCCTACTCCTCTATAAATGAGGCTTGCGCACTGAACTCTGAAGTTGGATCTCGGTCTCCTCCGTGCACCCTATTCTCACTCCTACCTTTCGTATTTATATTACAGTGTTATTACCGGAATTTTCCGACTGAATTGTTGACCAGAATAACTGAGAATCATTGAAAGAAATTTACATACAGGAAAGTCAGGCAATTATGCCTTCTAGAAGTATCCGAATAATGCTTATGTGTTGTAGGGTGGGGTTTTGATAATTCTGAATTGGAATGGAGATTGGATTTCACAACACTATGTTTTATCAATGAGATGGTTCTTTTGGACCATAATCAGTATTCCTTGTAATAACAATTATTTTCACGTCAACGTTTCGTATACAATTAAATTCTTCAGGGCTCGAAAAGTAGTTTTCCATGTAAAAGTGCTTGAGGTAAAATAAATAGACATTTTTGATGTTTAAAAAAAAATAAACAACCATGTAGTGACCCTGTAGGGACAATTACCACACGAGCGACATCACACAGTATTATTTTGTTTTATGTATCTAGAGTGACTGATTTTTTTGAAATTTACACTTTCAACAAAGAGAAACTCTGAAGATGATACAATTGAATCGAAATGACGTCGATTAGAATACAATTTTTTTTCTAAGAGAAGCTGATCCTGCTCCTAACCACTATGTTTTATTATCGACAACAGGACACACTGGACAGCATCACAAGCGCCTACCACGCCACCAACGACGACAACCTGGAAAGCTTCGAGGACGACATGTCCGAAACGTCGGACGCCAAACATCACGACCAGAGCGAGGTGAGCGATCAGAGCGACGAAGTGACCTACGTGTCGGACCAATCGCCGCCGGGTGGCTCGCAGTACCAGGGCAGCCAACAGGGGACAGGGGCGACGTCCGCCCAAACCGCTCCCAGCCACGACATGCAGCCGAAATCCGAAAACGCCGCCCCCGAGTACGGAAACTACAACAACTACTACGGCTACAACGCGCCGCCCTACCACGCGCCGCCCCCAGCGCAGACGTACGGCTACCCGCCCCAAGCGCCGCCCCCGCCGCCCTACGACATGATGGGGTACGGCGCGCAGCCGCAGCAACCGCAGTACAATTACGGGTATCAAGGGTACGTCCCGCCGCCGCCCCCTCAGGGGCACTACCCCCCGCCGTCGTCCGCCCCTTCCGGCTACGATTACGGCAACGCGCCGCCCGCCGCGCCTCCCATGTACGGGGGGTACCACAACCCGTATCCCCAGCAGTATCCCGCGCCGCCTCCCGCCGCCCAGCCCATGTACGCGCCGCCCGCGTCAGCCCCGCCTGCCGCTCCCTATGCCGATTATCAGCAGCAGCAGTATCCCCCTATGAACAATGGCGCCCCTCCCGCGACTTACTACCCTAATACGTAAGGTGCTCCCCCCTGTAGTGCAATTGAGAGAGACGTGAAATGGCTGACTAGGTTTTGTTTTTCCCAGAAAATATTTGGGAAGTAGGCCACTGCTGTTATTTCAAAATTTTCTGATTTGGAAATTGAGAATGCACGATACTGTCATTTTTCTGGAATGAAATGTGATTTTGAACAGTTGTTTCAAGACGTGGCCAACTATTTGATTTAGAGGGGGTCGTTTTTCGGGAGATATTTGCGGGTAAAACGCAACTTGCAGGTTTTGCTCCAGGTGGAGAATCGATTTTTTGTGATTTGTAGAAAGTCCAAAAAAATTTTGGTACCCCAAAATGCGTCCATTGGAGAAACATATAAACTATGTGTCGAGAATTTTGAAAAAGCACGCCACTGATTTTACAAATTATATTTATTTGTGCAATTTTTTCAGCACGTCTTGAACGTTTCATTTTGAATGATGGTATTCCTACTTCGTGATGATTCGATAATATATTATATTTTGAATATGTGATCTCAGAAATCCATCTATGTCCTGGCGGTTCAGTTATTCTTTTTACACTTTGCTACGGTTTTTCTGGATGGTAGTGAATATTTTTACTTTTCTTGGGCTAGTCACAGTTCATAAAGTGTTCTAGTTTGATAAGGTACACCACTTATATTTTTTTATAGGTATCCATTGAGGAAATCAATCCTCTCACAATTTTTTATGTTTTTCTAGCGGTAGTGTTTTTCTGGTTGGATAATCGTGAACTAGCGATAGCACTTGATTGACTGGAAATCATTTTCCGATTAAAATGGAAGGAATTATATTTTTTCTACTTTATATCCAATTCTTTGTTTTTCATTATTTTATTTTTAACTCCAGCTCAGCTTGAAATTTTCAACCGTGCTCCTATGGATTCAAACATTCAAAATGAATCCAAATTTTCAAATATTTGGCTACTTCCAATTGAGACTAGTAACCACTTTTCAACAACTGAATTTCAGAATTTCATTTTTGTTTAATAAAAGTTCCAGAACGTTTATGGCATGAGGAAGTCTTCATGATATAAAAATTGCAATTTATTCATCTCGAAATTTCGACTTTCATATTGAAAATCCAACATTTATTCCGAGGTTTCAACTTTTGTCTCTATATTTCAACTTTTATGTCGGAATTTCAAGTTTTATATTGGAATTTCAAGTTTTATCTCGAAACTTCAATGTTCATCTCGGAATTTCGACTTGTGAATTTGCGACTCTTATCTCAAAATTCCCAGTTTAAAGTCTGAATTCCGACTTTCTTATTCAAGTTTCGACATTTATCCCGATACCAGTGATGTTAACTTATAAAGCTTCTGGAAAGCTAGTGGTTTGAGAAAGTCGGAAATCCACTTTAAGAAACGATATGTATTCTTCTCGAAGTTTAGACTTTTACATTGAAACTCCGATGTTTATTCCGACGGTTCAACTTTTGTCTCCATATTTCAACTTTTATCTCAGAATTTCAAGTTTTATCTCGGAATTTCAGATTTATTTCGGAATTTCAGAGTTTATCTCGGAATTCCAATGCTCATATCGGAGTTTCGATTTGTTATTCAGATTTTTTCGGAATTCCAAGTTTTATCTCAAAATTTCCAATTTAAAGACTGAATTCCGACTTTCTCATTGTGATTTCGACATATTTCAACGTCAGTGACTTCGACTTCCGGAAAGCTCATGGTCCAGATTTCCTGGTAAAAGTCAAAATAGGATGATAAAAATTCCGAGATTAAAATCATTATTCTAAGATGAATTTCGGAATTACAGAAACAAAATTTTGAATCAATTTATTTGTCTCTTCTACACTACCGTACAAATGCATGTGGAATCTCATTCTACAATGTAAATAATCATACTCCTATATGAAATTGATAAATATGAAAATTTATCAAGAAAAATAGAAGTGGTTGCTATTATCATTTACCATAGCACACGATTCCTAAGTGACTTTGCGGATGAGTCCTAATAATTCTAAGACAGATTTGTATCATTTTCGTGTGTCATAAATTTGTAGCTGTGTTTATTGTAAAAACAGCTGTTCGATCATCATCTATAATTTTATCATGTACAGCTTATCCAATCCATCCTGGCACAAACTCAGTTTCTTTTCCAGTTGCAAACTGGCAGTGCAGACCATGACGAAAGAAAAAATACCTACTAGGAATGAATTTAAACGTACACATATAATAGGTGGTTTTTTATCTTACTTTACTTCACAGAGATTGCTGAGCATATACGTCATTAGTTCTTTGCTAAGATGGATTGGATAAGCTGTACAACTGTGATAACTAGAGGTATATTGAATTTTCAAAAATATTATGAGCACTCTGTTGGTACTGAATAGCATGGTTGAAGCAGTATCATGGTAATTTTTTTGACTACCAGGAGTATAGAAAAAGTATTTCACAAGTAGTGTAGTACAAACCTTTATATCGCGTTCCATTTTCGTTTTGAAATGAATGCTTCAATAAGAAATGAAATCTGCTGTTATATTGATATTTATATGACTTATGATATAAAATAAAAAAATTTTTGAATGCTGCTTTTCGGACTCTCCACATGCTTTTTACTTGCTATTTTTACCAGTTTTTTTACGATTTTAGGTAATAATGAATTGTGAGCTTTAATTTTCATGAATGTGATTGAAACATATAATGTCGAAGTGAACATAGCTGAATTACCTATACCTGAAATCACTTGAACTCAACGAGCGTGTTGCCATCCCATTTGGCTTCTTCACGAGAAGGAATTGACGAAACTAACAACATTTGCTAGTGCTATTTATCACGAACCCATCTGAAGGTACATGATCAGGAGATACTTCAGTGAAATGGTCATTTTCAGGTTATATAACCTACTCTGTCGAGCCCATTAATTTAGGAAATTAGACCGAATCGAATCGGCTCTCTATAATTCTTCACGCTACCACTACATCTAGCTTTCCAGGCACTTCCTTCCAAGTCTCCAGGAAGCAGTTCAACCTCTTGAGTTAATTGAACTTCATTATTTTTCATAACATTTATTTCAACAATCTTGCATCTTATATTTTTTTATTTTATCTTTTGAATTACCTAGAAAATGTTGCAATGTATTGCAAAAGTGTACCTTCAGTAAATTGCCACAATTGTTGACTAATTTTGGAGAGGAAAATTGAGTTGAGAGGACTGTAGTAAAAAAGAACATTGATGGGAGTGTAGGAATTGATAAAAATCGTTTTCAAAGAATTTCATGGCACACAACCAAAATGAAATATTAAAACTTTTGTTGATAAGCTTTAGAGGGAGTTCACAAGCTTACCATAAGACATCCTGAAATATTCGTGGCAATATCGCCTCAAAATAGCTAGGTGTAGTAGTAGCATGAGTCATGACATAGGGACGATTTCACCCAGTCAGCTGTTTCATACAGTTTCTAAAGTTCAACAGGATAATTCAACTCATTAGGACAAATTTTATATAATCTGAAAGTCTAATGCATAAAATGAAATAAATGGCACTAACAATTTTTAAAAACTTTGGTGATTATTCTCCTAAAGGTGTTAAGTCGGTTGGCGACCGCAAGGCGGGTTCAAGTGATTCCAACTTGACATTAGGGTAATTGGGCTTTGTGAGGATGGTTTCAGCTTTAATTCTACCAAGATTTTCCTTTATTTCCTGGACACTTGATGTCTGTGATTTATTCCAGTGTGGTCAATTAGTGTGCAACGGATGGGATTTTTGTTTATTGTGCAACTATAATCGAAATTTGAAAACGTATGAGGTATTTTTTCAGTATTTTGATTCAGTACATATTAAAAAGCAGCCATGAGAAAAACTCTGGCATAACTTTTCTCAGATTGAAGCTCATTTGAGAAATTAACAGAATTATATACTTTTGCAATTATTTTTTTTACAAAACGAACATTTGTAATAATAAGTGAATATATATATGTATATATATATATATATATATATATATATATATATATATATATATATATATATATATATATATATATATATATATATATATATATATATATATATACATACATAATATAAATACATCAAAAGTAGTTATCAAACATGCACTTACTTTTGACGTCCTTAACATTTCGATTATGCATTAAAAAATCCTTTTATTGCAATCTGTATATTGCAGGTTTTGACTTCAATTCATGTCAATTTGAAGTCGGTTGGCCCTTTCACGTTTTCTCTGAGTCGTTTTAAGTTCCAAGAGATCTGTATTTCCTATTAATCCAGGTTAAGTGTCGATGTGGTGTTGCATGAATCAGTTTGAATAGAAATAGAATAGACATTCTATCTATCGAACTACGCTTTAGGAATTCAAGATGGCGAGACGGCTTGTAGTTTCGACTATACTTAAGTACGGTTATTGTAACATGTATGTAACTATTTTAACGTGTCTTGTAACAAGACACTCGAAATCCGGAACTGACTATCATTATTTTTGTCTCTATATTTTTTAATTATGTTACTTCCAGCATTTAATTGTATAAGGTTTATATATTATATTTGATGGAATCACTGTGAAGTATGGTGGACCGAAATTAGGTTTACATTAAGTTATGTATTTATTTTGAAGTTTTATTTTTTTGTACATAATTGAAAATCTACACAATAAATTCGTTAAGTGAGATTGTGTCATTGCATTTTGTAGGAGTAGGTTTTGAGTGCAAAACTAAAGGCCGGTTTTCATGCACCAAATTCTGCATTTTTTTATTTTGTCAAATTTGACTACTTCAAAAACGCAAAATCGGATGCATGATAAACCGCCTTTGAGTCAAAATATCTAGAAAGAAGGTCAACATGAGTGTCACGTCAAGTTTCAAATGGAAGTTTTAAGAAAAAGTATAAAACGTCAACAACAAAAGTTGTCGAAATTTTCAATAGAGATTGAAAACGAAATTTGCATTTCACTCAGTTCTCGACTTCAGAGTCGAGAAGAGTTTGGTAAAATTCCGTTTATCGGGCCCACGAAGAAAAAAAAACGGTTTGCGGGAACTTACGTATTTTGACTTCCTGAAAAAAAATTCACATGAAATTTTCAGCATTCTCAATTTGTTTCTGAGATACAGGCCAATTTCTGGGTGAAAAATGGGATTTTATAGTACACGTTTCTGCAGCAAAATAGCACTTGAAATGGCTCCTTTTTCATCAGCACAATGTACACACCCGCAATCATCCGTTTCACACAATTCTTCAAACGAAAATACTACTTTTTTGAACAAAGAATGTACTTTTCTTCCAACAATAAGAAAAAGGAAAATTCGGCGCCGAAAATTTCATCTGAACTTTTTGTTCAGGAGGTCAAAATACGTAAGTTCCCGCATAACGTTTTTCTTTATCTAATAATAATAATAATTTAACCGGATTCTTAGCAGCATTGCAATCAGATCACCTAGTAAGGTAAGTTGAAATCATTTTAAATGAAAATTTCCATCGTATGTTAAAAATCCCATATGAAGCGGGACGTTTTCGATCAATTACAGCGATTATTTTTTTCACTTGTCAAAATGTGACGTTTTTGGCATTTCAACCAAACCAATAGCAGCTATGGTTATTCTAGCCATTGGGTATTATACTGATAAAACAGCCTGGTCCTTTCGATGAAACTAAGATGCCTAGAAGTCCTGGTGACTCAACTGATTAGATTTTGTTTAGATTTTTGTGGCGAAAAAAACAATCGACGCTTTTGAAGGTTTCCCTATTTTTTCGGTAGAGGGCGTTATATTCCCATTTCTCAAATTTGATGACAAGTGTCAAGTTAATTGTCATATTGTCATGTCAGTTTGAAATTTTGATGTTTACGATGTTTTTATCGTGTTTATTTGTTGATTTCATTGCTTTTGAATATCGAAACGTTGTTACTGGTATCTCATTGTCCACCCATTATCCTTTAGGTTACGATCTCTTCTCGCTAGCCAATCAAATAAAAGTGGAAAAACCCGACTGCACATTTTCACTTAGTGCAAATTTAGCTTCAGACAAGACTGACAAGAGTGTGTTGGCGACATCTGTACATATTGTACGGAAACCTCCAAAAGCTCAATTATCCACCAAAAATCAAGCAATCCAGATTTCGCCACTTTTATCCCAAACTTCTACAGGTATAAGTAAATACACCAGGGTTTCCAGGCATCTTAGAAGAAACGTTGTTTACCTTTGAACTGTCAAAACTATACGGTTTACCGCGTCGATTCTATTGAACTGGCTCATATTCATATAAATTATCATGAATGAAGAGTTACCTTATGATTAATTGTCATTCACTTTTTCAGCATAATAATAACATAATTCATAATAATAACATAACACATTTCAATGAACACTCAAACACGTAAATAGCTCATAACCCTTACTTCATGACAGATATAGCGAACGACCGATTCAAATATCCAAAGTTTCCTTAACTCAAATGAAGATGGTGAACAATTAGTTTTTATTAAATACAATTCATTTTTTGTTGTATGAGAAGAAACCGTTGTATGAAAAATTTGATACAACGACATAACGAATGATTTTATGTTCCTTCTGGCGCGATTTTCATTTCATAAGAAATTTTCAATTATCAACCTTGTACAATGAGAGGTGTGAAGCCATCTCTTGGTATCATCGGCAATCATTATCATATTCACTGCGTAAGCATCATATCTCTTCTGGATCATAGAGGGCATAACATCGTTGTTTGACATTTCAAATTTGTAAAATTTTCACCTATTCTGCTTTCCTTCTTATGTAAATGAAATACTGATCAATTAAATTGTTCTTCCTTCTATTTGTTCAAAAAATAATCTCTCCAAATACAACTCGTTCTTCAAATTTAATAAGATAAATTTTCATTTTCGAAACACTCAAACTTTTTCATTTTGAGGCAAAAGCATTCAAACGAACCGAATTAGATAAAATCACTCGTCCTACGGTCTCGTGATTTTATCAATCGATTTGTTTTCATACTTTTGCCAAATAAAAAACTTTTGATTTTGAGGCAAAAGCATTCAAACAAACCGAATCAGATTAAATCACTCGTCATACGGACTCGTGATTTTGTCAATCGGTTTGTTTTCATACTTTTGCAAAATAAAAAAGTTTTTGTGGAAAATGAAAATTTATCGATTAAGTTTGAGGACTCGTGGTATTACCTTTGATAAATCCCCGGCGGGACATTTTCGGGCTGGTAAATACCCGGTAAGTATCGCAAAATACCCGCTCGGTCCGTGTATCTACAGTAACGATTGTTAAAATGTACATTTGTCATCTTGACAGACACAAATACTGAATTTTAAACGTCGTTCTTTTAACTCCGGAAATATTCTACCGAATCACACTCGTGCATCAAAATAAACCTGATAATTTTCCATTCAAGCATATTGTCAGTAAAAAAACTGCATTCGGTTATTTTCATATTTTGCTAAAAGAGTCGGTCTCTTTCGACAAAATATGAAAGTAAACTCATGCAGTTTTTAGTCAACATGCTTTCATGGAAAATTATCGGTAATTTTGAAGCACTTGTGTAATTACTCCCGATAAACTGTTTATGTAAAGTGGCAGCTTTGTATATAGACTTATATACAAAGGTGGTAGCGTTTAGAGATATAGTTAGCCAACTTAATGGAAATATCTTAAAGGATGTGATTTCGTTTCCAAGTCATGTGTTTTCTTTCATTTATACATACGGACGTCGTAGCTTGAATCACACACTTTCTTGCTTATTTATACATAATGCCAAAAAATGGCAATCAACTAAAAAAGTTAGGTTGAAAATTTTGTCGATCTCGTAGATCATTCATATTTTGAAGATCGATTAAATGTCTAAACTTTCATTTCCTTCATGAACTTATATCGTCAACTCTATTTCAAAGCTTCATTTCTTTTTTTCAACATTTCTGTCAAACTTACAGACAGTCACATTTTTTTCCTGTAGAGTAGTAAACTTTGCCGTGCATTGCCAAGTAAACGGAAATATCGACATAATAGGGTAGATGGCGTAACAAAAAAAATCCTTTCTACACAGGCATTAACAGTAACTAACTGAATCTGTATAAACAATGGTGGGAGTAATCGTGCCGGTCAAAAGATCTCTGTTGCGCTTATGTTTGCATCCAATGGTAAATACATTAGCGTTAGGCTGGATTCAGACATATCCGAAATCCGATCGTACGACGATCCGATAGGATATCGGATCTGTCTGAATCCAGCCTTAGCCTACTAAGTAGTCTAATTACAATGGACAATGACAATGGTAGTAGAGCCATCTAAGGAAAGAGTTCATGGATTTCAGGCACCGCGCTTGTTTTTTACGATTGGTAGATGGCGCAAGCACTCACTTTAAAATTCCAAATAAAAGAATAATTATTTCGATCAGCTATTTACAAAAGCGATTTTTGTGAGTTTCAAACCTGATATCGATACAATGGGTGCATATTGTTCAAATGTTTTTTGAGAAGGT
This sequence comes from Zygogramma bicolorata, assembly GCA_032362365.1. Classification (NCBI taxonomy): domain Eukaryota; kingdom Metazoa; phylum Arthropoda; class Insecta; order Coleoptera; family Chrysomelidae; genus Zygogramma; species Zygogramma bicolorata. Next base: position 1,881,788 of record JAVJAQ010003124.1, on the reverse strand, counting down.
ATAAATGTTCTGAAATCCATTTTTACGTTTTCTCTCCTGGAAGCGAAAAAGGTGAAGCTTTATATTCTTATATTTTATGTTTCATTGCAAATTGGTATATTTGCCCTGATACGTAACTGCAATACAATAAATAAGCAAAATCGACCAAATATATTTTTTCGGTTATGTAAATATTTTTTTATGAATTCAGAGATTAATTTAAAAAATTAAAAAAAAATTCGATATATTTCCCCTTGGCGACGTTTCTTGTTCAGGGGAAGAAAACCCAAAAAATTGATTTCAGGACACAATGGGTAATTTGTTTCTTATATTACAAACTAGACAATTTGAAAAATTACTAATTTGAACTTTTTATCTTCTCTGAAAATGTTGGTGATGCATGGGGGTCACAAAAAAATGTATTGCTTTTGATTTTGGTCAACCATGACATTATTAGTTCAAGAGACGGAATAGAGGTCGACCTTCACCCCTCTGTTTACCGGATACCGGATAAATAGACGAATATGCCTATAATATAGATTCAAAAGTTTCCACCATATGAACAACTTTTTTATTATCGATTTGTCAGAAAATTGCATTTCTCATAAAAATTTATATATTGCAGAATATGACTAGTGAAAATAACAAATTTCCGAACAGTGTACAGGGGAGAACGAAAAATAGGAATTTTGATTAGGTGTAAACCACATATCTCATTTTTGACAAAATCAAAAAGTTCATTCAAGGAGTTGTTTAGAATTGATATCAATAATCAAATTTGGAATCACAGGGAAGTTTACTCTTGATCAAAATTCTATTTTTAGTTCTCCCCTGTACACTGTTGGGAAATTTGAAATTTTGACAACTCATATGCAAGTATTTTGCAATTCACGATAGAAAATAAGATCGCATAGATGGATCGATTATTTTCTATCGCGAGTACACCAATTTTAATGAGGAATATAATTTTCTGACAAATCGATAATAAAAAAGTTTTCCATATGGTGGAAATTTTTTATTCTCGCTGTATATAGTCTGGACCACATTGTGATAGGCAAGCCATTATAGGCGTATGCGTCTATTTATGAAACCATATATAAAAAGTATGTTTCATCCGGTAAACAGATGGGTGAAGGTCGACCTTCATTCCGTCTGTTGGACTAACTACAGGGCCCTATTGGGAAGTTCATAATTTTATACGACGTCTGGCGGAAATATAACGCACTGCTATAATTTCACAAACAAACGGCTTCAATTTTATGTGTGTGAATTTATTGAGTTCTCTGGTGTTGATTTAGGAAATCTCATCTGGAGTTGTAATTTTTTTCGATTAATAATAACAAACAATCATGAATGCAGATCGCTCAGTGAGCCGTATAAAGTGTTTGGTGTCAAGTTGCCGCAACTCTAGGAACCGAAATCCAAAGTTGTCTTTCCACACGTTTCCAAAGAAAAATACATCTTTGGTGGGAAACATTACGGAAAGTGGATTGAAAGAGAAAATAGAGAGGTACAAAGGCTTGGAAAATTAAACTGAAACTGCATAAATCCCCACCTAGAGCGGCTTCAGTGTGTTATTTGCATTTTAAGAGAGATGATTTCTTGTTACCTGGTGAGTCTGTTTGTCTATTTTTAGGCGAAGTTATGGCGCATTTCATCATCCATGTAATAAAAGCATCTTTGGTTCACTAACACTACACTAAAACTAAAAAATGTCCTGGAACAAATATCATTAGATTTCAAAACACAATGCAGCTATGTTAACCTCCAATGAATGGTATTGTGCGGCTATTCAGAGCATCATGAACACAGTTATATTAACCTTCACGAGAAAAATTTCGTACAATGGAAATATAGCAAAAAAACACCAAAATCTTGTCTAGCGAGGGCAACTTATGACTGGATTTCAGTTTGGCGCGTTATTTCACAAATGTAAACAACGTAACTATTTCAAAATGGTGGATAAAGTTTAACCACCACCAGCGCCCTCATCGGTCGACATTCTTCCCTATTCTTGAATCACTCGCAGTTCTGCGATTACGCTGTTGCCAGGCTACGACAGATCTGATTGGTCTCTGCCTAGCAACAACGTATACGTTGAACGAACGTACGGTTCAAGAACTTAGGCTGAATTCAGACAGATCCGAAATCCCATCGTACGACGATCTGATAGCTTTCTGATTGGTCTAAGTTTGAATTTTCATGCGGGCGGGAAGAATTCGTCCGAAAGTTTTAACTTTTTTCTATGTCGGATGAAGAAAATGCATTATGTCAAATGCAATGGTCAAAACTAACGATGTTCTGATTGGTGCATTATTCTTAGCGGGAATCATCTGATTGAAATGTCATTCTGCCATCCGATGTCGGATTGAGATGAAATATATTTAACTTCGTCCCATAAATTTACCCACGGAACTCAAAGGACACATATATTCTGACAGAAACTGACGTTGTGGCGGTTTGTAGTGAACAGTGAACGTTGGCACAGAACACCCTATCTACACAGAAGCGCAACTGAAGCGTTCCGACCGAATCGAAAGCTTGGCTTGTATATTGTCAACCTCACATTTGTGTTGTTAGGGTGTTATAAAATTTTCGAACAATTATCAATGTCCTTGGGTTATTACTACTGATAAATTTTATTAATATCGGATGAAAGCAAGATCAGAGTAGTTTTAAACGTTCGTTCCTGCAAAATACAGTTGATTACTCTGAAACTATTTGAACATCAAATAGCTGCCTACACCACTTTTATATCTACTTTTTTTTAAAGGTGCAAAAAACAGTAAGCCTATTCACGGAAATTATTTTGGTAATCATCCAAATTCTCAGTTTATATTTGTTGAGAATAAGGGAATGTAGATTGCTGATCAACGAAGAATTTAGACGAATTTGATAGGGGAAATGTCAGTTCTGAATTATTAAGACCTTCCTAGGGTCGTATCTTCAAATGGAATTAAAACTGCCCCCATTTCAGTTCAGTAGCAGAAATGCTCAGTCTAGAAAGTTTACAAAGGTGTATCACTTGAACTGTATATCAATCGACAGTTTGAATTTACCGCCAAGAAATGACATTATACAAGCCAAGCTTTAAATCAAGGTTACGAAAAATTGACCCAAAAGATCAAAGGGACCGCCTTTAAGTTGCGCTTCTGTGTAGATAGGGTATTCTGTGACGTTGGTCGGGGAGTACCGAATACCCTAGTCTAGTATCACTAGCACTAGATTACAAAATGGTGAAAACCAATATAAATTTATAAAAATTAGATACATCGCAGATTTTAAACTGGCTTGAATATATTTTTTTTTATTTCAAAATGAAGAAAAAGGATATTGAAATAGGATAATTAGAGAATTTATTGCAGAATATACAACTTCCATGATAATTGGAAAATATATCTGTTTGAAGAGTCTGCGGAAACTTTCCTCAATTATTGCTCAACGTAGTAATAGATACGGGGCGACTAGGAGGATTTTCTCATTTTAAAATCACTAAAGAACTATGTGACCTCATATAAGAACATATTTGAATAAAAACTGCATCTCTTCATTATAAATATACTTTGTTTTCGTACCAATCGATGTTAGATAAAATTTATAGTACCACTATGGATCATCAAATATCATTATCTAGTTATATAAGGTGTTCAGGTAGGTATCTTCCTTGATGAAACATTGAGTTGAGTCAAGCACATGGAACTCCTTTGTATTCGAATCATGTCTGTTATGGATTCTCTGGGGTGGTAGTTTTCTCTCAATAAAATAAAATTTTCATTAGTTATAAAAATTCTGCGATATTGAGCCATATAATAGATTACTTCAGCACTAATATAAATGTTTCAAAAAACACTATTTCTCTTTATGGTCAGTATTGAACTCTATTTCTTAAGAAACTTGTACATAGTTATATGACAAACTAATATGCCCCAGGGGATTATATAAATTGTACCTGCAAATGACTATCGAATTCAGCAAAGATTATTTTGACCATAGCAAACACATACTATACGGTGTTCAGACTATAAAAGATATACAATGAACAACATAGTTCAATTCAATATCAAAACCGGCTCAGTATAATAATTGTATAACTTTATTTCAATAATATGTGGTTATTTTGCCACTCCTGACAACATTCCATATTGCGAACAGTGATAGTTGGACGGAATTTCCATTTCTGCAATCCTCAAATATGTCTAGTACACTCCTATACATTAGTCGGGATGTTCTTGTATCTCCTTATTGAATATAATCGTCCTTCCAAATACTATTAGCGAAATAGGCATTCCCTTCTAATGCAGCAACACTTATCTATTCAAAATGAACGATGAATCATTGCGAGCACCTTGGGTATATCTCATTCAATTATCTTGGTCATGTGGTGAGCCTGTCGACATTCAATGAAAATATTTTCACTGTGCCCTTGGTAGCTTATCTGGTACAAGTCACTCTTCCGCCAAGCCAATCTTCATTGTTGGAGTACTAGTTAAGGACATATGATTCAACTGGTGAATGGCTTCATTATGATATTTTGCATCTCTTCTCTTTTGACTACATAAAGATCATGAGGCTCAGTTCACTTGAAATATAGGAAATAATCTTCACTCATCAAATATTATTCGATTCATTTCACCCTGAAAAGGCACTATGGTTAAATACGAAACACTCGACATTTTTGTTTACTGTACCTGGCCGAACGACAATTTTGTTTTCTTACTAAAGGATGAATATTATCAGATGAAGCACATTTGCACATCTCAGTCGATCTCGAAAAAAAAATTATCAACAGTAAACATATTAGGTTATGTTTATTTATTGGCGAAACTTCGTCAATGGAGTTTTGCGAATATCATGTTTCGTGATCACACAGAACAAAAAATTCTAGAATTTCGTATCCGAGTAACAATCGGGTCTATGTGAATCGCCCATTTTGTCCGATGATACGAGTACGATTCGGACGTCGGATCTGTCTGAATTCAGCTTTACTCCCAAGGAGTGCTATTCTTGACCATTCGCAAACTGAGCATTCGAACATATGGTCACATTATAAACCTACAAACCCGCAGAGGTCGCTATGACTGAACATCAGAATGGGCGAATATGAACGTAGGCTTCTTATGCGAACGGTGAAGAATAGACCCCCAGGGACCCAATTCTTGAAATCATAGGAAATGTTTCTCTAGAGAAAATGACGTCATTTTCTCTCGATTCGTGATTTTGCTATTCTTGAGGCCAATGAGAGGAATCAATTCCTATCAAATCAGTAGGAATTATTTCTCCAAGTTTTCTGTAGGAGAAATCGAATTCACCAGTGAATCTGGTCACAGAACATTAGTTTCCGTAACTTGATTTTGATTTCAAGATCACGGTACGATTATTTGATACTTGTTTCTTGATTGTTATTTATGAAAATGGAGTTGTGATTACATATGAGTTTATTGTTGATGTGTATTTACCAAGTACTATTTTGAAAATATCGTGGGAATCATAAGTTCAGAAAATGGAAAATGCTATGAGGATGTTTACTCTTAATAATATGGCCAACGCGGAAGAACCACTGAAATATATAATAAATTATACATTTCAGTGGGAAGAACCGCTATTGCAAGAACTTAGATGGTTTGTAGTTTATAATCCATTTTAATCACTGGATGAGGCTTCATTTATTAAAAACTTCCGTTTGAGTAAACAACTGGCTAGGTATTTAATAAATGTGTTAGACCTTTTCTTGATTCCACCAAACAGAAGATTTGTTGTTAGCAAAGAAATGAAGGTAAAATTATTGAACTCAGTAAATGCTAAAATGTATATTCTTGAATATTGTTTTAGGTTTTGTATCACGTATATCTAACAAAATTCTGATATGTTATTGAATCCAAACCGAAGCTTATAAAGACTTAATAAACATTTTCAAATCTAACGTTCAATACTTCAAATCCGAAATCAGACGTACATCGGACGGTCAATATTTCAAATCAAATTATCAAATTCTAGAACATTAATCTCGCCACTAATTACGTAGGTACCAAGTGTACCACCCTGAAACTATCAATAACATTAGATTTCTGAGAACGTGATTGGTTTAAATATAAATTCAATGGAAAGCGTACTCGACATACGTCGCTCATACAGTTTCCTCCGGGAACACATTCCTAACTCGCCCAAGAATAGAATAGCTATTCCTACGTTTCGTATTTCCCAAGAGAATTTGGGAGTATGAAACAATTCTCTAGAGAAACATTTCCTACGATTTCAAGAATTGGGTCCCAGGGAGTTCGTATCCAAGTCATGCCTTACCTTTTTTGCGAGAACATCTACATTATAGTATTATAGTGTAGATGGCGGGATAAGAACGCTTCTATCTTTTTAACACAAGCATTGGCCATTGGTAAACTATCTTTTATGAAATATTTTGCAAAAATGGCAAACTATCTCTGTTATTGAACGCCATCTACTTTTCAGTCCCCACACTCATTAGAAATTGTCGGTAACTCATGTTTTATCTTTGTATCATTGTCTAAGCATTGTATATAGACTGCCTAGTAGGCTAACGCTAATGTATTTACCGTTGTATAGAAATATCATCGTTACAGAGATCTTTTTGACCGGCACGTGGAGTCGAGACAGGCCCGTATTGAAAAAATTGTAAGCAAATTAATTCAAAAAAGTTGACTAATAAACTATTAGTACTCTTCCCTTGAAATAGTGTAATCACATTCGTAACATTCAGTTGGAGTGTTAATTCATGAATATTTCTACAAATACGTATGAAAAAAATCTGACCTGAATAATTCAGTGATTTAGACAAAACTAATAATATAATTGACGTTGTCAAAAAAACACTTTATTGTGTGATTTCCACTAGACAGTTTGCCAAACCGCTACACGTGCTTTACTACACAATAGCTTTTTCAGGCCTATAGAAGCTATTCTATAGTGAAACACGGGTAGCGGTTTGGCAAACTGTCTAGTGGAAATCACACAATTGATTTTCAATGAAATTTTTATGTATTTTCACCAAGTCGGCCATTTAAGTAATATAATTTAGAGTAAATAGATCCATATTTTATGTAGTTGAATATTGGAATGTAAGTAATGCATAAAAAACAGTTTTATTTTTTATTGAGGTGGCGGTTACTTGAAGGAAACCATAGTTGTGAGACTATAAGGTGAAACACGTGTAACAGTTAGTCTGAATTATGCCTACGATATTTGCATTCTATTTATATATTATATAGGAAGAAAACTTTCACTATGGAATTTAATATTCAAATACCTTCCTGCCATCATGAATTTCGAAACGCCCTGTATTCATTTCAAACTCAATGAGCAAGTGAAACAAAAACTGAAATATGCGACGATAAGAGAGTCCGCACTTTCAGAGGATTTTTGTCGATTTGATGCTCGATGTTGGTGGAGCTCTCGAACTGTTTGTTTAAAAAGTGAATTTGTGGCCATCCTACGTGCTGGAGGTAATAAATTTTCCCAAAAAGATGTTTGCTATGGGCAAACCATTTTTTTGTGTTGTGGAAAAGCCAAAAAGTTATTGTTTTCCAGATCTGTAGGCCAAATTATTCCTGTCAGTCGAAAACCACCCAGTAAAGTTGGTGCAATCTTCTGTAACCTGTCTGAGAGATCAGAAAGAAATATTCATTTCCATCATTCGAGTAGGGACTTCCTCAGCCTTTACCTGTGGGGAAACGAAACCTCGGAAAATTTTGAAAATAAATCAATTGAAGGAGTAGCTGGAAGCAGAGCAGTCTCGACAATCGAATTAAAATCAAACCGTCCTAGAAAAAACGTATTCAAGGCGTACTACAGGAAGGAAACTCAAGGTCAGACCATTCCTTTTTATCCCTGTGTCGCAGCTAATATTTGATTTTTCTGAAGCAAATTGAAGTAATCTTTTACATATTCATAAAAACCCCTTGTAAGCCAAAAATAACGTTATTTGAGGTACCTGAACATGAATGGAATAGTTTTGCCCTATTTATACCATTCATTATAAATATTAAACCCCTGGAATATATTTTTTGATAGTGGATTTTATTTGTTCGTTTCAAACTAAATTTCTACCTTTCCCGTTTGGTAAAAAACTGGGTGGCGCCCTCTTAAAGGACGCTCAGTATAATCATAGAAAACACCCCATTTGCTCCCGAGAAAATAAGAGCTGCCGGTGCTGTAGCCCAGGAAATAGTAGTTCATACTAACGAAGGGTTACATAAGTGGCGCCCATGCGTTGAGCCCGATTTTACTGGTGTCTTTTGAAAAATAATTTCAATGAATGATTTGTATATTCCAGTTTTGTACATAATTTTTGGCCTATTTTACGTAAATTCATTAAATTTTTGAAATAAAATATTCCAATAGCATTCCATAGTGAAGTTTCGTGATATTCTTGATAGATGAATTATTTGAAAGTGTATTCGGTTCAGGTAGACTTCAGTGGCTGTTCATACTGATGACCTTGAATTTTTTGTGAACTTTGTTTTGTTGCAAGAAAAGATTCTCCTTGCTCCTGCATAGATACTTGATTTTTACGTTTCAATATTGGGATAAGTAGCTCTTCATTAATGACCCATTGAAATATTTGAAGACTGGATGGTTGAAAAAAAAAAATATAGGTTAAACAATTTTTTCTTCGAGAGAAAAACAAACAGTTCGTGAATTCCTGTTTTAACTGAAAGTATCCTGTTTTCGTGTCTCGTTTTGGGTAGTAGTCGAATAAATATACAGGGATATTCAAAAATACGGTACATTGTTCGTTTGTTGATAAAAATTCCAAAAATGTCTGGGGAAATGCGGCCATCGCATTTGTTAATTAATGAACTCAATTACGAATTGCGAATAAGAGGGATAACTAGCACTAGGGACATCAATGAAAAGCGAAAAATTTTGGGAAAAGCCATTCAAAAAGAAAAATCCAGAAATTTAACTTCGATCCGGAATTCGATTTAGAAAAAGAGTGTAGAGACATTCAGGCAACAATAGATAGTATCTCCCAGCTAGTTCGAGACTTTGAAGGATCATCAACAGATTCTGTTTTTGTTCGGGTACAATCTAGATTGTCTCATGTAGTTGGAAGAATAAATCGAATGAAAATTACTCAGGGCGATGATGAGGAAAAAATAACGTTCAAGAACGAATCTTACGCCACTTGTTTAATGTTAGAAGCTGAACTCGATGAACGTGTTAAAAACGACGACACGGTGACGCACTCACAGACAAATTCAGCAGTACCGATTCCTACACCTACTTTTGTTAACGTAACTAATACAAAACCAGTGGCGCTCCATAAATGGAATTTGAAATTTGACGGTTCTCAAAATGGCATAGGAGTCAAAGAATTCTTGGATAGGGTATCGGAATTAGCACAGTCGCGTCACGTAACTAAAGATCAGCTCTATGAAAGTGCGGTTGAACTTTTTTCAGATAAAGCACTCATTTGGTTTCGGCATATTATTCGATCAAATTCAATTAAAAATTGGGATGATCTTGTATCGAGATTGAAAAACGATTTTCAACAAAATGATCATGACGAAGACCTTTGGAATGTTATTAAAAATCGTAGACAGCAATCTGATGAAAGTGTAGTAATCTTTGTTGCTATAATGGAATCTCTTTTCAATGGACTTAGTAATACTCCAGCAGAAATCACAAAAGTTAAATGGATCAGAAAAAATCTCAGATTAGAATATGGCAATCAGCTGATTCTAGGAAATCACCAAACAGTCGATAGTTTGCTTCGTGATGCTAAAGCCCTAGAGGAAGTATTCACTGAACAGTCAAGTTATGGTGGAAATTTTCGGTCTAGTACTTTCAGACGGACTGCTGTCAGAGATTTTAATAACCAAGGTACCAGACGGAATTCTAACTCTCATCAAGCCTGGATGGATCGAACGAATGATCATTCTCTTTCAGGTAATTTTAGGGCGAATATTAATTCTGTTCAGTCGCGATCGAGACCGAGTAATTTTCTGGGTAATGATAATTCAACTGAAGAAGTAAGCCATTCTAGAAATTCTACCCGTGCTTGCTGGAACTGTGGAAAATCCAACCACACTTTTCGACAATGTAGAATACGTCTCAAGTTGTTTTGCTTTAGGTGTGGAAAACAGGGTGTTTCAAAAAATAATTGTGATAGATGTTCGGGAAACAATTGAGGTGGTCGAAAGTTGGCCTCAATCGACTTCCAAAAAAGCCGAGGCCCATTGAAATATGTCATGGTTCAGAAAAACAAAAAGTTTTGAGGGATGTTAAACAATTTTTTTCAAATTTGTCAGGTTCAAATAATCTAGCTCCTATTCTAGTACACGAAAAGAATGATAGTAGACCATATGTACGTTTTGATGTTCTTGGGCAAGAGTTTATAGCACTTTTAGATTCGGGGGCCACTCATTCAATTATCGGGTCGGGAGTTCACGACTTCCTTGAAAGTTTACATATAACCTTGAATGATTCCAAAATCAAGTGGGTAACTACTGCAGATGGAGTAAAACAGCCAGTTACGGGGTTTGTAGATATTCCAGTCACTATAAATGATGCAAGAAAAATAGTTAGATTTTTGACAGTACCTTCTTTAAAAAATAAATTTATCTTGGGAAGTGACTTCTGTACATTGTTTGGGGTGAAAGTAGATTTTGAAAATAATACCTGGGATATTGTAGATTCAGATAATATTAATGTAGCGTCCTTAATTGCGGTAGATGAAATAGATTCTCATGCGCATTTGGTAGGTTTGAAAGGTCTTGCAGATAATCAAATTGTTGAAGCTGAAAGGGTTATTCAAAAATTCAACTTACTGAATAGAGATGGGAAATTGACTAGGACAAATAAGCTTGTTCATCATATAGATACGGGAAATACATTACCAATAAAACAACGCCAATACCTGTTATCTCCGTACATGTTAGAGCATCTGAACAAAGAACTCGACAATATGTTGCAGTTAGGTGTTGTAGAAGCGTCTAGAAGTGCATGGTCATCCCCTGTACTACTAGTTAAAAAATCTTGTGGAAAATATCGCCTCTGTTTCGACGGACGTCGGCTGAACTCGGTCACAAAAAAAGATTCTTATCCCCTTCCGCGTATTGATCGAATTTTAAATATGTTACGGAATGCTCATTTCATCTCTTCGGTAGATTTACGAAGTGCCTTTTGGCAAATTCCCCTTAGTGAAGAATCAAAGGAGAAGACAGCTTTTTCTATACCAGGCAGAGGGTTATTTCATTTTAATGTAATGCCTTTCGGTTTATCCAATGCAGCCCAGTGCCAACAACGCCTCATGGATGCTATTTTTGGTCCTGAATTCGAACCAAATATATTCGTGTATTTGGATGACATAATTATAGTTAGCTCGAATTTTGAAGAACACGTTTCCCTCTTAGAATCGGTGTTTTCTCGCCTGCTTGAAGCAAATTTGACAATTAATATTGAAAAATGCCAGTTTTTCCGGAGTTCTTTGAATTATCTTGGTTTTGTTGTCGATAAGTATGGTTTGAGAACAAACCCAGAAAAAATAGCTGCGATGGTGAATTTTCCACAACCGAAGACCACGACGGAGATCAAGCGGTTCGTCGGCATGTGCGGCTGGTACCGGCGTTTCATTTCTCACTTTTCTTCTCTTATGTCTCCTATAAATGAATTGCTCAAGGGCAAGAAAAAAGGCCAGAAAGTTACTTGGACCAAAGAAGCGGAAAAATCCTTTCTCGACATCAAACAGGCCCTAGTTTCTGCTCCAATTTTAGCCGCTCCGGACTTTTCGTTGCCCTTCTTTTTACACTGTGATGCTTCCGATACGGGTTTGGGCTGTGTTTTGACACAGATGCATGAAACTGGTGAAAAAGTAATAGCGTTTGCTTCTAGGGGACTTTCTAAGAGTGAAAAGAATTATAGCGTCTCAGAGAAAGAGTGTTTGGCTTGCGTTTTTGGATGTGAGAAGTTTAGAGGCTTTATAGAGGGAGTGCGCTTCACGATTTATACGGATCATATAGCGTTGAAATGGTTGAATAGGATGAAGGACCCAGCAGGTAAACTAGCGAGGTGGAGTATTCGTCTCAGTCAATTTTCCTTTGATATCGTTCACAGAAAAGGCAGATATAACGTAGTACCGGATGCATTGTCTCGGAATCCTGTTGAACCGGCTCCTGAAATATCAGATGATATTTTAGCTGTTTCTTCCATTGAAGATTGTATATCGTTAGACATCGATTTGTCTCAAACTGATGAATTCTACGAAAGGATGCGGCAAAAAGTGATGTCCAGTCCTGAGAGCTATCCACAATGGTCGGTCAAAAATAATTTTGTCTACAAACATATTCCTTCTAGACTACCTCTCAACACCAACATCTCGGAATGGAAACTACTCGTTCCTAAGGCGCAACGTAAGAAAATCATGAATTTTTGTCACGATTCAGCCACATCCGCTCATTTAGGTTTTGTTAAGACATTTCAGAGGTTATGTTTGACGTACTATTGGCCAAAGATGCGTAAGGACGTTTTGCAGTATGTAAGATCGTGCAAGATTTGTGGGTCACAAAAATCTCCGAATTGGGCAAAATTTGGTTTGATGGGTTCGGAAAAGAAGGTTAGATTCCCCTGGCAAGTGATAGCAGTTGATCTAATGGGACCATTACCGAGGAGTACTAGTGGACACCAGTTTTTGTTAGTTGTCACCGACTGGTTCACAAAATTCACCCTATTGTGCCCACTTCGACAAGCAACATCTAAGGCCATCGAGAAATTTCTCGAAAACGAGGTATTTTTAATGTTTGGCGTACCACAATATATTATATGTGACAATGGCCGCCAATTCGTCAGTAAATCAATTTCGAAACTTGTACATGATTATAACTCTAAATTTTGGTACACCGCGGTCTACCATCCGCAGGCCAATTTTGTGGAAAGGTATAATCGCACGATTTGTACGGCAATAAGGAGTTATGTGGATGAGGATCACAGAAGTTGGGATCGAGAAATTCCAAAAATAGGGTATGCTTTGCGTACGGCGGTGAGTGAGGTAACGGGTTACAGCCCGTGTTTTTTGAATTTTGGAAGAATTGTTCCATGTACTGGGGATTACTATGGAAACGAAAGTTATTCACATTTAGAGGCTGGTGATCACAGAAAATGGGTTGAAGAATTGGGTCATTTAAAAGGGTTATACGAAAGGGTACGAGAGCACATTCATAGAGCGCATGAGCGTAACTCACGTCATTATAATCTCAGACGACGCGATGTAGAATTCAACGAAGGAGACAAGGTTTGGAAGATAAATAAAGTTCTTTCAAATGCGGGTAATAGTTTCGCGAAAAAGCTAGCACCACGGTATATACTTTGTACTGTTTCGAAAAAAATATCAAAGTTGATATATGCCCTGAAACACCAAGATGGAAGTAATGCTGGACAGTGGCACATACAAGATTTGAAGCCATACAATGGTTCTGTCTAAGAGGACGCTTCCTAATCCGTGTGATAATAATATTGTATAATGAAGGTTGTTTCGGATATATTTTGCGATCGTTTCATCAGATTAGCTCATGCTATTTTAAATTTTCCATGTTTGTTTTGATATGCATGTCCATGTATATATTTTAGTAGGTAAGTAAAATGAAGCTCAATAGTAGGTATTGCTTGGCTTCTCGACTGGGATAGCTGTTGAGCTAGTTTAGTATTAGTTGTGGTTGCAACCGTAGAGTAGGTAATGCTAGTTAGGAAATAAGTGTTAGGAATCGTAGTATTAGGTAACGGGTTGTTATAGAGTCATATGAATTAGGAAAATAAGATTAGGGTTGTTGTAGATAGAAAACTAAATTAAACCGACCTTATTCAATATTTTACTGGGACCTGCTATATATATATATATATATATATAAAAAAAAATATTTCATATTTTTTTTCCTTTGAAGGGGGGTGTGTAACAGTTAGTCTGAATTATGCCTACGATATTTGCATTCTATTTATATATTATATAGGAAGAAAACTTTCACTATGGAATTTAATATTCAAATACCTTCCTGCCATCATGAATTTCGAAACGCCCTGTATTCATTTCAAACTCAATGAGCAAGTGAAACAAAAACTGAAATATGCGACGATAAGAGAGTCCGCACTTTCAGAGGATTTTTGTCGATTTGATGCTCGATGTTGGTGGAGCTCTCGAACTGTTTGTTTAAAAAGTGAATTTGTGGCCATCCTACGTGCTGGAGGTAATAAATTTTCCCAAAAAGATGTTTGCTATGGGCAAACCATTTTTTTGTGTTGTGGAAAAGCCAAAAAGTTGTTGTTTTCCAGATCTGTAGGCCAAATTATTCCTGTCAGTCGAAAACCACCCAGTAAAGTTGGTGCAATCTTCTGTAACCTGTCTGAGAGATCAGAAAGAAATATTCATTTCCATCATTCGAGTAGGGACTTCCTCAGCCTTTACCTGTGGGGAAACGAAACCTCGGAAAATTTTGAAAATAAATCAATTGAAGGAGTAGCTGGAAGCAGAGCAGTCTCGACAATCGAATTAAAATCAAACCGTCCTAGAAAAAACGTATTCAAGGCGTACTACAGGAAGGAAACTCAAGGTCAGACCATTCCTTTTTATCCCTGTGTCGCAGCTAATATTTGATTTTTCTGAAGCAAATTGAAGTAATCTTTTACATATTCATAAAAACCCCTTGTAAGCCAAAAATAACGTTATTTGAGGTACCTGAACATGAATGGAATAGTTTTGCCCTATTTATACCATTCATTATAAATATTAAACCCCTGGAATATATTTTTTGATAGTGGATTTTATTTGTTCGTTTCAAACTAAATTTCTACCTTTCCCGTTTGGTAAAAAACTGGGTGGCGCCCTCTTAAAGGACGCTCAGTATAATCATAGAAAACACCCCATTTGCTCCCGAGAAAATAAGAGCTGCCGGTGCTGTAGCCCAGGAAATAGTAGTTCATACTAACGAAGGGTTACACACGATTAAATTTTCACATAATGTAATGTCTTCGCGACATGTTTCGATACACTGTATCTTTTTCAAGCGAATGTACTATGAACACTGTGTTTATTCAAATTAAATTTAATCGTGTTTTACCTTAAAGTGTCATAAACAACAGTTGTCAAACACGTTATGGTGTAAGATCTTGGGTGTAAGCGAACAGAAGTCCTGACAGATCAGTACATACCGAACACAAATGTTTTAGTTCAGTTTTTCAATCACATCTCGGATCAGTATTTTTGATCACGTGACCTGAGGTGTATCGAACAATTCTACCTGAGGTCATTATTTATTGTGAGCTCTGAGCGCTAACTTGGCCCCAAGCTGTCGTTTATAATAAATCGAAGAGATAGAGTGCTCGGAGCGAAAGCATAGGTGACCGAAGCGTGCATACATTTATAATAAAAAAATTCAATAGAAATCGAACTATGCTGTAAGATTGATGATTTTACATTGTTAGTACCTATTCGAGTTTTCATTGATTTCGAAACAGTCTTACAATACTTATTACACACACATTACTCTTTGGTAGATGTAGATTACCATTCCAGGGGGTTGGGAGTTGGGATGTCAAAGAAGTTTATGTTCAGTTTTTGATTGTTTGAAGTATAGGCATTTATTGGTAATATTACCATGGACGGAAGCTTTTAATGAAGAATTAACGTTGTTCTCTCGGAATTCAAACAACAAACTTGCAGTCGGCAAAAATTCTTACAGAAATGTATTAGTTTTTTGTTACAAAAATCAAACCAATCACCCCCGTTCTCTCGGATATTTGAAACAAAAATAGATTTTGTGGAGTTTCACCTCTGTATAATACAACCTACAACCTACATTTTCGAAAGAAGGGGGTGAAGGGTTGATTTTTTTTCTCCACTGAAGCAGGTTTTTGGTCGAGTTGTTTCACCTCTGTTTAATTTAAAAATAACTCGGGGATCATTTGCTGACCTGCAATTTAGCTACACCCGAAAATTGGTGTCAATCAATACTGTAGCTCTCTGATAAATGAAACCAAGTGAATAAACTTCATATAAATATCAACTATTCGTAAATTGTGAACAATGATGATATTAAACACAAAAAATATATTAATATAATCCAAGTGAAAGGTACGGTAAAGCTATGAAATAGCCGATGCCGGTCCTGTTACAATCCAGTCTGTCGGGTGTAACGAAAACAAGCGATTTTCAACCTTAATAAACGTCTGCATCCATTCGACGGTGCTGCCAACTACATTTCGCCTCCATCGTCCTCCAATGATAAGTCCATAAGGTGAGCCTACTATGTAATCTAAATACAATGGTCTAAGGATGTAAGTGTTTGTATATAGACTTTTCATAAAGCTGTCTTCAAAGAGCCCTCTGTGGGACACTAGCTAAATCACTGTGCAAGGTTATGATATACAGAAACCTTCAAAAACTCAAATATTACTAGTGAGGCTATTGATCGATAGATGGGCTACCGAAAAGGAATTGTCCGTTTTTCTTGTTAACAGATTCACTCTAAAGGGAGGCCCTGTAATGTTCGAAGAACATCGCTTGAGTCAATGGATTGGAGATACCAATTAATATCAACACTAAATTTTGAAAGTTTGTTAGTCTCAGGAAAAACCTCTGTTGATATGGTCCAAAGTTAAACTGGTCTTTTGAAAAAAAGATCCCCAAGTAAGAGAGGTTCAACAGGTCTTCAAGCTCACAACGGAGGAGTGGGAATTCTGGACTCTGTCTCTGTCGAGTCATCCGTATTGATACTGCTAAGGGTGAAACGAATGATGATACTTCGAAGGAACACTGACTATGAAAATATCTAAGACAAGTGTTGTACCTTTGTACGATGCCAACCACTGTTATATATTTGTATGGTTTCTCAGAATAATTCATTTGACTCAGTTTGATCAATGATTTTATTCAGCAAAATTCATATAAAAAAAACTATTCAGTTGGACTGAATTTAGTAGACAGTTATTATCATTTCCAACTCACAATTTTCTTGCACTCTCTGAATTGGTTGCCCCCTTTGTGTGAAGGGTTATGATTTTCAAGTGTTCCCTAGCTATCACAGTGACTTTAGTTGTATGACGAATCATTATTTCAACTGGTACTCGGCCCTGGACCTATCAACTCCTCTTCTCTTTTGATTTCCAACTGAGCTTGTTCTTTGATAAAATTCTGTTTCTCTACGATTTGCTCTAATTTTGCTGCTCTCTTCTTCAGCTTGATGCTCCTATCATGAAGCTGCCTCATGTCTTTTTTTATATTCACCAGTTTACCCTGATACTCTGTCATTTTCTTGAACATATTCTGTATCTCAGGAGAATATTGTACCTCAGCAAGACTCAGGTTCTCCTGATGAATTTGAGAAATCAAGAAGTTTTGTTTGGAGCAAAGTTCCTTCAGCTGTTTCTGAACGTTTGCCAAAGCTGGCTGGTGAAGTGCTACTAGGCCTTCTGAAAGATCTTTCACAGCTGGTTCATAGCAATTTTTATCTTCGACAACAGTGGTAGACATATTAGCGAAAATTGGGAGCGCTTTAGGAAAATTGGATTTTTTTCCACCAGGTATCAGGCTCTATGATGGAGAAGTTCAAATATTTAAACAATATTAGAGTTGAAACATTTGTTGCAGAATTTTAAAAAGTAAATGAATAATAAAACACTTGCATTTTCCTCTCTTATACTGTCACTTGTCATTTGTCTTTGTGCGATTTGAAAGCGTCTAGTATCCCAAATGACGGTATCGTACTAGGAACTGATTTTATTAATTTTTTCAAAGTGTAATTTGTGCTTACATGCTGTTAAAGTGTTTTCGACAGCCTTCTATTCACGCAAGACTATTTTAACTATTTCCGTAGTATAAATAGCCCCTCCAAAATCAAAAAATAAATATCGATACCTAACCTTTCGGAAATACCTGATGATGATGAGTTCAGTCGAGACTTGAATAAATTCACTGAAGTTTGGTGGCGTGAAGACTATTTGAAAAAAATATATTCTTGCAATGTATTCTCCATCATAGTTTCGTTTTTAGAATCGCATTCCGCCTCAAATTCTTTTTCCTCATATCTTCAGTATTGTAAAAGTTACTCCAAATTCAGGAAATTTCAGAAGAATTAAAACTCAAATCGAAATTTATTTTTCTGTTTCCTCATCACTCAATGAACAATACGTTCATTGCCTTTATCCACTATAGTCACAACTTCATGGAAAACGAACTAGGAAAAAAATGGAACAAGAAGTGACCTTGAATATAAAACTTTATTGCAATAGTCACTACCATAAGGCGCTGGCAACCTGATCAGAAATTTCAGTTGAGAAATAAATTCCATTATGGCCATAATTCCTTTTAAAATGAGTAAATGCCATCAAGCTAAGCCCAAAGGAACCAACATCAACCAAATGGAACACTCTGACTACAGTAACTTTGACGGTATCATAGACATTTATTGTATGACCTTACGTCTTTATCATAGTTACACGCTACTACCTCATACTTTTGTGAAGTAGGTATAAATAGAATTGGTACAACAGTAGTTCATGTGTTGTATGAAAGGAGAGAAGTTTAGCACTCCCCTTGGCAAGGATGGAATAACACATATACGGTTAAGGCACACTTAACCACAAGTTTTTTCAACTTATATATTTACCCTATGATTATCGAAAAAGAGCCTTCATAAGAATTTTTGAGTTGAATGATAAAGTTATTGAAACAAATTCTACAGCATAAGTACTGTTTGAAAAAAGTCATTATTTTGTGGTGAATGAACATTTTCTCGGTAGCTTTTTCGTGGTTGTAACCTACCATAATGTGAAAAAAAAATCAAGAATTCATATTGAAATCTATACAAGTGTAGAATGACAGATTTCTAATCAACCCAGAGAAGTTGCAGCAGCTTTTCGGGGCAGATTAGAAATCTGACCCATGACACTTGCATATATTTCAATATTAATACTCGATTTTTTTCAGATTGTGGTGGAGTGGTGGATTGTTAACACAAAAAAAACTACGGAAAAAAATCTACGAATTTTGATAAAAAACAACGTCTTTTGAAACTATATATTATGTGTATTGTGTGTTTATCGAATCAAAGTTATCGATTTTGTAATAAAACATATTTTGTCAGGGTAATGAATCACCATGGTTGACATAATAGTATATTATTCAACAAGCGTATAATCATGGCTATTATTCACGAGGTGAAGTTTTCTACTACCCTAAATCACCGAGAGAATAATAGCCATTATACGAGAGTAGATTACTATACTTTATCCACGAATATAATAAAAATTTGTTGAAGTTGTTTTGTTGGAAAATTTTGTTATATTACATACATATTTTTAGGAACACTATTATTTTATTCTAACAAATATTTCATACAATACTGTTGACAGGTTTGAGTCACATTTGTGTGATTTGATTCAAAAGCTAATTCGATATGACACACACATTCATAGCCGCTGATAGTTCAGAGTAGATGCTCCTTGCCTTTTTTATATGTAGGTAAAGAACTGAATTTAAAATTGGTGGTTCACACGATAATATCTTGAAAACCGATATTTGTAGCTAAACATTATAATATTATAGCTAAATCAAGGAAATATTATTCGACAGCAGTGCACGGAAATTCGTTCCACACCCGGTAGAGCATTGAATTTTGTGTAGGTTTCCAATGGCTGCCTGTCGCATATCGCGCAATACCTCACTTCCGTGCCATGATGAAATGGATGAGCTACCTATATTGATTTCGAAAATCTTTTTTTTCATGCCGTTCATCCAAAAAAAAGCCATTTTCGCGTTGGTTCAATTTCATTTTGCATAAGTGGATTACCCTGAGAGCAAACTGATATCACTCTCACTCAACGCAAGTTTTGCTAATTAAATTGAGATTATCAACGGAAAGAATAGTGAAGGAATTGAATTCTACTAACAATAAAATACACAATAATCAAAAAACTCAATTATTTCTAGTACAACAGCAGCAAACGACCACTTGTTTATTAAAAATTCACACTAAATACATTGAAGAGTGACTCATTTTCAATAAAATCTTTCAAGTTATGATGAGAACCCTCGGTGTGGAGGTTTGTTGTCTATTTTATGCACCTACAATGTTAATTGTTGAAAGGATTCACATAGTTGAATTGCAAGATCTTGCCATTCAAAAATGTTCTTGGGGTGTGTTGTTAAAATCAAAATAATACACGTCTGTTGTCTCCACAAATTGGAGCCAAGAATAGATCCCATGTGACACGGTACGAAAGAAAAAACATCGAAGTTCTTTCACCGGCCGTAATTTCCATACAAACTTTTATTCAACTTGCAATGTATATCGTACGACTTTGGAAATATCAGCGGCTTCGGTTCTGGTTTGGAGTTAGAAGCGGCTGCTGAATAGCCTAGTCTGACCGCGGCCTAAGGTAGTGCAAAAACTACCTGCAACGTTTTTTCTTCCAACATGGACTTCAATTATTGTTAACCGACATTTAGAATGTCCTTTCAACACTAAACAGCCGGTGCAGGAGTATAAGATTAACGTAAGAAGTAGAAAAAGAGTTGCCATTTTTCAATGTATTGGTCATGAGGAACGAACATACTTAATGGAATAGAGTTTTACTTTCATAGGGAAGTCACGAACACGTTCAAGTATATTCCTAACGACTCGAATCATTTTCCACAACATAAAATGGCAGCACTGCAATTTCTCGCCCCTAGATTAATAACATTTCCTGTGAAGAAAGATAAGTACGCCAATGAAAATATTGTGATTAGGTACGTGGCTGAAGTGAATGGTTTTAACCCAGAGATAGTTGTCAAAATGGAGAATGTAAATTCAGGAAAACACTTCGTGAATCTTGACTTCCCGAAAAGATGAGAGTAATTAAATGTTTGTAGTTCCCCCATATCAAACTCAGTACAGTAAAGGAATTGAAAATATATTCGATAAAGTGAATATGAAAGTTACAGTCACAACTTCTTATAAATTTCAACAGCTGGACCCAGAAGATAAATTAGAAAACACAGAAAAGTCGGAAATTATTTACATCAGTTGTCAGTATTGCAACAATAACTACATTGGCCAGAATCTAAAAACTTCTTTCGAAGACATACGGAAGGGAATGGAAGTCCAGTGTCGTCCAACATGTTCTGGACAATAATCATAGAATTTGTGAAAATAATTTGGGACTGATACTCGATGCATTCGAGGGTTTAGAAATAGCAAAATGTAAGATTATATGAATGGTATCAAAAGGCCTATCTCTTTTAGCCCTCTTTTCAGTTTATTTTTGGGAAATCAAGTAGGAGAATTAGTAGTCGAAGTCCATATTTGACTGAAAAAAAAACGTCGCAGGTAGTTTTTATACTACATTGGATTGTAAAGTATTCAAATAGCTGACCTTAGTTTTCAGATTCAGTATCAGTTTTCTCCTCCTGAAGATGCTAATCTTGTTATTTGGTGTTAGGGTAATTGATCTCTACGAAAACTTTCACACCAAAGATTCCAATCTCATTGTTCATTATGATCCAGATCATTAATACACCTAGCTGGGTACCCACTAAAAAACTATTGCTTGAATACCTAACTTAGACTGAATATTTCCCTCATATATAAAATGTCCCATAAGAGCAATGCAATTATCGAAAACTTACAGCGGCATTTGCATTGTATCGAAAACTTACAGCGGTAATTGCATTGTATCAAGTCACCATAACAACACATTTGAAACCGTATCGCTAGACGTCAGTAAACAACACAAATAAGTTCCAGATAGATTTTAAAAATAGAAAAACATTTCGCGTTCAGGTGAGTACTACATACAATCTATATAGAGGAAAGTATAAATGAACAAAAAATAACATTTCCTTGAGAATTTCTTCATTCGTGATATATTCCAAAAAATTACATTCGTGCATAAAAATGACCAGATAATTTTGCATTCAAGCGTGATATCTTATACAAATTGCATTCGATTATTTTCATATTTTGTAAAAGAGCCCTCGCCCTTCGGACTCGAGCAAAAATATGAAAATAAACTCTTGCAATTTTTAGATATCACGCTTTCTTGCAAAACCAACAGCCAATTTGGTGCCTGCAATTTTTCACTTGTTTTTAGGTAGTTTTCGAGCGCAGAATCCAAAATAACTGTCAGATTTGGTATTACAGATATAGTTTTTGAGATACGTAATATTGGCGCTTTTCTGAATAATAAACTAATCTTATTTTTTGATTTATATATATTTCATTATATTACTATTTTATTTATTTTACTTCTACTACGGTACTACCATTGAAAAAAAAAACAAAAGTATAGGTAAGGTAATTATCTTCGTTACATATAGACATTAAAAAGCAGGGACATAAATAATATTCATCACTTATCACTTAAGAAATTATTTTATACGACTTTCTAGCATGCCGGTCACCAGAACAATCTCCCTTTCATAGTTTTAATGTCCTGATGAAATATTTCTCCCTGTTCTTCATTTGAATCACCTATGTTTTTTGAAAACCGATCTAAGTGGCTGTGGAAGTGAATTTTTATGCTCATGTTACAACTAAGAGTTTTGAAAAGCATATTTTCCACTAACAGTATGTGAACGTGAACATTTTCCATTACTTCGACAAATGAACACCAAGTATTGGATTCAATCTCGTTCATTGATCTTTTTAATTGTGGATCTTCAATAAGCTGCCTTATCTGTGGTCCATCAAATATTTCGACTTTCAGTTTTTGTGTGCTAATTCCAGGAAACTTGCTCAACAAGTAATTAAAGAAAAGTCCACCTCGATCTAAAGCCTTTACAAATTGCTTCATAAGTCCCAACTTGATATGCAGGGGTGGTAAGTGGTAATATAATTTTTTCTCTCGCAACTAAAGGTTTGTTTATTACGTTATGCTGTCCTCGAATCATGATATTTCTCAAAGGCCAATTTCTGTTTACCCAGTGCTGAAAAGAGGATATTTTGTTTATCCATTTTGCTGTCACCCACTGATGTTCTTAATACTTAATTTTTTTATAGAAAGGTCGGTTTTTACAATCATGGTCAATAACAAGTATCTAAAATGGGATGAATACATGGTAATTTTAGGTAAGAAATTTTGGTTTTGACCTGCAAAGATATAATTTTTTAATTTTTTTTTACCTGTTATCGAAAACAAGATGAATGACCTGTATCTGAAGAACTAAAGCACATCAAAAACATTCAGAATCAGTTTATAATTCCCCGACACCAAAAAAATAATATTATTTTGTTGGGTTGTGTAATAATTCAGACTCTAATGATCGACCTTGATATCAAGCAGTTCTGTTCAAACGTCAAGAGGCAGGGGGACTTTTACTTCCTCACCGTAATAGTAATTTACGTAACAAGTCCGGAAAAAACTGTTTTCGGTCGTGTTGCGTACACTATTTTTTCGGCAACCGCAAATGGTTTTTGATGTTTTGGTAGGAACGAACTCATATTCAAAAATCCAGTGCCATATCATGACATATCTTTGATAGAAAGAATCTTAAATGTTTCCCTATTAAGCCGCAACCGCTGAGCGAATCCCCCAAAGCGAGCTTAAAGCGAGCGTCGAAACTGGGCGTCGCGGTGCCAAATCTATAATTAAAATTCGCCTTCGAGGAAGGGGCAAGGCGCACACGTAGGTTTCGGTCATGAGTGTCTGGATTTTTCAGTTTCAGTGCTACCAACTGGGTACCACGTCGCGCCTCCTACACAACGAAAAAACTACGGTAAATTTTCTGGTAGCAGTAGTTTTTGCGGTCATTGCATGTGCTTGTGAAGGAGATTTATTTTTGTGCGAGAGTAGGGTGAGAACGGATTATGGTACTACCCAAAAAAAAATTTCATGAAATGTCGAAATTTGGGAGCCACACACATCATATATAGGGTGTTTAGCGAAAACGTGTGACGGGTTAATGCAGGAGATTCATCTCTTGAATGCATGGGAGTGTCGTGAGTAGACCTGTTCTTGGAAATGCACCATTTTCGAAACATATTGTGTTGAAATTCAAAAATGAAATGAGCTTTTTCACAGAGTCCCAGAACTATCGAATGTATGATTCAAACTCCGAAATTTTGGTATTGCATAAATATTTTTCTCACCGGTTTTTATTGCATTCATAGTTTTTGTTCAATTGATAGACAAACTTTCAGCATAATTATGTGCGAGTATGAGCATGTGCTGCTCAGCGCATGTCTATGCTCGTTTTATTTTATGGTTGCACTTAAGATGCATAAAAACCCTGGGGAGTTGACTGATATGCTTTTGTTTAGTTAAATCCTCTCGAGCGGAGAACTCAAAGTGAGAGTTTACATTTTTTGACTGTAGGTGGTGATACAAATGCGATTTTTCAAAGCTGCAATTATTCCAATCGACGGTCTCATTGGCTATACTCTGGCGAGATCTTTCGTCCACCAGTATGATAATTAGTACATCTCATCCAATCCATTCTGGCACAAACTCAAATACTTTTTCAGTTGCACACTTGTAGTGTAGACCATGACAAAAGAAAAAACACCTTCTAGGAATAAATTTCAACCCAGTGAACGCATATAATAGGTGTTTTTTCATCTTAGTATACTTCTCAAAGATTGCTGGGCATTAGTTTTGTGCCAAGATGGATTGAATAAGCTGTACACAAGATTTGCCTAGATAAGGACACCTTATGATAAACTCGTCCCTCGCATTAGGCTGTGAAGTTTGACACTTCGGTTTGAGGTATCATTCCAGTATTCTAAGTATTTCTTTCAGTTTAAAACTATTGAACTCACTTTAAGTCACAGAATAATTGAAAAATCAGGAAAAACCGGTTCATCAAAACGCTATTCTATTGGAAAGAAACCCAGGTAGCTTCATTGCCTTCAGCCAAATCATAAGAACGACAAAAGTTAACATCTTCATCTTGGTCAATGGAGGTTGTTTAGAGAACTCAAAATTCTTAATATTCAAAAATTTTGCATGAGTAGGAAAGATAATCAATAAATAATGGAAATCTTTCAGAAAACTACTTTATCCACGTCTATTGTATAATGTACCCATTATATGTCTGTTTGCTCGACCTTATTGATATCCATTATTCAGTAGTGAATAATGATTCATTAAGGGCATGGCCCAGCTCTTCAGGTTGACTGACAGTCATTCGATATCTGAAGTTGAGCAACGCCGAGCGCGGTCAGTACTTGGATGGGTGACCATGCAGGGAAATACCGTGTCGAAAGCCCGTATAGCTGCAGCGAAATAGCATATCATAGCTCGCAGACAATATATCAATGAGCACAAGATATATTGAGGATATGCCGTCCTTCGGAGGGGGCGTAAAGCCGTCGGTCCCGAGTCCATGGATGTTGGGCTCGTTGAAGATCCCTACCTCTGGTTGGAATACCAGAGGGTTCAGCAAAATTTCCGGTTGGGGAAAGTGTGCTCACCGGCGTCGGTGATTGGCCTTGGTAGCGGAAATAGGCCGACGTTAAATAAAGAAATAGAAGAAGAAGAATGATTCATTATTCACTACTGTCAAATACTTCCTTAATTTAGCTATAATATTATATTGTTTTGATACAAACAATCGGTTTTTAAAATTTTATCGCGTAAACCACCAAATATTTTCAATTCAGTTCTTCACCTAGGTACATATTAAAAAAGAGAAGGCAAGTAGCATCTACTCTGAACTATCAGTGACTATGAATGTACGTGTCATATCGAAATAGCTTTGGAATCCAAAAAAATTTGACTTAAACATGTTAAGAGTACTGTATGGAATATTTGTTAGAATAAAATAATAGTGTTTCTAAAAATATGTATGTAATGTAACAAAATTTTCCAACAAAAAAACTATTTTGTTTACTAGTCGTGGATAAGGTATAGTATTCTACTCAGGCATAATGGCTATTATTCTCTCGGTGGTTTAGGGCACTCGCCTGCGGCTTGTGGCCGTAAACTTCACATCGAGAATAATAGGCATCATTATACGCTCGTTTAATAATATTTCGGAAATTCTGAGGAAAATATTCTTTTATTTCTGAATTTCATCACAATATACTGAGTGTTATTGGTTCGGACTTCCATCTGTATGTAATTCACTATATATAAAAACTAAAAACTATGAGATCGAAATAATCAAAACTGAAATAATAAGATACGAATAATGGAATTGATATACACAGTAAAACAAACAAATATATAACTGTCAAACTTTGATAATGAGTGATCGGAAGTGAATCGTCTGAACACATTTGGTTTCAACAATTTTTTATTTCATATTTCTTCATTTTGGAATTTTCTAGATTGTACTATTTTCATTCAATGTTTCATATTTTATCTTCAACCAGAATCCATTTAATTTTTTTGTTTGGATTCTAGTATCTTATTAGATTGAGTTGATCATTTACCAGAATCTTGAAAAAATAATAATTGAAATCTACACAAATGTAGATGTTATTCAAGACTTTTACGAGAAGTTGCTGACTAATATAGACTAGGCGGCAGTGACGGATCTTTTGAACAATATTTTTTACAGTCTGCCTTTGGAATAAAAAATACTTGAATCTGAAACAAATCATAATCTGCAAAAAAATCACGCGCTGCGTAGTACTTCATGGCTAATCCAAAATTCGTTTTTGATGGAACACACTGTATACTTCCAAAGAGTATGCCTCATAAAGTTTCGTTATTATCATGATAAGAGTAATTTCAGTTGTAATTGGCGTACCTACTGGGAAAAGTTGGTTTTTATTTAAATATTTCGCATAGCATTTGAAACAGCATATCTTCATGTTTTTACTCACTTTGATCGATGTTTCAATGTGTAACAAATGTAAAGAAGTCTGTAAAAGAGCTTCCATCCAAATCCGAATACCACGCAGTGCGTAATTTTTTTTTTTGCGGATTACGATTTGTTTTATCTTCAATTACTTTCGACTGCCGCCCGGTCTAATAGGCCTTGTTCCATTCAGAAGGAACAGTGTCAAATTGACGCTGCAATTTTTCGGGGAAAATTTGCCCTTCTACATTTGTATATACAGGGTGGTCTCAACCATTTGGTCAAATCAGATTAACTTTTTTTTTAAATTCTGGTAGTATATCATAATTAGCTTCCCAAAATCAAAGTTGCAAACATCTCGTTCAGAAGTGAAGAATTTACGTTCGAGCAATGCAATGAAAACATTTTAACTCAAATACTACAAAAAGTCGGAAATATAAATTTGGCAAATTTGAATACCCCTTGATGCAAGGAATTAATTATTAATATTTGACGTCATCGTTTGGATCATCTTGAATTTCTATACGATATCTTTCTATTTCTCAGGTTGTGGTAGGTGATTACCCTGAATTACTAAGAAGAAAAAATTCATCCATCATAAAATAATGCACGAAAGCGCTGAACGGACATG
Organism: Zygogramma bicolorata; assembly: GCA_032362365.1. NCBI lineage: Eukaryota > Metazoa > Arthropoda > Insecta > Coleoptera > Chrysomelidae > Zygogramma > Zygogramma bicolorata. Next base: position 1,854,435 of record JAVJAQ010003124.1, on the reverse strand, counting down.
CAGAAAAAATATTATAATTGTCAGATTGAACTAACAATTATACATAATTGCCAGTTCAAACTGGCAATCATACATAATTGCCAGTTTGAACGGACATTAAGGTATAAATGCCAGATCAAAGTGACAATGATGTATAATTGCCAGTTTAAACTGGAAATTATAGCTATAATTGTCAGTTTGAACTGACAATTAAACATAATTGCCACTTCGAACTGGCAATTGTTATACATAATTGTCAGTTTGAACTGGCAATTATACCTAATTGACAGTTCAAACTGGCAATTTAGTATAATTGCCAGTTAGAACTGACAATTATGTATAATTGTTAGTTTAAACTGGCAATTATAACATTTTTATTTTTTATTTTGTATGTCCGTTCAGCGCTTTCGTGATAATGACTTTCAAACAGTATTTTCATCGCATTTCCGTTTACTCCTGCTCATTGATTTTCGAAGTTCGACAGTTATATATTCTACTCTTCACTTACTGATTTTTTAATTCCATTATTTGTATTTCATTGTTTCAGTTTGGATTCTGTCGTTCTACTGAGTTCTTGTAACATTTTCAAGTATATTATAGAGACAATGGAAGTCCGAACCAAAATCACTCAGCAAAAGCTTATTGTTCACCACATGAAAACAAATGTACGACGGCTCATTAGTGTCACTGCAAAAATAAAAAATCTCGCAATTACGACTTTCATTCTGTCAATTGACAGATTAAATGTGTCAATTGATAGATTTAATGTGTCAATTGACAGATTCAATCTGACAATTGCGACTTTTGATCACCTGTCAGCCGACACTATCATTCATTTTTTGGATTGAGGTGGCCTTTACTTGATGAAAATCCATAGTTATTACGCTATAAGGTAGACACGATTAAATTTCCACAAAATTTATTGTCTTCGCGACATGTTTCGATACACTATCTTTATCAAGCGAATGTTTTTTAGTGTTTAAACCAATCCCCCTAACTATTGAAATCGAGTTCATTTTCAATAATGTGAATTAAAAGCAAATTCCATTTATCGACTTCTCGTCCTGCATTCTCCAAATCCCTCAAATGCTTTTTGACTATATCCAATAACTTTTTGAGTTGTGGAGCAAACTCATTCATTAATGGGGAATGAATCAACGTGACTTTTGTTTTCATAACTTTCCTTGAGTATAGTCCAAGCCTCACTCCAATTTTTTTCCGAAGTATCTAATGAGATTATGACATTGGCTGTATTACCTTGAGGGTATTTTTTGAATAATAAAATTGTGCGATGTGAAAAAGCTTCGAATTAGTATGAATGAAGTTACTGAATATGTTATAAAATTCCAACCACTGCTCATATGATCCATGAAAAGTTGGAATTTCCATCGTGGGTAACTCGACATTATTGCTTGTATGATGATAATGTGACATTGTTTCAACCGAACAATCTGAACCCAAATCAAGATATTTCATGAAAGTCGCAATTGCCAGATTGAATCTGTCAATTGACACATTAAATCTGTCAATTGACAGTTTATAAGTCGCAATTGGCAGATTAAATCTGTCAATTGACAGATTAAAAGTCGCAATTGCGAGATTTTTTAATTTTTGCAGTTGCACTAACACGGCGTCGTACAAATGAACACCCTATGCATCGAGAACGGTACATTTTCAGGAAAATTTTCATTTACGAAATATCGATGAATCAACTGAAGGAATTTCCAATGAAACGCCTTACATTTAATCATATCTCGAAGATATAGGTACAGGAATATTTCATATATATGTTTTATGGTTGTTGAATTTGACATTACCTTGTTTTCAAAATTTTCATTTACTAATTCATTTTAAATTCGATTTCATGCAAATAGTGGACTTTGGAAAATCAGACCTCAATAATTATTTCATGTTATTGTAGTTCACGTTATTTTGTTTTCATTGCTTGGTTACCAATTACATGACACGACACTTTATGCCCTTGCGGCCCATAAAGACAAATTTTTCTAGCAGTAGTATCTTATTGAAATCGAATGGAATTTGCACTTTTGGTCAAATATGTTTATTTTTGATGCATTAACGAACTAGTAAGACACTGAAGTTTGTATGCATAACAACAGGCAAAAATAGATGCATACGCCTTTGGGCTTTGTAAGATCGTCGCCCACAGAGATGAACGTCTACTTTATACCTTTGGTACATCGAGTAACTCTTTTGATTTCTACTTCTACTATCATATCCTATAATGTTTTCAAGGATAAATTATTGTTATTATCATCATTATGAAAAAATGTTGGCTGATGAATTCAGCTAACAATGTATCGTATTTCAAATGGATAATATAAATTGAATCATCCATTTTGTAAATAATTTAGGGATAATTTATTATTTGGCAAATCGACATTTACAAATGCACAGAATGATATTTGAAATTTTTGTCTTTTTGTTTTAGTAACGAGGATTATCGAAGTGAATTATTATCTGCTTGATCATTGTTATATGAAACATTGACGTTAACGATAGTTTTGGTTATTTCGAATGTGAAATTGAGAAATTTTGGTGGAGGTACCATAGTCTGTCATCATCAATTTATTTACAGATTTCAAGGGTTGTATCGATTACGATAACCATTGAGTTTTCTAACAGAATACTGTTCTAATGCCTTTTATCTACACCCGTACTCTAATAATACACTTATATGCCCACAACCCGTTTTATAATGAAATCCATTACGATACAGATTTTCATTACGATACAGATTTTCAACCAATAGAAACCCATTATTTTTCAATCAAGCATGATGTGCAAGCTTTGCATTTTGACGTTTGTAAAGTCAAAATCAGTAGGTAATGAATTTTTGAAGAATTTAGTCAATTTTCTATAATCGAATGAAAATGTCTTATAGCAGGGATATAGAAGAATTACCAGCGACTCCTCCACAGATGTCTTAGACAAGAAAAAAATACAATCGAAAGGATTATATTTTTCATTTGACAAATGCAACACATATGTTTTTATTTTCAAACAAATCCTACGAGCCGTCATGCCTCACCTTCGGCTCGTTTCGTATCCCGGTTTATACTCATGTATTAATAACCATCCTTACACGATCGTTGCATAATATACTATTATCTACACCCGTACTCTAATAATACCCTTATATGCTCACCACCCGTTTTATAATGAAATTCATTACGATACAGATTTTCATTACGATACAGATTTTCAACCAATAGAAACCCATTATTTTTCAATCAAGCATGATGTGCAAGCTTTGCATTTTGACGTTTGTCAAGTCAAAATCAGTAGGTATTGAATTTTTGAAGAATTTAGTCAATTTTCGATAATCGAATGAAAATGTCTTATAGCAGTGATATAGAAGAATTACCAGCGACTCCACAGATGTCTCAGACAAGAAAAAAATACAATCGAAAGGATTATATTTTTCATTTGACAAATGCAACACATATGTTGTTATTTTCGCTTAAGTCGAATGTGCTTTCATGGCCGAATGGTCAGCGGCGCGGGCAGTGATTCCAAACGTGCCGGGTTCAATTCCAGACCTCGGCAAAGACTTTTTTTGATTTTTTTTTCTTCTCATTGTTGTATTTTCGGTGCTTATATCATTAATTATAATTCTGTAGAATTTTTCAAAGAAATACGATTGATTACCCACTATTATTGTGTTCAATATAAATACCTAATATTATAATATTTTTAGTTCTTCATTATTTATTGGGTGTAGATAAAATAGCGTATGCAACTCTCATGTAATGATTATTAATACACTCGCATAAACCATACGAAACTCACCTTCGGCTCGTTTCGTATCCCGGTTTATGCTCATATATTAATAATCATCATTACACGATCGTTGCATAATATACTATTCTCTACACTATAATAACACACCTATATGCCCATATGGAGATCCATAACGACACAGATTTTTAATAATGGAGATTTTTAATCAGCTTTATGATGCGATCCATTATTTTACAGATTTTTCATAACGATACAGACTTTTAATCAATTGGAAATCCAATTCAGTGGCGAGGGACTACATTGTTTTGGTTCAGAATCAAATCGGCATTTCCAATACAATACTGAACTCTATTGAGACTAGCAATTATGAAATGAATCTGAATATTCCTTCCACTTCCAAATCATTGCGACCTGGAATCAATTTTTCGAACTGCACAATAAATAATCTTAACATTTTTGAGAAATCGGATTAATTACAGTTATTACGTTTTATATAAATATAAATATAATGTTTATAGTTTTCCTATATCCATGGTAATACCCGATACCATTTATACAATATTGTGGAATTCTTCGAAGAAATACGAGTAATTAGTTTTATTGTCTTCAATATAAATATAAGATTTATAGTTCTGTAGAAAAAATAGCGTATGCAACTCTCATGTGATGGTTATTAATACATGATCGTTGCATGATATACTATTATTGCGGCAGATGAACTTTTTTTGGATAAAGTTTATAACACAAAAATGAAGAGTGAATATGGAATCTATATAAGTGTAGAAAGGCAGAGTGAGTCTGCCTTCTGAAATCCACTGTTATTCAACTCGTAGGAATGGTTTGATAACACCAAATTCAACGCATTTTTCTGCCTTTCTGCTCGTGTCACCAACAGATATCTCCGAATAGTGTTAGTTCAGGATCAATATCCAGAATGCCCTTAACGTCGTGATGAAACGATTTCACCCTTCAAGATCACCAATTGAGAGTGAAGAATGATTGAAATTAAAATCATCTTTCGAACAATTCGTTCAGGCCGGTCCAAATCTACCTACACCGTAGGTTTTCGCTGACACCTGTCAGAAAACAACTACTCCCCTGGCTAATATCACAAAGTGCATTGGATTATATCCGACCGATGCCAGTGCCAGTGCCAGAAGAAAATCCTGCATTTGCTTTTGTCGATACAAATGAAGTAATTCATTTTCATTAATAGGGACGGACATACTTGCAGACCGGTTTCGGGCCATTTGGCCACTCGTCAGTATAAGGCCCGATAACTTCAATAATTTTTCACTCTTAAATGGTGATCCGACGTTCAAAATATTACTCCTGAACTAAAACTTTTCGGACATATTTGTTAATGAACTATTTTCATGAGTTAAATGAAGGGAAACTAAAACTTTTCGGACATATTTGTTAATGAACTATTTTCATGAGTTAAATGAAGGGAATATTTTCCAATATATATATATATATATATATATATATATATATATATATATATATATATATATATATATATATATATATATATATATATATATATATATATATATATACAGTGTCACACATAAAGTTCGCGACATATGGAAGTTTTTTATTAATAGATATAATGAAAATTTGACTTGGCATGATTGTCCACAGAGCCAGTTTCTTTGAATGTTTTCAATATCCTTCCCACGGTACTAAAGTGAATATTTCTTCCTGGATGCCGGCGATTGAAAATACAAGCAACATCTCGATATGGCACATTCTCACCACATAAAAGAACGATTTCCTCTTTGTCTTGCGTAGATAACATAAAACATAAAACTTATTTGTGTATAAATGTACGAAAATATGTACACAAAACAACTCGATTTATTGAAAGCAATAATTTGACATTAACCAAAACTAAAAATTTGTTTCAAAAGCCTACTGAGGGAAAATTTTATTTCGATTTGATCAGTACCTACTATTCTCTTCCCGACATGTTGCATTAGGGCCGGTTGCATAAAAGCCAATCAACTATTTGATGTCACGTTATATATTTAACATGACGTTAAATGCCAGATTGGGTTGCACAAAAATGCTGATCAGTGACTTGACGACACATCAATTTGATGCCACGTTAACTCATGATTATGGTTATTCAACATAAGATCTCTGTTGCACAAAAGCCAATCAAGAGCTAATGTCAAATCAATTCGAATTTGATCAGGCCTTATCTTAATCACCGCCGCTCCACTGATTAAGGTACAACCAGGAACTGACAGATGAAAATTTTGTCAAAAATAATTTGAATATTCCTGAATTTTCGGTGGAAATTTTCGACATATTCAGTTTTTATGTGAATAAGTTTATATAAGGGAGGTAGGTATATGAAATATTGACACAATTAAGGTTGGTGAATATATATTTATTATTACAGAACATGTCTACAACATCATTATCTTCATTTCCAAGTATCTTTTTTTCTGCAAACATATCTACTCATTACAGGTACAAACTATATTTTTTTGTTTCAAGTGAGTTATTTCAAGAGATCAGGAAATCAAACCCACATAATTACAGAGAACAGATATACTTTCTTTGATTTTATTCAGTCTCGTGAGTTATTACTTACATTTTCATCTGCAAGGGATTTTTTCGTTCTCCTTTTCAAATTATCCCATGGTATATAGTATCTGATTTTTTACACCCCACAATATATTCCCGTGTCTGAGAAAAAGTGAAATGAAAGATCACATCTCATATAGGTATGTATGCTTCAACTGAAAATATAGGTACTTACTTTTTTATAATTTCCGTCAGTAAAGTTTTTTCTCCCTCCGTATAATTTGCTCCCCTTTTTTTTGTAGAAGTCTCCATTTCTCTCTATTATTTTCAATCTCAACGAAACCACAATCAAATCTAACCTATAAAATCACAAATTTGACAAAATCGAGACATGAAACATGAAAATACGAGGATTATTGCACTGTTGTCACATCTTTCCCTTGATTAGTAAATGAATTTATTTTATAACGTGGAGTAGGTTTTATGCAACGCATTTGATATATAACGTTAGTTAATCACATGATTAATTTTTCTTTATACAACCGGCCCTGTGTCTTGTAATGTTTAAAATCACGAAATTTTATATCATGTTTAGTACAAATCGCTAGAACCAAAGTCTTTTGAATAGTTTTGAAACTGTAGGTCAATGTTTAGTTTACAGAAAAGTATGATATTTCGGGTTAGTTTGTAACTGAATTATTGGTTAGAAAAATAATCAAACTGGATAAAAATCTATAAAAAAAAAGGAATACGAGTGTAATAAGAATGAAGAGAAATACGTTTTTTCGATTACTGACATATTAACGTCCATACATTTAAAAACCGAATCAGTTTAACAATGAAATGAAAAAACTAGATGAACTTTGCAACAACAAAGACGAATTTCTGGAGGTGTAGGTATTCATTTCTTTTTCTGGTAACAGGCCAATGCGGGTATTTTCTGGGCAAGATATGACATTGAAGTCTCGTATTCATCAAAATTATGAAATTTGCATCATGTTTCGTTCGAATCGATAGAGCGAAAGATTCGAAAAATTAAAAAAATTGGAAAAAAGTCGAAGTGACAGTAAAGAGTCCAAATTTCGAGCAAAGGTATAAAATTGGAAACGGAGCACTTTTTCTCTTTGGCATTTTTCGAAATTTCCAAAAAAAAAACTGATTTTTTGAAGATTTTCGAAAAAAATGTCAAATTTGACAGGTTTAGAGTATCACATGACAAAAGGAAAGAGGCTGTTTTTTACTAATTTTTCAAGCACAAACTAACTGCCAAGCCAAATTTTCATTATATCTATTAATAAAAAAAACTTCCATATGTCGCGAACTTTATGTGTGACACTGTATATATATATTTATATATATAGATATATATATATATATATATATATATATATATATATATATATATACATATATATATATACATATGTTACAGTGAAGGTTTTCACAGATGCTTGAGTATTCGAAATTGGGAGTTGATCCGTTGGTTTGTCGGTATTGACTTTCTACTACTACTATATATATATGTATATATATATATATATATATATATATATATATATATATATATATTAGTAACAGTAGTTACACTATTTATAACTGAAGAACGGCTGAAAAATAGTGGGGGAGGGAGCTCAAAAATAGAAGACAGACAAGTTTTCGAAAATTCCACCCTTAAGGGGGTGAAAAACGGGGTCAAAGTTTGTATGGGACAACGTACTTCAATCTAATTCGAATTTTTTTGGAATATTCTTCAGAATTGATGAAGACATGTTTCGTATTTCATTGAAATTCATTGTCTCGTGGTAAAAAAGGGGTTTATAACATTTTCGACTTCTTTCAAACGCGTTTTCCAGTGGGCCCAGAAGGCAGAGCTGTAATGAACCTGATGAAACTAAGTACTAAGAACTACACAATATAATTGCATCACAAAAATAATTGAAGCCAAACGAAGTGGGAACGAGTCAGCTAGTGTATTTATTTCGTTCATCATGAAACAAAACTAAATACTACAATCTGGATTACATGTTTTTCAATTCATGCATATCCCATAGGATAACATCCCACTTTGTTCAACGCAAGAAATATTTTACACCTATAATTGTATCGATATAATTTTCAAGAGGTATTACATTTGAAATGTTTTCATCTCACACAAATAAAACATTTTGTGAAAAATAAATTCGACTGGATACCCCTATACCCATGGGGTACGCCTCTGTCACTGTCTGGAGGACGGCACGCGGCATTCAACTCTTGGTTTTCTTTTGGTCACCTACTTTCATCGAAAGAAAATCATCAGACGTCTGTTCCCAATGCTGAAATTAGATTTGCCTGTCTTTCGTTCTTTTTATAGAAGTATCAGATACCTATTAGCGATGGCTGCATAAATCTTATTCAGTTGTCGTTTCGTTTGACTTTGATCCTGTAACGGCCATTTTCAGTTTATAAATAATATTCAGGGATATTGATGGCGCAGGCCTGCAGAAAATGTATACTGCTCACCAATTATATACGAGCATAGAAATTCAAAGCGTGAATCTCAATTATGTTCAAACTGGCTCCCATATTCCACTAAACACTAAACTCACATTTACTTCTCAAGGTTGATAATATTGTGAGTGGTGTGGACTCAGTAAGATATAATAGAGCGTTTTCGCACTTCTGTCACTACCTCATTATGTTTTTGCCACTCTTTCAGCTACTTTCAAATTCACACAACCACCGAGGAGTTTCTCAATAATTACAATCAATAATTTTATAGTCTTCACTTATTCTTTGATTATTTTCTGAAGGATATTGGATGAAACTGGGCTTCTTTGCTCTTCATCTTCCTTCTCACTTGACCAACATTATTTTTATCGTAATTCATTGACTGAAACCCAAAATATTCCTTTTTTTCGTTACATCAGAAGATAATTGAGGAGAGATCATATCCTAGAATCCCTAGATATTTTTTGTCATTAACTATGGGAGCCATTAGGGTTATTCCTGAAAGTGTAAGAGTTCTTCCTGAAACTGGCTGAAATCCTAAACAACTCTTTCCATTCCTCACGAGTACACGCAATTTTTGTTTTTTGTTGCCTAATTGAACCTAATCTTGAAGTTCAAAGAATCCCTCACTTGAATTTTCCTAAAAACGAATGCAACCATTTTTTATAACTGCCGAATGATGCCTTCATGTTAATCTTCCCACTGCTACAATTGGGTCTGAGTTCTCTGCGCATAATTGTATGCAGAGTATGACAAAGAGTCAGAAAACATATTAGGTACAGTTTTAGTGTTTTCTCCTCCAAATAAAAGAAAAAATACAAAATTTATATGGAAGAAGAACACTATGCTTTTTACAAACAATATCTGATGATAGATACGTGTATATCAATCACAGACGATTCATTCATCTACAAAAAATAAAGAAGGGTCTAACTGAAACAGCTACTTCCCTGTCTATGGTCACTGAATCACATAGAACTCCTTTTTCAATTGTTCAATTTGTATACCAAGTATTCTAAACTAGAATCAAACAGATGATATTTCATTCAAGCCTAGACAAGATCTTGTTTAGTTCAGAGAAAATTATCTCTTGTGCTTGTGGGCAAATCAATCAATTATGTAACACTTTCCCTATATAGACCAAATGGAATAATCAGTTTGTCACTAATCTGTTAAACACTTACCAGCAGAGACTGTATTTTTTTTACTTCATTCATAGTGGACCTGTATTTCATCTTTTTTTTGATATTGAGAAGGATAGGACAAGGAATATTTCCTCAAACTCTACTCTCTTCACAAAATTACTAGTGGTCGGTACGTTAAAGATTCTTGAATTACACTAGATATTAATATGGTTGCTGGAAACTTTTGGTTCATTGGAAATGATTGACCTTATGGTTATTACTGGGCTGTCCTTACCCAAAATATGAATACTGTTCGATAGTTCCTCGTAATAAAATAACCATACATCATAATATTTCAACTATCAATGAGTTGACAACAATAAATAACACTGAAAACAGTGGGGTCCTATATTATTGAAATCAGAAATTTCACAACTTTGCCTAAGTGTGGATTTATTATTGGTGTTTTTCAGTCAAAACATTTCTGGCGATTTCGAATTATAGTGTAGCCGCTGAAAAGATAGAATGATCACGTGAACGGCACGCACTCTTTGAATGTTCCTCTCCCCAATGTTACAAGTCCGATTTACACCACTCAACAAAAACGTCGCCCCGTCGTTCTCCCATCAACTGTTGGGATGCTTTTTTATAAGTGTTCATTATTACACCTTTTTCCTCTGCAGTTAAATCTCTTTTTTTTATCTTTTTCTTGGAGGTGAAAGAGTGTTTCTATCCATATTATTTAATTAACGTAACAAACGTAAATACAAAGCACAAAAGCAAAAAGATAAGTTTGATTTCGCAGGGGACACATTTCACAACCTCTATAGAGGGGGTGTCTCAACCGTGAAATTTCAAATGGAAAATCATTTGGTTATTGTTCTTAACCCCGTTTTTGCATTAATTCTCTTAGTGAATTTTGATAAATAGAGCATCATTAGAAAGATAATGAAGAATGTTAATAAGTTTTCAAAATCGCTCCAAACTTTGACACAGTAGAGTCTATTTGTATACAAATAAACTAGTCTTTGTTTCATTCAGAAAGATAGAGTTGGAATTTTCTCATTCTTTGAGTTGGGAACTCTACGACCAAGTGCTTATGCCCAGCTAGGGGGGAGGCAGTGCCTGACTACGCTTGTGGTTACTTTTATATTGCATGTTCAATAGCATTGATGAAGGATTCGAAAAAAGGCAATCAGATAGTTTACCTAAAATGGAAGGATTTGTGGTTGTTCACTATTCTGCAAAAAATAGGGTTCTTTTGCTGCCAAAATGCGAGAAGTGAAAATGAAAAAGTGAGAGTTATGCTGTCTATTTGTGCCTAACAACTATTGCGGAAATCGAGTTTAAATGAGCTCATTTTTTTTTCATACAAAATACTTACCTACTTTCCCACGTAGGTACCTCAATGTCGCAGCGCAAGCTCACCAAACGTTTTGAGTTCTGTTTAATGGATAAAAAGTCATGTTTTTAATAGCTATTCACTCTTCTCAATGAATATCAATGAATAAATTCACTTATTACAAATAGAGTGAGTTGGAGCTTTCAGCTTCAAATATCCAACCTCTTCATATGGCTTTAATCTAATTTTTTCGATTTCGAAAATCCATTGGAACCACAAAAACAACTTTTTCGGAGCATTGGTGGTTGTGCTTTTACATTTTGGCACAGCACATGACTGTCTTGTATTTAGATTAGACATTCGGACAAAAGTTTCGCGCAATCTCCTAAAGCATAAGAGAGCACGCAACGTACTGCCTTAGTGTTGACTTATGACGTCATTTGCAGCGAGCGCCTGCCTGAGGAAACTCGCGTCGTGCCCCTACCTTATTGACGTATCGAAATGATTTTTGCTCACATTCGAAATTTTAGGGATGTGACCCCCTACAAACAAAAGAGAAGAGATAGATGCATACTTTTCGTTGGACCACTCTGTACACAGTGGAAAAAAACAGAAGATAATATTTTGTTATGCAACTCATGAGTAATTTTACTCTGCCAAAAACTGAGGGCACATTAACCAGCAGAATCACTTGAAGCGCCTTTATCATTTGTTATTTATCACTGTGACAGAAAGTTGGAACCTGCCTGATTTGTATGCTTATCGAAAATGACTACATGACGGTTTTTGTAAAAATAGACTTAACTTTTTCTTCTCAATCTTTCCGTTATGTTTCACAGGGATTTATGCAAAGAACAGCATTTGGATGACTTGCTGAAATATACAACAATAAGAACGGACTAGCCTTTAGTGATAATAAAAATAATAACTAATGAATCTTTATTTTCTTTTTTCGACGAAGGAATAAAATTTGTATAGGAATCGTCAAAAAATGATATCGGAATGGGAACAGTAAGAATTCAAAAATTTCCAAAAGCATTTCTGCATGAATCACGGTAACTTATGCCACTAATGATTCGTAGAGTTTTTTTTGTGCTATAAAGACATCAGAGCAGCGAGAGGAGAGACCCCAGTAGACTCTATATCTCAGTCTGGAATCAAGCTGAGAATAGGTCAGCGTCAGCAGCTGATCAACATTCAAAACCCGCCTGATATTTCGGAACTGATATGAAAAGTGAATTGCTTTGATTTGGAACTACTAGTGGTTGAAATGTTCATCAATGTGAAGACATAAACCTTTGAGCTCTCATATTCTGTTGTTAGAGTGTTGGAATCATTATTTTTCTGTTCTGAAACTGATGATATCATATCTCCGTTGCCGATGATGAAATAATCGAGTCTGTTATGATCAACACTGTCGACTATCGAAGGCCCTGCTAAGATCACAGACTATCCCAACAGTGCACTCGCCTGCTTCAGTTTAGTTCATAAAGAAACCTATGATGGTTTTTTGTGAAGATGTTATTATGATGAGAATATTTTTGACACCTACTTGATGGGATTGTTACTGGCCTGAAATTTTTCACTTGTAATACCACTAGTGCTTGAATTATTTTCGGACATTTTTTCGTGAACAAGAAAAAAATCATAAGATTAATTCAAGTACGCGTGGTATTCGGTAAAAACAAATTCACACCATATTGAACTTCAACGAATTATGTGAAATTCATGTATTAGCGTTTCAAAGCTCGTCAAGATAGGCTTTGGAATACATCACATATTGAACAATTGAATCGAAATTGCCTTGTTCTGTCATATTTAATTTAGGTTATTGTGTGAGCTTCAACAAAATGAATCGATTCCGTCAAGAAACTACCGTGTCAGTGATTCGTGAATAAAGATGTGGTTTATTATTGTATTTTCATAAGTCTGCTGAATTGTTCTAGTGCCTTGATTGAACGTTCCATTTTGTTTACCTCTGCTCAAAGTGGGTAAGTGACCTGTTATGTCAAACAAAATATGCTTTGTTTATGTCACAAAATTTCCACTATAATTCGCTGTTTCCGATAAAATCCTCAAAAATACCCGAGTTGTCATGGTGGAATTTTCAGTAATTTTCGACTATTCTTTTCATACACTGGTATGATTTTACCTATTTTCATTTGATCAGGGAATGCACCTTCACTGAATGACAGATTCACAAAGTGAAGTAGGGGTTTTATTAAAACATGAATATTCTTTTTCAAAGGTAACATAGGGAGTTCGTAGTAACCTGGAGAACTTTTATTTTGAAGTTAACTATTTAGTACATACAGTTCAGATTGAGTATAAGGGTTGGAAAAAAAACGAATTACTCGGAGATGAAATGTTTTTCAAAAAAAATCGAAAGTCCAGAGTGACGAGAGCGCGGAATCCTTTACTTGAGAAACTGGCTAATAGAACGGTAACGTGCCATTTTAGGAAACTAGTGTGTCAGTTAATGAAGAGGTTTGATGCTTTCAAGGGAGGAGATGATTACCTATATCTGTTCTGTCCGTTTGATACTGAGATATTGTGTGATACCTATAATATCATGTCAGGAATAGCTCGTTCTGTGTAACTGCTTTGGTGTGTACACCGTAGCGGGGATCTATGCACTTCATGAATCCTGATGTGTCAAATGCCGTTTCGATCAAAAGAAGAAGACGAAGTCGGGAAAGTGCCAAGAGGTGTTTGGCCGACTTTGTCTTCTTCTGAGTGACCTATCAGTCACTTTCCAATCTGAAAGTAGGTTTGGAATAAGCAAATGCTTTGAGTTATTGTGACTAAAAACAGTTTGTCAATGTATACGATTGAAACAATGTTCCAGACGAAAAACTACGGCTCTGAACGCGACAAATGTTCACAATTGGGAATTGTAAACTCCAATCCAATCAGGCGTTTATTTCGGTAGAGATTCCACTGAACTTTCGATTCGATTATTGTATATGAGAACGCGGCAGGATAAATATACCGATGATTTTATTGCAAATCGTGAGACAGAGTACCGAGTAACAGTTTCGGATTTCTAAAAATAGTGCGAGAAATGTTTCGAAATATTTTTCGCAGGACAGTAGGCGTTGAATCAGATCGCTGCGATGGTCCTATTAATGTATTTTTACACGCATGACTTTCATCTGGAAAAAACGTTGATCTCATGACAGAGAGGGGTGTGTAAGGCGTCTCGCTCTCTACGGAAACACCCCTTGTGACCTCGTTTTTCAGGAATAGTAGATGGTTTTACAAGTGAAAGAATAGTTATTTTCGTTCTGACGCCGCAAAATGTTTTTTTTTTCGTTCCGAGAGAGAGAGAAAGACATGACACTTTCTTGACCTTTTACTTGAAAGGTCATAGGGCTGATCGAATAGTAGTATTTACAAAACATGCTACTTTTGATACGGTATAACATACCATCTTAGTATCGAATAGACAGTTTCTTCCTTGAAAAGTCAAATCTCTTCAATAAATAACTCTATGATCTCACAGCATACTCCAGTAATCAAACGGATGTCTCTCTCTCGACAGAACTAGAATAGATATGAAATCAGTGTGCATGTATAGTATGTTTCATTCTGAATGGTATTGGCTTATCAACAGCAATAAACTGCCTGGTTCAATTTCTGGATTTACAACACAACTTAATTGGTTTTGTTATAATTGTACCTTTCAATTTGGTACTAAGACCATATGATAATGAATGTCTGTCGTGTGTATCCTTTCCTTCTAACACTTCCCTCAGTCGAAAACCGCCAAAGGTTCTCGATTGAGTAATAACAACTAACAATAGAATTTGAGACGAATGACTTCCGAAATTTGCGATGGAGAACTCAGTCTTCGATAGCTCAGTGGTAGAGCATCCGCCTAGAGAACGGAAGGTCCTGAAATTCTTATGATTTGTCTGAATGCCGTTATGATTTCAATCGTAAATGAATATGTATGTAAATAAATGTATGTAAATATGTATATATATATATATATATATATATATATATATATATATATATAGATAACAAAACTTGGGAATTATATCTGGCACAGCAGCAAAAGCGAAAGTGTACTCTTATAACAATATATTTCCAATATTTCGACAAACGGTTGTTGTCATCATCAGGGAGATTGTTAGTGAGGGTGGTCGCATGAGAAATTTTGAAAAGTCAGATGACATATAGTAAACATTTTTTAAAAACTTTGATACGTATCAGTACAACACATAAACACGTTAAAAACTATTATCTTCTTATTTGATTGATGTATGTATATATATATATATATATATATATATATATATATATATATATATGTATGTATGTTATTTCCATTTCGCATAGGGATCAGTATAACATTCTCATGACAGGGTGGTGTTAATTGGATTTTCATGGAATCTCAAAAGCTTGGAATTGGTTGTTTATTCATTTAGGATGATTTTTGAAGAACACTTCGTGTTTTTGCTTCCTTTGAAATAAGTCAGGAAAGAAAATGAGTGCCACCCAAAAATTATATCTCTGACCATTAAAATGTTATGAAACCGCGATCAAAATATGAAGAGTAATGGACAATCGGAGATAACATACATTACATACATATATTGAGCCCTTATAGACCAGGAGATGATGACAGGAGACGTTCTCCCATTTTACACTGCATGCCTTTTTGAGGTTTGATAAATAAGCCTAAAATATGAAAAATAGACAGGTTCCTGGCAGCCGAACGTGAGCAATTCATACGGAAAAACGCTTTTGTTTTTGTGGGGAATTTTCGTGTTTTCGATTTGCATGCCGTTTTGGATTTCATTAATATATATATCATCTCAAGTTATTGGCGTAAATGGCATGCATGTAGCTATAGCCATAGCCCAACATACAAAAATTGTGAAAAAATTGAATGAACAAGATTTTTTAAATTTAAGCAAACATTTGAAAATTCCTTGACTTTTTCTCGCACGCTGCTTTTTATTGTATCAGTGGATATTATTTTAAGCTGGAATAATAAATGAAAAAACACTAAAATTCCCCATGAAAAAAGCGTTGTTCCTTATGGTGTGCACATGCTCGTTTACTAGGAATCTGTCTATTTTTCCTATTTTAGGGTTGATTATCAAGCCTTGAAAATGCACGCAGTGCAAAATGGAAGAACGTCATTATGCAAAAAATAACATAATAGGAACGAGCTATTTTCGTGAGTATCCCATGAAATGCTATTTGGCCGCAAGTGACCACTTGTAGTATATGAAGAGGATTTTCTGTAAGATTTTTAAATTTGAACATTTGCAGGATGTAATTATTGTTCGAGTGCTAGGTACTTGGAGAAAGCCAGAAATGAATCTTCCTCACATAAAGATATCGAAGAGGAAGGAACATATAATGAAGTTTCTATGGCAAATATTGAATGAAGACAGTACTTGTGTTCACAATCATCATAATTGAGATATTGAAAGTTCAAATACCTAGGCTTTTGTTGAAATTGTGAGATTTGTATCATGGATATGTTACTTGAAATCGACGGATTTGGTCAATTGTTTTTTACTGAACGCCAATTATGAGAAATCAGACTTATTTTTTTTTATTGGCCCACCATGTATAAATAAAACTAGGCGTGTTATTCAACGATTCAACGAAATGGATTCGATTAGGAAACAATACACATAGGCGCTTCAAAATCAGGATCACTCATCTCTGGCATCTGAACGAAAACAAACAACGCATATATCACACACAACTGTAATTCAGAATTATAGTTCATGCTTTGAGTAGGTTATACTGAAAAGACGATAAATGATGTTTGGCTTGAAAAAATAAGTCACGTATTTATAGATACGGCATTTTCAACTTTTCGGTAAAGAAAGAAATGTGTTTTTTGAGTTTCATCTCACAGGAAGGGATTTTTTGAGGTACCTAGTAAAAGTCTTATCATTGAGTTGTCTATTCAAGACTTTTCTTAAAGATAAATCACCCCAACTGAAATAATTGCATTCGAGAGAAAATTGAAATTGAATTGCAATTTTTTTCTCTGAAGATGCTCACCTTGGAATTGAGTTTTTTTTCTACTGCAGATGCAAATAATATTACTATCGTATATTAATCCGATCGAAAAGCTAGGAGGGAACTTTCCGAGTATTTGTATCAATAATATTACTTTTCAATTCAGTCCATATGAAATGCATTTCTTTAATGTCCCCCCCCCTTTTATTTTTTGAACTGGTCGTTTCAAAAAATTGCAACTTGGGATAATGAAATTGCATGAATACTATATTTTGGAGTGGAATTGACACATGAAAATTTCAAGATGGCGACTGGGCTGTTCATTGAAAAAAGAAAAAATATCAGTATAGTAGTTTTCACGATAAATGGTATTGACTGAAGGATTATAATAAAACCAATTAGACTCTTAAGTTGTAAAATCCGAGATGCACATCATAAATGTAAAAGGACCGGATTCAGGTAATTTTGTTTCTCAGAGAGGGATTGTAAATATTAAGAACTCTTGTGTTGATTATCACGAAGATACGACAGCAGAGCTTTTTGAAGATTGGTTTAAAAATTGTCTGTTACCCAACGTTCCGCCAAACAGCGTTATAGTAATGGACAACGCAAGCTATCATAGTCGACAATTGCAAAAAATTCCTGGCTCAAAGAATACGAAATTGGAGATTCAAAACTTCATGGCTGCAAATGACATATATTTTGAGGAAAATTTATCAAAAAAAGAACTTTTACAAGTGCTGCAGTTATTTTCTTAAAAAAAAACGTATGTTTGTGATACAATTGCAGAAGAATTGGGACACACAGTGTTACGACTACCTCCCTACTACTGCGTGTTCAATCCCATAGAGCTTATGTGGCACCAACTTAAATCGAGCGTGCGCGGAAAAAATACTTCTCCGACCTTAAGTGGTAGTGTGGTAGAATTAATTAGGAACTGTATGCATGAGATTCCTACCGAGAGTTGGAAAAGTTCTGTTAGTCATGTTATAAATGTTGAAAACTCGTACCTTTCTGTAAAATCAATTGCGCCAATTATAATTAATTTAGATGAGAATAGCGATAGCGACACTCAACTAAATATAGAATTGTAACATTTAAATAAATTACTTGTATATCTCCTACATTATGCAAAATTCAAATTTCTTAAGTTCGACCCTGTAGCACATTTGCATCTTTTACCAGATGATTTTCTACACAATGGGATCAAATCGGGTAGTTTATTGCAGTTAATAAGCCAATACCATTTACTGTGAAAAATACTATACAATGAACATCATTGCTAAGTTCAAATATTCTCATTTAGTTTCCTACTTTAAAAGTAGCTGGGTACCACGTGAATTATCTCCAAAATGACCAATTGAACAAAATTCAACAGGGGAATTGTGTTTGAATATGCTGGCAACTACTGTTGATCCTCTAGTAACCGAAATCGTCGAAGTGAATCCTAATTTCGATATGGATATTGTCAGTCCAACAAGATGAAGCACCACCACATAACTCCAGCCAAGTAGGAAACTATTTGGATAATACTTTCCATGGTCATTGGATTAGGCATTGATGTACTACGAAATTGCCAGCCCGCTTGCCAGATTTGACACCGTTAGACTTTTTTATGGGGATATTCGAAGCAGAAGGTCTACGAAACTGAACCTGCTTCATTATTGAATGTACGGCAGAGAATAATAAATATTTGTAGAAATATCGACGTTGCTGTGTTCCAAAATGTTCGACGTGAAATATCGGATAGTCTCTTCTTATCTCAAACGTTTAAGACAACCATTTCGAGCATCTTTTGAATCGAACTCAGCTTATTTCCTCTAATTATGAGGTCAAACGTTGATGTGTGCAGGCAATTATTGATTGTTCCGCCATTTTGTAATAGGTAAAGATATTGACTTCGTATTCCAGGGTTGTTAAGTATTCGTCAGGAGCTTCAAAATAATGTATCACAAGACCCCTCTTTCCATTTGATAGTAATAAAATGGGGGGACATTGAAAAAATGCACTGTCTGAAGGGGAGCTTCAAGTCTCATTTTTCTTCTTGAATATCATAAATGCAGAGTTGGGCGAATTCACTATTTTTGTTGAATTCACCCGTAACAAATCACGCGAAAAAACGGACTGATACGATGAATCGAAAATTCATCAGAAGAATATGAATTGAAGCCATAAGCTAGTCTATGGATTGTTACTCTAATCCTAATCAATTCACAGTCATTGATTCTACTTATTTCTCGAGGAGATTTTTTTTGGAGTTGGTGAAGAGAAGATACCCAACAACTTGACCAGTTATGTTTTCTTACAGATTAAAAAAATATTGAATCCGTAATCATTTTTGACTAATCAAATTTCTATGAAAATACGCAGACTGGAAATAGAGAGAGAGTCTCTGTGAACAACGACGTCATATAAGAGTTGTGGCTTCAATTCATTTTTGTTAATCGAATTTACGAAAAACAATTCACAATTCACCAAAAAAGATGATAATTCACTTATTTTCAAATGAATTGAAGCCATGAATTGAGTACACTGGAAATGAATTCAATTCACAATTCTGTCCAACTATGCATAATGTGGATATCGGAAACTGTTGTGATATTATTTTCCTTCTGAAGTCTGCTATGGAAACTCTCTGGAAAAACAACTTATGAATTGTGGATATCACTAGAATCATTGAATTATTACTATTGATTCATCTAGCGACCTCGGCTCTTTTTACAGAAATATTCGTGAATTGAAATTGAGGAAAATGAATAACCTTCATGAAAATCTAGAACAACCAATGAAAATAAATAGAGCTGACGTAGACAGCCATTTTAATCGCGAATGTCTGATCGCTGGGATCAGAGTCCAATCAAACAGTATCGATGCCAAGAATGGAAAATAAAAATGTATCATGTTCTTGTTTAGATTCGGCGCCAGTAGCACACGTATCTGCCTGCCTACCTCAAATTCTGTTGGGTGTGTGCCCATTTTCAATAACGTTTATGTTTGGACAATTTGTGGGGGAATTCTCAAAAATTCCATTCATTTCTTGCACGGTCCTGCTTTCTTGAGTACTTACTGTATCTGTTGTCGAAATGGTTATGTCTTGTATTAGGCTAGAGGCGCCTTACTGACACCCACATTACTTACCGATATCTTCATAATATAAAATACTTGCCAACCCGTGCCCACTTAGTTCGGCGTTAATTTTTCTTCGTTATGCAATCATATTGTGTAGTTCTTAGTACGAAGTTCATCAGGTTCAACACTCGAAATAATGTTTGACAGAAGTCGAAAATCATAATAGTATACCGGGATACGAAACGAGCCGAAGGTGAGTTTATGGTTTATGCGAGTGTATTAATAACCATTACATGAGAGTTGCATACGCTTTTTTATCTACACCCAATAAATAATGAAGAACTAAAAATATTATATTATTAGGTATTTATATTGAACACAATAATAGTAGGTTATCAATCGTATTTCTTTGAAAAATTCTACAAAATTATAATTAATGGTATAACCACAGAAAATATAACAATGAGAAGTGAAAAGAAAAAAAAATGAAAAAAAAACTGGCGAGGTTATGAATTGAACCCGAACGTTTCTGATCACTGCCGGCGCCATTGACCACTCGGCCTTGAGATCTCATTTGATTTGGTCGAAAATAAAAACATATATGTGGCATTTGTCAAATGAAAAATATAATCCTTTCGATTGTATTTTTTTCTTGTCTAAGACATCTGTGGAGGAGTCGCTGGTGATTCTTCTATATCACTGCTATAAGACATTTTCATTCGATTATCGAAAATTGACTGAAATCTTCAAAAATTCAATACCTACTGATTTTGACTTGACAAACGTCAAAATGTAAAGCTTGCACATCATGCTTGATTGAAAAATAATGGGTTTCTATTGGTTGAAAATCTGTATCGTAATGAAAATCTGTATCGTAATGGTCATTATAAAACGGGTTGTGGGCATATAAATGTATTATTAGAGTACGGGTGTAGATAAACCCCTTTTTTAGCCCGTAGGCGCTGAGTTTCAATAAAATACGAACGTCTTCCATGTATTCTTTGAAATAATTTTTATGCAAAATTGGATCGGTCCTAGGGATCACGTTGTCACATACAAACTTTGACCCCGTTTCTTACCACCACCGTGCGAAAAGATTTGTTCTGTTAAATATCGTTGCAACAAACAAGAAGTTGACGGTCACCTAAAAAAATACAAATCCATGTAAATTATACAAATTCACTTTAATTTGATAAGAAATACTCCAAACCGATTTGATTGTAGCTGAACATATCTTTTAATTCTAAGGAACTTTTCTCCTCAACATATTTCTATATTTTCTGAAATAAGGGTACTTTACTATTGAACGAAATTTATATTTTTTGGCCTATCCTGTATGGTGATTGTCGTAAAGCCATTTCAGGTACACTTGGTATAGTTTTGGAACATGCACCAACTTTTGTCAAAAATAAAATTTTCTGAGAAATCGATAATAAAAAAGTTTCCCATTTGTTGCAGACTTAGTGGACCACACTGTATAATATTTGGAAAAATCAACAATAATATGAATGGTGACAAAGGGCCTATCTCATATTTAGCCTGTATTTCAGTTTGATGTTGAGAAATAATTACCTAGAAAAACCTTCACAGGTATTGCTTGTCTACACTCTTTCAGATTTGAATAATACTGAGCAAAGTCTTCAGATTCAGTTTCCATTTTCTTCTCCTGTAGATGCCAACTTTGTTGGCAAAATGAGCGTCGAGTGCAAGTAATAACAGTTTTGGTATTATGATTATTATTGATCTATAGAAAAAGACTTGATTACAGTTATGTTTCACGAGGATTGCTACGAATGAGCAATGTTAGGATCAGTAACTCAAAACAAAATGTCTGACAATGAGAGTGAATAAAATATGCCTACTACGGGCGATTCAGTACACCACATGCTCCAATAAAATAGACTTGCCTCGAGCAAGAGGTACCGATGACAACAGAAAAACTGGGTATGTTTGCTTGAATGTGGGTACCTATATCTTATCTGTCCGAAAAAGAGCCATTAGAGGTCGGCAAAGTAATTTATTGACATTCTCTTCTCTTCGATGACGAATTGGTTACTCTCAACTTCACAATACCTCAGAAATGAGCACATTTTCTACAGATGGAACACAACTTTAATGAGTCCTACGTTATATTTTCATGCATGGGCAACTCATATTGGTCATATGAGAAAACCACTCTCACTAATGATTATTCTGTCGAATTAGGAATCACTCAGTACTGAAACATTTGAAAGTGATTTATTTCGGTTTGAAATATTAGTTCGTTTATTCGGTGAAAGTAGTGAATCCAGGAAAAAATTGTCGGCCAAGTTTTTATGACGGTCCTATATGTTTTTTGGGATTCTGAATCCGAAAATCTAGTTATCGACTGAATTCGGATATGGCTTCCCTGTGAAAAAGGCGGAAAACTATATAATTTGAAGAGTTGTTTTAGTTTTCCGCGTATAACTCCGAAAGGATGCATCCTGAAGCAAAATCATTTCCCTCAAAAAAGAGAGCTCATGAAATAAAAAAAAAATGAGACCAAAGCCATCATATGTTTATTTTTCGAACTGTCATTAAACTTCCACTTGAATATCGGGGCGCCTCGAAAAAATTTCCGGAAATTTTTTAAGTTGCCATGGTAACTAGTCATAATTGATGCATCTCATTGGTTGAAAAGTAGAGGTGTGAAATTTTAATGGGACTGTAATTTTCGGTACGTAGTGTAAAAATGTGACAATGGCATGACTTATTCATCTATAGCTATACCTAGTGTTAATTTTGACACAACCTACTTCGAATTGAGTCTCCCCAGTTCAACTTCCCTTTTCAGAAGAGGCATTCAACATTGATCCATACTCGTTCAATGATATGCACATTGGATGCCTCTTCTAAAAAGGAAAGTTGAACTGGGGAGATTCAATTAGAAGTAGGTTGTGTCAAAGTCAACCCTAGGTAAAGCTTTGGATGACTAACTCACGCCAGTGTCACATGTCACATTTTGACAGCACGTACCGAGAATTACAATTTCATTGAAAATATTCCAAAATAGAATTGAATAGCTTCCGAAACGTCGTCAAGGAGAAGTATTCGCATTTTTTTTTAATTTTTAATATAAATATCTAAATTCATAAAAATACGATACGTAACTGACAAGATTACTCAATTTTGCATCTTTTTAATATTGCAGTTACTTATCGAGGAAATATATTTGTCCAGAAAATAGGTATTATAAGAACTAAGAGCTTTTTCCCTATCATTTTCAGGAGAGAGAAAATTCAAAAGAAGGATTCCAGAACACTCATCAAGTTAAAACGATATCTCAAATATTATTTCTCAACTTTTCATTGACATTTGATATGTCTAATTTTTTTTCTATCACCTGATACTTTTGGAAAATATCTTCTTCAATAATGAATAGCATTCTTTTCAAACTGTTCGAACTGATCTATCTTTTTTCTTTTCTTTTTCTTTCATTTTGTTTCTTTTTTTTTCTTCTCTTTTCGATGTATTCGTGGTATTCTATTCTATTCCTTTATTTTCCAATTGATGTACAAAATACATATAGGATTCGTCAGAAAGAGAAAAGTATAAAATACAATACAATAAAAATTGATAACAACGTGTTCACATAAAATATACACCAACAGTAATATCAAGACAACAGTTTAAAAGCAACAAAATGATGATGATATTCCGATCAGGACTTATTGGAGAAAAACTCATCTAAATTATAGTGGGTATTTGTAAGAAGATATTGTTTCAGATTCTGTTTGAAAATATTTGTTGTTTTTGCGCCCGTGATAACTTTAGGTAATTTATCATAAATTTTCAAAGATAGGTAAAAGGGTGACTTCATAGAAACACTATATCTACAAAGAGGTAAATGGTAGCTATTACATTGTCTGGTATCATGATGATGTACCTGCGAGTTTAATACAAATTTGTTTTTATTATTGAAAACATATAAAGCTGATTCGAAAATGAAAATATCACAAAGAGATAAAATTCCGAAACGTTTGAAAGCCTTCCTGCATGACCCCATATAAGTGAGACGTGCAATCACTCTCACGATTCTTTTTTGTGCAATGAATACATCAGGCGATAGGGTGGACATTCCCCAAAATAAGATGCCATACCTCAGCCTGCTATCGACTTGACTATAATAAATATTCAAAAGTTGGTTAGAAGTTAATATTGATTTCAAACTTCTGAACATGAAGCATAGAGAGTTCAACTTCCCAATAAGTGAAGAACAATGACTTTTCCAATTCAAGTTGCTATCCAAAATTATACCCAAGAAGCTCACATTTTCTGAGTCAGTGGATATGGTTGTGTTTTTTATTTTTATTTCAATATCAGTACTGTTTTTCTGCGCATGATGAAATCTCATCATATTCGTTTTAGAGCTGTTGAAACATAGAGAGTTTTCCTCAAACCAGTTCACCAGAGAATCAATAATATCTTGACACTTCTCGGTCAGAATGTTGTCGCTTTCATCTGAAATTATAAGAGTGGTATCATCCGCGTAACGTATTATCGGTATATCCGGTGCAATATTGTCAACGTCGTTGGTATAAAAAAGGAAAAGTATTGGCCCCAGAACTGATCCCTGTGGTACACCCATGTTGTTGGTTAGAAAATTTGAATTTACAGTTTTCAGAGTGTTTTCATTTGTACATTTTACAGATACAAACTGTAACCTCTTGCACAGAAAACTTTGAATCCATTCTAGGGCAACCCCTCGAATGCCAAAATCATTCAACTTTTTCAACAATATATCATGTTGAACACAGTCGAATGCCCTGCTAAGATCGTAGAAGATCCCAACAGGGCACTCGCCAGCCTCAACATACTTCAGGACGTACTCATAAAACATTGTTATTGCACTGCCTGTCGATCTACCTTCATGAAAACCATGTTGATTAGATGAGAATATACCATGCCTTTTTGCAAAGTTCAGAAGTCTGTCTAGAAAAGCATATTCGAATACTTTAGATAAACATGATGTTACTGTGACAGGCCTATAATTGCCAACCAAATTGGGATTACCTTTTTTCAGAATAGGTATGACTTTTCCGACTTTAATTTTATCTGGAAAACATCCACTACTGAATGACAGATTGACCAAGAATGTCAATGGTTCAATTAATAAATGTAACACATTTCGCAGCAAAAAGGCAGGTAACTCGTCCATTCCCGCCGAAGGTTTATTTTTGAGTTTACCTCGTAAAAGAGTCAATAATTCACTTTCCGTGAAAGGAGAGAGAAATATAGAAGAAATATTAATGTTTTTTGTCTGCTCACGTACTTTCGGAATATGAATATCAATACTATTAACTATATTGATTGGCTCGTTAATGAAATAATCATTGAAAATTTTTGCAATTTCATACGGATCATTAATATGTCTTCACTATACAAATATGTGTTCCTTAGGATGAATGAATTTGATGAATACGATGTTCTTTTCAGACCCGATGGCAGGCTAAGAAGCACCCCGCAAGCACGCCGAACCTAGTTGCCGAACCAGAAAATAATGTCGGGCGGACCGCCACCGGGCGGCCGCGGCACGGGCGGATGGCCGCCCCCGCACTTCCGCCCCGCCTCCCCGCACTTCCACCCAGCCTCCCCGTACGGTCCGTCGCCGCCTCCGAGGGTGGGCAGCCCGGCGGGCAGCATGTTCGCTAACCGACCGCCCTTCGGTATGCCCTGCCCCAGGCCGAGGTGGCCTACGCCCATGTCACCGGTGCCCCCCCACGGGATTTCCCCCCCGCCGATTCCGCCCGGGCCGAGGCCCTTCAGGAGGCCCATGCACCCTGTAAGTGATTTGCAGCTATATTACTTTTTCTTGGTTTAGGGCTTCTCTTCTTATCTTGGTCTTGATGAATCTTCTCATGACCAAGACTTGACTCTCGAGACCAAGGAATATAATTAGTTTTGGGAACGGTAGTAGATATGGTTTCCAAAAGGTTAACGATGTGTATTTTTATGAAAATTATTCATGTAAATTGTGATGAGCATTTTCGAGTTCTTCGAGAAGTTGATGACTAATAGGACTCAGTTCATTGAAAAAAACACTGTTATTTAATAAATGCAGTTATTTTTTTTTGATAGATCAGAAGTCTGCCCTCACAGATTTATTTGGCGTTTTCATCAGCAATTTGAAGTAAAAAATGCACATTCAGCTCTCAACTTCACAAATTTCGATTTTCTTATCTCCGAAAATGCAAGAATATAATTTTATCTATTTCTATTTTGTAAAAAATAAGACAATGAAACTCGATTTTTTTGGGGAATTCACTCATTTGCGAAATCATGAATTTCAAGAAAAATAGTTTCTTCAAACCTTTTTTGCATTTGTTTTCACTAAATATTCATCTTATGGATATGTCTTTCATACGAAACAATTCGTAATGAACAAATTATTCTTTGCAAATTTATTAAAAAAAGGATATCTTTGTATGTAAAATATGCTATTTTCTTTAGTGCATAGAATTTTTCTCGGTGCTTTGAGATTTTTTTCACTGCATAGGCATATATAGTTGTTTTTGTGAATTTGTTTACCATCAAAAAATAAATGATAATGCTTAGAATTCCAATCGTTAATAACAAATTGTTCTTCAATAACAAAATTCAGTACTAAGAAATAAATTTAAACGACTACGTTTCTTAGCAATAAATAAGTTGTTTTTTTGAAAAAAACGATTATTTCGTGAAAATCATAATTTGAACTAAGGCCAAATTCATAGTAATTTCTGAATATCTTATGAAAAGTGCATTTTTTCAGAGCAATTCCTCAAAAAAAAATCAGCGAAAGTATTCATGCAGTTGTATGTGACAGGACTTGTGTATATAATTTAATCTATCGAAACCTGTTCCGAAATCTTTTGAGATAAAAATAAATAATAATGAGTCTCAATTATACGGTAACTTGGTTTCAACAATTTTTCCCTTTCTATCCATAATTTTGTTGCTTTACTAATATTATATAATTCTTATTCACTTTCCATCCATACCAATGAGGAATAAAATTTCTCCTTATACAAAACTGTTGAAACTTGTGATGTGATCTCCTAACCAGTTGAAAGAATTTAGATCTTAAAAAAAATACAGAAAATCGAATGAAAAATCCTTGTATAAACATGTATGTTTCTTGGGATCATTAAAGTTATTATTATTAAATACAACCTTGTGTTAACTTTTTCATTGTAATTTCCATTCAAATTATATTTTTATTTTATATACTCATTCAGATATTATATTCAGTTATAATTTGGGTTGAGGAGCTTCTGAAAGCAGAAACGGTTTTAAACAAAAACATCTGTAGAAATGAAAAAAATCAATATTATTTATCGCCCATTTATATTTCTGATTATTTGAATTATTCGAATTTTTATTCTCCTACGAGAATCCAATAAAAATTTATTTGTTCAAATAGTAGTGTCTTATTTTAATTCAGTTGTTTAACATAATTATTTTTATTTTTTTTTCCATTAATTTATGTTTATTCTTTTCCAAATTTTAAAATTCATATATTGGGATTATTTAACTGACTTCGATCTCATAAGTTTTTTTACAAGAGAAGGCCGCATCAACACCACTCAGGAAAGATCATTCAATAAAATTATTCTTGATGAACTCTCATTTCTCAGTGTATTCCACTTTTATATTTTCCTTCGATTCGCCAAAACACTCACCTTTATTTATAACCAGAATGTCAGGGTTACCATACACCGCAAAATGAAGCGATGAAGATCAATAAACCCGAAATGAAAATGAGTATTTTAAGTAGAAACTCTACTTGAAAATGCAATTGATTGGATCTTTTTATAGAAGCCGATGCTGAAGTATTTGTGAAGTGTCGATGATTCATTAGACTGTTTTATATCAAGCATCAAGTACCTTCTGGATTGAGATGAAAGTGAAATATTTCAAGATCGGGGTCAGAAATATTTCACAGGATAGTTCATAAGTAGTCCCAAGTCGTCTAGCGGAGCAGGTCATGAATAATAAAGAAAAAATTCGCAAATCAACGATTATTGAAGTAAAAATAAATAAAATAATTATTTTACATCACAAGATTCACAAAATAAATTTTGTTCAATGAGGCAACTAATCAGACAGAAAAGATGCATATTGCTTATTAACAAGAAAAGGATCAGAACACTGTGAAAACTTATTCGCATTGATCTCATTAGCTTTGTCTAATCCTTAGACAATGTCATTAGGGATAGATAGCAAGCAAAATTTACTAAAAGAACATTGCGATAAAATTCTGTAACTCATTCTTGGCACTTGATTGGACATGCATCTTCCATGAAGAAGAGTTGGTCAAGCTAACACCAATCATTGAAAAATGGTTCAATGTGATTTCATTTTCAATGAACATTTGCTTTTTTTGATATATAGATTCACACGGAAGGGACGCCCTATAATGTTCAAAGAACACCGCGTGAATTGAGGGACATGAGATACTTATTAATTAACATTAACTTTAAATTTTTGAAGTTTGTGAGCCTCAGGAAAAAAATCCTCTTCAAGAAGTTCTAGCTGTTCTATTGAAGAAATATTCTACTGTTTTATTGCTAAACAGCTGAGCAACAAAATTCATGCTCCATACGATCCACTGATCAATCTAGAAAACATAATTATTCATGACAGTCTTATTTTATATGACACTAATGTTCGAGAATTGTTCAAGACTCTTCATGACATTAAGAACAAAAATACGGCCGGATATGATGGTATTTCTGTTAAGATTCTCTTGAATTTACCAACCATTGCTCTCGAGACATTGGTCGCCCTCATAAATACCTCATTCAGAACTGGTTCATTCCCATTTTCTCTTGAAGACTTCCGTTGTCATTCCAGTACATAAAGGTGGTGATTTGGATAATCCTTCCAATCTGCGTCCTATTTCCTTAATACCAACTTCAGCAAAAATTATTGAGAAACTAGTCAAGGTACGTTTGGAGGAATTCTTAAAACTGCACTGTATTATTAGCAAACATCAGTTTGGTTTTCAGGCGGAAAAGATACAAATGATGCTATATTCTCTATTTTATATGCACTTTACTCTGAAATAAATGCTGCTGAAGTAGCCGCCGCAATTTTTTGTGATACTTCAAAGGCATTTGATTGCGTCAACCATGAAATTTTACTAAAAAAACTTCATCAAAATGATGATGTAGAGGTGTGACGAACACTTGGTTTGAATCGTACCTTTCAGGGCGGAGTCAAATGGTTAGGACAGCGGAACTCTCGGAGAACAGGGCCATTGAATTTGGTGTACCACAGGGTTCTGTGTTGGGCCCTATTCTGTTTTTGTTATATATAAATGACTTATCTATGATCGACATATCTGGTAGTTGACAAAATGGTTAAGACTTTCGCGGCCGAGGTTATTAGTATAACTACTTTTCTTCGGGCTTCGTTCTTTGGAATTTCTTACTAAGAACGACGGCCTTCAAGCCCGAAGAAAAGTAGTTATACTATCTGGTAGTTCCACTCTATTCGCGAATGATACAATTGTGGGAAGAAAAAAACTCAGTGGAGCTACATAAGATAATATCATCCGACTTGGAGAAGGTGAAAAGCTGGTGCGATGCCAATTTACTATCTTTAAATGAATCGAAAACGAATATAATATCATTCAAATGTTTGCTTGAAGAACTTACAATAGAGACTATTGTAAGTTCTTCAAGCAAAATAAGTTACACACAAGATTACTCATTGTGTATTCATTGACATAGGCACTTAGGTGTCTTTGTAAAGTCAAACCCAGAGTATCATGCAGGAATTTGTTCGCTACCAATAAAATTCTGACAGTCATCGCACTTTTTATCCTCGAGACGGTTTGCCTTATCTATAAACATAAATCGAAGTTCAACTTTGCTTCTACTCCATATGCTACTCGTAATAGCAATCATACCTTTAGACTTCCTATCCCGACTTCGAATCTAATTAGAGACTCTATATAGTATAATGGTGGTGAATTGTTCAATCATTTACCATTTGAAATATAATATATAATGTATAGAATAATTACATTATAGTGTTTTATATATACATTTTTAATACTATTTTATATCTACATTTGTATTTCTTGGACTTTGTCAATAGAATGCAAATATTCAGACAATAAAGTATATTTTTATTTGATTTGATTCAAGAGAGGTTTGCCAGGTCTCCGAGCTCACAACAAAGGGGTGAGAATCCGTGTTGATTCTGCCAAAGGTGGAACGGATTGACAACAATTCTAAAGAGCAACGACCGGGCTCTGTATCAGTGCCTTGTGGGTCATCAGAAGCTGACAAAAAGTGAATTATTTCTTCGCACGAAAAAGAAATCCAAGTTTCTGGGAAGCACCTTCAGCGATCGATCTTACTTCGTTTTCTATGACAGATTATTACGTGTCGTAATACCTAACATCCAGACTTTGTAGGATCATTCTCCTGACATCTGAATATCGGATGAAGATAGATCGGCTTTTCTCGAGAAGAGACAACGTGAGATGGTTCCATTTCTTTATAAAAGATTCATATGAGGATCCATACTTATTTGAAGATGTTGGTGAAGGAAATAAGAAAACGTTCCTCAGAATAAAAACCACGTAGTACTGAACGTACACTTACAAATAAATGATAACACAGTCAATAATATACTTACAGATTTATAATGAATAAAATTGTGCATGATACAAACTCTATTACAAGTATGATTTTATTGTATTCTTCAATCCCTCTACTCTTCTGACGTTCTAAATTGAGAGGAATCATGAATCTAGTTGGTGTATCAGTTGTTATATCTGAAGATGAGTCTAGAAATACCGTGAATAAATAATTGATTCATATCGGTCATTTCTTAGCTTCTACCACCGAATGTTGGGGACATTTCTTCTAGAATGTTCTTCAGAGTGAGTGGGATGTCGTATAAAATTGTGCACCTTGTCAACTGGTCACTCTTTGGACCTGAAAATGAATACTCTGTGCTAAGTGGGGTTATTTGCGGATGATACACTCATCTATTTCGTTCACTTGAAATAGTTTATCGATGGGTTCATGATAATGGTTTGAAACTAAATATTTATATAAAACGAAATTTATGTTATTGAAAAACAAAAAAGGGCATTTGACAGTGATTCGAAAAATAACATTCATATTAATGCACTAAATGTACAAAAAATGGAAGAAATAAAGTATTTGGGTGTATTCATTGATGAAAATTTGAATTTTTCAAAACATTCTGAATGTATAGCAAAGAAACTAGGAATGAAAATCAATTTATTTGGACGAATTAGCAGTAATATCTCGTTTTAGACAAGATTATTGATATATAAAACAATGATTCATTGCCATTTCAATTATTGTTTCTCTATTCCATTTTCACTTAATGAGACACAAATTAAAATTCACCAAAAAAAAACAAATTCGTGCATTGAGAATAATTCTCAATTGAAATAAACATACTCCAAATAGATGAGAGAAAACTCAAATTCTAAGTGTCAAACAAACTATAATAATGGATACAATGATAATAATTTACAAAATTCTCAATAATTTATATCCAACTCATTTTTCAAACAGTAATTCTTTCGATAATGATATTCATACCTATTTTAGCAGACGTTGTAAAAACATTCAATAGGACAATTCAGTTAGGACAATTTTTCAACAAAATGTTATTTTCCACAAAATATGTAACTATTTTGTTTTCAAGCATATTTTTATTTGAAATAATGTATGTATATTTTTTAAGTGAATTGTGTATTCGCTCAATGTAATGTAATTCAGCATATTTGCTGGTAATAAAAAAATTATTATTATAGTGCAATTTTTCAATGATTTGGATGTAATCATTTCATGAAATCAACTCAATTTATGCGAAATTAATCTCAATTCTGCAATTTCATTCATAAGAGTGCATTTCATTTGCTTTTCATTAAAGAGCTAAATGAATATCATCAATTCATAACTGATTTCTGACATTTTCACTCATTCATTTCATTCAGTACAAATTGAGTGCTCATTGGTAACTTTGTTATTGTTCTAGCTGGAAAATTTTGTTGAAAATTGGATTGTCAAAATATTTCAAATTGGGAAAGTATTGTAACCCTTCTAAAGAAAAAGAAAGCACGGAGTCTCGATTTTATCTTGTATCTAGAAAATATTTTTTGCAAAATGTGTATGTGATTGTTTGGTGAAACATCCTCAAATCATGACAACATATAAGATTTCTTTGAAATATGAGAAGTGAAGGATCAAAAGAGGTGAAACCGAAAAAGATTGAGGTCTATCCCTACAGATCTCTAGAGATTATCGAAATGTGAATCTTGAGATGACTGTTTTTCTCTTTCCTGGAAGTCGAAGTGTCAATGAAAATGTAGGTAAATGGCAAATTCTGTGACACTTGTGACTTTATCAACTTTTAAAGCATGTTCAAGAAATCTGCAAAAAAATTCAAAGTACAGCTGTCCTATTGAAAAAATATTCCTGAGCAAGAGGTTTGACAGGTCTCCAAGCTCACAACAAAGGGGTGGGAATTCTGCACGGGTCATTCGTGTTCAAATTGCTAAGGGTGGAAGGGTTGACGACAATTCAGAAGAGCATCGACCGTGAAAATATATATTGAAGAGAGCGAAGAATCACCAACAAGACGGATTGCCTTTCTCTGAATAAAATCAACGCTCATATGGGGACTCTGGAAAAGTATAAAGAATACTGTCGTCCGCAAAAAATATGCACTGAACGAGATGTTTCCTCCAGCAAATCATTGATATGAAGCAGAAACAATGTGGGCGCTCTAACTCAACCCTGTGGAACCATAAGACAGCAGTTTAGAAAGGAGACCCCAATGCTGAATAAGATCAAACGCTTTCGAAATGTTGAGTGCAACAACTCACGTTAATCTGAATTTTTCGATGAAATGCTGCTGAATATGTGAAATATACGCCAATAAATCACAGGTTGATCTTCGATGGGAAATCCGTAATGTCAATCATTAATAATTACTAATTTCTCCAGATATTCAATGATTGCTTTTTCCATGACTTCGAAGATGATAGAAGGCAATAATAATGACAAGGTGAAGTTTACTTCCGTTTGTTAAGATCTGGGTGATCTCAAGGTTTTTCCCTCTCCTAACGTATAAGGTGATTTCGTACATTCGTTTTTGGTATCACCACTGTCGGTCAGTTCTGGTACAAGGTGCTGATGATTCTTGCCAAGCGAACTCATTATATTTTTCTTTATCTCTGATTACAAAATGATTTTGTAGTTTATCGGATGTGGAAAGTTGTCTCCTACCTCTCGCGTATACAGGTAAAACCGAGTTCCTCTCCTCCTTTCCTAGATCAGGGTTGAAACTCTCCTTGATCACCACCGTATTCTCGTAATCTCTCCTGTTGTCACATTTGCCCTCTGGACACGCTCCCGTCAAAACGATCAAGGTCTTCTTCGGATCTGTGGACTCAACAACGTGCTTCAAGCTTTGAACCAAAGCACTATGCTTATCGCATATCTCAGACAAATGTCCTCCAAAGACGACCATTAGGAACGGTTCTCCGGTTGTTTCTTGGAGAGTGGAAAGGGTGGATTTTACGGATTCGAACAGACCAGGGTCCTGCTTTCTTTGTCCGATTACGTTGGTCAGTATTTCGTTTTCTTCTTTCGATAATTTTTTCTTCTTTTCTGTAGTTGAAAAAACAATGGATTAGTTCACGGATTACAGGAACAAGTTTTGATAGGCAACAGCATATTTGTAAGAACCAATAACGAGGAGGTAAGTAGCTCATTAAATGATGTTTATTTCCCAAAATACTTACAAGTTTTTGAAAGGGAAAATTAGAAACAAATGAATAATGAATCAAATAAATAGAGAAAAAAATAAATGATGTAAGATAATGAAATCAGACTCTTCACAGAAATATAAAATTAATAATAGTGAAAATAAAATAAAATTGTCCTTCACCTATCCCAATAAATTTTTTTTCAAATTAACTTTAAAATTGAATTTTCCAAATTTTTTTATTGCATCGGGTAATCCATTATAACACTATTCCGTTGTGATAAATTGATTGTTGTGCTATGTTTGATCTGAATTTCATTGTTGTTAAATTATTTGAACATCTGGTTGAATGGTCATGTTGGTCACTATTAATTTTGAAGATGAGATTAGAATGTTTCAATTTATTTTTGACCAAATGAATGAACGTGCAGAGTTTTAGTGTATGTATTGAAGATATATCTAACAGTTGATTGGGTTTGTATAAATTTTTTGTCGGTTCTTTATAACCAAATTCATACATACATTTAATTAATTTATCTTGTGAAGCTTTCAGTGGTCTCAATAAGGTTTTTGTTGCTGATCTCCAAACCGGAATTAGGTATTGAAATCCAGAATATACCAGAGAAAAATAAAATGAATAAATAAATATTTTAAAGGCAGAAAATTTCGCAATTTGACCATCGATATTAATTGACGATTACGTGTTTCCATGGTCGTTTCTATGGTGAATAAAGGAAACTCAATTGATTGGCAGATATTTATAGTCGAGGATGGATTACACTGAAGTTTTATTTTGAAATCTTGAATAAAAATATAGTTGTATAAAAAACTTTGTGTTCAACGGCCCATGAGAATGTGAATTTTTGATCTCAATCGAAACTTCACATTCTCATGTGCCATTAAAAGCACTCAATTTTTACGCACTCAATACAAAAATAACTATTTCTGCATTTGGCTGCCGGCGCAAACCGAAAAGTATCACTTTCCACACCTGTTAGTCAAAAAAATGCAAAAACTGAATACCAAAAAATAATCGAGCTTACCATCTTCGAACAGATTCCCGAAAAACGAAAACTTGACGTGCGACATCACGTCAAGGACATCCCAGGGAGGTTTGCTCTTCTCCCTACCGAGAGGCACGTCTGCAATTTCTCTGCTTTCCGATCCGTATTCAGAACCGTCCCTCTTCACTCTTATGTTGAAGACCTCGGTGTGTTCGGGGCTGGTCACCACGTCTCTCATAAACGCCTTCTTGGATTTGTGAACCGTCGGCTCGAATTCGTTTGTTTCCTTGCTCCTGCGGAATTTGTGCGTTCCTCTTTGCGCGAGGCGGTCTCTAATTTGTGGCGAAGGATCCGGTTCTCCGTTGTTGATTTCGTTCGTGAGGGATTTGCTTGAAACGGTGACGGTGGCTGGAATGAGGGATTGCTTTTCAATAGAAGTTGCGCGTTGAAAATATAATTTTTAGTCGATTGTTTTGAGAGGTCACCTCTTCTGTTCGCTATTCTTGGGCCAAAAGTTGCGTGGAGATACTTTTTCGTACTGTTTTTTGAGTGACAAAAATATATCAAATGCATGTTGGCAATTTAGGAACTTGAATATTTTTGTAGAGAAAGTCGATATCAAGAGAATAGAAAACTTTAATGAAAGAAATAACATCGAATATTTGAGGAGTATTGGTCCGGACTTCCATTGTCTCCATAGTTAACTCTATTTAGTAATGAAAACTTACAAGATGGAAAAATAGTATATTATGCAACGATCGTGTAATGATGGTTATTAATACATGAGCATAAACCGGGATACAAAACGAGCCGAAGGTGAGTTTCGTATGGTTTATGCGAGTGTATTAATAACCATTACATGAGAGTTGCATACGCTATTTTATCTACACCCAATAAATAATGAAGAACTGAAAATATTATATTATTAGGTATCTATATTGAACACAAAAATAGTAGGTAATCAATCGTATTTCTTTGAAAAATTCTACAAAATTATTATCAATGGTATAACCACGGAAAATACAACAATGAGAAATGAAAAGGAAAAAAAATGAAAAAAAATCTCTGCCGAGGTCAGGATTTGAACCCTGACGTCTCAATTCACTGCCCTCGCCATTCACTAGTCGGCCACGAGAGCTCATTCGATTAGGGCGAAAATAAAAACATGTGTTGCATTTGTCAAATGAAAAATATAATCCATTCGATTTAATTTTTGTCTTGTCTAAGACATATGTGGAGGAGTCGCTGGTAATTCTTCTATATCACTGCTATAAGACATTTTCATTCGATTATTGAAAATTGACTAAATTCTTCAAAAATTCAATACCTACTGATTTTGACTTGACAAACGTCAAAATGCAAAGCTTGCACATCATGCTTGATTGAAAAATAATGGGTTTCTATTGGTTTAAAATCTGTATCGTAATGAAAATCTGTATCGTAATGGATTTCATTATGAAACGGGTTGTGAGTATTAAGTGTGTTATAAGAGTACGGGTGTAGATAATAGTATATTATGCAACGATCGTGTAATGATGGTTATTAATACATGAGCATAAACCGGGATACGAAACGAGCCGAAGGTGAGTTTCGTATGGTTTATGCGAGTGTATTAATAACCATTACATGAGAGTTGCATACGCTATTTTATCTACACCTAATAAATAATGAAGAACTAAAATTATTATATTATTACGTATTTATATTGAACACAATAATAGTAGGTAATCAATCGTATTTCTTTGAAAAATTCTACAAAATTATAATTAATGCTATAACCACGGAAAATACAACAATGAGAAATGAAAAGGAGAAAAAAAAAGGAAAAAAAAATTCTGCCGACGTCAGGAATTGAACCCGGACGTAATTATTCACTACCGGCGCCTTTGACCATTCGGACATGAGAGCTTATATAAATATGTTGAAAATGCAAACATATGTCTTGCATTTGTCAAATGAAAAAATATAATCCTTTCGATTGTATTTTTTTCTTGTCTAAGACATCTGTGGAGGGTCGCTGGTAATTCTTCTATATCCCTGCTATAAGACATTTTCATACTATTATCGAAAATTGACTAAATTCTTCAAAAATTCAATACCTACTAATTTTGACTTGACAAACGTCAAAATGCAAAGCTTGCACATCATGCTTGATTGAAAAATAATGGGTTTCTATTGGTTGAAAATCTGTATCATAATGAAAATCTGTATCGTAATGGATTTCATTATAAAACGGGTTGTGGGCATATAAGTGTATTATTAGAGTACGGGTGTAGATAAAGTCAATTATGCAATAAATCACGAATAATGAAATTGAGAATAAGAATTCAATAGAATGATCGAATGAGGCAAGGAATCCAAATCAAAGATTTAGCAAACGCTCTCTCTTGATATATGATATATGTACGTCATTCATAGACGTTGAAATCATTCACAGAAAGCAAGAAAGAGTCCTTATAAAATAGCTACTACCCTGCGACTGGGGCTGGATTACATACTTTCTCTCGTCCCATTTGTATACCAGTCATGCACTCCGGACTTGAATCGAATAGATACCATTTACAGTTACAGGATATTTCTATTCGTATAGACTAGAGAGTAGTTTGCAGAAGGAAAAGTCATTCATCAGGATATCACTTTATTGTCAAATGCAGACAATCTCGTTTCGTTTGGAGAAAACTATTATAATTCATCCATATATACACTGATCAGTCCAAGTAATAGCTTTCTTCGAAAGAAACAAAATTGTCTGCGTTTGAGAAGGAAATGTTATCCTGATGAATGGAGCTTCATTGCAAACTACCCTCTATTTGTTTAGAGATACCATATGACAGTTGAGTTTGTTTCAAGTTTCGTAAATGTGGTAAACCCATGTATGCTATAATGAGGTCTGGAGATGAACAGTTCTTTCAGGGCATGTCTGAAGTGATCATACTGAACAATACAGGGTGTTCCCTAACCACGGAATGAAACTTCAGAGGGTGATTGTTAGGTCGTTTTGAGAAAGAAAGTTACTATGAACAAATGTCCGAAGTTGCTTCGTTTCTGAGATAAAGGGCGTTGAAAAATAAACGTTACTTATAAAATGTCATAAATATCCTCACACCGATCTACAGTTGTTTGAAGTAATAAGGTGCATATTAAGCCGTAAATATAATTAAATTATTAGACAACACTATCAGTGTCAGCTGGTCTCCAAAGCAGTGTTCATAATATGCATGGTGGCTTCCTTTTTTTTGTCACTAAAACGAAACGATGCTAGATATGAAGAAAACAAAAGCGAAGAAAAAGTTGTATTTTCAATTGAATAATCTAAAAAATAAAAACCTTTCAAAAAAGGTCAATGGCGTACTTTTTTTCCCAATATTGTTGGCTATGGTGCCCACTGAGACTTCACTGGACCTAGCTGGGGCTGGATGAGCGCCTTATGACTTCGAATAACTGTAGCAAATTTCAACCAAATCAGTGTCAGGATATTTAGGATATTTTATTCAATTCAATTTTATTATCCCAAGAAACATTACATGTTTATGAATAGGGATTAAAACACACAAGTACATAGTCAATAGATGAAATTGCCACAAGTATAAAGGAAAACAAATTCATACATTCAACGAAATTAAATATTTGTAAGCAGTCAAAATGAAATGGCTTCCAAAACTGATGAATACCAATGAAGGTAAAAAAAAAACATAACTCTTAACTACATTCAAAATATATTGTACATTAGCTGATTAAAAATTGTTTGTATTTTTGCTTAAATTTCATTGTTGAGTGAAATTCTTTAATTGTTTCTGGTATTGAGTTATATATTATGATTCCATCATGGTAAATTGACTTTTTTCCAAAATCTGATTGTGTTTTATTTGTTGCTAGTAATTTTGTTTGTCTTGTGGAGTAATTATGGATATCAGCAATTTGAGTGAAAATGATATCTGACTTTTTACTATTATTTTCAATAGAATGGATGAAACAGCTAATTTTGAATTTATGGAGAGAATCTAAGTCCAATAAATTGTGCGGTTTGTATAAATTTATTGTTGATTCTAGATAAGGTAATTTATAAATACATTTAATTGTTTTGTTTTGTAAATACCGTTTTTCTTGAACTTCAACGCCCTGTATCTCGGAAACGAAGCAAGTCCGGACATATGTTCATAGGAACTTTTTTTATTAAAACGACCTAATGAATTCCCCTCTGAAGTTTCGTACCGTAGTCTGGAAACACCCTCTACCTATATCTTATCTCTTTGGCTATCTTTAAGTAACATCATTATTTTTGTTGGGTGATGTTTCGCTTCCTCTGTAAATGATATTTGTTTGATTCCAGTTCCGTATGCTCGTTATGAAAATTGTGCTAGAAAAAATGACGTCCATGTGATTCAGTGCTCGTCGCACCATATGAGCGGAGAAAGTAGCTGATTTCTTTTTTATTTTGGTGAACGAATTGAATGTCTATGAATGATATTCACATATCAACAATGGATATTTGCTAATTTTCTGATGTTTTCTCTATGATAGAGATTTTGTATTGTTTTTGAATTGAAAGGGAATGAAAAAATTGAGAATTACTTTTCCAAAACACATGTTGAATATGAATATTAATTCGGTTCACTGCCATTCAGTTAAGGGGTTCATTGTATTATTTACAATTCATTTTATTGTGCAAGTTTTCAAAAACAATATCTGTGACTTTCACTACTCGCATCACAGATAATATTCATACGAAAGTAGTACTCTATGCTCAAGTGGAAGACCAAGTGTTTCAATTTTTTCAGTACAGATAATATTAACACTTTGTTCATAGAGATATAGGATAAGTACTTGATCATAAGAAAATATAATTTGAAGGGATATGTATATATATATATATATATATATATATATATATATATATATATATAGATATATATATAGATATAGGATAAGTACTTGATCATAAGAAAATATAATTTGAAGGGATATGTATATATATATATATATATATATATATATATATATATATATATATATATATATATATATATATATATATATATATTGATCACTTATAATGCCAAAGATTTGAATCATAGGCATTACAAAGAGAGAGAGAGAGGACCGCGGAATGAGCAAGATAGAATACTTCAAGTTTAACCTCTAAGCGAATTCCTTCCTCGACTCAATGTAGCAGATGAAGAGAGGTTACGAAAGATAGAGTAATTCAAGTTTTGATTATCATTCTGCTCTTCACAATTGGGAAGTTCATAATTTTATGCGACGTCTGGCGGAAATATAACGCACTGCTAGAATTTCACAAACAAACGGCTTCCATTTTTATGTGTGTGAATTTATTGAGTTATTTGGTGTTGATTTAGGAAATCTCATCTGAAGTTGTAATTTTTTTTTTATTAATAATAACAAACAATCATGGATGCAGATCGCTTAGTGAGCCGTATAAAGTGTTTGGTGCCAATAAGTTGCCGCAACTCTAGGAACCGAAATCCAAAGTTGTCTTTCCACACGTTTCCAAAGATAAATACATCTTTGGTGGGAAACATTACGGAAAGTGGATTGAAAGAGAAAATAGACAGGTACAAGGCTTGGAATATTAAACTGAAACTGCATAAATCACCACCTAGAGCCGCTTCAGTGTGTTACTTGCATTTCAAGAGAGATGATTTCTTGTTACCTGGTGAGTCTGTTTGCCTATTTTTAGGCGAAGTTATGGCGCATTTCATCATCCATGTAATGAAAGCCTCTTTGGTTCACTAACACTACACTAAAAAATGTCCTGGAACAAATATCATTACATTTTAAAACACAATGCATCTATGTTCACCTCCAATGAATGGTATTGTGCGGCTATTCAAAGCATCATGAACACAGTTATATTAACCTTCAAGAGAAAAATTTCGTACAATGAAAATATAGCAAAAAAAAACACCAAAATCTTGTCTAGCGAGGGCAACTGATGACTGGATTTCAGTTTGGCGCGTTATTTCACAAATGTAAACAAGGTAACTATTTCAAAATGGTGGATAAAGTTTCACCACCACCAGCGCCCTCATCGGTCGCTATTCTTCCCTATATCACTTCAATGTGCATATCCTTTCTCTCTCTCTAATGTATTCCGCATCATGTTACATGGAAAACTGTCATGAAGACCGTCCATTAGTTGTACTGTCTATGACTGCGATCAATTCAGAAAATTAACTTTGATTTCCTCTGAAAACTTCTATTGTTAACTCTATTTCGAAGCGAAGCTTCATTAGCTTTCTTCCACCCTTTCAAATTGACATAGAAAAATCTACACCCATTTTAGTGTTCAGAGAAGAAAACTTTGTCATACATCGTGAAGAGGACAACATTATCGACATTAGTGTAGATATCATAACAAAAACGTTTCAAATCTTTTTTACACAGACCATTCTATCCGTAAACAATGATATTAATATGTAGCCGTATGCTGATGCTGTGTTAAATAATCGTCATGGTTGCTGAGGACCTCAATTGATTGCGCCCTCGGTATATCCATGTAGCCTGAAAGATATATATTTCTATTTAGCTCCACTTCTCTTAAGTAACTTTGTCATAATTGAACGTTCAGAGATGATAATTTTTGGATATTTGAACTGGGTTTGTGAACTGGCAGCCAGGAAGAAATTTTTTGAATATCATTTCCAACCCTAATTTTGATGTCATAAACTCTTTTTGGAGAATGAATGTGATGTCGTCAGCAAATAATTTTATCACATCTTCGAATATTGAATTAAATATATTGAGTTCATGTATAGATATAGACACAATATACATTTTTCAGTTTCTACGCTGTCATTCGATTCAAAGTGATTCACCTCATGCAAATATAATATCATATAATATGATCACTAGCGAAAGCTTTTCTTTGGTCGAAAATAGAATTGCAAACCTCTGCTAAATTACATAATATACTATTTTCGTGAAGATGATGGTAAAGGTTGAGGGAAATTGAATTGCTACACATATTTCCAAAAAATATCATAGTGTAAAACATATGAGCTTTCAAACAAATAACAAATGTTTTCAGATCTAAGATAGCATGATCACTGTTTTTTGAAATGAAAACACGAAAATAACCATTTATATTAGTCTGAATTTTTCCGTACAAATGAGCATATACATGGGAGGTGGAAAATCTTCTCAATTTTTGTGTTTTCTGCCAGTTTATAATTATTCTGGAGATTGCACAACTTTTTCGATTTCTAACTTGTATCCGCCGTATATATTTGGCTTTGGAATTAATTCCCCTA
Source organism: Zygogramma bicolorata (assembly GCA_032362365.1). Classification (NCBI taxonomy): domain Eukaryota; kingdom Metazoa; phylum Arthropoda; class Insecta; order Coleoptera; family Chrysomelidae; genus Zygogramma; species Zygogramma bicolorata. The sequence continues at coordinate 1,812,083 of JAVJAQ010003124.1, read as the reverse complement.
GCTCATTAAGCAAGAAGTGAGAAGAACCGACCGGACAAGCTCAAACCAATGACCCAGAAGAGAACAAAAAAAAGTAAGAACACAACAGAGTATGCTGTTGTTGTGCTTCCACTCACCAGTTTTCATCCCTAGGGCATTTTGACAGAAGTGTGTCAAGGATTCCAAACCTTCGTGCAGAAGTTCTTTGCAATTCATCGCATTCCTCTGTGACATGTATGGATGGATGTCACGCGAAGCTGGAAAGCTGTGCTTGAAAGAAATAATAGTCATTAATCAGAACGTTGTGACGTATTCAGAGTAAGATAAAGTTACCCGCCCAATATCGGATACTTTTTGTATTAGACCTCGAGGTCTTGTAGTTATAATCACAGTGTACTGAAGACACTAGATTAATTAATAAAATAGCGTCGTTCGGCCATCTGTAATCGCGTGCGGAAATGTATCACTTTCCGCACTCCTTAGGTGAACTACTTTTTCATTACGCCATTATAAATAATAGCCCCCGAAAGGTTTCAGGAAAAACGAAATAAAAATTCTTTGCGCCAAAAAACATCAAAGATAAATATAAACAACTTTACTTTCACATATGTTCATAGATGTTGATGTTCATGAAACTGTCAGAAGTTATATTTAATGGAGAAATTATTATTTTCCGTTTCTCATGAAAAACGAAAAAATGTGAAAAAGGGTATCGATGAAGGTGATAGATGAATTTGGCAGCTGAAAACATGTGTTTCGTTGGATTTATTGGATTTATTGGATATTTAATTCGCAAAAGATACAAAAATACATCATTTACATACATGTCTCATATTTTTCAACCTATAATATGTATCTACTGCCTGAGGCTTAGGGAAGATGGCTGGTTGTTAATTGATATCGCATATTCGATCCAAAAAACTCATTTAGACTATAGTAACTGTTGTGGTGTGATAATTTTTTTTGGTTCAACTTTGAATTTTGTTAATGATGAAGATTTGATTGGCAAAGGAAGGTGATTGTATATTTTGATTCCCATATACAGAGGCCCCATGCGAGTTCTATTTTTGATTTTGATTGATCTCTGGTTGGATATGGATGTATATCTGCAGGACGCAACATACAGCCTCTATTCTTATGAATCAGGAGTGAGACTTTGAATATGTATAAATTAAAAAGTATGAATATTTTGTGATTCGCGAAGTAATCCCGACATGATTCTGTGCGGTATAAACCAAATATTGTTCGTATTGCTCGCTTTTGTATAATGAAGGTAGAATTCGAGTCAACAGAAGAACCCCAAAATTCAATACCAAATTGCAGAAGACTGTGAAAGTAAGCGTAGTATACGGTCATTGCTACTTCCAAATTTGTATTCACTCTGATGGTTCTGATGGCAAAAATAGCTTTGCTCAATTTTTTTTAATTGTGAGATATGTTCAGACCAGGTGAGATTACTGTCGATATAAAGTCCTAAAAATTTTGAAGTACTTGAGGTGTTTATCGTCTTCTCATTCACCCTCATCTCATCTCAAAATATGCTCTGCGTTTTACTGACATTCAAAAAGAGTTTGTTTGCTGTGAACCAGTTCATAACACCATTCACTGATTGAATATCAGAATCATGTATGATTATGCTAGTATCGTCTGCAAAAAAGGAATAGGATATGTTCGGAAAATTACATACGATATCATTGATATAAATGAGAAATAACGTAGGGCCAAGTATAGAGCCCTGTGGAACCCCCCTATGAACATCGGTGGAATATGCCTTTTGATATTTGAATAACGTTTTGACTCAGGATTCGTTTACAGCAGTTTGAAATACGTAAGTACAAACATCTTTATGAAAGGTGTTCTGTGATGAACGCATATTTACGAAAGAAGGAAGATAGTGAATATACCGTAGGAAGAAACAAATTGAAAATTTTTCGAAATCCTCAGATTCCCTGGAAACTAAAACATAAATAAATACTTTACTTTAACTCTGGCCATCTCCTGCATTTCCAAGAACTTGATTCCTGACGCTGAACTAGGGATTTTGCTGCTGTCTGCGAAGAATACAACAACGTTCATCTGGCTGCAAGTCGTGTCCGAGGAACACAAACCTATAAAACATTCGATTGCCGTACGAACATCTCGAAACGTCGATGACTTACCCGGTACGGATACCAAAAAGAAGTAAACGTATAGTTTAAAAATACACCGAAATGACATCGTGTTTCACTTTCGTCTCATTGTGAGTGACGTTGTCAGGAAAGGCGATTTCCTATGTTTTAATAGCTCCGGCAATGTCCCAGTTGCAAGTTTGAATTCGGCTATTTCTGTCATTGACTGACAGATATTAATAAGCGACTGTTGTATTTTGAAACTCAATACAGCGTGTTATGAAATAAATATGGTGTAGTGTGTTTGCGCCAGAAGTAATGAGTCACAAATGAAATAATTTTTATATCGAGCTGTTAGCTTTAGTATTTCCAGAAACGATTACTCATATGAGTTGGAGGATATTTTTGGCAAATATATATTCCGTTCAATTCTCCAATTCTATCGAATGACCGATTTCGATTGGAAATATGAGTATTGAACACAATTTGAGCGGAAGATTGAACTTTGAAATAACTCTGCACAACTATGAGTATGTGGGTTCAAAATTAGACTTTCAGCATCTAGCTTTTGGAAATTCCATTAAGAATCTCACATCGCTCAATGTTCATATCAAGATTAATTTTTCCATATCCTCCTGAGGTTTGTGAAAGGAAAATACTATACATTTCGGTACTTTCTACTCTCCATAACGTACTCAATATCTCTAGAGCATGAGGTAGTACCATAAACATTACAACTAATGGACTGGCCCTAAGAGAGAGAGAGAGGACTGCGGAATGAGCAAGATAGAATACTTCAAGTATAACCTCTAAATGAATTCTCAATTTAGCAGATAAAGAGAGGTTGAGAAGGATAGAGTAATTCAAGTATAGAATTATCATTATGTCCCTCACAATACCACTTCAATGTGCATATCCTTTCTCTCTCTCGGCATCGTGTTATATGGAAAACTGTCATATAGGCCAGTCCATTAGTTGTAATGCCTATGGATAGTACTCGTACCTGTCATTTCCGTGCCAAATAAAATAGTCTAGCAACCTTGAAGCCCCTTAATGCCAATGGGTATAGGCCAACACCATTTAAACTTTTTGAAAGTCTAAAAAGTCTCGTACGAACTATTCCCAAGGGCCTCTATGTTACCATAACACGATTCATCCAGATGAGGCTATTGAAGACACCGGCTTGGCACGCTTTGATGAAGCCTACAGTTTCCGACGTGAGCTCACTTGATCTAAGGGAAGTAAATATCAACTTCACAGCTTTGGCGTTAGCAGACTCCATTCTGTACTAATCTGTCATTGATGCTCTTCAAATTCGAGCCCTGAATGTGGAAGAGATTTTACTCTCACTGTCGTATTGAGGAATGTCTTTGCCATGTCTCATGGTTGACAAGTCCGTTATAACCATGCTGCTCTTGAGGGATGCATAGGTAGTTGGTGACAAGATCATATTTCTCACAACTCTCTCAAAGACTTCCTAGAGTTGCTCATAGAGGGTAGCTTATTTTGAAATTATTCTTGATAGGCTTCAGATGATATCACATATTTGACGATTCAGTTAAAATGGCATGTATTATAGGCAGCTCGGAACAGATGCTGCTGGGTAGGATTGAGGTTATGTCGGTCACCATTTGTCAATTTCTCATTGATTTGATACGGAAGTGATTACTTTTTGCATTTATTCTTTCATTTATTAATGCTTTGAAGGTTCAGCCACCATCTCTTTCAATTATTTCTTTTCATAATACAGGAGAATGAAGAGTAAATGAATATCATGAATAGTTCATTTTTCTTTGTTGTTTGACCCACAGAACTGATGGAACTCACAGAGTTCTGCGATTTGACCCCTAATTCCACTGGCGCCCCTGGCGCCGTTCTGTGACAGTTGAATTACTTCAATATATGCGCGAAACAAGATCGAATCGAAAAAACTCAAGCCACTTGTTTTATTTATTTTTCAACTGTAGTTCATTAGAAATGATATTTCAAGATCCGAAATAGTTTTTTGTTTATTTAACGACGAGTAAATAACAAAAAACACTTTTTCTACTTTCACCCTTAAATATGTTGATTCCTTTATAGTTCACTAAACGGATAAGTAGGCGGTTCCAGTCAACTGAATGGATATAATTTCATATTCACACAATGTAGGATATGAATTGCACTAATCACAGAGAACAAAATACTTGGTTACCAGGGACGACCTTGTAGAAATGTCACAATTCTGATTTGTCAAACACGAAATCCAAGTTGTTTCATTCAAGAATAAATAAATGTACTTATATCTGAAATATTTTCTAGTTCATTGAGTCAAGTTTGAATTGCCTTAATTGAAGTTTTTTTTCGTGGAATCACTCTTCACACCAATAACAATTAACGGATATTATACAGCCCAAGTGGGGTAGTGGGTTATAGCGTTAAGTCCTCTGAGACGATCCACTTTATAGTCTAGGATTCAAGTCTCACCAAAACCGACTTGTTTTGGTCTTCATTTACTTTGACACTACGAATTTCATTTGTGTGGTGCAATATTTAATTTAATGAAGTTTCTTTCCTTTGAGTTCTTCATGAATATCGAAAAAATACACTTTATCTAAAACTGATTGTCAGTATGATATTTAGACAGTTCTGAAATATTTACCTGGTCGAAGAAAAAACCAACTGTACAACTCCAATGGATATTGGTCACATCGTCCTCAGACGTTTCAGCACTCACCTACGGCATCGTGCTCGTGCGATATGGCCACCATATCCACTCTTGTACCACTATAATTCCCGATTGGGTTGCCATGGAAACGCGAATACGCATTGGGATGATTGAAAACTGTTAGAGTGAAATTTTCATTGATAATTTTGTTCCAGCCCTCTCCCGCTCCCACCCGATGCGCTTCCCCCTCAGAGTCCCCCTACTTCAAGGGGATACAGCCGTACTCCCCCGACAGCTTCAGAGGCGTGCAGTCGTACTCCCCCAACTCGTTCGGTCCCCCGAGTCGCGACTACCAGTTCGTGGCCATGCCTATGGAGCCCCCTCCCCTACCCCACAACTACGAACTAGACGAAGAAGAAGACACGGGACCCTCCACTGCCGAAATAATCGCCAATCAGTCGCAGGACTACATCGACGAGAAGTTGGCGGAATACCAGGCAACTATTTATTTGCTGCAAGGTGAGTAGAAAATTTCAAAATCAGGTACACCTTTTATCATAATTTCAGGAAACTTTTCTATAAAACTTCTTACAAATTGCAATAACTCTTTGGTGATGCGGAAGATGAAATAGAAAATATTGCAACAAGACATACATTTGCCAGAGTCTACGATCTATGAAAACCTGCTTTGAGGAACATTAGGATATTCAGTGCTCTGGCCAATGATCACAGAAATAGTAAAAAAAATCTGCAATCGGTGCGCAGTAAACATTTGCGCTCCTGGGATACTTCAGAAACACATCGAAATAGAAGTCAACATTGACATTCACAGTGACAAATAAATACAGGCCGTTATTTCGCTGATTCCAGTGATTGTTTCTTGAAAACGGTAAGACCTATACGGTCCATTGAATTGGACAAAAGATTTCCTTTTTGGGGAACTGATTTAATCAATTTTCATATCGAGAATATCACTGTTTTTTTTTGAAATACTAAAAACTAAAATTGTTGAGATTTTGGCTATACGGCCTCCATTTCGAATGGTATAAAAAGTCAGAGCAACCTTCAATTCTCTTTCATATTTGTCACAATCTGATGCATAAGACTTTTTCAATTCTTCTCGTTCATTATATTCCATCAACTTAATCAAATTTTGAAATTGATTTTCGTTTGTTTTTTACTCGGTATACTGAAATTTTTTGGTATGTAGCTTATTGTTTTGGGTTCTCGACTCAAAGAAAACTGGCTCTCCACTTTTTGATGATGAGGAACCTAGAGAAACAGATGTATAGCTGAAATTGTTATGTCAGTGGCTACAAAAATCGATGAAAAAACTAGAGAACCCTATTTACAAAAATAACGTTGATGAAGAAATCTAATGAACAGAACTTCGCATTGAAAAATGGTTCTCATCAGATGATAACCGATGGAAAACAGTATTTAAATTTCCCCTGACTTTTTCATATCATTCAAAATGGAGGGTGTCAAGCCAAAAAACAAAGTTCGACAATCTCAGTTTTTGGTGAGTCTTTCGAAAACAACTACTGATATCCTCGATCTGAAAAGAGATTATTCTAGTTCCTCAAAATAGCAAACTTTTGTCCAATTCAATGGACCTTGTAGGTCTTTTTATTTCCGAGAAGGTAATAGTGGGATAACCTAGAAAAGGCAGGTATTGTCTATTTTGTTCTGAACGTATGATGACATCTAACGGGAAATGATTAGCAATCAGTTATAGTATAGTTTCTTGATGTTTTGACAGTGATAGTTCATGTCAAGAAATATTGAAATCAATGATGTTCACCATGATTTCGGAAGATATTCACTTTATCCAATACATACCTGGTGATATCACTGCAAATGTCTGTTACTACATTATCCTTTGCGATAGACTATGGCTAGGTGATATATGCTCAGGGCCATTTCCACAAAGTATGGTGATCTTTATAATATTGGTTGACTTTTCCATCAAGCTATTTGACCATCACTTGCGAAACATAAGTACATGGTAATCTCTAAACCTATAGTTCAGATCTGATTTTTAGGTGAACAGATATTTCGAAACTGGCTCTTAAGATTCAATATCAACCCACGAAAAACTCTAGTCGTCTTATATTAGGCGATTATACTACTAAGAAATGATCAATAAGGTGCGAACCAAGTGGTTGATATGTCAAGAAAGCTATGACTGAGTTATCTTCATGAATTGATAGAAAAATGGATAAAAAACATCAATCGATAATAAAATGAAGTTTGAAAAACATATAGATAAAATTAAAAAAAACAGTTGTTCCGTTTCTAGGAGCAATTAAAAGAATGCCTTACTTTCATGTATAAGGTACCTTATCACAATTTGGTGTTCTTGCAATCTAAAACAAAAAAAAATTGTTTATCGTTTAATGAACAAAGCAATCTAAGTAATTTATAAAAAACCATGGGAGACTCCATCGTCGGAATTATACAAAATGAGCAATAACATGACGTTGAACTGTTTGATAAAACTCTAAAAAGGCAAATATATATACAAATCAACGAAAAAACTTCAGAAAAGTAATATTTTGTTCTTTAAAAATTGTACTGTACACAATTATAATACTAGAACTTTCAATAATTATCATCTAAAGATTATTCACACCAATTGGGGTAGAAACAATCATATTTCAAGCTCAATAGAAGTATTCAATGAATTACCAGAAGAAATGAAATCTTTCAGATCCATACAAATTTTTTCGAAAAAATTGAAAACAAACTACTAGAATAATGATGTTCATCAAAGTACAAGCAAAAATTGTTAATATATTATTAGGTTATATATTTATCATTGTTATCATTTTAACTTCCTCATACCAGAACCCCATTCTGTTTGGAAGCTGTCTCTTGAAATAAAAAAAAAAAAGTAAGCAACTTCCCTATATGGGAAGAGACATAATATATAAGAGACATAAAAAGATTGATCAAGCATCCCTATGCATGTTGTGGAAAATATGCATATACCTACGTGAAATCAAATCGTTTCTCCTATGGGAAATCATACTCATACTCAGTCGAGAATCCAGACCCTTCTCCATTTATTATTTATACTTCAGAAACGATAGAAACACGATGAAAATATCTAACAAAATTTTCTCTTGATCGTCATTTGCCAGGAATATGCGTGTATAATAATTTATCAATACGACATACATATTTATGTTAAAGAAAGTGAAAATTCTAAAAATACGGATCGTTCGTTATGCATCCAGAATCATTGTAAATAATAGAATCGTTCACCGCTAAATTCAGTTGAATTATATTTTGCATGCTAACATTGTCGGGCGAAGTGTATTTGCAGAAGCAGTTTATTTCAGACAACGCAAATGATGTTGACCTCATGCTTGTTGTTCTAGCACTGAGCATAGCTATTCATATATCGGGTGACTATCCAACTATATTTTTTCAACGGAGTAATGTTTTTGGTGCAGTATAATTGCGTTGAAAAGCGGCTTTGGAAATATATTTCTGTATATATTTTTGAATTCTCACTTGCTTCTCTCAGTCTATAAATGAAAAAGGATCCTCAAGGCGTCATTTTCATATATCTCACATGGCAAATAAGTAACAAATGAGGGCAATGTTCCTCGAAATAGAAAATTACCACTATTTTGTATCTCTTATCAATTGGTTTTCACTGTTTTGTCTGAGAATTGTGTGAAAAATTCCTCTGCAGCTCGATCGTTTTTAAGATGGTTGGGAGAACCAGAACAACTTTTTCTATACTATTACTATTTTTCGAACTAATACGATTCACACTTTTTAAGATCATCTCATGATTGAAAATACGCCCCCTTTTCCGAAGAATTGAACCTTGATGAACTCAATCAATTAATTTATTTACAAAAAAACATGAAAAACAAAGGCATTATCATAGATTTTGATAATGCCCACCACAGCTGTAGGCGAAACGACAGGAGTAAATACCTGTGGACCACGGCAAATTATATACGCTGAATTGATCTACTTTGTATAATTTTTTTTTAGAAACTTTATTGTTTCATTAAAATGGGAATTATTATTGGAAAAAAATGATTCAAAAATATAAAATAGATAAATGTTTTTCGTAATCCATTTCTGTTATTTTGATTTAATGGTATTCAGATGATAATTGAAAAGTTCATGTTAAGAGCCTCCGTCCATTATTTACGAGGTACGTGGTTTGTTCTTTCCTCGGAAACAAAGTGTAATCTTTCAGTGGGATTACGAAAAGTTTCGAACGACACCAGGCCGATATCGGCCTTGTAACGTTAATAACTCTGAAACTTTCCCTAGAGATCAATTTACCCTAACACCATAGTGATATTTAAGCACTCGACGCGCGTTTCAACTTTCACACCAAAGGTTCTAGTCTCATAGTTTATATATCAATATACATATACATATATGTATATTGATATATAAACTAAACGCGCGTCGAGTGTATGGTGTTAGGGTAATTGATCTCTAGGGAAAGTTTCAGAGTTATTAACGTTACAAGGCCGATATCGGCCTGGTGTCGTTCAAAACTTTTCGTAATCCCACTGAAAGGTCACATTTTGTTTCCGAGGAAAGAACAAACCACGTACCTCGTAAATAACGGACGGAGGCTCTTAACATAAACTTTTCAATTGTCATCTGAATACCATTGAATCAAAATAACAGAAATGGATTACGAAAAACATTCAACAGTTCTATCTATTTTTCTATTTTCGACTCATTTTTTTCCAATAATAATTCTCATTTCCAGACATTTTTGTAGCGAACATTCAATAAAAACATTGAATTTTCTAAAAAAAAATTATACTTACAAAGTAGATTAATTCAACGTGAAAATCGAAAACTTTTTCAAAAATAGCACGAATAGTGCGAGAATTCCGAAAAACATCCATTACTTATATTTAAATAGCGATTTCGTATGAAATATTCTTAGCTAGACGCTAGTTCATCAAATTCTAAAATTAGAGTTCATGTTGTGTGCCAAAATTTGAATGGCTAGGTCAATGACCTGTAGATGTATTTATTGAAATTTTGATGTTCACTAACAGTAATATTTGAGTCAATATGGCCGCAAATTTTTCTTCATTTGAACCATACTTACCGGGTGAATCGAAAGTATCTGATACCAGACAATTGTAATTAACCGAATTCTTCTTTTTCACTGATTCTTCGGAAGTGTAAGTATAACTGAATAATGCTCACATTTTTTTTGTAATTGAAACATCGCAAACTTCGAGTGTAGTATAGTTTGCAAATATTTATTGAATTTTGAACTTATAGGGTCAGTTTTTGAATATGATTGAATTGTACAAAAACTTCAGAAATATATACATTTAATTTCAAAAATCAAAGATATCCTTATATACAATCACAAAAGATCCTTGGATCCTGGATATTTCTTTGTTCATGAGTGTAATATAATTATTCCCAAAAGTAAATACTTGAGAGAGTTTTGAAACCTACTGAAGAATAACTTGAATTGATATTATACCAAATATCAATAATTCAGAACGTTCACATGAAACATGCACATCGTAGTACTCATCATGATGCAGGTAAAACTTTGAAGTCATATTTTCTGTACAGTTGAAAAACCTTATCATTAACCCTAAATCAACTGTCACACGTTCATGAGAGCAGATTATATTGAAAATCGAAAAAGGATACTAGTCGTCTTCGACACGTGATACTCCTTATCAAAATATCATGAAATTATTCCGTTGGATAAACGAGAATATTTTATTCTTTTTTTGGAACGTCAGCTGTCGAAGAACTGACAGTCATTGGTTCTGGTTCACCTGTAACTGATGTATCAACCGAATTCATCACCTCTTCATATTTTGCGTCACTCTTTTTATCGTCTATCATTCGTTCTCCGTCAACAACCTCTTCCACTTTTATGTCAGGTATATTGGTATCAGCATCGATGAAATCGACAACTTCTTTCACCTTGTCGGTATCAATAATAACATCTTCCATCAACTCAGTGTTGATTTCAACTTCATCTGGTTCGACTGGTTGTCTGACTATTTCTTCCTCAACTTCTTCCTCGATGGTCTTGGATTCCTCATCGTCCAACAGCAGGAGAGCATCTGCTATCCAAGGTTCTTCCAGTTCATCACTCAAGCTATTCGTGAACTGCTTTACTTTGTCCAAGACGTGAATAGATCTAATCTGGACATTGACTATAGGATCGTCAAATAAATTCAATATCAGCTCCAAAAATTCTGAGTATATCAAGGAAAGTAACCCTTCTAAATAGGTCGTTGTTCTTTCAAGGACAGTTTTTTCATCCATAGAAAAAATGTTGCTGTTACGGTTTTCCATGAAAATTTTCATACAATCTCCAGAATAAAGCAAGATGTTGTCGTTCTTGAAATTATCAATGCTTTTGTTCAGTGACAATACATCTCTGAAAGTCTTTTCTTCCAACTTCTCTTTTAGTTTGGTCGTTATTTTCTTTACTCTCAGCAGAATTCTAGCACTAGCCTTCTTCAATTCCATATTTTCACTGGAACAGAAACCCTTCAGGTCTTTCAGACATTTTTCATTCGTTTTTTCTCTCACGGAGGGATGAATCAATTCCAAAATCCCGAAAAGAGGAACAAACCTGTAGAGATACCTCGAGTCTTTCCTGAACATTTTCAGGTAAGGAATCAGATGCTCCGTAGCCCATGCTATGCCGTACTGCTTTGCCAAAAGGGGAAGTATAACGGGGGCTGTTCTTCTCACAGCGAAAACTGGGTCTCCAAGAAGGGTAGCGTAGGACATTTTCAAGTTCTCCGAGAAGAACTCCTTTTTAGTAAACCTTGCTATGTGCAGAAAGGCTACCAGCAAGCTCATACGTGTCCTCCAGTGGGTTTGTGAGTTCTTTATAAGAGAGCTCACCACCTTCTTGATTGATGAAAGGGATTTGGTGATGTCTATGTCGTCTGGTAGACTGTCCAAGTTCTGTAGAAGGTTGGCTTGAATCAACATTGAGTGGTCGCGTTCCAAGAAGTCGATAACGATTGGCAGAATGGTTTGTCTGAAACACTCTCCTCCTACGACCAAGCCAAGGTTGAGGATGTTTCGAGAGAGAGCTAGTCTCACATCATCATTACGGTCTTCTGAGAGCAAGATTACTTGTGGAACGATGCTCTGCTGGAACACTGGTTGAAAATTGTCTTCCGTTTGGCTCTCGTAGGATTTTTTCAGGCTCAGGCAGTAGTTGGTTATGTTTCCTGCGATTTCTATCCTCACTTCGGATTCTAGGTCTTTCACAAGACTCTGAAATATGGATAATATCCTCCCCCTCATTTTGCCGTGGGGGATTGCTCCTTGTACATCGGCTATGCTGTGGGCTAGTATTTGTCTGATTTTCCATGAGTTGTCCTCTGAAAATGAAACAGGATTTTCATTGAGTTATATGTTCCGCATTCAAATCACCAAATGCAATTCAGAATGATTTCACCATTCTCATTGAAGCCAAAATTAGGCAAAAATGGATGATCTTGAACAATATAATTCATACATACGAGAGTAGGTAATAATTTATACAAATCACTGTAATAAATACGTTTCTAAGTTTTCAATTTTTCAGTTTTTCACTTTCTCAGCAGCACATTATGTAATTAGATGCTTTCGTCCGATCTAGAAAGAAGATTGAACATTTTTGTGATTCACCAATGTATTCAATCTAGTGATTATTGATGATTTCAGAGTAAAGAAATACTGGGCATTGAATTATAGGATATGAAAATAGTTTTGTTGATGATGAAAACCAGATCTGACATTGAAATGTAATTAACAATTATAAATTTTGGACTAATGAAACAAAAGTAACTCGTTGGGTTTCCATAAACGAAACAATAGTTGATCTGCAGTATGTAACTGGACAACACTGAATATTGATATGCTCACCTGCACAACTTGTTATGATTTTGAAAACGGATTCTTCAACTTCGAATTCTGTCAGTCGTTTGGCTAATGCAATAGCAATGGGCACTGCGTTTGCTCTAACAGAATCCTGCAAATGCAAAAGAAAATAGTTCATTCCATCAGCTCAGTATGAATACATTATTTGGGAATTATTTGAAAACCACTATTAACCATTGCATTAAACCTAACCTAACCTAAGAGAGATCCTTTCATCTTTTATTTAGGATATATTCACTTGGTTATCCTAATTAATGACAACGCATTGACTCTTAACGATAAATGTCGCGATAATATCCGACTTTTTTTATTGAGCTGTTCATGCAAGATGTGATTTGTAAGGATTGTGAAAAAAATATAGTGTATAACGAGCACGGTCTTTCCATTCATCTTATGAAATACGATTATTTCTTATACCCACCATAACGTCATCAAAAATATCATCGAGAACTGGGATGAATTCATTTTTTATGAAATCCTTGTCGATATCTGGAATCATTTCAACTAGACTTTTTGCTGCCGCCTTTCTCACTATAGGTGATTCGTCTCGTATGAGAACACGGAAAGTGTGTCGGAGTTCAGTCTTTTTCTCCTCTCTGACTTTTGGATATATCACCTAAAAATTAAATAGAGAATATGCATAAAATTTGTCTGAAATATTCTTCATCGAATATTTCCATGTAGTTTGCTTTCAAATACATGAAATATTATATGAATGTAAAAAAAATAGGGAGGGAAATTCAATTGAACATGAACCGCGTCACCATTGGTTGGAAGGAAATGCCACCACGTCAGAGGACACAAAATGACAGCATATTTCGCATCGAATCTCGGTTTTACTTGAGCGGACAACGAAGGAGTGAAAGCTGCAAGGTAATTATTATGCTATATTATATATTTTGGTCCAATTTTTTAAATTCAGAAATCTTTTTGTTTTATATGCAGATTCACACGAAAGGGAAGCCCTGTGATGTTCAAAGAACACCGCGTAAATCAAGGGACAGGAAATATGAATTAACATTTACTTTGAATTTCTGAAGTTTGTAAGCCTCAGGAAAAACCTCTTTTGGCAAGGAGTTCCAAAGCTCAGCTGTTCTATTGAAAAAAGATCTCTGAGCAAGAGAAGTTCGACAGGTTTGGTCAAAGAGGTGGGAATTCTGTACTCGTCGAGTCATCCGTGTAGATATTGCCAAGAGGGGAACGATTGATAACACTTCGGAAGAGCATCGACTGTGAAAGTATCTATAGAAGAGAGACAAGTCTCCGACCCTTCTACGATGTTCCAATGAAGTGAGCGAGTCTGTGAGCGAAGATTCACCAACAAGACGAATTGCCTTTCTCTGAATAGAATCGAGAAGCCTCAATGAATGTTTTGGTCACGAACTCCACACATTAGAACTGTATTCCATGACAGGTCGTATCTGAGCCTTGTAGATCATTAGAAGCTGACGAGAAGTGAAGTATTTCTTCGCACGAAATAGAAATCCAAGTTTCTGGGTCGCACTTTAAGCGATCGATCTCACATGGTTTTTCCATGAAAGATTATCACTGATCGTGATGCCTAGCATCGAGATACTTGATTTTGTAGGAACAGTTACTCCTGACATCTGAATATTTGATGATGATAAGATCGGCTTTTCTTGAGAAGAGACATGCCTGGGTTTTCGTAGCATCAAATTCCACCAGGTTCATGTTACCCCATTCTATTATTTTTGCCAAATCGTCATTAATTTTATTGACTTGAATGTTTCTTTGAATTTCTGTGTCTCGAGCTGGTATGGGCACTCTGGAAGAGAAACTGGTATGAAGGTACTGTCGTTCGCAAAACTATGTATTGAACAAGATGTTTTTTCGAGCAAATCATTGATATGAAGCAAAAACAAAATGGGCGCCAGAACTGAACCCTGTGGAACACCTACATTTATTGGGAAAATATCAGATGATACTCCATCAACATTCTCAAGTTGAGGTCGAAAAGAAATTTGAACTCGTCTATGGTGTAGCAATTCTTCCCAAATAATGCAGATTTGAGCACAGTTCTGAATATTTCAATAATTTGTCAGATTTTCATGGATTCATCCAGTTTGTTGAAAAGTTTTGGCCCAAGGTAGAGGTAGCTTTTTGCATTCATGATAATTTTACGATTTCTTTTTGAAACTCTTGGTTAATATTCTTCATACGATTATTTAGTAACACAACATATAATATGTTTGATTTCATTTTTGGTGAACTTCTGTAGATCTAGTTCAAAACATTCACTGTACATATGAAATGGTGATTGTGATTTGAAAATTTTCAATGGCTATGATTGAGCGATATATTCAAATGAAAACTTCATTCCAACTTTCAGAGGGACAGGTTATATTTTTTATTCTCGGATTTTTTGATACCCCTGTATATGAAAGTTACAATAACCCAACATATTGGCACAATGCAACAGAAGAAAGCGGTTGGTGAACTCACCTCAGGCGTAATCGATTGAGTATATAATACTTGGTCAATATTTGTGCATTGCGACAACGCATTGTTGCTGATAAAGATGTCTAAAATGGACTATACCAGTATTTTTAAAATTCATGAAAACCGAGTGCCATTGATTGATTTCTAATCTTGTATAGAACTCCGACTAAATTCCTGAATACAGAGGGACAAAATGAAAACTATTTTGAAATTGTAAAAATCGAAATAATTTCATGAAATGAACAAGAAATAATGATCCAGGAGAATAATATGAACATATTTCATGTATCAGGTGAGCATTCCTCATGAACGAATTTCATGACGCATCCACAAATGTCAATATTGTTTTTCTTTGTGAATGTCATTTCCCTAAGTGAAAGTTAACATATTTCACTCAGCTCCTTCAGTTTCAATAAATGCTTTCGACACGTAAATCATATCTAATTAATTTCCGTTATGATTCACGAGGAATGCTGCAAATAAGCAACGTATGGTTTACTTAATGAAATATTACGATATTCTCGCAATGAAACTGGACTGGCCTTGAGGAAATAGCTGAGGAAACGCTAACGTGCTATTTTTGGAAACCAGAGTGTTTGTTATTGAAGAGGTTTGTGGTTTCCAAGGGAAAAATTGAGTACCAATATCTTTTCTGTCCATTTGGTACTAAGATAATGTGTAGTAACTGTATTATAGTGTGAGGGATAGCTCACTTTGTACAGCTGCGTAGATGTAAACACGTTAGCGGGAATCAAGCACTTCATGAATAACGATGGGCAAAGCTACGTTTCGACCAAAAAAAGAAGACTTCGTATTCTTTGGAATAGTTCATCTGGAATCATTAATCAATGTGTCAGATATGGTATTATACTTTTGGAAACAATTTGGGGGCGAGTTGAAGCATATAGGGGTAGACATACTCTTTTTCGATATTATAATAACTGGTTTCAGAGTTTCTTGATATATCCGCTCGTTTCGGGAATATTCTGGGTTACATTCCGAAGGAACCTAACGCCGCTATTTGATAAGGACGGTTGGAGAGATCTCTTTTTATATACAGATTCACACGAAGGGCAGCCTCATAATGTTTAAAGAACACAGCGTGAATCGAGGGGCAGGTAATACGAATCAAAATGAAGTGTAAGCCTCAGGAAAAACCTTTTCCGGCAAGGAGTTCCAAAGTTTGGTTGTTCTATCGAAAAAAGATCCCTGAGCAAGAGAAGTTCGACAGGTTTTCAAGCTCACAATTCCGTATTCGTCAGGTCATCCGTGTAGATAAGGGTAGAAAGATTGACGACAATTCAGAAGAGCACCGGCTGTGAAAATTTCTATAGAAGAGAACAAGTCTCCGACCCTTCTACGGTGCTCCAACGAAATGAGCGAAGAATCGCCAACAAGACTGATTGTCATTCACTGAATATAACCAAAAGACTTTAATGAATGTTTTGGTTCCAAGCCGTACACATAAGAACTATATTCTATATTCTGTGCCTTGTAGATTATTAGAAGCTGACTAGAAAGGAAGTATTTCTTGGCACGAAATAGAAATCCAAGCATCTAAGAAGCACCCTTAGCGACCTAACATGGTTTCCCCATCAGAGATTATCACTAGAATCGTAACTCCTAGGATCCAGATACTTGACTTTGTGGGAATTGTTACCCCTGACACTTGAATACTAGATAAAGATGGATTGGCTTTTTTTGAGAAGAGACAAGCCTGGGTTTTCCCAGCATTCATTTCCACCAAGTTGATATTTTCCCATTTTATTATTCATCATTGATTCTATTGACGCTAATGCAACTGACAGTTGTTAGCACCCAGTTGGAGCAGTAACATCCTTGCCAACTGAGATGTTGGCGAAACGTCTAAACCCAATTACCAATTATCTGGATTGACTGAACTCTCTTATCAATAGATCCATCAAACTCACAGATGATCATAATAGACCCAGTGAGCTGAAAAAGCTCACATCCGCCCTTCTTCAAAACGATTATTCCTACCCCTAGATCCAGAGAACCATTCAACGCCAACAAACCCACTTCTCGCATCCCAACCCACCGGAAGACTCGGCTGAATCCCCGAAAACTTTCCTTCTTTTCATTCGGGCAGTCACTGAAAAAGTGAGCCGAATTCTGGCAGAGCACGACATCAAGACAGTTTTCATAGCGAACAATCACATATCCTCTTTCCTGCACTCACCTAAAGATTTAATACCCAACGAATCACAAGGAATATATGAAACTCACGACTGCCCGAGAACATATATAGGACAGACGAACCGACGAGTATCAAACAGGTACTACGAGCACGAACTAGCAGTACGTAATTCGGACATGACCTTCAAACATCACTACGAAACCGGACACAAAATTGATTTTAAAAACACGAAGACCATTGTCACAGCAAAATCACTCCACTCCAGAATACTTCTTAAAGCAATACAAATAGAAAAATGTCCTCAATGCCTCAACAAACGAGATGACTCATAAAAGTTTTCCAATTCCTGGAAACCATTACTGTACCATCGAACAAACCCTCAATTAATCTTTTTCAAACCAGACCTACATGGGCTCCGATCGCAGTGTCAACAACGTCAGACTCTCATATAGCCATGAAAACCATCCCTTTATCCACAAAACCAAAGTTTTCACTTTGTCAAGATGATAGCTGGGCGTAAGGAGACTAAGACCTTGGCATCAAGTCGCGAAGAAGTCTTGACAATGTCTTCAAAGTGGGAGCCGAAACGTCGACAGAACAACGATTCCAGACGCGGTTCAACCGGTAGTCCAATTATAGTATCGTAGGTTTATATATATATATATATATATATATATATATATATATATATATATATATATATCAGTTCTTGTATTTTTTTGACAAGCAAATTTGATTTATACGTGAAGTTGCTGACTGATTGAAGGTGTTCTATGCAAAAGGAACTTCAATTAACGCAGCAACTCGGGTAGATAGAAGTCTATACCCTTCTTCACTTGTATAGATACCAATATTGAATCTAGATTCATTTAGATTGTGGTTTTGTAATATTGAATCATTATTCTCCCAATATACGTGTGCTACTTCGGTAGCAGTGAGTTTTTCGGGTTGATTGTGATAACACGTTACCTCAGTACTCAGTGGCTAATAGTATACCATTTTATTTTTCAAACGTAGCAATTTTCAACCATAAATAGTACAATTCATACGCTATTTTTCCTCGAAATTAACTGTGACAACTATCAAAGTCGTCTAGATGTTAGAAATTAAAATAATTAAGTCGTCGGTGGGATTTGCGTCTCCCTGGTTACAGTTGTTTGACAGTTATTTTATGTTATTAAAGACAGCTTATTGTTGTTGCAACCGCAAGCGCGAATTTAGTGCGAAAATGGAAAACCTAAACGAAGTTGAGTCCGCGGCTAATGATGCAGTAGCACGTTTGGGGCCCTCCAAGTCCGGAATAAAGTATCGGTTAGCGTACAAGCACTTCCAAGAGTGGTACGATACAAGAGGAGTACGGCAAGTTACCGAAGACGTTTTACTGGCATATTTTAATATAATGGAAAATGAAAATAAATGGAAATCTTCTACAATGTGGTCACGATACTCTATGATAAAATCCGAGTTAGTTATTGGAAAAAATGTGGATATAAGCAAATTTTCAAAGTTACGTGCCCTAAATTTTTGTTTGAAGCGCCAGATAAGTTGTATTTAGGATTGAAGGTAAAAAAAATTATATTGCGAAGCATGTAGTATACTCTACTAAATTATAAAAATATTTCAGATTGTTTTGTTAATTGGGGTTACCGGCGCCTGTCGATGCGACGAATTGGTAAAAATGAAGACTGTGGACATTGAGGATAAAGAAAATGTAATGATTATCAAAATCCCAGATAGTAAAACACGACAAATTAGATCTTTTACGATGATTGGTCAAAACTACATTACACTGTATAAAAAGTATGCATCACTGCGGCCTGAAAATTTCACAGAAAACCGAGTTTTTATAAAGTACCAAAATGGAAAGTGTTACCGAAGCGTCATGGGAATACATTCGATCAGCGCATTAGCCCGAAAAGTAGCTAGTTATTTAAATTTAAACGATGCAAGCGCAAACACGGGTCACTGTTTACGACGAACTTCAGCAACACTTTTAATTAATGGAGGCGGAAATCTAGAATGCCTCAAACGACATGGGGGCTGGAAATCAAGCACGGTTGCCGAAGGATATATAGAGGATTCAATAAGAAATAAGAACGATAATGCTCAAAAAATTTTAAACCCTCATGATTCGCCAACATCGGGAATGATTGCTGAAAGTTGTGCTCGACCATCAGTATCATCAACAATTACCAATGCGTATCAAGAGTCGGGAACATTTTTGCACGGTTTCAATTTTGAAAATGTTTCATTAACTAATTGTACTTTTAATATTACTATAAATAAAAATGATGTTTAATTGTTGTTAATGACATTTGTATTGTTGCTTTGTGACATGTTTCATATTGTTGCCATGACAACATTTTTCCCTCCGCCGCCGTAAAGAAATGGGAAAAAAAACTGCTGCCGGCGGAGACATCAAACTTTGACAGGATCAAGTTAGATAAGTAATGTCATCATTATTCGATGTTTGAAGAAAAAATATATTTACTACGCCTCTCTGTATCTCTTTCTGTCCAGTTCATTATCTTCACAGGTGGACTAGCGAAGGATCGGGGTTGAAAGATATTGATCAAAGACTACCTAGCTGCACATCTCTCTAGTTGATAAGCAACAGATTGTACCCATCATTAATGTTGTTAATGTTGTGAAATTATGGCGAATAATTATAATTATTATAAAAGGGCACACATACCGGGTAAAGGGCCACTGCCGAACATTTGCTAGTGAACCAATCTTCGCCACTCAAAGTCTCCACCATGGGAAGGAACAGCTCTTCCGTGAGTTCGCTGTTCAAGTTCTGCGCGATACCCTTCAACGTCTCCACCGTTTTGGCCCTGACTATGGTCTCGTCAGTGTTGCAGAGTTTCCTCAGTATATCCAGGATAGGCTGCGAGTGTTCGTAGCCTCCAACCAGAGGCACAAAGTGGTTCAGCTGTTCCGAGAGGTTCAGAAGGATCTCGTCGTGGAAGTCGATGTTCTCTCTGATGAAGGGCAGCAGTTCCTCCCTGGTTATTTTTTCTCCTAGGTGCTTCGCTAAAGAGCCGAGGCTGCGGGTCATTTCGATTTGGACCTGCAAAAGGGGTTTCGTGATGAGTGGGCTACTGTTAAAATCATCAGGAAATGATGGGAATATTTCGATAGAATTTTCGAAAGCTCGAACAAACTTTAAAGATTTCACTTTCAATCGCTGCATAACTCCACTATTTACTAGTTTTCTACCTAACTAGTCAGCAACGACTACCCTTCCTCTCTCTCTCTTCAGAAACGTCTGCTACAGAGCCGCGACCTAATTTTTTCCAAAAAGGTCGCGTTCCGTTTCCAAATATTGGTTACCATTGACCAGACAGACAAAAAAAACACGGGCTAAATGTATAGTTAGCTTATCATCAACATTCCTATTTTATTTGTTTAGAATACCGAACAAATTCTCCATACTTGTGTTCCCTTCATTTGATTTCATTATTCATGAATAGGAAATTGGATTTTGCTTGATTGGTTGACTGGTCAAATGAAAAAGTATAATTTTTAATAATTAAAAAACTCCGGTCAAACATATTTTCATTATGCTTAACACCCATTGCGTGAATAATAATGTATTATAATCAATATGGATCCGTCGTACACTCCTTCGCTACTGCTGCTTTAGACTATGTCTCACGAAAATCACATAAACAACCTCATGCACCACTGATTAAAAAACAACGATGGACAACAGAAGAGGAACCTATGCGGAAAAAAATCAACAACGGCTGACAATTGGCGTGAATTAGAGACGAAATCCGTGAAATGTGGCCATAACATTCTAAACAACATCGCATAAGCTGCAACACCGGAGATTTTAGACATCTTAGGTCATGCATTAATTGGGACAGGTGTGTCTCCTGGCGACCTGCCACACATGTCGCATTTGAAAAATAAATTCAATGAATTTACAAAGGCTGAAAGTCTCCCTGCAAGTTACCTATTGCATATTATACATATTGTATAGTCAGGGAGGTCGTGGCGCTAAATCGAGACGTACTATTAAAATCGCGAGATTATGTGGAAAAAAAGGTGGTATAGTATATGCGAATACCATTTTAGCGGCGGGTTCGGTGTCTAGGGTTTTTTCAAAGAAAACAATTACCTCATCAGATTTTCATACCTTGTATGCCAAGTGCCTCTGATAACAAGGCTATACTAATCTTCCGGTTTGCGTGGTGGGGTTAAGCGTAGAAAGTAGCCACAAATCCGAAAAAAGCAAAAAAATTTTCGAGCACGTCAGATTTTCATAAGGAGGGTTAATCTTAATGTCCTGAAAGTTTATTTCTTTAATCTCCTGATATGACGATAGGTATAAAAAATAATTTTTTTTTAATTGGTACGAAATGGGTAATTTATTAATGGTGAAGAGAGTATTGATATTGAACAGAGCTGATGAAATTATTGTAATCTTGGATAAAATTGAGTAATTCAAAAAATAAATTTTTTTATGAATAAATTCTATTTTGCATTGTACATAATAAAATTAATCTTCCTCATCACTTGAACTGTCATATAGGACATCGAATCGTGTAGTTTCATCCATGATTTGTCCTTGCTGAATTTCTGTCACAGAATTCAGAGAGGAAATGGAATGAATTTTCATGTTTTTTACGTTCTACGTCCCCAATTCAACAGATTAAGTTAAGTTGGTCGATACAGCTTGTTACTGAATTCTTTTTATCGTTTTGAAAATTTATTACTACTAAACTGACGAGTTTGAGAATTATTTCTGTTCAGTTTAAGTCATTGAATGAACTTATAGAAGACTTCAGAAATTGTACCTGAATTAGACGTTTTCTGATGCTTTCTACAGTGACTTCCTCGATGAATATCTGTTGAGATGACAACATTCTCATACGCTAATACGGTAATTGATTGCCAATGAAACAAGTTAACTCGGATTTGCCGTTTCTTTCGGTTCAGCCGTTATCTGTTGGTGAGAGGTCTGTGATTATGGATTTATAGGCATTCTAACGCGTTTTTTGAGAGACAAAATCGTTCCCCTGTACTTCGGGTCATGCGCAAGTTGGCAGACTGTGTTTTCTGTAAGTTCTAGATTATTATCTTTGAAATAAAAAATAATTTGGTCACGCTCGAGAATGCCAGCTTAACAATATTTTTTGCAAGATCGCGGCTCTACAACTTTGACCCGTCAAGTACTTGTTGTAAGATTATTGAAACTCATATTCAAAACATCAAAATCAACCCCTTCATCTTATTCTGACGCGCTCGAGTATTTCAGACTATCGATTTTTTTTACTAATCTGATCATCTGCCTTAGGCGCGCGTCCCTTAATAAAGGGTATGCCCGAAAAATCCCCCATTCGCCACCCTATCTATAACTTAGTCAGTTGAGGAGCATCGGATTTTCAATCGTATGTCTCTTTTTATTGTATGTTTGGTGGGTGTACTCTGTGTACTCATTGGTATTAACAAGAAACATGTCTTTCAATTGCTCAGGTATTCACTATGTGCTAATAAACCACTATCCCAATACTAAAGCCGTACAATTAATGAAAATTTTTATTTTTCCGAGTTCAATTCCTTCCAAGGTTTCGAACGATCCCAAAAGAATTCCATCTACAACGTTTCGAAACGAAAGATGATTCAACTGAATTGTGAAAATGAATTGTTATTATCTCCATGAATTGAACTATATCAGCTAAGGAACGTATAAACTATTATCATACGTAATCGAAAATATTTCGAGATTACTCATGAAAAGGCTCTACTTTTTCCTATCAGATCAGTTCATCATCCGAAAATCACTGCATATTATTAACAAAGACATGACTAGTAATAAACGTATGCTTTCGAGACAGAAATGCAGTATTTATCATCCAGTTTAAACGAATCATTTCCCGTAGGGCCTGTTATGAATGTGATGGTACGCTTTTTATCTTGTCGGCATAGAGGACGTATTCACATTTGATAAATAAGTTCAAGGTTAGATTTGATTTGCTGGGGTGCTGCTTGCTTCATGGCCTTGTTTACTACGACCTTTGCAGTTCCATTGTGATGAACCTTGATTGTTAGGACTTGATTCTATGAATAATACTCCACTGCTCAGCAATCGATCCTTCAATGTGGTATTTGGTTTTCTTGATAGTGCTCTGCAATGACAAAGCACAACAGTAATGCGGTTTCCTCTTCCTTCTGAATCTGAAATGGATTTCTACTGTAGTACCCAAGGTGCTTATATGTTTTTTGAGTCGACAAAGTCTTGTGAGTAGTATCATCATAACCCCACGAAACTTTGCGGTTATGGGATAGCAATTTGGGCAAGGGACACTTCAAGAACCTTTCATCTGCTCATTCCAAAAATCTTGCGATTTGGCTCGAATCCATGACTTGATAATTGTGTTTAGACATGCTCTTGCTCACCCGCAAATTGGCTTTGGACCTTTCATGGTCTTGCAGCTCTTGGTTTCCAGCGGTTGGCTCTCCTGTTAGTATTTTATATTTCTAGGTTCGTTCTAAAGGAATGTCATAACCAAATGATGAGATGAGAACTTTCGGTGTTGAATAACGGGCCATGTTTTGTGCGCTTCTCTGAAGATAGAAACGGTTTGTACGTGAAGTGGCGCTGATGAGAAGAATTGTCTTTTTCGAAGTGGAGTCCAAAACTTTATTGCATGTTTTGGTGTGAAACTGAATAAATGTGAACATATATTGTAACGAGAAGTCAAATATCAACCACCAACAGTCAAAACTTGTCCGAGTCCTTATTTTTTTGAAATGTTATTTCAGCACATGAATCCCAGCGATTTACCACTCATAGACGTTTAATCCAATTACATGGATATTCGTACCAAGTCCTTTTTGTTTTGATATGAATAAGGTGCTACGAGTATCCACAAATTCTAACAGCCGAGTGCACCGACTTTTTCCTAGGAGACCATTAACAAAGGGACTCTTTAAGATAGGTGAGGGTTCATCAATGGGTGTTTGATAATCTCTTGAACTATGGTGGCCCATTAGCTCAATACTAACATAAGAAGAAGTCTATGCAATTGGCTGTAAAAGACGTATGATTGTCCATTAGGTTGTCTAAAAAAGATATTCGATACTAATGTGTCGCCAGATATCCTATGAATATCCATAATCGTACAAAATATGAAGGGTGTACAGAATCATTTTCGTGAATGCCGTTCTCTTCTCGGGCATATCTCTATTGATCTGTCATTTGTCACTGGTTATCAAAAAACGGAAAGGAAAAGGAATCGTCACCACTGAATGACCTGTGAAATTAGCGATGTCCAAATTTTATGTCATATATCGCCAATGTTTTGAATAAGTGTTGTGGTGCTTATCAGTTCCTGTGATTTTATATTTCAATAGTATTTCCAAATTTACGATAGTATCTACCCAATAATACTTAAGGTAGAGAAACAATGATGCTTTCGAGCAATTTCATTATTAGGAAAATATGTCTGGATAGAGTTTATATTTTGTTAAATTAAAACATTATTGCACATATGCTTTTTTATTCATGTTGGATATAGAAATTTCGAATAATAAGAGGCCAGTATAATGTGCACTGTTTGTAGTCCTTCGAAGCCCAATAGTAATACTGGGTAAAGTATCAAAAGTGGGAGGTGATATTAATAAAACAAACCACAAACTTTCATTTGAATCTGAATACTTATATATTTTCAAATGAACTTATGATTTCGAATGAAATGTTCAGTTATCAAAAGAATGATTGGAACACGAAACAAAAACGTACTTACGTTTTGCCAACTAAGCAGACATCTTCAGGAAAACAAATTACATTCAGT
Source organism: Zygogramma bicolorata (assembly GCA_032362365.1). Classification (NCBI taxonomy): domain Eukaryota; kingdom Metazoa; phylum Arthropoda; class Insecta; order Coleoptera; family Chrysomelidae; genus Zygogramma; species Zygogramma bicolorata. Next base: position 1,786,997 of record JAVJAQ010003124.1, on the reverse strand, counting down.
TGGGAATTGCTCAAAACTTATTGGTCAAGTCATGTGCCTACTCGATGTCATATAGATTATCACTTATCAACAACTACTTCTAACTCACCTCAAGATTTTCCTCTCTGATTGCATCCTTGAAAACTTCAAATTCCTTCATCGGCATCTCATCTTCGGCCATAATTTTTCCCACTGGTGAAAACTTGGTTCACGAACAAGAAAATCACTATTCCTCTTGCTACATGGAGACATGCAATCTTATCTACGGAAAGTGTTAGTTACTTTATCTGTCCATATCACAATCTAGGTACCAACGTACGTAAAGTGTGATAAAAATTGCCGGCGCTTTCGTTTAGGCGTGGATTCAACTGTTCTGACGTCATTTGTTTGAACTCGTAGAGCGACTGTATAATTTAAGGATGCTATGCACCATTTTTGACCGTTAACAGGTTTTATGGTGTTTGCCGAAACTAATATTTATATTTACTTTGATAATATTGAAGTAGTTCTGTAGTCTGCGCTTATGTAGCGGTGTAGCGAGATGATAATGTATGATGGGTTGCATAGTTCGATCACAGAGACACAGAACATAGACACTTTGGACGGAAATTTTATTCCCCACACAGTATTGAGGATTCAAAGTTAGACAGCAGCGCCCCCCTTTGGCGAAGACTTCAACCATCTCTTCCATATTGGGCAATCGGAAGACCTGTCAAATCGAAACCAATACTGCATTTGATATGCGTATTTGAATGTTTCAATTGATTGTGGATTATCATTTATCCTTCAGTTGGAGAAACTTGCCTCTTACGTGGATTGCAGTTTGCTTTGGATTCAATGACATATTTTTTGTACAAATCAGAAAACCTGAAAATTTTACACATATTTTTTAACCTTTGCCTCAAAACCCCTAGCGACGGGGTGTTACAACCCCTTGAATTACAAATGTGGGGTCGGATGATATATCATGTGAAAATGTACAAAATTATCTTTCCTGTGATACCCTATTCATTGAAATTCTCCCAAACATTCAATGCAAAATTGGCGTTGAGAACACCACCTGATAATTCTGGTACTGATGAAGAAAACACATATCTTTTGGGACTCAGGAATCGGAATAACTAATGAATAGAAAATTTAGTTGTCTTATCACTGATTCAGTTCGTTTTTTCAGAAATCATTTCAATTTCACCATAAAACATGGTTTATTGTTAACTTTCATTTTCAAAAAAGTTGTTCTGCCAGACTTACTGCTCGCTTGTTGCCAAGTTATTTCTCCAGTGCCCAGCAGACACATTCAAGTGAGACGTTTGACCTCAATACCATTAGTGGTTAGCTGACAATGCACTAACTCCCTATGTAATCATCAATCTTGAATGAAGACCTGATGAACCTAGTCCTGATGAAATTCCCAGCGTAGGCTGAAACGCTCGTTGATTTACCATATTATCGAAATTGTAACCATCTACGACGAACAAGTTTCAACCCATTACCCGGAACTTTCAGACAATTTTATTATTCAACAACATCATGTCTCCATATTCTACGTCTGCAGTAGATTTGTAGCATCTAATTATCTTGTTCCATCAAGATTTGTGGAAAAACTGTTGAAGATGTGATCCCCAGGCAGCATGATAAAAGCAGATTCCTTTGATTCTCGTTTCCTGCCTACCATTCAAGTGTCATTCTATTTTACTGTGCGATCTCCATTGGCAGTGAGAATTATGTTCTGATAATTTTGAACCACCAATCTGTCTGTTTTTGATGTGCATCTCGTGTTCACTCTTTCGCACTTTGAAAAGTCTTCACGTTTCACCGATATATTTTTGACCGCACGAACAAGGAATTCGATAAATATAATTCTATTGTTTTCTGTTGTGTTAGTTGGTTAAGTATACGTCAGTATTGAATGTGAAGAATTTGTTTCTTTCGAATGTTGTTCTAACTTTATAAATGTTTCCGATCCGTTTTCTCTAGTAGAGCAGTAGAGGGTCATACGGTGTGATGTTTGTTACAAGGAGTGTAGTTTATATGTCTTCACTGTGGGGTATGTTACGATTTTTGATTCCAAAAAATGTTTCTCTATAAAATTATCTGGATATCCATTTTTTTTCAATATTTATTTGATAGAGTTGATTTTTTCATCTTTTTTTTCCAATGAATCGATACTATTTTTGTTTTTGAATTCTTGTAAATTACTTGATACAAGAATTTGCTGACTATTAGGGCGTGTTCCATTAAGAAGGAACTGTTTTTAATTTACGCAGCACCTTCTAGGGATAGATAAAAAATCTGCCCTTCCACACTTGTATAGATTTTAATATGAATTCTTGATTTTTTATCCAGATTGTGGCAGGTTCCGAACCATAAAAAAACTACGTTCATTTTCCACCAATTAAGGACTCTCAAACAGTATTTGTGATGATATATCGAGAGAGGATACTTTTTTGAGTAGCTTTGTGTTGTCTCATTGAAAATATTCATATACTGCTGGAACGGAATTTCTGATTGATTGAATCCCTAGTCCTTCAGTACATGCAGCAGAAGTTATCAACTCACAGAGATTTATCAACGATATCGAGTACAGATATTCTGCGTCTCTGTTAGATTGAGAAATTTCATAAACGTACAATATTGTCCCAATATGCATATGTTGGAATTAATAAGAAATTTATTCTGTGAGCTGGATGAGACCTGAATAGAACATCGCAGAGAGGGCGAGTGATTTTTTTTTAAAATCATTTGGTATTTTCTCACCGAAAACAGTGATAATTTCGGATACGCTCTTATCCACCGTCAGTAACACGATTCACAACTCAAAGAAGACACGTGCAACAGGAGTGATCAACTTAAATTGATAATATTATTCAACCAGATGGAGTCCTTCGATCGTCCCCAACGAATGATGAATTTGTAAGGACGACTTCAAAGGGAATGCTGTCTGATTCGAAAATATGACGACATGAATTGCGTGAGGAAGTTTGATTTAGACCGATTTCCATGCCGATCGCGTGACTGTAGATTCCGATATTTATTAGGGGAGATTCCTGCTTGAATTGTGCTTGGTATTTATGGGGAAGTTTATGTTCAGCCATGGAGAATTGTTTCACATATCGATAATATAAACGTATTCCCTGATAAATAGGTCATCCGAAAGAATAATTCCAGTTACAGAATGATACTTACTGGCACAGGAGAACCATTTAGCAAATGAAAATTATATTCAAAACTGAAAACTTTCAGGAGTTGATTCCATCTGTAAACGTTCCGGTTTGGAGAACACCTCTCAAAATTCTACAAAATCAATGGCCAATCTTCTAACACCACAAAAACTTCCAAAATCAAGAAATACAGTGCTTCTCAAAAGTCCTCTTCCCCTCTTATCTTTGAAACGATTATACATAAACAAGTGAAATTTCGAAACGGAATATTAAAGGCTGCAAACTTCCCTACTAGTGATGATAGATGACAAAATCGGCAAAGATAATGTCACAAGGCCATTGTGAACAATAATTCTGAATGGAACCCTATGGCAAACGACTTCTCTTTTAAAAGGTATCGAAAAAAACCTATTCAATGATACTTGATGATTGTGTATAGGTCAGTTTTGGCAACTCGCTTTCAAAAAATGCAAAGCTGTGATGAATTAAAATAGTTAATACTGACATTCAAAATTCAAGTTCCGCCTCTGGAAAGTTGTCGAATAAGCTGACGTTTTTGTTAGTCTCCCTAATTCGACGATTTTGTACTTGTCCAAGGTTTTGATAAGAGGGGGGAAATGACTTTTGAGACGCATCGTATGTTAAAATCTCTCACGTGATAGGACTATCAGAATAATTTTCGAATCTTTTATCGAAGAACATGCATCTCTTACAAAGGTATCAATACGTCGAATCAATTATTTACCAAAATAAAAGACAAAAAATTTCTTACACTAACGTCACTGTGAAGGAGTGTACATGAACCCGATCAGTTAATATTTGATGGATAAATTGCAAGAAGATGAATACGACACGAAAAAAAATTCGAAGATGAACATGCCATACCACTCTTGTAGAATATGCAAGAGAACAACACCACCAATTCAATGTAGATGTGGTCAAGATTTTAGGAACAGAAAAAATCTGATTAAAAGTACCATATATTTCAATATGATAGGAAATACTTGAAAAGTAATTTCAAGAGTTCTCTCCTAAATAATAATAATTACATGCCTTTATTCATGTGCGGAGTTCACCTGATAGTTATGGTGCTCTTCCCCTCAAACCCAGTAGTATCTATCTTCGATATACTTTTCTTATTTTTTTAAAACTGATAATTCAAATGCTAATCGTCTCATCAAGACAAAACCTAGAGGATTCATGGGTACGTAGTGTGTATACTTGTTCGTTACTGAAAAACCTCATTTTCAACAAAACAAACAAACGTCTTTGATAATTTCTCATTTTACCACTGAATTTAATCTGTCATATAATTGTGTTCCATTCGTCATGCCTTTATGGACAACATTAACGAAACTGAATGTGTTCTTTTGTCATTCTTTTCTTCACAGAATGATATCATATCTTTGATTTATACCGAGCCTTGATAAAGGTAAAATAAATTATCGATTCGTCGTCATAAGATCCAACATCGGTATTTTCTTCCTTTCGACCTTCAACCCATCAAAATTTCCATCGACATTCGAAGAACTCTGCCAAACCAATTATTCGTGTTATATCACAATATGTACCTAATATTTGATTTGATAGGGTTGGTTCTGATCCTGAGGATATCGAATTCACAACGGATAATGGACCTGAGGACTAATGAGGTGTTATAGCTCTCAACGTGCGATTAACAGTAAATAATGAAGTAGAAGAAATAGCTAAATTATTTGGGGAATACTAGGAAAAATAATCTGGTGATTATCAAAATGAGCATTGAAGATCGCTTAGTAGAGGTAAACTCTTCAATTAAAAAAAACTCTTTGTATTTTTCTCGAAGGAAATATCAGATTGAAAGCTTGAAAAATAAACCTCTTCTACGAATACAAGTATCATTCGGCAATCAAGCCTCGATAATGGAATCGTTATTAGAAAAAAAAATGTTCCAATACATGTTTGATTTTGTAGAGAAAACAAGGAACTGTTTCTGGCCTTCCTCTTCTCCGAATCGGAAAAAAGAAAATACAAAACATCTAGGAGAGAAGTAACATCAGATAAATAAACGAACACTGTTAAAAATTACATGTTTTGTGAATTATTCAAAGGTCTGTGAATTAAATACAAGTTCCTTTGGACTGAAAGTGCTCGATAATTTTTCTATTGGAGTGTTAACGAGGAAATGCCAAAATGGAAATTCTCCGAAATATGATGCACATTAATAATAATAATTGGAATACATTTGAATCATTCCACTGAATAAGATTCAGGAGACTTCGGGTCAAAGATCTCATTGGGATAACTTTCTCTTTCGCACACTGATTTTCTTCGAAAATGCCGCTTGTGTGCCATTGAGAGGTTACACAATCTTAATGGTGGTTTTAGCATGCAGACAGACACCCAATATTGACCTTGACACCGTTGGTCAGCAGAGCTTGGTGCCGCCTGAGTAACTACGAACTTATGATGTGTATTGTTATTGTTTGTATGAGGACAACAACACTTCAGGATGGGTACTTGAAATAAGGTTGAACTGATGATATTCATACAATCTCTCTAAATGAAAGTCTGTGTATACCGAGCTCCTCCGAGTGGATCACAACTTTTTCATTCGACGAGATAGACCTTGTTTCCACCCTTTGTCTCTACTTAAATTTCGTTGGAAACGTCTTCAATATCAGAATTTGCATATATTTTCTTGCCCCAGGATGAATCTTTTCCAATTTTCCAATTTAACAATTTTTTCAGAATAAAAAAATGTTATTGATTATATATTTTGTAGTATACGTATAAATGTTCGGATCTAAAAATTGGTCTGAACGATGATCTAATTGAAAATCGAAAGATTCATATGGGTCTCCAGAAACTTTAAGCTATCACAACATGAAAAAAAAAGAGCTGAAATACGAAAGCAACATAAGTATTATTATTTATTCAAATAACTCTGGGACCACTGATAGATCAATGAAAAATGAACTTGTGTGTAAATGTGCTTCGAAAAATTGAAAATTTCCAATAAATCATCCGGTAGATATAGAATCAGAACTGGAAAATTGAAGAGTCGTTAGTATTACAATGAAGATTTGACGACTTTTAATCTGAATCAATGACATGTTTCCATTTAGACCTGTTGCTATGACAATGATCCGATTCTACTAGAAATTTCCCTGATTCAAAACGTCATTTCAGCCAATGCCAACTTTGTTATTGGAATTTTCTAACGACATATCTCTGAGAACGAGTGTTTTCAGATTTACAAACCAATCTGCAGTAAATATTGAAATTTTCTCATCGAATCTTCCACCAGCTTGAATAAATTTGTTTTTTTTCATTAGGAGATTATAAGGAAAAATTCGAAAACCAGTTGCTTAGTATATATATATCGTGAAGCCAAAGTTCCATTCGAACTATTTTGTCAATCCCTCGTAAAGAAAAGTATATCATAAATCAAAATTAAATTGTGAAGAGATCAACTCCAGTGTAATGTTATGTTCACGAAGGTTCCACTTTTATGGTGGTACAAAAGGAGACTTTCTCAAAGCCGACGGAAACGATAATTTTTCAATGTCTACTCTTCAATATTGTTTGAATATTATTTCAGGAGTTAGGAATGTCCTAGGTTCTATCTTTTGGGTTTTTGCCCCATGGAAATTCAAAAAAGCTTCAAACACTTATGATATTTGTTTTTTGGGCCAATTGCTATATTTGCCCGATAAGTAACTGCAATATTATAAAGAAAAAAATGACGTATTGTATGATTTGGACATTGAATTTTAAAAAATATTAAAAAGTAATATACTTCCCCTTGGTATCAAAATTTTACACAATTAAGCAAAAACTTCTAATCTCCATACACATTTTCAAAGAGGCTTGAAAAAGGAGGCAGACTAGCCTCCCAAATGTCGCCAAGGTAAAACATATTAATTTTCAATATATTTTTTTAATTTAATCTCCTGATTCGTAAAAAATGCGATACGGAATTGACAAAACAGTCTCTCAATTTTGCATCTTTTTAATATTGCAATTACGTATCGGTGCAAATATACCAATTTGCCCAATGAACAGATAATATAAGAATTCAAAGCTTTTTCTTTCTTCAATTTTTTTTTTCAGTAAAAAATTTGATTTCCGAAATAAAATTTCTCTATTTCGTGTCGAGAAAAAAATGGAAAAGTTCATTAATGGGCAGGGTTCAACTAATATTTTGCTTCTCTTCACTCAACCCCAACTTGACAATGAAGGTGTTACAGAAAGAAATTATTGGATGGTCTTTATATATATATATATATATATATATATATATATATAATTCCTTAGTATAGTATTAGTATAATTCCTTAGTTAGTAAGCAATGAAATTAAAGATATTTTTTACTCTGAAAACGGTAATTTGGTGGGTAAGAAATTGATGCTATATCTAGCGGCTTTGTCGAATTAACTGAAATATAAATGTTTCTAGGGTTTCTTCAGAACATGTTTATCACAATTGTAACCCTTGAACAAGTTTTTTTGAACTCTGCCATTTTGTTGACTATTGACTGCTATATTCCCTTATTCTTATGATTGTATATTTGTTCCACTTACCAATGAAATCAAAATACTATTATTATTATGTTCGATATACAATCACGATACGTGATCGACGTTACTCAGTAACATAACAGATCCTTGATGACATCGGCAGATTTAGTCGAGCAATAACTCACCTGCCATTTCTGCTAATTCTCATGGTAATTTTATGTGGGCTTAGTCCTCGACTGAGCTATTAGAGATATTGTGTAATTCCTTAAAATAAGGATGATATCATATATTTGTACAAAATATTGTCCAAGGTAAATACGAGCATTATTTATTGTAGTGGTTCGGAATTCCATCTAATGGAGGTAATATAAAACAAAGAATAAGTGAGGTTGAATTATGGAAATCTATTAATGGTTTGGGATTCCTATCAATGCGGTTGGAAGATTGAAAAGCTGAAAGCCAAGCAGCTCCTACAAGTAATAGTCCAGTTGAGTTGTCTTCGAAGTGGATCCCCCAGTCGTCTAGAGACGATCAAAAATAATATCACTTTTTTTTTACTATTGCCTATACAGTCATGAGGATGGGTTGGCACAGCATAACTTTGATATTTTAGACCGATTCCAGCAAAAGCCATAGACGACATGGTTCAATAGTTCGAGGTTTTCGAGTGGTCTATACAGAAAACACTGGCAATTAATACACGCCATAGTCGTTCAGTTTGTTTTATAACGTTCAATAACTTTCGATAAAAAGAATTATAAGACTTATATTCCATTTGAATCTGTGTGTCTTTAATGAATATGGCAAGTTCAAAAAAGCAACCAAGAAATATTAAAATCGTCTTTTGAACAAAAAAATATTAGTTCGAAAATTGTTTCTACTCTGTTGATGAGTTTCTTGGCTACTGATTGATGAGTTTTGATTATATTAAACGATTCATTTGAAAGATGATCTATTTTATATTTTAAAATTATCCGAATTGAATGTATATTTATATTAATCTAGATTTAAGTGTAACATTTGTCTTCTCATTTGTACAATGTACTTTATCCATGGTCAAATAACTAATACTACTATTTAACATATATCTCTTCATTTACTAAAATTTCTAAAAACCATTTACAGATATCGATTCAACTGCAGATGAATGCAGAAATACTTCATTTTTTTTAAATTTTTCTGCTATGTTCCCCAAATCGAGAGTCTATGACAATACTGTACAAAAATGAAGCCTTTATTGTTGTATCTCTTCAACAATTGTTTCAATGGTTTAGCGTATTTAGTTATTCAAGTTTAAACAAATAATCAATATTCGAGGATGAAATGTTATTTGTATCTTTTCGATATGAGACTGGCTTTTCATTCAACTAAAAACAAATTAATGAGCACCTGTGAAACTCTGTATGATGACATTTTCGAAACGAAAAGTTCCTAACTGGAAAAATTAAACAAACCTTCATTCGAATTAACTTGGAACAATTCCTTCATGCAAGTCTCGTGTTGGTTATAATTGCACGAGTGCATAAAAATTACCGATAATTTTGCAAGAAAGCGTGATATCTAAAAATTGCAAGTTCATTTTCATATTTTGGCGAAAGTGCTCGAGTCCGGAGGACGAGGGCTCTTTTACAAAATATGAAAATAACCGAATGCAATTTGTATAAGATTTCACGCTTGAATGCAAAATTATCTGGTCATTTTTATGCACGAATGTAATTCATGGGAATATTTCACGAATAAAGAAATTTTCAAGGAAATGTTATTTTTTGTTCATTTATACTTTCCTCTGTAGATTGTATGGAGCACTCACCAAAACGCGAAATGTTTTTCTATTTTTGAAGTCTATCTGACATTTATTTGTGTTGTTTACTGACGTCTAGCGATACGGTTTCAAATGTGTTGTTATGGTGACTTGATACAATGCAATTACCGCTGTAAGTTTTCGATAATTGCATTGCTCTTATGGGACATTTAATATATGAGGGAAATATTCGTTATAATTCAATGCCCTTCGTTGAATTAGCCAGAGGAATAGTTGTTTTCTGACAGGTGCCAGCCCTTCAGCGTACTGTGTAGGTGTGTTGAGACTGGCCTGAAAGAATCGTTCCAAGATCATGTGTTTTCAAAAGTGTTTCTGGCTCTGTCAGAAATATCCGATGCAACTTTTGAGAATTAGTTGGATAATTTCCTTTATAAAAGTACATTTTCGCGTTATCTTTGATTTTTTTCAAGAATAAACAATTTACATTTTTTTTCACTTCATCACTATGTTGACATATTAAATTTGGTAATACGGATGCCTGCTCCTCTATATGAATATAAATGGGGACTTATTTTGACATATCTAAAAAAAAAAAAATGTTTCTTAGGATAGTCTTGAGAAATATGTAGGGTTTTATCATATTTTTTATTGTTTCCAAATATGGTCGAACAGAGAAAATAGGCACCATAAGTTCAATCCTTGCCAGTAAAGCTAGTTTCCAAACGAGCTACGTATGGAATTATCTATTATTATTTCGTCAATATCAGGTAGAATGACTTGAACATTCATGAATCATACCAACAATTATCAATTACACTCGTACTCGTATAAAAAATTTACAAACTTTGCGCACCGGAAATATGTGACCATGGGCTAGGCCAACAGCATGACGCAAGCCCACTTAAGTCATTATATTATGTACCTAAAAAATTCATTCGAAGTGCTCTCAGTAGGTCAACCCATGAATTAATTTGGTCAAACGGCTGGGTTATACAACAGCTGGATAAAAGTGAAAACTCCATGTGAATAGTATTATAAACGGAGCTAATCTTGTTTTGGTATAATAGTTGCAATAAATAACGATTCTTTTAACCGACGCACGTAAATGTAGTACATGGACAAATACGGCTGTTCGATGTGTGTATAGGCGATCTAAATGCTATAATTTCATGGAATTATAATAGTTTCATGATTTATTACTGATTTCTCGGTCGCGGTGATACAGGTTAAATGTAGGTTCCCCTTTCAAGTGGGAAACTGAGCTGTTTCTTCTAATAAGAATTCGTTTGAAATTTGAAATGATTCTGATCAATGTGAAGTTAGCCACACTTTCCTAGCCATATTTATTGCAGGTCATGGAGACTGCAAATTAGAGTTTCACTTCCAATTATATGTAGTCAATGACTCCACCCTGTAATAATGACAAGTACACTACATATATTATAATACATGACATGGGAGTTTATTGTAAATTTATAGTCTTCTGTTGTCATATTGTTCTCTTATCCAAAATTAAGTGTATATATTTAATCCATATAATTAATTTATAAGACAGGTAACCGTTGTCAAACAAATAACTACAGGCCTATATCAGTAATCAATAATCTAGCAAAAATCTTCGAACAAGTAGTTAAAAAAAGATTAACGGAATTTTTTCACAGACATAATGTCATTACTGACAGGCAGTATGGCTCTATACAGAACTCAAACACTGAAAATGAGGTAGTTGACAAACAGTCAAGGCCTTAGACGAATCATCGAAATGTATAGCAGTTTTTCTAGATCTTGCTAAGACCTTTGATATAGTATCACACTAAATTCTACTAAATAAATTGAGTCACTACCGTGTTCGAGGTCTCTCACAAATTCTTATTTCCAATTATTTAACAAATAGAGTTCAGAGAGTAAAAATTGGGAATGAGGTTAGTACACAGTCAATAGTGAAAATCGGGGTACCTCAGAGAACAGTACTGGCTCCTATACTGTTTCTTGTATACATGAACAATATAGCAAAAATAGATGGTCTAGGACACCTTATTTCTTATGCTGACGATGCAGCTTTGATCTGCACGGGAAAGAATTGGGAGGATGTTAAACATACCACCGAGAAAAATTTACAGAAGATATATGCATGGTTGAATTTAAATAAGCTTACTCTAAATATTGATTTTTTTTATAAAACCTTTATTGATTTCAAATCAGTATAAAGTATATTTACATGATTTGAGACTACGAACTAAAAGTATATATGATGGTTTTACCTTTTATGGAAGACTAAATTTGTTGCCTTTACACCAACGGTCATTAGTCAACCACATAATGTGTCTCTGAAACTAAATTCTATAAACTGTCACAAAAACGTATGTGAGTGTTCTACTATTAAAACAGTGTCATCGATTAAATATTTAGGGGTAGTCCTAGATCAACACATACGATGGTCTGATCACATCATGCATGTTAACAAACGCCTTAGAACACTTATACACAGCTTTTATTCTTTAAGAGACATCCTTTCCAAAAACTTCATAATGCTCTACAATTCCCTAGCCGAATCAATACGGTCTTACTGCATCACACTATGGGGTAGAGCCTTCAACACACTGAATATTATACAAACAACACAGAACACACTACTAAAAATCCTCCTGAAAAAATAAACGTTTTTCCACCGATAAGCTTTATCAGGAAGCAAATGTATTGAATCTCAAACTATTATACACTCACCAATGTCTGAAAAGAATGTACCTAAATCAAGAGAAATTCAACCAGAAAAATACTAGGATAAACAGGTCTACCACTAACATGAATGTTGATATCCAATTTTTCAAAAAACACTAACACAAAGAACCTTTTTTTTTGGTCCCAAATTGTTCAACACCCTACCAATTGACCTAAAACAGATTCCAAAAGTGAAGAAATATAATTTTGAAACAAAGAAATATGTTGTGAATCATTCTAAGAAATTTTATGATATACTGAATACAATATCAACTTAAGTATACTTTTGTAAAAAAAAGTTACCACCGTTTTTGCCGCCTCTCCCATGTATCTAACACGTCCGGAAGTAAAATATTGCAATATCCGAAATCTAGTTTATTTTAATCACTTACTTGTTAAACAAATGTACATTCTACTCGAAATTTCTCCGATCGAGCACATGGCAGACATACAATCCTGCTTAGGCTAATGTGGTCGATAGCGAAATTTATTCCAAAAAACATTATGCAAATATTTGATATTATGTACTCTAACGTGATGGAAATAAATTTGAATTTGAATATTAAGTTGAGAACATCGTATACTAATAGAATAAGAATGGTAATTGATAATTCAATTTTCAGAACATGATACAAAATATTGGGAGTCATAAACTGTAATAACCATATCAAATCAACTGAAGAAATGAATATTCGTAAATTCATCTATATTATAGAGTGCATCTGCACAAGGCATGGCTTCAATTTAGATTGGAACATATTTACATTGTTTTCTTTGAGATCATCTGATGGCGAGTTGAAGTAATATGTTCCGGCATATCTTATAGTTTTTTTGTTACTAGAATATATAATTATAAAACGTATGGTTTTATCTTGGAATACGAGAAAGTGAATAAACGTTTCAGCACGACATTGATGAGAAAATGAAAAAATCATGCAACAACACATCAATAAAAACTATGTCATAAGGCCTATTATGTTCAAGGCAGAAGAGTATTGTAGTTAGGCTTTTCAAAATTTTCAGAGAAAGATAGTGTCAGATAAAACTCTGAAAAATGCCAATCTGTAGAAATATTGGGTGGAGAGAATGGATAGGTAGTTCTCCAGGTTAACAATAAAGAAAATTTAATATTTTACTGATGGACTTATTCATATTTTCAATGAAAGAGTGGAGATATAGTTCTCAAATTATTCCTGCCATTTTCAGGACATATGCATGGGAAATAAAGTAATAAGAAAAATATGGTCATATTATACTAACAGAGAGAACAAATCGAATTCTCTTGCAAAGGCTACGATGGGACGCTACCACCTTGTATCTCGTGCCATAATATGATTGAAGAACACACATTTTCAGTTGCCAGGACAGCTTTATGTCTCATTTAACCTTTCTTTATACTTTTTTATATCATTCACATTTTTGTAGAATATCTGCTTTGATTTCAGCCATATCTATTTGATGCTTAGAACAGTCAAAATCACTAGAAAACGCAATTAAGCTTTGTTTTGGATGAAGTGAATGTGAGTTATTATGAAAAAGGTTATAGATGAGGTGTTTGGCTTCTCATGATCCTGATATTTTCAGGACATAAGCCTGAGAAACAAAAAAAAGAAGTTCAAGCACATATGGGAATATCAAACTGAGATACAGAACGATTCGAACAAATCGAATTATTAGAGATTTAGTAATGTCATGCTCTATAAATTATATATAATTGGTACTTTTATCTCTCATTGTTCGTGAGATCCCAATTATGAATAACTCATTTCATTGACCAATTAAAAAAAACATATTTTAAAATCATTGATCTTTTGAAATTTGCTAGACTTATCGCTCATAGCGTTTAATTTTTTGATAGTTTATCACCACTTTGTTGACCTATCTGAATTATTTAATTGCTTACTATTTAGGTCGTCTCAGTTATGAAATGGATATATTTATAAATTATGTCACGATGACTTGGGGTTCGTGTGAATCATAATGCATGAATGTTTTGATCGAATATATTGACTTCACGATGACAAAAAAATTCAAAGATTTCAAAGACTTTCTTCTGGTTTATTGAAACATATGAAAGACATTATGCGAGAACTGTATTTTTTGGAGGTATGCTTGGACTTAGAGAACAATGGGAGATGTGGTAAAAATTTTTTTTGAAGCATTTTTCCTAGAATCAATTCCTAAATGAACTGTCCTTTCAACCGACAGATATCTTTATAGATGTTGCTGAATTGAAAATTGATTTTGAGAATCACTTACATAATGTGAATAAGACGGTCATTTCGTGTCAGAAGTGATCATAGTTGAATTATTGAGAGGTGGGTTATGTTTTGAGGAGTAACAGTAATTCTTCTCTACTCGCTGCATATTCTTGGTTTCTTGCAAATGCAGAGCCGGTTCGTATTAATCACGTGATCTGTTGATTTTCATATCGTTTTCGATCGATCTGATGAACAAGAAACGGACAGATCTGTATTCATTATAACATTCACCTACATCGTTTCTGACAGTCATCTTGGAATGATTCTCTCGTTAGTGACCATTATTAAGTTTGTATCAGATGAATATTTTAGTTCATTTCTTCTGAGAAATGACCGGAAAAGGGCCATGAGGACCTGCCTTCCTTCACTCGACAAGATTTTTTGGTTTCATCAAATGCGTTTTATATGAATGTAGTATAGTTTTCTCATGTTTATGAGATCAAAAATGGACATTAGAATACAGACGTGATAGATACACCAACAAAACAACAAATCTCGAAAGCAAGTAGAACAAAAAACATTGAACCTTTTCGATAAAATTAGCAAACCAATTGTCGAGGCCTGATGATAAACTCAATGATCTTCGAAAAACTGTCAGAAAACCCGATGTCTTTCACGACCAAATTCATCATTATCCCGATCAACTCAGGATCAATGTTTGGTTTTTGGTATAAACGTATCCCGTTTGATCCTAATCGCGAAATGGTTCCAGTTCGTAAGTTATACATGGCCAGAATTACCATGCATGTTTCGTTTGGAATAATAGCAAATGACCGCACAACTGAGGCTCACAGTGGGCTCCAGTCACTCGCAAATGCGTCGCCATTATTTGATGCAAATAGTTTTGATCCAGGAAAACTAGTCAAAAGTTAGGAGCACACACTACAGAAACAAGTTCAAATGCAAAACAGCATATTAGTAGAAACCAAAAAGAATTGCGCCACAATCCAGTAGCGGTTGTTGACCCTAACTATTCAATAAAATTGGATGGACCAGAGAAAAGTAAACTAACTGAAAATGAAGAATTCTTTATTATCGAGGAGTTGAGGGTAGATTTTACATTCTTGGATCGATCGATACAAAGACTTTACTGACGTTTGTGTGACATTATAATGTCTGTAAAGCTATTAGACAAGAGACGAGACATGTATGGAAGATGATGCAGTTATTTGGGTTTGTTCGGAGTGTAAGGTTGATAAAAGAAATAAGCCTCATGAAAAACCATTTTCCCACAATAAACCAATAGCTGATAATATTGCGCTTCATACACTAAATAATGGGCTGAGATTTTTCTTGAAGGAGTCAAGCTACCGTCAGTTACTATAGGTAACCAACACAATTTGACGTTGAGGCCCGCCAAATTTTCTATAGAATAGAAGGAAGTACTTCCATATAATATTACTTCCGAGTTGAATGGAGAGATTTCCGTATACTGAGAAAATTAAGTAAGTGATTGAAAGAACTTACTGAAGAGCACGCTCCAAAATTGTTCCTATACAGTACAAAAGGAAATCATTATACATTAGGTGAGAATTTCAAAACATAGCAGAATTATTTTCTGAAAATATCCTTTCTGTTTATCATTCGTGTCAAGTATTCGTCCAGTCTGATAAATGAACTGTATCACAGGTGTTTCTCACTATTAATGATTTTTTCATCTCATTTTGAAGATGATGAAAAAGTCATTACAAGCACTCAATTGAAATAGCTTCAACATTGAGCTAATTATGTGAAATCGTATATGATTGGTGAGTAAGGTTCAATGTCAACTCGTTCACCAAGTGCAAATCAATTTTTTTAAATCAATATTACTCAATTGTTATTTGGATTGAAGCTGCATGTAAAGGTATTAGATGAGACAAGCATCGACGTACAAAAATCCAACTTTCTCAACTTCGGTTATCAGTTTTCAACCAAGTTAACCTTACTTTGTCTAATGTAATGAATACAATTTTTTATTTCTACAGAGCAATTTGAGAGTAGTTGCAACATTCAAGCCCAATATTAAAATGCATTTACCATAATTATTGGAAGAATGTAACTTGTTTTGAGGTTTCTGGTGGTTGTTCGTGAAATATCCAAAAGGGACAACGCATACAAGTTACCCAAAATTTCCGAAAGAGGATGGCACTGTCGTCGCGCATGGTCGAATTAACTTCCTGGAACTTTTATAGAAAGGGGTGCCTCATGTAAGTCCTCCTTCAGTACGTGGAACCGTGAATTCCGAAGAAAAATGTTCTTCTAACACAACATATGGGGTGGAAATTTGGTTTCAAGAGAGATTTTTATAGTTTGTTGATTTGATTCACCCGATCCAAATCTTTGGGTTATTCTTGAAGAAAAAACTATAATTTTTCCGCACATGTTTTCGGAAGACATATAGTTATCATTCAGTCAACTATGATGATTTTTAAAAAGCCGCTTCTGAAGATTCAGGGCAGAAACAATTTTCGACAAAAACAGCCTCTATTACAAAAATAACATAAGGAATTCTTCGACTACAAAAACTCTTTATGATGACAACACCCATCTCGAATGCAAGTTTCTAGTATTTTCCTCATTGACTGCCATTATTTCTTATTGAGTTTCACCAAGCAATTATTCCATTCCCCGAATCGTTCACGATTTGTATTGAAGTAGAATCAACTTATGCCTTCGGATGGCCCATGAAAAATAATCCATAGGGTATAACTACGGAGATCGAGCAGGCTATGAGTGAAGTCCATTTCGACTAAAAGCTGTCTGTTTTTATTGAAAAGTTCAATGCTGGGAAAACTCAGACTTTTCTCTCAGAGAGAGCCGTTCTATATTTATTTGATATTCAGATGTCGGGAGTAACTATTCCTACGAAGTTATGTTGTATCTCGATGGTAGGACTTACGATAATGCATTATGGAAAAACCATGTGGAATCGATTGCTAAGAAGCCTCATAGAAGCTTGGATTTCTATTTCGTGCGGAGAAATACTTCAGTTCTCATCAGCTTCTAATGATCTATACAAGGCACAGATACATATAGTTCTTGTGTATGGAGCTCAGCACCATGATATTCATTGGAACTTCTTGATTATATTGAAAGGAAAGCAATCCGACTTATTGGTGATTCCACGCTCACTTCGAAGGAGCATCGTAGAAGGGTCGAATACTCGCTTGTCTCTCTTTTGTGGATATTTTCACGGTCGGTACTCTTCTGAATCGTCGTCAATCGTTCCACCTTCGGCATTATCAACACGGATAACCCGACGAGTGCGGAACTCGCACCCTTTGTTGTGAGCTTGGAGACCCGTCGATCTCTCTTGCTCAGGGCTCTTTTTTCAATAGAACTGAACTTTGGAACTACTTACTGGATGAGGTTTTTTCTGAGACTTACAACCTCAAAAATGTTCAGTTTCTTCTCCTGTCCTTCGATTCACAAGGTGTTCTTTGAATATTACGTACAGGGCTTCTCTTTCGTTTATAAAAAAAACTAATGGACGATTTGTCTGATAGTCATAGAGAAACATGTTACTATTCAATACGCCGGTATTTTTGGAAGCCCAAATGACCAATTCGTCAGGACTACGCCTTTAGTGGGTCACTTCGTCTGGTTTTGAGTGTGCCGGACGACGCGACGATGATTTCATTTCACGAACACAATCGATAATGGTATTAGCGCTGACGAGCTGAGGACAACCTCGTTTCTGTGTAGTTTCAACCAGAAAAATAATGATTGTTTCTGCGCAGAGAGACTTCCGATTTCCATATCCAAGTTATTATAAAAACACATAACGAGAAAAAACACACTTATATTCAAAGTTAACTTACCAAGATGAATCATTTCACTCCTCAAACCCAGCAAAGCTTGTTTCTGCTCGAAAGAAATCAAGTAGACCGAACCTTCTCGAATGAGGCTATTTTAAGCTAATCTCCTCTGAATAAGTTGACATTTCGATGACAGATTGTGTGACTATCTGAAATGAAATTAACTCACTTCGACTGAGCCATCAGTATCGAATTGGATAAATGTTCAGGGAATGAAGTTCCATAAGTTATACTTCTCATATGGAAATGAAAAATAATGCTGATTTTGGGTGTGTTAGTAACAACATGGCGTTTGCTATGAGAGTACCATAAATATCATTCATCACTACTACATGAATGAGCCATTAGTACTGACATTCAAAAAAGATATTTTTTCCATGTGGAGGATAAAGTTTTAAGCAACTCCCATTTAATTTCCCACTATCAGAACAATATAAAAAACTACGACGGCGTAATAGCGCCACCACAAATCATAAATTATTTTTGAAAATCACAAAATTTTAAGATTATTTCTCAAAATTTTAAGATTATATCTTAAAATTTTGAGATTTCTTGTTGAAATTTTGTGATTATTTCCCAAAATTTTGAGATTATTTGTCACAATTTTGGGATATTTTGAGAATGAATCCCAAAATTTTGAGAAATAATCTCAAAATTTTGAGAATTTTTGTTGAAATTTTAAGATTATTTCTCAAAAGTTTAAGATTATTTCTCAAAATTTTGGGATTATTTCTCAAAATTTTGGGATTCATTCTCAAAATATCAACTTTTCCAGAGTCGTCAATTCAATGTTATGTTGTTATGTATGTATTCAATTTTGAAACGGTTGTGAATGGAACATCCATCGTCTCACAGGAAAAAAATTATCTGTTACTTCAGAAGGTAGTGAATGTGATCATGTTTTAACTGCCAGAGTTGTATGGCGCGAGAGACTATTCAATTCCAATTTCACAAAATGAGATAAGACTTTGCCAAGATGAATGTAAACACATAAAATGTCCCTGTGATTTAGATGCGAAGGATCCATATAAGGCCGTTGAATTTATAATTGGCATTAAGGAAAGAAATAAACAGCTTGATACGATAATATTTAATAACATGATCAGAAATCATATTTAACGTTAGTATGAGTACTTGATAGTCTGTCTTTGATATTATTTGCGATGAATAAAAAAAATCTGCCTGAAAGTATATTCTTTTAATGCGGGATGACTTGACTGTTGTTATATTGAAAGTCCAGTAAATACATTTCAGCACCTACTCTTCTAGTTTCATTTTTCATTCGAGTAAATTCAGTGCGTATTCGAAAATGTAGGTATTGAAGAAGACAATTCCTAAGCTCATTTCATGAATAGAAGTTCCTATGAACATATAACATGACGAAGGGCTTTGAATTCATATCTATCTATCTACAGATCAATTTCAGTGATATTCTTTCTGAAATGCAAAAAGTACACGGTTACTGCATTTGTTATTTTATTAATAGTTAATTGTCTGGAAATATAGTTCTCATGTATGGGGTTCGGCACCAAAATATTCATTGAATATTCTTGATTCTATTGAGAGAAAGGGAATCCGTCTTGTTGGTGGCCCTTCGCTCAGAGACTTGTCTCACTTCTATAGATATTTTCACGACCTCTGCTGTTCTGAATTGTCGTCAATCGTTCCACCCTTGGCAGTATCTACACGGATGACCCGAAGAGTACAGTTGGCTTGGAGACCTTTCGAACCTCTCTTGCTCAGGGATCTTTTATCGATAGAACAGCAGAATTTTGGAACTCCTTGCCAAGAAAGGTTATTCCTGAGGCTTACAAAATCCAAAAATTTAAAGTGAATGTTGCTCAAAGTCTCCAAATGTTTCATCAACTACAACTACGGCAGACATCTTCAGTAGCGTGGTGGAAGTTGATACTGCCGCAGTTGCAGTTGCATGGCAATGCCCGCAAATCAACCAGAACATTAATGACAGACGTGTAAGCCTTACTTTCCTATATTCATCCGAAAAATATTGAAGCTATTATTTCGAAGTTGGTCAAATCGAGCAGTTGAATATTATTTCCATTTGATCTTTTCCTACTCTTATTCAACTATGTATCTGTATAGTAGTGATTTAGCAAATTCCATTGAAACCAGTATTTTGCATTGAATGAAACAGACATAAAAACTTTGGATTTATTGAAGATGATAATTCGGAAAATGGGCTCTTCCATAATTCCAAATTTCAACTAAAAACCTATTGAACATTCTGTAAAACTCAGAAGATAATAACAATATATAATATAGGAACTCAGTTATCTTTATCTTCACACGTTATGAACACGCGAATGATCCCAGAAGAAAGATTGAAATCAAAAATAGTCGACAAGAAATATTTCCTTATAATACATTTACATCGAAACACGATCAAACAATATTCATCACCCAAATGTTCGACTTGAGAATACATTGAAACTCGTTTCTAAAGTCCGAATATGATTGTAACTGAACACATGCCATGGTATGGGATCAAAATTTCGACAAAAAATCCCAAAATTTTGAGATTATTTCTCAAAATTTTGAGATTATTTTTTGATAATTTTGAGAAATAATCTTAAAATTTTGAGAAATAATTTTAAAATTTTGTGATTTTCAAAAATAATTTATGATTTGTGGTGGCGCTATTACGCCGTCGTAAAAAACACAGAACTCTTATAAAAAAGTAACATTACAAATATTGGCAAACGGTCGTTATTTATATATGCATATCATTCAGAGAGAGAAATAACTGACTAGTCTCCTATCTATAGTCGAGTGTTGAACTATATTTACGTCAGTTTTTTGTGATTCAATTTGTATACCTACCAAACCCATGTAACCTGATCAAGTATTCTCACTTTTTGAATAATTTTTCCAATCTGAATCTATAATACTACAGTAAAGAGGTGAAGTTTCTAACTTTGTTATTCCGAACATCACCCCATAAAAACAAAGTTAGAAACTGAAACTGAGAAATCTGCCCTTCTTCACTTCTCTAGATTCCAATATTGATTCTTGACTTTTTCACTACGAAGAAAAGAGTAATTTGAAATATTCTGTGGCTAGTGGACTATCCTACTTATTTTTAGTATATTCATCAACGTAAATGACAATTCCACTATTCTTCAATAAATATGCTTACTGTTCCATTTCATACGACTAGTTCGCAACAGGTATCAAATTAATATTTCTGACCTAGTTCAACGTGAATGTCACGTTTGTAAATGAAGAGAATGAAGAGTTATTGTATTCACCTACATATGCTACGTTCAGCTACCTTATATGAAATGTATTTATATAATTAGTTAGAAATGATAATTATCCTATTATCGTGACGGATGACTGTAATTGAAATTCGAATTGACTTCTCGTTCCCAAGACTGATTATTATTGGTTTTCAGTTAATCACGATTTTCGATTATAAGTGATTAGTGATGACATCAAGAAAGCTACTTGGAGCATTTTTTTTCTATCTTCCACGATGATCCTTCTTTATTATATAGTGCGTCCCCTTCCCCCTCTCATTAAAACCTTGTTCAAGTACAAAAACGTCGAATAAGAGAGACTAACAAAAACATTAGCTTATTTGACAACTATCCAGAGTCGGAGCTTGAATTTTGACTGTTAGTATTAACTGTTTCAATTGATCACAGCTTTGAGATTTTCAAAAGCGAATTGCCAAAACTGACAAACAAAATTGGTATCATTGAATAGTTTTTTTTTGGATACCAAGATGTGTCGCTTGCCGTAGAGTTCCATTTGAAATTATAGGTCACAATGGCCGTTTCCAAATTTCACTTGTTTATGTATAATCGTTCCAAAGATAATACGGGAGGGAGACTTTTGAGAAGCACTGTATATGCTGTCTTTGAAGCTGACATTAATTGTTTTTTCTATGAATCTGACAAAAAACACGACATTTACTCTACACCATTTCATAACTATCCCAGAAAACATAAAACAGATATAAAAAACTATTGTTTTCTTGGAAAATATAGATAACTGTGGAGTTGCAGATTCTCAGAACCAGGAGAAATTAACATGACTGATATCCCATAATGTGGCAAGAATAATTTGGAAAAAATTATGCTTGTCTGATATATTTGATCAATTAGTTCCAGATATTTATAGTAGCCATCTGTTCAGGTGAAATATTTGAACGCATCAAGTAAACAAAACGTTCAGCTGATAATAGGTATACAGAGTGACAACGAAAGCATTGTACACATTGCCATTCTTTGATTTGTATGGTTAGAATTTGTTATTTGGAATAGAAGCTTAGTTCATTGGGGCTGATGTTTTCAACAACAAAACAGATGCACATCACTTGCGGCTACACCAAAACGCGATCCAAATAGATTTTTTTTTAACGAAACTGTATATTTAACTGATTCATATGAATAGATGTTAACGTAAAAATACCCAACTCTTTGAATGGTTGCTCACAACTTGTTCTTTTTATAACAACTAAAATAAATCGGATACCCCTTTTTTGAAACACTCTCTGACAGTCGTTCGAGCATCCCCAGCCCAATATGCCATATGATAAAATATACCGTATTCGGGCATGATAATGACTATGACCTATCCATTTTACTACACAGCTATTACAGTAACACATAGGGGCATTTTTTTAATATATTCCGTCAATTTGTAATTTCCAGGTACAATTTTTCCATAGTCTTTTTCTGATAAATTCAGCTGACTTTTTTTTCAGTTTTTATAAGTAAACTGTGATCTGATGAATTTTCGAGACAGGTGAAAACGTATAAAGACCGATTTTTTATCATTTACGATAATATTATTCCTCTGAAACCAAGCACTTGTGTTTTCAATATATCCATTGTATGAGATGCCACTAATAGAGACATATCGTATGCGTACATGATAAACCTTTTGGTGTTTAAATAATTTACGTGTATTATGTGTGAGAAAGGTCCTAATATAGAGGCTCAGCGGGACACCTATTGACCACTGTAGTGTGTTATGTTTGGTTTGCAATCTCAACATATGAAATAGTCGTTTAAGTAGCTCTTAACCATTGTCAGGAGATTCCCCTCATACAAATATCATTTTTTCGTAATATTTTGAATTGTTAACTTACCGTCATTTGAAAAAATAAGAATCAAAATTGGGATCTATGAATGGTAAAAGACTTTCCATCTACTCTGCGCCAATCAAAAACAGTTCCTTCTGAATGAAACACGTTCTCTCCGTCACCAACTTATCGTATCTCGAAGCATATCAGAAAAATCAGGAAATATAATTGATGAAAATACTTATCATTGATAACGTTTAGGAAACCATATCCGGTTCCGTTCCTAAAACTTATTCAGAAATATTTATCTTCTATGTTTGAAACTGAAAATCTGTCAAATATCTGAGATTTGACATTACATTTTGTTTTTCAAGAGGGGTAGCCGGGTACATTGAATTATACTAAATTCGCGATATGTGCTCAATATAGGCTTTCTGGATTGAATTAATGAAGCCGACGGAATTTAATTTCCCTCAATTTGCAACATCGATATGCAAATGAAATTTTGAAAAATCGGACTATAATAGAAACGAATAAGCAGGAGCATTTAACTAATTCGAAAACTATTACATTGCAAATTTATACAATAAGTTTAATCAGCTCAATGAGATCATCCCTATTATCATAATTTCCTGGAAATAACATAATCAATAGAGGCGACTTATTCAACTCAGTCTGATCATTCATAAGGTACTGTGAATGATTACACTTATTGATTTCCAAACTCTCTGAGAGATTGAGTTTCAAACCTCTTCTCCTGGGAATGAAGGAATCCAAATTCGTGGTTGAACAGTTTATGATGATTATGATTCGATTTCCAATCTCACTAGAAGAATCATCTATATGATTGAATAAAAAGAAATATTTGATTTTCAATCTTACTTGTTTCATGGAAACATTCATATAAGTACCAATGATTTTCATCAATTGGGGCCAATAGCAGAGGAAGAAAAATAACTCAACTGCACATAAACAAATGGAAAGGGCTATCATCATGTGAAATTTCGAATAATAGTTGTCCCATCGAGGAAATCGTGAAAAAATGTTGAATATTTAATTATTGGCTTTCGAACAACTCCTAAATAAAAGATTACCAAACGGTGGCCGCTCAAAAATCCGATCTGATCAACAGTCTAAAACTGATACTGTTAATCCACTGCCAAACTACCAAATGAATTCAAAATTATAATGAAAATGAATTCAAAAATTCAAGTATCATTTTGACTATTCATTCATTCATTAGAATTAATTCATGGTCGAAATGTCAAAAAGATTTATTATGAGGAAATAGAATGGAGAAATGAAAAAATGGCAATGTAATGCTTATATTTCTGATTTAACTTTATCCATGCTAACGTTGAAGATCATCCAAGATGATATCTAAAATTGCAATATAGGGGACTCGATGTCACAACAATAAAAAATAATTCAATCATGAATGAATGTAATAGGACGAAAACAAATATTGCAATGATTCAGTTTCTAATCTCACGAAATGATTCATGTTTGTTATTGAATGAAAAGAAATATTGAAATAATTTAATTCCTAATTTCTCTTGTCTATTCGAAATATTTAAGCGAATACCAATTTTTTCAATTAATTGGGCCCAATAGTAGAGAAAAAAAATTCTACTGGGCATAAACAAATGGAAAGGGGTCTCATACAGTTGTTTCATCGAGAAGTTCCTAAAACATTTTTTTTTTATTATTGGCTTTTAAACTATTCCCAGAAATGAAGGAATTGCTAGCCACTCCCAAAACTAAACCAATGCATGCTTGAATATGGTTGACAATGTTCCTTGCTGCATGGTAATGCTTCGGACTTCCATTCTCCATATTATTAACTCTCATGAATCCTGTTGCTGAGAACGAAAGGATCACCCGAAGACGACTGCGGATACCAGCAATCGAAACGTCGTGAGTACACTCAACTTGAAACTTGGTTTCAACATTTATGTATAATATTTCATTTATTTCTTTCGTATTTCACATTCGTTACCTCAAATTTCTTATCACAATATTATTTCAATTATTTTTTTTATTTAATTTTTTTTTCACTAATATATCATATTCGATATCTCAATTTTTCCTAATAACATTATTTTTCCTTGATCAATCAATCCTTGATTTCATTATTGACCAAGAAATCCATTTCAACCTTTCGCTTGGGGTTTGATTTTCTTACTTGATTTGTATTTTCATCCTTTCTTAGCAACAGGTTTCAATAGTGTTTGAATTACCATGCAGTAAAACAATGCATCCAATGCCAAATTACTAAATAGTTAAAAAAATATATTGAAATTTTAATGATAATAAATAATACTAGTTCTTTCATCGAAACGTTTCTAAAAACATTCCATTTTTCATTCAACTCCTTTGAAATAAAGGATTTCCAATCGATGGCCTTTCATAAATCCGATCCGACACACCCCAAAAATATAAAAATGCATCAACCACCAAATAACACATAGATAGAAAATTATTATTGAGAATATAATTATTATTATTGTTATTATTATATTGAGAATATAATGATATCTCATTTAAAAATGCAATCATCATTACAATTCCATTCCAGAAAATTCGGTTCGAAATGCAATAAAAATAATGATGAAGGAATAGAATGAAGAAATGATTGAAACGTGATATGTTGCTTATATTCCTGATTGAACTTTTTCTATGCTAACATTGAAGCTGCTTCAAGATGATATCTAATATTTTAATCAAGCAGACTCGAAATCACGATATTGAATAAATGATTCAATTTGGAATAAGTATAGGTAATTGAATGAAAAGAAATATCGGAATATTTTTTTCAATATCATTTGTTCCATCGAAATTTTCACATGGATACCAATTTTTTTCATCAATTGGACTCAGTTTAACTGCGCATACACGAATAGAAAGGGGTAACATCATAAGTAATTTCAAATCGAATATCTATCCTGATATATTCAATTCTCCGTTATTGACTCGACGGCAAGAAAAAGTAAAAAAGCCTGAACAGCTTTCGAACAACTTCTTGCAAATAACGGATTCTCAATCGTTGGCCACTCAAAAAACCCCATCCGACCGAAACCCAAAACTAAAACAATGCTACCACCGCCAAATAACCCAATAAAAAAAAAACATCCTTTTTCGGAGTATTGCATAACAGCCCGAAAAGCGCATCGCCGCAAACTCAAGCAGCCGCGAGTCGATATGATCCCTCCACGTCCTCGACTACATCGCCCAACCCACGACCACCTTGTCGAGACTCAGTATCGAGCGGAATCGTGAACCCCACGTCACGCAATCGCGCGAAATGACCGGCAAAGTGACACTAGTGCGACGATAGTATGAGTGAGCCCCACAGGGACCCCGGGGACGGGCCCAAGAGGCCGCCCGATAGCCCCCAGAGCCCGGCCAGCAAGAAGCTCCGGGACAGGGTGAGCTTCTTTGAGAAGGTGTGGACCGGTTCCAAGTCGGGAACCGTCGGAGAAGGTGCCCACGGCGTGGATGTCCAGGACCTGGAGCGCAGGCTGGATCAGGAGAGGAGCCGGCACGTAGGGCACACGCAGCTGGAACACGTGACTTTGAGGCAGACGTCGTCGCCGAGGCATGTGGTGCAGCTGGGGGACGTTGGGCCGGACGGGACTTTCCAGGCATGAATTTTATTTGATTTGCGACTCTTTCAATAGCCCCTTGATGAGGTCACTCATAGCAACTGTATAGAAAGATATGAAGTTCTCTTGAGAGGTCCTCGATAGCAACTGTTTACAATGACGTAAAGTTCTTCTAAAGATTAATTGATTTATCCTTCTGGAGGAGGTTGTTTCAGAGAGAGGTTTCATTTCAGGAAGAGTATATACTATTTTCGATACCATCAATTACATTTACTACCCCAAATCAATATAAAATGCCCAAATTCCTCCAGAAAGAGGAATACGTTTCATTACCAGTGATGCACGATTGTCAAGAGTTGTTTTGAGTGCTTGGTAGGTAATAATGACAAGAAATGACTTTTTGAAACTGTATGAGCTTCAGTCAATGACAATATTATTTGAGGCCCATCTTGAACCTCGAAATTGAATCTCTGTCCCCACTTAAAGATTTTCTTTCCAAGGTCCTTTTATATGAGCTTCAATTCACCAGTAAATAATTGATTGGAAAGAAAAGAAGATAAAAGTGGCTATGCCAAATTGAACCAACACAATATGAAGAATATGGGTGTGGGATAGTTTGTCTGCGATCTCCTGACATGGGTACTTTGAAAAAAATTGGGTGAAAATGTGGAGTTTTTTTGTCATAGAATGTCACTTTCGAAGAAGGAAATCAATCGATAGCATATAGCTAGGTCATTAAAAATCGATTATTTTCCTCCAGAACGTGTATTCAACACATAAATTAGATAACAATTTCGAAACGGTGGAAGAAAAAAGAACTGGTGGACCAGGATTAGACGGGACTGTCCAGGCATGAGATCTTCCTGATTTCCCACTCCATCAATGATCCCTTGAATGAACAATAACGGCAAATATGACACTGGGTTATGTTTGAAAGTCGTTATTTTATGGTTGATGAAATGTGTCCTCAGTTTTTTTTTGTTTTGAACCCAACACAATCTGACAAAATGAAGAAATGATCGAATTTGAAAACCTGAAAATCTGTGAAAGAAAAAGACAATAGGTTTTTCGAAATATACCTGTTTTAACTGTTTTTAATAGAGTTTTCTTCGAAAAGACAGCTCATTCTTCTTGGAAAGTATGATATTTTCAATCCCCTAACTAATTTCCACATTCCCAAATAGATATAATAGAATAACCTCAGAGTGCCCCAAAAAAGAGCAATGCGTACTATAAAATGGGATGCACAATTTTTTGTAGTTGTGTATGCGATTTGACGTTCTTTCTTTCCACACCTGGAATTTTTCGATAACAATTTCTCTGCGATATGATCTGAATACACGAAAAATGATGTTGAAGTCATAAAAATATTATTTCAGGCCTCTCCTGAACCTCGTTATTGAATCTTTGTCGCCAGTTACAGATTCTCTTCCCAAGGTCTTCTTATATGACAGTAAATAATTGATAAGACAGAAAAGAAGATAAAAATACCTCTTCCAATTTTATCGAAGACAATATGAAAACGGTTTATGTAAATATTGTTGTGGGATGGTTTGTGTGCGATCTTGTTGTATAAGAGCTATAAAAATTTGCAATTGAGTATGAAAGTGGAGAATTCTAGCAGAAGAAAGCACTTTGAAAGAAGAAAATCAATCCAACAATAGAATCGAACGTCTTCCAAGCTAGGTTCTCGAAAATGAATTCTCATCAATCAATTAGTTGATGTTTCCTGCTTTCTTTTGACTACTCCTCGACAAAGTGGTTAATAACACCGAAGGAAGAGTTGTTTTTTTTTCGAAAGCAATTCCATAGAAATAATTGAAACTACAGAAAGACAAGACTAGTTTGACAATAATGGGAGAAACCCCAGAGAGGTTTATAAAAGGCCCTCTGATAATCCTAGACCCATCGTTACCAGAATATGTGTTGCAGCTGACTTTAGACACGTATTTCGACTCGTTTTTTTTCTTTCAATAGTCTTCTGATGGACACGTTGATGGAAACTGCCTAGGAAGATATAAGGATAACTATTCTGGAAATGATAAGGCCATCAAAAACAAACTGCATAAAATAACGCAGAATTCTATCAAATCTTCTAACACACGGAGCTCTTCAGGAAGGACAGGTTTTTCTTTCTGGAGAGTATAATATTTCCAAAAAATTTACCGACCTTTCCTTCTCCAAATGAATATGAAAACCGCAAAGCTTAAAAAAATAGGCTATAAGTACTATAAATAGGGATGAACGATTTTCTAGAGTTGATTGTTTTGTGTCCTCAAGATTTGGTGAAAAAAAGGAAAAACTCCTCTCTTGAACTGTTTCATACCGAAAAAATTCATCGAAGAATATCCCCAGAATTCTTTTGCCAATAACTCATACATGAGCGTGACATGGTTTACGTCTAAAATTCTGATTTGAAAATATTGAGTAGATATGAAAGTAGA
The DNA here is from genome assembly GCA_032362365.1 of Zygogramma bicolorata. Lineage (NCBI taxonomy): Eukaryota > Metazoa > Arthropoda > Insecta > Coleoptera > Chrysomelidae > Zygogramma > Zygogramma bicolorata. The sequence goes on along the minus strand of JAVJAQ010003124.1, from coordinate 1,757,712 downwards.
AAACTTTATTATAGGAGGACACTTTCAAAAACTCCATATACCTTATTGGTATGGAGTGAATTGAAAGAACCTGAATTTTATTTATCAAATCTGTTCAAACGATTCGTTCAGAGCAGTCTCAATTTTGCAATTGTGCATTTCAATCCATTGCCAATTGTCAAAGAAATGATAATTTCAAAAACTTGATCTGAAATGAAAAAAAAGTCTTCAATCAGTAAACTCCTGCAGGCCATATCTCTGAGGAGAAGAATGAATATTGGATATGATAATATTATAATTAATGGTATATACGAAACAGAGATAATCGAGAATTCTGGCCACACTTTCTATATCAAAATGGGACTATTCTTGTTCAAGATCTTATTTCTTATATTGAAAAGGATTCAGATCGATTGAACTGTTAATTCAATTGGACTTTAGGTATTTAGTTCTGGCCCCCAGTCCTTGGATACTTTCTGAAGGCCTTTTTTATGAACCTCAAGATGCCTGCGAACAGATAAGAATTCAAAGACGATAAAAATGTTTGTGCATATTTCATTGACCACGATATGGAAATTTTCATGTGAATGTGGATGGGAGTTAATTTTTTCCTTTGCACTCACCTGATAACAGGAAAGTACAATGGCTGCCAAAAAATCTGCACGATATTTCATTATTGATTTTTCAGAAAATTTTGTTTTTCTCAAAAATGTGTGCATTGTCTTTATGCAATGGTCCAATCGCTTCTTTTTCATAGTGTACGATGATCGTGAAAACTGTGAAATTCACCTACGTTAAGTACCTCCCTTCATTATCTGAAATATCGAAAATAATAAATTTTGTGAATACAATTCATGGTCAGATTTGCCCATGTACACTTAAAAAATATTTCATTCTTTATTTTTTCTGTGAAAGAAACGGACCTCTGTTTTAGGCAGTCACGTATTCTCTCACTCTCACTTCATACAATATATGATTCTTTGAATTTTCTTTATATTTATGTATGAATTTCATAGTACAATGGAATTTGTGGTTGAAAATGTTTCTTGTGGTTGTATTGGTCCGAAATTCCATGGTCTGTATTGGGGTAATTGATCTCTTCGTTCATTTATTCAACATTCCCAATCACAAAGACTTGTTCGTCTGCCAGACGTTATCGTGGTCGCCCTGTAGAAACGATTTAACTAAACGACGGTTGATATTAGAAACGAACTCAAAGGTGCGTTCGCAGCGAGATGTCTGCCAGAAACCCGTTGGTTCGCATTCTCCACCTACATATCTCGCAGTTGACCGAGCATGGGTGCAAAGCGGCCGATGCACAAGGGAGAGAACAGTTTCGCCAGGTGAAAGCACGACAGAAATGGATGTGGTTTCGTGGAGAGTTTAGACAAAGTTCACTATGTTCTAGAGATGAAAAAAAAAGAACGTGTCTAGAGTCTAGGCTCACTTTACCAAGATGAATGAATACCACGCCGCGTTGAAAAATCGCAAGAATTTCACGATACCTCGAATCTCGAGTTCTTGATTTTCAACAAATTCAACCGAGAAGACGTCTTTGAGACATTGCCAATGGAGGCGCATCACATGAATCTGGTAATGCCTCATTACCCGCCCACCTGATTGGGACCGTGTGAACTCTGGAAGGACTTCAATGCATCGTGCATTAGGGCAAAAAACTGCGAATACTCACCAGGAACGTCGGGAAAACTTCATTCTTCTGATAAATATGGTGAAATAAATTTAATGTCGGTCTAAATTGTGACCATCTCCAAACTGCTCTATATAAATGAAAAATTTGTATTCATTGCATTGGACAAAGTAAAGTAAATTTGGTTGATAACTGCTAACCGAAGGGATGGGCGATACGAAACGATATTTTAGGTATGGATATTTTTCCTTTTTATAGTCGTAATTTTGTATCGAAACATTTCCTGTCAATATTATCGAATATCGATACTTTTCGTGCTCTTTTGCATCTCTTGATATCGCAAAACGATAATGAAATCATCGGTTATCTTCATCATTTTTTAATTTTGACGAATTTTTTGAATTACGTACATATGCTAGCTGCCTCTATGAGGAATCCCTCATAGAGGCAAAGAGTTCTTAAGCTCATTAACTTCATGAAAAATGTGACTGCTATGTTCCCATCTTTGATTTCTTCAATTTTTGATTGAATTATTTTTATGTTGAAATTTTTTTTAAGAACCTGCATTTTTTTCATTCGTATATGGTGAAAATCACATTGTATTAATATACGTGGTATCGATACAACATCAGATATTTCAGTGTATCGATGTTTTGAAGAAAATATCTATCAGTATTGTGTATCGATGCTAAGAAAGTTGGAATAGAGTAGGATTTTTATGCGTCATTGCTACGTCATCAAAGGTCAATTCACGCAGCTTCTACTCAAAATACCATCGTTAATGAATAAAGGGGACTAGATCTGCAATTAGTGAACGAACTGACATTAAACTTCACTCATCATGATTGCACGAGCCTTTATATTCTGTTCAACGTTCAATCAATTTCAACAGAGTTCTTGTGATGACCATTTGATCATCTTCAAAATTCAAAAAACAATATATTTTTATTATAAAAATACTTGTGATAGACCAGGGAAAAAGCCTCCAAGAATGATAAAAAGTGAAAGAAAATAATAGTAGGATAAAACCCATTGGAAATGGAGGAGGATATAATGGAAATGAAAGAAAAAATAATTTACGTGCGATCTGAGGTCGGAAAGTATGAGGGGTATAAGTTTTTAAGAATTTTGAGAGTTAAAAATGGCTTGTCTCAATTTCCGACAAAAGTACAAGTCCCATGGAAAAAAGTCGAATAGCAAAGTTGTAGGTAATGAAAAAATCAACCACTTTTGTATTCACACTTTTTTCACTTAACCTCAAAATCTGAGTGAAAAATTCGAAAAAAACATGTTTTTGGTTTTTTAAGAAATTTGGTAAAAACTTACCTTTTTATGTCCCAAATACACTGTGATTTATTTGATTTGTAATATTTTTTTTCACTTCTTTTTGATTTAATATGGAAAAATCACCCTAATTTTCAATCGAAAATTAACCCGTCAAATATCTACTTTTTTCGAAAAATTTGTGTGCTTTTTGGTCGTTGAAATCTCTACTTTCCGATGTTGTAGAAAAGAATATATTTAAATGGTAAATGTTCGCAGAAAATGCAAAAAGTCGAAAAAACCTCGAATTCAAAACTTTTTTCGGTCATTATGTTCAATTTCATCTAAAAAATGTGACTGCTGTATTTTTTTTCAGTTAAGAAGTTGATTCATCAAATTTGCTATTGATAATCTCATAATATATGAATACAATTGAATTCAAATACTTCATTCTGATATTACGTTATTCATTATACTATTTTTGAATACATTACATTACTAGACAAATATTTGATACAAATGATAAGCAGAAAGAACAACTGCTATTTTTTGATGATGAAAAATAACTGAAAAATAGTGATCACATGATTCGAACGATCTGCCAATTTTTCTGGCAAAGATGTAATAACAGAAACAGGGTTATTCTTGAAAATATCAGAAAAAATAACTAGAAATAATTTATTACGCCCCCCTCTATGCAAAGTATACATTTTCTGGCCTCATTGTAGGGAGCAAAGTCGTACGTTTCCTCACTAGAGAGGAAAAGAAACTGACGTTTGATACCTCATCAATGAAATAACTTATACGGCATTGACGACCTGAACTATAATCTATTATATAAGTATAAATTTTTACCGTCCATTCTGAATGTATTTTTCCACAAAATTCAACATAATTCATGAGCCATGAACGAGATTCATCATATCATGTAGATAGTTCTCGTCTTGTCGTTTGTGATCTCGTATTGATCCGAATGTATTTTTAGTTTCGAAAGTTGTTTTGACGTTAGATAAAGTAAATACCAGTTCTCTCGATGTTCTACATTATTAAAATTGCATACTCTTCATCTTGTGGATCTCTTTCCATTTTGTATGGAAGTTGTGTGGCTGGTTTTCACAACTATCGGTCGATTCGAGGAACCGTTTGAATAGAAATGTTTGAAGATGTGTCATATCTTGAAGGAAAACATGTTTTTCAATCTCGATGATTCTCCGGTAAAAATACCGAGGTTTATTATTGGGCGTTCAAGTCTGAACAAGAGTAAACTGGAAAGGTATCAACAACTATGAAAAACATTATGACATAGGTAAATACTCTCGATCCAGATTTAGACAAAGTCCTATCGTAACTTACTCGACTTAAACGTTCTTGATAAAGTGACATAGGGAATAATTTATATCCTTCGAGAAACTTTTTTTTTTCAGTCAATTTTTGAGTGCCCTGAGGTTGGCGGAATAAACAATCAGCCCATAGGCAGATGTTTATTTTTGCTTCATTACTATTTTGCCTCATGACAGAGGACGGCACTAGCAAGGCAGATGTTCTGCGGTTTTGGCGACACTGCAGTCGTTATGAAATCATACAGAGTGTTTTTCAAAAAATATCTGATATTCATCCAGACGAATTCTCAAATTCACTTCAAATGAAATGTTCATATGAGCATGGATCGGCAAGGCTCCTGTTTATGGAATATATGTTGTAAGTGTTATTAGTAGTGACTTTCCATAATAATACCTTTTTATGAGGAACTAACATCAATCAATTTTTGGGTTATGCTATGTGATCAAAGCACACAAGAAATTCTCAATAAAAGTGAAAGACATGTCACCCTATACAAGCAAAGGTGAAACAAGCATCAATAGGACTCAATGTGCATAATGAATTGCCTGATAACATTGAGAACTTTATACTAAAGCCTCCTATACGACTGACGAATACTTTACTGCAAAGAATGTGAACTTTCACGACCGGTATTGTTAGGTGTTTCCGGGTTTCTGAGCTGAGGTCTGCAGGTTTTCGGGCCTGATATTAGCTTCTTCATGAGAACATTATTAGCGAAACGCGCGTCAAGTGCAAAAATATCAGTTTGGTATTAGGGTAATTGATCTCTAGGAAAAGAGTCATACCTGTCTTTTGCGACTTACATTATGAAATTGTATGATACAAAACATGATCATTTATTCAATTCGGGTCAAGACCAATCAGAGTATAAATTCATTTGGAATCGTTTCGACTATCATTCATCATCGATTACTTTTCACGTTATAATTATTCAAGGACACACCTCTCTGAGGTAACCTAAACAAGTGTTGTAATCTGCAGACAGGTAAAGCGTGATGCTATGGATTGGATATTCGAGACAAACATTCAAAGACGTTGCAGGAGTTCAGTGAAAGTTTCAAATTGTTTTTGTTGGTTGAGAGGACTAGGGTACGACGAAATTATTGATTGATGCATAAAAATAAACAAGAGATGTGATTGAACTGACAGAAAATGATGCAAACGAACTTCGTCAGCTGTAGATGATATACATGTATATTGAAATATTCATAATATTTTTCTTTGAAACTATGTTTATTCAAAATCATTCTGGTGAGAAACGTTATGAAACATCCCCAAGAATTCCTAGTCTTCACCGATAATAATCTTTTGCTGGAGATAGAAGGTTAGATATAACAATCTGAAAAATATGAACATTACTGAAATCTATTGTGGTGCAAAAGGGTAGACATTCTCGAAAAATTTCTGAGCTGATAATGGTTCATTGGTCACCCAGAAGAAAAGAAGAAAAAGCCTTACAATTCCGGATGATTGTGAATATTGCCTCTACGAGGTATACATACTATTTTTCTGCAAATCAATAATTAACGATACAAAAGTGTGTATCCCATTCAGTTTCATGAAAAACTCTGCTGAATAATTTACCAACACATAAATAATTGCTGTCAAGAAATTCTAAGTGACAGTTCAAGTCAACTGTATGTTTAATATGTTTAATCATTTCGATATTTTCTGTTTCAATTGTTTCAATGCTTTTTGAGGATGTAAAAATTTCTTGAAATCCAGTTTCCTGCAAATAGTTCATTATATCGTATATTTATGAATAATTTTCGATAACGGTAAAAGTTTTTTCTCTAGATTGATGATGCACCTGCCTCCTTCGTATGCAATATTTTACTTTTAGTTGTTTAAGTTGATGTGATATGTCGGCATTCCATTTTGAATTGAAACACTCCATACAGACGGATGTTATCTCCATTGTTTCTGACTGTATTCTCATGAAACAAGCATCATATTCAACCTATAAGTGAAAATCGATGGTGTCCAATCTCAACCCACTCACGTTTCAAGTCCAGCACACTTGAAGAATTCCATGTCATCAACTTTATTTAGCATATTCATACGATTTGTACTTTACATAAATACTCGTAGGTTGAAATCCTGGTTATACAGGGCTAGTCAAATTAGAGTTTGTGCTTAGGAATATCGTAAATGGTTGAAGATATAGAGTCAATTTGATTGGGGCAAAGTAACATACTCTAGAGTTTTTTAAAATAATACTACGAAGTTGATTATATAGCTTTCTCAGTTCTGAATAAATATTCGATAATAAATGAATGGATACGGCTAAATATCTTCTGCGACTGTTTATAATTTATTATACGAAATATCGATAATATGTTTATATTTTGCCGTAGACACTTCTAATTGAGTGTCAGAATATATCTGTGGGATTATTAAACAGGGTGTTTCCAGACTTTACCAGATGGGAAAACTACAATTTTTCTGTTAATCGTTTGAAATTCGACACAGATTAATTTTGAAAAAATTTATATAATTTCCTTACAGTAAAGAAATCTTGACTTTTTCTCAAAGAATTTTTTTCTGGAATGTCAAAATTTCCGGAAAATCATCTTTTCAATCGGGTCCCTGAAAATCTGTCGGATAACAGCAACAGCGTAACTTACTCATCAAATTAGTGTATTATCGAAGCTTTCAAGTATATTAAAAAAAAATAATATGGTTGTGCTCAATTGTAACGAAAATACAGATCCCCTGAGAGTGGCTGAAACCCTCAAGAATCTATAGATAATAATAATAATAATACAGCATCATAAGTGGACATAAAGATATGGTGCTGTAACATGGTGAACAAGAAGAAAGCAATTGGTAATGCTGTTCTACTAGGTGGCATTCAAAGGTTGGCGTGTCTGAGAACAATCCTAATTGCACTTCCACCATTACATACCTATATTCAAAGAGAAGCTCGACTTTTGAAACAGGCTGATACAAGGGCGAACAGTCATTCACACGGGACACAATACTTGAGACTGTACATCGAATTGAAGGCAGATCCAATACTGGGAATGCCCGTGGAAAAAACAGTTTCGCAGTACAATTTTCAACAAAAATTCAAAATCGTCATACTAATTAGAAAGGACTGGCATAACTGCTCATCGGTAAAAGTAGGAGGAACTTGGCAAATAGATGGCTCAGAGACCCAAGAAGGAGTGGGACCTGGTATATACAGAGACAGAGCAAAGACGAAAATCGCAGTTAGCGGACAGAACGCAACAGTGTCCAGGTAGAAAAAATTGCTATTGAGTACTGCATAGATGAACTTTTCCCCCGACAGCCAGGCGTCCAGCTTATATCAAGTTTTTTTACGACTGGTGGGAACCTGCCTGGGTGCGCTCACTGAGCAAAATATCCTTTCGAAGATGCAAGCCAATTCGAAATACTGGTGAAACAAGCGTCCAGGAGTGGGGCGAAAAAAGTTCACAAAGGAACAGTTGCCAAGATTCACGAAAGACCAGAGAGGTTGTGAAGATAGGGGTGGGTCTGCTGACAGGACGTAACCAGCACCAAAATATATGAGCTATATGGGTCTGGCAGAAGAAACTCAATGCAGGTTCTGCCAGGAAGAGGAAAAAACGCCTTAGCGTGACTAAGACATACGAAATTCGGAAAAGGGAAACCAGGGGATGGGAATACTAGCTGTATGAAGGGACCACTATATACAGAGAGTCTCATCAAAGATATTGAGCAAGCCAATAAACTGTAATAACCAAGAAGCATCACATTTGATCTAAAAAGGTTGCAGTGAACCAGACCCCTAGCTAGCTTCCCGAACAATATGATCCAATCTAATCAAATGTGAACAATATAAACATGACTGAACCCATCCAGATTTCCTCTGACGCCAAGTTGAACTTCAGTGTATAAGTTGTTTCGAATTCATGTCACAATTACTGTGGTTCAAGGTGGGTGTTCACTAACAATAGATGTGAACGTACCACTCGCTGTAATCACTTGTAATAATCAACAAACTAACAACCTTTCCAGCGGTACTTCCAATTAAACTCAATGAATTCTCTTGTTGTTTCACCTGTCATATGCCGTACATGAAGTGTGTCTTTTAAATTGACTCTAGAAATAATATTCGTGATGATTGACGTGAACATAATGTTATGCTAATGAAGGGAACCGTTCGTTGTCAGTAATAGATACATCGTTTGAATTAATTGATGAGTGATCTCAATGATTTTAATTAAATTCGACTTGATTTCTGTCAACGCTTCACACCTTCGCTCAAACTGCGAAAAAGAATTGCCACAGGCAGGTATTAATTTTGTTCTGTATAGAACCGAATGCTTCAGGATCTTTCGGTAAATGATCAGTTGGCATACAAATGAATTTAAGGAAAATGTTTGTTAAAATGAAAGCGCTGAGGAGCCACAGAGTATTATTTGTATTGTTGATAATTGAATCTGTCGATTATCTATAGCCGAAAGTTCATACTGTCGATTATCTATAATTGACACATGAAAGTACCAATTAGATATGATCTACAGTTCAATCTATCAGTTATAGATTTTCGACAGTTTGAACTTTATGCTTACGGTCGATACTCAAACTGTCATTTATGGTGATAATAAACAGTTTAAAGTATAGATTATAGATAATCGACAGTTTGAACTATAGATTATATAAAAAAATATTTTGTGGCACCTCCATACTAAAGCAATATTGCTCATTCACTCAATGAAGAATAAGAATCCAAAAAACATAAAATTCAATATATTAGAACTTATGTTTCAACTTAGTTGTCCTGAAAAATATAGGAGCATAGTTTTTCATTTGTTTCTATATTGTTGACAACTATCAAACTTTGAAAATGAATGAGGAGGAGCTAAGTGGAAGGTATTAATAAGAATTATCAAAATCTTTTTGAATAATCAGGTTGGAAAACTAAATCAAATGAGGAACTCGAATCCAAACAAAAAGAATGAAATCCAGTTTTGTCAAATAATTAAATTCAAAAATTCAAATTATCAGAAATGTGAATGATCAAAAAATAATATTGCAATGAAATAAAAATATCAAATATGGAAAGGTGAATAAAAAAAATCACGAAGAAGGAATATGGAACAAATGTTGAAACCAAAGTCCAAGTTGAGTGTTTGACCTAATCATTTTACGAGCAATTTTGTTATTTTTATTATAGCTTTTCGCTTTTTATTTAGCTTTTATTTCCAAAGTTTCAGATTCCTAATTTACTGTTCCAGTTGAGAAACTTTCGAAATCATACCAAATAAATGAATAAATAAAATCCTGTTCGAAGAACGGCGAAGGGTTTTATCAAACGACATATATTATTTACGTACCTTTCCATCTTGAATTGATATCAATCCATCGACACATTTTTCTCTCTCAAATTGTGTTGCGATTGATTCATCGTTGAATTCACATTAGAACGAATAGATCTTCGGCATTTTACCTAATATTTTTACGGACAGATATGTATAAATAATATTTAGGTATGTTTCTGTCATCGTTGGAGGTATTGGGGGAAAAAGACCTGTAGTATTATTATTATCAGCAAAATTTTTCAAACCAGATTTCCATCATCGGTATCTTCCTATACAGTTGCTACCTCAAGAGACCTCACCAGCCCACCCTGCTCTCACTTAACCCCAGATATAACCTCTTAGGAAACCTACACCTCCACAACGGAAGAAGGCGACCTAGCTTCCGGAACAAAGTCCGTGAAGTTCGAAAAAGTCACGGTCCGAAAAACCATCAGACACATCACGACCAGCACCACGTCCCCCTCGGTGCGCCATCTGTCGTCCTCCAGCCGAACCCCATCCGAGGAGTTGATCGACTCGGCCTACTTGACGCAATCGAACGGCAACTTGGCGTCCAACTCGAAAACTTCCAGCGCCAGTTCGCTGACAGGAAAGTTCCCTTCGGAGGAGAGTCTCAAGAGCCCCGAGGGCCCCAAAAGCCCTTCGAGGGACGAGTCCGACGCGGAGAGTAATAGTAGTAAAGTGACGAGTTCTAGTTCCGAGTGGTACAGCGAGTACAGGACTCACAGCTTCCACAGCGGATCTAGCAAGCTGGAGTATGTGCGCAGCAAGTCGCAGTACGACGAGCATATCCAGCAGATAAGAGGTCAGATTTTTTCTTGTATCGGTTGAGGGTGGTGGGATAGGTATGGGTACTTAGCAAACTCATCAATTCTATATTTAGAATCAGGAACTTTAAGTTCTAAACTCACTTTGATGTTTCTAGGGCAGGAACTTTAAACTCTGAACTCAGTTTAAAGTTTCTGCTTGAGGAAGCTATTGTATAATAATAATGAATGAATGATCTTTATTCAGTAGGATATAATCGTAATATATGTATATTAGGATTATATACATTGGTAAATTACAATTCATAAATATAGTTGAACACAATCAACGAATAAATGTAGAAAAGATACGTATACAAATAGCATACTGATACAAAAAACAAAACCACATGAATCATTGAAAAAAATAGTTATGAACAGTTGAATAAAGAACAAGTATATTATCAATAAGATCTTATGTAATTTATAAGAACAGTTTTGAACTCCTTAATAGTTTCAGACTCTTTTATGCATATCGGTAGTTCATTATATTCTCATTGAGTTGGCCAGATTGTACTTGGGTAAGTGAAGTTGTTCAGTATTTCCTCTAGTTTGAATGCTGTGAACTTGAGATCTGAAGACAATGAATGAAGCAAAGTATTCTGGCATTAAATTATTGAAAATTTTGTAAATGAAGGTCATTATTATTAGATACAGTATCTGTGACACTGACAGCCATTGTAGGGAGCTCAGCATGAAATTGATATTCGTACTACGGTTACATCTCAATATGATGCGAAGTCCTCGATTTTGTAATTTCTGTAAACTAGAAATTTTATTCAATCCAAACGAAAATAGGATACTTCATTAATCAAAGTGAAGTTTAATTGTATTATAAACAGTCAACCTAGAATGCAAAGAAAGATTTGATGAGACTCTGGTAAAAAAATATATCTTTTTTGATATCTCTTTATGAATGTAATTGAAATGTGCATCAAATGAGAGGGTGTTATCCAGCATAAATCCCAAGTACTTAAATTTGTTCACAAATCTGACTGTTTCACCATCAATTGTAAGGCTACATTGACCTGTATTCATATTCCTATTGTTTATGGCGTCGATAATATCATTGCCTTGGTTTTAGTTATATTCAGTTTGGGTTTATTACTTTCAAGATATGACTGAATAGTGTGTCTCTAGTGAGTCGTTCATTTTATTAATGGCAATATCCAAATCACTATTTGAGACAGATAACAAAGTATCATCGGCAAAGAGATTGATGAAGTCACATGAATGAAAAAGATGTATATCATTGATATAAATTAGGAACAATAATAGCCCCAAGACACTACCTTGAGGTACACCAAAAGAGAATACTTTTCGCAGTTTAGTAAACCCTAATATATGAAAATCTCACAGGCAACTGTATATTATTCACTTAGTGATTATATCGAAGTGAATGTTGGTAAAAAAAATTGTTTCTTCATTTGTACTGCCGTAAGAAAAACGGTGGTGAAGACAAGAAAATATACAGTGAGGCGCATAGAGTTTGCACCGAATGGAAGTTTATCCATAGATTTAATTGGAATTTGACTTTAAGCCCCCCACAGACCTCGTGACTATTTGTCGGTTAGCGGTGAACGCGACAGGCCATCGTGATCGACCGTCGCGTTCGATGAAGCCCCAGACCTCGTAGCAGTTTTCGTGATGAACAAGACACAACTTCTGGCATTGGCGGCGGCAGCCGCAGTTTTGAGTGAAAGCAAAACAAAAAAAAAGACGTCGGACTTGGACGAAGGAATGGTTTCTCAAACGAAGAACATTTTCACACATAAATTCATTGACCGACTTGAGACTTCAAGCTTTATTTTTTCTGTTTCTGTCTTCATATTCACTTGATTTTATGCTCCACAAACAGGGATATCCCCTGTAGGCCTCGATGAATTGTATAAGGAACTCCTTATGGATGTGCTCAATATTATCCATTTCTTTACTTCGATTCGAGAATGTGTGATTATTATTGAGTGAAAACGTCATGTGCAACGACAATGAATTTAAACTGTCACGTTGGAACGAAATACCCACACACCTTTGTTTTTCATGTCAACCGTCGCGTCGCGAAGAAAATCAAGCGTCGGCAGATGTCCATCGTGACAATTCGACGTGACAGTTCTTGCCCCACAGACTTCGGTTTTGACACGATGGCCTGTCGCGTTCACCGATAACCGACAAGAAATCACGAGGTCTGTGAGGGGCTCTTACAAGTAATTTCTTGTAGTAGAGTAAATAAAAAAGAGCTACAGTTCAGTTTTCTTGTGCTATTCTGGACCTGTGGAATTCAGCATTCTTTAAGAAGTATCGACGAATCGGGTCTCTACTGTCACTTCTTTTTCATTTTTCGGAATTTTCGCATCACCGATCTGAACAACACATGATTTTAACTCCGTAATTTCGATAAAGAAGGGTTCTTCCTGCGATATATGGTTCAGAGAAAAGTAGGATTAATAAAAAACGTTAGATGAAAATGAGAAACATCATAGAATAAGCAAGAAGTGAAATTCGGTTATTTATTTCCAATATATCACCTATCTGACAGCACGATTTTCGAATGTCAAATCGGTAGGTTATATTTTTTTATTCAAATTTGTGTGTCCACAAAGTGATCAACTTCTGGTAGCAATCCACATTTCCTTTTGCCAACTCTTGATCAGTTCGATAATCTCAATATACCAAAAAAACAGTAGGAACATTTGTTCAAGAAATTTATATTGGGAAATCTTCGACAATTCTCGCCGTGAAAGGTGCTCAGAGTGAAAAATTGCTATTTTTTGTTCCAAGATTGATATCAAAATTGTCAAGCAATTCAGTACGAAACTATTAAAGTTACGGCATACATGGTTTGTCCAACTTTTGCATAAAATTATCTCATCTTAACATAGGTTACAGCCCAATTCGTTATCATTGGCACTCATCCGCAAGAAAATCTAGGGGGATTTTTGGATAAAAACAAAATTGTTATTTATTTTTTTCCTTGTTTTTCTAAATAAATTCATAAACAATTATTCAATTGCAGAATAAAATTCATCATTCAGAAATATAAAAAATGAATATAACAAGATTCCTATGAGAAATTTCCCATTTTTTTGTTCTTTCTTTTGAGCCATTTCGATGGAAAATTTTATTTTCACATTGAATGATTTTTGTTATTCCAGAGATATTCGTTCACATCAGAATCTTTCATTGTTCACTTTGCGAGGTACTATTACCATGTGGTATTCATGTATTTTCTAATTGCCAAGGTGTAGGTTTTACCTATTTCTGGTACAAATTTCATTAACGATCGTTTATATTTAGACTATTCAGTTTTATAATTATTGTTAGTCGTGAATAGCTGATTACGTAATGTATGTAATTACTGAAATAATAACATGGTTGAAGATAAGAAATTCTTATCGATATGGTTTCAAATGAAGATGTACAAATAACGACCTACATGACTCGAATAATGTAAAATTTTTATCATGAATAAATTGTTCCATAACTTAAGTTTCTTTGGAGTGGTAATCGAAATCATGATTATGGGATATTTCCCTAATGGATTTTTAATTTTTTATGGAACAAGTTTCTGAAGCAGAGAATTGTGGCTTGTCTAATTTTTGGTAGGTACTTGGAAGCAATAATTGCGCTTATACCACACAAGCTGTTGTCCGCCACTTCGTCTGCGTAGCAGTCGAACCACTCTGCGCACCCTGGTAATGCATCACATTACCTGCTTTCCTCCAAATTTATTTATATATCCTTTTTTTTTTGCTGCAATTTGCTATCAATTATATCAAAAGCACTCCTGAATATTGTATGTTTCTGTTAGTGAAAGAATTTCCATGATCGGATCAGTATTTCCGGAAATTAACCCCTATAAAACAAAATCAAACAAACAAAGTTAGAATCTATATTTTCTATATATCTATATATCTATCTATTTATCTATAATAGTAGTATAGATACGCCATAATCTCGCCTTATAACTGAGTGCGTTACAAAACGTTGAGTTAGGGTTCCTAAAATCTTGTTTAATCGAAGCCATTGCTCCAAGCAATCTATTAACAATGAAATATTACCATGGTTCTTCAACAAGTAAAAAATTCTGCGCCAGTGATAGATATATCCTGAATGATTGAACATATTCGAGAAGTACGTGGGTCACTTTATTTAAAAAATCAGGGTGAATTTGGAAAAATGTGTAGGGATGCTGGGATTCACACGTAAAGAGGTAAGGCCTCGTTAATCGCTCAGTCAGCTGGTTAACGAAAAAACCCATTTTTGAACCCAATATTAAAACCAACTAGTACCTATATCTCATCTCATCCCAATGAAAGCAAAAACTGTTTTGCAGCATATGTCGAAATTGCTACAATCAAAAAAACTTCGAGCAAATTTTTTGCCACCACCAAAATCTTTACATTGATACAAGGAGAGACGCTGCCAATTTCTGACAATAATTTTGTCGCTGTCACTGACTTCAAAAATTGTTATTAGATCGATTTATTTTTAGTGTTTGCTATCTCAGTTGACTTATTTTCTAGACACTGAATGGTGACACACTAGCGCTCTAGTCCAAGAGACGGAATAGAGGTCGACCTTCACCAATCTGTTTACCGGATGAAACATACTTTTATAGGGTTTCATAAATAGACGAATATGACTATAATGGCTTGCCTATCAAAATGTGGTCTAGATCAGGGGTGCTCAAACTTGAATTGTTGGCGATCTACCTCAATATTGTTAGACTACGATCGATCGACTCTGAGTGGATGTCTACTCTAAAATGTCAATGAAAAAATTATTAAAAATTACGAGTTTATTGATTCTTAGAAACAAACGATTCGTAGTGTCTCAACCTAACTAAAGAGTGACTTTGGATATTTAAGCGTGACACTGCATGTCCTCAGCATACTTTTCATAAGAGGGTACGTAATTACCGAGTGCAAATCATGTTCGTCAGTTAGTCGATTGCGATATTTTGATTTAATTATCTTCATATAAGAAAATGCAGACTCGCACAAATAAATTGAGCCAAACGCGGCTTTTCTTTGACAAGTACCGCCGCCTTTTCCTGCTAGCAGGTGTTTAATACGATGAGAGAAAGTGATGAGGGTGTTATTCTGGCCTAATTGTGGATCGAATAAATTTCAGTAGTCTATTCATTTCATTTTGTTCTAGTGTTATAAAACAAAATCTGTGAATAGTTCTATATCGGAAATTTCTTCTCGAGATCGACTCAAAAAGCACTCGCGATCGACCGTTTGAACACCCCTGGTCTAGATTATATACTGTGAGATTCAAGATTTCCACCATATGGAAAACTTTTTCATTGTCGATTTGTCAGAAAATTTTATTCATCATAATCCTGTATGGCAGAATCCTTGCATATGGGTTGTAAAAATTTCAAATTTCCAGTGTACAGGGAAGAACGAAAAATAGAATTCCGGTAAAAAGTAAAGTACCCTGGATGTGATTCCAAATCTAAACATTGATTTCAATTCTAAACAACTTTGAATTAAATTTTTGATTATGTCAAAAATGAGATGTGGCTACATCCGACAAAATTTCCTACTTATCGTTCTCCCCCGTGCACTGCTCGGAAATGTGAAATTTTGACAACTCATATACAAGTATTCTGCAATACACCAATTTTTATGAATGATTAAATTTTGTGACAAATCAATTATAAAAAAGTTTTCCATATGGAGGAAATTTTTGAATCACACTGTATATAGTCTGGACCACATTTGATAGGCAAGCTATTATAGTCGTATTCGTATATTTATGGAACCCTATAAAAAGTATGATTCATCCGGTAAACAGGTGAGTGAAGACCGACCACTATTCTGCCTCTTAGATTATTAGGAATTTTCGGTCATTTTTCCCTTTTGAATAGACCAGCATATATTATTCTCCTCGCCTTTCTCCATAAGCGTTCTTAGATTTCTATGGATTCTTCGGATTCAATATATTATATTGAGCGTTTTGTATCGTCATCTTTTCTGTATTTTTCAGTTACCCTGTACTCCCTTCAGTCATTGATTCGTAACCATAATTTACTTCCAGACGTACTTAACAAACTTCTAAAAGACGTTAAACTGACAAACGATATGATTAACAAGCTCGATGCATAGAAAATATCGCGAAGAAGACATTTTTATCATTAGAAAATGATGAAACAATATCTTCTATCGAAATGAAAAAAAATGTAACATGATGGAAAATCTAATTCTTCATAACTCACGACAATTTGCGGAATCTTTCTACGCTCGTACCGCAGAAATTGCATTCTTTATTTGAAAGTAACTTTTTTCAAATCGTTACAAAAATAGCTATTTTGTACTCAAAATGAAATATATTACAACTATCAGATTGAATTTTGCTCATTTTCATTCACCATAGTCCAAAGTGACCAACACGTAAGTCAGAGAGTATATTTACAAAAAAAATGCAGTCACTGTTGGCAATTGTCATTTTGACAACTTACGACAAAAAAATTTTGCACTAGGGCGTAAAGTTAGATTTTGCACACTTGGGACAGTTGTTCGGAATGAAACTTTTTGCATCCTACTAGAAAAATCATCTTCACCAACCCAAAGAAGTTCTTCTGTAAGTAAAATATTCCAATTCAGAAATTCGTAGTTCAAATGGAATATACAACACTGCTATCTTGATAAATCAACTTCACTTTTGAAGTGGAATTCGTGTGATACGACGCAGATTGAAATTGTTAACTCGACGTGCGAATTTATCCATGAGGTAAATTTGAATCATAATGCAAATCTCACATAAGTAGGTAAATACGAAGGTGAATATACCTGTGAAATGGATAATATACAATATTAGAAATATTTATACTAGGTTTCTCAACCCAACACGAATTATTTGTTCATAAACAAGATATTTCTAAAACCAGGGTTCTATAAAGTGATCAAAGTTTGCAGAGTTCAATTCATGTCATACTAGCTCGTTATTGTTCATTTATCGCTCAGTTACCATCACCGCTTTGTGTGCTATTTTTAATGCATATATTGAAACTCTCAAACACAAATTCATATGTAATACTCAAGTTCGCCCAATCACTGCTTACATGTTAGAAATTATCGAAAACCTCACGAAATCCAAATGTTCTTTGGACGATTTGATAGCTTTCACTTTTACGTTCGGTAACAAACGTAAAGATAAGTTTGTAATAATTTTTGTTGTTAATTCCATCTTATATGTTATTGAGAATCCCTGTCACGCTAATATAGCAGATTATAACTAATGTTGCGCAAGAGTACTTGAATTATTTGTCTCTATGATGTCAACCTTTATAAAATCCTTCTTTCAGGTCTAGTGTAGACGAATTAATTCATTATTGACTTGAATCATGTAAATTATAAAAGTTGGTAATGGTAGACTTTTCTATACGGTTGAGGTAATGTTTTCAATAAAGAATAAGAAAAAACATAACATTGTACTTCTGCTTGTGCTGGCGTAAAGTATATTTTATGGCCCTCGGGGGCATTAAGTATACTTCATATCCCGCGCGAGCATAAAGACGATAAGATATAACTGAATAACGTCATTAATGATATTACATAATATGCCATTGAAGTGTATGTTACAGAATATAAATTTACTGTCTTTTCTATATTCTTCCAAATACACCGAATATCAAAGCAACTTCGTTCATTAAAAACATCTCATGTCATTTGGTGCCTCATGAATATTTTCAAAACTTCTTCTCTGTAGAGCACTTTAGACTTTTTTAGCTGGTATCATTTTGACCCTTGCTTCAAATATTTGCTCAATTTATGGTAATTATCAATGTTGAAATCCTCATTCACCAATAATTCCTTCTTTACCATGGAATATTCAGAGCATGAAGAATTCAGTGAAAATTTTTCAGTGAGATCACCAAAGTATATCTTGAGCAGCAGTTACGAGACAATTATTACGAAATTATTTTTATTTTTTTTCTAATATCAACATAATGATATGTATATTGTGAAATCAATAACAGAGTGGTATGACATATAGGTTTGTATGTACCATGGGCGTTAATTGATGTATATGTCCTAAGGAGACATATAAACGGGTTCGTAAGATCGTCGCCTTCGGGGCATAAACATCTTCTTAATACCCGTGGTACATAAATAAATATGATTAGTTTTGGCAGTCGGATGATGCTCTTGCCATTTGTTGATTTGTATCTGTATCAGGAGGTTTTCTCAAGGTTCATATCCCAAATGGAAAAGAAAATTACTTCGATATCTACTTCCGTTCAAATCTTGAGAGGGGGGGGACTTACTACTTATTTTTCCATTCTCACTATTTTAAACCGTTCATGACGTAATTGACAGTTGTTAGGTAATAGTTCATTTATAACACACGTGTATTCTGAATCAATGGCGAACGCTTCCAGATTTTTTCAAATGATTGGATATGTAACATTCAACCTGATAAATTTGATCTCAAGACTACATTCAATTGATCCATGAATCGACAAGAACTTGTTTCACCTACTTGCTGTCATTCAATGCCTTGTCGATCATTGATAAATGAGTGATAACGAAGAAATTCATGTTACTCCACCAGAAATTACCGCACAATCTTGGTGGGAGTAGAAAAAGTACAGCAACTCGAGGATGATGAGAAATGATATACTTCTTGGGGATGCAATTCGATGAAAAGAATGGCCATATATATATATATATATATATATATATATATATATATATATATATATATATATATATATATATATATATATATATATATATATATATATATATATATATATATATATATATTTTGGTAGAAAAATATTTCCATATTCAACTTACATCGTGAGATAGCAAAGTAAGACTTGCATTAACACAAGAAACCAAAAAAATTTTGAGATGAATTCAGAGAAAAGAACCCAAAAGGGAAATTGACAGTAAATTATCAATTTGACATAATTACTAGAGGGTGATTACTTATTTTTATCATCATATAGGGTTATGAGAAGATGTCTACAAGAAGTTTCAACTTTACAGTAAAGATATCGAAAAATCTCATCGTTTATTAAATATCGTATATATGAACTCATTTCCTGTTTCTTCTCATAACCCTATATGATGATAAAAATAAGTAATCACCCGCTAGTAATTATGTCAAATTGATAATTTACTGTCAATTTCCCTTTTGGGTTCTTTTCTCTGAATTTATCTCAAAATTTTCTTGGTTTCTTGTGTTAATGCAAGTCTTACTTTGCTAGCTCACGATGTAAGTTAAATATGGAAATATTTTTCTACCAACTATTTTTATGTTTCACCATGAACACTTTTTAGATGTCTTTGATAATGGAATAAAGTATTCTGAAAGCTTAGACCTACCAAAGAGAACACTTTTAATTGTGGCCATCTGATCCTGACTGCATCCCCAAGAAGTATATCATTTTTTTATATATATATATATATATATATATATATATATATATATATATATATATATATATATATATATATATATAACTGTACATAATTTTTATTATTTATTTTCTAATGAATTCATATTATTGCTGATATCAATGCAGTTGCGTGTAGAACTTAGCAAAATCAATGCGTGCGGAAGTCCATAATCTTCTTTGCCATATATTTATGTCTTCTATCATTTCGTATCGTTAAATCCTACCGAACATTTTTAACCTAATTTCCAAATCTATACGGTCACGAAACCCCGAACTTTACGATCGTTTACTCTTCGTAGATTCTGTGTTATCGGAAACTCGTCCATTTTTGCTGGAAATACTATTACAGCGTTGTTTTCAAGTTATACCGCTGCGCTCTTACGAATAGTTATTTTTAGCTAGTCAACCTTTAACCCTACGATAATTAGTTGGTTCACTGATTTTCTTGGTTCAAGTCAATGAAGTACCTTTTCATTCATTTTATTCAAACCATTCAAAAATGTGCTTATTTCAACCTACTTCCAGGTTGAAGAGTAACGAATTGTTACCTCAGAAGAAACTCTTTGATATTATAGGGATGTTCTTGGAATTGACAACAATTAGTAGGAACCCATATAAATACTTGTGCTTACCGAGATGTCAACGTCGATTTGGGAAAATGATTTGGTGAAAAAAATTAAATTCTTGTTTGGTGTCGGTTCCTGTTCTTTGAGATTATATTTATTTCCAAGTCATAATTCACCATGAATTTTCCCACATCGATGAATTGATTGATTTGCTCTCACAGCCCTCGCAACACTTATATTGAAATTTTGATGAATGTAATGGTTCTGTAGTGAGTGTCCTGAGTACATCTTTATTTTAGGAGTCATCTAAAATTAAAGTTTTCTTTATGTAACCTCTTGGATATGGACAAGTGTAAAATTGCAGACTCATGATCTGACGTTGAATTTCAGAGCACTCTGTATACCTTCAGCAAATTCCATCCACTCTTTGAATCATTTTTTGGAGTTTCTGCTCGTGATTTTTAATGAATGATAATAAGAGTCGAGCACCCATAGAAATAAGGTTCGATAATAATAAATTAAATATTTTAAAATATTGAAAGAATGAACTATAATACTCTTACTAGGATATTCAATTAGTGAAAAAACTTCAATACTTCGTGGAACCAATTCTTGAAATTTGTACTTACCAATTTGGAAGAGTTGAACGTTTTCATTCTATTGTTTGCGATACCAATTTACCACACAACAACTTGCTATAAAATTATTCTCGTCTAATAATATCGACTGAATTTTCTGTGACATGAATCAATAGTGAACCAAAATCATTACATCCCAGAAAAGTTTGGCCTCGTTTGACAAATCCATGTAACGCCCAATAAACACGCACTTTGGGCAATGGGAATGAATTTGAGGGTAAAAGAACGATATGCCTTTGTTGAGTCTCATTTCAATTTATATCTATGAAAGCAATTTTATCGTCCTTCTCGATTTTCAACTACATTGAATAAAAAACCAGTCCCATTATTATTTCATAATGATAAACAGCCTTGGCAACAGTGATTCCATTGATAATCTGGAATCTAACTTTCAAATTGAGATTAATGGTGTGCATCTTTTCAAATACGCCACAACCTAGAAGTATAATTACATAGTAACATAGTGTTCATTACAAGTAAACAAGATCTTATAATTTGATTGCTATGGTGTTCTGCGACGATTTTGTTTAATTAAAAGCAAGAAGATAATTGGCAAGCGGTTCAATTCACTTGATTATACTCAGTTGCTAATACTCTGGGATCCTGGAGATATTTTTTACAGAAGAGCTCAATTTTTTTCGAGCTGATGTGTGAAACTCTAATGAATGAGCTTCTCTCGTAAGAAAGTGCATTGAAAACACGATAAGTAGTTGGATAAAAACAACGAATACAAAAATCGTTTCAGAAATGTAACAGCTGTTTTCCCGCCTAAAATTTGAAACAGCAACTATCAAAGGCACTTTTTATTATGAGGTGGTATGTATCGAATGATCCAAGTGAAAAATTCGGAGAAACGTAAGCTGTTGCACTCGACATTTCAAAAGCATTTTGTCGAATTGGCATCAGGGGCTTCTTTCTAAACTACAGTCCTATGATTTACTTCCCCAATTGTGTACTTGTGTTCTCTGATAGGTCTCTTTATGTGGTTGTGAAGGATATTCTCTCAATGAATGCAGGTGGTTCACAGGGTTCGGTTCTGGCGCCCATTTTATTTCTGCTTCATATCTATGATTTGTGGATATTACATTTCGTTCAGTGTATAGTTTTACAGACGACAGTATTCTTCAAACTAGTTTCTCTCCCGAAGTCTCCATATAAGCACAAGAAAAAAAATTCAGAGAGGCATAGGTGTCAACAATATTAAAGATGACTTGGTGAAAATAATAGAATGAGGTGACATCAACTTGGGAAAATTTTATGCTGGGAAAACCCAGACATATCTCTTTTTAAAGGAAGCCGATCTATCTTCATCTGATATTCAGATGTCAGGTGTTACTATTCCTACAAATCAAGTATACAGATGATAGGAATTTCGATCAGTATAAATCTCTCTTGGGAAAACTGTGTGAGATCGATCGCTGAAGGTGCTTCTCAGAAGCTTGGATCTCTATTTTGTGCGGAGAAATACTTCACTTCTCGTCAGCTTCAAATGATCCTCGAGGCACAAATAAGACTTCTCTTAGAATACAGTTTTTTTGTGTGGAGATCAACACCAAAACGTTCACTGAAACTTCTTGATTCTATTGAGAGAACAGCAATCCGTCTTGATGGTGAAAAGACTGATGAAAAAATGGATTTAAAGACATTTCTACCTACTCAAAAAATATTTAAGTGTGCTCTTCCCAATCTGAACTTGTTTCTGTAATCTGAGGATGAGGATTTGGATCAAACCCGTTTCGTCTTTTGAGTGTTATTGGACTTAGTTGTTGGACGAAGTAATAGGAGAACCAGCAGAGAAGATGGAAAAGTCTACATTAGGATACTGGCAGATGAAACATATTCTACTATCGGCCATCATCTGTTCGATAACGACATAGCTTTGATGTCAGGAATGAAGGAAATTTGCAACTTAATCTCGAAGTATCACGAAAAATACTATCCCAGTTGAATAAATGAAACAATGATAATTTTCGAACAGAACACATATGAAATAGAATTGGGTAGAAGACAAAAATAAAAACAGGTATTCGGATATCGCGGAGCAATTATAGGATAAGATACCAGGAAAAATCAAAACATAGTTGAGAAGATTGTTGATATTGTTGTTGGAATCATCAACTTATTTTTCATATATAAGGCCTGAGCTAGAGACGAATTCGTTCAGATATTTTTATAGTTTTGCATTCATATATATCATCGAAATTTTTCTAGTCTTCTCGCTCGATTACTCAAGTGGTTCCATTCGAAATATCTATTAACAATTCACGAACTAGAACAGTTTACATTGAAACAAAATGTTTGATGGATTCAGTAAAAAAGCAGTGTTCGGCCCGAAGCCTTTTTTTTGAATGTAGACAAGGATATAGTAATAATTCAAGCAACAAACATGTTCTCAAGTTATAATACAAATGCTTTACGACGTAGTCGGTGGGCATACTCGAACACTGGCGATAATCAAATCAACATTGAACGACACATCCAAACCAGCTTCAACCACCTACACAGTAGGTTTCGTTCTGATGAATGTTTTTGTCAAGTCAGTGATATTTCACAAATCTCAGTTGTGTCACTGAAATATTGGCGTCTTTTGAACAATGAGAATAGAATGGCACTGATGAGCGACAGTGAGACAGATTCTGTACTCGGAAAAATGTAAAGGTAAAGTTTCAGTCTTGAAAACTGAGTGAAGCTTCAATAGTTGAAGAGGATTGGGGTTTTGATGAACACTATATAATTTTCGTATTTCTGGAGATAGTGTGCGGTAACTATAACAATCTATCAGGGTTAGCTTATTTTGTACAAGCACCTTGGTGTGTACACGTTAGCGGGGATCTGAACACTTAATAAATAAATTCCAATGAGTTGAATGTTCTCACCTGGAAGTAGGTTAGAAATAAACTTTTTTTCGAATGATTTTTAATGAAAGTTATTATGGTGTAGGGATTTTTACTTATAATCGTTCAATTTTGAAGTACGTAGACACACTATGTTTGATGCTGGTATATCGATTCCCTGCAACAGAATGTCTTCAAGTAGGCATTATAAAAAGAGTGTCGATGGAAATTTGGATAGTCATTGAAATTTTTTTTTTAAGAAGTTTTCAGGAACGAGTAAGTATTCAGAACTTGTTCAGGTTCTATATGATGAGATGATTACAATTGAATACACCAAAAGAGTTGATTAGGAATAGGCTCCAACTTTCAACCAATGACATTCTTTGTGGATGTCAATCGCTTACGTAGAGGTCGGATTTTTTTTTGCATCGGTACCCACTTTCCGGACGCTTTTTCTTCGAGAAAGTAGCATCATTGTGAAGTATTTCGAAAAAACTGAAGCCTTCAATATCAGCAATTTCTCCAGTTTTCCTATGAATATTAGTATAAATATGAATTAGAATGTTTCTGTTATCATCTATCTCATTTTCTAATTTCAATATTCTAACAAATAACTAGAGATATATAATGCAAACATATATCTCATTGATTTGATATATTGTCGAAAAAAGACTACGCAACACGTCCGAAAACAGGTTTCTTTGGACTCGCAGATTTCGAGAACTCACCTACGGCTCGTCCTAGAATTTGAGAATTTTGTCTCGTACAAAAAATCATTATTTTCTGAACGTGTTATTGAAATTACTTATAGGTTCAGCTCAGTTTAATTGAATGAGTTTGACATACCTATCGTATCTCATGAGTCTCAGGATTTCTACAAATAAGAAATGGGATCAGTTACTGAAGTAATAGCGGCATTTCTGACTATAGATATGTACTTGGCTCTGAATGAAAGAGACAGACGTTGAAAGGAGTAAGGTGCTGTTAGAATAGCTCGTGGACCGGCAACGTTCCGTTTCTGGAAAGTGATGTGAGGTCGTAGTTTTTGAAGGTTCTGACATATTGTTATATTGTGTCAGTGTTACTTAGTTTTGTATTTTTGATGTGTTAATGTTCGCGAGGATCTCAACACTTCATGAATTCCGATTATCAGATTCACATTTTGAATAAAATGATAGGAAGAGGTCAGGAAAGGTCCAGCAGAGATCGACAAGGTTCTTTTTTCTCCTCTGAGTGAGGAATTGGTGACTTTCCAACCTGAAAGTAGGTAAGAAATAAGCGTGATTGTGAACGACAGACAAATTAATGGAAATGACAACTTGATACTATGGTGCATTTTATTTGAGTATCTACCTATATGAAATAAAGTTCTAGCAGTATCGACGTGTAAAATATCCTTCGAGCAATAAACTTGTTTTCTGCTGCTGAGTTTTAATTGCTCGAGTCTTAGATAAATTCGAATTAATCTTTTTCTTCAGTTTTATTACACTTTTTGATTGCCCCATCCACCGTGTATATATGTCGAAAGCGGTTCAATAATAATCAACATCGCTCTGACAATCAAACAACTCCGGTGGGCAATAAACAAGTGCAGTATTTATAAATGTGATGTCATGTTTGTTCTAGGTACAGTTTTTACGACTCCAATGCGAAAGATCGATTATTTCGTCCTGACAGTTTTTATTGCCAGCACCAACTGGGACACGAACCAACTATTTTATTACATGGTGTTCCATGATTTGTCGGAGTTACTCATACGTCAGTTTACATCAAAAAATCTTTTTTCCTTCATTGAAAACCAATTTATCTTGTGATTTTCGATAAACAAACACAAAACCGATATACGTGTTTCACTATACAATAGCTTCTTCGGAAGTGTTATGGTACTACAATTATCTAGTACTGTGCTTCTATATAAATACATATTATATTTCGAAAAATTCGTTCAGGCCAGTCTCAAACTACCTACACAGTAGGTTTTGGCTGGCACCTGTCAGAAAACAACTACCCTCCTGGTTAATACCACGAAGGTCATTGCATTATATTCGACCGATGACAATGCAGGTTTCTCCACAGAAGAAAATTTTGCGTTTGCTTTCGGCGATACAAATGAAGGAATTTATTTTCAATTATTGAGACGGGCACACTTGTTGGCCGGTTTCGGGCTGATTTCTCTCTCTTTGGTACAAGGTAGTGCCATCATCAACATAATTAAGTCGATGACTTTCCATAATTAATATTCAAAAATATGTTCAAGTCTCGACCAAAGCTGATGATGATGAACAACACAAGTCATTGCGTCAGCTAGCTATGGACGAGGTATAATAATAATATGGCTTTTATTGATTATTGATATATGGCTTTTATTGATTATTGATATATGGCTTTTATTGATATCCCAGAAACAAACCGAATTCGCCTATTCCTCGAGGAAAATGCATCAGATCATCTTTTGAACATTTCGTTTAGGCCAGTCAAAAAACTACCTACACAGTAGGCCAGCCAAAACCGCCAGTCTTCAAGTATGCCCATTGATGATGTCGATTTTTTTTGTAAATACATATCTCAATTCCTATGAACAAACCTTCTGGGAAGAAATAATTATACCGATGTATCTGGGTCACCTGCCGATTTTGTTCTAATTACTCCTATTTCGTCATTAGGGAATTGGTTGAGTAATAGAAAATTATTCAAATTTATTTGGGCATTTAGCGGATGTCCCGACTTCTTGACTGTATTGATTTATAAGGATTCCAGATTGACTTTCAAGCGTTTTTTCTCCAAATGCAATACATCATAGTCATGTCCTTCAGTCAGAAGATGATATGCAAATGTTGATTAAAAAAAACTTACTTCTAGTCCACACTTCTCCCACCCCAATAAAATATTATTTCTATGAAATGATTCAATTTCTTGCAGAAATATGTGGTGATCAATTAACATGATTATGAAAATTTGCAGCAACATTCTAAAATTCTGACTTACTAATTGTCAACATATGTTTTTAGGGTTTTCACGATCGTTCATTGAAATCATGAGAATGTAATTCCTCCCACTTTGTTACAGTGATTTGTAAAACTATAATCAAATTCGGTGTGGTAGAACACGATTATTTTTAGTATCCTTCCTGCGCCTCCACCAATTCTTCCACTCTTCTTCAACAATCTCGTGCAATTGGATTATATGTGATTCAATGGCCGTCGCCCCCTAATAGGCTGGGAGTATCTGTTTTGGTGGAATCTTACTCCCTTTATGTGAATGAATAAAATGTCTATGAATTATATTCACGTACATATAAACAGAGAGTGTAAACATTTTTGATTTAACTATATAAGTGACATTTCTGACTACTTGACAGCTTCAGTAATAATGATCACATTCAAAATATGCTTCCTACTCGCATTCGACTTGGAAAAAAAACTCTCGAAGAAACGGAATCAGAACAAGAGAGATAAAGGGACGAATGTCAAAGAAAAGAAAAAAAAGCTGGTCCTGACAGTCGACGATAAACCTGATTTAACATACGATGCTAGTAACATCGTTGGAGCAGCTCACATCCAGTACGAGTTGGTTCCAGAAAAATGCAGATACGAGGTCGAAGTAGTTTGCTGGGGACCAGTAGCCAAAATAGCAACTAATGACGGGCTAATATATGTGCTGACTATTGTGCAAAATGAAACAGCATGGGTTCCCGTTTGTTTAGAACATTACGTAAAAGAGTTGTCGCTTAGTCAGATAAAGATGTTGCATGGCCATACAATCGAGTTTGACATAACGGAGTGTAAGGATAAAGCTGCTGCTCACAGTAAATATGAGAAAATGACTATCAGTCCTGAGAACTTGAAAGACAATAATGCCTTCACCGAAATCAAAATAGATGTGGATGGGACCATTCGCACGGAAGAACCACAGTCACTGGAAGCGTTCATGAGGAACATAATCATGAGGTGTGCGAATTTCCCGAAGGATGAACCCGTGTCCTGGAACCATTCCCCGGCTAATTATGACATTTTTAATCAAACCATTGGGAAAGTGAGTTCTGGGAAAGATGTCGAATGCAGGGACTTCGTTTTGCCTTGCGCACCTCTGGAACGCCAGAAAGAAATTAAAATCGAAGAACCTGCTCGTGTGAAAGAGACTAAGAAGAAATCACGTTCAAAAACGCCACCAGTTAAGAAGGGCAAACAGAAAAAAACCGTTGTCGACAACGTAAAAATCAAAGTTGCAGCCGAGGTTTTTTTCACAGAATCGACATGGACAACATACGGCGTGAACAAGCTAGCAGGTTTTTTAAAGAGCGCTTTTGTTTACTTGTCAGTCGACCAGCTTTTAACCCGAGCGCAAAAGCTCTTACTGAACCCTATCGTTATCAAGATCAAAAAGATCAGCAACCTCCCCGTGGACATTTTGAAGAAGGCTGGAGTTGAAATGATCTACGCTTCTTACCATATACCTTATATCGCCTTTTGTGAAACTGTCAAGAAACCTCTAGATATCAAAGTGGTTTTCAACGAAAGCCACATTCATTTTTCGGACACCGTTTCCAAAATCAAAGTCATCGAGCCTATGCAAACTCAGAAGCTGTTTGTTGAAATCTACGGTGATGTGAAAGTTCCAGAGGTGAAACCAAAGTGTAGCCTCTTCGGAGAAAAAGAGGAGGATTATGCAATCAGTAAAATAGCCCCGTGTTTCCAACATTTCGAAATGCCCAACAAAGAAAGCAGTGCGAAGGTCTTACTAGCCATTGCAACCTTCGATATCAGTTCGTTGATTGAGAATGTATGGGATTTCAGGGAAAAAGCTCAGTGTCACCAACCGGATATTACGCTCACAAGAAAACCGATCGAATATTCCAATGAGATATTGTACACAGACATTAAAACAGCTAACGAAATAAATATCATGCCTGAATACAGAAGGAAGAAACATATCCTTACAGAGGCGATCCTTCTGGAGCTAGGAACCACTTTGAAAGTTGAAGTTTACCTGATGGCACCTCAGGCTGCTTCGCTGATTCTTCACCAAATTCCAAAAACCTTCAAAAGGATTTTCATGGTGATAAACAACTGGAATCTGGCCAAGAGCATCTTCAATGAGATCACCAGACACAACGAAACCTCTCTCACGAAGGACTCAAATTTAAAAATCAACGACCTGGCCAATAGTGAGATACTTACTGGTTTCCTCATAGACAACGGCAATAACTTTTTCTTTTACTTGGAGGGGCCGTCCACTGGGTTCATATTGAATATCTGGCATGAAATGAACTCCAGTGACGTCAACGCTTGCAGGATATTCTTCAACACAGACAACGCTTTTGAACAGAGGCTGTACATGCATTTCATCTCCGAGGGGCTGTATGTGGTGACTTTGAGAATACCCTTCCACGATATTCTAGCTCAACCTGGATTGTACTGTGGCAAAACCCCGCTGCCTTGTATGGAGGCGTTGAAGAGGTTATGGGCGCTTTTTCAGTCTTCCCAATACAGGTCCATATTGCAGCAGAATTCGCTGCCTACAGCGAATCAGTTGATCAGTTTGAATTTGGAGTGGGGGGTTCCTTTGAGGTGGAAGGAGAAAATTGAGTCTTGAATTGTTGCTCTGACTGAAATAAAAAGTTTTTAATACAAATCTCGACAGATTTTCAGTTTGTTTTTTCGATTTTACTATGTCAATGTAACAATCAACGAAATTAATTCTAGGATTGAATTGTTGAGTAGAGTACGTTATTCATAACTTTTTCTTATTATTTGGTGCGGAAACAAGTATATTGTGCTTACATACTCAATAAGGTTGTGATTCGAAAAAACAAAGAGGCTGATATAAGCTGATACATGCTCAGCTTAGGTGACCTCAGACTGCTAGGAATAGAATACTCTGAATTACACATCTCTACAGAGATATTTACTCAATAATTATGTAGATATTGACTTTATAATATTGATATCGATCTGAATAAAACTACTACTACTGATTTTATTTTTCAATATGAAGGAATGTTTTCAAAAATAGAGCTCAATATGACGTTTCGTGTCATCAGGACCTCCATCAGAACTATTTAATTTGGGTGTACTGCGGTTAAACACTCTAGGGTCATCTTTCACCTGTAGACAAATTGCCTTTCATAATGATATCTCTGAAGAAATAGACTATAAACCTATAACACAATTTTAGTGGGTCAAATGATCCACCAAAATCTTGTTTATAATGATGCTCCAAATAAAACAATAACTCAATTCTATTTCATCCACTTTACTCAACAGAAAATTGAATTTCCCATCGTAAGGTTGAAAATTATACGACAGGATTTTTTTTCAATCTAGTCTAAAACTCCTTACTACTGGAAGCATATTGATGAAATAATTATCGTTAGCACCGTTCTTAGATTTGTTGACGGAGTTAATGAGCTTGGATTAATCAATTATTATTCAATAATTAATGCAATATCAGAATATGAAAGCAGTGTATTTGTATTTACTCCGGCTAAAAATAGATTCCCTACTTGAACTTGATCGGTCTGCGATATGCGTATTGAATTTCTATAGAAATCGGAGCGTTATGATATACTTACATAATTTTATTTTGTTACAGATGAACAAGAACGAGTTCAGAAAAAGACCTTCGTGAACTGGATCAATTCTTATCTATCTAAGGTGAGTAACTTTCACAGAAAAGTAGGCTAGTAGTACACTCTTTCAGGAAATTAAAAGCAGAGATGCAGCGAGATGGAAGATCGGAAATACATTCATATATTTGTACAGGCATGCCCATGACAAAACTTCGTAATAGAATATGTTGTCTGTATTAGAAATATTTTTACATGGCTGTCTTTCACATTAAAATGAACCTTGAGAAAATAGAAAGAATCAGAAAAAAATGTTTATGAGCAGAAGTACAGAGTACAGGAACAAGTTCAAAGTTTGGAAACAGCATACTAGTTATAAAACGAAAACTATTGCGCACCTGACTGTAGCTGTTGTTGGCCCCAACTTTACAAAGCAATAAGGCATAATCCCATATTATTGACCAGTTAAGGGGAAATTTTGCATACTTTTTTTGGAAAACAAATGGTGCTCATCCATTATTTGAATGAAATATACTTCATTACTCATAGAAAAGTATTTTTTGTCGAAATAAATTCAAATCCATGTTTGAATGTTTTTTGAGGAGGTGAAAAATTCCCGTAATCTAGTTCTCCGGTTTTCTCCCCCCTGAAAATTAAAGAAAAAACTTCAAATCCTCATGTCTGTTTTTGGGGAAAATTGGTATATCTGCCTCTATACGTAACTGCAATATTGTGAAAAAGCAAAATCTACTGACTATTTTGTCAGTTATGTATCGTATATTTTATAAATTTGGAGGTTAAACAAACCTCGGCAACAGGAAACATCTCTCTCCCCAGAAATAGTTTACTCTGGCTTTTAACCTCGGTAAAAGAATTCCCTCTCATCGTTGGTATATAATATACTATTTTTTACTACCACCCGTGAATATACTCATTTCTTTATATTTCACTAAACGGATAAGTAGGCCATTTCAGTCAACTGAATCGTTATAATTTCATATCCACACAAGGTAGCATATGAATTCCACCAATCACAGAGAACAAAATACTTTGTTACCAGGGAAAACTTTTCAGGAACGTCACAATCCTGATCTGTCTACTAAATTATGGAAAATTTACTGGGAAACATTGTCAAAAATCAATGAATTCAGCGAATTATCTTTAAAAGAAACAAAGATTAATCGCAAAAATGAATTTTGAAACTGAACATCATTGAAAACATTAATCAATATTTCTCAAAATGAACTTGCATCTTTCTGTTGAATGTGTTTCTGGAACGAAAAGCTTTCCATTACATAATTTTCCTTATTTGACGTTTCTACTTCAACCCCCATAAAATCAGGAGAAGAATCTCGGCGAGGACTCCCGATGCAAAATCCTTAAAACGTGCAAAAGTTTTCTAACTACCTACATGATCACTAAACGATCGATCCACCACTGAAAAGACGCATAAAAATAAAAGTTCGACCAAAAACAATCG
Organism: Zygogramma bicolorata; assembly: GCA_032362365.1. Taxonomy (NCBI): domain Eukaryota; kingdom Metazoa; phylum Arthropoda; class Insecta; order Coleoptera; family Chrysomelidae; genus Zygogramma; species Zygogramma bicolorata. Next base: position 1,725,859 of record JAVJAQ010003124.1, on the reverse strand, counting down.
CCAGTTAGAAACTTATTGGAATCGATTCTTCCAATCATTGCCTATGAAACACCCAAATAACATTTTCAGTCAAAATGGTTGAAAATTTGTTATCAGCAAAAAAACAGCTGGTCAGAATACAGAGATCCTCCCAATGAAAGAAAAAACGATTTCGGAAAATCAATTACTTATTAAATTGTACCTAAACGGAAATTTTGAATGACATTAAATTTGAAATTCACGTTATTTGGTCAATCAGTCTGCTATTATCTGTTATAGCCGTAGAAAAAGTACAGTGTATAACTCATGTGAAATGCTAACTTCCCCACGCGTATTCATACTCGTGGAAAATGACTCTATTGCTCGTTTGACAATATACTAGATTATTTCGTTCATTTCACATTGAAATCATTTTCATAATGTTATTGGTCTTTGTTTGAATTCCATATTTTTTTCAACAGCGAATTAACCATCATTTGGATACAAAATGTCATGATTGCTTCTTAGATGAGAAGAATCGACTCCATTAAGTTTTTAATGGGCGTTTCTTTTCAGTCGATGAAATTGTCTTTTAGGTAATGGATCGCTCGCCTAATATAGGCAAGAGGAAAATTTCGACACTACAACGACGTATTAGTGCTAATGCAAAAGTAAAAAATATCGCAATTGTGATTTTCAATCTGCCAATTGAAAGATTTAATCTGGCGATGGCGACTTTCAATCTGTCAATTGACACTTCTTTTCAAAGCGAATTGAAGCCACTGATTCAAATGATTTGAATTAATTCACAATTCTGTTCAACTTTGGTTCCCAAAAATCCAAGAAGATTTCCATTTCTCTAAAACTGTTGCATGAACACTCTTTTTACCAATATTCTTTATTATTGAAATCGAGCTTATCGACTTCTTGTCCTGAATTCTCCAAAGGCGTCAAATCCTTTTTGACTCTATCCAATAATTTTCTGAGTTGTGGGGCAGGCTTATTAATTATTGGAGGAAAATTGAATCAATGTGACTCAATGCAATGAGCTTTCAATCTGTCAATTGACACTTCTTTTCAAAGCGAATTGAAGCCACTGATTCAAATGATTTGAATTAATTCACAATTCTGTTCAACTTTGGTTCCCAAAAATCCAAGAAGCTTTCCATTTCTCTAAAACTGTTGCATGAACACTCCTTTTACCAATATTCTTTATTATTGAAATCGAGCTTATCGACTTCTTGTCCTGAATTCTCCAAAGGCGTCAAATCCTTTTTGACTCTATCCAATAATTTTCTGAGTTGTGGGTCAGGCTTATTAATTATTGGAGGAAAATTGAATCAATGTGACTCAATGCAATGAGCTTTCAATCTGTCAATTGACACTTCTTTTCAAAGCGAATTGAAGCCACTGATTCAAATGATTTGAATTAATTCACAATTCTGTTCAACTTTGGTTCCCAAAAATCCAAGAAGCTTTCCATTTCTCTAAAACTGTTGCATGAAAACTCCTTTTACCAATATTCTTTATTATTGAAATCGAGCTTATCGACTTCTTGGCTTGAATTCTCCAAAGGCATCAAATCCTTTTTGACTCTATCCAATAATTTTCTGAGTTGTGGGGTAGGCTTATTAATTATTGGAGGAAAATTGAATCAATGTGACTCAATGCAATGAGCTTTCAATCTGTCAATTGACACTTCTTTTCAAAGCGAATTGAAGCCACTGATTCAAATGATTTGAATTAATTCACAATTCTGTTCAACTTTGGTTCCCAAAAATCCAAGAAGATTTCCATTTCTCTAAAACTGTTGCATGAACACTCCTTTTACCAATATTCTTTATTATTGAAATCGAGCTCATCGACTTCTTGTCCTGAATTCTCCAAAGGCATAAAATCCTTTTTGACTCTGTCCAATAATTTTCTGAGTTGTAAGGCAGGCTTATTAATTATTGGAGGAAAATTGAATCAATGTGACTCAATGCAATGAGCTTTCAATCTGTCAATTGAAACTTCTTTTCAAAGCGAATTGAAGCCACTGATTCAAATGATTTGAATTAATTCACAATTCTGTTCAACTTTGGTTCCCAAAAATCCAAGAAGCTTTCCATTTCTCTAAAACTGTTGCATGAACACTCCTTTTACCAATATTCTTTATTATTGAAATCGAGCTTATCGACTTCTTGTCCTGAATTCTCCAAAGGCATCAAATCCTTTTTGACTCTATCCAATAATTTTCTGAGTTGTGGGGCAGGCTTATTAATTATTGGAGGAAAATTGAATCAATGTGACTCAATGCAATGAGCTTTCAATCTGTCAATTGACACTTCTTTTCAAAGCGAATTGAAGCCACTGATTCAAATGATTTGAATTAATTCACAATTCTGTTCAACTTTGGTTCCCAAAAATCCAAGAAGATTTCCATTTCTCTAAAACTGTTGCATGAACACTCCTTTTACCAATATTCTTTATTATTGAAATCGAGCTTATCGACTTCTTGTCCTGAATTCTCCAAAGGCATCAAATCCTTTTTGTCTCTATCCAATAATTTTCTGAGTTGTAAGGCAGGCTTATTAATTATTGGAGGAAAATTGAATCAATGTGACTCAATGCATAGCTTTCAATCTGTCAATTGAAACTTCTTTTCAAAGCGAATTGAAGCCACTGATTCAAATGATTTGAATTAATTCACAATTCTGTTCAACTTTGGTTCCCAAAAATCCAAGAAGATTTCCATTTCTCTAAAACTGTTGCATGAACACTCCTTTTACCAATATTCTTTATTATTGAAATCGAGCTTATCGACTCCTTGTCCTGAATTCTCCAAAGGCGTCAAATCCTTTTTGTCTCTATCCAATAATTTTCTGAGTTATGGGGCAGGCTTATTAATTATTGGAGGAAAATTGAATCAATGTGACTCAATGCAATGAGCTTTCAATATGTCAATTGACACTTTTTTTCAAAGCGAATTGAAGCCACTGATTCAAATGATTTGAATTAATTCACAATTCTGTTCAACTTTGGTTCCCAAAAATCCAAGAAGATTTCCATTTCTCTAAAACTGTTGCATGAACACTCCTTTTACCAATATTCTTTATTATTGAAATCGAGCTTATCGACTTCTTGTCCTGAATTCTCCAAAGGCATCAAATCCTTTTTGACTCTATCCAATAATTTTCTGAGTTGTGGGGCAGGCTTATTAATTATTGGTGAAAAATTGAATCAATGTGACTCAATGCAATGAGCTTTTTCTTTTCATAATGTTCCTTGAGTAAAGTCCAAACCTCACTTTACTTTTTTTTCAAATTTCTAATGAGCCTATGATTTTGGCTGCATTTTCTTGAATGAAATTTTTTGAATAATAAAAACGTTAAATGTCTGAACGCTCCAAATTAGTGTGTTATAAAATTTCAACCACTGTTCGTACGATCTATAAAAAGTTGGAATTTCCATCGTAGGTACCTTGACGTTATTTTTTGAATGATGATAACGTTGTTTCAACCAAACAATCTGATCCCGAATCAACATCTTTCATTTTTTCTTTTGCTACCGAGAGAAGATTTCGAAATATGTGTCTGGAAACGAGTCTTTATTTTCTGATCTTGTGAATTGTCTAATTCTTCAATAGCATTTTGTACATTTTCAAACTCTTTCCAAGTTTCTCTACATTTTTCGAATCTTGAAGGTATTTGTTTGACTTTATTGCCATCCAATGAATCCAAAACATTTTTGAATCATGTCAAACTACCCTTACTATCTCCCTTTTTTCTGGTCAATTTGTTTAAATCTGTCATCTTCAAATATCACTGAAATACCATGAACAACACAACTATGATGACAAGCAAGCTTTTCTTTGAACTTTTTGAATGAGATTTTCACTAACACTTCTGAGTCTTTTAATGAAAGAATGAAAGATCTTGATTCGGGTTCGAATTGATCGGTTGAAACAATGTCACATTATCAATATACAAGCAATAACTTCAAGTTACCCACGAAGGAAATTCCAACTTTCCATGGATCATAATTTGAGCAGTGGTTAAACTTTCAAAACATATTTGAAAATGTCGTTCCTACTCATTCGAAGCTTCCCGACATTGAAAGTTATTATTATTTGAAAAATTCTATCCAAGGTAACGCAGCCAGAGACATAAGCTCATTAAAACTCAGAAAAAAATTACAGTGAGGCATGGACTTCACTCAAGGAATGTTATGAAAACAAAAGGCTCATCACATTTATTGATTTTTCCATTTTACCTCAATAATAAATGAGCTTGCTTCACAACTCAGAAAATTATTGGATGTTGACAAAAATAATTATCTCAAGGGCTTTGAAGAATTCAGGACAATAAGTCGATAAATGGGATTTGCTTTTGATTGACATTATAGAAAATAAACTCGATTCAAATAGTGGAAGAACTGGTAAAAATAGTGTTTAGGTTCCCAGTAATTAAACACTTCTTGAATATTGATTTTCGGAACCAGATTTGGGTACAATTGTGAATTCATTTCAAATGAAGTCGATTCAGTTTCAAGTCGCTTAAAAAAAGTGTCAATTGACACATTCAATCTGTCAAATGAGACATTCAATCTGTCAAATGAGACATTCGATCTGTCAAATGAGACATTCAATCTGTCAATTGAGACATTCAATCTGTCAATTGACAGAGATTGAGAGCCGTACAACACCGACTTCCACTGCGAAATTCCACAAACCCGGATTCGTGCAGAAGTTCCGAAACCACATAATCCTCACGGATCTTCAACCCGAAACGACCCATGACATTTGAAGGGGTAATCGCGTGTTGTTCCGTTTGTACGCCGTTATGGTCGTGGGATGTCAGCTTACGCAGCGAACCCATCTCGTACCATGCTCCACGACTACTAAATCAGATCGAAATATACGTGTTCATTCACTAATTGCGAAAGTTGAGTGCCTCCACAATTGGATGATTGGCGTCAGGCTCTGCGAGCAAATTTTTTTGTTGAACAGGGTAGATTCTGAATCTTAAATGGGATTAGGAGTCGAACGATACTTTGTTTTAAGGTCGTCGATTTTTGATAATTGTTTGAGCCACGGATTAATCCTACGCTTTTTATATTTTATTCACTGATTGTTTAGGTAGCTCTCATAAAATTTCTTATAATAACAGCTCCTTGGCAATCCAAATGTTAATTTAGAAAACACAAAAAAGTTGGGAATTTACGAAAGCAGTTTATAATGCAACAATAAATTCATTGGCCAGAGTCGACGAGCTATAAAGACCCTTTTTAAAGAGAATTTTACACACATGAGATTCGGAAGGGTAGAAAAGTCCACTCTCGCCCAACACGCTCTGAATAGAGACTACAGAATTGGTGAAAGCAATCTCAAATCTTTCTTTTCCACATGCCTGAAAATGGATAAGGTGACTTCCTTGCGTGGAAACGAAATATTATCAACTACTGAAAATTACCGTCCCACAGAGCTTCTCGAAGATTTTCAAGTACGCATTTCTGGAGTGCTTAAATGACTTTTTTGAACCGCACAATATTTTGATAACCATGCAGCATGGTTTTTGCTCTGGAAAATCGACTCAAACTACTTTATTCAACTTTTATGAAAAATTGATGAAATTCATCGAAGGAGGCGAGTGCCCTGCTGCCATATAGTGCGTTTTGAGCAGAGCTTTTGACCGCGTGAATCACTTGAAACTGGTGGATATACTTGAATCTTAGGGTCTGAGGAAAAATGCACATGCCTGCGTTTCCCCATTTCTCAGCAACAGAAACCAATGTGTCTCAATGAAATTCATTCATGATGATGTGGTTTTCTTTTCAACATCAAAAACGAAACTGGTCCGGACGGGTGTACCTCAGGGATCTACCTTAGGACCAGTTTTATTTCTCTTATACATCAACAACATTGATAGGGAAATAGCATACTCATTATTTACCGCATATGCCGATGATATTAGTATATTGATCTCGGATAAACAAACTGACATTTTAACACACAAATCTACGGATATCCTGAAACGAACGTCTGAATACTTCAACACACAAAATCCATTTTTGAATGCTGAAAAATCTCAGGTAATTCGTTTTCTTAAATATCAAAATAAAACCGAAGCACTCCAATTCAATCTCAATAATACCACCTTACACAGCATCCAGATATCATCAAGAGAGCAGAAAATATAACGTTGTTAAAAAAAAGTTTGAGTTATTTTTATTGATTAACTGTTTGTATACACTCAATGAGTTTTTATATGATTAACTGTAATTCATTGTGCTTGTGTGATACTGTCCAGATTCATATCTCCTTGTCTAATCTTTAGGACTAGCTGTAAGTTGAAAAAAAAAATGAAAATTTTGTCATTTTAAGGAAAATAAAAGATTTGATTTAGCATTTGCATGACACAGGGCTACACGACGCATTTGACAGACTAGAAATAGCAAAATGTAAAATCGGCATGAATGGTGACAAAGGGCCCAACCCTTCTAACCTGCTTCATTCTTGAGAAATAATTAGTAGTAACAGACGAAGTCGATATCGGACCGAAAAACTTTGCAGGTAGTTGCTGCACTAATATGTTTGAAATATTTCTCCCTCAAAATAAAACTCGACGGGTTCGAGGCATTTTCATTTCTAATAGCCAATTAGGAAAAATCGGCCTTGTTTTGTTTTTATTGTCCTACCCTGTATAACCCAAATTTTTTTTTTTCATCATGAATCCATGTAAATGAACGATTGATTCATCTTCTTGGATAATTTATTTTCAATTCTGCGACATCAAACCTATGAAGTTTCATAACACGAATGTTACAAGTCGACTTTTCTCATGAAAACTGAGAATTATTGCGTCAAAAAATATCGAAAAAACAGCTGAATTTGGGTATGGAGGTGACTGAAACCATGTTGGTCTTGGCTGAATCCTGGAAGAGCTTTCTCCTTATAACATAAGAAGTAAATTAGGTAACAGTAAATGGTGTTTTGTTTCACATTTCGAAGAGAAATCTCTACCAGAATTGATACTACAAGATGGTGCCAAATGAATCATTTTACCTGTTCAATCGACTAATCCGACATCATCCAACAATAGTCGATTTTTAAAAACTTCTGCCATGTTCTTTCAAAGCCAGATACTGATATTCAACACATGGAAACATTAGTTTGGAACAGATCGTACACTAATCAATGAATTTAGACAGAATAAAAAATCGGAATTTGAATCGTTTCATTAAGATATCATGTGTGAAAAAATCACGTTGAGTATGAAGAAAGTCCTTCTGCCTTCAATTTTGTTATGAACATATGATATACATTTCAATCAACAACAGCAGTTATGCAGCAAGAATACCAATCAATATAAACAGTTCTCTCGATTAGTATTGTATGTGTGAAAATAATTTTTTGTTGTTTTATATACTCCGCAGCTTAGGAAATGAGCTGTTACAACTACGGACTTTCATAACAAATTTGGAACATAACAGCTTTTTCGAAAAATATTTTCACATTAACACTGATTTTTCGTTAATAAAATAAAGAAGTTCATCGAAGAAATGCCAATGTTCTTATTTTTCTCTTATACGCATCCACTTTCGAGTGAGTTCAGTATTAGCTATAATCTTTTCGATCGTCTTCAAGTAAATCACCATAAACCAACCTCAAAATACAACTAGATTGGACTTGTCAACCGTGTGTTATCAACTCATAGTGCTGATTTTCATTTCGGTTATCCGAATTCTCAACTTCATTAATGAACTCAATGAATTCAAAGAACACTATTTGAAAACGGCAGTTTATATAATTATAAAACGAATTAGTTGGGATTCCAATTGGTACCAGTTTGTTATTTTTTCTTCCAAGTCAGCTTCCACTCACATACCTATTTCTTTCAGCGAGTTCCACCGCTGAAGATAGAAGATTTGATCGAAGATCTGAAAGATGGAACCAAACTCCTAGCATTACTGGAAGTACTGTCTGGGGAGAAACTGGTGAGTAGTACAATGTGATTTTTCTCCGAAAAAATCTAGATCGATTCCGGAAGGGAAACTTTGGCTCACAATGTTGATTCATCTCTCTATAGAACATTGAAACGGTGGCCAATTCATCATTGTTTGTCCAGAAATCATATTCGTCACTGTATTGACATTCCATTAGCAATACTGACTAAGAGCTGTCGATCAAACTCAATAAGAGATTTTCCATGGCTGCTTATTTATATTTTCTGTGTGATTCAACATTTTGTTTTGATTGTACATGATTCATAACTATTGAACAATTTCTCACTCATTATAAAATCTCCTAGAAGGGCTTCAAGAACCCAAAACTCATGCGACATGCTGGCTTGCTGCTTCACTTAACTATGCTTTCTAACCAGCTCAACAAGTACTATATACTACTCTGGTTCAAGTTTTCAGATATAACAAAACGATTGAACTTTATCTTCAAACTTGCTAAGGGTACTGAGTTATTTTAGCGTCCGCCTTTGGTCTAAATGAAATGCCTCACATTATAATTTATTGAAAAGAATGTCACCAATAGACAAACATATTTTCAATGAAACCGAAGTAATTATCCAAACAGAAGAATATGATATATTTGACTATTTTAACTATTGAAAAAAAATGTAGAAAAATGTAGAAGGTTTGCTTTGGTACTATATTTTTTCGTTCAGATGCGTAAGTTCGAACAATCTGTCCGTTAATATATTCGGAAAAAAATAAATCTCAAGAATAATCGTTCGCCATTCTCTTGAAGTAAATGATATCTGTTTGAAATTTGATTGTTTTAATGTAATCGATTCACTTTTCATCTTTGTGTTTGTTTGGTAACAGTATATCTTGTAATAAACATTGAGTCTGTATATATTAGAAAATTCATAAAAATATATATGTCATTCCAGAAGTTATAAATTCTACTATTCCCCAAATTCATCATATACATGTCGCAACTACGGTATTGTTTTTGTTCTTGATGAAGTCATTTACAATACTAGTTGAAGTCAAAGACTCTACAACTCAGTACTTGAAAAACGGTATTTGATGGCAAATACTAGATACAAACATAACAAATTAATGATGTTGTTTTTCTTTTGTAATTTTTGGGTTTTCGGCCTAGCAAATTCTAAAATATTGATGATAAGTATATATCAAATCTATATAAGTATACAATTTCATGTATGAGTCAATCCTGCCTATCAAAAAAATACAAGAAGTAATAATATCAAGTAATATCATGATGATACTTATCTTTGTTAACGTTTCGAAAAAAAAACCGCTTTTGTTTTCAGAACTCTTTAAAAAAATTTCTAATTTGATTTATTCAAGAAGTTGCTGATTAATAAGACTTGTTTCATCCCGAAGAAACTTTATTAGCCACTTTTTGGGGTAGATTTTACCTACCTACACTTCAATAGATTTCGATGATAAACCTTAAATTTTTCAAATTGTGGTGGGTGAACAACCCAAAAAAAACGAAAAAAAAACACATCCATCGCAAGATGATGACTTTCAAACAGCTCAAAGAAATCTTTATATATATTTTTGTCACCATTTACAAAAAAGGTTTTACTCTTCACAGTTATTGTTGAATATGAGTGTTTTTTATTTTGTATCGGTTGATCTCAAAAATAGTGGTGTTCGGATGTAACTGCCATAAAAATGACATCGTTTGCAAGCACCTGGAATCAATTGAAAGAGTTTATTGCCAAGTATCCTTGGTTGAGTCCCAAACGGACCATTTCAGTTGCCATATAACCCAACCAAATTTGTGATTTTCAGCCTATGGAGAGAGGCAGAGTTCTCAGAAGACCACATTTCCTGAGTAATGCCAACACAGCCTTGCAGTTTTTAACTTCGAAACGGATCAAACTAGTCAATATAAATGCCAGTGACCTGGTGGACGGGAGACCGCCAGTCGTCCTTGGACTTATTTGGACGATTATTTTGTACTTCCAGGTGAGATAATTTTTCTCTCGTTGCTCCAAATCTCATATTGATTGCTTGAAATGATCAGAACAAACCCGATGCAATGATTGTTTCAATACAACAAAAACGCTGCATTTGAGAATTCACAAGAGCAGATCTAGCTCAAATCTTAGAAAGGCAAATCGTAGTAAAGCTGCTTACTTCTTGGAGTCCTAATCTTTTTTGTTTTACTCCTTCGCTAGATCTTCACCTCTTTTTTTTACCACTCTCAATTGTTCTATTTTCTCCTTCCTCTTTCCCCCACTCCTCTCTTTAGACCAAATCTCTACCAATGTTTTCAAGCGCAGAGAATTCATATAAATAGAATTATCAATTCATGAAGAACCAAGTCATTTTTCGATTGGTTTATGATCATTGCTAAGTCGGGAAGGTTTGAAGACAGTCCAGAAATGATCCATTTCTTTCCAGCTTTAGATCGTTTCACTTAGAGAAATAGATCGATGAATGAAATTGAAAGATTCCTCCAGTTGAGTATCGTTCAAATCCTCAGTTGATCATTTCGATTCTTGATTCTTTGATTATACATATAGATAATTATTAATAATAATTAATAATCAATAATTAATATGATAAATTAGAATATTACATTATATATGAGCGTCTAACTGATCAAGAGTTGTTCCTGGAGAGATTGTTTTCAATTTTCATCCATCTGTGATTCTAGAAATAGAAGTATTTCGCTACTAGTTCAAGCTTTGTATCCTCATTGATGAAGTAAAAGCAATGCACCCTAAATGTAGAATTTTCAATTTTGAAAGCTTCGTAATAAGGATGCAGAAATATTCCAAGTGGTAAGTCTTTCTGAGTTACACGCGCTTGTAGATTTTTTTATGAGACAGGCTAATTTTAAACAAGGTTTCTCGATGTTCTAGAATTGTTGAAAATGAATTATTTTTTCTCTCAAGCATTAACGCTTAATAAAACAGTATCAATCTATCAGGGTTTCGAACACTTCTATACTCCAAATCAAAATATATACCTAGAAAAGTTCCTTTATGATAATTTTTAATACTCATACACTAAATTCATCCCTTGAATTCATTGGAGAATCAGTATTAAAATGTAACACGGGATAAAACACAACTTCTACAAAAAAAGTAGCAATGAAAATATCAGTAAAATGATTATTTCTTGACACTTTCATTACATAAACATATTATTATATTTAGTGAGCAGAAACATACAAGGTGGTTATGAAGTTTCTGTATGAAACCTCTGCTATCTTTGAAGAACATCATTATCAATTCATTCATATCACGAGTCGTATAATAAGAATAAGTTATATGTTATGAAAATTTCATCAAAACGAGTTAGCTAACAACCTGATTCTTTGTTTCCATAAATTCTCATTGCTCAAAATCCTTTTATGAAGACGATCAATATTATCTTCATCTATCCTAAGATAAACATACCAATGCTCATAAAAGGATTTACTAAAGACGAATGAAATACAGATGAATATATAGATCAGTTTGAACAGTTTGAAACAAATGTTATTCACAATTGAATGAAACAAAAGTTAAAAGCTTCAGAGCACTAGAAAAGAAAGATATATATTTCGAATGTCATTCTTGAGTTCAGAAAAATCTTTCCCTTTCTTTCATGGAGGTGAATTGTTGTGAATTTGAAAACTATTATGAAGAAGGAATTTGTGCAAATTCTGTTTTGACTTCGGTTGGATTATCTAGTACCATTGTTTTGAATATAAGAAACAAATTTGAATTTCATAATAGAGTGTTTTTATGTTTTTACGGCATGTTTTCATTATGAATATCTTATCCAGATTCAATAGTTTCCCTGGTTTGTATCAATGAATTCACAGTGGATTTCCAAGGAATTTTTTTAGAAAATTCATTGTACTATTTCCTTCTTCAAAATTCATGAGGGCTCTAATATGGTTTTGTTCGCTATTCCCAAACCAAAAATTCAATATTGCGGTTTTGAAGAGCAGTTGCTAATATTTCGATGCTATAATAGTTATTTATGTAATAAGGATCATAAAGACGATCATTATGGTACAAGTCGTGAATGTTATCGGGCGAGGCGTAGCCGAGTCCGATAACACGGCGTGTGCCATAATGATTGTTTATGATTCGTATTACATACAAAATTTTATCTGATGGCATTTATATCAATACATTTTCGAAAAATTAAAAACTGCATTTTCGACATGTCACAATGACAACTATTTTTAAAGGAGTAAGTATTGTGTAGTTTCAAATATTAGTAGGTGAGTGAGCTGTGCTTTGCCATTTCCTTGACAACATGTTTTCCTTATAGAATTTCATTATGGTACTTAGTACCATAATGAATTCATTATGGTACTTAGTCTTTTCCTTATAGAATTTCATTATGGTACTTAGTCCCATAATGAGCTTCCTTATGTCATCAAAATTGAGTGACATAACGTTGTCATTATGACATGCCATCAGAAAATATATTTTGATACAATAGACCAATGATTGGTGAAAGTTGTTCTCTCAAATGACCAATATGAGTTACCCATGGAAGTGTTGAATCTGAATGTAAACCCAAATATTCAATAGTTCGTATAATTCATCTGATATTTATTACACTTGTATCTTGATAATAGATTGGAAACTTGTTATTTGTTTTTAAAGAATAAATAAGCTCTACACTTTTCACTGCATTTCGAGTTGGATGATTCGCTAGAAAAAGCCCTAAACAGTTCATACTAAATCACAATATCTTTCCCTAGATCGAAGAAAACAGACGACAACTCGAATACTTGATGCAGTGGGAGAGCACCAGCAGTTTGGAGAGTGCTGGAACTTCTTCTTCCAAAGACAAATGGAAACAGGGTGCCAGGAAGACACTTCTTCAATGGGTGTCTAACGCACTACCAACTGACTCAGGAATACAAATCAGAGACTTCGGTGCCAGCTGGAGAGATGGTATCGCCTTCCTCGCAATTATAGACGCAATCAAGAAGAATCTCGTCAACATCGCTGAGATGAAGAAAGCATCCAACAGAGCAAGACTCGAAACAGCATTCGACGTTGCAGAGACAGAATTGGGAATATCAAGGTTGTTGGATCCAGAAGACGTAGATGTACCGAAACCAGACGAAAAATCTATAATGACATACGTAGCTCAGTTCTTGCATAAATACCCAGAGCCCAAGAGTACCGGTCCAGACGCAATAGCAGCAATTCAGGAAGAGTACGGTGATCTTCTTTCCTGGCTGATCAAAAAAACCCAGTACCTAGAACACTTGGAACAAACGAACTCCCTGCCTCCAAGCTACAACGAATACTTGGCGTTCAAATCCGAGGTCGAGGACAAAGAGAAAATGTACCGCAAACTGAAACACCTTCTGGAGTCTCAAAGCATCGTATCCATAGCCAAGGAGAGTTGGGGGGATATCAGCAGGCTCTGGACGAAGTTGCGGCAGCAGCTGATGCACTGGTTGTGGTTTTTGGATTCGCTCTTACCTGGAGATTTCAAGTTCGTCGGTGAGTGGTTAGCAGCGGCCGAGAGGCTCATTTACTTTGACGAAATCCCGAAGGTAATGAACGAAGAAACTGCTACTATAATCAGCAGGAAGCTCGAGGAGCATAAAGCCTTCTTCGCAGATTTACCGACGGTGCAGCAGAAATTCGCGCAAGCCTGTCAGAGTCCGCTGGCTAGAGAAGTGCCTTCTGAACAGTTGAATAATATGGCTGTTAGACTGAATGATGTTGGAGCGAAAGCCGTCCAACGTCGAGTTAGACTGAAATTCCTTGAACATAAGGTGAGTGTTGCCGAATGCTGCTGTATCCATTCTTTGTTGAATGCTCTCAGTTTGTAAAAAAAAACAAGCATTCTCCACTTGACACATGAGTATTGCATTCATTATTTTTTCGTATTGAACAAATTTCGATACAACCAGGACAGAATAAGGATTCGCATTCTTGATTCTTTAAACTAGTTCAATATTCTCATATGTCCGCTGATGAGGTCAGGAAATATTTTTCTCTGAGCGAAACAAGTTTTTCTGGGTTTGAGAATAAAATGTTTTTCCGATGGATGAATTTTTAGCAAACTACTCTCTACTTGTGTGAAAATGTGAAAATTTCCTATAAATGGTACCTGTTTGATTCAAGTTACCAGTTTCAAGTGATATATACATATATATATATATATATATATATATATATATATATATATATATATATATATATATATCAGAGGGAAAGAAAGAGAGCAAGTAAAAGTGACTTTGATGTGGATCAAAGTACGTCTTGCCATATTTGGTAACCAAATAATTAAGTTGGTGACGATTGATTTTGATCCCTGTTATAAACTTTGTAATTTCTTGGGATTAATAAAGATTATTATTATTATATGCTGGAAGTTTTTCTCTTCCAAGTTATCACAACGAAACAAAATTTCTATGAAAGAAGTGAATTATTCAGCTAATACTCTCTGTTGATATCTTCCAATAATTCACGAATAGAACGAAAGAGTCCATTTCTACACAAATATAGAGAAGTTAGCCAAACAATCATTTATCGGAATAACATATCATTACGAAAGTCTGACAATCTTGTTTTGCTCAGAGGAACATATACCTTGAGTTCATCAGTGGGCAAGTATATGAATTATAGAAGTTTGTATTTCCCTTGGAGAAGAACCCAAAAATCACTACATCAATGAACTATTGATCTCATATCCGAATCACTCCACCCCCAATCTGAGAAAAATTATTCCGTTTCAGTGCTGCCTTATTGCATTTTTGCAACTAACTGAGACCAAACTGAAAAACTGGACTGCTAAGTATGGACGTGTAGATAGGGTTTTACAATTACTAGACCAGTACCGTAATTTCGTATCGAAAAATCACATTTTCCAAGAATTCAACAAAGCCTTCATCGATATGCAAGCTGTTATCGAAGAATACAAGAGAGATGGGAATATAGGTGAGTTATCACTTCAACCAAGTGCTCTATTTCCCCTACGTTCGACTAATATTTTCATTGAAATGTTACAGATAAATCAGAAATCGCCGATATTGATCAGTTTATGAGAGACATTGCCGAACGTTGGAAGAACGTATCCATGGAACTCAGATGCGTCCAAAGCATGTTAGAAGAAGTCGTGGCTTACTGGAGACGTTGGGACACCTTATCAGTGGAGTTTGAAAAATGGTTGACAGAAGCTGAGAGTTCCATGAATCTACCAGAAGAGAAAAAAATGGAGTTCTTCCAAGACATAAGTGTATGGCGGGACAACTACCAACTACTAGGCGATACGGTTAGTTTTCTGATCGCTACTTGTGAGAGTCAAATAGCGCTTCAACTAAGAGACCAATATCAAGTTATGACGGAGAGATGGGACAAGATATACCCCCACGTCAACAAGTACAGCCACGCTGGTGATATCTTGAGAAACCGCAAAGATTTTCGAGCTGGGGTTGAAGTTTTGTCGAATTGGCTCAGAAAGGCAGAAGATATTCTCAACACACCCAGCCTGGGTTCAATGGAAAGAATCAAGCAACATACCCAAAAACTCCTTCAACTGCAAGGAGAAGTCGAAGAAATTGAGAACCTCTTCAAGAATATCAGCAAAGCTTTCCAGACGTTGATCCAGGATTTGTCTAGAGAAGAAGTCGACAAGATGATGAACACGCTGAAGCAAGAGAAAGAAGCACTAGTGAGGGTGAGAGCTTTGATTCCATCGCAAATACACCTCTTCAATCAGCTGCTGGTGCAGCAGGAATCCCTGGAAGCCGGTCAGAGAGAGATCAACACGTGGCTTGACAGTGCCGAAACGCTCCTCACCAGTCTGAATCTAGAAGGTGACAAGGAACAGCTCAAGGAACAGATTGACAGACTCAAGCAGTTCTTCACCAGAACGTTGTACTACAGGTCGATGCTGGACAGCAAGAACAAAGTAATGAACAACATAATCAAATCTGTGGATCAGACCAAGAACCCTGATGTGGCTCACATGACGGCTAAAATGGAGCAACTCAACGACAGATTCGAGTACGTCACACAAAACGGCCAACTATGGGAACAGAAACTCCAAGAAGCAGTGCGTTGTTGGTACAACTTCTCGGAATGCGAGAAGGTGATAGCAAATTGGCTCAACCAAGCGGAGAAGATGACGCTCGAGAAAAGAATAGATAGCAAAGAGACGGTGGAGAAGCACAAGAATTTCTTCCAGTCCGTGAACGAGAGATGGATCCATGATTTAGTCCAAAGCGCACAGGACTTGTGCGCATGTCTGCCCAAAGAGCAGCACGCTCCTATTCTAGCTTCAGTGGATCACCTGCAGAATAAGTGGAGGGAAGTACTGTCTTTCGCCCCGCTTCATCTCATGAGACTAGAATTCAGGCTGGACGAAACAACCTTCAACTACTACATCAAGGAGATCGAGAAAGAAATCTCCAGCGAACAAATGTCTTTCAGCAGGCAAGAAAACGTGGAGGCCATCCTCAAGAGGAACAAGGAGTTTTTCTCCACCCGGGGTCCCTTGACGGAAACCCAGCGAAGCTTGGACAACCTCATGAAGATTTCTGAGGTTTACACGAAAAACCATCCGCAAGATTTGAGTGTACAAGATGCTGCTGAGAGAGCGCAACAGCAATGGAGGAACGTCAGTACGAAAATCGAGATGCTGGTGAGGCAGTTGACTCAGATTCCTGAGAAGTGGCAGAGTTATCACGAGAAGTTTGATGAGCTGAGCAAGTGGATGGATGGAGTTGATGGCGCACTGAAGAACATTTTGAGCGATGTTAATTCTATGGAGGAGTTCGAGAGAGAGAAAGCGGTATTCCAGGTGAGTTTTTCTTCTGTATCGTGATTTCGATTCAATTCAGTTGCTGATTGTTTGTTTGGCTTCGAGTCGAAATAAACTGAATCCAATGTTCTTATTTCACCGATGTTTTATCTTTTACAAATTCAAGTGTTTTCATTATCCTTATAATGAAAATAGCAATGGAACAATCCCGTTGTTTCGAACTGATATAACATTTCTGGACAAAGAAAACTGTTCAAAACTGAATATGACAAAAATTCAGGGGGGACCTCTTCTGGGTAATGTGTCGGTTCAGCTCACCGTCGACGCCTGTGAATTATTCTAACAAAGACGAGAAAAGTGGGCATGTACGGTGACAGGGTCTGTCAGAGAGACAGGAAGGAAAGAGAGAAGATTTTTCCTGAATTAGTAATTTCTTGACCTCCGGGAGAATATCCCTTCAATAAAAGGACCATTGTAATAATATTGTGAATAAAAACTGTCTGGAAGCCAGTTTCTCCTTAAGACACATCACCAATCACTCGTAAGAACCCGACCTCAGAGAAATGGCTAGATAAGAGTCTCAAGCCGACCACTTCAGTAGATTCCTGATTTCAATTTTGAACATTTTATATCTTGGAAAAACATTGAAAATTGAGATTAAATGAGGTTTTTTGTCGTCCCTTTACAAACGACAAAATTCATTATGTCGAAATTTGTTTTCCAAGGGAGTCTGTCCAAGTAAGAACGGTCACCCATCCGGATCATAGCTGCGATGATCGCTGCTTGACCTCAGAGTCGTACCGGGATTTGACTGAATTCTTAACCCATCTTGGATATGGATATATTGAAACTAAAAAAAATCAGCTTCAACATATATCTGAAGCATTTTCCTTGAAAAATGCCTTCACTAATTCATGGACGATTGTGGACACTCTCATTCCACGAAATTTTATTTCTCGTAGGTTCGTTTTTGAGAATTTTTTCAACTTCTCAATTCTTAAAATAGATGTATCATCGTTTAATGAAAATCAAAATATCGGCAAAGAAAATAATATTAGCTTCAGATAATTTCGAACATAATCTAACAAACCTTCTGAGTTTTATTTTTATATTCTGATTGTTACCCTGATCCTTTTTTTTATTGTGCTGCTTGGTGTGCCAGTTGAAACAACTCATGGTAATATGTTCATCTTACTACCATTCAAAATATTATAGATATTAGTATTTGATAGTTTGGAATAAAAGCTTCTTTTTGTCACCCGCTTAACTAACTAACTTCAATTTTTTAACAATGGCTTGATGTTTATCGATGTGGTGTAGTTCAACAGCCTATCGCTAAATAACAATTCTAATGTTTTAAGACTAATCGATATGTTATATACATCATTCTAATCAATGGAACAATTTTCCTATAGAACATCTGTAAAGAGGCCGATTCAAAACGAGATGACATGAAATGGTTGGTCCAAACTTTGGATTCTTTAACATCACACTGTCCAGAAAACGAAGCTCTACAGGAACAGAAGAACCTAGAAGCCCTGATTATTCGTTACAAGAATCTCATTCCCTCCCTAGAAATCACTATGGTGAAAACAGATACACTATCGAAATGTTACACATACAGACGTGAAGTGAGAGAAATTTGCCAATTACTTAAACAAGTTCGAGAACAGTCCAAGAAAGTAAGTCAACCACCATCAATTGAAATTGTCAACCAGTCGATACGTCAACAAGAAATTGCCATTTCGCAATTGGATCTACAAAGACCAAACGTTATGTCGCTCCTGCAGAAAGGTAAGGAACTCGGAAGAGACTCAAACGCTCCAAGTTTCATAAAAGAAGAAGTGAACACTCTTGAAACAGGATGGACAGAAACATACGACGAAACTATAGAAACACTCCACAAATTGATCGAGACCCAATACTTGTGGACCAACTACAGCGAACAGAAACAAGAAATCATTGAGCTCCTGCGTAAAGCGGAAGAAGATCTCAGTAACATGAAGCCAAACGCTGCATCCGGCAAAATACCTTCAGAACTAATAGCCAAACAGGAGATGGCCATACATCTGAGAGAAGCAACAGAAGATATGTTGAGGAATCTGAGAGATCTATGTGCCAAATTGAGCAAACAAACGCCAGACCAGAAGACAAAACTAGACCAAGAAATACTACAGATTGAACAGCGCCTCAATACTACCCTGACAAATGTTACTGAGCGAGTGGTGATGTTAGAACAATACAACACCAAGTGGAACTCTTTGCACAGCACTCTAGGCCACTTGCAGAAGTGGACCTCACACGAAGCCCCCCAATTACTTTCAGCAGTCGATGAATACGTCGTTACTCCGAAAGAACGGATTGTGAAAGTTGAGAATCTCCAGTCAGAGGTTGTTCAGAAGATGAACCAGCTTGATGAGTTACACAGAGAAGCAGAACAGCTTCTCACAGACGAATCTCCAAACGCTTTGAAATTGAAGGCGGAAATGGTGGCAATTCAGGAACAAGTCACAGCTCTGAATCATAGCGTTGAGAGCCAGTCAGCAATTTTATCCAGAGACGTCAAGAACTGGGAAGCATATCAGTCCAGCCTACAGGAAATTACCCCTTGGATTGAAGACGCAGAGGTGAAAATACAACTGGGACTGCCCAAACCCGCAACGCTAGAAGAAGCTGTGCAAATTCAGAATCAAACTAAGCAGTTCAGTAAAGAAATCAACCAGCAGTTGCAGAAGCTACAAGGACTCGCAAACTTGACGCAAAAATTATCTACAAAAACAAATGCTCCCGACGAAGTAGACTCTATACAGGTGAGGTGCTCTGTAGTGCACGAAACAACTAACCAGTGGGGACAGAAGGCTGACAAGCTAATAGCAAGCTGGATGGAGTTTGATAAGAATCTGCAGCATCTTGAACACTGGGTTATCAAGAGTGAAGATACTTTGACCGCTTACCCAGTAAACATCAACACTTCTAACATAGACGTGCTGGAGAAGGAGTTAGCAAAACTCAAAGCTTTGAATAACGAAATATCGGAACAGCAGGCAAAGCTGATTAGTCTGACACAGACCTCAGATAGCCTGAGTTATAATGTGAGTCCCGAAGGAGCAAGTTTGATGAAAGAACAAACGCAGGCTTTAAAGTCGAAGATGACTGAACTAGCAGAAAGTGTGCGTGCCAAAATAAACGAAGTATCAGATGCGATCTTAGTGAAACAAGATTTTCAAGCTAAAGTGGCTGATTACTTCAATTGGCTGGAATCTATGAAAGCTAATGTTGGACAAGTTGATGAAATACCGTCTAACCAGGTGGAGTCTGCTTTGTTGAACGTACACTCTTTGCAGCAGGAGTTTTCTGAAAAACAGCCCGTTTTCAATTCGATTTACAGCGAGATCAAAGATATAACGCTGCAGTCACCTCAGAAAGAGACAAAGACCTTGTCAGAAGATTATTCGACGTTGGTATCCCAAAATCAGAACGTCGAACATAGGCTGCAAGAAAAGAAGCTGCAGCTACAACGTTGGAGTGAGTTGCTGAACTGGCACGTAGATACATCGAATCAGTTGTCGCATATTAAGTATCAGTGTAATGCTGAGATTGTTAATCCTGAAGACCTACAGAAGCTCATTTCAGAAACAGACACGATCATCGATAAAGTTATCACTTGGAAGCAAGCGGCGCAAGAAATAGATAGGGACAAAAGCGTGATGATTTTAGATAAAAAAACCAGTCTGCCTAGAACGGCTGACAATGTTGTGAGGGAAATCGAAGTCGATACCATTAACTTAAAAGACCATCTTGCCAGAAAATTGCACGGCCTGGAGAAGCTTGAGCTTCACTGGAATCAATTCAACTCCTTGAAACAGACAATCTCCTCGGATATAAATAGAACTAGATCCGATCTGGTAGCTATCAAGAATAATGCCAAACACTCTAGCGACTTACCAAAAGCCGTAGAGCAACTCAACAAACTTCAAGAAGATCAAATAACGAAAGCGAAGAACAAAGAAGACTTGCATAATCAAGCTCTACAGTTGATGAAAGCAGATACCAAGAACATTTCAACGATCCAAAACTCGATGACAGAAATTGAGAACAGCTGGAGCAAAATCAATGATGACATCAGAGATGAAAATCTGAAGCTGTCTGACATCATCTTCTCTTGGAACGAGTTCCAAGCAGCCAAAGACCGCGTAGTGGAAGACATAGGTAAAATTGATAGAAGCATCCAAAATTTGGAAGTGCCATACGACCTCATCCAGGCAAATGTCAACTGCGAGAAAGCAAGAAAGGCCATGGAGGCAATGAAAAAATCTAGAGCGGCTTTGGATAAGGCTGATTCCAAAGGCCAAGCAGTCATCAAGAAATCATCAGATATACCAGGAATAGAATCTGAAGTGAGAAGAGACTTACAAATCGTCAACGACGTTTGGTCTAAAATATACGAGAGGATATTGAAAACTGTTCAAACAACTGAGTCCCAAGCTGCGATTTGGAAACACATCGAAGATACCAAGACTACTCTGTTGCAGTGGCTGGGTGAACAGAATGAATCTTTGATCAAGGCTGCGGAGACCCCTAATGCCCTGGAAGCTGCCGCTTCGAAATTAGCCAAATACCGAGAAGAACTTCCAGCACATCAGAGACTCAATCAGAGCATTCCCCACAAATACGCGCAACTTGTCAAATTGACAGGTGATAAGGATATTCCAACATTGCAATCACTAGCTAAACTGCTCGATGATCAGTTCACTGAACTGGAATCCAACGCTCAAAAACTCGAGAGCCTCACTTCTACTTTCGGCGAAAACGAAAAAACAATCCGTGTTGATATAAAAGATGTAAGCACTAAAGTTACTGGTCTCAGAGAGGAAATTATCAAATGTGAAGACTTGTCAGGGGACAACAACAAGATTGCAGAAAGGCTCTTGAAGGTGAGGCAGCTGAAGCAAGAACTTCTGGGCTGTGACGGGGCTATCAAGAAGATTGAACAAGACATACAGCAGATGAAGAAGAGCTACCCCAGTTTTGGGGAGGGTACAATCACTAAAGAGCAGCAACTTCTCAAGAAGCGTTACGACACTATCGTAACCCATGCCAACAAAATCGAAAATTCGCTATCAAGTTTCCTCAAGAAGTTCCACAATGAGAAGTATGGAGCTTTACAGAGAATCATTGCCACACAAAGAGAAAAAATACAGTGGTGTTTACCAGAATCTGCTAGTGACAAATACAACCTACAAGTGAAATTGAACGCCCTAGAGCCAATATCATCTGCCCTTGTGGACTGTGAGACCCGCAAAGCAGAATTGGAAAACTCTGTTCAAGTTCTGGAGCATGTTGAAACTCCTGATTCGGTGAAACTATTGAAAGCAGAGAAAGATCATTTGCTACTAGATCTCGATAACTTGAATCAAGAATTTGCCGACGCAAGGAATATCCTGAGAGATAATATATCCCTACACGAGAAGTATGAGGGTCTTTCGGAGAGTATTTCCAATTGGCTCAAAGATACAGAGAATAGGGTTAAATCCGAGAGCAGTCTGCAAATGGACTTAAATAATATCGATGATAAAATCAGAGATATCTCCGAATTATATCAAGACGTGAAGAATTATGAATGTGAAATT
Organism: Zygogramma bicolorata; assembly: GCA_032362365.1. NCBI lineage: Eukaryota > Metazoa > Arthropoda > Insecta > Coleoptera > Chrysomelidae > Zygogramma > Zygogramma bicolorata. The sequence goes on along the minus strand of JAVJAQ010003124.1, from coordinate 1,703,552 downwards.
CAGAAATTAGCACCAATTAGTGAGGAGCTGATGAAGCAAGTACCGGAAACTCGCGTTACTCAGTACGTCCAGCATCTGAACAACCGTTATCAAGCCATCAATAAATTCTTGGTTCACTATTTGGAAAAACTCAACGAACTCAATAACTACAAAACAACCTATAAAAATTGCATTCAAGATGTCGAGAATTGGTTGGTCCAAGCAGAAGAAAAAGTAAAATCATTTTCGAAAATCGCTAGGAAACCAAATCAAGCCACTTTGGAAGAATTGAAAAACTTTGCTGGAGAGAAAGAAAATGGTCAAGCCCTCTTGACTAGAGCGGTAGAACACGGTGAAGCAATTTTCCCTGGAGTAACGCCTGAGAATAGGGATGCAATAAGAGCAGAACTGAGGAATTTACGAGACAAATCTGAAGTTTTGATCGATAAAGTCAATGCCATCTACAAACAAGTTGAAGCAACTCTCATGCAAAGGCACTCTTTCGATGACAGTCTGTACCAAGTGAAACTATGGATAGACGATGCAGAGGTGAAGTTAGGAGATGCAATGAAATTGGATGCCACCCTCTTGGACAAGAAACAAACCCTACACAACTACAAAGTCCTTTCACAGGACGTCAACTTACACAAAAATATCCTCAAACAGTTGCAAGATAAAATTGGAAATCTTGGCGACCCGGATGCCGAGTCTAAATTGGACGAGAATCTACAAAAATACAATAACCTCGCTCAAGAAGTACAAAACAGAATAGAAATCTGCGAGGACTTTGTTGCAAATCATGAGGCCTACAACCAAGCCATTGAAAAGTGCCATGACTGGCTAAGTGCTTTGACTGCTGAGGCAGCCCTACTTGTTGACGAATCATCTTCAGAGACACCAGAATCGAAACTGACAATTGTAGAGAACCTGCTTTCCCAGAAAGATGAGGGGAATCAAATCATATCTTCTTGTAAGAAACAAATGGAGACAGTTTTGGTTCAGACCGCACCAAGTGGACATCCTCCTCTGATGAACAGCTTCGAAGAACAAGAACAGTCTTGGAATCTATTCTTGGAGTTGTGTCAGAACGCCAAAGAAAAGTTAAACGCGATACACAATCGGTACACCGAAGTTACCAACATTATGGAAGGACTCGAATCCTGGCTGAAACAAAAGGAAAATTCGGTCAAAGATCAGAGTTTGAAGAATACGGAAGAAACAAAGAAAATACACTTGGACAAGCTGAAAGCCTTGGAAAAGGAAATTTTGAGCAAGGAGCCGGAATTCAACAAATTCAACGAGTTGGCGAAAGCTCTGAAATCAGACACGAAAGCTTCTCAGATAACTACGCGATATCAAAGTCTGAAAGGCACTGTCAAAGAGAACATCACCAGGTACGAAAATTTTGTAAAGGAACATCATGAATTCAACGCGGAATATAACGAATTTCTCATATGGTTATCTAACAAAGAATCAGAACTACAGGATTTGTGTCAAATAGTAGGGGATTTGAACATATTGCAGAGCAGACAGCAAGAAATCAAAGATCTAGCTGATGAGAAGAACCGAAAAGTTGATGAGTTCGATAACCTCATCGAGAAAGGGGAGAAATTATACGCCCACACATCCCCAGATGGACGGGAAATTATCAGACAACAACTGAGGAATCTCAGAACCATTTGGGATACGTTTGGAGAGGACCTACAAAATTCTATATACAAATTAGAACAGTGCTTGACCCAGTTCTCAGATTTCACAGCTACCCAGGAACAATTGACGCAGTGGTTGAGAGATGTTGAAAAGGCAATGCATCAACACACGGAGTTGAAATCCACACTGCAGGAGAAGAGAGCGCAGCTGCAGAATCATAAGATTATGCATCAGGAAATAATGTCACATCAACAACTAGTCGAGTCCGTTTGCGACAAAGCGCAGCAGTTAGTGGATCAGACACAGGATAAGTCACTAAATATCTACCTACAATCGATAAAACAACTGTTCCTCAGCATCGTGAGTAAATCAGAGGAGCTTCTTAAGAATCTTGACGATTGTGTCAATAAGCATACAGACTACAATAAGAACATCTCATCGTTCAAAGAATGGATATCAGAACAGAATGAGAGAATACGCGAATACGATGACACTACTGGTGAAAATACTGAAATAAATAAGAGAATAGCGAACATATCTTCTATAAAGAAGTCCAGTGAGGAAAAAGGTCCTGAAATGCTGAAAGAGATAAAGCAAAAGCTGATAGTGGTCGCCAAAAGTACAGCGCCAAAGGGTGTGGAAGCCTTGAAAAAAGAATTGCAAGACATGCACAGACTACTCGAGCAACACCTGTCAAACGTCAATGCTTCTCTTGCCAGTCAAGCCGAAGCATTGAAGAAATGGGAGGAATACGAACATGACTTGGATTCGCTCAATCAGTGGTTCAAAATAACAGAGGCTCAGTTCAGAGACCAAGCTTTGAAAGCTACCCTGCCAGAAAAGGAGGGGAAATTGGAACTCTTACAGAAACAACGAGAGGATGTGTCACTAAAAGAAAAAGACGTTGATACTTTCGTTGACAAGAGTCACATACTCTTGCATAATAGCGGATCTCAGAGAATCAAACCCATAGTATCTCAGATCAGCAGCAGGTTCCAAAACTTGCACGCGCTCACGAAAGACGTGATCAGTCGATGGCAGAGTATCGTGGATGACCACAAAAAGTACAAGCAGAAAGTTGACGAGATTTTGGCGTGGTTGACGCCGCTTGAAGATCATTTGAAAGCGGTGGAAAATGATGGCTTATCGGACAACGCCGAAGCGAACAATAGACTGCAACTTTTGTTGGCGGAAAAGGAACAAGGTGAACACAAAGTCAATTCGCTCACCATACTGGGCGAGAGAATTCTGCCTGATACTGCTACGGAAGGGAGAGAACTTGTTAGGAATGAAGTCAGGAACATCAGAGAGAGATGGGATAAACTGGTCGAGGGTATGTATGTTCTGCATATGTGATATTTTAGCTTAGGCGAGTAACTTTAATTTTATTCGGCAGTTTCCGTACTCATATCGGTAAAAGTAATGGAAAATCAAATCATTTGTTTTATTCGTTGACGTTTATACTTGTATAATAAGGTTGTGATGGGGAAAACGATTGATTTTTGAGAATTTTTGTGAAATGTGTTTCTATTTCAAATTGAAAAAAAATTGTGTACAATATGTCAAAATCAAAAATTGCACAAATAATGAAGAATTTTAAATAATTGGAGTTTCACAGGATTCTGTTTTCGCTCAATTTTTTCCACTATATGTAGACAGTATGAAAAAGTTGAATTCAATTGGAGAGCACTTTTTTTTTTCAGATGATATTGTGATATTCTACTGTTGAAGAAAAATCACAATATTCGAACAGAATGTAACAAATACTATAGAATTGATAAAAAATTAGATATGCAACAGCAATCTCACCATTGGTTCAGAAAAAAACTGTTTATATACAATATAAACTAAAAATTTATTATATAAAACTTAATATAAAAATAAATGATGAGCTGATTGATATAGTTCAAAATCATAAATATTCATGTCTCATCATCGATAATGAATGAAATTTTGGTAAAAAAAAAGAATAAAATTAAACAAACTGTTGTCCTACTACAATATAATTCTTATATTCGTTATATGATCAACAAGGTAATCAAAGAAATTCATAAAAAACATTGAACTGTTTCATGAAACTCGAGGATGCCAAATATATATATATATATATATATATATATATATATATATATATATATATATATATATATATATATATATATATATATATACAATTCAACGAAAGAAGTTATATTTTGTTGTTTGAAAATTTGACTGTACAGATTCATAATATCAAAACTTTCAATAATTACACAACCCAACAGCCAATTTGAAACCTGCAATTTTTTAGTATGTTTTTAGGTTGTTTTTGAGCGCAGAATTCCAAATAACTGTCAGATTTGGTATATCATATATAGTTATTGAGATACGTATAATCGGCGATTTTTTTAATGAACTAACCTTATTTTTCAATTCATACACATTCTATAATATTACTATTCCTTTATTTATTCCTTCTACCGTACTACCATTGAAAAAACAAAAATTAAAGTAAGGTAATTATCTTTATTACATATAGACATGAAAAAGCTGGGATATACATTAATAATAATAATAATCCTTTTTCTCCTCTTTTACGATAAAGGGTAACTTTAGTACCTGGATAAAGAAAATTATTATTCAATCTAGAGGCAAGTAATAGAACACACTCCTCGGAGAGGTTCAGGTCTCTTATAAGGCAATTCAATTCTTGTTGATTGAAGCGTTGCTGTATCTGCTTCGAAATCACTGTCTTTTTCTGATTGCAAATCCTGAACTTCATCAGACGATGATGTATCTTGATCATCTTCTGAGAGTGTAGTTGGACTGCTGAATATTGGAATGGGTATTTCTTCAGAAAGAGGTACAGGCCTTCTTGCTGAGTCTATATCAGGATATGTCCATTTTGTCTATTGTTTTGATTGATACCCTTGATATTTACGATAAAAAAAAACAATCATCATGATGTTTTTAGAGACGTCCTCTTTCCAATTGACCATTGCCGCATTCAATACATGTTTCACATATCAAGTGTGGAGCCCACGATTTATCCTGGTCTCCCAAGTGGACCCCAAATAAGGCCAGATGAGCTCTCTTCACAAAGTCATAAACAGGTTTCCCACTTACTTTTAAAGTGTATTCACCACATTTATAACAAAATACGTCTGGGTGATTCAAACAACTTTTACTTGTGAATGCCATGCCTTTAACTTAATATTCGGAAAACGAACACCAAAATAACAAAGCAAGTCTCCCTACAAAGGCTAAAGAGTTGACTGAAACCTTCAATGGTAGAAATATATAGACGGTAGAAAATGGTAAGTTTTTACAATCATGGGCAACAACAAGTACCTAAAATGGGGTAAATACATCCTAAGTTCAGGTAAGAAATTTTGTTTTTGATCTGCAAAGACATCATCATTTCTACTTGTTATCATAACTGAAATTGATTTGCCTGTATCTGAAAAACTGGAGCTGCTACGGAAAAATGTCAGAGATTTTTAAAATCAGCACATAAAAAACATCCCGAATCAGTTTATAATTCACCGGCACGAAAAATAATATTTTGTTGGGTTGTGTTATCATCTAAGCGTTAATCACACAAATAAGGGTATACCATTTCAAGCTCAATGGAAGCATTTAATGAATTAGGTACCAAAAGAAATAAAATATTTTGAATCGATGCACATTTTTTCGAAAAAAACTCTCATAATGATGTTCATCAAATTATAAGTGACAATTGTTTATGTATTCGTGAGTTAAACTATCATTGTTACTATTGTCTATTGGAATGAATAAAGCAGTATCACAGAATAATTAAACTACTATACAGAAGCGAATTGGTTACCCAACACAATTGTCCCAAAGATATTTGACCTTGATCGAACTTTGCCACTTTCAAATCTGACAATATATACCAACAATAGGAAACTACACTGAGAAAATTCAAGAGGTATGCGTCAGAGTAATAAGCTATCTTCATCTGACTAACTGAAGAAAAAGAATAGAATATTCTAGTAAGCTCTCATTGGTGCACTTTTGGAAGGTGTGACTTTTACCGAATGTGTCATTGGATTGGCTTCTGTATAGTAGTTTAATTATTCTGTTGCAGTATGTAGATGAAAAATGCTGTATCCAACGTATTTTTCCCATTTTCTAATAGGTGTAAGAGAACAACAGAAACTCCAAGATGCCCAGAGCTTGCAACTATCAAATTACCAAGACGTGTTGCAACAAGCTCTGGCTTGGTTGGATACTATCGAGAAACAAGTCAAAATTGAACCATCTTCCTGGATCTCTATCCAAGAGGTCCGAGGTAAACTGCTGAAGCACAAAACTACTCACCAAGAGATCCTGGCACACAAGAGATTCATTGAAGGTTTGTTTATCTCTACAGCATTTGACTGACTTTTTAATTGATAACATATTTCAGGTGTGACCGAAAAAGCTCAGACGTTATCACAACTCACGAGTAGCAAAGAAAAGAAACAGGAGATTGAAGACAATGTCAAATCTCTGAACGATCGTTACCAAGCCTTGATGAAAGTAGCCCAAAACAACATCAAACAGTTGGAAGATTGCTTGGAAATCTACCAACTGTTCTACGACTTGCACAAAGCTCAGCAGGATGACCAAAAACAGCTGTGGGACAAATTGAACAACTATATCGACTACGGAGGTAACAAACAAATCCTCGAAGGGAGATTGGACAACATCATCGCCATACAAGACAGCTTGCCAGAGCACACTATAAAACTACGTGACTTGCATAACTACGTACAACAGAAAACAAAAGCCATACCAGCACGTGCACAGGAAAACATGCAACGAGACGTTGATAGCCTCACGTTCGACCAAGAGAAGTTCGTAACGACTTTGATGGACATCAGATCAGCTTTGGAAAGCCGCCTGAAACAGTGGAACAATTACGAAACTACTCTGGATAGGTTATTGTCTTGGATAGTCGAAGCAGAAACAGCGCTGAAAAACTATGCGTTGAAATCCACCGTTGAAGAGAAACAAGAGCAGTTAGAGAAATACCAGGTAAATATTTCAGCTTGCTCGGTTTGAAGGGTTTTCAATAATTCTGTTGATCTATAGGAACTTGCTAGAGTGGTTGAGTCGCGGAAAATAGATATGAAGGAGTTCATTTCTATTACAGATCATTTGGAGCAAGTAAGATTATACGAGTTATTCTTATGTGGCACGGGTTTTCAGTTTCTACACCTCTATCGTACTGTCTGAATAGGGGTTGTGAAAAGAGAATTGTTTGAAAGTTGCGATGATATACAAACTCTCTGAAAATATCTTTCCACCACCCTTATAGCTTATCTCTATCTGTCAGGTGATTGGTCTTCGATGGGAGCATTGATGGTGCTCACAGACTAAACACGGGGAAATACTTGCAATTCCTCTTGATGTGCGAAAAATATATGGTTCTGCGACAACAAATAGATCTAAGAACTGGCTATAATATAAGGGATTTCTATCAGCATCGAAATCATTGTCAATCTTATCTGAATGAGAGATGTATTCATTATCATGTATCAAACTAGAGTCAATATTCACTTGTGTATTTTGCACTTGTATTCAATTATCTTCCTTTGCAAGACTGTTCCTTGGTGGGTTTACTCCGAACTCATCCTAACAGTTGTTTCAAGACAATATTTATAAATGAAGGCATATTTCAACCTTGAAAAAATCTTTATCTTGTCGTCACCAATTTTTTGTAATGCTTCACTTTTTTCTCTTTATTTTTAGTTCATCTTCTGATATTTTTTGAGAAATCCAATGCCAACTAAAAAAATTTGAACTCACTCTGAGGAATTGTTGGGTTAAAACCCCGTGGAGTAGTCTAGTTGAGCATTGTACGTGTAAAGCATACTCACCCTATCTTTCCTTTCTTTCACACTTCTGATCTTGTACAGCATATATGACACTATCTCCAGCACAGCATTCATTTTAGGCTCTGATCCTGAATTTGCGTCAAAACGAAGCCGAATTCGATAAGATGTCTGATGATTCTGCCGAACTGGTTCAATCCAGTGGAGATACCAAAATTTCGATCAACGTCCAACAAATCGTATCCAGGTTCCAATCAGTACAAGCCACTGCGAAGGAAATATTGAAAAAATGCGAACAAGCCGTTGCAGATCATAAGTTGTTCAACGATAAGTATCGACAGTGTGCCGAATGGATAAGCGTTGCTCAGACCAGGTAAGATCTAACCTCAAATAGGGGCAATAAGATTTGAAACTCCTTGTTATAAATCAACCGATAGAGGGATAACCTATACTTTATCATATCATACAAAACCATAATGAAACGATACCGTTGTGATAGGATCGAGAAATCAATTTGGAAGAATCAGTATTATGAACAGAAACATATTTTGTGCAGTACACGGTTGACAGTAATTCTACAATTAGTTGAAGCTCGAACTGAAACTCTACAATTTCTGTCTCATGCACTTTTTCTTCCTGACTTGTTCAACTTCAATTTGGATTCGATACGATGGCTTTGATCCTATGAATACTTATGCTTGGTTCACAGAGCAAACTTCCACTTCATCTTTTACTTCAAGAAAATTCTCCCAATGCTAATCAATGGAGGCGTTTATACAAAAAACGTTAAAGAAAAGGTTTCGTGTATGAACGCTCCTATTGATAAGCATTGTGATATCTTTCCTGAAGTAAAATTGAAAGATGAAGTTGAATGGTTTGGTTTATGAACCAGTCATTTAAGTTTGGCACGTAATCTATCTATCATAAGATGTACTAAGTGTGTATGTATATTGACTAACTGAATGACTATGCTCAGAAATGTATGTAGGTAGTCAGAATGTTCTTGATTCGTGTGAATATGCATCAAAAACAAAAAATAGATGATCATGAAGATTAGAATGAACGCAATAAATACGTCTTATATAATCAAACATCCGTCACGTCATTTTAGTTGTTTTTCTTTGGCGTATGACTGCTGGCCAGCAAAAAGTACAGAAAGATTCGAATCATTTATTCAATGTTTACCTGCTAGTCTTCAAGAAATATTCTCCACAAGCTATACTTTTTTATAGTGCTGTATTCGTAGTTAACTTCCTTGTTGATTTCCAGATTTGACAGATGTAAGAAAGACATTGAAAGCGGGTCTCGTGATTCTCTCGATCAGCAGGCCAAAGTTCTCGAAGAACTGTCATCACAAAAAGCCACTGCAACTTCGTTGCTCAACAACACCATCGAGTTCGGGGAAAAATTGTACCCATCGACGTCTATAGAAGGCAAAGAAATCGTAAACGGTCAGTTGCAAGAACTTCGCAAGGGTCTAGAAGCCTTGTTCGATGAAATTCACGACACTGACCGCAACCTCAAAGCAATGCAAATTCGTTGGTCAGGATTCGACGAAAGCCTGGCAAAAATACTGGATTGGCTCAAGGAAGCTGAAAAGAAACTACCACAGGAAATAGAACTCAAAGCTTCCCTCGACGAGAAGAAAGACCAGTTTCAAGTGTACAGGAGTTTGTTGAACGAAGTTGTCAGTCACCAACAAGACCTGCGAGACCTGAGAGAGAAAGTGGAAAGCTTACCCGAGAGGAATGATCAGATCACCGGTCAACTTGCAAATATAACAGAACAGTACGATAAACTTCTGAAAAGAGCACAGGCGTTCCTCGATAGATATGAGACGATCGTCAGCAATCACCAAGAGTATAGCAAAGCTGTTTTGGATGGGCATGAATGGATAGACGCTACCAACAATACTGTGGCCATGTTGAGCGATACCGATCTGGAGATAACCAGTCTGCAGTCGAATCTATTGAGGCTCAAGGTAAGTGAACCAAGATAGACATTTTTTGAGTTGATTACGTTTACATTCATGATACAAATACGGCTCATCCCATTTCATACGACTCTGTATCGTATTCCTTTTTTATCACCCTATTCAATGGCAGGATGTTCCTGAGATTTATTCCGCAAGGTTACCCTATGATCTATGAAGTTCTGTCAGTCTCTGTTGTGCGTTATGAAACGAAACACTTCTGTTACAGCATGATGAATTGGTGATACTCAAAACATGATTCATTGAATCTAGGAACTCAATTCCTGTTTTTTTCAGGAAATCCCTTTCATAACTTCCGGTTAGTCTTTGATAACTTGTGGAATATATCCATAAATTCTTTGCCAAAAGGCTAATATAACAGTCCTGAATACCGGCTTAGGTGACAGTTTTCTGTCTTCTAGAATTCATCTTCAATAGTCACACATAACCACTAGAAAAATATATTGCTTTTCCACGCTCTAGATTAACCAGTAACCATATTATTCTTTCTCTTTCATTGTTGGTTTCATCATCTGCTTTCATACTCAATTCTCGCCTCTCATTCTTAATTATACTCACTTATCTTATCATCTACCCATCAATGATGAAATATTCAATTTTCAGGCTCTGAAAGCTACTCTACCTGATGAAGAATCTAGAATTATGTCAATCAAAATTTTGGGAGACAAAGTGATCCCAGGCACGATTGATTATGGTCAAACAAATATTCGCTCGCAAATAGAAAACTCACAACAAGAATGGGCAGGATTGGTAGCAGCAACCGAAAATGCCATCAAGCAGATAGAAAGCAAACTAGACAACTGGACCGAGTACGGAACGTTAAAAGACAATTGCCTTATGTGGATACGCGATACCGATACGAAATTACATTCAGTGGACCTCAAGGCCACAGCATCTGAGAAGAAGGACCAGTTAGAGTCTTTGAAATCCCTCCAAGGAGAAATCAGAGCTAAAGAGCTTGAGATAGACCAGGTCACCGACAGAGCTCAGCAGCTCAATAAAGGTCTTATGGGAAGACCGTCCCAAATTTCCGAACTCGGGGTGAAGTATCAACAAATATGCCAAAAGATCAAAGATCTGACCTCTCGTTGGCAGAACTATGTCACGAGCCATCAAGAGTTCGACTCGCAAGTTGAACAGACCAAGCAATGGATGGAAGACATTAAAGAAAAGTTGGCCTACTGTTCTGAAATAAACGGTGCATCACAAAAAGATCTGGAGGCCAAGCTCGAAACTATGCAGGAGCTCTTGTTGAAGAAGGAAGAAGGCTTTTCAAAAATGCAGTCTCTTGTAGAGGTGGCCCAGAACGTTCTAGCAAACACCGCCCCACAAGGGCACGAGCTCATCAATCAAACCCTCGTCAAGCTGCAGGAAGAATGGTCCAGTTTGGCAAGTTCAATGGTTGAAACCAAAGGATTACTGGATGATTCTTTGACCAAATGGGCCGAGCTCCTGGAAGAAATAAAGTCGCTTGTCAAGACGATCGAAGGGCTGGAAAGTCAATATGAAGAACTGTTGGAGTTTCAGTCTTCGGCTACCGAAAAGAAAACGCAGCTTGGCAGAATTAAGACCTTAGAGGAGAAAGTGCGGTGCGAAAAACTCGAAGTCGACAACTTGAGAGCGCAAGCTGCAGAGGTTCTGCAGAGTAAGAGAGGTGGTGATGCATCTGTAGAAGCTCAAACTATGTTGGAGAGATTCGACATCATAGCACAAAAGATAATCGTAAGTAATTATAATAAAGTTCAAAACAGTTGAAGTATATCTTTTCTACTTTTCAGAAATTATTGGTAGAGCGGGAAGGCCAGTACAAAGACCACAAAGCATACAAAGAAGCCTATGACGAAGTCCAGGCTTGGATGACCAGAGCTCAGGAGAAAGTTCCTCAGCTGCAAAGACCTTTGAGTGATAAACTAACAGTCGATATGCTCGCTGGACCATTGGATCACTTACTGAACAAGAAAGCACAAGGGGAAGTCCTATTAGAAAATCTAGACCATACTGCTCAAGTAGTACTACCTCATACCAGTAGCAAGGGACAAGAATCTATCAGAAATGATATCAGGGCCTTGAAGGAGTCTTTCGAACGACTTTTCAAAGATTTGAAGCAACAACGTGAGCAGCTCGAAGCTGTTCTGGCTAACTGGAGAGAATACAAAGACGAGTACGAAAAAGTTTCAGATTGGCTTCAACAGATTACCATACTCATCAAGAACCAAAAAATAGCACTGATGTCGACAGTAGATGAAAAGAAGAAACAGGTGAATGACGTGCAAGAAATTTTGCAGCGCCTTATTGACGGCAAAAGTCAAATCGAAAAGCTGAACAGCACAGCAAGTGTCCTTTTGAAGTCCCCGTTAGAAACACATGTCAATAACCAGCTGCAGCAGCTTAATTCAAGATACCAAGTCGAGCTCAACCTGGCTAAGGACGTGTTGAATAAAGTCGAGACAAACTACGAACAGCATAAAGAATATGTAAATAACTTGGAGAAGACGCGAGCTTGGATAGACAAAGCTCGTGACTTGATTCGAAACTGTTCAGAAGCTGTTTCCCACAGCAGTAGAGAAACACTGCAGTCACACCTCAACAAAATTCAAGAGCTGATTCAAAGACGCGAAGAAGGACAAAATCTAGTACATGCTACAGTCAACTGCGGAGAGAAAGTTCTTCGAAACACCCGTTCGGATGGAAGAGAAGCTATTAATAACGAACTGAAAGAAATTCAGGGCGATTGGGATAGAATCGCAAAGAAAATGTCAACAGCTAAAGTGAACTTGGAAACTGCTCTTTTGCAATGGGCTGATTACGATAGTTCCTACACCCAGCTTCAGCAATGGATAACAGACCGCGAAGCTAAGCTACAGCAAGTCACCGAGCCAAAAGTGGTTAAGACGAAGAAGGGAGGCCTCAGCAGTTTACCCATTGGAGAAAGGAAAGCGACCTTGCGCGAAACTGGCAGCATCGTTCAAGATATCGTTTCATTCGAACCCATGATCCAGTCAGTCACTTCCAAGGCGGAAGATCTCAAACAGGCTGCCCCAGCTTCCGAAATATCTGCCAAGTACGAAATACTTAGTAAGCAGGCCCAAGAGCTATATAACAAGCAGAAAGAAGTTGTTGAACAACACCAAGCTTTTGTTGATGCTGCCAACGAGTTCGTTCAGTGGATAAGAGTAGCCAAAGAGAAGCTTGGTAAATGTTCCGAGCCTACTGGAGACAAAGAGAACTTGGGAAGTAAGTTATCGCAGTTGAAGGTGCTTTCCAGTGAAATCGCAGATGGTCAGAAAAAACTCGAAACTGCTATCGACCAAGCAGATAAGGCGATTCAGTTTGCTGATGACATGGACAAAGAGATCATAGAGGAGGAAGTTGGTTTGCTTCAAGAAGACTTCGATAACTACGTCGAAAATCTTAATCACACTAAAGGATTGCTAGAAGTCGGTATCGTCAAGTGGACGGAGTATGAAGAGCAGTACCAGGATGCTCTCGAATGGTTGGGACAAACTGAAAAACTGGTCCAGTCTTACAATAAGCTCCAAGATAGTCTGGAGGAAAAACGAGCTGTCTTGGAGCAATTCCAACTGCAGCTGCAAAACCTTTTCGACTGGCAAACCGAACTCGACCGTCTCAACATGAAGGCCCAAGTTCTTCTGGAAACTTGCGCCGATACAAGAGTAAGCAACGCCATCACTCAGATCTCCACGAAGTACAATGCTATTTTATCACTGGCGAAAGAAGTGATGAGGAGACTGGAGTTGCACTATCAAGAACATCAACAACATAGCACTTTGTATCAAGAATGCCAAGACTGGATAGACAGGACTAAAGATAAACTTGCTGGATGCGTGGAGGTGCACGGCTCACTGACAGAGATAAACAACAGACTGCAAGTAGTTAAGAACATCAGAACATCGCTTGAACAAGGTCAGAACAAACTGCGATACATTCAGGAACTCAAGGAACGCGTGAGTATGAACACCGAGCAGGCCGGAGCAGCAAAAATCAAAGAAGATACAGAAAATCTCAAGATAGATATGGAAAAACTCTTGAACGATGTTCTGGAAGCTAGAAACAAGCTTCAAGCCAGGGCAAACGAGCTGGAAGAAATAGACAAACTGTACAAACAGTTGATAGAATGGCTGCAAGATCAAGAGCAACAGGTACATTTCGAAGATGGTTTTCTCAATGAGCTCGGAGAAAAGAAAGCCAAACTGGAGAAATTCAAGTCGGTACAGAAAGAACTCGGTTCACATGGTGATTTGGTAGAGAAATTCAGAACTAAGCTAGCTGAAGATAGTAGCCTCTCAACAACAGACTATGAGTCCGCTATCCAACGATATGATGATTTCAAAGCGAAACTGTGCTCATCAGTTTCTGACCTCGAGCTTCAAGTTGAGCAACACGAGCAGTACAAGTCGTTGTATAACAAAACATATGAATGGATCAGGGAGTCACAGATGAAAATACAGAATTGTTCGAACCTCCACCAAGAATTGAAAAAAATTCTTGAAAAAGAAGAGAAAATTTCCGAAATTGCTGCATCACTAAATCAAGGTGATGACTTGATCCACAAAACCATAGAGATCAGTATAGTCGTCATGAAAACCACCGGTGAAGACGGCAAAGACATAATACGGCAAGAAATCGAACAGCTGAATATCGATTGGGAAGGTTTGCAGTTTATTTGTAATGATACCCAAAAATCTTTGACATCTTGTAAAGAAGCATGGCAGGAATATCAAACCATTTACGATTCTACGAAGGAGCGTATTGACAGTTTCAATGAAATACTGGAGGAAGAGCAAGCTTTCGAAAATACCAAACCAGAAGATCTGGAAAAATGCCGAGAACTGCTCGATGAGATTGTAGGGCTCAAACCTCAAATGGAAAGTCTGACGGACGCTTGTGAGGCTCTCATAGAATTGAGCGCCGTTGGTTGGGTTAGGGACAAAACAGTTCACCTACAGACTGAGTACACCAATCTCCTCACCAATGCTCAAAGTTTGGTATCAAAACTGGAAAAGAACCTCAGCGATCAAACCGAGTTCCTGAACATAAAATCTGAGCTCGAGGATTGGTTGCAATCTACTCACACTACCATACAAAAATGTGTTGGAGAAAACGACGAGGAAAGAATCAAGGAAAACATTATTATCATCCGCAACGTATCTTCCAAGATGGGAGAAGGTCAACAACTGCTATCGAAGCTACAGGATGCTTTCACGAAAGCTATCAACACTGCGCCAACGGACAAACAAGATGCACTGAGAGAAGATATGACGACATTGAGAAACAGTTGGGATCAGGTTAATATGGATATTAAATCAATCCAAGCGCAGTTGAAGGCTAGCCTGGCTCGCTGGGAAGAATTCAATAACAGCAAAGAAAAGTTTGAATTTTGGTTGAGTGCATCAGAAAAAAATCTAGAAGAGAAACCATCAACGTTTGGTGAATTGAGCGAAATAAAGACTCTGCTAGAGAGATACAGGAACCTGCAAACTGAAATAGAAAATAAACAAGGAGAGTTGCTTAGAATTGACACAGAAGCTGATGCGCTGAGCTCTTGGGCGCAAAAACCATCAGTTTTGGATGAGGTTAAGCAACTAGAGGCGAGACATGCCAAGTTGAGAAACACATGTGACGGTCTGAAAAAATCCGTAGAAAAAGAATTAGAAGAACATAATCACTATCACCAGAAATTACAAGACACAGAAAAATGGCTCCTGCAAGTGTCCTTCCAGCTCATGGCCCATAATTCTTTGTACATCACCAACAGAGAACAAACCGAGGAGCAACTGGCTCAGCATGAGGTTCTCTTGGACGAGATTCAGAAGTACCAGTCGACTTTGGATGACGTCAAAGCAAGCGGTCACGGTCAGATCAAGAAATATGTTGATGCAAAGCCTGCTATAAAGGATACCATCGAAAAACAACTCGATAATGTCCAAGACAGCTACAACTCTTTGCTGCAAACTGCGATCCAGATCAAGAACCGACTCGTTGATTCCCTGGCCAAGTTCAAGGAATACGAAGACACTTTGGAGAGTATCATGAAGAATTTGGATGAGTACGAACCGATAGTGGCGGAGGAGATCGAAAAACCGATTGAGAATTTGAAAACGGCGCTGGGTCAGCTCGAAACTGCAAAGGTAAGATTATTCTAGGTTGAATTCTGGGTTTCTTGCTTGACATATCGACATGAAAATGCATGCTTATGAATTGATGAACGAAATTTATAATCACCATCTTAACATTGAGGTATCCAAAACAACTGTGTTTCATAAAGATATGATATCGATTGTAATGTGATACGCTATTTAGACCGTACGGCGATGTTGGTGCTATCTTCTTTTAGAACTTCTAGAGAACTTTTATGTTTTGTACCAAATCGCCATTGAAGAAAATTCGAATACTCATCAGAAACCCCAAAAAAACTTTCATTCTACTAATGATTATTATGAATTGTAATATTTTACTGAAATATTGTAAATACCTTCAATTTGCTCCTGATATATAATAGAATTGTATTTATTTCATGAGGCAAAGTTAGTAACCTTGTTGACAACTGATGAATGAGTTGAATAGTGTTGGAATAGACTAGAATTTTTGTGCGTCGTTGCTAAGTCTCACCTAGGATAGATACACGCAGCCTCAACTTGGAATACCATCATTGATAAATCCAAGAAAGATGATCTGCAATAATCGTTGAACGACTTGACTTTGAACCTCATTCACCAATCATGTACTCTAAAGACTTTTTTATGATCTTCTCTGCATCGTTTTAGAGTTCCTACTCAAAATTCCTCAATATTTCAGGATCACATTAGGTGTGTAGACACCAAACACGTGATTTTGTGATTCGTTATCATGAAAATTTCACACCCACCATTTACGACCAATGAAATGCGTATTTCTTCTAAGATATATATACATATATATATATAAATATATATATATATATATATACTTTTTCACTCAACGTTTGCAGATAATGTTTTGTTTTCGAATTGGGTTAATCTGAAAAAAATAGAAATTTGGGGTCTTATTCATATTTTAGGAGGAATCGGGATTTCTGATATTATTATTTTAGTTCCCATTGCTGAGCTAAGAGAGTTACCAGATGTCCAAGTCATCATTGTGAATAAGTTTGATAATTTGATGTTCATCTCTTTTCGTCGTTGATGTGACAGGCGGCGGCAGCCTTCCATATTTACCAACGTACGGAACTAAAAAATGCGCTAGGTAGGGTCCAAAATTTCCTACTGGATACCACGTGTACTTGATTTATCCTTGGAATTTTTTCAAGCACTTGTGGTATTACAGGTGAAAATGTTACAGGACACTGTATAATTATGGTCTCACTTTGTTTACTTCTCTACGGTGAATAAACTGGGTAACGAAGAGGAAGAAATTCCATGTTCATGTTGTTCCAGATGCTCCACAACAAACTTCAAAACGAAAAGTCGCGTTTGGGTCTCGCCGTCCAGGCTTGCGAAGCTGCTACAGCTTCGATAAGTCGTCCGAGCAGCCCCAGAGACACACTTCCTCCCCCGGTGCCAATCAAAGAACTGGAATGCAGAGCTCGTCTGGAAGACCTCATCGACCAGGTGAGTGAGGGCTGTCAGGTGGTGAGCCTGCGCAGAGAGTTGTGGCCGTAGTTTTCGGTTTGAATGTGGTTGAAGATGCTTCTTGTTGAGATGTATTGGTTCGAACCTCCGTTGTCCAACTGATTTACTCTATTGAAACATGAATGAAAACAATGAAACCTGAACAGGAGAATTTATTGTTATTCAAATAACTGTTAAAGTAAAAATAATCAGAAGGAGAAATGTGAATGAGCAGATTATACGAAAATGATAATAAAATGAATTTTGAATGCAACATACAATAAAAAATGTGAAATCAAGCGGAACTGAAAGAAACACCAAGTTCAGACACTTTGAAACGGTCGGTGAGGGGATCATCAAAAAGCACATGTGGAAATTTCTGCACTAGCATCTGTCAGATATATTTCGAAGCTCTTCGTGGTATCATCCAGGGAAGTAGTTGTTGGCTGACAAGTGTTAGCCCCTCAACCCACTATATAACCCAAAAAATAGAAATCACATCTCCTATGGAAAAATTTAATCAAAGAAAAATGACGAACACTTTCTGCAGATAGGTACGTGTATGAAGTTGTAATTTCTATTTTTTGATTCAGAGAAGAAGAAAGCCAAATAGTAATTCCTCAAATTTCATTCTCTACACAAAAATACTCAAGTTACCAATTATTTGTATTTTTGTTTCCCATATGCTCATTACATTTTTTTCTGAAATTTTGCATCCAATTCTTGATCAACGGTCCGTTTGAGTTTTGTTATTTACATTATTTGATTTTTTTAAGTTTCAATATTTTTCTGCCTTTTTTTCCGAAACTGTGTTATAACTTCATACTCCACATTAAATTTATTCTTTTTGTTTATCTCTTCATCAACATTAATTTTTGTAGTTATTTTTTATTTCTTTCAATGAATTTCCTTTATTCAAATTTCAATATTTCTCTTGGTTCTTTCTCTAATTTTGTCTGATTTTTTGTTTCTCATATCTCCATATTGTTTTTATCGATATCATCGTTTGATTCCTGCTAACGTTTATTTTTTGATCTGATTATTTTAATTTTCTATTTTATTTCCGATTGATATTCCTTTTCAATTTATTGTTTAGTTATTGTATTTGTTCTCCGGTTTTAGGAAGGTTTCATTCTCCCTATTACTTCTCGTTCAATGTTTGCTCATTTACTAGATTTTTATAAGTGTTTATATAAGTTTATAAATGGACTCTACTTTTATTGTTATTATATATATATGCATCACCAAGGGAAAATTATACAATAAAAACAAAAGTAAAAAATATAAAGACAAACGATCTATAAATGTAAGAGCTTATGAATTTTTTTAAGTTAGCATTTTCATGTTAGATTTTCGACCTGATAGGCTCTTTTATAGGTTCCAATAGAGTGAATTTCATAGACAAAGATTGAACCAATGCCACTGTAGTTGTGCACGTTTTTCGATTGTTTTTTTTTGTTTCACTGCACGAATTTTGCTTTGCACATAGACGCACGAGGAGTCGGCAACTTCAGGGCAGCACAGACTGAAATTGCTTTTGGATCAACTAACGTCGCGTGGTTTCGTTGGTAAACTGAACACACTGGTCGATAAGGTAGGTTGCACAGGTTTATTATTCTCATTGTTTTCAGAGGAATTGGATAGTTATCCAATGTCTATAAATAAAATTAGAAGCTATCCAGACTATAATGAAACTATTTTCGTTTATTTGTAAAATCACGACACATTACTTATGGGGAAAGCAAAGTACACTCAGATTCATCTTCCTCAATTCAATTTGAATGTTGACAGGAAGCTAATGGAGCTTCAATATAAGTTTGTATCGAAAATTCAAAAATACTCACGAAATTATAAACACTCTACGACACTGACAAAAACCTTCACTGGTGTTATTGAATGATTCGCCTTTTTCAGGCACAGAGAAAAATGTGTCACTGAAGCAACAATGTCACTAACAAGTATGAAAGAAAGACATGGAAACAAACTCCTTAGTGCTAACTATCTTATATCTCTTCAAACAATATTATTACTATTCAGGTGATTATCATTCATCTGAGCTCGAGCTATTTTTACTTTGGTCTGCTGATCGAATGTCTAAAGTTGGTAAGCAGTGGTTGAATGAACTTTTGGAGATACAACCATTCTGAGCTCGATGATAAACAAGTTTCGATAATGGTCGAAGTGGTGGCCATATTGGTGTATCAGGATGTGAGGAGTGATTTATCGGGACCAAAGTCACAAACATACAGACGCGT
Source organism: Zygogramma bicolorata (assembly GCA_032362365.1). Lineage (NCBI taxonomy): Eukaryota > Metazoa > Arthropoda > Insecta > Coleoptera > Chrysomelidae > Zygogramma > Zygogramma bicolorata. Next base: position 1,684,246 of record JAVJAQ010003124.1, on the reverse strand, counting down.
GAGGATTTGTATGCTGCTCCTCTTATCAACTGAAGTGTGTGCTGGCAATTCATGTAGCCACTTCAGGTCAATTCCCATTTCCCCCACGATATTTTCATCAATTATTTATTTTCATCCCATCGATTATTTCATTTCTCACCAGTCTGCCTTCGGAAGAGCAAATAATTGAAGCTGAAGTGAATCATAATCTGCAAAAAAAAATATGCCACCCTGTATGTCGAACCCAAGTATTTGCGTTTGTGATTTGTTGAAACACACTGTATACTTCCAGATAGTATGCACCAAGAATGTTCTTCAATGTCACGATGAAACTAGTTCAAGTTGGCACACTTAGAAGAGTTGGTTTTTAATAATTTTTTTCTCAACTCTTCCGGCACATGTAAGGCACCCTGTATCATTTGAACTAGAAATTATTGTTGAACTCAACGAACACAAATTCTGGGTTTCAACTGAGGTAGTATGCAGAGCGTAATTTTTTTTCTGCAGATTTGTTTCAACTCCAATTATTTCCCTTTTCAAAGGCAGACTGTGGAAAATTGATTCAAAAAATATGTAATTGTCTGATGTATTATATTGATAGCTCTAGTTTGATTTCAAATTCGAAATCAGCGGACCAAAATATGTTTCATTTTCTTCAATCAACCCGGATATTGAATAATAACCGTAATTTAACATTGCACTGTAGTTGTAGCTCAGTTTGCCTGTAGTGGTGTTTGCTTGTTTTTGAAATTTTGAGAAAACAGTTTTCCTCAAAAGAAAGATTTGAAGACGAAATAGTACTCAATTCTGTATTTAATCAACGACTGACATGTTGCTGTTTATCAATTTTTCAGAAAGGGTGTATCAAAGAGGGGTTATGAGAGTAATTACCACCTTGTCCCCAAAAGACCAAAAACAGAAAAACTCTCAGAAATTGACAGTGATCACAATTACAACGCAGAACTACCTCCACGTTGACTTATAAACGGGATAAGAAATTTACACCCGAATACTAGCATTCCGATTGTTTTTTTTTTCGAAGTAATGCCCTCCAATCATTCAATGTTTATTGCTGACAGCATAAATCTATTCATATTCGAACGTCCTTAAAACGATTGCTTTTCAGTGACCGTTGAATTTTCATCTTTCTGTTGCTGCTTTTAATGTCAGTTTGAGATAATGTCACGAATATCAATTCATTTTCAACTCCATAGAACGTTCTGCTGGTATTCACCGAAATTCTACAACTCATTTCATTTGTTCAGGTGCAATCTCATCTCAGCGACTTGACAACATCAGTTGCCGAGTTTGAAGAAAAAGAGAAGCAGAGAAACGAACTCAAGAAGTGGATTCTAGCTCAAGAGGCATTGGTCAACGATTGGAAGAAACGCCCTGTGAAACTGAGAGCCGATGCCGCAAAACAAGAACTCAACAACATGAACGATCTTCTTGCCACGATAGGAATGCGCAGAAGCCATCTGATTACTGAACTGAGAGCTGCCAGTGATGAAAACGAAGAACTAGAGACAATGCTCGATAAACTTGAGAGCGACCTTTCATCTCTTATAGCGGTCAAGAAAGCAGACCTTGAAACTATAGATGAATACAGACAGCATGTTCAAGTGATTAACAACTGGTTTGATAACCTGGTGAAGAGAATTGATGCTATAGATAAAGGCTCTGGCCTGAACTGCCAGCAAAAGCAGACTGCAATAACCGATGTTAAAGCAGAATTCGATGACCAAGGGCCAAAAAGACTGGACGAAGTCAAGCGATTAGCTAGTCAAGTCATCGACCTGGTTAACAACCTAGACTCCCAACAAGTCGAGGAACAAACCAAATCCATCGAAAGAAGGTACAATGACATATCAAAGAGACTCCAGCGCAAATTGCAAGTGCTTGAGAGCACAAGAAAAGGAATAGAAGACACCAGGAACGAAATTGAAACAGCAAGAGACTGGCTGAGAGAGAAGCTTGTGAGCTTACAGAGACCAGAACCACTAGGCTTCGAAAGCCGGAAAGCTGAGGACAAAATCAACTCCTTATCAGACCTTCTGAAAGAAGCTGCTAACAAACTGGTTCTGAAGGAAACTTTGATGCGACGAATAACTAACATGAGTAATGAGCTAGAACCTTCAGAGTTCAGCCAGTTGCAAAACTCTCTAAATAGCTTGGAAAACGAACAAGAACAGCTGGTTGAGAAAATAAAATCGGAGATTGATCGCGTTACAGCCGCGGCTAATACTAGAAGGAGTCTAGAAACTAACTTGGAACGGGTCAAGGCTTGGCTCAAGGCGAAGAATGCTGAAGTGAGAAAACTTTCCGGGTACCTACCGCTTCAAGCCAACCAGGTGGAGCGCGAAATCGCTCAGTACCAGAAATACGAAACTGAAATCAAAGAATTCAGTGACGGGGACCTGAATGATCTCCTCAAACTTGGTAACAGCGTCTTGAAAGAATGTAACGAAAGCGATCGCGAACGTTTACAACACTTGCTAGATGAAGTGAAAGAAGAGTACGATAACCTCAAACAGGAGTCTACGCAGAAGATCAATGCCCTACAAGACCTACTCCAAGGCAGGAAGCAATTCGAGAGCGACATCGAGGAATGCATCAACTGGCTAAAGGAAGCCGAGGTTGCTACTTCTTCGGACATTCGAGCAGCCAGCCTGGATGTGCTTGAGGAACAACTGGCGAAGTACGAGAATCTTCAGAAAGACGCCAAGCGAGTCCAAGGCGATATCGAGAAGATCGCAGAGCAAGCCAAGGCCATTCTACCAACCATCAGCGAGTCTGATAAATTGACGTTAAACGACACTTTGAATAGTTTACGGGACAGGCATGCCAGGATCTCTGCAATAATCGATGACAGGACGAATGCTCTGAAACAGAACATCAAGGAACTCAAAGAGGCGCAGGCGCGCATAGAAGAGAGCAAGCGAGTCATCCAAGATATCCAAAGCCAACTTCAAGAACTCAATAAACCTCTCGGACCAAAAGTCGAGGATGTTCAACATGTTCTTTTGACATACGAAAGAATCTTGCGAGATCTGAAAGATAACAAAGCTAAGCTGGGTAATGTTCCCGGTGCAAATGCTACTGAGTTACAGAGTGTCGTGAACCTACAAGACGACCTTATCAAGTCTATAGAGGACCAAATCGCCAAACTGCGACAACTGCTTCTCCTCAGAGAACAGTACTTGGCTCTTATCACCGAAATCATGACTTTCATCACGAAATACACCGAGATCATACGTGATATAGAAAAATCAGGCGGTACTATAGAGGAGAAAATCAAAAAGTACGACGATGTTATTGTTAAAATTCAGGAATGCGAGGCACTACTCGCTTCAGCAGCAGATAAAGGACAACAAATCGCTGCTGACGGTTCCGCACAAGATCGAAACACTATAACGGAACAGATCCAGTCTCTGAAGCAGTCGCTGCAGAATCTCCGGCGGGCTGTTGAAAAGCAGAGACAGGAGCACGAGAATACTGCAGCTGAACACAGAAAGCTTGCTTCTGAGCTGGAAGAAATTCTTGACTGGTTACATGACAACGAAGCAGCCGTAAGATCCCGACCTCTTTTGAGCAGAGACGTAAATAGCGTCGATAGAGAGTTGCAGAAACATCACGAGCTCACAGAACAGGTCAATGTGTATCTAGACAAAATCAGGAAGATACAAGAAGCGACCAGACAGGACGATAGTGTGCCTGGGTCCTTGCAGGAACAGCTGCAAGAAGCAAATTCGCTGTTGACATCGCTACCAAGGGAACTAGAAGAACGCAAGAAGTATCTGGAGAGTAATAAGACATTGAGAAACGACTATGCGGCTTCGAAGCAGAAGCTCTACGACTGGGTGAAAGAAGCAGAAATTCGCCTAGCATCTCACAAAAACGGAGTTGACTTTGAGAATATCCTACAAGACCTGGAGGAGCACAAGATCTTCTTCACCACGGAGACTAACATCAAGGAGTTAGTGTCGCAAACAATCCAGCAGGCTGCCGACAAAATATGGCCAAGCTTAACGCCCAACGAACAGGAAGAGTTGAGTAGGGAACAGCAGCAGCATACGCAGACTCTGAAGAACACTCTGAACTCGGCCAAATCGCAAAGGGCTCAGATGGAGCAGGACGCTGAGGTTTGGAAGGACTACTGTCAGACCCTGGATAAGATACGAGCTGCGATTTCGAGGACGAGGTTCACAGATGAGCCGGTTTCGACTCTGGCTGGGCTGCATTTCAATATTCAGAAGATCTCGCATGCTCTCAACGATATTCAGGTGAGTGAACCCATTATATTCATTGTTATTCGTTCGAATGAAACGACATTATGCGTAATTTATTATTGTAGACATCGGCCTCGCGGTCATATTTGAATTATTCGTGGCATAAATATTCATGTTCATATACACAATATCCTTATAACAGCAAAATGCCTGCCTACTCAGATCTTTTGAGTGGAGGTTGATTTCATCTCCACTGTTCTTGAAATACTTGCGGAATAACTTGCGACATTTGATTTTTTCAACAATGACAATCAGAATTGATTCTGATAAATGAAATAGCTCTTCGTGTTAATTTCTAGAATTTCAATTTGAAATGTTGTTTTCAATATCCTTCGATAACAAAGTGTGTACTCTACGCATCATCGTATTAATCAAATATCAATCAATCAATCAAAATTCGTTTGTTCCCAAGAAACTACAAGTTCATGCAGGGAATATTTACAAAAATATAACTGAAGCTACATTTTTAAGACCTGTGAAAAATTCAAAGCAAAGCAAATGTTTCAAAGCAATTCTAAATTTAATTGAATTGAAAAAATTTCTAATTTCTGATGGTAATTGATTATAAGGTACAACACACTCATTATAAATAGATTTCCGAGCAAACTCTGTTTTGAGATTTTTTGTTGACAGATAGTTGAACTGCCTTTTTTTATGATCATGTGTATTAACACATCTCGAAATTTTCATTATTATTTTCATCATTACGGAATGTTTTTTATTATTCGTAATCGCTTGTAAAATGATGCATACTTTCACCTTATAAATAGGATTGATATCATGAAGATTATTTGGCTTGTAAAGATTTTTCAAAGGTTCTGAATGAGGTAGATGGAAAATACATTCAAGTGTTTTTTTTGTAAAGACTTAATATTAGAAGCAGTATCCGAAATACTAATTGAATATTGAATTTTTTGAGAGAATAAGAAAGAAATAAATCAAATGTCAAATATTTCAATGGAATATAGTTCCTTATCTCATATAAAACTCCAATAATTGGTGACCCTTTTTTCCGGATTGAATCAATATGAGTATTCCATATGTTCAATTTATTTTAAGTTTCCTATAAAGTCTCAAACCGAGTGATTCCTCAGTTTGAAGAACAAAAAATCACCGAAAAATGGAAAATAATGACTGAACTCACATTTGATTGAAATTGACTTTTTCCTATTAATTTCGAATGGTGATTATGACGCCGGCGGCATTGAGAGTAATTACTTTTTCTACCTATGCAGTGAAAGGACAATTCTCAAGTTTGAATCAGTATTTCAAAGATTTGGAGCCTTAACGTTTGTAGAAAAAGATTAATTTCTGATTCGGAGAAAAAGTATTGTGTATTGCTCGTATGCGCATCATCAATCGAGCATCCCAAGAAGCATCCTTTGTTTTCCCAATCACACTATATGGAGATGACAAAATGTAAAAAATAGTGGAATGGTGGTAAATGGTAAATGGCCGGTGCTGTACAAATTCACAACTTTCATGAATTGAATTCACACGTCATAATTCACTTGAAAAAATGAATTGAATTCCTGAATTGGAAATTCATTTTTGTTACTGAAATGAATTCACAATTAAGTTCGCTAGAATCAAAACGAAACATCAATCGGTTTCCTTGCCAGTATTTGAAATGAGCTTTTGAATAGGATGTTCCGTTAACGAACTGACGCTCTAACCTCCTCATCTAGAAAAGAAAAAAATGCATCTGTTGTTTCACACTTCTTTTACCGAAAACAAAAAAACTTGATGAAAAATTAATAGTATTCTTCAAATACTTCCTAGAAACCTCGATTTTGTTTCTTTAGAGAGTAATGGTGATATCCATGGTAAATCAGTGATTTTCTACAGGCATTTATCGAAAATTATATGACTATTGCTCTCCTGGATTATCATTAATCGCCCTTTCCATGGCATTTCCATCGGAGTAGGTTGATCCGACCAGTACAGTGTTCCCGCCCCTTTGTGGTTTTCGATATTGGAAACGTTTCGAATATATGTCTCTCAGGTTTCGTTGTCATATAAAATTAGAAAGAACCTTTAAAATCTCAGATACGACCTGTCTTGGAATAAAGTTCTCACGTGTGGATTTCGGCACCAAAACAGTGAATGTTTTGGCTTCTCGATTCTATTCAGAGAAAGGCAATCCGCCTTGTTGGTGATTCTTCGCTCACAGACTCGCTCACTTCATTGGAACATCGTAGAATGGTCGGAGACTTGTCTCTCTTCTATAGATATTTTCACAGTTCTGAATTGTTATCAATCGTTCCACCCTTGGCAATATCTACACGGACGAGTCGACGATTACAGAATTCCCACCCTTTGTTGTGAACTTGGAGAGACCTGTCGAACCTCTCTTACGCAGAGACCTTTTTTCAATGGAACAGCTGAGCTTTAGAACTCATTGCCGAGAGAGGGTTTTCCTGAGGCTTACAAACTTCAAAAATTTAAAGTGAATGTTAATTCGTATCTCAAGTCCCGCGATTCACGCGGTGTTCTTTGAACATTACAGGGCTTCTCTTTCGTGTGAATCTGCATATAGAAAAACAAAGTTGCAATGATTTTGCATCCATTTTCTCTTAGTCACATTACTGGCAGAACCTTCAAAAATCTGAATTCGCAACGAAAATGCATATATTTTCTCTCAGTTACATTACTGACTTTTGCCGTGTAAACTTGAAGATTGATACTAATATGTCTGATAAACATTTTCGCATTTTCAGTAGTATCTGTATTCCTCGAAAAGATTTTGTTTTTCAAGTATTTTCTATGCGCTATTATTATTCACAACGAAATACTGAAATTTCATTGTAAACATGAAAAACTTGTCTACAGAACTCTGCTTTGTTTTTCGAGTGATTTGACATCTGTGAAGAGGTTTCACTTCTATCCCAGTGGTTATATTCTCCTATAGGTAGTTTGGATAAATAAACTGCGTATTTTTAAAAACATAAAAATACATATACATGAAACTATAAATATTATTCGAAGCTGATGAATTATTAACATACCACTTTTTCGACATGTGCTCACTTTGGGATGGCAAGAATCATAAATAAATTGAGATCCTGAAATTTCTGAATATACGCAGACTGATACTTTTGATGCCATCGGCGCGGTTAGGGTGAACAAAAAGAGTGAGACATAATTGCGCTTCAGGAAATGATTTGTGAATTGTGTATCTGAACTATGGCTTCAATTCATTTTCGGGAATTCGATTCACAAAAACAATTCAGAAGTCACAATTCACTTTTTCTCAAAATGAATCGATGCCAATGAATTGAATTCACTGAAAATGAATTCAGTTCATTTCAAATGAATTCAATTCACAATTCTGCCCTACTCTGCCAAGGACCTTTCCCTTTCAGCTCGCTTCTTAATTCATTTTTGAGAAATCAATCAGAACAATTAGTTTAAGAGCTTCTTGTCTGATAGGTCTCTGGTGGTTGATGGAGTATCATCTGATATTCTCCCAATAAATGCAGGTGTTCCACAGGGTTCAGTTCTGGCGCCCACTTTGTTTCTGCTTCATATCAAGATTTGCTCGAGAAAACATCTTGTTCAATACATATCTTCGCGGAGGACAGTACTCTTCATACCATACCAGCTCGAGAAACAAAAATTCAAACAAACATTCACGTCAATAAAATTAACGATGAAATAATAAAATGGGGTAACATGAACTTGGTGGAATTTAATGCTGGGAAAACCCAGGCATGTCTCTTCTCAAGGAAAGCCGATCTATGATCATCTAGTATTCAGATGTCAGGAGTAACTATTCCTACAAAGTCAAGTATCTTGATGCTAGAAATTACGATCAGTGATAATCTCTCATGGCCAAACCATATGAGATCGATCGCTAAAGGTGCTTCCCAGAAACTTGGATTTCTATTTCGTGCGAAGAAATACTTCACTTCTCGTTAGCTTCTAATGATCTACATGGCTCAGATACGACCTGTCTTGGAATATGGTTCTCATGTGTGGAGTTCGACACCAAAACATTCAATGAGACTTCTCGATTCCATTCAGAGACAAGCAAGCCATCTTGTTGGTGATTCTTCGCTCACAGACTCGCTCACTTCATTGGAACATCGTAGAAGGGTCGGAGACTTGTCTCTCGTCTATAGATGTTTCTACGGCCGATGCTTTTCTGAATTTTTATCAATCATTCCACCCTTGAAAATATCTACACGGATGACACGACGAGTATAGAATTTCCACCCCTTTGTTGTGAATTTGGAGACCTGTCGAACCTCTCTTGCTCAGGGATCTTTTTTCAATAGAACAGCTGAGCTTTGGAACTCCTTGTCGAAAGAGGTGATTCCTGAGGCTTTCAAACTTCAAAAAAAAAAAGTTAATTCGTATCTCCTGTCCCTTGATTCATGCGGTGTTCTTTGAACATTACAGGGCTTCCCTTTCGTGTGAATCTGCATATAAAAAACAGAAAGTTAACAGACGAAGTCCATATCGGACCAAAAAACTCTGCAGGAAGTTTTTGCACTACCTCGGCATGTGAAGTACTCAATTAGCTAACCCAAATCTCTATTCTTCAGATTAAGTACCAATTTTCTTTTCCTGAAGATGCTAACCTCGTTAGCGAAACGCGAGTCGAATGCAAATAATGTCAGTTTGGTGTTCGAATGAAAAACTTTCTGTTTTCTATTTTGACATGTGAAGTGATACCTTTCAAAACTGACATAGCTGTCATAACGCCTCACTTCGCAAAACTTGTTTTACTCTTCGAAATTGATTATGGAAATACCAGTTTTTCATCTGAGAAATTTAATATACATCAAAAATTTCGATATTTCGAATTTCTCTCCTTGGGGAAAGAGTACGTTTCCTCCATAGGGCGGAAAGTATGAGTTCCCTCCCCGATCTGAGGAAGGAATATTGTACTTTCTATTGCGGAAGGAGGAAACATAATTTATCGACTGAATCCCGGCAAGTTATTGAATAACTATGTCTTATTGCCATAATCAAAGCTGATTCGTAAGAGCTCAAGCAGGGATATTGCGTGATATAAAGTATTTGAGGCTAATTTCCAATATCCAGGGATTCCACGAACTGAAATCCATTTATTTTCCCATGAGAGATCAGAGTAAATAGTCCGACTAATAAATTTGATGCGATATTCTGTCGATAAAAGATACCGTTTCGATATTGGTTGCAAAACAATGGTATCAATAATTGATTATGATGTTGAGATGGCGACACAGAATATTGTATCTCGTATTTACTGATATTGATGTTTCTCCTAAGATGTCTAGAAGGATGGTGTACTGAGTTATACCTGGGCATGTTTGGGGTATACTTGGCGACACATGCCTTCTATGATAATAAGCATCATGGCTTTTCGACATCAAATCAGTTCAGATGGCGTTTGCAACGAAAAGAGTTACAAATTTTCTAGGAAATGTATAAACGGCCTACCTGACGGCTGGCTATACTTTCACTTTTGGACGCTGACTGATCAACAACCTATATTATTTGTTTAAAATACTGGTCAAATTCCCTATAATTGTGTTCCTTTCATTCGATTTTGTTTTTTATGAGTGTGACATTAGATTTTGCTCATTTTGTTGACTGCTCGAATCAAAGAATATAGTTTGTCCATCGATCGGTTGACTATGCACTTCCAATCAGCGTCAACTAGCGATGAAATTGAGAAACTCACCACGATACGTAAAAATGACACTAATGACAGAAAAGAGTCGTCATAAAATTCTAAACAATATCGCATCGGTCCCAGCACCATCCTTCTAGACATAGTTTCTCCGAATCATATTTTCTGCTGAACATTGAAACAAAACGTCGACTGGCTCCTAGATTTATGAAAAATTCCAGCAATAGAAAGCATGAATATGGTTGCGTAAAAAACAACTACTTGATGAAAGTAAACAAATTATTAACAAGTGCTCGCTTAAGGTAGGCAACCCATCAAATAAAGGTAATCAACTCGAAGCATGGGTGATGCCATTCTATTTTTAAAGTTCTGATATCACAATCTGACATCACTGATATAACATTCAATGCACTTCACACACTCTCACAAGGACGCGACGTATTTTGTAGCTTGTCTAAGTCTAATGTGGTAGTTAATTTTTGTCGCGAAGTTGGAAGCGTGCGCGAATCCGAGACAAACCGTTCTAGTCCGAATTTCGTGATATGTGAATTTTACACTGTGAATAATTGTTTTAATTGAAAATTATACAAATGTCTAACGAAAATGCCGCGTTCGTTAGTTGATAAGAAGGTAATGCCGGCTTTTCTTGACGTCCGGTTTTTGTTTATTTACTTAGGTTAGAATTACGATTCAAGATTCAATTATCAATCTATACCAAAAATTGTTTCAGAAATATCATGTATGGAACAAATTTGAATGTTGAACAGTTTCTTCTGCAGTCCTGTGTACAGGAAGTTAAGTTTTTTACCAGTTATATTCGGTTGGGTGCAAATACAGACAGGAGAAAATTAAGACGAAACCTCAAAGTGGGTTAGCAAAAAAAAAACACGGGGATTACCCGAATATCTTTATAGATAAACACCATATTTCCAAACAATTGATAAGAATGAAGATTAAATTCAATTTGCAGGTCCATTTCAGTGATGGGTGTAGCCTTTCTTGTTAATAATAATTGTAATACCAATTATAAGAAGTCTGTTTTTTACTTACTCGTTCCAAAATAACTCATATGTTTTCACTTTTTTAGGTATTAGTAAAGAGTAGTAGATACGATAAATATTGAATACTGACGATGTGATGAGCGCATATTTATTTCAGTTGACACACCACAAAAATAATTGATTTGAGTAATTAGGAAATCGAAATTCATGACAGAATGCCGTAAATCATTGTTTTTGAATATTTTTTTTACCGAAATTTTATTTTCCACTACTCATGTATGAAAAAATCACTATGAATTCGAATAACATTACCCTGGAAATGACAGTAATGGCAAATTATATGCCAACTTCGTGACTTCAAAATGAAAAATTGGTATACATTCGAAAAGTCTGCTGAGGCTAACTCTAACGAAATAATCTAGAAATGCATAGTAAATAAAGAGAACAAGTGATAAAATGCATATTTACCAAATCAAATGAAAATTAATGGAAATTCAAAATAAATAATGTAGTTGCTCACAATTGAGAGCTTTAATATATCTCTTTCTGAAGACCTCGCTTTTATGAAAAATAATGAAATATCCGGAAAAAAAGCCAAGATCAAGAAAAATTATGGTATTTTGAGAAAAATTATTAAGTCGAATGTTTTCATCCATTTTGGTATTTCCAACTATCTGAAATTTTGTGTGAATCGTCTATGAGATCTTGTTTTTTTTCAGATCTTGCCGTTATTCTCAGGATCTCATATTTTTCTAAAAACAGAGTGTCTTTTTCCTTTGAATCTTTCCGTCTTGTTGGCGATTCTTCGCTCACAGACTTGCTCACTTCGTTGGAGCATCGTAGAAAAAAAACGGTCGGAGACTTGCCTCTATATCTATAGATATTTCAACGGCCGGTTCTTTTCTGAATTACCATCAATTGTTCCACCCTTGGCGCTATCTACACGGGTGACGGATGACAGCTGAACTCTGGAATATATAATGTCTATGTAAAATCGCTTTCCGCTGTCTGTCTGTCCCTATGTATGCTTCGATCTTTGATAAAATTACCTCGAAAATTACGCAACGGATTTTGATGCGTTTTTTTTTAATGCGATGTCTTAATACTAAACAATTTTTTTTGCGCTAACATTGCGAACGCTGACTGAACCCTATGAAATTGATCAAAATAATTGAAAACCTCAAAAAGGTCTAGAAAAAATCATTTTTTATCCGTGCGAAGCCGGGGCAAGTCAGAATTTCGAAATAATGAAAAAATTCGAGGAAAAAATTGAGATTTTTCAGAATTACTCCAACAAGAAAAACAGGTAGTTTTCTTAGTCTTTCTCCTGGAAAAAAAAATCAGAAAATGGATTTCAAGGAAATTTTTGGAAAACGCGTGACGTGAATGAAATAAAAGTAAGGACTTTTCTGCCCCGCAACGAAGGCGTATTAGTGTCACTGTAATAATAAAAAATATCTCTCTCAACAGATTATACTCTCCCATTGATATATTCGATCAATCATTGACAGATTGAAATCTGTCAATGACAGATCAAGTTTGTCAATGAAAAATTAAAATATGTCATTGGAAGATTGAATTATCTCAATCGACAGATCAAAATATGTCAATGTTTGATTGAATTTGTCAATGACATATTAAAATATGTCATTAGCTGAAGGAAATATGTCATCGACAAATCAAAATATATCGATTGACAGATCAAAATATGTCAATGCTCAATTAAATTTGTCAATGACATTAAAATATGTCATTGACAAATTAAAATATATCAATTGATACATCAAAAAATGTTGCTGTCAATGAACAGATTGAAATATCTCATTGACAGAAGAAATATGTCAATTCACATATTTAAATATGTTCTGGGCATATTGAAATATGTCAATTGACAGATCAAAATCCCTCAATGTCGGTATGATTTTGTCATTGAGCGATTAAAATCTGACAATTGAGATATATATTTACAGTGACCCTCAACGTCGTCGTACCTCGCATCGTTGCCTACCACGAAACAATATCTTAGAGTGATAACTTCACGCCTCGCACGTTCACATAAAACCCCGTCTAAGATTACTCACGAAACCGAACCCCGTCCTCTTTCAGAACCAGCAGCTGGAACTGGACCTTCTCCTGGAGCGCGTCGACGAACTGGTCAAGCAGGCGGACGCGCGCAACAAGCAGAACATCGGCGAGCAGAGCGCCAAGGTCGCGGAGGAATGGTCGTCGCTTGTGTCCGAACTAGAGGGCAGGAGGGACGCGCTGACGGGTCTCGCGCAGGTCTGGGAGACGTTCGAGGGACGATGGCAGAACTTCGAGGGGCTGCTGAGCGGTGCGGAGGAGAAGGCGAAGCACGTGGACTGCGCGGTGAGGAGCAGGGAGCACGTCGTTGCGACTAGGAGAACTATCGAGGTGAGAATAATAATATTAATAATGGTATACTTTTTACCAAATAGAAAAGGAGTCCAGGAATGTGGTTTTCCTACGAGGTAAACAATTTTTTTCCGCAAATTGCCAGGCAAATTGATTAAAATTCGACGGATATTATTTAATTGCGGATAATTTTATTCACAAATAAATGCTGCTCTGAAATATGTAATTCGTTCTAAGCAATTAGGCCATATTGACTGCACAATTATAATCATTCATTTGTGTGAGTAGTAGATGTAAGTCCTTCAATTCCACAAAAAAACTTTACTCAATGTACTAGAAAATATTTCAGATATAAGTATATTTATTCATGCTCAAAGAAACGACTTCTATTTCGTGTTTGTAGGTAGACAGATCAGAATTGTGACGTTGCTACCAGGTTGTCCCTTGTAATCAAGCATTTTTTTCTCTGTGATTGGTTGAATTCATATCCTACTTTGTGTGAATATAAAATCGATTCGGTTGACTGGAACTGCCCACCTAATACGTTTAGTTAACTACAGATAAATGATTATATTTACGAGTGGGTGTAGAAAAATATAATTTCGTTACAGTAAGGACGCAAACAACTGTAGGGAAATATTTCTTCAAGAAATTTTGTTTGGAGTGTCAAAATTTTCTAGTGATTTGCAGAAAATTCATTTCATTATCTGAAGATGAAATCTTGTTGACAAAGTATACTAGCAGAATACAGATAAGGCGCGTAGTATCCTCACAGAAAATCATGGATAATACAGACAATTACCTATATGAACTAACACAAGGACAATATTTATATCAGGCCAGTCGTCAGAGGAATGATATTCGAATTTTTTGAGGAGAGGGATATGTCAAGAAATAGATTCCATGTCAAAGTGCGAGAAGATTACATGATACTGCTATTTTTTGTTTCAAATCGTGATTGTGATCTGAAGTTTAAGAATATTGATTTGTCGATACCTTTTCTAATGGCAACATAACCATATTTATACAAGAACGTGAAAAAAATCACATTGAAAATATTAGAAATTGGCAAATTCACTAGAAATCAAAAATATTTGCTGTTGAATTACCAACAAAAATTCCCTTGATCATATTGGGATTTCAAGATAAGCGATACGCCCTCTGGTGGAAAGTTTCAAACAATGTTAAAGTTTGGTCAAACTGGTGCTTGTTAGTTAAAATCTTGGTCAAAGTGGCTCAGTGATATTATTTTGAAATTTTGGAATATGATTTATCATTATTACTAATAGTTAGGGAGGCGAATAGGTAGGGGATTTTTCGGGCATACTCGAGCGGGTCATATTAAGGCATGGGAGATCCCTTAGACCCAATCAAACAACTTTGAAGAGTATTAGCCCCTCAGTGACGCGCGCCTAGGGCGGACGGTCAGATCAGTAAAAAAAAACGATAGTCTGAATGAAATACTCGAGCGCGTCAGAATAAGATATGGTGGGTTGATTTTGATGCTTCATTTCCAAGTTTTAATAAACTGACAGAAAGGACTTGACGCGGCAAAATAATAGGGCTGCGATCTTGCAAAAAAGAAGTCGTTAAACCGCCATTCTCGAGCTTGATCAATTTTTTATTTATTTTACAGATAATATTCTAGAACTTACAAAAAAACATCTTCTGATTTGCGCGTAACCGGTAAAATGAGGCGATTTTGTCATCCGAAAAACGCGTTGCTTAGTAAAAGTCGCAAACACAACACTTAACAGAAAAAAATTGAGTTCACTTGATTCATTCGCAATCAATTACCTGAAGCCTATGGGAATGTTTTCATCTCAACAGATATTCTGGGCATCGAGGAAGACACTGTAGAAAGCACCAAGAAAATTTCTGATTCAGGTTCAATTTTTGAAGTCTTCCATAATATTCATTTAATGACTTAACTGATCAGAAATCATTTTCAACTTAATCCATCGAATCGGAGACGTAGAACGTGAAAATATAAAAGCTTCATTTCATTTTCTCTCAATTTTTTGATGAAGAAATTCAGCAAGGAGAAATCATGGATGTTACGACACAATCTTATGTCCTATATGACAATTCAAGTGACGAGAATGTACAATGTATAACGCAGAATAGAATTTTTCTATTAAAAAAAAACAGAATTTTTGATTTTTTCACTTAATTTTGTTCAATATTACAATAATTTTATCGCTTCTCTTCATCATGAATACTCTGTTTATTACTGATAAATTACTCATTTTGTATCGAGAAAAAAAATGTATATCGTCAGATTAACAGAGCCCCCCCCCCAAACATGTTCGTCGCAAAGCGGCAGATAAGTATACTGCCCTCATAAGAATAAACGCGGTATGTTCATGAGGTGACAAACTGAGATATTCACTTTCAAAAGTTTTTGGTTTGACCCTTACACATTTCACGACATATAAATAATTTTTTTGTGGATTCTTGGATGATATATCATTTGAATTTTATAGTATGTTTTTTGTTTGATAAAATTCAATACTTCTCCCAAAAATCGACATACCGCATTTATTCTTGAAAATTTTCGTCAGTTTACCAAGGAAGAAAGCGGTACTGCCAGTGGAATCAATATACCGCTTTTTCTCTTAGAGTTTTCTCTGGGTGATACCAAAAATGAATGCGGTGTGAGCTGAAACTTTATTGAATAATGATAATAATAATTTTTTTCATTTCAAAGCAAAATATTTAATATTTGTATAAAACAATTCCAGAAAAAATAACAGACTAGCATGTGGAAAAAAACTATATTGATTATATGAGAGTTTACATAAAAATAAATCTACATTTGTTATTATATTGAATCATCACACTCTGGAAGATTTACCCAAAAATGTTTCCGGTTCTCTGGAATGATACCGTCGAGGGCATCAAGCAACTTTATTTTTGGTCTTTGGGAAACCACATGGTCTGGAACAAGAAGTGACTGATTCCAACATGGGCCCGGTTTTTTTCATGGCTTTCTTGCATGGAAAATCTCATCGTCAGTCAATGAAAAAAATAAGAATCAATATTGGAATCTATACCAGTGTAGAATGGCAGAATTTTAAACTATCCCTAGATTATGTAAATTGAAAAACAGATGTCAATTACGAAAATTGTCAACACAAATAATTTTTGCATTCGAAAAAGAGTTTTGTGAACGGAAGCGGATTTAGTTTCCGAAACGTTAACGATAATTATTTTCATATATATATTAGTCCATTATTAGGCAAATTTGAGTTGTTTTGCTATCAATTTACGTAGCAACTTCACGGAGTAGATTGAAAATCTGCCCTTCTACACTTGTATAGATTCCAATATTGATTCAAATTTTTTTTCAGATTGTGGTAGATTACAAACCCAAAAAATTACAGAGAAAATAATAACAAAAATATATCACAGTTTCCTGTATGATTTTCACTCACAATGGGTTTACAAAACCGCGACACGTATTTCGCTATTACAATAGCTTCTTCAAGCAAGCAAGATTCTTGCTTGAAGAAGCTATTGTAATAGCGAAACACGTGTCGCGGTTTTGTAAACCCATTGTGAGTGAAAATCATACAGGAAACTGTAATATATTTTTGTTAATATGGATTTTCATCAAGTATCGGCCAGTTCAATTCAATTTTTGAGAAAATAATAGTCTACCTTTTTACAGACTCATTTCAAGCGTTCGATATGCATGATAATGCCTGTAAGTAAGGTGATCACAATAAATTATTCAAACAAATTTCAGGATATACCTAACCATATTATTATTATTACATCACACTAGAAACTACATGAAACTGAATAGTACTTAACGTGCAAAGTATTTTTTTCACAATAACAACCGACTAACACACAGCAAAATGAAACAAAATTTGTATGTTATAACGTCTAAGTTGCTTGTAATTTGTAGATGAAAGAAAAAGCGCGTTTGAACCTGCAAAAACAACGACGTTGCACAGCGCCGATCCTAAAGACAAACGGGGGATAATCCACGTTCTTAAGATAAACGCGGTAAGTTCGCATACTTACTGCGTTCATTGTTGGTAAGGCTCAGATACCGCGTTCTTATTTGGCACGAACTGCTAATTGAGACATACGGCAGGTTTTTTGTCGATAGTTTTATATAGTTCCTATTCAGATATGGCATTCATATTCGGCAGATATCTAAGTCAAAGTAAAAGAAAGTGTTTGGCATCAATAACTTTTTTTATGCTTTCACCACCAATTTCAAAAGTGATTTTAATTAGTTAGAGTCCACTAGCTGCGTGTGCCCCTATAGAAGGGCACTTTCAAAATCAAACCACTATAGCATGCATTAATGATCGAAAGATGGTCAGAGTGGTTTCGAGGGTCGAAATCTTGGTTCGTTTATACTTCAACTTCAACCCATCCATCTTTCAACCATCAGATATTATAAGTGGTCGTTGAACTATTGTCGAAAACAACTGATATATTCTTTTCTTTGTTACAGGAATTGCAGTCGGAAACAACCTCACTGAAGAGTTACCAGGAAGAAGTCGTGCGATTGTCAACCACTGTGCTCATCTTCCTGAAAGAGTGTTCACCATCGTCTGCTGCAGCCCTATCGGACAAACTCGAACAACTGAACAAAACTTATGAACGGTGAGTGATTTTTTACTGGGTGCAGTTTTTGATATTTCTGATTTTCCAAATATGTTGCAATCATTCTTCCAACGGACATAACTGATAAAAGTGTCGAAACTAGAAGAACTTCGTAAATGAAAGGAATAATAATTACAATTCATCTCCCAAGAAACATATACATGCTTATAGTAAGGAAAATTTAACTTAATATTTCCCTTATATATAAAATGTCCCATAAGAGCAATGCAATTATCGAAAACGTACAGCGGTAATTGCATTGTATACAGCGGTAATGTGGAAGATGACCCAAAGCTTTTAGTAGGTGGCAGCACGACTGCATGTGCCTAACGAGTGATTTTGCAGGTGATGTTTTATTTTTATTTTAATGAATATTTTCAAAAGATACTTAAGAATCATAAGGATGTTTTCTCCAACCGATAGATATGGATGTTTGTCTGTACCAGAACTGAAAAGTTCGTTGAGGGAACGTGGTGGATCCCTCGAAGGAAAAAAAAAAGATCTGAGTGAAAGGTAAAAAATTCAAACTGATTACAGAGGTGTCTCGTTGAAAATCATCATAATAACCATCTACTAGCCCTGCTACGTTCTTTTAATAGTGACTGGAGCATAATCTAGAATGTTCAGAAGCCTGAAAGCTCTTTCTTTTCAGGGCTACTTCCCACTGCTTTTTCAGTTTTGTTTCTTTTGGAAATGAATGCGTACCTACATTTTTACATCCGAATGCACTACATAAGACCATTTTAGGTCGATTTCAAATCTTTATATTCTTAATTATTGCAAAGAAGGGACGAAAAATAGTGATGTCAGCTTAAAAAGTAGAAAAAGTTTAATGTTTTGAATTGTTGTCATTTGACTTGAGAGGCTGTCAAAGCAAAGGTACATGCAGTGGTGGCGTTCCTAGTGGTAGAGTTTTGCAGCCGTCATCCCCATTGCATTGTATCAAGTCACCATAACAACACATTTGAAATCGTATCGCTAGACGTCAGTAAACAACACAAATAAATGTCAGATTGACTTCAAAAATAGAAAAACATTTCGCGTTTAGGTGAGTACTCCATACAATCTATAGAGGAAAGTATAAATGAACAAAAAATAACATTTCCTTGAGAAATTCCTTATTCGTGAAATATTCCAATGAATTACATAAGTGCATAAAAATGACCAGATCTTATACAAATTGCACTGGGCACTTTCGCCAAAATATGGAAATAAACTCTTGCAATTTTTAGATATCAAGCTTTCTTGCAAAATTATCGGTAATTTTTATGCAACTCATCTATTTTTGAGGATTTTATCGGAAATTTTTTCCCGCATGGGTAACCTACAGCGAACTATAGTGGAAATTTTTTGACATAAGCAGAGCATATTTTGTTCGACATAATAGGCCACTTACCCGTTTCGAGCAGAGGTGAACAAAATGGAACGTTCAAATAGGGTACAAGAACAATTTAGCAGATTAATGAAGATACAATAATAATCCATATCTTTATTCACGAGACACTGACACGGAAGTTTCTTGCTAAACGCTAAAACATGAATTTCAAATAATTCGTTGAAGTTCAATATGGTGTGAAATGTTATTTCCGAATACTAAGCGTATTTGAATTATTCTTGGGAATTTTTTCCTGCTCATGAATATTCTTAAAAGATTATCCTTCGCCTTCGACTCGGGATAATTTTCAAAATATTCGTGAGCTCGAAAAAATTTCCGTAAGTAATTCAAGCACTGGTGGTATTACAAGTAACAATAACAAGTATAATAGAAATTGAAGAATACATAAGAATGAGCCATGGAATCAGATCTTTCTATGGCATCAAAAACAATTCAGGATAGTATATATTTCTTCAAATCATTTTTAAAACAGAAAATTGTCACAATTACAGCTTATCCAGTCGAACTTATAACGTATTGAAGGCGGATTCCTGGGAATTTCCAAGTTGAGTACTTGTCTGAATGCCCCCATTCAATCCTGATGATTTATATTTCTATGGCCAATTTTTCAATACAAGGATGAGTTATCTGTCAGACAGATGGAAGAAATGAGAGGGTGTGCGTGAGTAATGTTTGGCAGTGATAAGGATGAAAAATGTTTGATATTTTTTCTGATAGATATCTTGCATTGAAAAACGGTACTCAGTTGATAAAATAATTTAGCTTGCTTGAATCCGCCTTGAATCACATCATACAAGTCGTTACACGTTGTTATTATAATTTTTACCAATAAAATTCGTTCCACTTATTGTTGCGTCTCCCATTTTCACCGGTGGAAGCATTGTGTGTGGTTTTTATTAGATTGCTATTTCTCAAATATTTTGGAAGCATCCCAAATGGCCTGTGATATTGTTTACACCGGGTCAGCAAGAATATTTCAATTTACTCCATTTTGAATCTTCTGACAATTTGATAATTTGGAAAATGTCAGCCGAAAACTTTGATGTAAGGATACACAGGGCGCAAACCATAATTCCATTTATGAGGAAGAAAGAGAATAAAAGTATTATGACAAAAAAGAGGATAAAACTCAAGATAGAGACTCGAAGAAAGAAAACAAACCTCTGGAGGTATGAAAGAAAAAAAAATTCATAGAACAACTGTTGAATGAAAATAAGAGCCTAAGGGAAAATCATGATTTGATAGTGTCCAATATTATAGAAAAGAATGCGATCATGAATAGTAAGAAAAAGTAGTAGTGGTTGAAGAAAAATGTCTGCTGCCAGAAACCTACATATTCCCAGTTATTACTCAACAGTAATAAAATTGATGTGCCGCAGAATCTAAATTTACTAAGTTCAAAATTACTCAAACCAATTGATCCCAATCAACGAGAGAAAACCTTTTGCAAGAAATTGATACTGCAAAATTGAAATTCAGAATTCATCAATTTAATAGTATACCAGAGGGATAGATAAAATGTGATTTGAAAACTGATTCAAATAACTGAAAGAATAAATCTATAATAAACTCGGAACCGAATTCACCATTCAATAACAATTACTGGTATCGAATTAGAAAAAGTAATCCCAGAAAATTATTCAGAAAGGGTTATGAACATTTCGAAATAAATCCCCTTTGAAAACACCTTGCAAAAGTTAATGGCAATATTATGAAAAAACAATTATTGATTCAGACAGTGAACTCTTTCTCGGTTGGCAGTCTTATATTGAGCATGATAACAATGAACCAACCGGGTGTTATCAATGTAATGGTTTCAAATCCCAAATCAGGTGAATACAACTTTTCGAATTGAAATGAATAGAAACTAGACTGGCTCAATGAACTAAAGACTGAATGTTATTTATTTGGTGATATGAACATAAATCTTCTTGATAACAATTCCGACCAGAAAAAAATACTGGATATTTACCATTCAAACTATTTTTCTGTATGTAATGATTGCATCGCTAAGAGGGAAGTTAAGAGAAGCAAGACTTTGATTGACCATATACCTTGAGTAACCATAAAATGCAATTACTATTGCATTTTATTTTGAAATATGTCGATTTATTATAAATTATAGAAAATGTTCAACAGCATTAGGATTGAAAAAACAATAAAATTAATTCAAAACCTTGGTTAAACGAAAATATTTTCAAATTAATAAGAATCAGAGACAAATACTGAGCAAAAAAAAAAGAAAATCCTTCCCAAAATAATATTGATCATTACAATTTTCATATCAAATCCGTGAAAGAAGTAAAACGTACCAAATAACGTTTTTTTGTTGTGAAATTTTCGGAAGGAACACCGAAATCTATATGGAATGCTATAAACTCAATTATAAACCCCACTAAACATAAGAAACCAAAAATAAACTATGTTGAAGTGAATGGAAATGAGATGATTGATCCGACGAAGATTTGCGATAGTTTCGATAGCTACTTCGTAGAAATTGGCCCCAAATTATCATCTGCAATCATTAGCACTTCTCAACTTTTAAGAACGAATCATTTGAAATCCATTTTCTTTTATCCCTTCTCTTGTGGAGAAATAGAGGAAACCATCGATAATAATCTGAGTACGAAGAAAGACAGACATTACTCGAAATATTAATTAATATTCGAAAGAGCAATGCATGCTAGATTATTGAACTCCCTGGAATCTATTAATTTATTACACCCAAATCAAAACGGCTTTCGGAGATCCAGTGATACAGAATGTGCAGCATTGGATGTGATTTCTAATACCCAATGAGAATTAGATGAAAATAGTGAATGTGGACTTCTGTTGCTAGACCAAGTTATTCGATATAGTTATTAGGGGTAGTACATATTTATGGTTACAAAAACATGAAAATGATAAAAAACAATTTGTTTCATGATACAACTTCAATATATTTCAATGAAGATTTGCAAGTGATGGTTTGAAACAAATATTTATTTGGCTCAATGTTCATTGTTGAATTTTGAACAATTATCATTCTTGTTCATCGATAAAAAACTAATTTTATCACAATCGAAAAATTAATTGCTGGTACAACAAAAAAATTAGAAGGTCATGTAATATAAAAATTTTAGGTCTGAATATTGATGAAAGTATTACGTGGAATATTCATATTATTCTAAATCGGAAAAAATATTACCAGTCATTGGATTTTTGTACAAGATCAGGAGCTACATTACTTCGAAATATCTGAAATTAATTGATTTTTCACTAATTTATTCGAAATTACAGTAATTAATTAGCATATAGGGCACAGTGTCGAGTACCATCCTGAAACCACCTTCTTTACAGATCAAATCAATGAAATGTATTTTCATTTCCCTCATTTGAAACGAACGAAAAATATTTTTGAACCAAATCGTCTCCTCAACATCAATTATTTTTACAAATTGGAAATATGTACTATTTTGCAATCGATTATGACGAATGAGGAACATTCTATTATAATTGTTCACGTCTAATATTGTTTATAATCACAAAACAAGGCAGTTCAATAATTTGTTTACTGAAAATCTCAACACGGAATTTTCCAGAAAATCTACTTTGTATGAAAGTGTAATCTCATACAGTGGATTACCCACTGGAATAAAATGTTTTTTTCTGAAATGACCAAATACAAAGTTGTTATCAAACGTTATTCGTTAAAATCATTCTTCAAAAAATTTATTTTGTTTTTGTTTTCGAGTGATACACAGTTCTGATGCTGCTTTATATAGGTATTATATACGTTCCCTATAGAAAACTTTATTTGCTTGGGAATGAACAACTGTTATCAATAAAATGGTCGTTTCTTCCGCAAAACGCCATCATGTCCGAAATTTCAGTCACGAAACGTCATAAATTGTTAATTAACATTGTAGGTTGATGGAACCCGATAGCACTGTATTTTTATCTGGGTTTCTCTACAGTTGAAATAGTAAATGCGCTACCGTAAAAATCAGTAAGACGCCCAGAGCGGTCGTATTCGTGAGAGTGTTTGATGAAAGGGAGAATAAATAAAATACACCAACAGAGTTTTGATTGAATATTTCAAGAGTTTTCATTTCATTTACAAAAAAATTTGCTTGTCGAATTCAGAGTGAAAGTATTTTGAACGACTTCTATGAATTCCCAACATGCTAATATAATAATTTGATAATAGCACTAATGATATAGGTGGCAAGATTCTCTGAATTCATCATAATCGTCTCTCACACAATTCTCCCAAAGTTTGAGATGAACGTCAATTTACGCTTTGATAATAATAATGAGTAATTGAGAAGGAATGCATTTGCTTACATTGAATGTTTACTGACTGGACCTCGTTGAACAAAAATATAAGTGTGTTCATATTTGTCCACTTATTCATCTTCTTTCTGGGATCGAAACCTGATTCATATTTACAATGTTTTTGCACTATGCGATGTATTTTTCGATACAGCGGTCAAATCTGAAACTTTCTTGAATCCAATTAAGTTTTTATTACGATATCAATGATAATTATGAATTTCCTAAAATACTTCCAAGTTCATGAAAGTGATAATGAGACACATATAAAAAATGATTCAAATACATTGAGATTACAAAAAAAAAGAATGAGAAAAAGTGAAAATGAAATATGATAATAAAATCGGACTTGTATCAGAAAGATTCAATTTTTTTTATTGGAACGGGTAACCCATCATACACTACCTTGATGAATTATTTTTTGGCTTTCTTCTACTCTGAATCAAAAAATAAAAATAATTTCTACGAGAGAAATAAAATGAAAAAAAACACTCTCCGTTGGTAGGTGAGAGTGTTTGTGATGTTTTTCAGCTCCTGTGTTGCACAATTCAGTAAATTTACCAAACGTTGCATCAGAAGCTCAGCCCTTGCTCAGACTCACAAGGTAATTTAGGCTTTTTCTTTTTTATTTACCTTCTGATCATAAACACCTTAATTTCGAATGGTTTATTGAATGGCCTGTTTCTTCATTCCAGTTGAGTTTATTAACTTACCATTCATACTACTGATATTTCTATTACCTAGATATGAAATTTCGAATACCATGAATTCATATTCGTCGCTTTCATCAAATATTCAAAATCATACCATGTGAGGCAGGGATTCCATTCTATGGATGGATTCCTCATAACCTTTCAATATTCTCCACGTTGCCAATTTTCTTTATTGTTTAGTGATATTTGGTTCTTTATATTGATCATAAGAGAATGGTCAACGCGCAGTTAGCTTGGATTAATCAAGAGCGAAAGATCCTCGTGATACGTTTTTTTCATAATATGCATATAATATGACGCATTTCGCGTGGATGAATTCTGGAACCAAGATCTACGTTAGCATGGTTCTAGACACGGCCTTGTTGTCTCCCTGTGACTCTGAAGTTTCTTTGAATAAAAAGGTGTTCACATTTTATTATTGATGATAAATCAGTTATCAACTTTTACAGATATCATCATCACATACTTGAATTCATTTATTTGTTCGAAATCAAACTGAAGCTTTCTTAACTCACCCTCGCAATCAATAGTGACCAAAATGATCAATCAACCAGATAATACATCATCAATAGAATTCAAATCAAACGTAGTGCAGCAATCATTTTATTACACAGGAATAATTTCGAATAACGAATAACCTGAAGCAGTCAAAGATTTCGAGAATTCAAAATTTGAAGTCAACTTGAAAAAATTTTATTTTGCGATAGGAAAATGGTAATTTTTATTTCGAGTTTGTGAAAGCCTGATCTATTCGATTTTAATTCTGTTGCATTCTAATGTATTGGATTTTTCAATACATTTGTTTTTCATTTTCCTTTCTTTCGTGTCCCGAAAACATGCATTTTTTGTACAAGTTAAACAAAAAAACTATCTTTCAAAGTATTTTCACAGAGAACATGATTCCATTTCATCGTATACGTTACATACGGCGTTTCAGCAGCCCAGGCTTATACTAGGATCGAAAGCATTTTTTTCATGGCGCTTAAAACATCCCATTAAACATGCTAATGTTTGGCATTTATTGAACCTGGTTTCCAACGTACGTTCACAGTGGCTAATAACTCCGCTCTTGGAAAAGTGCCAATTTCATCTGGATAGTGCTCGCACAGATATACTGTTGTTTATCTGTACATTCGTCTGACTGAAATATTTATAGACAGTAACAAATTTATAAATATCCATTATGGATTAACACTTTTTCACCAACACAACGTTTTATATTAGCTAGTTCGCATAAAAGTCGTACAATACATTATTGATCTGAACGGATATCGTAGTCAAGGTTAATATTCAAACGATTCCTGTCTGGTAAATAATGGTACGATTCCACATACCAAGGCGGAAAGTGGACCATTTCCCTCCAGAGAAAAACAACTTATTGAGTCTGAAAGCCGAGGTGGGCTGTTTCTCGAAAGTTTTTTTTTGCCGAGGTTTGTATAGGTAAAATCTTATTCACAATCGCATGAAAGAATTTCATACAGTGAACATGAAATTAATATTTGCTAGATTAATTTCAGTACCTACATCTTATGTTTCGAGTAGGCGTCGCAAATAGACAAACTTCAGATCCCAACACATGTAACTATTGTTATTATTGGTAAAGGTCATTTACCTAGTTGAAAATGGTTTCGATTTGATGAATATGTTCCACATATCAGTAATATTTCACAAATCTCAGTTGTGTCACGAGATATATCTGCAAATGAGCAATATTCAGATCACTGAAAAATTGACGCCATTTTGAATAATAAAAATGGTCTGGCCCTGAATAGCGACAATGCGAGAGATGCTCTGAGGAAAATGGGCCTTTGTAAAAAAAATTGAGTACTTCGGTATATCTTTTTCATACGTTCGGAACTGGGATAGTGTGTGGTAACTATAATATTGTTAGCTTATCATGGTAAAACTACTTTGGTGTATACACGTTTTCAGGGATCTGAACACTTAGTAAATTTCGATGAGTTCAATGATGTTCTGGATAAAAGACGAAGAGGTTAAAAAGTTTCAAATGAGGTCGGGAAAGACATTTCCTACTTCTTCTTCTTCTCAGTGAACTATTCATCACTTCCCAATCTGAAAGTAGGCCAGAAACAAGCACAGTTTCGAGTAATCGTGAATAACTACTTTTTTGTAGCTTCTTGAGTATTTTACTCTATCATAATCCGGAAAAAGCAAGTAATAATTAGGAATCTATTCCTACAAGTATAAAAGAGCAGGCATCCATTCTACTTCAAGAAGTTACCGAGCTAAGGAAAAATGTGCAAGCATCATTTGAAATATTGATAAAATAGATTCTTATCAACAGTTCGATTAGACTGTGAGGTAATAAACTCGGATGATTTTATTTTCAATCGATGTAGAACGAACCGAATTCAAGTTGTTATGTTTGAACAATCAGCCATCGATATGTTTTCAATGATCAATATTTATCCCTGTGCTGATGACAGTATCAATGGAAGACTTTTCCTACGAATTCTACAATAAAATGAAAATGTGAAGTGGATTACCTGTTGCTAGCATGACTATTATTATTTCCATCAATTCCTAATTACAAGTGTTAACTGTAGGTTGTAGCGATTGACACCGTAGGAACTTCTCCCTTGCGAATCCACCAAATTTTCAACTTTTCGAAGTATTTCTAAAAATATTCCATAATATTTCCATGCAAAAATATATGAACTTCCATGCTGGAATCAAAAATAAATCTCTTGCAAAAACTATAGGAGCTATTCCAATCGTTTTTCGAAATATAAATTTGTATTACTTTGAAGTTCCTCAATTAACATTTATGGTGGAACTAATATTTCTTCCACTTTCAGATCAGTGGGACCCACAATACAAATATATAAATTTTATAAAAGCGTATGCAACTTTCATGTAATGGTTGTGGTGCTTGTTTATTTATAACCATCATTACATGGTCATTGCATAATATACTATTATCTACACCTGTACTCTAATAATACAGTTATATGCCCACAACCCATTTTATAATGAAATCCATTACGATATAGATTTTTCATTACGATACAGATTTTCAACCAATAGGAACCCATTATTTTTCAATCAAGCATGATGTGCATGCTCTGCATTCAACGTTTGTCATGTCAAAATCGGTGTAGGTATTGAATTTTTGAAGAATATTGACAAATCTCTATAATCATAACAAAATGTCTGATACGAGCGATATAGGAGAATCATCTTCGACACCTTCACCGGCAGAAATACAGTTAGAATGGTTAAACCTTTCATTCGACAAATGCATGATTCGTTTATTTGTTCAATCAACTTATCTGAGCTCTCCGTAGGCGAGCGGTCTAGGCGCTGACATTAAAAATAGCTGGTTCAACAAGTTGGAAGAGACGTGGGTTCGATTCCGGGCTCAAATAATTTTTTTCTTTTAATTTTTGATCTTCCCTTCATTTCTCGAAGTAATACTATTAATTACAATTCTGTAGAGTTTTTCAAAGAAATGCGTTTAATTAGTATTAATGTGTGCAATAAAAATATAATATTTGTAGTTCTTCACTATTTATCGGGTGTAGATAAAATAGCGTATGCAACTCTCATGTAATGGTTATTAATACATGGTCGTTGCATAATATACTATTATCTTTGAAGCCATTGTTTACCTGACTTCATTTGGGTGTGCTTTTGATTCTCGTTGGCAGATGGCGTGATGACGGACTCACTTGCACATTTGCCAATAATAATTCATCTACATCTCGTTACAATCATACCAATTAGTTGTAGGATTCATAGCTGGAGCTAAAAAATATTTTGATCACAATCATTGAAAAAAGGGCTGATTTCTTACCAACTTTCATGTCAAAAATAGACCAATTGTTACCTCAAAAAATAAAGAGGTCGGAGAACTTACCTCTTCCTTTAATTGTAACGGCATTCTGATCATCGAAATTCAGGGACTGATTAGGTTTCCGCCAACGTGTACTACACACCAGCGTAGTTGAACAAAACAAGCTAACCCTGACACGATATCACTTGCTATCTTAGTACCGAATGTACAGAGGAGATATAGGCATTCAGTTTTTCCCTCAAAAACCCCCCACTTCTCATAACCATCATCTTACTCCAGTTTTCAGGAATAAAACTTCGCAGTTTATAAGCCATTTCATGAGTCACAGCATCTTTTTTTGTGGGCCCCACTCGTCCAGGGCCAGTCCATTTTCATTGTCGAAAAGGCCGGTAGAATTCAGTTATTAATCCTATCAACTCATCATTGCTTATTTGTTACAATTTTCGTTGATAATTTTTTTCACTTGTCAAAATGTGACGTTTTTGGCATTTCAACCAATAATAGCGGGTTATTCTATGGTTATTCTAGCCAATCATTGGGTATTATACTGATAAAACTGTCTAGTCCTTTCGATAAAACGTTGTTTACCTTTGATATTATACGGTTTACCGCGTCGATTCTATTGAACTGGCTCATATTTACATAAATTATCATGAATGAAGAGTTACCTCATTATTAATAGTCATTCACTTTTCACTTTTTCAGCATGATAATAACCTAACACATTTCAATGAACACTCAAACACGTAACTAGCTCATAACCCCAACTTTATGACAGATATAGCGAACGACCGATTCAAATATTTAAGGTTTCCTTAACTCAAATGAAGATGGCATACAATTAGTTTTTATTGAATGCAATTCATTTTTTGTTGTATGAGAAGAAACCGTTGTATGAAGATTTTGATACAACGACATAACGAATGATTCTATGTTCCTTCTGGCGCGATTTTCATTTCATAAAATATTTTCAATTATCAACCTTGTACAATGAGAGGTGTAACGCCATCTCTTGGTATCGTCGGCAAGCATTATCATATTCACTGCGTAAGCATCATATCTCTTCTGGATCATAGAGGGCATACATCGTTGTGTGACATTTCAAATTCGTGAAATTTTCACCTATTCTCCTTTCCTTCTTATGTAAATGAAATACTGATCAATTAAATTGTTCTTCCTTCTATTTGTTCAAAAAATAATCTCTCCAAATACAACTCGTTCTTCAAATTTGATAAGATAAATTTTCATTTTCGAAACATTCAAACTTTTTTATTTTGAGGCAAAAGCATTCAAACAAACCGAATTAGATAAAATCACTCGTCCTCCGGACTCGTGATTTTATCAATCGGTTTGTTCTCATACTTTTGCCAAATAAAAAAGTTTTTGTGGAAAATGAAAATTTATCGATTGAATTTGAAGGACTCGTGGTATTACCTTTGAATATAACTGAGATTGATGAGATGGAATTGGTATGTCGTTT
This sequence comes from Zygogramma bicolorata, assembly GCA_032362365.1. NCBI lineage: Eukaryota > Metazoa > Arthropoda > Insecta > Coleoptera > Chrysomelidae > Zygogramma > Zygogramma bicolorata. Next base: position 1,654,632 of record JAVJAQ010003124.1, on the reverse strand, counting down.
GCATTCTTTGAAACCAAGCTTTTATTTTCGCCCTCTACATAGGCGAATTTCGAATAATTCTGAAAGAAATAGTACTCAATTTCTTTCTACCCCGATAAAAATTTACAAATCGGCCTAGGGCCTTGGTTGTTGTTATTTCTCTCCATTATCCTGGATGAAATATTGTCGATTATTTCCCTTGATGCGAATGAACGATGGAAAAGTTGAAGGCTAGACTGCTTTTACAGAGTTTTACAGCGATTAAATGCACTAGACTTCTAGACTTGTTAACCGATTAAACTGATCAAAATAAATCGGACGTTTGGCTCCCTTTCCAGGTACTATCTCGGGTAGTATATTATTCGTGTGATCCATTTTGATTATTCCTGAGTTTACATGATTTGTGGAGATAATCTCAACATATATCCCTCCTTTGCCAAGTTCAATCGACTAAAATGCGTGCATTTACATGATTATCAGAACTTTGCTTCCGTGTATAATAATTAAAGATAAAATCCCTCGACCTACGGTCTTGAGATTTCATCAAATCATCATACATTCAAGTCATTTGCTAAGCAAAATTTCGAAAATCATGGAAGTGCAGCACAAAATTTAACCGAATATTTCCATCGTATGTTAAAAATCCCATATGAAGTGGGACATTTTCGATCAATTACAGCGATAAATTCCCGGCGGGACATTTTCGGGCTGGTAAATACCCGGTAGGTATCGAAAAATACCCGCTCGGTCCGTGTATCTATAGTAACGATTGTTAAACTGTACATTTGTCATCTTGACAGGCATAAATACTGAATTTCAAACGTCGTTGTTTCAACTCCGGAAATATTCTACCGAATTACACTCGTGCATCAAAATGAACCTGATAATTTTTCATTCAAGCATGTTGTCAGTGAAAAAACTGCATTCGGTTATTTTCATATTTTGCTGAAAGAGCCATCCTCCTTCGGAGCTCTTTCGACAAAATATGAAAATAAACTCATGCAGTTTTTAGACAACATGCTTTCATGGAAAATTATCGGTAATTTTGAAGCACTTGTGTAATTACTCCCGATTATTTCCCTCAATGCGATGAAATGATGAAAGAGTTGAAGTCCCGGCAACCAAAACAGAATTTCACAGTGATGAAAAGCTTCTTCCAGCCATAAAACTGCCAGTTGACAGCCATCAAATGAACATAAATGTGTCATTATTCTTGAACCATACGTGACCCTCAATTTCAATGAGACAGCCCAAATGAGTATATCAATTGATATTCAATTTTCTTAGATAGATGAGCTGAGGGTATTTCAGAAAATAATCTCCATGGATACAACTTGGTTTTCAGTTTTTTCATATAAATGTCAATTTTTTTAACTATGCATTTGTTGTCATTCCAATACCAATCGATCAAGCCATTCGGCCACCGTATCCGTGGCTGCATCATGCCGTTTTGTAACAAAGTTCTCGTTATAAATTCGAAATTTATCTATAACATTTTGAGGCCTTGTGATATTACTTTCGCTGATTCCTGTGTCATCACAACACACTTGGAACACAATTGGCACGTCCAAAGATCAAGAAACCTAAAATATCTTTCGTGCCAAGAATTGTTCAACGAATCTCTCCAAGAGCAACAACGGAAACTCTCTATAAATAACACCTCCTGTGTGTCATTCCACTCATTTCTATTGAGTTTTATGGATCTAATGAATCTCATCAATTATTTCGCCTTATGAATCTGGATATTTCAATATCGTTTCGAATCATCTCAACTATATACTACCGATATAAATACTCGTAATTGGGTCACCGTCTGAAATACAGTCGTTATGAATGAGCAAGCACCGGTTTGAGATCTAATAAATGTGGAATAATAGAAATCTACAGCGCCCGAATGTATTTTCAACCGTCTGATGTCATGCGTTTCTGAAATAACGATTCGAACAGCTCTGATATATATCGAACAATTTTTTTCAAGGTTTCGTTTTATTCTCGATGTTCACATTTTTGTTGACTCAGTCATGCAGAGGATTGAAATGATTCGATGTACTGTAGAATTCAGAACAAGTGTTCCGTGATATTAATAAATGTTGAAGGTGAAATTGGAGAGTTGGTGACTGATGATAGATTATAGTTGATTCTACTGCAGGTTTCTTGAATTAGACGAAAAATCAAAGTGACTTTGCAATAATATGTTATGTCCCAAGAACAACTACACATATGTGTCTCTTTCTGATGTCACAATGTAACAATTTTTGTGACTAACAATTAACAATGAGGGCATTGAAAAAAATTTATCCATAGTGTAATTATCAACCTTGCAATGGCAGATCACGGCTATGAAAGCTATAAAAGCCTACACTCTTTGAAATATCCTCTTCAATTTGACTTGTTAAAATGATTCAATGACCTGATATCGACACATGTTCATGCCTTCCTGTCTTTATCGCCAAAAGATATTTCTGAACAGTTTTAATTCAGCATTCATATTTACCTATCATAATAATTCTAAAAGTAAAAAATCATTGAAACAATTGAAGTTTCTTGAAAGATCCATATAATTTGATTGATTTTTTCACTCCCAAATAATGAAATATCAGCCACAAAACTTCATACATTTTTGGCATTTGAAACAAACTGGCGTGGAGCACAATTCCGTGGAAATAACTGATCAACAAAATTTTAACTTATTTTTGTCACATGAAAACGTATTTCAAATTCTGAATCCACTAGGGTGACCAACCAATAATGTATCAATGAAAAAAAAATTGATCATCAGTTTTTTTTTGATATCATCAGCGTGTATTTATTTTTACACACGTATGGGACCCAAGATTTATCTTGATACTGCACAGGGAATCTAAAATAGGCTAAATAGCACTGTTCAAATAATGTGGTGAAAATTTGCCGCTGCGCCGTGTAAAAAATAATTTTCCACACACATAACAAAAACTGTTGGGGTTATAAGAAAACTTTCGTGGCATATTTGCGATGTACCTAATGAAAACAAAAAAATATGTTACTTGATGTAATAGTTATTCAGCCGCCTTAATGATTTCCCTCAAATACACGTAAATGAGGTCAGACATGAACAATGTAGCTGTCACCAAAAAAAAGTGTCTATGATTGAAACGAAATTATTGAATATTCACAATGAAGGTACGCCAACATAAACAAACAACATCACAAAGTTCATGCGACAAAAACCGGGTAATTTATAAGTTTGAAGCGCAATTCATAAAAGTTGAATACATTGTATTCAATGTGCTGGTTCACTCATTTCGTAGTGCATAACTCAAAATGTATTTCATAGTTAATAACCTTGAATTTCCAACTTTTTTTTGCATTATTAGATGCACACATCATGAAAATGCGCATGCGCAGCATCGGATAGCTCTGTCAAATTTGAAGACAATAAACAGATAACGATCAATGATTGTACATCATTTCGTGAAGAGGAATAGGAACTTTGCATTTTGAATTATGTATTATAGGCAAATGGCTATCATTGATTTGTTATTCTACACGGTTGCTGAAGAAATTATGTACGCAACACGTCCGAAAACAGTTTTTTGGACACGTAGACACGAGAATTTGTCTATTCCACAAAAACAGTATTTTTCGGTTTTAATTACTTTTCTTCGAATAATATTAAAAAAAGGGTTGAAGAGGGTGCTGAGGGTGATAAACTGCTCCGCAACCGGTTCAAACAAAATACGGTTCTTAAAGGGTATCCAAAAATGAACCAATATGTATTTGGATATTTTGAAATTTTCATTCTCGTTTCATGATGACCTGGATGTGTAACCAACCCAAAAGGTATTCGGGAAATATGGACTCCTATATAACCTATATAACTCGTATAAGTGTTTCACTAATGAGGATTGATATTTTGGACGTTGTAACATCGTGCCGAGTCTATTTCACCCTCAAGATCACCATTTGAGGGTGAAAAATTATTGAAAGTAAAACGGCTTATTGGGAGAGCTACAGTGATATCAATAATTGAACCAAAAAATCCATTTCAGTCTTCTTTGTTTGGATCTGATTGCTTTATTTGAATAAATTTCTTAGTTTTTTCGCAACAGGTTTTAATAATAATCATATAAACAATAGAGTTCCAAACCAATACCACTCAGTTACAATGATGTTTTACTTTCAAAAGGTAATCCTGAGGGATGAAATTATCTCTTGGAAACGAGTCCATCATAAGGATAACTTTGATTTTCAGAAAAAAAAATACCATTGAAAGATATTGAATCATTATTATCATTATTATCTACCCATTATCTTTGTGGACGGAAGCAGAGCACTCTGAAACCATATCGTACGAAAAATTGGTCACCTCCATGAATTGTCTTTTATGGAAAAAGATAATTGTGGTTGAGACAGTGCAAAATTGGCTATCTAATCGCTAAACATCCTGTACGACATTCCAGGAAACCAGGCATTCCACGAATTTCTAACGTGTGTCGGTTGAACATATGCCAATCGACAATGGGCGTAAAATAATCGTGTTAATCAAATTTGATCTGGACGACCTGAAAATTTTGTAGTTTGGGAGATTTCTGTGAAAACATAAAAGTATGTGTGTGACATCACTCGTTGCCAATGAGACCGTGTCAACTTTTCTTTCCACTGGAAAACGACTTCTAATAATGCTGAAATGAATGTTTTCACTGGCGCTGAAATGTAGGAAGTAGTATTTTCTGGAATTATTCCTTCTGCAAAATGTTGAACTGTTCGACTCTCAAAACTCAGGAAAGACTACAATATGCAATTCAGACATGCGAAAAAAACAGCAAATGATTCATATATCATTGAAACTGATAACAAATCTGAGGCTAGTTGGAACATTGTAATTTTCACAGAAAGGAGACTAAACAAGGGTGTTTCTCAGAGAAATCAACTGAAAATGATTTTATTAATTTTTTCTCAAGTTTATCTGAATTGGTGAACTTTAGAAATTTTCCCACTCCTGGGTCATCATTCGTTCTAACTCCTGTGACATGTGATGGAGTACAAAAAATCATTGAATCTTTGAAAAATTCAGCTTGTTCAGATATCAATGGATTAAAAAGTCAAATCATTAAGGAGACTCAGGATATTATTCTTGTCACTTACCAGTTTGATAAATCTAGTCTTTCAATCAGGTAATGTTCCTAACATCTTCAAATATGCAAAAGTGATACCTCTCCTGAAAAAAAGGAAACAGAGAAAGATTGTCGACAGCTCTTGTTGTCAAATCTATGGAAATGCAAGAAAAAGCGGAGCACTGGCTCATTGTAAACAAACTCATGATAAATACGGAAAAATCACATAACATGATTATTTCCTTACCTGAATTATTTTCACTTCGGCAGCTGAAACCAATAACAAATTTTACTGCGTTGAGAATAGTATTCTGCTCACTCATACAGACTCACATTTCTCATGGAATTCTACTTTGGGAATATTCTAGTGATGCCATATGCATTTCTTTTATACAGAAAAAAGCTCTGAGAATTTTTGCTGGAATCGGTTTTAAGGATTTTTGCCGTGAATCTTTCATCACTCGTGAAATTATGTCGGTTCCTTCTTGTATGTTTACTCAAGCTTAGATATTCCCTCGTTTCCCAAGCAATCCAGTTTACATAATCATGATACACGTAACAGCAATTTCATTAGACCTCAACGTTTCCGACTGATGAAATCACAAAAAAACCTATGATTTCAGAATTTATGATGTACTACCTGACAATATTAAGAATATGAGTATGTTTTGTTTTGAACAAGTTAAAAAAATATTAAGAAAAAAATATTTTATTCCTCTACAGAATATTTAGACACACTTTTGACGCAAGAAACATGCATGCCGAACCTCCACATCTAATTTGGATATATGTTGTGATGTATATCGTTAACTTATTTTTCCTTTGATTTTTTTTTTCATCTTTATTCTTTCGCCGAAGAACTGATGACATGCTACAAATGTTCTGTGTGGGAATAACGTAGAATATAGATTTCCTATGGTCCCTCTCCTTGTGAAAATGTGTTTATATTTTGTTCAATTACTATTCTGTTTTATTCAGTGATTTTTCCATATATTTTAACTGTTATAGTTTCTTTATAAATGTTATTGTTCGGTCATGCTGTTCATCTACATTCTGTACCACCGACTTGCTACAAATGTACTGTATGAACATCTATCAACAACTTATAGTTATCCCCATCAGTACCTACTACAATCTAACCGATCAACCCTCTTACAAATTGACCAGCTTGTCCAACATGAGTGTCAAAACGTCGAAAAGTTCAACATTTTGTACACTGATTAATACCCGAAAGGACTATTCTATATTCAAGTGCCCGTCCGTTAAATACATTCATTCTAGCATCACACCTGAACGGGCAGGAAGATGAGGAATGTGATCGAGCAAAGTCTTTTTATCGAGGGAATTGTAATGAGTTTTATCAACAATCAGACTTAATTGGGATAGTAATATTTCATATACCATTAACTCGGAGACAGCAGAGGCTATCCAAGTGATTATTGTGGTTTGGCTGGTCAATTCGTAAGGAGATAGATTGGTAAGATCACTGTATTCATAGACATATGTCTACTGACTTCAGCATAGAAGTCAAAATTTGAAACAGTTCAAAATTTGGCACTTAGATTCATTGATTCTATAGACTCTATTGACTCTATAATGTTTGTGAGCCCCAGGAAAAACCTTTTCCGATAAAGGGTTCCAAAGTTCAGCTGTTCTATTGAAAAAATAGCTCTGAACAAGAGAGGTTCGACAGGGCTCCAAGCTGACAACAAAGGGTTGGTAATTCTGGACTTGTTGGGTCATCCGTGTTGATACTGCCGAGGGTAGAAAGAAGTTACTCCATTCTATTATTTTCATCAAGTCTTTGTTTATACTACCGACCATAAAGCCTCTCTAAATGTTTGTTTCTCATTTTGATATGGGGACTTTGGAAGAGAAACTAGTAAGAAGAGTACTGTCGTCCGCAAAACTATGCACTGGAAGAGATGTTTTCTCCAGCAAATGGAGGATATAGAGAGATTCAACAAAGCTCACAATTGGGGAGGTTAACTATATGACGGCAATTTAGAAAGGAGAGTCCGATGCCAAACTCGATCAAAAGCTTCTGAAATGTCTTCTGCTAGTTTCTCAGAATTTTCGAATGGAATGCTGTCAAATATGTGGAACATAATGCGATAAGTCACTGGTTGATCTTTCATGGCGGAATCCGTATTGTCGATCACTTATTTTCACATTCATGTCGGTTACGTGGAAAAGTAGCTATGCCAAACAGCGCTAATACACTCAATATTTTTCGTAAATAACCAGTCAACATGAATCAAAACCAATGATTATTAACGCTATATTATTATTTTTTCTCAAGAAACATATATATAATAATGTAGTGATGAATAATGACCTTTTATCTACACCCGTACTACACTTATATGCCCATAATCTGTTCCATAAAGAAATCCATGAATATACAGATTTTTCATTACAATACAGATTTTCAACCAATAGAAACCCATTATCTTTCAGTCAAACATGGTGTAAATTTGACATTCGTTAAAATAAGTGGGTATTAAATTTTCATAGGATATTTAAATTTATATTATGAAAATTTCTGATATCAGCGATAAAGAAGAATTACCATCGATTCCTTCACACCTATCGGGAGAAGTAAAAAATTCTGTACAAAATAATCATATTTTCATTCGACAAATGCAATATATATTTTTTCATTTTCGATAGAACTCAGTAAGGTAGATTCGAACTAGACCACTATATCAAAACGATGGTTCGAAACCAGTCTCGAGCATTAGCATTTTTTTCCTTTCCTCTCCATTTATTATCGTTGTATCTTCCGAGGTAGTACCATTAATTACAATTCGTAGAATTTTTCAAAGTAATACGATTAAATACTTTTATTGTGTACAATATAAATATAATATTTATGTTACTTCATGATTTATCGGGTGTAGATTAAATAGCGTATGCAATTTTCATGTAATGGTTATTAGTAAACTCCCATGAACCTTCGGCTCGTTTCGTATCCCGGTTAATGCTCGTGTATTGATAACCATCATTACATGATCGTTGCATAATATTCTATTATCTACACCTGTACTCTAATGATACACTTATATGCCCACAACCCGTTTTATAATGGAATCCATTACGATACAGATTTTCAACCAATAGAAACCCATTATTTTTCAATCAAGCATGATGTGCATGCTCTGCATTTGACGTTTGTCAAGTCAAAATCGGTATAGGTATTGAATTTTTGAAGAATATAGCCAAACTTCGATAATCATAACAAAATGTCTGGTACAGTGATATGGGAGAATCACCTTCGACACCTCCACCGGCAGACATACGGGTAGAATGATTAAATTTTTCATTTGACAAATGCATGATTCATTTCTTTATTTTTTCAATCAAATTTTCTGAGCTCTCCGTAGGCGAGCGGTCTAAGGCGCTAAGATCATATTAGCTAGTTGGACTAGTTGGAAAAGACATGGGTTCGATTCCGGCCTCGAGTAATCTTTTCTTTTTTAATTTTTGATCTTCTCTGCATTTCTCATCGTTTTATTTCTCAAAGTTATACCATTAATTACAATTTTGTAGGATTTTTCAAAGAAATTCGTTTAATAAGTATTATTGCGTGCAATACAAATATAAATATATCATTTGTAGTTCTTCACTATTTATCGGGTGTATATAAAATAACGTATGCAACTCTCATGTTATGGTTATTAATACTCTCGTATCAACCATACGAAACCCGGTTGATGCTTGTGTACTAATAACCATCATTGCATGATCGTTGCATAATATACTATAACGTATCTAACCCCTCGAATCACCCCGTACGCCATCCCAGAGAGCCGTGCATTTTACGAAATCGCACCGTGTGCCAAACAGACGTGTCCGAATAACGAGCGTAACGTAATATGTGGGTCGTGCGCAGCCGAGCGTCGCGACGCCTCCAAATCCATGCCGTCGTCCCGATTCTCGACTGCAGTTTGATCAGACTGGATGGCTGGATAGCACACACCTTCCTGCTGGGGCGAAACACCACCTGGTACCGAGACACGTTCACAGGATCAATTCAACACGAGTTTTGTGACCGAGAGTGCCTTTTTCGATTCGGTTGTTCACGTGGAGTCGTATTTGTTTGATTTTCGCGTGGAAACAAGTGTATCACGTCAAGTTTTCTTCTGCAACTACAGTTAGTGAGCCAGTGTTTCGAAGGTGATTTGATTTTTTCGCCTGCGATCGAGAATCCTGCCTTTGTTTGGCTGGTGTGTCCTTGATTAAGGACGACAAAGTTCAATGAACTCTCTGCATAAATATAAAATCATTAGGATCCCTACTGTCACTATACTCTACGAAATTGAGAAATGTTGTTCGAACTAATGGATTATCTATAATAATATATCCCAGTGAACACTGATGTTTTCCTGTTGGGCGAAAATAGATTCGCTGAACCAAGGTTCTACCAGTTCTAGCATCCTAAACATAGAACGAAAAAATGCTGAAATATTACTTCATATTGTCCACTTCAAACTGTGTTATTACAGAATTTTCACAAATTGAAGTAGAGAATCGCAAGACGATATTCGTTATTGATGAGAGTTTTCTCAAATTTTGGAAGAGATTTTTCTAATTTTGACATATAGAGTGGCAATTTTCATAGATATCTAAAGCCATACTCTTCATAACTTGTAATGAAATGTTTGACTTCACGGTACTGATTACGAAATATTCATTTCATAATCTTTGATGTCTTTGGATATTTTTGGGCTTGGTTGAGTTCTTTGAAGTCTAGAATCACCTGACGTAAACATTAGGATTCGTCTCGGTTCAGTAATATTTTGCCTTCTCCCACTCCGAAATCACTAAAATTGAGTTCAACTCCAGAACTTTTTCGAAAACTTTAAGCTGACATCAGCTCCAATGATGAATATATTTGATTACTGGAAAAATCTGAAAAATAGCTATTTCATCATTGAAAAGTAATGGAAATATCATTTTTATCCTGATGAGAAAAACATTCATGAAAAACACGATAGGGAATTTATTTTGAGGGTATATAGACAAATTATTACTCTCAGCTATGTGAATATTTCAAGAACTAAGTGTGAGGGAAACGATCATAAATTTCTGAACTAAAGACATTCAATTGAAAAATATCTCTCCAGAGAAGAGAACTATTTCAGGGACAGCCATACTATGATTTCCCCCTGAAAAAGTTCTTCAGGATGATAAGATTGTGAACTATATTTTATATATGTTCGAAACCTGAGGATCACATTTTCCAATGGAGGAATATGGATTCAAGAAATGATTTCAGTAAACCATAAAAAGTTAATGATTTTTGAAAAGCTCATGTTTTCAAAATATACCTTCTAGGATGAAGAAACTAGCATTTTTGAGCATTATTTATGTACTTTCATATCATTCATAATTTGTATCTCAATCAAATACGTAATTGATCTTGTGATTGTCTTGGATGTTTCTCAATAAACAACATAATTCTTGACTGAGATTTTCACCAATTTTATATCGCAATCTATGGAAGAAAATTATCGGGAGTAATTACACAAGTGCTTCAAGATTACCGATAATTTTCCATGAAAGCATGTTGTCTAAAAACTGCATGAGTTTATTTTCATATTTTGTCGAGAGAGCCCGACTCCGAAGGAGGAGAGCAAAATATGAAAATAACCGAATGCAGTTTTTTTACTGACAACGTGCTTGAATGGAATATTATCAGGTTTATTTTGATGCACGAGTGTAATTCGGTAGAATATTTCCGTAATTAAAACAACGACGTTTGAAATTCAGTTTTTATGCCTGTCAAGATGACAAATGTACATTTTAACAATCGTTACTATAGATACACGGACCGAGCGGGTATTTTTTGATACCTACCGGGTATTTACCAGCCCGAAAATGTCCCGCCGGGAATTTATCGCTGTAATTGATTGAAAATGTCCCGCTTCATATGGAATTTTCAACATACGATGGAAATATTCTTGGCAATTGATGGGTGGTTGCATAGCAAGCACACACCTACCTGCTGGTGAGATCCACCTGGTACTGAGACACATACAGGATCCTTTCAACACGAGTTTTTTGACCAACGGTGCATCTTTCGATGCGGTTGTTCTCGAGTATTCGTATTTGTTTGAATGCCAGGTGTAAACAAGTGCATTACCTTAAATGTTCTTCTGCCACTATAGTTAGTGAGTCAGTGCTTCGAAGGTGAATGTAGAATTATTGAGAATCATGTCTATTCAGCCAGTGTGTCCTTGTCTTAGGACGGCAAGTTCAGTAAACTCTCTGCTGAATTATAAATGCATTATAATCCATGACGGAAGTGTTATGCGACTATATTAAAAATGTATTACTTTTCATGAATGAATCAAACGTGTTTGAATGATATACACCTACCTACCTATCAACAGTAATTTTTTTGATTTTACTCCTTTCATATAAGATGTAAATCCTATTTTTTGATTCGGGGAAGAATAAAGACAAAAAATGTTCATCAAACTTAATTCACACTTCACGAAAATACCCAAGTTCTAATGGATTGATTATCTTTTATGGCATATATCGAGGACATAGAAAATAGATGCAATTTATCAACGTCTTGGGCATCCTAAATATATAGTCCAAGAGACGGAATAGAAGTCGACCTTTACCCATCTGTTTACCGGATGAAACATACTTTCTATAGGGATTCATAAATAGACGAATACGCCTATAATGGCTTGCCTATCAAAATGTGGTCCAGACTATATACAGTGGGGTTCAAAAATTACCACCATGTGGAAAACTTCAAATTTCCGAACAGTGTACAGGGAGGAACGAAAAACAGAATTTTGATCAAGAGTAAACTACCCTAGATGTGATCCCAAATTTGAATATTGATTTCAATTCTTAACAACTACTTTGAATGAACCTTTTGATTATGTTAAAAATTGAAATGTGGTTAACACCTGATCGAAATTCCCATTTTTTGGTCTCCCCTGTACACTGTTCGGAAATTTGGAATTTTGACAACTCATATGCAAATATTCTGTAATAAACCAATTTTTATGAAGAATGAAATTTTCTTACAAATCGATAAAAAAGAAATTTTCCAGATGGTGGAAAATTTTGAATCTCACTGTTCATAGTTTGAACCACATTTTGATAGGCAAGCCGTTATAGGCGTATTCGTTTATTTATGAAACCCTATGAAAAGTATGTTAATCCTGTTAACAAATGGGTGAATGTCGACCTCTCTTAGACTAATAGGACTGAAAAGTGATTAAATTGATGATTGAATTAAAATGAAATTTTTCATCTCGTTCACAGCTTCAGAGGGGTTATAAAAGTCACCAATCATCATAGTCTTTTCACATAAATGATGTAGGAGTGTTTTTTCAATATCATGATTACGTGATAAAATATTCACAACGGAGAAAAGCCCTGCAATCTAAAAAAAGGAGAATGGAATAATAACAAATCGAATTTGAAGGATGCAAAATTGAAAAATGACCTCTATTATTGATTTTTGATGGTTGTTCGTCTTCATGAAAACCGAAAACAAAACCACAGATATTTTTCGACAAATATCGGAAATATAGGATTTCACTCAAATCGTGTTTTGCGATCAATAGAACCTCTTCCATGTCAATAATACGCGTAGCATCACCTCGTGGATTGAGTACATTAAGTTGAGGTTTTATATTTGAGTCAATGATTTAGGGGCGATAATATTGTGTTTTCGTTTGTCATCTTGAAGATTTCCTTATATGCCGAATGTGTCTCTGAAGAACGGTGGAGTATATTCATCCCACAGTTGAACTATGGTGGGATAACCATGATGGCAGTGATCTCCCCTTTATGATAATGATAATGTATGGAGTTGAAAGAAGAGGATAATCTGCAATGGCATATTTGAGCTGGAACTTGAAATGGATTCAGTCTGGAGATGTAAACAACCTCCAGTGAATTTGATAAAGATAAAAAATGTTTTGATTCAAATATCTTGCTCATCATTTTATTACTTTCACTTCGAACGAGTACAGTCATTGGGTAAAATGTTTCCAGAATTGCTGAAAAAAGATTTGTAAATGATCAATTGCTGAGTTATTCATCCGATGGAATTATTTTGTTTTTTGAAGATCAGTTCGTTACAAATCATGGGAATATATCTATGATCGAATGCTTCAGAAGCATCTTCATTTTTTGTTGGAACAGAAATGACATCTGATAAAATTATCAAAAATATTCATTTTTACAGTCATCTACTTGCGTTCTGTATATAGTAATGGTACCTTTTCTTTCCTTGATTCAAATAACTCAATTTCCACCTAATGATTGAGAAGTCATAAGTGGCATTTGCTGTTGCCGTCATTTTTCGCTGTCCAAATTGTATTTTTTATCAAAATTCGAGGTGACTCTCAGAGATGTTAGCATGATATCATTCAACTTTCTTGACAAACATAATCAGTTGTTGAATGAAATATATTATATTAGAAGACATCGGTTAGTAATTTTTCTACGACTATTGAAAAATGTATATAGTATTATTGTGATTTCAAACCCTTAATATGACACATTACCCACTGCTGGCATGAATAAATATGATAATTTGTATATGTTTTCGACTACCTCTTCATCTAAATATGACTCTTCAGCTAGGGTCACTATTCCTCAGTCACATATGAGTATAAAAATATCTATTCTCATCTGATGTATTCAAAATTGCATACGTCACCCTGGTATATCAATAGTCATAAAATAAGTATGGTACGCAACTCGCCCGGAATACTCATTTCGTGCTCTTCCTATAATGATAATTAGGCGTGAGTGGATTACTCACCGATGTCTTTGGCCTTGCAAGCAGTGAACAAATCTTACCGTTTCGACAACAGATCAAAAAAACCAGACCGTGCAAAAAATAAGTTCTGATATTTACCGATGCTGATTGAGATTCATAAAATGTATTTCCAAATCCATGGATATACGAAATGCGTATTCGAACCTGAAACTTTTTTTGAAAACTGATCGCATTCCCTATCAGTCATCACTACTCATAATCTATCCAGGAACTAAATCAAACTAAATCTATCGATTCAATTAGATTTAATCAGCGGGAGTTTCAACGAGCAATTGGAATGAACTTCAGAAACCTAAATCATAAATGATCTTCCCAAACTTTTTTTTCGAATTGAAAAAAAAAACAAAATTGACACGCCAGACCGGAGACATTCCAACTGTGCTGAGGTGAGACTCTTGCATCACATCCGTTCCATTTTCAGCATACCGATTTGAACCAACTGATGATTCAGATTCCCGAATCGAATAAAAAATGCTCTCTTCGATGCTGTGCACGCTATTTTGGCACAGTTCTGAGGTCAGGAATCAAAAATAGTCTGCCTAACTGATCGCGACAGATCTCCGCGCAGTATTCGCGAACAAAAATCACGTTTCACATTGTTTATCATTCTTTCCACTGTATTTATACTCCCAATTCTTATAACTCGATTATTTCGTGTTGCAGGCTTTCGAATAGTTTGGAGGAAAAACTCGAGAAAACCGAAAAAGACTTGAAAGAGATTGATCGAGCTCTTGGAGACATAGCGCAAAGGAAGAGCGATTTACATAACCTCAAAGAAAAAGTAGCAGAGTTCTACGTCTTCCACGAGAACATTTCTCGCACTGAACAAGAATTGAAAGAACTCAGAACTGAAGTGGACAGCAAGATAAGAGAGGTCGTAGAGTTCAGTTCATCTCTGAAGAACAGCTACAATACATCCCAACACCTTGTGCCTTCTGATATTGCTCAGGAGCTGAACCAGCTGGAACTTTTAGCGGAATCTATAACAGGCGCAATGGACGAGAAAGATAGAGAGTTCAAGAAAGCAAGAACAGTCAGAACTGACTTCACTAATGACGTTGATGAACTACAGGCATGGATAAAAGACGCTGAACTCAAAGTCCAAGATCGCTCTATAGAACCTCAGCTTCTTCACGAGCATCTTCAACAAATTCAATCTGAACTCGCTGGTATGGCGGACAGGTTAGAAAAACTAACGAAGAATGGTGGAGTCATCATCGAAAAAACCAGAGACGAGGAAGAGAAGGCGATGATACAGTCGACCATCAACGACTTGACAGAACAGATGGCGCAAGTTAGATCGTGGCTGAACGAGAAAAAACAGCAAGTTGGAGAGACCTTGGATGCCTGGCAACGGTTCCTCACTCTGTACCAGGCTGTTATGCATTGGGTTCAAGAGAAAAGAGAGTTCCTCAAGGAGCCTCTCCATCTTAGCACTCTGCAAGAGGCTAAGGTGAAGTTGCATGAGTATTCGGTAAGTGTTGTGGTGTGTTACTTTATTTGTACATACGAGTATGATTCGAGATGATTGATATAATGATTTTGACCAAGTATTGATTTTCATATGAAGTATTTCGAATTATCAAATTTTTTTATTCGTTCCATATTTCTAATACGCAATACGTCAAAACCCATTAATTTTGATTAAAGACAAACTGGCCCCCATATTTCATATATCCGAAAACAAACACTGAATGAGTTGCATGACAAGGGGATATATTTCCTTCAATGAAACCGACTATAAATATAACTTTCCCGAGCTATAGAAACTCCCAACTTGTTTCGTAAGTTCATCACGAACCTAAGCAAAGTTTCCTGGCCATTTTCGACTCTCTAATGCGATATGTATATGTTCCTTTTTATCTGTTTAGAACGCTGTCAAGAGCTGTAAAGGTGCCACGAAAAACTTGAGCGACATGGCAAAAGAACTAGAGCATATCGGTAACGTCACCAGCGTCGGAGACCTTCCGCATAAAATGGAAGAAGCAGAAGAAGTCAAAACGGAAGTGGAAGCGATAATTCTAGAAAGGGTACGTCTTTCTTTCGAGGCACTGATCTTTCATTTCATTTATTCATTCCATTTTTCAACACTCAATACAGTATACTAGTCTTCAGAATAAAAAGAGTGTCCTGAAGCTGAGTATTGATACCAAAGGTAACTCGAACTTAGAAACACATCTATGCAAATAATTTATTCTTCATAACATTATTAACATTTATTGGTCCAATAAACATTTTATGCTTAGCGAGGAACAATAACAGAAAAAATATACATACAAACATCGATATATGCATGAATAATATTAATATTTTCAACAATAATGTGACATTGAAATTACTGGATCGCCTAAAAGCACATGCAGAAGGAATGCAACACACTAAATTGGTCACTGTTTGATATTTCGGAAAGAGGAATCCAAGAAAAATAAACCTGTTCTACAAATGTTAGTCCGTGAAATATGACATAATAGCTATAATTAGTATTATTATCTCAAATCAATTCAAAATTTATTGAATCCAATGAAATCCAGTTTGAATCACAATATCTTATCTTAAATGTTATTTTCCTTCATAAACGAGAAATGTCCTGAGTACCAGAAGAAATTATCCAAAATTGTGAAAAGTAGAATCAGTATTTTCATACAAAATGAAAATCTTTCGGTTTCATTCCCAATAAGTTCAAAATTCAACAAATAATCTCTATCCATATGTGTATTTCATTCATGAACGTTTTAATCTAAAAGAGTTACCTGTCATATGACCATATATGAACTTTCTTCATTTTTGGGAACCAGTCAAACTTCCATGAATGTTTTGCACATATCGGTGCTTAGTATTTTTAGTAATGTCGTTTCTTCAATAGAAATTTCGTATACTTTTTACTAGGATTTGGAAAATGAAAAGCGAAAAGGCAAGTTCAGTATGTTAAACGTTGGCTGTTGGTGTATGAAATTTAACCCTCAAACCTATAAATAAATGATTGTTAATGTTAATATTTTCTAGAACGCCTTGCTACAAGAAACCTCGGAAGAGTGGGAGCAATGCGAGAAGAAAATCAAGGATGTCAGGAGTTGGATAGAGAAGACCAAGACCGCTTTGGAGTCTCAGCAGAACAAAAAGAAACCTTTGAGGGACCAACACGGTCTGCGAGAAAAGATGCTCGCGGACATTCAAATTCAGAAAACGAAAATTTCTTTATCTGTTGAGAAACTACAGGTACTTTCTATTCGCATTGATTATCTGATTGACAAGTAATATAGCACCAGAAATAATTGAAAATATTGAACTCACCTGAACACGTGAAGAGGGTTCGCTCAGTTATTCTTTGGAAAATCTTGTATTTTATAGGAGGAGTCAGAATCTACAAAAACTGTTTTTTTAACAATGTTTCCTGCTAAGTGGTATTGGTTCCGACTTATTTTGTCTATATAATTAACTCAACTGAGAATAAGTATTTTTTAAAGTTTTTCTAAAATGAATTAGTATTTTTCGTAAAATAGATTTTTTACAATAATTTATTCTAAATTTAGTCAGAGAAAAGTCATTTGCTTTTGTTTTTGCAATTTTTCACGTTATTTTTGATCGAATGAATAAATATTGAAAGTCTGTATTCGAAAAAAGAAAGAATATTTAATAATTCCTCAGGTTTATAAAGATTAATTCTGCTCTAAATTTGTTTTTTTTTTCATTTGGATGTTGAATTTTGGTAGAAAATTGGGAGGAATCTCGTTTTCAGAGGTGTCATTGCTGTTCTGTATCTCCTTCAAGTTTTTTATCTGAATTTATAAAATGATTCGATGATTTATAAACTGTTGAACGAGCCCTTGAATAAAACCCTGTTTTGATTTTTTCCATTATCTAATTACCAAGTTACATTTGAAATATACAAAAAATCAACGACTTTCATGCTTGTTCGTTGATTCCTATTTCTTCTGCGATTAGCACAATTTTTTTTAAATTTTGAGGTCGATATTTTGGTGAGATCAATCTCAATATTCCTCATTATTAATAGTTTTTGATTGACGAAATTTCAGTGACCCTTCAGTTACCAGTTGGTTACAAATCCCAAATATTAATCAATATTGTAGAAACAAAATTATATCAATGTCATTAAATTAATGTATTCCTCTTTTGGCATTTTGGTTGTATTTTCCATTGACTTTACAACTAATGGACTGGCTTTCATAGCCGTTTTCCACATAGCATGGTACGGAATATATTTGAGGAAGAAAGGATATGCAACTCAAAAAGATACTGGGTAGGTCGGAATGATTATTTTATACTCCAGAAACTACTTCTTTTATGCTACACTGGAAAAAAATCAATATTATATTATTTCATCTCGCTTATACCGGAGTCTCCTCTCTAGAGCTAGTTGTACATTCTCAAGTGAACTGTGGTTCAATTGAACCGAGTTCAGTTGCTAACTGACCTCGGTTCACTTGATTCACAGTTCACTGGGAGTATGTACAACTGGCCCTAAGTCCATTAGTTGTAATTTCGATGGTATCTTCTTACCTTATGTTGACATTTACTTTAATGTGTGGCCACTTGTTATATCAGCCTATATATGATCGAATGTGATTTTGATTTTTTCTCTTCCATAATGTTTTTATATCGAATTAATTGAATGACAGAATATTCCTGCGATTTATTACGATAGGTTAAGCTTTGGTATAAGGAGACCTGCTAGTCATGTTATGAACTGTGAACTTCTGATTAGTAATAAATTACTTTCGAAACATACTTAAAGATTCGAAAGCGAACAGATATGACAGATCATCTCAAACAGTAGCGCTCTAAGTGGAAGTGACAACTACTTGGAACATACTGTCCTTAAATGTTAACACTTTTCGACTAGTTTTCAAAATTGACGCATAGATCGCGATGGTCTGTCATATTTCTTGTGACGTTTTACGAATCAGCATATTCCAGTGATATGTCCTGAAACTAACAGTTTACTGACGGGACTCAGGACTGGTATTCCGATATATTGTTTAGAATAAAAAGTTTAGAATCTCAGTTCCCAGATAAACGAACGTCTCAGTCAAACGATATAGCTTCTAGCTAAGGCTTAGCTGATAATTGATGCACCTGCAGCGGGATTCTGTGTCACAATGAACTCCATTCATCGTTTGAATTTCACATGACTGGTACTCTGTGCATAAAAAATATCGCATACACTCGACTTTTCCGTTATCCAGAAAGCAAGACGTCATGACATGTCGTCATGACATGCCGTTTTGTGTTTTCTTCTTCGATTTATTATGTCAAATATATTCACAATTTCGAAAGCAAATGATATGAAATATGAAGTAATGAGTGTATGGAATGACTACTGGAAAATTTATTCACAATGGCAATGGTTACCTCTTCTAAGGCCATCATTGCCGAACTATAGAAATAGCATGACTCCTACATATTACTTTCTTTTAATTTCCTTTTACATAAAAACTCAGGACACAAGGAGGTCTGATGATTGGCGGTATAGCCACGGGGCTATTCAACTGATTCATCTGAGGCAACATACTCTCAAAAATATATCGGACCATATCATCATTATCTCTTTGAAGTTCTTCAAACCTAGTGTCTTCTACTGAAAATGGATCTGACCCTTCTTTCATTATTCTCTAAGTGAATATCTTCTAGCCTTTCTCCCTCCAGAGCTGATAAATCAAAACTGGCCACAGGCAACATAATCCAATAATATCGCATTCATTTGAAATGAATTAAAGTGCACAGATCATACATGACAGTAACTTTCGACCCAAGAATATGAATATTGGCAAATTTTCTCAAAACTGATTGTTCGTTGCCGAACAATCCCGATGTATGGGCGACTAATGCACAGAGTGCCAGATAATGTGATCGTTGCTCACTGTAGAAAGAAAAACGAGGAGCAGAATTCTACATGACACAGATTCTCGATGCTATATCGTAAATGGTTCAAAGCAATGGACAAGTTAGAAACGATACGGGACCAGAAAGCCTAACAGACCTAGGATTAACGATTGGCAGGTCTCCGATGACCAATTCGTAATCTAGCAGAATAAATCACAAGAGATCCCGCCATGGTATCGTCTCATCCTCTCTTCTCCCACAGCTCCACTTCCGCTCCGGCATCGAGAGCGACGCCATGGTGACCAACTCCGCGGAAACGCTCCTCCAAGATCTCGACGGGCTGCACGCCACCATCAAGGAGCAGACCGTGCAGCTGGAGGCGGCCATCGCGCAGGTCGACCGGTACCAGTCGGAGGCGCAGCAGCTGCGCCAGCAGATCGTACAGGCGGAGCAGCAGCTGCGCGCAGCTACAGCCCCCACCTACTCGCCGCACGACAGAGAGAAGGCGGTCCGTGACCAGCAGGTAGGCGGCGTGCGCGCGACATTAACTCCTAACTCTCTGTTTGTTTTAGATTAGATGGGCGTGGCATGGACTGTTTTTTTGTTGGCGGGGGTGGGGACGTTTTCGGGATGGGGCGGGTGGTATGGAAGCGTGGGAATGGTGGAAATGGAAATCTGGTTCGACTTTGGGTTGAAAAAAGGGTAGAATTTGATATTTTCAAAGGAGAGAAAAGTTAAAAAAAAATCAAAATTCACACAGAAGACAAAATTTCGAAAAGGAAGTTGAGATTCAGAGAATGAAATCGAATTTAATTTCACTTCGACTTTCAAGTATAATCTTCGAAGTTGAATTCGGATATCTTTTAATTTGGCCATTCGATCTGAATTTTGAGAAGAAAGGTAATTTTTGTGATGAAACTCAAAATTTCGATAATAGAATAAGACTTTATTTCCAAAATGAAATCGATATTGTCAAAGAAAATTCAAAAATTCGATAAAACTCGAAATCTCGAAATAAAAATTGAAATAATATAAAGTCGAATTTTATAAATTATTCAAATGTCGAGAATGAAGTGGAGGTATAATGATTTTGAATCTTTGAACCAAAATTCAGATATTTCGATTTCTCCAAAGAAAGGTGAAAATTTTGAGAGATAAGTCATAATAACTTTTACCTCGAATCTCAATTCGAAATTTCGAGAAATGAATCAAGTCAACTTGAATTTCACTTCAATTCTTCAATCGAAATTTTGAGAAAAAGTTAAAAATTCAGTTTCATGAAAATCGAAATTCCTGAGAAAAGTCAAAAATTCAAGAATGAAATCGAAATCTCGAAACCGAAATTGATTCAGCTTTGAATTTTGGGTGAAATAAATGAATTTATATTTTCGAATTTTCGTTTGTAACTCTCTTTCGATAAAATTTTCTTCGACATTCGAACCATATTTCGGGTGAGGAGTCGAAATCAAAATTTTCGCAAAATAGTCGGATTCTCAGGATAAAATTCTCTTCAACTTCGAAATTACTATTTTCAACATTTTTTGAAAGTTCGACATTTTTTTTTCAAAACTCGACTCTATATTTCTAGAAATTTCACGTCTTTCTCGGAATGTTGTCTTTTTCATCGGAATTTGGACTCCAATATCCAAATTCAACGAAAACGAATATGCATACATTTTCCGATTCAGATTTTTATTGGGCGCCAACTGAAGTTCAAAGTCGGAATTCTTTTTTGGTGAATGCTCGAAGCCTCAACTTCGATTCACATTGATCCAATTTTGATTACACAAATCTGAATATGAATTGGGTTTTTCCTTCCGGGAACAGAAAATTCCGAAACTCAACATTGAAAGGTCAACGGAACAAAACATTTCTTTCAACTACATATTTTACCTGAAAGATATCATTCAGTCAATGATTATAGTTTTTTCTCATTAGTACAGTTTTATTTATGAGTAACGATTCCTGAATGATTTAGTTATTGAAATTATTAAATAATTTACTTGAAGAAGGTAAGCTGGATCATCACCAATCGTTAATATTCATCAAGAGGGACCATTATTTAACTTCAAAACATTTTATGTTGTTCTCCTTACTAGGTCATGCTGTATTGGTAGTTTCCGTCGGAGCAGTGTCTACCAGAACGAATAATTATGGGTGTTCTTGGAAGTTATTGTCAGATTGATGAAGGAGATTCATTTCTCAAAAACATTGTTTCGAAAATGAATTATTTTCAAACACAGCCAGAGTAATGAAATTCATGAATAAAAAAATCTTCAGATCGTTTGTATTATTGATCATTTTTTCAACTTGAAGCATCAAGTACTTTTCAGTTAATCAAGTTTCTACTACTATTCATTATTTGGATCCGGTCGACCAGAGCTGAAGTCGGAACACGATCTTTGTGGGGTTTTTGGCCTAATTGTGTGAAAAAAGCTGTAAAATGGAGGTCAGCTACTTGTACAGCAAGCCACTGAATGGCGACAAAAACATTTTCATTGCTTTCTAATTTCAACATCTTTTTCTTGGAGAACGGTGTATTTTCAGAAACTATGCGATCGTTTTTATGAACACTCCGTATAATGAAATGAACAAGCAGAAGGAAAGGTTTATGAATTCGTTTTGGTAGACACTGTAGTTCCACCCTGTAGATTAACCTAGAAAAGATGATCCGATATCGGTCAGATCATGCCACGCCCATCTTTCGTCAGAGCGCACTATGCAGCCGTAGTGAAGCGAAAATTAGTAAATAATCAGACAGTGTTATCACCATCAACTTCCTCTTCAGATATTTCAGTTCCGATCAAACAAAAAAAAGTTCGAAACTCTCATTTCAAACTCATTTTGGAAACATTTTGATGACAACTGATCCATTCCAAGAGGGCGCATTAGAGGTGGCTGACACGCTCATCAAGGTGTTTCCATCGCCCCTCTCCTCTCGGCGGCAGCCTCCGGGGATTGTGTTTGTTTTGGTTTCGGGCTCTACTGATTTACTATTTGCTTCATTTACTGCTTGACCGCTTCTACCATCTCACCACATCGCTTGCATCCGCCATTTACGCTTGAGTTCCACCACATATTCACCACTGGTTTTGTGTTCACTATCTATCTCATTCCACACCAGACCTGTGCATCTCTCGTTCACACACACATACACACTCATGGCTTACGGTACTTTGGGAGCGGGAGAAAGAAAGCGAACACAATCGATCAATTTATGTTTGCTCATGTTTGATTATTTCTCACGGAGCGTTTTGTTTCTTTCTATATGTTTTGCTGCACTCCCGTTCTTTCCCTTCCTCGTGCAGGTGTTCAAAGAGCGTGCGCGCGTCCTCCAGAGCAAGCTCAGCTTCCGCAACGAGCGGATGAAGCTCATCACGCAGCGGGGCGTTCCCGACCAAGAACCGCTCGGCACTTAGCACTTCCTCTCCACCCACAACTCTACTCCACCGATTACGACCCACACCTAACCTCAACACCTCATTCGACTCGTCTCAGCCACCTTCTTGCGCGTACTTTGTGTGTAACGCGTTACTGATACCTTGCATTGTTGCTACGTGAACAGGCGCGGATCGAAGCTTGCCGGACGAAGATATCGACGCTCGTCGCCAACATCAGACTAGCGGACCCGTACTCCGTCCAACCTGACCCAGAGTTTGCCCTTCTTGGGGTTTCGTACGCGGACATCGCGGCGGGCCGCTCGAAATCCCAGGAACGCCGATCAGCTTCACCTGCCTACGAAAAACACGATACTGTTTCAACGAATGAACTGAAGAAGACGACGCTCCCCCCTGAGACAAAACCTTCCCCAGTAGAAACTCCATACATGGATAATATACCCGTTATACTGGAACCTGAGCCTGAACAAACTGACGAAGTCAAGCCGGTGATACCTCCTAGAACGAAATCGCCTAGACGTAGCCGCTCTCCCCGCAGAAAGGACACTGTCCCCCGAGAACAAGTGACAACTATGGTTCCACTCGTGGAGGAACCCGTAAAGCAATCTAGTCACCTAGCAGTCACGGAAAAGGTACGTGGACGTTCCCCAAGCCCAATGTGGGTGCCTGGCCTAACATCCTACGCCGAAATCTTGAGAGGACAATCCCGTTCATCAGCAGAAAGACAGATACTGCTCGAAAAAGTGGCACCAGAAACCTCACCGGAACAAGAGCACTATGAAGTTCCAAGGGTAGAAGAAACCCCAAGAGTTGAGGTTGCGCTAGAGGTAGTAAACGAGCCACAATTAGATGTTATAGACCAAGCAAACGTAGCTTTCCAGAATGCTCAAGAGAGTCATTTTACTGCGCACCCACAAGCTCACAGCTGGGATCACTACGCTCAAACAACCTACTCAACAAGCCCTTATGCTGCTACTGAGGTGCAACAAAACTTTTATCCTCAGCACGTGCAGACCATAGACTATATCCAGCCGTTACCAGACATGGTGAACTTCATCGCCTCAGGGCAACAGCTGATGAGCTCCGGCTTGGGTACGTACCACAGCTCGCCACAGTATCCTTTAGATCAAGAACAAGTTGCTTATGCTCCAGTAGATTACGTAGAAGCCGAGTACAAGCAAGCTGAAGTGGCAGCAGCCAACGAGGAACCAGAATCAGTTGTAACTAGCAACCAGGAAACGATTCAGGAAGATTCTCACTTCTCCTACGCGAAAATTTTGTCTCAGGGTCTGAGCACCAAGTCTCTTCAGCCATCCAGTTCAGCAACAGTGCAACCTTCGAACGCCCGACCCGCTCTCAGACAAAAGTCTCCTGCGCGTGGAACGTCCATGCGAAAGGAAGATGCCGAGTCTCATTCGAGGGAGCACGAAACGCGCAAGATTGTGAAGGGTGATCCTCGGCAAGAGAGGATCCCCGATGTTGTCCCGAGGCAACATAAAAAGACATATGAACGAACCCGTCATATCGATAATGAAACTGTTCAACTGTCGAGTGGCCATGGAGAGCCTGCTGTAGCAGGAGGCCACGGAACAGTTGAACTTTCCTCAACGCAAGACTTGAAATATTTTAGTGATAGAGAAGCTTCCCTGTATACAGATAAGAGTAAGACCAAATGTGAATCTAGAAAGCAGAAAACCGATGAGGACGAAAAAGCATTGGAAGAATCATCTGCTGATCAGGAAATGAGATATCAAAAAGATGTTGAATCGAATAACAAGTCACATTATAAACATATAACAGTTGTGAAAACGACAATCACTACTAAGATTGAGCCTGACGAAGGAGCAGGCAAACACAAAGGCAAGAAACAAATCCGTATTGATGAAACTAAAACAAAAACCATCGAGAATCTGCCAAAAATTGTCGGTGCATCCGATGAAAAACGTGAAAAACATAAAAAACACAAAAACAAACCAGCACAAGAAACATTCACCGTTTCAGAACCAAATGAATCTACTCACACCACTAGTGTAATAGAAATTTCCCATCATGGAACCATCCCCCAAACTGAAATACCTAGAAGCCGACAAAACTCTGATACTTCATCGATTGAAAATGCTGTTCAATCAACTGGAAACGAAGTCGTTCCGGAAATCCATAAAGAAAAGAAGAAACCGAAAAAGAAATCCAAGCAACCGAAGAACCAAACGACCACACCGGCTTTTGTCATCGAAGAAGTCATTAGACACATTTCCGATGAAGAAAATAATGAAAAGCCCGATCACAAAATCACAAACCCATCAAAGAAAAATAAAAAGCGCAAGGGTACCACTGAAAAGGAAAGCACTATTAATTTGATCAATGATGAGAAAATGAATCACGAACAGTCAACACCCCAAGTGTCTGAGTCCAATAAAATGGTACGAGCCGAAACAACTTCAGTTACAATTCCTGACGATAAAAATGATGTGGCTAAATTCATAGAAAGTGAAACTTGCTACCCTCTAATTGTCGAAAGTGCAGACTCAGAGTTTGTCTCGAATGACGTAGTTGTACAATCAGAAAGAAAAGTCAACATTTTCTCTTCAGAAAAGATAGAGGACCAAATTGCAGTTGACACTAAACCGAGCCTAGAAACGAAAATAACTGAGGAAGTAGAAGTGACTGGTGTACAACCAGTTATAACTGAGAAGTCGAAGGAAGGATTGAAAGAAGAATCTCCTATCAGTAATGAACACATCGAACCAAAAGAGAATAAAAAACACCGTAAGAAAAAGGGTAAGAAGAAGCAACTCTTGGAAGACAAAGAAAATGATACAGCTGAGACTGAAGTTATTATTGTAGAAGAAGTTGAGACTAATATCCAACAGACTGTTGAAGTAGAGGACACAAAGCTTGCTAAAACGAAGAGAAAGTCCTCCAAAGAAGAACAGCCCACAAAAGTGCCTGCAAAAGTAACAAAGAAGGATATTGAGACTGGTGATATCCCCTCGCTCGAGTCAGGGGATCTTAATCAAGTCAAAGTTGAAGAAACATCGACACAAGAACAACCTGAAAAATCTAAGAAGAAGAAACATAGAAAGAAACATAAAAAAGATGAAACAATTCCTCTTGTGGATTATGATAACGACAATGCTTCCAAAGTGTATCCTGATAAAGATAGTCTGGATGACATCAAAGAAAAAACAGCTGAATCCATCATACAACCAGACATCACGCAAAATATTGTTCTCGGAGATACTACTACGAAAGTAACAGAAATTGTTGACAACATTCAAGAAAATTCTACAACAACAGAACCTATCACAACACCATATTTCACAGAAATCAATGAAGATGAGACCACTATTGGAGATGCAATTGCAGGATGTTCTCATGATAATAGAAGGAATGAAAAAACGCTTATTGTAACTGAAATCTCAGAAAACTCCTCTGTTCATGAAACTATTCACAGAACTGAAGAACTGTCAAAGTATATATCATCAGTAATAGACACTACTGAGCAGCAAGTCATATCCGTTTCTGACAATGATCAATCGCCAGTGTCCAGTGAACTTGTTGCTTCCAGTAAAGTCGAAGTCTCTACAGGAGACATTTATAAAGAGCCAAAAAATCAGTTCACAGAAGAACCTCTTGCGGAAAAGCCAAATATTTCACTACCAATTACTAAGACGAACAAGGTTATTTTGATAACTCACGAGGAAGTGAGAATGAAACCTGTAGTTTCCCTGAAAATGGAATTTTTTGAAACACCTATCGAACAAATTCAATATATTGAGAAAGGAAATGTAGAAGAAACGAAGCATACTGAATTATCCGATGAAGTGAAAACTGAGCAGATTCGAACAGAAAAAGAGTTGAATGAAATAGAAACGGCAGAAATAAAAGAACATGGAGTTACGTATGCAGTGAAAGGAGATGAAGAAGAGAGCAAAACGAGCACAGACGAAGTTGTAGAAACTCTCAGTGAATCAGAAACGAAACAGATCAGCGAATCTTCCGAAACTCAGTTTAAAGAATTAACAACAACAACCACTACCGAATTTGAAACGGCTGATGAGAGCAACTTGAAAAAACTCGAATTCGACAGTGAAGTGGAAACAGAAGAGTCTAGTGAACTCGTAGAAAGTGGATTCGTTGAGTTGAATTCGACAGAAATTGACCATCAAAACCAACCCAGTGTCGTTGGAAGTTTCATCGAAAATGAGAGATCATTCACTCCAAGCAATGACGAAAGTTGGACAATTCTTGATTCGAATACAGATGAGAAGGAACAGTCTCTTCCACATGATAACGAAGACAATGCGAATTCAGATTCATTCCAATTCATTGATATGGAGCAAGTTATTTTTGGTTCAGTGAAAGAACGCCCCAAAAAAATCTCCGCAGAAGTTCACCGTTCAAATAAGATGCAAAAACTATCTGAGTTCAATACTGAACAAGAAAATTATATTGCCGATAGTGTGCTTCAAGAAACCTCAGAACGGCAAGGTTTGTCCTTGGGCGTTTCACTACAAAGCGAAGAGACCCTTACACATGATCACAGTTCTGACTTTGACACTGACAGTCAGAAAATTTCGAGATCCGATTCTGTTGTTGACACCGAAATCAAGACCATCGAAGACGTAATGAGTGTTTTGGAGTCGAAAAAGTCCACCGAAATTACCAGTTCAATAATTACCAACGCTGAAACTCTGGTTGAAAATTTTGATATCGAGAAAAAAGAAGATGTTTCTTCTGATAGGAAGGAAAAGAAACCAAAAATCGAGTATAAAGGTCTACCTGTTACTGATAAACTCGATATAATCGATTTATTGGATGATACCATCGTGATCTCTGACGAAGAACTAGTAGAAAATAACATCGAACCAGTCGAACGTATCCCAGACGCCGATTCTGGAACTGAATCTTGGGTGGAATTTGTGAAAGAATCGAAATCAACACAAGTGCAAGAGGAGATACGGAAACAGGAAGAGATAACTTCCATCAAACTCCAATCAGATAACGAAATTAGTGAGGTGATTTCTATAAGTGATATTCCAGATACCACTTCAGTCCCAAAACTAGTTGATCAGGAAGCCCAAAAAGTGAGTGATGGCATCGATATTTTGTCACAGCTCAAACAAGAGACTTTATCGAAGTATAAACCAGACCTTGCTTCTATACCAGACTCAGGGCGGAAACCATTACCTGTATGGCTGAACCAGCCAAAGATTGTTCGAGATTATTCAAAGAGTGATATCCTCGAGAGAAATCATGAGACCAGCCATGAAGTTATGCAGGTAGAAACAAAAACCCCATCAATTGAGAAGGCTAAGATCGAAAATGTAAATGATATATTTATCAAAGGAGAACAAGAACAAGCCATTGTTGATAGAACAGACGAAGCAACATCAGATTCAGAGCACATAACTAAATTACCTGTAGAAACAGAAGAGGTACATATACCAGAGAGTATCGAACAAGAGGTAGAAAAAGAGGTTGTTACAAGACCATTGTCTCCTGAAAAACCGTTGCCTGAAATCAGCTACTTAGAGGCCACAGATATAGCTGTAAAACCTATTGAATCAAACAAAGGTGATAATGATGAAGAAAGTATCGAAGATATGCTTCTGAAACTGAAAGAAGAAACTCTCAGAAAATATCGTCAAGAGACAATGAAGATTTCAGAACAGCAACTCGAAATGGACAGTACAATCGATGAAACCGTAAGAAATACAGAAGTCAATGAGGTAGTTCCAAGCAAGGTGGAAGATAAACCCAAGAAAAGCAAGAAAAAAAACAAGAAGAGAAAATCCGTTACTTTTGAGGAAACTCCCCAAATAATAAACATTGAAGAACATACACAACCAGCTAAAGATGTCTCTGAAGATGATACTGAAGTTGCTGAAGAGTTCATTTTCATTCAAGGTGTCAGCAAGAACCAGGAAGAGGTATTGGAACCAATTTCTGAAATTGTGGCCATGCCTGACGTGATTCAAACGAACATACTCACAGAAAGTATTTCTGAATCTGAAGATGGTTCGAATTGGCTGAAAGTCGATACTGTTGAAGAAAATGAACTGACTCAATCGAAAACACCTGCTTATAAAGGTTTGCCAATTGATAGTGGTATGAATATATTCGAAATCTTAGATTCTGTCATAATTATTTCAGATGATGAGGAATCATCTCAAAATGATTCTGGAATGAAATCTGTGAAAATTGAGGAATCTCCAGAAGAACTCAAGAAGAAAGGAACCTCAGCATCAGTATTCATACATACAGAGAAACAGAAAATGATTGAAGAGTCACAGACAACTGAAACCATGACCACAGCTGAGTTAGTTGAAGAATCCAAGTCACCAGTACAAGGTACCGAAGGCCAGATTGTGAATGACCTCGAAGAATCCTTCATCATTCCACATAAAGGCGATATAGAAAGTGAAATGTTATCCCCTGACATCGTAGCTGATAAGGGTATCGGAGAATCACCACTTGATTCGAATTTGACTGGATCAGTTGTGAATGAACCGAAGGAGAGAGCAGAGGATAAGAAAACCGAGGAAAGTAAAAAGAAAACGAAAAAATCGAAGAAGAAGAAAGACACAAAACGTGAAGATGAAAATGATGAAGAGGTAAGAATCGAGAAAGTAGTAACTGAACCGAACATACATAACGAAAAACAACATCTAGGTAGATCTTGGGCCGAAATCGTTGGACAAAATACTACGAACCAAACAGAAGAATCAACAGACAATAAAATAGCTGTAACAGAAATAGAAGTGAAGCCAAAAATTGAATTTGTCGAGGAAATCCCCACTGTGGAAGAAAAAAAAGCTATCGGAAACGAAAATAATTTGCTGATAGATAGAAATGAAGATTTCCTATCAGAGGAAAGACAACAAGCTTTACCCGATTTAATAAAAAAAGAAGCCGAAAAACCATCGACACAAGATGTGCCCTTTGGGACTATTTCTTCCAAACCTAAAAAACATTCGAAACAGAAAAAGAAAGGTGAACCACATACTGATTTGTCCGTGAAAAATATTGAACGAAGACAAGATGAAGTAGTGGAGACGACTCAGATACCACCAGAGGTTTGCGAACTATCAGCTTCTTGGGCCGAAGTTGTAAGCAAATTACCCAAAGAAACACAATCAACTGAACCAGAAGTTCAGACCGAAAAGAACGCGACGATTGAAAATGTTGAACATCGAGAATATCCATCCGAATCTCTTGACAAAATTGAAAACACTGAAAATATATCTCTCACTCATACAATCACACAAGTTACAAATACTGTAAATATAGAAACAAAAAAATCTACGAATGAAATTGAAGATTCCAACTGGTCAAATATCATAAGCAAATCATCCTCGCCTGAAGAAAAGCTCTCTTCTGAACCAGATCAAAAAGATGTTCAACTGGAACATGAATCTAACAATGTCATTGAAGAAAAGAAAGAGAAAGATGACAAAATCATCGACACCGGTACCACCAAACCTTCGAAGAAGAAATCTAAAAAGAAATCTCATCGAGAAGATCAGAAAGATTTTCCTCTCGAAGTAGCGGAGAATAAAAAACGTGTTCCTTCAGGTGAAAAAATTGAACAACTATCAAAAATCGATACTCAGACAACCAGCAAGATAGAAACTGAATTCGTGGAAAACGAAGATTCCACTTGGGCAGAGGTTGTGATCGAATCTACTTCACCTGCAGAGAAACTCCCATCTGAACAACGGAACATGAATGTTGATATAAAGAAGGTAGCCGTCAGTGAAACAGTGGATAACAAAGAAGATTTCGATGGAGCCAACGACACTGATCACACCAAACCGAAGAAAAAACATAAAAAGAAACACCATCGGGAAAATAAAAAGGAAACTGATAATATGCCTGCAACTGAAACAATTGAACAACTACCAGTAATCAAAACTCAAATAATCGAGAATACAAAATATATGAATTTGGAAAGCAAAGAGTCCAGTTGGGCACAGATTGTGAGCAAATCGTCTCCTCCAGAGCAAATATATGCTGAAACAAAAGAGAAAACTCCTGATGGAACACAAATTACCGAAACTCCCACTTCGATTGAAACAGCTGGAAACAAAATCAAAGCTGAAGAGCCTTTCGAGGACACAGAGATATCTGAAACTGAACCCAGAGATTCTAGTTGGGTGGATATCGTCAGTGGATCATCTGCACCAGAAAACAAACCTTCATCTGAAGAAAAGGGTTTATCGGAACCGGAGAAAATAAATATTCAACCAGAAGGTGAAAGTTCAGTTTCAACAGAAATCAACCTGGAAATCATGAATACCGACACAACTAAACCCACAAAAAAGAAACAGAAGAAGAAGCATCATCGAGAGCACCAAAATGAATATCCACCAGAGAGAAAGCAAAATATTGAAAATGCTACTGAAACTATCGAACAAATAACGGAAATCGAAGCTGAAGCAGCAAGAAATATAGAAACTATAGAATTCGACATTGGAAACAAAGATTCTAGCTGGGCACAAATTGTTAGCAAATCGTTTCCACCTGAAGAAAAACTGACTTCTGAAAAACAACAAGAAGATATCAAACTGGAAAGGAAAGACGTTATCGAAACTGTGAAAATCGAAAAAGAAATCGACGACAATATCGAAACCGATACCAATAAACCAACCAAAAAGAAACACAAGAAGAAGCACCATGATCATAAGCAAACCGATATTGTTAACAATGAAACTATTCCGATAACAGATGAATTTGAACAAAAAGTAGAAGTTAACAGTGAGAAGTCTATTAGCACACAACCTGTGAAAGCTGTAGAAGAATCCAGAGGTTCTAGCTGGGCGGAAATCGTCGGCAAATCATCTTCACCCGAACAAAAACTCTCGAATGAGCCAAAGAAAACAGATGTTCAGGCGGAAATCGAAACTTTTGTAAAAATTACGGAAACCAATAAGGAAAGTGACGAAATCACCGACACTGATACTACTAAGCCCACGAAAAGAAAAAAGAAGAACAAACGAGGAAATAAAGAAGCATCACCTATTGAGGAAAAAGATGATCCCGAAAATGTTTCTGTAACGGAACCGAGTGAATCAAAAACAGAAAGTGATGATGGGAAATCTGTGAGTATCGAAACCGTTGACTCTGTCCGAAGGAAAGATACGAGCTGGGCAGAAATAGTGGGCGAAACATCTCCGGAAAAAATACATCAACCTGAACTACAGCAAACTCGAACTCAACCAGAAGTTTCAACTGTCGATACTACAATTGAACACAAACCAATAAATGATGAGACAATCGATATGGACAGCTCCAAACCTTCCAAGAAAAAACATAAGAAACACCATCAGGAAGCCCAAGGTGGATCGACAACTATGACCACTTCTGTCACTGAAACAATCGAGCAAATTACAGAAATAGACACTGAAAAAGTAGTAAAATCTGTGGACCAGAACAAAGAGTCCAGTTTCCATTTCATCGAGGTTGAACGTGGAGTACTGCCTTCAAGACAGACGTTTGATGACATTTACGATAAGAGTCAAATGAGAACCAAAAACAAAAAACCAACGGATTCCAAATTCATAGAAGAACAAGTGTCTACTGATATGAAAACTCCAGAGGAAATTACAGAAGATCAAGATATAAAAACAGATAAGAAACAAAAGAAAAAGAAGCACAAGAAAAAGAAGGCCCTTGAAGATACAGAAAAATCAACCAAGGATAGTGAATCAGTAGAGACCAGCGAAGTACCATCCCCAGTTGACCAGAATACACCAACGGATAAGGAAAAACCTGACATTGGTGGGAAAATGATGGAAGATGATGGAGTGATAACTGAATTACATGAAACTGAATCCAAAAGCTCGAAGAAAAAGAAACATAAAAAGAAATATCATCCACCAACTGGCATGAACGAGAGTCAGATGGAAATTTCAAAAGCTGATGAAACTCTAGAGGAGACCATTGAAAATATACATATTTTGGAAGATGCATCAAGAGAATCTAATGAGATCATTGCTTCTCAAAGTTCTAGATCATGGGCAGGGGTAGTAAGTTCTAATTTGGCTCCAAAACCCGAAATATTAGAACCTGTTGCTACGTCAGCAATTGAAGTAGCTGAGCAAGTTGTCGAAAAACAAAATGCAGATGTTATTCCAGATGATGATTTGAATGAAATGGATACGATAGAGAAAAAATCTAAAAAAAAGAAACATAAAAAGAAGCACGAACCTGTTGACGAGGAGAAAAAACTTGCTTTTGAAATCACTGAACAGATTCGGCATATATCAGAGGTATTACCTGCTGTTATTGCACCAGAGGAAACTACAGAAGAATCAATTTCTAAATCGAAGAAGAAGAAGAAGAATAAGAAACAACAACCCACAGAAAATAAACCAGAATCTGCCGTTGCCGAAAAATCTACAATTGGTATTGAAATTACGGTAGAGAAAAATGAAATGAAGCCAGAAATATCGGAAAACATTACTGAATATGCCGTAGCTGAAACATCGGAAACTGCATCATCTGTAACTCAATTCATTATGAGAGAACAGGAAGAAATCGGTTCAGAAGGAGAACCCCAATTGCATACTGTGGAGAAATACACAGAAGAGATTGTAGCTATACTACCAACAACTGATTCTATCACTTCCCAGAATTTGATTGACTCTGAAATAGTTTCAGATACTATAAACGAAACTAGTTTGAAGAAAACGATAGATTCCGCAAGAGTTGGCCAAGAAACAAAAGATCAACATATTATCTCTGAATCTCTCTTATCTGAAGGAGTTGATCCAGAGAACCCAATAAGGGAAGACAAAATCCTATTACCAGAAATTTCAAACGTAGAAAAGAGTCCCAAAGTAGAATACAAGGGCCTTCCTATTGACAAGTCAAGTGATATGTTCCTTGAAATTCTGGATGAACAAATGGTATTTTCTGATGAAGAAGAACAACTGTATCAGAACACAGAAGAGGTGGAGATTTCGAAAAAAACTGAAAAAGAATTTTTGATCTCCCCTAAAGATGCAAAAGATGTGTTAGAAAGTGAACATTCTGAAAAACTTCCTGAGAATACAGTGGTCGATATATCAAAGAAAATAGAATACAAAGGTCTTCCTATTGACGAATCCAGTGGTATGTTCCTCGAAGTTCTTGATGAACCAATAGAATTTTCTGATGAAGAAGAGCAACTACACCAGAACACAGAGCGTGTTGAGGTTCCAAAGGAAACTCAAATTGCATCTCCTGAAAATGAACAAGTATTTTTGCCTACCTCTGAAAATGCAAAAGATCTATTAGAAAACCAACTATCGGAAAAACTTTCTGAACATATAGTGGTTGATGTTGCAAAGAAGGTAGAATACAAAGGTCTTCCTATTGATGAATCGAGTGTTATGTTCCTTGATATTCTGGATGAACCGATGGAATTGTCTGATGAGGAAGAGCAACCACATCAGATCACAAAAGAAACAGGAGCTTCGAGAGAATCTGAAATTTTGTCAACTGAAAATGAAAGAGAATGTTTGGCTTCTTCTGAAGATGCGAACGATCTGATAGAAAGTCAACACTCAGAAAATATTCCTGAAAACACCGTGATCGACGAAAGGAAAAACGTTGAATATAAAGGTCTTCCTATCGACAAATCAAGTGATATGTTTCTGGACATTCTCGATGAACCTATAGAGTTCTCTGACGAAGATGAAAATCAAATCGATGAGAACACCGACAAAACTGAAATCTCCAGGGAAGATAAAATATTGACTACTTTCATCGAGGAAGAGAAAAAACAACAGGTGGTTCAACCAACAACAGACATATCTGAGATAACAAAAATTGTTTCGGATGAGCAAGTGGACTCTGAACAAATTTCCTCTGTTATTGAGTCGAAGTCAACCGAGGTGGAATACAAAGAGCCCGCGATTGATCGTTCAAAGGATATTCAATCGACTATTCCAACTCCTAAAGTCGAATATAAGGGACTTCCAATTGACAAATCGACGGATATGTTTCTTGATATCTTGGACGATGCTATTGTCCTCTCAGATGAGGAAGAACAACCAGACATTGTCAAAGAGTATGGAAATGAAATGGGCTTGGAAGCAAATATAGAAACCACTGAGAGCACTGAAAAGGAAAAATCGATAGTTGAATATAAAGGTCTCCCGATTGACCAATCCACAGATCTCTTCCTTGATATTTTGGATGAGCCTATGGTGTTGACTGATGAAGAAGATCAGCAAATTTCTGAAAAGGAAATGAAACATGTACAAGTGGTCTCATCAACTGAGGAGATAGTCAGCTCGGAAAATATTTCTTCTTCGCCTGATGTAACTGGATTGATGGTCACTAAGGTGGAATATAAAGGGCTCCCAATTGATAGATCCACTGAGTTGTTCCTTGATATTCTTGATGAACCCATAGAGTTATCCGATGATGAAGAACAACAGCAAGTTATCGAGGGTATACAAAATGAACGCATTACAGAGATTGAGGAATCGGTCACAGCAAAGGAAAAATCAACAGAACTATCTGAGAGTACGGAATTGATATGGGAAGAGCAGTTAAGCTCTGAGAAATATCTCACCGAACCTGAAGTAAGAGCTGAATGGAAAGAAATATCAGTGGAAGAACCTGAAAGATCCATGGATATTTTGTCAACCGCACAAATATCTGAAAGTGCCAAAATGATTCTAGAAGAGCAAATTAATTCGGTAAAAGAGGCATTTGTACCTACCGATAAAAAAATTGATCAACCTGAAAGGAGTTTGAAGAAAGAAGAAAAAATCACAGAAATCATTGGAAATGAGAACCAGCACTCGGAATTATCAACTGAAAGAGATCAAACAGCATTGCCAACTCCCGAAGTTGAATACAAAGGTCTACCAATCGATGAATCCACAGATTTGTTCATTGATATTCTGGATGAACCAATGGTGTTCTCAGAAGAAGAGGGAGAAGTTGTAACCGAAATCGAGGATGCTAATAGTCAGTCTGCGGAACCAATAGCCGATGTGAAGAATCCGTCTGAAAATGATGAGTCTGAACAATCGGTTCATTTCATTGAGATTGCTAGGGACTATGATATTATCGGGTTAAGACAAGCAGAAGACGCCTACTTTGCCAACATTGCGAAATCGAATAACGTTGCAGAACTGCAAAGGTCCACTGATTCTATGAACCCTATCACGACAAGAGAACTCACTGAGGAGAATATATTGAAGTATGATATACTGTCAAAAGAAGAAACAGAGCATTATGAAAAAAAATCACTACAGATCAAAGGAGAGAATGAAAACATTGATGAAACGATAAGCGAAATTGGAAATATTTCCAAGTATGATATGACTCAATTTTCACAAGCCGAAACAGAATATTATAAGAAAAAAGCTCAAATTGAAAATGTGCCTGAATCTGATTCTACTGAATCTATGAGCCCCGTCAGTACTGAAGAACTAGCTGCAAATAAGGTGTTGAAGTATGATATATTGGAAATGTCGAAGGAAGAAACAAAATATCATGAAGAAAAGTCTGGAAAACCAGTTCAAACCGGAGAAGATGATAGCAGTGAAACGATAAGGAAAATTATTGAAAATATACCCACGTATGACATAGCGCGATTGTTAGAGGCTGAAAAAATATATTATGAGAAGAAAGCTCAGATCGAAAATGTGCAAAAATCGGATTCCATTGAATCTATAAAGTTCGTCACAAATACAGAACTTGCTGAAAATGATGTGTTGAAGTATGATACATTGAAAATGTCGAAAGAAGAAACGAAATACATCGAAGAGAAGTCTGGACAATCTATCCAAACTGGAGAAGACACCAGAAGTGAAACGGTTAGCAAAGTTATTGAAAATATTCCCAAGTATAACATGGTGCAATTTTTACAAGCTGAAATCGAATTCTATGAACAGAAATCTCAAATTGAGAAATTGCGAGAGTCTGAACCCAACATAACTCAATTAACCACAAAAACCTCTGATGCTAATGTCTCGAATGATTCAGAAACTCCAACAGAATTCGTTTCTGAAGAAGTTGAGAGTGGTCAAGGATTGAATGTGCCATCTACAAATGAAGTCATTCCTCTCGAAGAAAAATATTTGAAAGAGGAAGAAACTACAGAAAAACTGATCAATGATATTGAACCGGTCAAAGAGCCAAATGATGAAACGATAACTGAACTTGTGATTCGAGATGAACGAAAAGTAATTCATGAATCAGAAGCTGGAATTATTGTGAAATCAATTGAAGAAACAGAAAGGGTGTCGGTTACCACAGAGCCTACCTCTGAAAATGGATCTGAATCTGAAATTGATACTACAGATGACGGAGGAAACAAAGGAGTAGAACAAGTTGATAGTATAATTGAACCAACAGAAAAATTGATTGAGGTTGCTGATGAAGCTGTCGAGAATAAAATTGAAGATATCAAACTATCAGAATCATCGAAGGAAAGAGTCTTGCAGGAACTGATTTCGGTTCATCAAACTACTAAAGAGTTCATCTCTCAAGAAATCAATGATATCGAAACCAACCAAACAGATGTTGTTGAAATATTGAAACAGTCAACAGATATAGTTTCTATAACAGAAGCCGAAGGTGAAACTGAGTCATTGTCCGTTGAGATGAAACAAAATGAAGAAAACGTTGATGAAGATCGAGAGCAAGAAACAGAATCAACGAAAGGTACCGAGAATATTGCGATCGATGAATCTGAAAGGCAGGAACCTCAACCACAGGCAACGGTCGAAATGCATAAATCTGAGGAAGGAAGTGGTGATGTTACTGAAGAATCTGTGACTATTTCGAA
Source organism: Zygogramma bicolorata (assembly GCA_032362365.1). Lineage (NCBI taxonomy): Eukaryota > Metazoa > Arthropoda > Insecta > Coleoptera > Chrysomelidae > Zygogramma > Zygogramma bicolorata. Next base: position 1,616,697 of record JAVJAQ010003124.1, on the reverse strand, counting down.
AGAGAAAAAGTCTGATGAAATCAAACCATCCGAATTCGAAGCTCTCGTAGAGACAGCTAAAGAATTCGTTCCCAAATTTGAATCGGAATATGAGACTCTTTCAGACTTATCAACCGAAGCTACGGAATTCATTCCCAAGTCAGAATTCTCACGTTTGAACCCAAATGCAGCTGAGTTTATACCCGGTGCAGGGGATCGCAGATTGCCACCTGAGTACGTAGAATACTCCGAACCACCGCAGGAAGAGTACCTGGAGAGAACGACGTGGGAATACAATAAACCAGCCTACGAGGAAGACACTTCTCCCGAACAGTATGACTCTGAGATCGAAATACCTGCTGATCATGCTAGCAACTTGTGGGTGGATGAAATTCTACACGAACCTGCAGAGGACTTCATGATTCGTGAGGCAGAAAAAACTGCTGCTCGGGTGGCTGAAACTAGGGCAGAAGAAATTGCCCAAAAACAACTAGAAGAGAGTCTGCTGCCGAAAGATGTCGTTTCAGAGCTGTCGAATAGTGGCGTACAAGAGACAGTTACAGTCCGATGGACGGAGGAAATGAAAAATGAGGCCGAGACTCCTAGTGGGTCCTTTTTGATTCAGGAAATCGAGAGGAACGACTCAGAAACACCAATTCCAACAAATTTGCCCTCGCCTCCACCAATATCAGAACCTGATTCGAAATACGTGTCTCAGCAACTTATAACAGAGGAGAAGGCTCTCAGTCAGGAGAAAAAATCAGAACCCGCTTTAGAATCTGTGTCTCAACAAGTGATCATAGAGGAGAAAGCTATCAGCCAGGAGAAAAAACCGGTGAACGTCTGGGAAGCCCTCAAATCTGGAGACAAAACTTATGCTGATATAGTAGCAAGCAATATTCCTGAAAGAAGCAAGCCCGAAAAGAGTCCACCACCAATAACAAAACAGGAAGTGAAACCGAGTGTCGAGATAAAAGTAACAGAGTCTGAAACTGTGGAGCAACCCACTGGCGAAACTGACAACGAATGGATTGTGAAAAAGAAAGGGAAGAAATCGCGCTCGAGATCACGCTCTAAGCTGGATGATGCCCAACAAACGATCGATGTTACAAAAGCAGAAGAGAAGCAGCAGAAAGAACCTGCCAAAACCACTAAGAGAAAGTCGAGGAAGCGAGATAAAACTCCTCATGAACTGTTAATGGTCGATTCTGAAATCGTACAGCAAGACCCTTCAGAAGTAGAAATCCCAGTTAGTGATACTGATTCCAAACTTGAACCTGCAGAGGAAGTATCAGTTGTTATCTCATCCGAAGTTGAAACTGAAATGATAACCGGGAAGCCTGAAGATATTCCTGTAGAACCGAAGAAGTCTGCTACTCTCGCCGTTGAAGATCAACCAGAACACAAAAAGAAAAGATCGAAGTCAAAACAGAAGAAAGACAAAAAAGCTCTCCAGTTGAATGTAGTGTCTGGTGAACCATCTGAAATGATAATCATAGAGCAAAAACCTACGAAAGTGGTCGTTCAAGAAAAACTCCATCATTTGACATACGCTGATATAGCACGAAGCGGCAGAAGCAGAGAATCATCTCCTCATACCGATGTCATCAAACCGATTGTACAGAAAATTCAATCTAAGATAGAAGAAACTCGTGTGATATCAGGAAAGATCCCAATTAGTGATACGGAAGACGATAAAAACGAAATCGTTAGTGCTAACGAAAATATCGAACCAACTGCAAACAAAGAGCCGGAAGATAATCTGATTGAATGCACAGAAACTCTCAGGGAGGCCACTGCTGCTCCTGAAATAGAAAAGGAAGAAAGTTACAAAATCGAATCCAAAAATTTCAAGGAAAATGAACCGATTGAAAGAGATAGCAAGATTCTCACCTCAGAGAAATTCATCATGGAAGAAGTTAAGGCTACTGTATCAGGAGATGAAGTTCATTTGAAATCGTACGCCGATATTTTGGTGGAAAATCAAAGAAAGGTTATTGAAACGAACATATCTCCCCAAGAATCTAAACCGTCTACGCCCTCCAGAAAAGTAGATATAACAATCCTTGTCGTTGGTGAAGATAAGTCAGAACACGTACAAGAAGTGGATTCTGAAGGGTTTATATCGATTGGAAGACACAGAGATCGATCACGTTCTCGTTCTAGATCTGACAGACACAAGGAGCATAAAAAACAGGAAGATACCAAGGAAATTAAAAAAGTTGTCGAAGTTCAGAAAATAAAGGATACAACGGATCCAAACAAAGTTGAAGAACGAAAAGTTGGGAGTACGCATAGTTCCCCTACAAAGAGTTGGGCCTCTATCGTCAAAGCGAATGTCGAAGAACCGAGGTTTTCACCGCTACGGGTACACCAAACTGAAATAGTTTTAGATGATCAGATTGATACTACCCGTGTTGTGGATGAAGGAAAATCTCAAATGATATTGGAAAAACAACACACTGAAAATGTCATCGAGAATGTTGTTGAAACCAAGAAAGTTGAGAATAAAAGTAGCTTTATAGGAACGTTAATTGCCTCCGTCAAAAATACCATTCGTGGAAAAAAGGAACCTCAGTCAGAATCGAACGAACAACCAACAACGGAAAAGGTTGAAAAGAAAAAGAAACAGAAAAGCAAAAAAAACAAAAAACATGTCACAGATACTGAAGCCACGGAGACTGTGCCTAACCTAGATTCAGCTCAAGAAAGTTCACTATCGCCAAAAACAATAGTACCAGATGTTCATGAGTTTATTCATCAAGAGAAAATCGCAGCATCAGATGAATCTCCTCAATCTTCTGGAAATCAACATATAAACAAGGATCAGACCCTCATTGAAAGTTCATTAACGAAAATGAGCCCAATTAAAAAAGGAAAGAAGGATAAAAAATCCAAGAAAGTCAGCAAAAGTTCCGATGGAGGTGATAAGGAAATATCGACAGAAGAGCCTGTTGCAGTTGCTGAAGTGACTGAACAAACAAGTATCAGAAATACAATGGAGGAGGATGGAAATATTGGTAAGAAAGAACAAGAGAAGCCCAAAGAAGTCGAATTGACTGATGAAGTGGCTACAGTCGAAATCGATGAACCTATCCAAAAAGACTCTGATGAAGAAACACATATCGAAATTGCAGTTGAGACCGAAAAAGTTGTAGAGTTAACACCTAAAGAAGAAGTTGAATTGTTGAAATACGAAGATGCTGCATCAATTACAGATGTCGAATCCATCGAAAAATCTATGACTAGAGAAGAAATCCAGATTATCAATACAAATTCCAACGAGATGGTTGAAGAGGTGATACCCCAACAAGAGGCTGAATCTTTCAAATCAGTTCCAGACCAGTCGGAGATTCACAAGAGAGAAATACTCAGTCAAATAATATTTGAAAAATCACCGGTGAAGAAGAATATCACTGAGGAATTTTTATTAGAAACTAAAAGAATCGAAGAAATTTCGAAAGAAACTGTTGGTGACAAAAAATCTGAAGGTTTTACAATCGAGAAACATACACCTGTTGAAGGAAGCAAAAATGAAATAGAATCAGAAGAAACAAATGTGGAAGCTGAAGTTGAAATTGATGAATTTAAGCCTTCAAAAGATGTAGAAATCATGGCTGAAAAAGTTCCTGAGGATAAAGAAGTTGATGAAGAATATAGAAATAAAGTGAGTGGGGTAACATTTGCAGCCGATTTTGTGAAAATTGATGATATAAAGCCTGAAGACGAAGTGAAAGTGTTCCCTCAAGAAGATCAGTTGATACCTGATGCAGAGCAGGTACATACAACTGGATCAATTGTCGATCCCAAAATTTTTGTTGACTCTCAGATCGTCGAAAGAACCCAAACAAGCTCTGGAGGTGAAACTATGAATGCTACGGAAGAATTTTTGTCAGAAACAATTAAAACAGAGGAACTAACTAGAGACACAGTTGATATTCCGGTCAAAAACAAAAAGAAAGAAAAAGTGAAACGTCAGAAATCGGAAGATGAATCTGACAGCAAAAAACCTGGTTTGATCAAATCCATCGTTACCAGTATCGTCGAAAAAATCTCTGGTAAGAAATCCAAGAGGAGTGATTCTAGTTCTGCAGAAATATTAGCAAGGAATATCAGCATGGATGAATCATTCTGGCTGACCAAATGCATCCACGACGAAGCAGAAGAGAAGTGGTACCTTGAATCAGCGCAAAATGTAGATCCAACAGATTTGAAAGAATCTCATACAGATGAAGAAGATGATTCAGTCAAGTTGGCTAGGAATCTAGCGATCGATTCGTTCTGGATAAACAAGTGCATATACGATGAAGCCGAGGAGATGTGGCAAATAGAAAAATCGCTCACAAACAAACTCAAAGCTGTAGGAGACAGCAGAAAATCTTCAGAGGAGCCACCTGACGGAGATGGAGACTCAGATGGTTCTAGTGGTAGAGGCTCGCCGCTCAACAAACCTGATGGGGAATCGTCCGAAACGTCGATGCCCCAGTCGCAGTACATGATGTACAGTTTGCCCGGTGGTATCGCCGGGTGGCGGGAAGAAAGTACTTACCTAGCTTCAGAGCCTTTAACAAATGAAAATACGCGAGTTTTATCCGGTATCGCTTGTCAATCGGTTGACGATCACTTATTCGCGGCCAAAAGACTGTCCGAAAGTATGGCTGAAGATGTGATAAGCGACGTCTCGACCCCACAACACACTCCCGACCCCGTTTCCTCTCTAGGGCCTCAAATGCAGCCACCGACAGATCCAGTGGTCAACGCGGATGCCGCCAAAAGGCTCAAGAAGGTGAAATATAATTGTGTTATCTGTTTGGGTTTCCAATCATTGTGCTTGTCTTCTGTTAACATAGTTTTAATTTTGATATTTCACGTTTTCTGGTCACTAATTTTACTTTCATATTTGGTTTAGTGTATTTGAAGTATCTGTATAATATATATGCTTTTATCGATCGAGCTTATTAATGTTTAGGTGAGTAGCTTGTGAATGAATTTTGGGTTCTGTGTTGATGTGTTTGTCATGTTTCTTTGTCGTGTGAGAGTATTTTATGGGGTTTCCATACAGAATTACAGACAACTGGTTAGGCAACTATGGGATGTGAATGTTCTGAGAATCCTGAAATACCACATAATTTCATAATGCACCAGAGTCAAGTCACTGAACTTATCCTTATTTCATTTCAATGAATAATATGAAATTCAGTAGAAATCAAAGGCCGGTCCTCAGAAGAATGGTATTTTTTTTGTCTTAAAGTGTTTATTGAAATGTAAACAATATTCCTAATTTATTGACACAATTTCTTATGGTGCCAACTTCGTTCCTGCAAGAATGTGAAACATTTCACTTTTCACCAATTTACTATAACGAATCGAAAAGCTTCGCTATTGAATTGCCAACAAAAATTGTCCCTAAGTATAAACCTGTATAATCACTAGTTTCCGAGATGAAAAGGCTGAATGGTTGACCCAAAAACGTGAAAATGTCTCAAAAACATCCACTCTTCATATTTCGAACCGTAGTACATTTTCAAGCCTCAGACGAGAAGAGTGGATCCCAACTTTCATGAACAAGATAATAAATGAAGAATGCAACAAAACGTGTGATAATAAAATAATGTGATAATCAATTGTCACTATAGAGCGCGTTGAAATTGACACCAAAACATGCAAAAAATATTCTACTCCTCCCTTTTGCCTCGTAGCTGGCGGAAACAAACTTATCAGATTTCTCATAAAACAAACAATAAAGAAGAAAATGACTATAAAAGGACGATGATTAGTTAGCAAGATAGAGCGTATAGAACTTTCAGAATGAGTTGCCAAACGAAATCGAATGAGTTGATATTTTGTTTGGTTTTTTAATCAAAGTTCAACCCGATCCATTTCAATAAGTGATTCTTCTTCATTCAGCCCAGTTTGTGAATGATTTCGTGTGTTCCACACGCGACAAGCTTAAAAACTGTGCTACAAGACGAAATGTAGAGAGTAGCATGCTTCTTGAATGTTTTGGGGTAAATTTTGACGTTATCGCTTTTTTCTTATTTTATGGTCTCGTTAGTATCAAAGATGGACTGCATTTTGTCCTTCCAAGGCTACAAAAATGAACAACGAGTCGAAATATGAAAAGTAGGTGATTTTCAGTGATTCTCACCATTTTAGGTGCTTAGGGAGATTTTTTGCTGGTGATTTAATGACAAACATTTTTAATCTCCAGTGAATTTGGCAAGAGGTTTTGATTTTTCCGGCGATGTGGCACGAAAAGTGAAAGCTTTCACCTCTTCGCGAAAGTATATATCTTTTGCCATGGTGATTTGGATCCTTGAAATCCATATCACAACGAACTCTCATCCCGGTTAATTATTCCATAATTGATTTTTCGAAGACTTTTTTCAACTTGAAATTGGTAAAATGATAATTTCGATCTTTGAACTTTAATCGTGAAAAATTGTGATGTAAGAGTTGTTTTCATTCGTCAATAAGATAAAATTTTCTTTCATAGACAATTGGTCAATCTTTTCAAATTAGCTTATCTCTGATCATGTTGGTGAATTGAATCATTGATATCAACATTTCATTGAATATTAACCTCATGACTTGCTCGTAGGGGGCAGCTGAAAATAATAATAATGTTCATTAAACGAATTACAAACAGGTATACAATAATGAGAATCAAAACAATTAATAAACTAAATGCACAATCCCACGAAGTAAAACTTGTTGTGGTATATTCGTATCATTCATGTAAGAAATAATAATGAATTGAATAATAATATAACTGAGAGAACATGATAATTTTTGTGGGGAAGAAGGACTTTTTCTTCTCCAAGTCAATGCACTAATGAAAATAGTTCTTTTACACTTTTACACCTGACGAGGAAGCACTATGACAGCTCTAGTCGAAAGTGCTCTGATATAATTCAAATGATGAATTAATTTCTGCACGAAATACAAAAAACTTTTTTTCTTCTGAGTACATTGATTCAAAGCGCCCAATCCCTCGTGTAAGGAAGTAAATGTAAATTTCTCACATAGTCGGTGAGTACACTCGAAGACTGACTATAAACTTAATCATCTAAAGGAACGATTCCTGACTGCTCACCTCAAAAATCAAAACTCTAAATGTTATACATAAAAAGCGAACGGATAACTTTCAAAGATATATTTTTCCATGTTCGTCCGTGACCCACGATGTCATGGATATGAAATTAATTATCTGGTGTTTATCAATAACGACATCAAGTAGTTCAGAATGAATCAGCAGATTACAATGAAAATAATCATTGCCTTCTACAACACGAATAAGGCAGACAACCTTATAAGGAACCATTCAATGTTAATGGCTTTGGGATGCTTGACCCACTATAGTGAGATATGTTACTGCTTCCATGTTCGTAGAGATTGAAACAAGCAAGATACACTCTGATTAGCATTCAAACTGAGAGCTTAAGCATTAGTTATCGAGTTCTATTCCCAAAAGACGATTCATATAACTAATAAAACGAAACAGGAAATTTTCAGCAGTCTTATATAAACAATGTATGAGATGTAACCTGTCTTTTTTCAATTTTTTATTTAACGTTGGCCTATTTCCGTTACCAAGGCCAATCACCGACGCCGGTGAGCACACTTCCCCCAATCGGAAATTTTGCCGAACCCTGTGGTATTCCAACCAGAGGTAGGGATCTTTTACGAGCCCAACATCCATGGACTCGGGACTGCCGGCTTTACGTCTCCTCCGAAGGACGGCATATACTCAATATATCTTGTGCTCATTGACATATTGCCTGCGAGCTATGATATGCTATTATGCTGCAGTTGTATGGGCTTTTGACGCAGTCTTTCCCTGCATGAGGTCACCCATTCAAGTACCAGCCGCGCTCGGCGCTGCATAGCTTCAGATATCGAATGACTGTTAGTCAACCTGAAGAGCTGGGCCGATTTTATCTGTTACAATATATAAGATGACAATTAAGGCAATTTTGACGATGAAAAGTACGTGGTTGAGAATGTAGCTGAAGTGAACAGTTACTCTTCCTCCGTCTGGGAAAACCAGAAAATGAATTGGAAAAAAATTGAAAGATCGGAGATATAGGAAATCATCAAAAATTACATTGGACAAAGTCGGCAAACCACGCAAAATCGTTTCAAGGAGCATTAGGCTCACAGCTGATGCGGAAGAACATTATTGCCTAGCATGCTCAGCATGAAGATCACATTTTGAGATCTGATCAAAAAAATGAAAGTTGGCATTTGATGAATATTAACATTATTCGAATGCGAGTAATATAACTTTGGTGTTGGAGTAATTATACTCTATTGGAGGTTTTTTCTTTCACACCAATGGTTAAAATATCAGCGATTGAAACAGATATGGACTGCAAAGTTTAATAATAATAGTAATAATAATATCCGACATACATCTAAAAATTTAGGAGATTTACAGTGACTCAGGTACTAAAATAACAGGAATACGTGATCTTTCATATTGCAACCTATAGCCCCCGCATTCATATTTGGTAATGAAGTGAAATACCATGAAATCATTGAATGATTGCTTGTAGGCCGTTGAAAAGCAGAGAAATAAAACACATTGAAATAATTATAATATTCTTTATTACCATAAAATCAAGATACAGTACATCGCAACGTCGGATATAATTCAAACACAAGTACAGGCAGGCACAAATTATAAACATAACAGTTTTGGTTCAATCTGAAACACTCATATATGAACATACATTACAATGTCAAGAAACACAAATTTACCAATAATAAACACTACAATTTTTTTTTTCAAATATGATATCAACCTAGGAAGAATAAATATTCGATAAAAAAAGCATTGCATTCTCGAATACAGTGCCAGACAACTGTTTCGACACACCACGGCAACATACTTCATCAGTGGCATCCAGCAGGACTCACGGCTGCAACCATCTCGAATATTCTTTCCTTGGTGCAAAAAATATCTGAACTCTGACTAGCAATAATTGTTCAGTGCAAGAACATTGCATCTACTGAATTTGGCCAGAAGTCTCAAAAGTCGAATTTCGCGAATCGTCTTTGGTTCACAGGCTGAAACCCTAATGAAATATATAAAGTATCTATGATATAAATGAATGTGTCCACGACTGTTGTATAAAATATTCATAATGCATGTATTTCTTGAAGAAATAGGATATCCATCAATCACTAGTGAATAATGAAATGATCATTCACTACCATCATATTGATGGTAAAGAATATTGATTTCATTATTCACTAGTAATTGAAAGATATCGTAATTCTTGAAGAAACACACATGAATTTTTTTTTAATATTCTTGTTAAATTTCTTGATGTCATTGATATTTCTTAGTCATACGAACAAACTTGTTATAAATTTCGATTTTGGTGAGATATAACGATTGTCTTTCCACATTGCTTTTAAAACGTATAGTTTATACAACACTCATGGACAAAGTATAGTATTCAGTCAATGCAATTCAATGAAGGCACTGATTAAATCAAAAATAGGAATCGTCGAATTGAAAAAAGTTGAAGAATTATTCATTTCATCACAGGAAAATGAATGTTCTTTATCAACACAGCTCTAGAACATTCTGCTCGAAAAATTCACTACTCACGATAGACCAAGCGATAGTGACATTTTATTAAGGAAAATTTTTCAGTCGGCCTTTGAAAGAGGAAATGAACTTCAACAATAATGTTGATGGATCTTTTATAGGCTGCCCTGCACCTGTTACACATAAAACATCAGGCATAATGTTTCACTACAGTTAACTTACAGCTTGTTACAGATTTGTTTTAGATTCAAATGTGCCCTCTTTCAAAGTCTGAGGAATTTTGAAATAATCGAATTTCCAAGAGGGAACTGAAAAATATCAAATTACTTTCTTTGAAAATGCTTCAACAATTTTTAGTTTTCTAATCTTTTTAACGAGCTTCTTGCGCTTTCCTGTAATTATTTTAATGATGAAATTATAATATAGATAATGATTTTATGCGGAATTGCAACCACGCTATCATTGTGTATTTTTTGAGGAGGATAACAAGTTAATTTCTGAGTAGAGAAGGAAATCCAAAATAAAAATATGAACAACTTGGGCTTCTGGTTGAAAACTGGTACTTGCTCCCATCAATATTTTTCCGTAATTCTCGTTGAGAAATATCATTGAAGATATGTCGAACGGTATATATAGGACCTCTGCATCCACATCCTTATTGCTGCATCATAACCAGTTATTATGGGAATTCAAAAGTTTTCAGAACGTCACTCTCATTATGGTGTATAACGTCTAACCACTTCTCGCAGAAAATTAATTTTTTCATTTTGAATAGGGCATCGTTGGAGACGTTCACCAGCTGCAAGAATCATTGAAAACCACCGAAGGAGGGATAGAATTTCTTCCGAAGGAAGGATTCGAGCAAATGATTGAAGCATTGGAGGTGAGTTGGAAATCAGTATTATCCTTTATTGCTCATGAAAGAAAATTTTGGGCAGCAAAATTTTAGAATACCTACTGAAATCACATCTCATTTTTGAAAAACAATACTTATTCTCGAACATATCTCGTGACACTATGGTAAATCGTTCGTCGTATATATTAAAACAAAAATGGCATATAGCTAGGTTAGAAGTTGTTTGCCAGCAAATACCTGCTCAAACTGCCGCCTGCATCGAACGTAATGATAGTAGTAATGAATAAGAAGCGGACGAATCTCCATTCCTAATTGAAAAAACCTTTTTTATTATCCGGTACATTACAAAGAAGTAAAATAGTAAAATAAAATAAAATTACAAAAACTCTCTGTTGATAAATACGTGTATATCATTCGAAGACGTACCCATAATAGGAAGTGTTTGTAATTTTTTTATTCTACTTCTTTCATAAAAGTTGTAATTTCTATTTTTTGATTCGGAGAAGAAAAAGATAAAAAATAATTCATAAAACTTCATTTTCTCCACAAACATACACAAGTTCCTAATGAACATGAATTTATGAACAATTTTGGTGATTTCAATACAGCACCTAAACTATCCATAATTGACCCTGGTACGAATTCAATATGTTCAATGAATGCATGAATACTGCATATCGATTATTTGATTTAAATGTCTGGCTTTACAATTGATGCATTTACCATTGGTTAAATCAAATCAGATTGACGTAAATATCATGCTGATTTTCAATTGATGGTCGTGAAGGTTTAGAAAAAAGGATCATGAAAATTAATGAACAGTGATAATAGCATGAAGTTAAGGCGATTTTTACACTGAAGAACATGTATTTCGAAGGGAAATTTCTTGTCTGGTTTCATGATCAACGGGAAGAGGACATAGAAAACAAAAAGGTACTTAAAACATATCCACTTCTGTTCAAATCGTTGGAACGGTTCGTTAATTCAAATTCAATGATTTTTTTCATTTCTGCTCTCTTTGGAAACAAAAAAAATTCAATAGTTTCAGTTCAGAGGTGGCACTTGAAACGATGTCAAAATCCTGACATAAAGATTTTATTCTTCAGGATAAATTTATTGAAAGTATTGCGACCGATTTAAAAAGCTATAGTAGTGTCAATTTTTCTTTACTTCCGAAAGGTGATCCTGAGAGTAAAATTGTCGAGTCCCGACATTAACGCCGTTTTGAATGATATTCCTGAACTGAAATTTTCCGAAAATATTTGTTGACAGTAAAGGCAGAAGGATAGAAGAATGTGTAGGTTTTCGGATGATTGGCAATAATCTTTTGAGACTGAATTTTCACCCCAGTTATGTTTTTCAATGTGGAAAAACCCCTTACTCACTCACTCCCGAAATGTTCCGGGTTCGTTATCCCAATGAATCAGATAATTATCTCTTAACAGTTTCTCTATCAACTCTACCACGTGTCATTCATGGATGGTCAATTTAGATCAAAAATGAAGATGAATTATAGCTTCACGCCGCTGTCACCAAAAAGTGATTCCTTTTTTCCAAGAAAGAAGCGACCAAGTTTGATTTAATATTTCGAAGATTTGCATATTTCACATTTGAAGATTTCATGATTGAAAATATCGAAATATAAGTCAACTTCTTTTTCTGCCAATGATGGAAATCAACTCGAACCAAATTCATTCTTAATGAAATCAAAATTGTAGTGCTAAGTTGAAAATAATGAAAACAATTAGTATTCAATACTAAGAAACTGATATTTATCACCTTATAATGGCATGAAGATATGATTTCTATTGTCCATAAAAACTCACTAACTACATTAATACGGTGATGCATTCCTACGTATAGTGATTATTTGATGCACATAATTATAAAAGGAACGAACACAAATAGTACAATGTTTGAGTTAGTAGGAGATAAACTGATGTTTTTGTGGCAAGCGTAAAAATTGACATAACATGCGAGCCACCTTAACACACTTCTCCGAATTAGGTACTTGTGCTATTTTTTATTGTAACGTCAATAATGCTAATCTCATGAATATTGATTCAAACTCTAAATCGCTTACTTTACTGCTAAGACAGGCAAATTAATTGCTATTGATAGAAAAAGAAGAACGTCACATATTTTTGTTTGTTCGAAGAAAAACTCTTTTCAAGTCGATTTTGCCTTACGTATAAAATACATATATTTAGTTGGCGATTTCCAGGCGAAAAGTAACTATTTTTTTAATTAAATGGTTTTATGGACCTTCAACCGTCAAAAGTATGAAAAATAAATAAACTATGTGTTGGAATTATTTGCCAATTTGTCTCATTGTCATTCACTGTCAAATTTGACACTCTATTTATTTGTTTAATTTTGAATAGGCCATGATTGTCTCAAGGCAACTTCACTTATAAGTTATTTATATAAAGTAGGGGAATTATAAATTTAAATCAGTGATACATATAAACTTGTTTGCCATACTAGTTCATTACTGCATCAACAATAAAAATATTGAAAAAAAAAAAATTAAATTCGATTTCAACTAGATTCTGTAATTGCTAAGATAACGTGCGCTGTTATGTAGTAGCTAATTGAACAATGAAATACTCAACTGCATTTTCCATGGTCTTTGTTGTGATTTATTGAAAGTTGTCTACTCATTTCAAAAATATGGCTATCGACTATAAAAATGCACACAAGACTAGCAAAAATGTTTTATGGTCGAAATGTAGTATTTTTTCTGTGTGTCATAATGTATTATAATGTATTTTTTAACACCTGAGGATACGGGTTTTTTGAATCCCGCGTTCCCCAGTATTCACATCTATCGAAAGGCTCATCATACTTATAAACTATTTTTTTGAAGACTGAATCGTTCATCCCCCTACCCAATTGAAAATTACTGTGAAAATTCTTGTTTCAAATGACCTTTGGGACATAAATTCCCAAGAATTGGGATAATGCAAGAGGAATGCCAATTCCAGGAAAATGCATTCGAACATATATTGTTGCTGGAAAAAGTTGAAACAGACAGTGTTCTTTGAGGAGCCCTGTATGAAACTTGGGCACTCATTTTGCCCAAACACACAATTCTAATATGACTGAATTTGCCTCGACCTCTTTAGTGAGATTTGTGTCATTTTTGTACTTGGTACTGACATTTTTTGAAACCATTGCCTTGGAATGTTTGCATTCCAATATTCAACTATGAGCAGAGTATCTAAAATTTTTTTAACATTCAGCCAAAGTTGGTGTCAATACATAATTTCATAATCCAATAAATAAGCGTCAATGACTTCATCGCGTTATTATAATCATGAGCATTATTCAAAAAATTTGGCAGTCAGACGCTGATAATTCATAACTATTTATAAACATTAACAAGCACACACGTCGTGAATAATAATCATCATGGAACAGCACGTGCTTCGGTCTATTCTCGATTATAGAACAGTAAAATAAATCATTTAAAATGTGGGACAAGTGACGTTTTATAAATGACATACAATACAAGGTGTTGCAAAGGAAATTAGCATAGTTATCTACTCTGATAGCAGGGCCGTCTCTGGAAAATAGTTAATGCGTGTTTGAACCCCTTGAAATGTTGTTGTTGATGATTTCTTTGAAAATTTAGGATATCAGTGCATTTCGTTTTCCTATATTGTTATAGCCCGCGACGGCCAGACCATCGTTATTTTATAAAAGCTGCAAGTTTCTCTGCGCATCTTCCCAACATCAGCGACTATGAAATTTGGATCTTGGTTACTTGAGCAGGAAACAGGCCGCAGAGATTCGTTTTCCATTCATGTCTTTTCTTAGATTTTTCTCACGGATAGCGTAACTTCAATCACACATTCTCTTGATTATTTATACGTTATGCCAAAAAAAAGGCAATCAATTCAGAAGCAGAAGTGAAATATTCCATCGAATGAGAAATTATCATTTTCTGTATAAACTTCCATTGTTGACACTGCCTTGAAGCTTCATTAACTTTTTTTTAACATGTCAGTCAAACTAACAAATAGATATCTACACTTACTTTATCCTTCAGAGAAGATAACTTTATCTTACTTTGTCATGTACACGGAAATATCGATATTGAAAAACTAGGCTTTATACTTTGACGTATTGGAGGTACTATTTCAAACACGTTTGCTGCCTGCTTCCAGCACAAGTAACCAAGATCCAAGTTGTCCTTATCTATGTTGGCGCAGAGAAACTATCAGCTTTTATAAAATGATGAAAGTGTGGCCGTCGCGAGCTGTTTCCCTAGCAGGCAAGATACAAGACATTGAATGAAAGTTTGTTTTTCAAAAATAAAATTAACTTTTTTTAGATATTTGAATGTTTCGTGAAAAGCTATTCTCAAAATTATCAAATATGGTTCAGGAGTTATGCTAGAAATTATGTTAAAAGACTGATCTATTCATCAATACGAATCTTTACGATGAACAGTTGATTCGAAAGTATGTCTTTTGGAAAGGATATTTTCGAAATGTAGTTCTGTCAATTTTCAGTAGTGATAACCCAAGGACATTGATAATTGTTAAAAAAAATTATAATAGATTTCGAAAGCTTGTTGCTTGGAAACAGAATGACGCCGTAGGCGGTTTTGACAGTAGCTCATTTGAACTCAGTACCATCTTTCGTTCTCATGTTCAGAGCACAATCCTTTAAAATTGTCGCCAATTTTTCCGCTACCCGATTTCTATCTTGATGATACATTCTATCATTTCACAAGTCCATAAATACTTCCCATACAAATTATTTACTGTGATGGGTTGTTTTTGGAATGATTGATTTCATGATTCCATTAATAATCTAGGTATTATTACGATCAAATGGTGACAGTTTGAAATATAAATTATTTGAAACGTCAAAATCGAAATCAATTTGTATGTATCCATGGCAATACTATAAAGTGAAAAGTACCCATAGGATATTTTCAGTATAATGTTGTTCCGATTGGTTGTGTTCGATCAGATGACTGATTTCATTGGATTTCTACGTGAGCAAAAAATTCGCAGTATTACTTTAAACAGAATATTTCATTCGAACTCTAAGTTCCTTACCACATTGACATTGAATTTTTTCAATATATTCAGAACTCCCCCCAAAGGGCACTAATGCATATTTCATGTAACAGCACACTATCGTCAGAATTTCATCTGAGATATTCAGTTTTTCCTCATTTGTTGTTTGAAATGATGCTACTAGTTTATTATGAACCAACAACTCTAGAACTATACCGTCAGTTTTGAGAGATACAATTGACTATAAATCGACTATGTTCTAAAAAAAATTGTTCGTTTCGTCGAAACTTGTGCCAGCAATGGATTGACGACGCCTTACCTAGGAAGATTCTCTGTATATAATCAATTGTTCCTCTGAAAACAGACTGCTCAATGCTAGGGATATTTTTCATCTAACAGCATCGATCTGAACATGATTCTTGACCGGACATTTGACTTACCAAAATTGCATTATGGGCTTTGAATTTACATCAGTAAACAAGCTAATTGACAGAAACATCTTGCAAGATTATACCAATATATATATATATATATATATATATATATATATATATATATATATATCATATGTCAATATATATATATATATATATATATATATATATTTCTGTCATATCCCGATTATATGAAATTTGTTATACATATATATGAGAGATTCATTCATGCTATTAGACCCATTAAAATGTTCAAATCATTGTGAATATAACCCAATATATCATTTTGAAATGGAGCAGACTTTAGAATTTCATGATGCGATGTCTTGGAAAGCAATCAATCGATTTAAAAATCCACTACCAAATTCCGAGTCATTTGACCCCACTTCCCATTGAAAAATTTGTGGAGGGTTGCTACCCCTAGCACAAAATGGAAG
This sequence comes from Zygogramma bicolorata, assembly GCA_032362365.1. Taxonomy (NCBI): domain Eukaryota; kingdom Metazoa; phylum Arthropoda; class Insecta; order Coleoptera; family Chrysomelidae; genus Zygogramma; species Zygogramma bicolorata. Next base: position 1,600,393 of record JAVJAQ010003124.1, on the reverse strand, counting down.
TTGCACGATTTATTTTTGCAATAAAATTGGTCCCCCTCGATAATAAAATGGACGAGTTTTAAGATTTTTGGCAAACATTCATTTGGCCGAGTGTTAGAGGGCTGCAAATTTTCTAATAAACGAATTTTGTTACTCAAATAGTCACTAAACGATACCAACTTTATTGTGAATTGGTGTGATGCGACTTCAGTGCAGGACCTCCCCCCGTAATAATTTTATAGTTCGTGACTATTTCTGAACATGGTAATAATGGTTAGTTAAGGAACAAAGGAGTACGAATTTCCCGTTGCTTTTTTATTTGTATAAGAAACAGTCCGTAAGAATCGTCTACCGAGGCTTTGCTAATTACTGCCTTGGTCTTTAAATGGATTCTCTTCCTCGAAAAATCTATTGACATCAAATACGGAAAGACAACTGCAGTAATAATATAACCGTTAGGCTCTCGTTTCCTCTAACGGCCTGGTAAATACTCAACACTTGGCTGTTTTTGTTATATAGTTGATCATCCATATGGATGTGACGGTGAACGTGGGATAGAATTATGGAGAAGCGCATTGAAATTTCATTGGCTTTTTTATGATGAGTAGAGAGCACTAGGAAGTAACAGCAAGTATGGTCAGATTGAATTGCATTGGAGTGTAGGTGAACTGAGTTTTTCCACAATTTCGAAATGATCATTTAACTGTGTGGGGTGTGGTTTACTGTGCGCGACTGCTGTGTAATCTACTAACCTAACCTATGGGGAATTTTCATTCTTTTAATAATTATGGTGAAGGAATTGTAATATCGTACTAAAATGTTGTAACTACCTCCAAATTGCTCTATATATATATATATATATATATATATATATATATATATATATATACAACATTATCCCGCAGCATATTATATATATATATATATATATATGAAACAATTATATTCCTTGCATTAGACAAAGTTAGTCAACTTAGCAGAAAGGATACTTTCAGAGAACAACTCTGTTATGTTTCGAAATTCTAGCCTGATTCATAACAACTTTGGTGTACACTGTAGAGGAGCAATTGGAGAGAATGTTCTGCCATATTGACAGCTTACTCATGTCAGTGAGTTATTCCAGTTGCTTGCTCAATATTCCCAGAAAGCGCCAACCTCTCCATTTAGCTCGAGAGCAATATTGTCTATTTTATTCTATTTGAAATATGTTTGTTGAAATTGCGTTGAACGACGATTCAACACTCATTTAGTGTGTGAAGCATGCGCTAAAATGCTGGTTCATCAAAAATTGGTTTATTGTGGAAAAACGGTTCATTCTTGTTTCTTTCATCAACCGAACACGATCAAACCCAAAGAACTGCATCATCGTCCAAACATGACACGTCGTATGGCTCCAGTCCAATATTTTTCATTTTAGTGCAAGCGCTGCGAAACATTCCGTTTGAAAAAACCGATGACCACATTCTGATTGATGATCTGAGTTGAGGAAGACTTGATGAATAATATTTCGGAGGTTGCCGGACGGAATTATGGTCCAATTTTTTTTTTTTCGGCCCTATAATAGGTTCCGATTCCATCGCTGCAGCTACGAAAAAAAATTGTTATTGACTATTGACACCTGGTTTAGGTGAGGAGTGGAAAAAACGGCATGATCTAATTCAATACAAATTTAATGAAATGGTTTACCTATTAATAAGTAGTGAAAAATTCATTCAGGTAAGTTTTGACAATAATTTCCGATGCATTTGCAAAGGAAAATACAATCGATATCGCTTTTTCTACAAGTGCAAAACATTATCAGGCATTCAGCAGTATATTTGCAAAGCTTAATCAAAGAATTTGGCATATGTGGTTTTGCCATTTGCACCGGGTAAAACTTTCCATCTCGTCTTTCATAACCGAATTGGAGTAAGTTCGGAGGCCCATGTATTGCAGCCCTTAAGCAATGTAATTACAAACCATCAGAAGTTCTTATAATTTCAGACACATTTGAATTGAATCCCAGCTTGAAAGAGTATTTTTGTCCGATCCTTCAAACCAAGTCCCTCAACAACTACTATTCGATACCTTATGACAAAAGTGGACGTTGAGTACGAAAACATGGGAATCTGCACAATTTATAAAAACTTGTTCGATTCCTCCACGAACAGCAACAAAAATATGGCTGAAAATCCTTCAATCTGCTTCCAGGTGATTGGACTTCAAGTCTAGCAATTCAGAAGACCTATTACCTTGGAGCTCGAAGATTTTTTGGAGTCTTCATATCCACCTGTTTCAGCATTGATTTTTGAAAAGTTGGAGAATACTTGCAGAGGTATTAAACGAGCTGCAGTTTATTTTTCAAATAAGAAAAAAAACCTTTTGCAGCCAGCTGGGATTTTGGTTGAACGACTTGATATAAATATTTTCAGTCCGTTTCAGTTAGTTTCGTTTAACAGTGTGTGAGGTGTTCTTTTTTCGAATGATTCATTTAACGTAGGCCTGTTTCCCCTACCGAGGCCAATCATCGAGGCCGGTCACCACATATCCCCCAACCGGAAATTTTGCGAATACTCTGGTATTCCAATCAGAGGTAGGGATCCTTTACGAGTCCAACAACCATGGACTCAGGACCGCCGGCTTTACGTCTCCTCCGAAGGACAGCATATCCCCAATATATCTTGTGTTCATTGATATATTGCCTGCGAGCTATGATATAATACTTTGCTGCAGTTTTATGAGCTTTCGACGCGGTCTTTCCCTGCTGCTTAGCTCGAGATATCGAATGACTAGTCAACCTGAAGAGCTAGGCTATGCCCGTGAGGTATTCTTTTCATCATTCTATTGTTGATTAACTATCATGATTGTAACGTGCATAGAATCTTCGCCACTTAATGTTCCCTTGAAAGTCATTGTCACAGTGTCTGAGATTGTTCAACAGTGTAGAATATGTTTCGATTTAGTTAGGTAGGTGGTGAATGAATTCGGCTAGAGCTGTATGTTGCAGTGTCTTTCTGTTCATTACACTGATACATATCACTAAACACCGCCAATGCTTAATGGAGTGTATTGCCTGACAATTTTAGATTCCGACTGCTGAATGAGGCTTGTATCAGAGGCTTCCATTTCGGCGTGAAAGTGCATTTCTTCGCGGCATCTTTTATAAGAATTTCATCACACAACTTGTCCTTTGGTGTAAGTTCAGTAGTGGATAGTTCTTTCGTAATTCTTTAGTACACATGACGATTCTGCTACATCTAGCAGACGTACACGTTCAGCTATTTCTTTAATGAACTTCTTGCTATGAAAACCAAAGAAGATTGCTTCCTCTCAGTGAGATATGAGAATAAAACCTTGTCACCAAATTAATCTATCAGCATCACTTTGAGATCACGATTAGAACTACATCCTCTTCAGTGAGTACAGTCATGCGTTGAGCCAAGTATGTCAATTCAAAAGCGGTCGTCGAAAAACCGTCTTTTATATCCGCCATTAATTTGTCAAAAGCAGCCAGTAACTGTTGTTGGTCGACCTCTTTCGTTACCAGAAGACTTTGGTTATGAAACGTAATTTCTGTAACACGATGTATGATATTGGAAGTTTCTGCAAACAAATCTTCCGGTATTTCGTATAACAAATTTTTGTGAAAATTTCATAGTATTTTCGACGCGAAGTATTAAAAAAAAGCAAAGCTGCTGAAATTTCAGTTGAACGATTACTTTTTTTTTGGTTTTTGTCGTATTACCACAAATGGAACAGCATGAGTCACTTGACGAATCTCTGTTGTTTCTTTTTGATTTGCGGGTCAGTTGATGGGCCAGCTACGCCCTGTGTTGATGATGAAGCTCTTTCTTCCAGCACTCTTATGCAGTGACAACAAGGAATTTTTTCTTCGCCGATATAGCTGGCCATGCAACTTTTATACCATGAGAAGTGTTCTTCATCAGCATTCGGATGAAACAACTACTCAAATTTGTCTGAAATTTCGTCTTTGCGTCGACTTGCTGCATTTGAATAGTTTCTTTTGGTTCATTCAACAGTTCACCATAATTTTTCGTTCGCCTTTTTTTTAAATTTTTTAATTATAGCGATATTTATTCACTTTTAAAAAAGTTATCACAAAATTCGAAGCACTGCTATTTTATAATTATGGAAAATGTATCTGTTATAATAATGGATGAAGTTCAGCTATAACTGAAGTCACAAAAACTGTTGAGAAAAGCGCGGCCCGCTCCAAAACTCGAGAGAAGGTATGTGACGCTGGAAAGGAGATTTATAATAAAACTGGCAACGGGCTATTTTGGCAACTTTCAATTCCAGGTTTGAAAGGATCTTGCAAAAACATTCCAGTCGAGAAATAGCGGTCAATGGTTTTTGCATTCTATACAACATATTTTTCCACAACTACAGCGATGGAATCGAAAACTCCTATTATAGGGCCAAAAAAAAAATTGGACCATAATTCCGTCCGGCAACCTCCGAAGTATTATTCATCAAGTCTTCCTCAACTCAGATCATCAATCAGAATGAGGTCATCGGTTTTTTCAAACGGAATGTTTCGCAGCGCCCGCTCTATTTAAATTTTCATTGAATGGAATATCACAGATAGAAAAGTGTGACAAACTTCAGCGAAGTCAAAACCTCACAGTGCATATGGCCGTATTTTTTCAAAATTTCATGCTTAAAGCGTTGAGAAAAATGACAGTCCCCAAAAAGTTTTCGTTTTGTCCGCATTGTAAGCTACAGTCGATTTCATTACCTTTATCACGCACGTTGCTCTTCCGTATTTGTTCGAAATCAAAAGTAATGAAATATAGGTGTTGAATATAAAATGTCAAGAAATAATAATTATAAAAAGGCAACAAATCGAAAAACGAAATATCAGAACGAACATTCAAGTTCAGTATACAGCGACGTTTCGGTTTTCACATAGGTAGGTCTCATTTCGTTTTTGGAGCACAAATTTTTATAATTGGTGTATTTGTCTGTCTTCAGTCTTGTTAATCGAAATTATTCGAACATACATAAGAAAATGTCAGGAGCAGTAGGTAAAGCAGTTGAACCCCAACTTCGTGGACTTTCACAGAAGCAGATCAAATTAAACATAATAGTAGCATTTGGAGTTGCAACTGCAGCAGCGGTAGCTCAGAAGGTCTTTGTAAATGATGAAAGGGAAAGACTCTATGCAGAATTTTACAAAACCTACGATATTGAGAAATCTTTCAATGAAATCAGGAATAAGGGACTGTTCGACTCATGCGAACCAGACAACTGAAGATGATTAGAGGATTAGCAGCAATTAGATCTGTATATTAGTTAGTTATTATAATTATTCTTGAGGGAATGCTCGAGAATGGATGATTCGGTTACCAAGAACTGATAAGATTGACGCCAATTTCTGGCTCGGTGAGCCAGAGTTGGTTTATCCGTCAAAAAATGGTTTTCATTCATTCTGAAATTCCACGCTCAACTAAATACGTCGTTCACTGGTATGTAGGCAGCTTCCTCGGATTCTCCAACGTTTACAAACGTATTTTTTGATGATGGCTTCAGTTTCAACCTACTTTGTTCGTCTTGTGTTCGCTAATTTTGATATCTAATGGTTTCTCTGATATAAGACTTTCCGCATTCATATGGTGCGACAATCGTACAGTCTTTAGTGATCGAAAGATACTACACGATGACTTTGTTAGTATATTTTTGTTTCCCAGAAGTGGAGAAGATTATAGATATTCTTATATATCCAGGAATCATCAATGATTTTTTCCACCGTTGCATGATCATCATCTGTGACTGTCACGTGTCATCCGGTAAACAGGTGGCTTTCCTGGCACCAGTTTCCGATTGTCCTAGCTTACTCCGTTTTCACTGATTCGTTAGTTTCTCCTACCTTTGTTCTTCTTGTGCTCACTCATCCTGATGTCTAATGGTATCTTGGTTTCTCCAATGAGATACTACAAAACGTCATTTGTTACTACATTTTACTTTCTCAAAATGCAGGACTGACTGTCAGAAAGTCATTTCCAAGTGGAGAAAATTATAGACTCCCTCATATATTCCGGAATAATGAATAATTTTTTCGAGCTGTCACCGTCGCATGACGGTATTGTATTTTCAATAATTTGGAGATTCAATTAACAAATTTATTGAGAAATGCATATACTTCCCCTCGGCGACGTTTGGAAAGCTATTCTGCTTCCTTTTTTGAGCCTGTTTTGAAAATTGCAATTTTTGGTACATGACAGTGGCATTACTTATTAATCAATAGCGTCTGACACTGCATACCGAAATTGCAATTTCATTGAATATTTCCCTCATATATAAAAAGTCCCATAAGAGCAATGCAATTATCGAAAACTTACAGCGGTAATTGCATTGTATCAAGTCACCATAACAACACATTTGAAACCGTATCGCTAGACGTCAGTAAACAACACAAATAAATATCAGATAGACTTCAAAAATAGAAAAACATTTCGCGTTTTGGTGAGTGCTCCATACAATCTATAGAGGAAAGTATAAATGAACAAAAAATAACATTTCCTTGCGAATTTCTTTATTCGTGAAATATTCCAAAGAATTACATTCGTACATAAAAATGACCAGATAATTCTGCATTCAAGCGTGATATCTTATACAAATTGCATTCAGTTATTTTCATATTTTGTAAAAGAGCACTCGTCCTTCGGACTAGGGCACTTTCGCCAAAATATGAAAATAAACTTGCAATTTTTAGATATCACGCTTTCTTGCAAAATTATCGGTAATTTTCATGCACTCGTGCAATTATAACCGAATATTTTCGAAACAGGCTAGCTTCCGAAACGTCTCCAAGGAGACGCAGGAGCATACGCATTTTTTAGTATTTTTTTTAATTGAATCTCCAAATTAATAAAAGTACGATACGTAACTGACGAAACAATCACTTTCGATGAGTTTTGTCAAAATGTGACACTGTATGACTCACCTAGAGTTCTACCTATAGCCCCAGTATACCTTAGCCATACAGTAAGGACACTCGAATGTCAATTTGACGGTGTGGGGTGTATTATAATGTTTTGGCGGTAAATTTAAATCAACGGGATAGTGAACAGTAATCATTGTTATAGAGCCCTGATGATGAATTTATTAAAATTCGAAACGTTGGCAAAGAAACAATAGTTTTTCTCTAATCAAATTGATCCCAATACCACCATTGAAGAATTTAATTCTGGATCACCAAACCTACCAAAACAGTAATCATTATGTCATTTTGCATGTTAAAAAGAATATTTTGTATACAATAAGGTTTGAAGTAAATGTGAATTTTCTCAAGTACCTATAATAATACATAACATATTTTTTCAAAAAACAAAGGATAAGATATAATTGAGTTACAACATCAAGAAATTTTATTTTATTGTGTTTGTAAACGAACTCAACTTGAATGTTTGGCATCATTATAGGTGCTTGAGGAATTTCACATTTATTTCGAACCTTATTGTATACAAAATATTCTTTTCAACGTGCAAAATGACATAATGATTACTGTTCATTAACCCGTTAATTTGAATTTACCACCAAAACATGACATTATACACCCCGAACTATCAAATTGACATTCGAGTGTCCTTACTGTATGGCTATGGTTATAGGGGGCTATAGCTTTGACACAGACTACGTAGTACTGAATTTTCTCATTTCAATTCCAATTCTATATTTATGAATTCAAACAAAAATGTTTGGATCTTGCTATCCATAGTGTTCCAAAGGTGATAATAACAGAAAGAAATAAATTGAATAACATTAAATAAGGTGGAATTTCTTATTAGAATTGATCGAAATGTATCAAGAAAGGAAGAAAAACTCAAGACACGGGTAACATTGTCAAGAAGGAAACAAATTGAAAGGTAGATTTGGAAATGTGAGTTATTAGAAGGAATTGTCAGTTATGTCGGAAAAGAGTCTGGACTTCAGGAAAAGTTTCGACAAAGAGAGGGCGTAACTGGCGCTTTGGGGGTATTTTGGCAGTTGCAAAATCCTGGTGGACCCAGGGACTGAGGAATAAAATGTGCATGTTGATGAAGGAAGGCAGCAAATATCTAGATCCGTCTCTGATAATGTTTTTATTTGTTCTCATCGTACGTATCTGTTGATTTGATAGCAAATTTAGTTCAGAAGCATGATCTGAAACAAGTTTTTCAGTATTTCGCTGGTTTCGGCACTCCGAAAAAATAGAAATCCAGAAGTTTGAATGCAGTGCCAAGTTTTCAGCTGATCTTTCCTGCTAAAAAACAAAATTAGCTTCTCTCCCAATGTTCCATCTGCTATGATAGGCTCCACTGAGCTGAGTTTCATTTATAAGTGAGCATGTCTTCAGTAGGTACATACTCCATACTCCTCTAATGCCTTTATATAAATTGTATTATGTCAACTGGTATCTATTTGTTTTGAGATTAGCTTAAGATTGTTGCGATCCTGTTATTTTTTTTTCTGGTCATATTGAAAACCATCGTCACTTATTTACATATTTTTTCTTTCTGTTAGATTCGAGGAAAATGAACTATATTCATTTTTCCTCTTTTTATTACTAAGTGAATAAATCTCATTATTACCATTACTATCTGCCTCACTATGTGGCATCGGGCAATAACCAAATAACGTGCTCTAGGAGTTTGTAGCAAAATTCCTTCTCGACTTTCTATGGTCTGTAACTTTTAAAAAAAAAATCGTCTTCCGAACTTATTCACGGCCGAAAATCACTAGCATTCACTCCGTAATGTGTTACTTCCTTCGCATCCTCTCATTTCACGTTATCCATTGTTTACATGGATATGCTGATAATCGAACTGGGATGTGGCCAAGTAATCTCAGTTGAATCCAAACAGCTGACCTATTTCACGGCGAGACTGTATAGGATGCAATCGCAGAAAATCGCTCATCCTTTGTTCCGCGAAGCGCCCCGCAATGACCCCAAACCGGATCCTCGAGCAACCACCATTCACCGTCATCTGTTTCGTCGATGACATCGTCTGCCGCAAAATCGCCGCATCCCGGCGTGCCTAGCGGACGGTCAGTTATCCGCGAACGAGCATCGGTATCGAGTTGGCGCTGGAGCGCAGTTTTTTGTTTTTTTCGTTAGTTTGTTTTCGTTCGCGGAGGTGTTGATTGTCTAAGAGGTGTGCTCGGTTTCGTCAAGGTAAACTTCTGTTTGATGCTACAGCGTCAACGTTTTGTATTCGAAAAGGCGTTTCACTGAAAAAATCTCTTTTGGAATAGTATTGGATTATTTCCCATGTGTCAATCGAGCTCTATGTTCAATGCAATATTCCAGGGTCGAGGATGGAGTTCCTTCACTCTAATCGCATGACTCTAAATCGCGATTGGTATCGCTTAGTGACTATTGTAGTATAGAACTGCATTCACTATATTATTCAAGCATGATTTTGAATAATTATTTCTTTGCTTTCTTCTTCTCTGAATCAAAGAATGAAAATTACAACTTCTATGAAAATGCCAACACTCTTTTTTGATAGGTATTTATGTATAATTCGAAGGCGTTCGATTCATTCACAAAAAGGAAGAACGTGTCAATCTAAAATAGCTACCCGGAGAAGAAGAAAGGCAAAAAATGAATCATCTAACTTCATTTCCTCTACAAAAATACCTGTTTCTAATCATTTAAGCATAGTATAACATTCATCTAGAAATTGATAGCTGAACTATCAACCATAAATGTCGGACGCTCTAAAAAGCTTATCAACTTTGTCATAGTCCTACGTAAAATCATACGCTTCATAGTATTTTTTTTTTTCAAGTACATTTTGATTGAAATTTTCAATGTCATATCAGGAACTTGGGTATTTTTGTGGAGAGAATGAAGTTTGATGGATTATTTGTTGGCATGAAAAAGTGATTTCCATGATTCCCAGTGCCAGTCGTCGCCATATAGACAGGGGAGTAGCTGTGTGAATGAAATAAACGTTTTTGAATGATATATACGTTTGTGAAATTTTTCTGATTTCACTTCTTTCATAGAAGTTGTTATTCCTATTTTAATGCCATATTTTGAAATTTAAAATTGGCATCGCTATCACTACAAAACGTTTTCCTCTGTCCGTCCCTATGTATGCTTATATCTTTGAAACTGAAGAGGAAGGTTTATATATGTATAATACATGAATAACTCTCTAGTAAGGTAAGGATTATAAAACATAAGTGTGTTATTCGATAGTTTACTTGTCTGAAATAACAGTCATAACAGTCATGTGGTGAATAGACATTTTTTTTTCCAAACGCTGGCTAAACCCTACGGGCTAGATCAAAATAATGTAATACAGTATTGTACACCTCAGTGTACGATATTCCTGTAATTATTGACGATAGTTATATTCCAATTCTGATGGACTCAAGTACCTATCATTTCCTTATCAACTTTACTCGTCATTCTCCCTTTTTAAAAATTTTGCCATCGTTAACACCGTTTATTACCACTTTCATTATACTGACATTATAAGTACTACACAAAAAATGAAAATGTGTAAAAGGGTATACAAAACTGCTATGGCAGAGGTGACACCAAAAAAAATACAAATCCTCCATGACATAAATATTCTTCATACCCTTTTGATTCATTCACAAAAAGGAATTTTTTCATCTAAAACAGCTATTCTCCTGTTACTTTGTCTTGCTCAGTTTGTATAGCAATCACACGAAACTTGAATCAAATTATTATTTCCACACTGTACATTGGAAAAAAACAATTAAAGTTCCTAAAAATAGAAGCAGAACTCAGGTTCCTGTTGTTGGTTAGACTGATCTAGTGCGTTTTATAAAGTTGATCAGCTTTCGAATTCTTCATTATTTCTCCACAAGAGGAAATATTCGGATTATATCCCGAGTTTATTAATTCAAAATGTGTTCACACTCATCAATTTGGATATTTTGCTTAGCAACTTGAGTGTATGAAAATTTGACGAAATCCCGATACAGCAGGTCGAGGAATCTTAACTTAAATTATTATATACTAGAAGCATAATTTTGAAAATTATTGAAGTGCACGTATTTCGGTCGATATATGTTGACATTATTCCCAGAAGAACAATGAGATAATATAAAATTTAACAAGAAAGCTGTCATTTCTTCTACTGTTCTGTGGGTTATCCTCATTGATCGAAATAATCGCTATTTTTCCCGCCCACTTTTCATTCATTCATTCTCATGTTTCTTGATTGAAAATAGCATTACTGCCAAACGTCAAACAGATAATAGTACATGCGAAAAACACAAAAGGCGATTTTTTTCCCGTTTGTCGAATAGACTCTATTTCAAAATGCCAAATCCCATCTGCTCACGATTATTGAATATCTCAGGCAAGGCAATTGTGAGGCCGATTTTTTGTCTTGTTTAGTCTTCTTTCATTATTCACTATTCTTCAGTACTCATTGGATTTTGAAAAAGCTTCAGTATTGTGTAATTTTGTATTCACAATCATTCGAAAGTGTGCCTATTTCTAACCTAGCTTCAGATTGGAAAATGACCATATCTCCATTCAGAAGAAGACGAAGTCGGCAAAAAACTTTGTCGACCTCTTGGTACTTTCCCGACTTCATCTTCTTCTTTTATGGAAAACGTCGTTCTGTCCATCGGAATTCATGAAGTACTCAGATCCCCGCTAACGTGTGTACACACCAACGCAGTTGTACAAGCTCTTCATGACATGATATCAGGATAATCACATATTATCTCAGTATCAAACGGACAGAAAAGACGTATGTTCTCAGTTACCCCTTGAAAATCACAAACTCCTTCAATAATGACTACACTATTTTCCGACAATGCCACGTTGCCGTGTTATTGGCCATTTCCTCCTCATGAACAGGATTCAGCGCTCTCGTCACCGAATGCAATTCTATTTTATTTGTCGGAGATGATGTTAATAATGATAGTGGGCTATCCAAATGTTGCTATTTGAAACAATCCTTGTGATACATAACGGGAATTCATGAAATATGATTGGCAAGCGAAATGCACTCATTGAAGGAAGCTAAATTTTGAAAGATTTTAACCTCTACGTGGACAACTGGCTTTAAAAAAATTACAATATTGACATTATTTGTGTAAACGTGATGAAATTCAGTTTCTGACTTAAAAGATACAGTGTATCGAAATTAATATTTATTTCTTGTTCATTTTATGAAATTATTTCGAAATATTGTGAAAAAAATATGGAAATCGTCCAGGGCATTTCAATAAAACTGCTTTCTGCACACAGGCTAGACTACCTCATTCAGGACCAAATTCCATTCTCTATGGTAACTTAACTGACAACTTCACGATCAACCATTCTATCAAGCTGAATGCTCGACCACCTCTAGTGAAACACATGTCAATCTCTAGTTACAGTTCATCAGAGAATCTCCATATTACGATTAAAAAAATCTTGTCTCGTTAAAATAGGTATGTTGTGAGTCACTGAATTCATATCTCATAATGAATAGACTGGTCTGCCTGATAATAGAATATTCTATGAAAACATTCACCATCAAACTCGTTTCTGATATTTCTTGAAAACCAATCATCTTTTATGTTCGAGAGTATTATATTTTTCTTTATACTTCCAATTAGCATTATTTTCTGCAGTGAAGTACCTATGCGTTGAATACCTGCTTGTGCATAATAATGGATCTTGGAATTTATTAGCCTAAATCATGCATAAACATTTGTATGTTGATACGTGACTGCTTGTTCAATGAAGGAAACATGACATCATCGTTTCTGTTTAGACTACAAATGTGTGTAATCACAAGCTTCATTCATCGGAATGTTTGCTACTGTTATTCCATAATTTTCATTTAATGAGCGTCCAATTCTGTTCCTTTTTGTCGCATTCCTTATTCTCGCCAATAAAGTTTTGAAGAATTCAATCAGAGATTCCGATCACTTCTCACCTCTCCATAACCATCGTCCATAGATATTCTAATAAGTCTGGTAACTCCTTTGATGTGGTTAAAATATGCCGCTTTTTTTGCGAGCGGTCGTAAATCATGCGGGCTACTAGCAGAAATACGTTATACGAGGGTCAGTCAGCAGCGCGAACAATATGTTTACTCGAAAGTGTGTCTACGAGGGTCAGGCGTCAAGTGTTGATCATATTCATTATATATTATTTATGTTTTTGTATGATCTTTCATTGAGATGATTAAATAATATGAGATTCTAATAACAATAAATTGAGGAATATTTCGTTTTAATAACTGGCATGAATCACCTGATTTCTTAAATTATGGGCAGGTAAAAAGTGAGATACTTATAAAGGGACTCCACAATAAAGAAAAAATGAAGATGATTAATCTTTATTTACATATTACCTAATTGAATGGTGATTTGTTGTTTTCTTGAGTATACCCTAATAGTATAATTATAATCTATTCAGTACTTTGACATATATATTTAGACACATTTCAAATATTTTGCTGGGGGTTGGTTGGACTTAGGTCGAATAACTGAAACTACTATTATTTCTTTGCCGACGATTCGACTTATATAAAGTCATCGTCAAGGTACTACAAAGTTACAGTAAATCAGATATAAATACACACAAGGTAAAAAATTATTGAAATTTGCGACAAGAATCACTTCTGCGAATGAGAGGTCAAGATTGAAAAGAGACAAACAAAAATAGAAAATTGTAGGAAACGGTTGGACTCAAATAAATTTCTGGTTCTCTTGTCTATTAAAATAAAAATTGAATGACATTTACATAAAAATAGAAATTCCTAGTTTTCGATACTGAAATATATATATATATATATATATATATATATATATATATATATATAAATCAAAACTCGATTTGAGTGCAGGAAGTAAGTGAGTTCCTAAGTTTATTTTCAACGGTCGCTAACACAAGCTTTTCGTCGGTCAGAAATATACTTCTGTATATTTCAGTATCAAAAACTGGGAATTTTTATGTAAATGTCCTTTTATTTTTATCCTAATAGACAAGAAACCAGAGATTGGGTTCTACCGTTTCCTACATTTTTTTTTAAATTGTTGTTCATGTCTCTTTCTACAGTTTTACTGTCAATTGAATTATACCAAATTTACTCAGTGGTTTCAGTTATTCGACCTAACCCCAACCATCCCCCAGCTAAATAAATCTACTAAGGTCAAAAAACGACATCTAATATTTCAAATATTTACAAATTTTGCAAAATTTTGAGTTTCGGATATTGTTTATTTAAACATTGAGATCTTATTTGCCTGTTTGCAAATTTGATTGTGTAATAGATTCGAACTCTTGTAAACAATGAAAGTTAATAGTCTTTGGGAAAATTGCTACATGGATGGGTGAATTCTACATTGGAATATTCTTTTAAAAATATGTTTCCTAAACCATCATGTATGCAGTAATCATTAAAATTCGAAACCAAAATATTCTCTAATTGTATTAAATACTTCGAAAAATCATTGGGAGGGACTGTTAGCCACCAAATATATTTTTACTACCTTTGTAAGCTTTGAGCTCACAAAATGAAGTAGACTTGTCTCTTTCGGATGATGAACAATATTCCAAACAAATATAACAAGAATGTTCAAAGAGACATCTACGTAAAAAATATCCAGCAACATATGCCAGTGCATTTCCCTCTTCTGATATTAAATTCCTATAATCGGTTGATTCTATTTTTATAATTGGAGAAATATTTTCGTTATTTTTTCCCTGAAAACTTTCAATATTTTTCAATGACTCCGATGTTATATAAAGCAATATATCGCTACTGCAAATATCCTATAGCAAAAAGTTTTTTAAATGCTCTGGTAAACTGAATGGCAGTTGGATTTCTAGCGTTTCCACAAGCATTTCTGATTTGACCAAAGTAATTCTCGAGACAATCCTGATTGAGATTACGCGTCAATAAAAATTTATAATTTTCATAAATTCAAAACGGAGGAGATAGTAAGCCTCCAACCAAAAATAAATTCCAGAGAATTCGTAACTTTCTTTCCTCTTTAAAAAATGTTCGAATAACTACAAGAATAAAAGTTCCAATAGAATGATTATTTCACGCACTAAGTATAACTGGCCGGAACGATGCGAACTGTTCAATCGGAGACACTCTGTTAAACTGGCTCTCCCGTCAGACGGGCACTGACGACCGACCGGCCAGGCAAGGGACGCGCGAGGACGGACGGTGATGATTTGGGTCGCTGCTGAGAGTGAGCGGACTTATTAGAATATCTATGGACGATGCCATAACCAAAATCATGCGATCTGTTGACTAGTTTTTTACGCTGTACCAGAAAGTTTATGAATTTCAAATCATTCTTTTTTTTGAATGAAAGCCAGTCTCTCAAATGTATGTGAAATAAATTGAAAATGTGCAATTTAAATCAGAAACTGATGAGAAAAACTTGCGAAGGGTATCATGATAGAAAGACAAGAATTAGAGGAGCACTTTCAGCATTATATTTCACACGTTTCTCTCTCTTTTTTAAATCGAAACCCAATATCAGAAAGACAATTCTCATAGGATATTGGAACTACGAGTACATATCCAATATTCACAAGAAGTAAATGTTTCGTGTGGTATAATTTCAGACATAAATTACCTGAACCAAATATTTTCCAATCGCTGGAACGGTAGATTAGGCCATGTAGCATGGCCGCACCTAGATTTCTTTCTATAGGTTATTTGATAGAGAAGCTGTATAAAAATACACCTAACAACATTGAGAAATTTAAACCACGCATAACCTTCGAGGTGCAGACTCAAGAAAAATATGATTTGTTTTAAAAATATATAGACTGGGCGCCAGTGATAGATTTTTTGTACTAATTTTCTACAGTCCTTCTTCGGGAAGGAAGTAAGTAATTGAAGATAAAACGAATCGTAATCTCCAAAAAAAAATAACGAGCTGCGTGATACTTCATGTAAAAACCATAATTTACGTTCGTTAAGTTCAACAAGAAAATTTGTGAGGCATACTCTTTGGAAGTATACAGTGTGTTCCATTATAAAAAAAAATCTGGGTTAGCCATGAAGTACCACGCAGCGCGTGATTTTTTTTGTAGATTATGATTTGCCAAAAATTCTGTCACTGCCGCCCGGTCTAATATTATCGACTACGCTACTGTGTTGATGAATATATTTATTTTTAGATGCAAATGCCGATAACCTTCGATGGACAGAATGAGCAATAACTAATTTTAGAATATGAATAATTACCGAAAATAAATATTATCTTACCGAAAATTGTTTACCTACAAATTTTTATTGTGAAAGCTATACAATACGATTTGTGTATTATCTGCTCATACTCAATTAAACAGGATTTCAACATGGTAGTTGAGATTAGTTGAGATTAGTTGAGATTGTAATTTTAGCGATGTTTTTAGGTCGTCCCTCAAAATGTTTGTTCGAATCAACAAACGCCAAACAATGTGTTTCACATGAAGCCCCGTATCTCCCAAATTTTTCTACAGTTTAAGATTTGTTTAACCTTCAATTACTTTTACTTCAAAAAATCAGTCATTGCCGCGTCTATGTAGATTCTTCAAAGTTATGCCGCGGTTGTAATTGCAAATACGCTACCGAAATATCCTCAGTAAGACGCCTAGTACCAGAACACTCAAAAACATTCGTAAGAATGTTTGACAGGAAAACATATTACAAAAAACTTATAGTGATGAAAAAAATCATTTTCTGCAAGCAAGAGAACAGTTTAGTAAACGAGTATTGACAGTATTAGCAGTATCAACATGAATGACCCGACGAGTTCGGAATTCCCACCCTTTGTTGTGAGATTGGAGACCTGTCGAACCTATTTTGCTCAGGGATCTTTCTTCAAAAGACCAGCTAAACTTTTGAACTTATCGAATGAAGTTCTTCCTGAGGCTTACAAACTTCAGAAATTTAAAGTTGATACCAATTCGTATCTCCTGTCCCTTGATTCACGCGGTGTTCTTTGAACATTACAGGGCTTCCCTTTCGTGTGGATCTGTTTATAAAAAAATACGTTTCATAATTTTTGTTTTTTGTAAAATGGACAAATTATCGAGAGATATGCTTGTTATAAAGAAAATTATCATATTTGTTGACTCTATAGACGAGAATAAGCTTCATTGTCACTAGAGATTAGAGATACGTTATGCCGACCATACCACCCTAAGACAGTTATGATAACTTTAGCATAGATTTCGACCATAACTCGGTATGAATGTTCATTTATGTATGAACAGGAAGGCCACCTGACCAGAAAATGAACTCTTCAATTAGGAGGTGACACAAAAAATGTAATCAGTGTTTAATCGAATCAGGAGTATTATGGCATGTTGCTTATAATGGAGTTTTACATAAATTATTATAACCTTATATCCAAAAAGACTATAATCTCATAGACAAAGAGACACAAATAAAAAATTACTTTCGTCAGCCAATCGTTTTCAACTAGAAAATATACACAATAAACAGAATATTTCCTGAAAAGTATCGAATGAGATATTTGAAATTTCACATTCATTACTAAGTACAAACAAAAGTCTGTGGCAAATGGATATATTCCAATGCCAACCAACAGGCACATACACGCACAAACACAAAATGTTTCAATATCATCAAAATCGAGTGGGTTTGATAATTGCCATTCGAATTGACTTCGTATTCGTTATACATCACATTTCGAAGTGATTTTTGTCTTTTTCTTCATAGTCAAGAAAGTTTCGTTAGTATCTCTTCTTTATATTCAACGCCTTATCAAATAATATTTGCGAAATAGTCGCTTTCACAACACGCGTTGTATGTAATACATCATGCGTTTGGCGATTTTACTGAATAGATTACATCGTTGCCATCGAAAAATACCAATCATACACAGCACTGTTATCTGGTAGGATGTCCGAAAGCTAATTCAAGATCACGTGATGGAAAAACAATTCGTTGTGTGATTTTCACTAGACAGTTTAAAAAACCGCTGCACGTGTTTTAATATACAATAGCTTCTTCAAGCGTGTTATGGTACTTTGTCTAGTGGAAATTACACGATGAAGTGTTTCTTCAATTATGTTTCTATGGATTTTCATCAGTTATTTAATTTAAGATTGATGGTAGCATTTTTCGTATCAGAAGTGAATAATACAGATTTGTCTGCACCACGAATATAATTCAGTGCTCAATTTTATCAGGCAACTCGAACATGAATGACGCCTCTCATGTCATTATAAATGAATCGGACATTACAGCCATTGTTTTAATTATTTTTTTTCCTTTTTCAGAATATAACGAGCGACCTGAAAAGGCATGCTGCAGAGGCGATCCGTCTCGAAGGTCAAGTCAACTCGCTAACCTCCGACTACGAAACACAAACATTAGCGGCCCTTTTGGCCGGCATCCGAACCCGCATCGCCACTCTCCTATCCCAGGCAGAAAACGGCAGATTATTGATAGCGGTGAGTTCATTTTTCTGCTGGTTGTGGCAGAGTCATCACTGACAACTATAAACAACATATAAAAGTAAACAATAAGTAAATTCACTGTCCGCCTACATCGAAGACGCCGACCGGGAGTGAAATTACTTCTATACGGTGCTATAACCGTTCGAGAACCGTCAGGAGCATGCGCAATAAGGAAAACGAGTTCGATTTCTGGTCGGACTGGTTATGAGTCGGTTCTGGGACTTTTCTAGTACTTATTCATGAGTAGGTATTCGGAACTTTTGTTCGCCCATACGTAATAGGTCTGTAATTTCCTTGTTGACATTGGTCTGTTGTTTTGATTGAAGGTTGACTAGACTATGAAGCCATTTCATACGAATTATTTTCTTTTCAATATAACAAGTGTCAGCTCTCAACAAAAAATCCACGTACCACCAAGAAGCATTCGACTTTTATTGAAATAATAATGGCTCTGGGACATTCAGTAAATAGTTCTGGATCATTTTATCGCACAACTAGTTCTGCTCACTAAAATCGTCCTAGAACCATTCAAGTCTTACAAACCTCATGATGATGATGAGTAGAATTTATTATACGGTGGGATCCGCTTTTCATCATTCCACCCCCTTAATTCAATTGTTGGAAGTGGAGTTTCGACCAGCTCTCGTGATTGTGGAAAAATACCCTAAAATATTCTTCAATTTGAACAATGGAAAGAAACTATTTGTCCCGCATTGGCGTTTGGTTCAACGACTCCCAGTTTTCATGAAAATCGTTTTTATAATCAGACTTGGCCTCCCTTTATACCCCTTTATACGAAATCTTTTCGAAAATTAATGGAAAAAGAAATACTTAATAAACATATTTTTCAAATAGGAATAGGTGAAATTTCTCCTGAAATAACTCCTGGAATGAATTTTAAGTTGAATTTTCACGTTTCCCTTCAAGATCAACTTTTTTGACCGAAGCTGAATAAAAGAGCGGTTTTTAATTTTTTGTTGGCTGGCTCTTTTCTTTCTGTTAAGAAAAATGACTTCTCTTTCCTGAATATTGCAAATTCTTTCATAGTAAATTTTTTATATTCAGAGAATATCATCATTATCCATATTCTTGAAAACAAATTAATGCAGGCAATACATGCACACTGGAAATATTTCAACTCAAATTGTATTTTTTCCATCACCGCCCTCCTTCATGAATATTATATCAGTATATAATAATTGATTTCACTCACCCCTAAAATGAATTTCTCTCTTGAAGTAATACATTAGCGAAAAATCAATTGCTCGAGTCATACCAACAGTCTGAAATATCTTAAGCAAGTCCATACTAATCAGACTTCATATATAGCGAATATGGTCATGAAACAAACTTTTTCTTACATTCTTATACTTTTTTCAAATTTTTGATTCAGAAAATATTGACAGAAACTCGAACGTTAGAATGAAAAATGTAAATACAAAAGAAAGAATAGAATTTTATTGTTTAAGTCAATCTATCATGAAGAATATCGTTACGATTATCCCACAGAATCATGCTTCTCACCCAAAATTGAACTGAAGCTATTGGTCATGGCTAGATGCAAAACATCCTTTTTTATATCTGCAACAATTCTGGAAATTTATATTACATAACTTTATTATGAACTAACTAAAACAGTTTTCTGTTATCTTTGACTATACAATATTTGTACTTTATGCCTAGAATCTTATCGAAAGCATGTTATAGAATGAGAAGGAAATTGGACTTTTTTGTTTCCATTCACTAGTAACATATTTCCACCTTCATCTGAAATTTCTTCTCTGCTTGGAAATCACTGAATTCACATAGGGACTTATGAGCTTAACTTTCTAGTATACGGTGAGGCTCGCTCAATCATCACTTCTGCAAATCATGATTCGAATTAATTCTCATATTTTTCTCTCCTTTGACTCGATGTTCTCAGAACATTACAGGATCTTCCTTCCGTGATCGCCTAGATATAAAAAACTAAAAAAAAAGAGCCCAGCTGAGTCACGAAAAAAACCGAGTAGGTACTGTTTGGTGAATACTACATATTTTCTTAGATATCATATTTAACATTTACTATTCCTTCTTATTGATTCCATATCATTCATTTCTCGAGGCAATATTCCTGATCGTATAACATTTTCTCCAGAAAAATTAATTTTCCATCGATCGATAATCTTTTGCGCCAACAATCTGTTATTTCAATAACCAATTCAATATCGATGTATTTATAGAGCTGTACAACTCGTCAAATCGCTCTAATGGAATACTGTTTGCATACGTTGTTTACTTCGCTCGCCGTTTATTCTTGTAACGACAGTCGTGAACTCTCCATACCGGCGCCTTGCAAACTTCAGTTAAATTTAGCTCAGCAATTGCGTAACACGAATAATGAGGGATATTTTCTATTTCAGAACGCGCAGCAAGCGCAAATAAGAAAACAGGAAGAGCTGAAAGAATACCAAATTCTTCTGACGGAAATAGAAGTGTGGCTGGAAACTGTCAGAACAACAATCGAAACTCACAAGTCGACGGACGAAACTTCAATAGAGAATCATATTCGCCAGTGCGAGAAGCTCAACCAGGAACTATCAGAAAAAGAAAATAAATTGAAGGAGCTATCTAGAGTTTGTCGCGAGTTCGAGAAATACCCCGACTTACATGTTTTGGTAGTTTCTCTGCTTGAGCAGCTGAGAGTACTCACAGAAATATTCGAGGAACAGAAAACCGTTATTATCACAAGAATAACCTCCTGCAGACAACAGTTGGACGAGATTAGAGCCAAACCTTCCACTCCAGATATATCCCTGGAGAACACCCTAGACTCAACGTCTATGCCCATAGAAGAAATCCCTGTACACGCAGACGTCAAACACGTGACTCAAGAGTTCCTAGTACAGGAAACTGTACCGAAACCAAGTGCCACTATCGAAACTCAAACCGGTAGAAGTTTGAGCTCCCCAGTTGAAGAGGTGCTTACCAAAGACTTCACAGTAACGTATAATGAACCCGTAGACGCTCAAATACAAACGCAAATGTCGCAGCCGTCAAGCGAAGCTGAGCAAGCTCAGCAAAAGGAAACCATCACCATATCGAAACGCACCAGCGGAGGGCAAGAGACTATCCATATCGCAACCAAACCGATGGTATCCGACCCTCAACCCATAGTCGAAGAACCGGACGATGTACTGGTCGAGGCAAACTACAGAAAGCGGCCTGAATCCCAAACCGGGCTCACCGAGCTCAATATAACAAACGTGAGCAGTAATCAACCTTTCGAGACGGTTTTTGTTGAACCAGATGAAACCACGACTGAAGTCATCGTTGATGCTGATGGTACCAAGAGGATAATCGTCAAAAAGCTTCATCGAACCGTAGTGAGGCACCAGCAATCCTCTCAGCAACAACAATTCTCCACCCTGAGTACTCTGACAGAAGGTGATGTCCCCATCTCCCAGTCTTTCTCCCAAATCACTCTACAAGGGCAACAGAGTGCAACCTCTGTTGCCAAAGGTGACGGAAGCCGAGCCACTCTAACAAGCCACCAGTATGGCGGAAGAGTCGTCTCTGGAGCACCTGGAGGAGACATCGACGTGCAAGAATATCAAACCGAACCAGAGACCCACTTCTCTATGGTGGGCCCAACGTTGAGACCAGAAGAGGTTGAAGTGCAAGGAATCAAGCTTCACGAAGGCGATGTCACGTTCATAAACGATCAGAACAACCAGCTGATTCCTGCAGATCAATCCAATATCGTGTTCGAGGGTAACGAGATACATACTTCCAGGTCTAGCGTGCGAGCTGTGGTCCAGCAAGTCACCAGAAGGATCATAAGAAAGACTCGAAGAATTATTCGTAGGACGGTCATAATCGACGGCAAAGAACACGTAACGGAGGAAATCGTTGAAGAACCGGAAGAAGTGGAAGTTACTGAAGAAGGAATCCCTAGAGTGAGCATCAACGTAACCAGAACTGAAAATGGAAAAGTTGTAACGGAACAGCAGTTCGGTGAAGAACCGATAGTTGTCCAACCAGATGTCACCGTCACTAGGGAAGTAACATCCATAATGCTGGACGCTGAAGGAAGACCTGTCGAGAACGTCCCAGAAAATATTACGATAGTTACGCAGCCAGAAGAGAGGTATGTCTTAGAACAACACCCTGCACCCCAGCCTGAAATTGCACCCCAAGTCACAGAGCCAGTTGAGATAGTTAGCGGGAGAAAAACCGAATCTTCCAGGAGTATCGTTAACGATTTCATTGAGAACGAGAAGCTTGCTATTAGTCTTGTTGAAAGTAGTAAAGTTGCTGAAGCACCTAGTGTTGATGCCGCACCGACAGATGTCGCTGTAAAGGAAGGTAAAATTACTACCGATAGCGCGTCTGAAAAATCGATAAGAGAAACGATTTCTGTTGAAATAGGTGCACCCCATCCTACTGAAGTCGATGTCACTAGTGAAGCACTCCCCACTGAAGATATTCCTGCATCGGAATCTATCGAGCGTACTGTATTAGAAATAATTCCCGATTCTACCGTTAGTGTTTCGGAAATTGTACTAGAATCTCCACAGCGCTCGTTGGATTCCACCACATTCACCATCAAAAAACACGCATCAATAGAGGGAGCAACAAATATTCCTGAAAGTCAGATAGTGATTCAACCTACTGAGGCTGTTATTGAAACAATTTCTTCCAAATTAGATGAGATGCAAACTGTGAAAGATGGTGCAGGATCAGTTGTTACAAAAATATCTGAAACGAAAGTTCTGTCTATCGAACCAGAAAAAGTCACAACTACTGAGGTTTCACCCGGAACAAGAGAAACTACTGATCTTCCTGACTCTCACTCGCCAACAACAACTATGACTACAAGTAAAACTGAAGTAACACAAACTTCTACCGTTACCGAAACAACGTCTCC
Source organism: Zygogramma bicolorata (assembly GCA_032362365.1). Lineage (NCBI taxonomy): Eukaryota > Metazoa > Arthropoda > Insecta > Coleoptera > Chrysomelidae > Zygogramma > Zygogramma bicolorata. The sequence continues at coordinate 1,577,090 of JAVJAQ010003124.1, read as the reverse complement.
AAAAGTTGGAAAAACTGTCATAACACAAACATCATTCACTAGGGACACTCCATCTGCCGAAATCGAACAGGAAGTGACGGCGGTGGCATCAATTATCACAGACACCCAATCCCAAGAAATTAACGAAGGTGAAATTGAAGTGGAGTTTGAGAGAGATGCCCCAGAAAAACTTCCAGCTACAGGTATTTTGGATGGTAAAACTGTAGTAACACAAACATCATTCACTACAGAATCTCCTGAGGAGATAGTACCAGAAAAACTTCCAACCTCGGAAATTTTAGAAGGTAAAACTGTAGTGACACAAACATCATTCACTAGAGAATCTCCTGAGGTTAAAGGAAAAATAACAGTAGAGGAGATAGTCCCAGAGAAACTTTCAACCACAGAAATTTTGGCAGGTGAAACTGTAGTGACTCAAACATCATTCACTGCAGAATCTCCTGAGGTTGAAGGGAAAACAATCGTAGAGGAGATAGTCCCAGAAAAACTTCCAACCTCAGAAATTTTAAAAGGGAAAACTGTTCCAACACAAACATCATTCACTTCAGAATCTCCTAAGGTTGAAGGGAAAATAACCGTAGAGGAAATAGTCCCAGAAAAACTTCCAACCTCTGAAATTTTGGCAAGTAAAACTGTAGTAACACAAGCATCATTCACTACAGAATCTCCTGAGGCTGAAGAGAAAACAACCGTAGAGGAGATAGTCCCAGAAAAACTTCCACTCTCAGAAATTTCGGAAGGAAAAACTGTTGTAACACAAACATCATTCACTTCAGAATCTCCTGAGATTCAAGGAAAAATAACAGTAGAGGAGATAGTCCCAGAAAAACTTCAAACCTCAGAAATTTCGAAAGGAAAAACTGTCGTAACACAAACATCATTCACTGGAGAAACTCAGTCTCCAGAAATTGGACAAAGCATGACTGTTATAGCTCAGACATCCATAACAACAAAAACACCATCTCCAGAAAACGGCGAAGTGGTCACTGTAGTGGAGAAAACACCAGCAACTGAAGCAGATGTTGTAGAGGAACTGATGAAAAAGACAAATGTCATCACTAAGACACCAGATGTTAAAGAGACCGTGGGCGAAATATTTATCCCGCAGCTGATATCCTCAGGAACTGAAAAACTAAAGACAGTAGATACACAGAAATTCATTGTTACAGAAACTTCTTCTGCAGAAATCGAGGAAGGTGTTGATATCGTGTCGAAGCTCTCGAACGACGGTGTTGAAAAGGATGAAGTTCCCAACGTGTCATCTTTGACGCAGGACTTCATTGCTTCAGAACAACGTCATACACCATATGTCATTCCCAAATCAGACACTGATATGAAGCCTTCCGAGAGTGAAGAAGATGATGGAAATGGTGAGCCGCCTGGAACACCTGTATCAAAAATGCCTTCTGAGAAAATACCTGAAGATGTAGTTGTTTCTAACAAAGAAGTAGAGATTCAGTTCCAAGAGTCAGTTTCGCCAAAAGATGTGGTTTCAGCTTCAATAGCAAAAGATATTGATGATATACCTGCACCACCTGAATCTGAGGCAACATTGAAACCAGTTCAAAGAGATACAACCACTATCGTGGAAACAACTGTTGAAAAAAGAGAAATGGTACGACCGATTGCCATCACAAAAACTGTACCCGAAGTTACAAATGATTTAGTTGAAACAGATATCGTACAAACACCCCCATTCAAGGAAATAACAGTTCAGGAGACCGAATTGGTTACTTCAATGGCCTCTCTGCCTTCTGGTAATGTTGAAATGTTCTTATCGCTTGAGGAAGAAAGACCCCAAATCACTATCTCATCAAAACCAACTATAGAATTTCAACCGACATCAGCGAAATCTCCCATTCAATTCAATATGACAGATTTTCTCGAAAGTGAAAGGAAATCCACAAGCCCTTTCAAAAAAGTAGTAGATGATTTTGCAATCGATACAGAAGAAAAACAAGCGGATATTACAGACACTGAGCAAGCCCAAGTAGGAAAGAAGTCTGTTATAATTGAGAAAATTACTGAATGTATCCCTGAAAATCAGACTGTATCCACTACTACAGAATCTGTCAAGCGTAGAGAGCCAGGTCAAGAAGTGGATATCATTCTCTCTCTAGAAGAAAAATACGAGGACTCGACAATCGCTACTCCCAAAGTATCAGTAGCCATGAAAATTGAAGAAAATACAAACAAAGAAGCGCCTGCAGAAATATTGCAAAAAGATATCCATGTTCAACTGCCAACCATAACCACTGAGAAACTTGAAACCACAACCATCACTGTATCTCCACTTGAACCCAAACTATCAGTAGAGCACGAAGAAACACGAACTCCTAGCGATATTGATCACGGAGGCCGACGAAGTAAAAAGAAGAAAAAACATAAAGAGATAAAAACTCCCACACCAGAAATAGAAGAGAAACAAGAAGAAATCGTTGAAGAAAAGCTCGTCGAACCGATTGTAGTCGAAAAGCCCAAAGAAAAGTACGAGATTATCGAAGAAAAACCAGAATCCGTGATTACTTCTCTGGCTGAGTCGACTGACATATCGATACCTGAAGAATCCGTGAGGTCCGAAACTCCAAAGCCCACTGTAGAAGTATTCGAATCTGTCACAGAATCCGAGGACGAGATTTCTAGAGGCAAAGATACCGGTTATGAAGCTGATAAAACAACGGTTGATGAGAGCTTAGCAGATGAGGATGATGGAGACAAAAAGATACGCCGGAAAAAGAAAAGGAGGCAAAGGGTTAAAGTCAAGGAATCTGACGAATCCCACGTGCCTAAATCTGCGTATGAATCCTCCCCCGTTGGGCATTCTGTGCCTTTAACAGACGAGGAAGCGCCACAACAAGTAGAAATCAAACCCGAAGAACCTAAAAAATCCAAAAAGCGAAAGAGCAAGGGTAAGCGGAAACAGTCTGAGAGTGAACCGGAGTTGGAATCGGAGAACACGATATTCGAAGCAAGGGACGAAGAAGTTGTTTCTCCCAACGATTCCTATCACACGATTTCCACACCTTCAGAGCCAGGAACTGTAAAAATCATCGAAGAACGTCTAGTCAGTAGACCTCATAGTGAATCACCTCGAGAAATAGCATCGGAAATTGTCAAAACCGTGCCGGTATTGGAAGCAGTCGAGACGCAAGACACAGTTTCACAAACTTCTCCAATGAAAGAACTCACTTCACAGTTTTTGGAACAAGAAATTAGTTCCATTGTAAAATCACCAGAACCTCTTCCTGTTGTAGTTCAGACTGAACAAGTTTCGATTCAAACTTCTCCCGATGTTCCGAAAGTAACAGCGGAAATGTCTATGCAAACAATGGAAGAGATGAAACCCATCGAGGTAACCAAGCCAGAAATTCAGGAAACTTCTACCCAAATCGAGATTTCCACATCCGAAACAGTCACTCAGACAACACCGATTGCCATTTCACCAGATGAGAAAATCGTTACGGAAACTATCGAAACTTCTATTCAAACAATATCACCAACTCAACCGGAAATGACAGAAGAATACGCACAAACTATCACTCCAGAGATTGTCGAGACACCGAGATCAGACTCGGCCAAGCAAACAAAAGTCGAGTGTCATGAGGAATCCGTTCAAACAAAATCACCCGAAAAGATTCTCACCACTGAAATCGCCTCCCAAATTCAACCTAATTTAGTGGAGCTAGCTCAACAAACCTCACCTGAACCCTCAGCCCCACCATTGGAAGACTTCGAAGAATTCACGAGGATAGTGGAGCCGATAAGAACGGTAGAAACTGCTGAAATCATAACGCAGACTAGCCCAGTAGTGTTCGGAAATGTTACCAATTTATATTCACCAAGTCCTACGCCACCTGCTAGTTTGTCAGAACAGTATGAAATTTACGTAAATGCTTCAGTAACAGTACCACCTGAGCGTTTGGAGTCCATAAGTAGCGAAACAGGACTACAGCAGGAACCAATTTCAGCCACTGAAGCAGTTGCTGGTTCACAAACTATTGTAGCGCCAGAGTCTGAAAGCTATACTATTTCGAGACCCACAGTTACAGAGGAAGAATCGAAAAAACACTCTGAATCTGACGATTCTGCAGAGGAATACGATGTGCAAGTGTCTGTCGATGGTGTCAATGTCGATAAACATTCCTTCGTGACAAGTTTCATCGATTCCGAAAGGAGCGATGATATGCCTGTCAAGACAAAGAGAAAACGCCATAAGAAAACTAAGCAGATAACGAAAGATTCTGAACCAAGAGTAGAGAAGAATCTTCTTGCAGAATTCCAGAGACAAAATACCATGCAGGATACTCTGGATCCTAAAGATTTGTACTCTGATGTAGCTAGGCGATCCAGGTCATCCTCTCCAGTGCGAGGTAAAGAAACATTTGGGTACATCAAGAAAGAGACACAAGAATTACCTTCGGTAACAAAGGAACCTGAAGTTGTGGAAGATATCCTCAAAAAAAACAATGACTCTCCTGAATTAACGACAATTGAAAAGAAGATATCTGAAGAACCGATTGTGAAAGAGGCAGTTAACATACGTGTCGATGTTTTAGAAAATATTGAAAAACAATCAGTTGCAAATGTTACGGAAGACGAAATTCATACGACAGGAAAGCTTAGTGAACATTTTCCAGAAGATAGGGTAGATGAGGGTGAAACACCGAAAGTTTCCGATGTCCACCAGACTGAAATAATATCCAAAGTCATCACAGATTTGGACGGAGATGCAGTCAAGAAGATTGCCGAAATACAAAAACCGAAGAAATCGGACATAGAAGAACAAACAACTGTAAATATTTCTATAACAGTGCCACCAGAATCCGATTCCAGTAGCCCAGACTTGGAAATAATTTCGAAAGATACTCTCACCATCAGAGGTGATTCTACCTCACCAACAACGTTTACTGTTGATTCTATTTTGACTGAAGCTGAGCTCAAACACCAGGGTCCAGTTGAGGAATCCCATGCCGAAAAGATTGAAAGAGCAGTATTAGTCAAATCTGGTGTCACTATCGCACCAGAAAGAGTCGTGTCAACAGTGGAGTTTTTGGAAGCAGAGAAAAACCAACCAGAGCACGATGATCATAGGACGGTCTTTATCAACGACAAACCTGTGACAATACCCTCCACGCCAGAAGAAGTTCCTCCGAACGTCACAGAAAGGACACAGGAAGAACAGAAACCAAAACAGACTCAAGCTAAACCAAAATCAAAGAGTAAGTATGTGTCTTCAGTCACTATAGAAGAAGTAGAATCGCCATCGATTATACCAGATACTCCTCTGACTCCTGCTTCTGATGCTGGACCGTTATCACCTCCCGATTACTCTACAACAGTTTGGAAGAAACCTTCGAAGGCAGATTTATCGCAGTCGTTCATCCAGGCTGAGTCACAAGCCCCCATAGCACTCAAGGAAGTGAACATAAAATGGAACCAGGCACAAGCGCTGGAGAGATTCAAAAACTTGCAGAATGCTACAAAAACCACTCATTTGAGAGACGTTCTGTACTTAGCCACCTTGAACGAAATAATCACAGATGAAACTATCGAACAGAGGAACTACAACATTCAAGAAAATCTGGTTGTTCTGCAAAGAGCAGTGGAAAAGAGGGACGTGGTGGTCATTCAACAAACCATCATCACCACAGTAGAAACTATCACTACCTGGTTGGAAACCATCGAATACAGGATATACGTCAATAGACAACAAACCTCCGAAGGTCCTTCCAGAGAACGGGTTCAGGAGTTCAACAATCTCCGACAGGAGATTGCTAATATCGAAACGAAAGTGGAACAGCTCCAGACAGTAATGAGCCAAACAGGCAATATCTACAACGAAGACGACAGGCAACGCATGAAGAGCTACATCGACTCCTTGCAACAACAGGTCAGGGTTATCGAAGAAGTCACGGAAGAAAATGAACAACTGGCAGCAGGAGACCTCAACAGATGGAACGAGTTCATCAATGGTGTGACTAATGTGTCCAGTTTGGTACGAGACTTGAAGAGGCAGCTCAGTGAACTGAAAGACTCAGACGCTTCCCCTCAGACTAAGCTGAACGAGCTGGAGAAACTGGAGAATAGCAATAGATGCCAAATGATGAAGGTAGCTAATTTAGTAACTTCAGCAAAGAGTTTGATGCGGGATTTCCCAACAAAGGAAATACCTAGAGACGTCTATTACAACAACGAACTGACCAAACAGATCGAACAACAAATAGCCATAGAAAGAGAGAAGGCATATCAGTTCTTATCCCTTGCTGACGACTACGAACAGACCCTCAAGGAGTTCAGTCAGATCATACTAATTGCGGAAGCTCTTATTGAGAGTCCTGTAACCGTTCGCAACCTGGAACATCTGGAAGACGAAATGCAGAACCACAGGAAATTCTTCGTGAATCTGAGTCATTGCCGAGCTATTCTAGAGTCTCTGGAAGAGAACCTCGATTCCGAAACTAGGGTTATCCACACCCAGTTACATCAGAACCTGTACGAGCGAGCGAAGGTTATCTTGGATAAGTCCACCGGACGATTCCAGCTCATGTCTTTGGCGGCCTCTCGATGGACAGTTCTGGAGCAAAGCACAAGAGAAGAGATGCGCTGGTTGCAAGTGGCACAACAGAGAGTGCCGGATCTCAACAACGTCACGTCCTCAGACTATGATAGGTTCATAGATCTCTTCAACTCTCTGGCTGCGGATATAGACTACCACCACGCCAAACTAACACACCTCAACTGTGTGGCTCAGAAATTACAAGAGCTTGTACACTGCTCTGAATTAGAGCAAGCCTACGCCGAGTCATTGGATATCATCCAGAAGCTCGAAGATGACGTGCAACACAATCTTGAACGTTTGATAGCGTTCAGAGACAACTGGATGGCCTACAATATGCTGAGCGATAGGGTGGAGCGCTGGCTTAAGGACGCAGAAACGCAACTGAGGAAAATCGAAGTACCTTCCGGACCGAGAGGCCACCTCAGGCAGTTCTGGGAACTGAAAGCCCAGCACGAGGTTCACAATACCGTGAGGATGAACGCTGCGAATGCTCTGGAGAAGTCCTTGCAGATCGTCCCGGTCAGCGATGAGATGTTCCAGCGCAGGAGCAACTCTGAGCTGAACACGCAGTGGCACGAAGTGTCGAGAAGGATCAACCATATCGAAGCTTCCATTTTGGATACGATTTCTGCCACCGACGTGCCAGTGAACGAGAAGTTAGCATTCTTGGAGCAGGAACTCCAGGACCTGAACATAGATGTACGCGATTTGAAGGGTGTAATAAAGACAGAGGAAGAGCTGAGTCTGTACGTAGAACGACTGCAGATCATGTCAACTAGGCTTGAAACAATCCAGAATGAACTGAGCAGGCTAGGCTTGCTGTCCGCTAATGAATCTGACAAAGTGGGTGTCTTACTAGCTTTGTCGAAACAACTGGAAATCATCATCGTGGAGGAGCTTGAAGGGGGTATACTCGTGAAGGAACGCCTGCAGGCTATCCAGAAAGGCCTGGATCGCGTTCGCAGGAAGCACTCGGAGTTGAACAAGGAACTAGAACAGTGCGAAAGCGCTGAGAAACTTGGAAGTGACTCTGTGGAGCGAGCGGTAAGCGAGTGCTATGAAGTAGGCGAAGAACTGGTGACTCTCTGGCAAGACCTGATGAGCATTCGCCAACTGCTCCACACGCTTCCCATGAGGCTGAAGGTGACCGTTTCGCCGGTTGCTGTCGAGAAGGACATCTCCAAGCTGCAGGACGACCACACCGCGCTGGAGAAGAAGTGCGGGCAGATTTTGGCGCTGCTCAGGAGTCGTTTGGCTCTGTGGCAGAGGTTCGAACGTCAGCTGGAGATGGTGCAGCAGAGTGTGCAAGAGGCGGATTTCATGGTGGAGCTGCTCACCGTGCAAGGGAAGGTGGATTATGAGAGGTTGAGGAAGGCCACAGAGAGACTAGAGGTGAGTACGTTTTATATTGATGAAGAATTGAGTATTGAGTTGAAATATTACTTCAATATAGGAATCATACTTGTTACATTTTCCAATTTAAATGGCGTGATTTGGGGTGGTATGCAAAAACTTGAGCAGATGTTTTTCCTTGACTGTTTTTGGGTTTTTGAAATCATATGCTCACATTCATGCATACCAACCATAGGAATCATGGAAAATTAAAATGAAAATGATAATTATTTTACAAAACCTGGAAAGCTTCATAATGAAATTGATTTGGCAACACTGTACGGTGAGTATCGACTAGCCCAGCGGAAAGTGGCGCTTCAAGCCGCTTTCTCACCTCTGTGTTTTCTGTTAGGAATTTCATGATCTGTCTCTCTCTTATCAGGGCATCAAGGCTATATGTGACAATGGAATAGTCGAAAGGAAATAAATTGAATAATTTGTCATAGTAGTTATGGTGATTGAAAGATCATCACCAACAATTTTTTGTTTATTTTTATTACAATAGTTTTGAATATGGGTCGAAAACCAACATCTCCACTAGTTTTTCGAACATTCAGTAATATAATAATAACCATCACTCACAATTTTATTCGAAGCATATCCCCCAATTATTATATTCTGGATTCCTTCAGAATTATACAAAACGACCAATAATATGACTTTAAACTAACTTATTATATTAGAAAAAGCCAAACTAACCTACAAACTAACAAAAAATACAAAAAAAAATAACATACCATTCCTGAAAAACTCGAATATACACGGTTATAATACCAGAATTTTCAATAATTTTCATTCGAACAAAGTTCATTCCAATAAAGGAAAAAATAATCCCATCGCAAGCTCAATTGAAATATTCGAAAAATTGCCAGAAGAAATGAAATCCATTAGGTCTCTTTATATTTTCTTGAGAGAACTCAAACCATTTATGTTTGTATGTTAATGCTCACCGAATAATGTGACAGTAAATTGTTAATGGATTACTTAATTACATTATAGTGTGATATTGAGATTATGACTTCCTTATACCAAAACTGTATTCCTCCTGGAAGCTGTGTGTTCAAATAGAAAAACAGATAAAAAATGTCATTTTGATAATGAGTTTTGAAATAATTTTTTTGGACTGTGCTTGGTAGTAGTCCTGCCATTTACAATACTGATATCCATGCATCTGACTCCAGTAGATTTCCATTCTGAGCATTGTACTTATTTTTCGATAAATGGAAAATATTCAACTAATTTTCCTCAAAAGCAACCCTCATAAGTATTCTTGATACTTCTTGTGCCAGCTGAAAAAAGTCGGTAGTTCTACTTTTCAAGATGAGATTCCATCAATAGAACGATTCAGTTCCATGCCATAATAATAATAATAGTCAACCAAAAACTGTTACAATCATAATATAAATAAGGTCCCACATAATATTGAAAGGTGAATATTACATTTCAATCAAAATTTCAAACGAGGAATGTTTTCAACGCAAATTTGGTTTGAGGTGTACCAAATGCATTTGAAAGCTATAAACTTTTTTTAATCTGATTGTAATAATTAATTTTTTCATTTTCATGTGTGAAACGGAAATTTTCAGTGGAAAGAGAGTATTTAGAATGATCATATTCACACCTTTTATTCGTAGTTTTCTTTGAATTGTTTATGAATCAGAATCAAAAGTTTTCAACTTGGCCTTTCTTTTTCGGAAACCCTACATTATTATGATAATAGATTATCATTGGTTTGAGTTCTGAAAGAAAATGTCATATTGTTGTTCCATTCCATACAGTACCTAAATTTTTCCGTCCCACTTTCTGTTTATTTCATTCAATTGAACAGTATCACGCACATTCTTCTCTGAAAGAGGTAAAATCAGAATTTTTTACACCACTTAACTCTTGATAGGTACGTGTATATCATTCGAAGACGTTTGATTCATTCATTTTTGGTTTTGCCTCTTCCAAAAAGTTTTGTATTACCTCATTTTTTTTGTGACGAAGAAATAGTTCCTCAATCTTCATTTTCATTGAATTCTCAAGTTTCTGTTCGAAAACAAAATCAAAAACAGAAATAAAGCTTTCTAAGCCACTCAGGTCGTGACCCCGAGTCGTCATACTTCTTTCTTATTTTTTTAATCATATTTTGTAGTCTGGAACATTTTTAAGTGGGCCGAAAATAACTCTCGCTCGAACATTGAATGTATCTTTCCAATAATAAGGATCGACTGACTCGAAAGCTTTTCATCACAACAAAGTGCTTGTGCTTTTGGAGATTTAAGTAGGCGATGCATTTCGAAAGCGCTCATAAGTGAATTGATGATATTCTGCTACGGGGGGCAACTGAATTCATTGGTAAATACTGAAACTTTGTGCGTTCAGAGGAAACAGTGATCTTTTGTGTAGCAAGCATGGAGATTGATCAACCATGCGAGCCACAAAAAACACTTTCCGAATCATACGTACTTTTGGTGCCGGTCAAAGTGAAAGTAGAGATGATGAATTGAATTCAATTGAAGGAGTTAACTACAATATAGAAATTTTAATCGCAGAAGTCATACATTGCATTGCAACAAATATTCGTTCGATTTTTATTATGTAATCCATCTTTTGGCTTTCCTCTCCCCTGAAAATGAAAAAACTATATATTCTCATATTATACTTAATACTCAACTGCAATATTATGAAGGAGCAAAACTGATATCAATATTTCAGGAGAATTCATATACTTTCTTCTGGCGACGTTGCAAAATATGGTCTGCTTTCTCTTTCAATCCTTGTAGAAAATTCTGTGTCAAAATGTGACACTGACATGACTAATTCATCAACAGTTCTACCGAGGTGAAGTATAAAATATTTTTTACGTTTGTTCCGTAGTTTTTTGGGTTTGTAACCTACCACAATCTGAAAAAATAAGAATTAATATTGGAATTTATACAAGTGTAGAAGGGCAGATTTTCAATCTACCCCGAAAAGTTGCTGTGTCTATTGAATAAACAGTTTTTTCTGGATAGAACAAGTCCAATTAGTCAGCAACTTCTCGTATAACTCAAATTTTGCCGATCAAAAAAATAATAAGAACTGATATATATGAAAATACTTATCTGTTGACGTTTCGGAAACTAAATCTGCTTCCATTCTCAAAACTTCTAGGTAAATTCCTTTTCAAATGCAAATATCTCGTATAGACAATTTTCCTGATCGACTCTATAATACCATCCAGCTCGAAAAAAAAACAATATTTACGGTTTTAATTTTCGGCACCGAATTTAATTTTTTTCAATTGATACCTTTGTATTTTGTTTCGAGCTTATTCAATAATAGTTGTTCTGGTTTCCAATATCAGAACTATCTCTAAATGATTTTATCTTACGTTTCGATAATCTTTTAAATTTTTATAAATATTTTTGAAATATCTCCGAATTTACATATTATTTCTTAAAATTCTAGATCAACACAATTATACGTCGGACCTGTATGACCTTCTTTCATTATTACAAATCTTATTTGGATGATCCCTGAGATTTGAAAAAAAAATAACCTCAAGATTGGCCATTTGATAACTGATAGTTGAGTTGCTATTAAAAAGTACATCCAAATATTCCAAAAATGTTTCTCCGATACAATGGAAGGTATATTCATACGAACTCAGGTTGCAGAAATAGCAATACTTCCGAGGGTTTACGGAAAAATATTTTTCCAAAACTTTGGATGATTTCAATTGTTTAAACGAAAATGATGGCGCTAATTTACGGTAACGATCTCCGAATATTTTCGAGACAAAGGAAAATATTGAAAATTTTTATAACCAATCACCCCCACCCGAAACCAATTTTTCGGAAAGGCATTGTACCATTTGTATGACTTATCTTTCCAAAGTTTTTTTCAAGTGAAATGTTCTGATATTTCAACTGATAATTCCTCTAACTCATATCAATATGCAGCGATAAATTTTCGGTTATAATTGCACGAGTGCATAAAAATTACCGATAATTTTGCAAGAAAGCGTGATATCTAAAAATTGCAAGTTTATTTTCATATTTTGGCGAAAGTGCCCGAGTCCGAAGGACGAGGGCTCTTTTACAAAATATGAAAATAACCGAATGCAATTTGAATAAGATATCACGCTTGAATGCAAAATTATCTGGTCATTTTTATGCACGAATGTAATTCATTGGAATATTTCACGGATAAAGAAATTCTCAAGGAAATGTTATTTTTTGTTCATTTATACTTTCCTTATTAATTATATATTGTATGGAGTACTCACTTAAACGCGAAATGTTTTTCTATTTTTGAAGTCTATCTGACATTTATTTGTGTTGTTTACTGACGTCTAGCGATACGGTTTCAAATGTGTTGTTATGGTGACTTGATACAATGCAATTACCGCTGTAAGTTTTCGATAATTGCATTGCTCTTATGGGACATTTGATATATGAGGGAAATATTCTTTAATACCTACTATCTCTAGTACACGAATGTTCTCCCAACAATTGAAATCGCACAATTTTAGTAATCAATATGCATAAGTTTTGGATTTCCTTTCTTTTTCGGGTAGAAAATGCCAAAAAATAGTGCCCCAAACTTCATTATCTCCACAAGCGAAGTCAAGTCAAATATGCTTAATTGTTCAAAGTATGAACTTGCTGACAAAGCTAAATATCAAGTTATATTAAGTTACAATGAGATAGAACATCATATTATGTTTTGTCCAGTTATCGAAATAATATAATAATAGTATTTATCTAAACATATTCACTCATACATATACATTTTTTACTTTCGTATAATTTATTGTATTAAATAATCCATACATATTTTTTTTACTTTCATATAATTTATTGTTTCTAAATAGCATGTGACGATAGTTTTGAGTTCAAGTACATACCGCATGAATCTGATTTTGATTGATGTCGTTGAAATAATTTTAACAATTTTTGAAATCCATTTTTTTTTGGTTTTCTCCCCCCTGAAAATGAAATAGAAGAAGCTTTAAAATCTTATAATATTTGTTCTTTGGGCAGATTGGTATATTTGCCCCGATAAGTAACTGTTTTATTATGAAGAAACAAAATTTGACTATTTTGTCAGTTACCGTACTTTCTATGAACTCGAAGTTTAATAAAAAAAATATATATAAAAAATGCATATACTTTCCCTTAGCGACAATTCCTTAGCTAGTCTGCCTCCTTTTTCAAGACTTTTTCGAATTTTTTTATGAGACTGGAATGGTAAGTTATGTACGACGTAATATTAGGGTCGCTGCGGAAATAAAAAATCATCTCCTTTGACAGATTTTTATCTGTCAATGCCAGATTAAAATTTGTCAATGACAGATTATATTCTGTCAATGCCAGATTATAGTCTGTCATTGGCATCGACAGATCAAAATCTGTCAAAGGAGATATTTTTATTTCTGCAGTGACCCTGATACGCAGCTGTAGTAATGTCTATAGTTCTACCAAGTGTTGATTTTTACACAACCTTCTTCGAATTGAATCTTCCCAGTTCAACTTCCCTTTTTAGAAGAGGCATCCAACATCGATCTATACTCAACGATCAAGTAGCAATCTCTCCATTTCCTTTCAATAATAAGAATAAGAAGACTGAATGAATACAAGACACAGGGAACTGTATATTATTTGTAGAATAAAAAGAGCTGAACAAACAACTCGAGAAGGTGGAAAATTAATAAGTCAAAATTAGCTGAACACATATTATCAACAGATAGTATAGACATGGTTGAATGGAATAATATCAAGTGAACAAGCATGTGACTTATGACAGAATAGAATGGAACAAGAAAAAATCTCAAAGAGACATTTTATTCAACGGAAATGAAGAGATTACTACTTGACCATTGAGTAGGGATCAATATTGGATTGGAAAAGGAAAGTTGAACTGGGGAGTAAAATTGAGAAAATGGCGACAATACCTTTGTTGACAAATTTGACACATGCCTATATAATTGTAGTGGACCAAAACTGATTACTTCCAGCAATACTATGATATTAAAAAATAGTACGTTGCCAAAACTAGCTTCATCTTTCATAAACACTGTTACAAAAGTGTGTGAATCCACTGCCGTAAGGGCTGTTGCAAAGGTGCGTAGATCCAATACTATTATGTTATTCATTGCATGCTACGGTTTCAAAACGTGTTAGATCCTGTTCGTATGTGCAAGGTATCTTTACTGTTTACGTACACATACGTTTTTTGTCAGTAGTTGTTGGAGAGATTTCCGACATTATCAGAGCCTGGTGAAGGAAGGCAAAGGATAAATTATGAATCCAATTGGCAAAAAAGCAGGAAAAAAATAGAACGGTAAGAACGAAAGTTCATACCGATTGTGATCGAAAGATGAGGACTTGCAAATTTGAAATATTCAAAATTTTGAACCTGTTTGTGCTTAAATGAGAATCTCTATTTTTGTTTCGAAAGTTAAGTTGAATAAACACTATTTTTGCATCACATAAGTCTTTTTCAACTTCTTAACCATTCAGATGAATTTTCAAACCTGTCTAAATCAACAACATGTTTCCAAAACTCGATCAATCCTAAAGGACAACCTACAAATAACAAACCAGTCACACAAACCTACTTGATTTCCAAATCAAAGTTATCATAAAAGTTGGATTTTCTCGAAATCACTTCTGATGGATTATTATTATTTATATATAGACAAGGAAACAGACGCGGAAGCCTACCCTTCCGTCTGTTTCCTTGTCGACGTTTCGGCTCCCATTTCGGAGCCATTTTCGAGACTGAGTGACCTTGCGTCTAGGTCTGAGTTTTTCTACTAATTGGGTTGATCACTGAAAGTATTCATTTTTGATTTCTGATCTAATACTTCAACTGCACACCCCAACAGATGACATGCCTCAAAGCCTGTGAATGATAAAAACAAAAATGTCAATAGCCACAACATATTTTTTTTTCGCAAACACGGAATGGCATTGGAATGGTCGAAGAAAGCAGCGATAAGGAACGCTGATGATAAATCAGTTCAGTTGTTCGCGGGAATTGGTGTGGATCGCTTCGCAACTGTTTATTTCGTGGATCCGCGAGAATTTGAATTATTCGGGTTGATCAAACCATTGTTGAACCGCGTGAATGTGGTCCTGGCGAAAGTTTTCGTTGTATAATTGTTTTGTCTAATATCTGATCAATATTCATGAGTTTCTCTCAAAAAAGTACAAGCATTTGTTTGAATTTCATTCACACAGCTCACTAGTTGTTGTTCATTGAATTTTAAATTTTTGACAGTTGGTGAAGTAACCAGAAAAGAATGTTGTTTGCTGTGATTTGAAGGAATTTTCAGAATCTGTTGTACTGGTACTCGATTTATTCTAACAATTCCGTGGAATATGCGACTGAAAATACTAAAACAAATCAGGTTAGTTTCAAAATCATTTCAAATCGTATGTCTTTTTATGGAATATAAATCAAAGTCAACATAGGAATAACAAATAAAGGTGCATTTTTTGTGCAATTGTAAGTACGCGTTTCAGAATTTTCTTTGTTTCCATGAAAGTTCGTATTATTTTATTTGGTATGGTAAATATTTAATATTGTCCTATGCATTGATTGTGGATTAGTGATTCACTTTATATGTTAGATATGAATTTCTTGAATACAGCGTTTCAGAATGACATACCGGCTTGCATGAATGGATTTACATAATTCAATTGAATCTTAAAAAAAATTATTGTATATGACTAATATTCATTAGAGAAAAAACAACACATCATAATATGATCGGAATACAGGAACAGTTAGTTTTCTGACTTTGATCGAAAGATTTTCTGCATTTGATACATGGGAGAAGCCATGTGAGAAGGATTGCCAAACATGCTCATCAAATTCTTGATTTCCTTTTGTTGTCACGTGACCCGCATTATCTGTCTTTTCACTTTTCGCAAGAAAATTACCCGAAATTGCGGCTTTTTCCCTAAGACCCAAAAAATTCTGAATAGAAGTGATTCTAAATGCACTTTTCATCCCAAGAATAGTTGTTAAACTAAACTTCGCCCAATAAAAGACGATTTATTATTATTATTATATTATTATTATAAGCATTATTTCAGATTCATTAGATTTCATTTGTAGTTTTCAATACGTTTGATTTTTATAATATATTATTTTCATCAAGAAATAAGAAATGTAACCATTTCTTATTATAAGTGTGTATCACTTTTGGACACAAACTTCCTTTTCAAAACTAAAAAGTGTATGAGGTTGCCTTGTACACGATCAAAAATAAATAAATCTACATCACAGGTGACCAAATTTCAATAGCCCAATTTGGATTTTGTCGGGAAACACATTCAATAAGGACTACTAGTAAAACAGGAATGGAATGAAGCCTTGTCAAAACTAAGAGGTCAATTGAGTCTGCATTTTTTTATTTCATAACAGAGGTGTAATCCACCCAAAGTTGTGGAAGAGTCACAATCATCTCATGAAGCTGAGAATCAAATTATAGAAATTTTTTCAAATTACTTTTTTCGATATTTCAGAAATTACACCACTTTTGGAAAGGTTTTCGAAAAAAATAAAATCCGGTAGAGACTGCTAATCACGTCGCCATTATTTCAATGGTGATTTTTCATCTCGATCAAGGCAGAAATTAATAGCGGAATCATATTTCAGATGAAGCTATAAATAAAGAAAAAACCCATATGATACGGACTCTACTGGTCACCTTTTATATTTCAACTGTGAAATATTTGTGGAATATTTGAAGACTGATGAAGTAAAGAGTAAGGAATTTTGTTTGTTGTGTTTTTGAAGGAGTTCCCAGATATTTTATACTTGAACTCGCTGTAATTCAAATGTGAAGCAACATTTTATGCATAAATTACTCTAATCAAAAAATGTTTATGAACATTCTGACAAATGAACTGAGAATTTAATATTTCTATGTTTCCCAAGAATATTTCAAAACAATTTGTACTTTAGACTCATTCAATAACGGTTATCGATGATTTATGCTAATTTTCTGAGGTAAACTAGGATAGCGATGTTTTTCGTGATTTCAAGTTCTCAATTCAATGAATTTTCTCTGATTATTTGAATGAAAAAATTGCATTTATAGAAACTTGTTTTCATGTGGAGAAAAATGGTGATGTAATATGATTGTCATCCATGATTATTAGCTGGAACACTTGTTTTTTTATAATTCTTAAATTTTAATCAGAGTTGGACTTTCGGATCATTCCGAGAAATTGAAAAATTCAATTGAAAATTACCTTTTCTATTTGCAATAAATAAAATAGAACGAATAGATTAGTCCCAAGTACAGTTATTGTGTCATTGCTGGGAGTTTTTGGTATTCAATTGTGAGAAATTTATATGACATTATTTCTTCAATCGCACATGTCTCAACTTCTGAAGATTTCTATTCATCAGAGGACAACAGCCGACTAACAAATAAATAATAATTTTTCCAACAATTCACATAAATATATTCAGGAACTCGAGAGGTTTTGTGGGGAGAATGGAGTTTGAGGAACTATTTTCTTAATTTTCTCACATAAATATGCGTTCCAGATTGTTACTAAGGTTTGATAAAAAGAAAAGAACGGAAGTTCGAAACAAATGCTGTTTCCTGTTATAGTTATCTTGAAACCGATGATGCTATCAATTAAGGTTGAATTTTTCCTTCTTTAAAATATTCATGTTATGTAACTTCAACAATCCACTCGATACAAAAATTGTTGATAAGAATAATCAAAAGCCATCATTTGTAAAATGTTCATTCATTGAAAGAATTAATATTCGATAAAAAAATATTTGAAATACGATCTTTAACGAGTAACATACGCCACTGTACAAGAAAATATTACGAATCGCCAAATTTTGAATATTTCATTAGAAAATATACCTAAAGGGTAAATCAACAAAATAAGTCGATTTAATGTAGTTCGAAATGGTGGTCTCCTGATATAAAGAAATCAAGCATACTTTCTACATGCATTTAAGTGAACTTCATGTGAGGAAAATGAAATGGCTTCATTTCCAAGATGAAAAGTCCACAGTACCTATTCTGTTTTTTGGGTGACATTATCAGAGGGTTCGATGAGAAAGAAAACTTATTCTCAACTGATTTTTGTGCTTGAAATTTCGATGAAGAACGTGAAAAATACTAGTATAGTTATTCAGAAACTTGAGTATCCTTGTGGAAAGAATGAAGTAAGAGGATCAATTTCTTGATATTCTCTTCTGCGAATAAAAGAAAGAAATACAAAACTTTTATGAAAGAATGAAAGATAGCTGTATTTGATGGTAACAGTAATGATTAGTATAACTACTTTTCTCCGGGCTTCAAGGCCGTCGTTCTTTGGAAATTCTTCCAAAGGAAGAAATTCCAAAGAACGACGGCCTTCAAGCCCGAAGAAAAGTAGTTATAGTAATAACCTCGGCCGCGAAAGCCTTAACCATTTTGTCAGTAATGATTGATTGATTTTTGCCGAAATATATCGTGTACAAGGAGGGTGTTTCTAATTTTTCATTTCACTCCATTCATAGAAGTTTTTCAAATAGAAACAATAATTCACTTCTGAATCTAACAACATTCATATTAGTTATTCGATGAGCATAGCTGCGTGGTCTACTTAATTTAGCTGATACGTTCAAAGTTTACTTTGTGCATGATGTAATTGTTAATTTTAATTCATTTCGTGTTCAACTGATAACGTAACGTCTGGTTTATGGTGGTGCTCGATTAGCAGTTAGAAAAATATACAAATATTGCCATAGTACAAATATTTTCGTGGTAACTCAAAATTGGAACAGAAATATGGAACGAAATATCTTACTTTTAGGATTCGACTGATAATCATCCTTATTAACAATGTAATGAAATAATGAGTGCCTTCATATTTCGAAAGAATATGTATTGAAATACTCTTCAGACCGAGCGGCAATTGCAGAATTTCTGACCCATTTTTTAACCTTTTGCCTTTGAAAGAGTAAACACTTGAAGCTGTGACAAATTATGTGGAATCTAGAATTTGCGATTCCCCAAACGCACTGTATAATTCCATGCAGTATACCCCATAAATGTTCCGTCTCAAGTTGAATAGGCATACTGTAAGAGTTGGTTACAATACATTTTTTCGCAATTCATTCTTGCTAGTGGTGAGTCACGTGTGTCAACGGTATCCCTTCTTGATTTTTGTGATTAGAACGATTTTTTAATCCGTAACAGATGCCAGGCAGTTTGTGTGAATTCGTCTATCGACATTGTCACAAAACACGAACCTTGGGTTTTCCAAGAAGTACCCCGCAGAACGTACTTATTTACAGATTACGATTTGTTTCAGCTGCAAGTATTTCTCTTACGAAGGCAGACTATGAGAAAATGGCCTGAAAAAACTGGCACTGCCACCAGGGGGGCATTTTGGAGAATGTTTTTTCACGGGTGGAGTCCTATTTTATTGCCGGATCAATTTCCATGATTCAAAAACATTGATGTAACAATAGTCAACCCTCCTCTTTTTCAACTCAAAACTCTTACCGACATACAAAAGGTTCAAAGAGGAATATACCTCAATCAACTACAAATCACAACAATTCAATCATTTACGAAACCCGAGACAATAATAGTAGGTACGCAAAATTGTTATTGAAAACAATGTCCATAAATGTGTCGGATATACACCAGACTACGCCTCTGTTTGCATAAACTGTTGTGCTAATATGGATGACTGCATATTAAATGCAATGTCATTAGCCTCAACAGTATCATCATCGATAAATAAAGTCTTCGGTTGATGATAAAATGAAAGTGAATGAGAGTATATAATTTTTATCGAAATATTTCAAACTTATGATTTCTGTCAATATATGATTTGTGAAATAAAACCTACGGAATCATTTCCATGACGTAAATCACTGAGTCATTAGAAAAGTCGAGGTTTTTCTCAAGAAATACACGCTAGGGGATTTCATAATACACCACACTCGCAGAAACTTTGAGTGTTCGGGATCATATGATCACCTACAGACTACAAATATTTTCGTCCTGATTTCTGTCGTTCTCTACATGTACTATTTCAGCAAAAAAGTATTTCGAAGTAAATCGTTTTTTCTTCAAAATTTGATACGGTCAATAGAAACATTTATTATGCCAATAAATATTATTTTTCTTTTTGATTACCTTCGACCTCAACATGTGAAACACAACTATTCAGCTCAATAGATAAAATAACCTCGAAAATAACATCAATAATGCATTCTCAATTATTTTCTCAATTTGACCAAAATTATATTTCACTCTGCAGCTTCAACTTGGACGTTTGAGCTGCTTGTATAGAGACCTACCTATTATTATTATTATTATTATTATTATTATTATTATTATTATTTCTTGAGACTTGCGGAATTATTCGGAATTCCCAAAAAATATGGAAGTTCAGTTCATAGAAATTTCCGGCGTTGCGAATCCAACCAATTAGTTAATGACAATATAAAATATTAGTGATTGTATATGTATATACTGGAAATTCTACTGTGTAATTGCGATAACGTAGTTTCTCAAACTTTTTAAATAGTGATGTCAAGAAATTGAAACTATGGAATTCGCCATTTCAAAAAAATTAATGTCTTGCTAAATTTTGAGTTGGATTTTTGGAGATGATTTGTATCTTGATTTGAAAATTATCTTCCTTCGAGAAAAAAATTGTCTCTGCAGGAAGAATTAGAAATGTGGTAACGTTATATTGGAACCATTATAAAACAAAATAACCACCTGAGCTTGTACCTCTAATCATATAGTCGAAAACAAAATGAAATATCTTTCAATCTCCAATATGATTTTTTCCGATATTCAACCACGTCATATCATTTTTTCGGAACTTCCTGGAATCTTCAGGTTTGTTTTTGGTTTTTCATTTTTTCCTTATTTTTCTGACTGTACGCTAT
Source organism: Zygogramma bicolorata (assembly GCA_032362365.1). Taxonomy (NCBI): domain Eukaryota; kingdom Metazoa; phylum Arthropoda; class Insecta; order Coleoptera; family Chrysomelidae; genus Zygogramma; species Zygogramma bicolorata. The sequence continues at coordinate 1,556,224 of JAVJAQ010003124.1, read as the reverse complement.
TTCAAGCTCTTTTGTTTTACATGGAAACGTTGAGTTTTTTTTGTAACAGATTCCAGAATAATTGAATAGTTATTAAAAGTTAAAACCACTAGGATTCAATAGTTGACATTCCAACCACCTACAGACTAATTCTTAATATTTTATAAGTTTCGCGATTGGGCAATATATTGTTATTCACATTACAATGTTGTCGAATTATTTTTTTCTCAAAGCGTCATGGAAATAAGTGACTCGTGCGAATCCTGGTGCATATCTTATGAATGTTTTTCTTTGGCATCAATGAGTGAAAATTATAATGATAACGATTATTTTCGAAAGAAAACCCGGAAAATTCCTAGCCCGAAATCAAAACTGAGCAATATTTTTTTTTATTGCATTGAAAGTTTCATTAACTGATATTCATTTCACACCTGTATTTTTCAAGGGTATCGGTTATTGAAGTTTTTCTACTCGCACTTTTTTGAATCGCTCATTTCGTATTTGACAGCTGTCAGGTAATGGCTCATTTAGAATACGCGTGTATTCTAAATTAATGGCAGCCGTTTTCGGAATTGTTTCTCAGAACGATGGGATATGTAACATTTGATCTGATGAATTTGATCTCATGAATACATTCAATGGCCAATGGCAGCCGTTTTCGGAATTGTTTCTCAGAACGATGGGATATGTAACATTTGATCTGATAAATTCGATCTCATGAATACATTCAATGGCCAAGAAATATCGTAGGATAAAATTGGTAAAAATTTCCATTTTTCACATACGCACGAATGATAGAAAAACACTGGAACATTTCTTTTCTTCAGTTGAAATCCAACAAGACTTGTTATTCGTAGTCCGAAGAGAAACCAAATATCTGGGTATGTTAGTGAACAGTGTTGCCATATCACTTCAAATCTCGCCTAAAATCTATATAATAATCCTGACAAGGAAAACTCAATATCAACCACCTTCAAAATATTTTTTTTCGCAGAGCGTCTCGGGAGACCTAGTGTCGCGCGAGACCCTGGTGGCGGAACTGAAGAACGCCGCCAAACCTCTGGCCGACAGCTGCGCCCCCGAGGTGTCAGCTAAGATCGAGGCGGCTGTCAAGGAGGCCGTGACCGCGTACGAGACCACGTGCACCAACCTCAAGGAGCTGTGCACCAAGTACCACCACGCGGCCGACCTGTGGAAGCAGTACCGGGAAGCGGCCGATCTCGTCAAGGAATGGATTGATAACCCCATGGAGTCGGTGGACGATCTCGAGCCGGAGGAGGCTAGGGAGAAGGTTAAGGTGAGTAATTTTATTAAAGATGTGAGGAGTAACTATTCCTACAATCTCTAGGAATTACGATCAGTAATAATCTCTCATTGGAAAACCATGTGGGATCGATTTCTGAAGATGCTTCCCAGAAGCTTGTATTTCTATTCCGTACGATAAAATACTTCACTTCTCGTCACCTTTTAATGATTTACAAGGTACAGGTACGGCCTGTCGCAGAATATAGTTCTTTGTGTGAGGCTCGGCACCAAAACATCCATTGAAACTTTCTGATTCTATTTAGAGAAAGGCAATCCGTGTTGTTGTTTCTCGCTCACGGACCTGCTCACTTCCTTTGGAACATCGCAACACGGTCGGAGATTCGTGTCTTTTCTGTACAGTCGGTGCTCTTCTGAATTGTTATCAATCGTTCCACCCTTGTTATTTACAACACGGATGACCCGACGGGTACAAAATTCCCACCCCTTTGTTGTGAGCTTGGGAACAGGGATCTTTTTTCAATAGAAGCTGCTGAACTTTGAAACTCCTTGCCGAAGGAGGTTTTTTCTGAGGCTTACAAACTTCAAAAATTCAAAGTTAATGTTAATTCGTATCTCCTGTCCCTCGATTCAAGCGGCGTTCATTGAACATTACAGATCTTTTCTTTCGTGTGAATCTGTATTTGAAGAATAAGTAAAAATACCTTGGAATGGACTGATCCTGCTAGATTTTTGTATTCAGTGTTCGTTTGGCAAAGCCTGCAGCAGTCTGGTGAAACCGTTTGCGGTAGCCTACCTTGTGAGCTTGTCAACAGCATCATATTCCAGTGTGATCAGGAATCTGATGAAGCATTGAAATCAAAATGGTTTTCATCGACAACAAATATAAACCAGATGTTCACATTAATGATTGTCAAATCGATACAGAAAATTCCTATCGCGAATAAACGACGAGATCTGAACCTTTGATGTGAAAGTTGAAACTTCTTGTAGAGGTCAATCAGCCTAACACCAAACTGATATTATTTGCACTCGACGCCTGTCACGCTTACAAGGTTTGCATCTTCAGAAGAAGAAAATTGATACTCAATCTAAATACAAGGGTTATATAATTTACTTATCTCACGTTGTGCGGTAACTACTTGCAAAGTTTATTGGTCGGATATGAACTTCGTCTGGTACTACTGGTTATTTTGATCAATTTCCAAATCATAAGCCAAACAGCGGGTTGAAAGGGGCGGACCCTTTGTCACCATTCATGCTATTTTCACATTTTGCTATTTTTAGACTCTCACATGCATACTGTAGCTTTATGTCGTGCATATCCTTAATAACTTTCAGATTGTTTTTACCATTTCTATCATCATTGTCGAGAGCATGTTGGGCGACATTGGACGTTTCTTTCTTTCAGTATCTCATGTGTGCATAATGCTCTTCTAAACGGGTTTCAATAGCTTGTCGGCTCTGGACAATGTGTTTATCATTGCAATTTTGACAACTGATTAATTAATCCTGTGAATTCAAACATATTATGTGGGTAAGGTTTCTACTGAAAACGCACTGTTTTTGAAATGCATAGTGTTGAAATTCAAAAATGATAAAGTATTTTTCTCCAGAACTTCATAACTATCAAATATTTTTCCACAGACTTCGATGAATGATCTCATATTGCATCAAATAGTGTTTTATAAAACAAAAATCGAATCGACACGATCATTAATATTTCAGAAGTTTTATAGAACAACACTTTATTGAAATTCCAACATCCAATATTTCGGAAACGCGTTTGGCTGTACACCTGGTTTGTAATTTTTGAAAGATATTATTTCAAATGTCAGATACTTAGAAGCGGCTCATTTCATCAAAAAATTGATCAAGATTGTCCAAATTGCCTTTTCAGATACAGATCAGTTTTTACAGTCAATTTTCAAAAATAAAATACTTGAGGCTACAAAAAGTGGTAATCTGCATCAAAAGTTACGGATTGCGGGTTAGTTCATGTGAAACCCGAAACTTGCTTTTGTTGGAACATACTGTTTAAGTTATAATGAGCATATTGTAGAATATTGATTTTTACTACCTTTTTCCACAACGCATTCGTGCCAGTTGTCAGTCGTTTCAAATAACGCAATTCTGGGTTTTACATAAAGTGATCTACAGTGCGTAATTTTTTTGCATATTACGATTTGTTCTAGCTTTAGGTATTGCCTCTTCTAATTTTAAAAATTGTTTCAAATAGTCTAAACATCGCAGCGCCAAATTCAATATCATAAAATTGATATTGATATATGTGTCAAGTCATCATTATCATTTCTATGTTCTACCAGGGTGAATCAGAATATATATAATAAAAATCATACTGTTAGGTAGGAGGAGGTATGTCGATTGAATTGACACGTGTGTGTGATTCCCAGACGGGTCCAATTCGACTTCAGATAGGGTACATTTTTTTAACTCCATATTGGAGGTTTGGTGGGACGAGAGACAAAGCATTGAATTTCACAGTGGTAGAGAATCAAATCAGGAAAGATAGAGTCACTTTGGGTGGGTGAAATCGCCATATCCATGGGTACCGATATTTTCATTAATATGGGATCTTGTATCTACAACCGATTTGAAACTACTATTTATGAAAAGTAGTTTCAATTCAGAAAGATTCCTTAAGGGCTGTGTCTTCCGATATTGAACACACAAAGACTCCTCGGAAATTACAAACAAACTCCTAACGTATTTGTTCATGAGAAAATATTCCAGTAAAATGTCCTAACTATTTCAAAATACAACACTGTAGAGATCCAAATAGGGACGTACCCATTTGTTTATTTTCAATGAATCACCATATTTACATAAATCACCAAACCTTTCTTACCAGATAAATATTGAGGAATCGGTCATAAAAATGGAATCGATTTACCCTAAACATGATGACGAAGATGAGTAATGATATATTAATGACCTCTCTGATCAATCCTCATGCGGACACATAAACAGGAAAGTACTGGACCACTCAGAGATGCTTCTTACCCAGGGACGGGTTAAGTACCTAGAGATAGTACTAACGTTTTCACAATCAGATAACTATTTATCTATCGTTATAGTATTCATTGAAGATGAGAACCTCAGTTTCAATATATTTTATAAAAATTGCTCAAAATAGTTACACTTCATTGAGTTACTCGTTAGTGATCTCAAGCATCTTCCCAGCCCCAGAGACAAGTGTTGACAGGACCATTCTGTTGGTTGAACTATTTACGACAAGTCGATCAAAATTCAAGAACCCAATTTCACAACGGTTTGTATCTAATGCTCGAAAAACCTTAGTTATCGAGATCGAGGAAACGTCAAAATGTCTTACTTCATAATCATTTGTTATGAAATGGATTACTTTCCATAACATAGTTTCGAGAAGTTAAATAAAATCAGTCAGCCGTCCAATGAAATCACGCATTGCATCCCTTCAAATATTCACTAATTGAAGACTACCTTATTCAAGATATTCATTTGCTGTTAGAGTAGCAAAATATTTGTGCTCGAAACATTGAATGTTGACACACTAGCATTGAACTTCTTCATTCGTATTCTCTTTCGAAACAGAAGAACAATAGCTCGTTGTCCTTTCATTTCACAGTTTCCTCAAGCGTTTATCATACAATTCTATAGAATCTTCGGATATAATATATAATGCATAACAATTTTTTTTCGATCATTCGGTAAACCTAGACTCTCTTCGATGATGGTTAAAAGACGTCAAACTGACAAACGATATGACAAACTTGAGAAAAAAATCGTGAAATATCTTCCATCAAAATTCAAGAAATTCTTGTATGTATGTAACACGATAGAAAATTTCATTTTGTTCAACTTACGCTACTTTGCGGAATCTGTATGAATTTCATACAATATTTTGTACGGAAGTTTAATTGTTGAACTAATATAAATTTACAAAATAGAAACTATCAATAAACGTTTCACTTCATTATAGTTATGTTGAAAGTACAATTATTTGGATTATTTATATTATTCTTTGATTCAGTTGTAGGATTTTTTGGGATTCGTGTTACATAAATTATATGCTCATTGAGTTCATCCAGATCCACTTCCTTGCTAACAATAATTATCGAATGTGATGGTAGATTATCGTCAATGTTGTTTCCACAGAGAATTCCGGAGGCACAGACAACTTTCGCATATAATTAATCAATTGTCTACGTACACTCTGCAAAGGGTGGACAACTTTCAACCACCGTGCTTTTTAACTTTAATGAAGTTCATAGGCGACTTTGTGATTTTGAAATTCATTTTAGGAGCATGAAAAAATAAATATTCGGCACTTTTTTTAACGTGTTCAAAAAAGTGGTAACTTATCAACTAATATGAGTTTTAAAAAGGAAAGAAAATGATATCTGTTTGTTACCTACAATGATAAATGTTACAAGTTTCCATTCATTAATTTAAGTTCGAGATAAATGCAATGAATCGAAGTGGCCCAAGAAAGGAGCCTTGAACTACTCCATATTCATCAAACAAAGTTTCCGATCGATAGCCAATTAGATGAATTTTCGTAGTAATTCGAAGCAAAGTAGAGCTTCTGGAATAAGTAAAGACTGTTTATGGCAGCTAGGTCATTTGCCGAATTGGCATTTGTTTGCTATACCAAAACCTATTGTTCGTAATGCTTGATAAGGGTGTTTGCGGATTAAAACGGAACGTGCCCCATTGTCTGACCCTCCCTATCCACTAGCACCGTACGGTAATCATGACAGCATCCGCGCTGTATCCCTTGTTTCCCCATCGATTTCAACTTCGTTCACCCAGCGTATACATACTTTGGGCACCCTCACCAAGAATATTTCCACTTATTTCAGTCTCCATCCAGCGTTTGTGACGAAAGCGCTAGGAAGCCCGTTTATTTATAGAAATACCGGCCTTACACTACAGCAGCGCGAATTATATAAATAAGTGTTCTCAATCATTTTCTGGTCCAAAATAGAAATGAGATGAATGGAAAATTTGTTTGTGATTCGTCCGAGTGATTTTTTAATATGTTTCAGTGGATAGTGGCCTTGTTTGCGAAACCGCTTGTGTGTGAACGTTTTTAGAATTGAATTAAGTTTAAAGATAGAGAGTTCCTCTCGTTGGACAATCATTGGAATCTCTTGATTTTCCAATGCTATGATTTTTAATCGCAGTAGTGGATTCGAATTTTTTAATTGTTTCAATGGTTCTAAGTTTCCCAGACCCCATGTGTGTGAAGTGCAGAGTCCTGTTTGGAAAAAACAAGCCTTCATTGTTAACTCCCGAAGAAATAAAGGTAACATATATATATATTGTAGCAAAAATGTTGTTCCAGAGCTCTTCGCTCCAGAAATGATTGAAAGTCGCAGTCGTGTTTAATGTTAAAAAGTTGCTCCAAAATGTCAACCTTGAAATTTTTCAAATGCGGTCCTGAACTTTTCATGAATATTCTTCTCTCCTGTACTTTTGTGTTTTGATGATCGTTTTTTTTACTGAATTTGGTTGATCCCATCGTTAACCTTCTGAATAACTATTTTCGATCAGTAAGTACCCACTGAAAATGTGTCGATGGAAAATTTCAAATAAATCATTTATATCACGTTTTAATCAGTAATCATTCGCTTCAGAAATAGTAATTAGAAAACAGGTCATTTTGAAGTGTAAATTCGTCAGCCTAGGAGGTTGACTTTCTAAATATCTTTTCTGAACTAGAGTTATTGGAAAATGTTTGTTGGTAATAGGAATGCCGGAAAATGCATTAATTTCTGCAGTCTCTCAATTCTGTTTTCCATACCAATCAGGCGCCTATACAAGGGGGGGTAAAGGGGCTAATAACCCTCCCTCCACGATCAGTCAGTCACATAACACATTACAATATATATTAAAAAATATAGGGACATATCAAAAAATATAATAAATGAATGAAAAATCAATCACAATTTTATTTCACCTTTACTCCCAGTAACCCTGTAAGATCGTAGAATCCAGTAAATATATTCAAAATTATTATCCAATTTATAGATTATCTCAGAAGATTATATACTCTCTGGTATTTCGGGAGAAATTGACGAACCTAAATTTGAATTTATTATATAATTTTTCTGTGACATTATATTGTGTTCAATAAGTATATACTTTTCATTCTACTCATATTGATATGTAGTATGATGAATATATAAACGAATATCATTATAACGGTTTATTTTTACTTACGTTGACAAGGCAAATGTTAATTGTCTCTAAAGTATGAAGTTTATTTTCATCAAAAATTTTTTTTTCTCTACTTTCCAATTTTACTTATGAAAAAAATGAATATTAAACAAATCTGACGTTTTTATTCCACAGTTTCCTTATAATTTAAGTCATTGTGAGAGGTAAGTTTGTGAAAAGGCCAATATGCATTTGTGTCTTAATAAAATGGTGGAAACGCATAATTTTCTCAGTCTTTACCCCTCCATAAACTTGAGCTGTTTACGCGCCTGACATCAATTTAGGTGTTCTGCTGGAAAAATAAGTTATAAGTCAGTAGCTCATACTCATACTAATGGATTCCAGCCAATGGTAGTTGGATCTTGAAATATCGTGTCTTAAGTTCAACCTTCAACACACCACACATCAAACTAACTTTCCGCGTTAAAACTATACTAACCTGAGAAATCACCACTATTCAAACATTGCCTCTGATGAGACGTAACAGTGTATTAACCTAGGAAAATAACGAAAAAATTTAGGTAAATACCTAATAAAAAACTGTCAATAGTCACTTCGGTTTGAATGGCAACAAACTGCGAATAGAGAACAGTTAGACCGTTCAGAAAATATATTATAGTGTTAAAGAAAGTCCTACGATTCTAGAGTCATTTGGATTCTCATGTCCTTGGGAATTTTTAGGAAAGTTGGTCACTCAGGTCGCCCTACATTCTTCAATTCACAGAAGCTCAAACTTTGACAAAAAACTCTAGCAAAACACGAATTCGGAATTAAACAATTTTTTTCTCATAGTACCACGGTATTTATTTTAAACTTCAATACAAGTCAGATGATACATCTTGTCAAGAATATTTCACAAAAAAAATTCTGAGAATGTTTCGTTATTTTCTATTCCTCTTTCCTTTTTTCGCAGTCAAAAGTTTATCTATTGTCTACGGGACACCCTGTACAGTTTTCACACAGATTAATTCCCAAAAGGATTATTTTTCAAATTCAAGCGTCTGTGAAAACATTAATTTCATTGAATTAGGTTGAATCCAGCACAATGCTCGTCCTGTCATGCGTGAAATCATCTATTTATGCAAATGACCCTGCTTCATTGTTCCACGTACTCAAAGTGCATTTAAAAAAATTGTCATCCACGTTAAACCGTTCCTACATCCATCCGCATAAAATGCAACTGTTACTTCAACAGGACATGCAACGCTTCTGTGTTTTATTTCGAAGCGGAAATTTGCACATTAGTGAGGAATTTGAATTCATGCGGATGTCGGAACTTTTTAATATTTTGACGTGGTAAGGGAATGAACAGCGGATAAAGTCTAAGTTGGAAAAAGTGATAAAGTCAGCTTTGTTGTGTGATTTGTTGTAGTTCAAAACTGTTGACACGAAAAAATAAAAGGTTTGCAGAAACTAGTTTTGGATATCAGAAACAATTGGGAATCGTTGTTCAATTTGGGTCATAAGGTTGTATGAAATTATTAAATAAATGTCTGTTTCTTTTAATGAATTAATTATTGTTTTTTTCGCTCAAAATGGTTTCAAATATGTCGAGAATTTTAAAGACGATGGATAGCCCAAACTGATCTAATTTCATGTTATACCAGTTCCTTATTGTGTCTCTTATTATTTATAGTTTAGGTCAACGACTTTGCCCTCATTGCTAAAAAGAATACAATGATTATGAATTACGCTGATGAAGCACTCTCCTGATAATGGCTTCAACTTTTCCTTTATTAAACAAAAGGGGAGGGGGCTGATAAAGGATACTCAGTCGTTTAGCAATTCCAGGCTCATTCTCAACCCCAATAAAACGAATTTAATTTTTTCTAAAACTAACCAATCCCTTGAGACACCCAGAAACATTCAGCCGAATCAGCAAAAAGTTGCCTCCACCGAACAAACTGAGTTCTCAGGAATAATATTAGATGAAACGTTGAAACTCACATATCACATTGATTATGTATGGCTGCTAAAATCAGTCAAAAGTGTTATGGATTGTGATCTGTCATGAAAAATGCGAACAATACAGTTGCTACAACATTCTATTTTGCTGGCCTCTACTCTAGGACCGGATATGGCACATTGGGGTGCACCTGTAGTGCAAAAGAAATATTCATCTTCAAACAAACTGGCCATGAGAATTTTGGAAAAGTTGTCTCACCAAAATTTGTGTAGGGGACATTTTAGATCAATGCAGCTCCTCACAATACATGAATAACAATCGATAAGCGACTCTCGTTTAAGTTTGGACTGGCTGTTATACCATTTGTGTAATATGTAAAATAAACTATATTAATTTGACTATGTTATATACAAAAGGATATTTATATGTCAGTTTGCAGGCTTCGCATTATTTAAAATACATCTAAAATTGGTACAAGGAGTATGTTTATGATTTTAATGAAATGAAAAAATTATGAATGGTGCTTACCAAAACACTGTATAAAGCAAAAAGAGTCGAGAGGTCCAAATAGCTTTTTCAGACACTGAAGAACATTGCATATGTTCTTCGAACTCTGCCACCGAGTGGACGCAGTGCTGTAAGTAGAAGCAGTGCTGTAGAGAAATATTTTCAACCAAGAAGTAGGTCAGTTCAGCTGAGATTATAAAATATTTTCTACTTCAATCGGTCATTATAAACATTTCCTTATTGATCATAAAAGAACTTTTGCATGTTTCCTTTTCTCACAGAACAAATTGAAACCTATCTTTCAATATTGGTTATTAAGGAAATGATAAACATCATTTCAAAACTGAGTGTTTCTGTTTATATTCAAACCCATTCTCGCGTTGAAAGATATGCTACGTATTTGCTCGCGTTCCCAACTAGTGAATGACCAAAATTACAAACAAATTCAAATTTAGAATATAATTGGGACACGACTCTATATGAAACACTTACTTTCCAGCCTTTATGTCGCGACGGATGCTGAATCATAAAGTACGTTTTATTTTGAAATCCCTTTTTTCTAGGTTACCAACTAAATTCAGTTATAAATGTAGTACTTTTAATCTGAAAAAACAATTTGTTTTTTTGAGTTTGCAACTGCTGTTGAAGTTTGCAAAATAGTGTGCAAAATTAAAAATGAAAAAAGTTCTGGTTACGATGAAATATCTGCCGACATACTCCAGAAGCCAATATGTTGCATTGTTGAACCATCGTGTGAAGTTATAAATAAATCGTTCGAAACCGAGGAATATCCTCACGATTTGAAAAATGGCGTCATCAAGCCTTGTTTGAAAAAGGGGGCCCCTCATCAGTTTGAAAATTACCGTTCTATAAATCTTCTTAGTGTTTTCTCGAAATTATTTGAATTAGTGATAAAGGCTATAGAGCTGCAAAGTATTTCAGAAGTGAAAAACTACAATTTTTCAAACTAAGCTGGAACGATATGACGTTGGGAGTGTGTGGTTCTTGTTGATTCAAATCATTTGTGAATGGAAGAAGCCATGTTGTAAAATGAAGAATGAAAACTATAAAAATATTATATGCGGTCGAAAACTCTGGAGACATCGCTTGGTGTTCCACAGGGTTGTGTTTTGGGCCCTCTTATGTTTATTACAGACGATAGCACTATACTAGTGTCAACCAAAAATTTTGAACAATTGAAAATTTTCAGATTCCTGCGGGAGTATTTCAGAAAAGTGGAACTCTTGACAGTGCCAGCTCTATATATTTATGAATGTTTTGAATTTTTGTATAAAATTAGACACTCGTTTGTGGCTTCTGAAGCAACACATTCATATGGCACAAGACATATATGTGCATTATATTCTTGTATGAAATTCCTCATTCACTGACCAAATCATAATAAATGAGAATTATAGAAACTTTGTCCAAATAAAAAAAATCACACTATTGCAGACTCATAGCCATACACTGTAAATGAATAACTCGAATTTGTGTTTTTTTTTAATTGATTTTCATTTGTAGAGCTTTCACTTTCCAAAAATCACGACATAATGTTTAAATGATACAAAGTGACTTACGCAAGAATGTGTTGCGAACAAATGTAATCAAAATCAACTCTTAAGAGTATACCCGTTACAACTAGAAACATACTGTTTGGAAACATTCAGTATGTTCCAACAAAAGCATACTTTGATTTCACATAAAATAACCTGTAGCGCGTAACTTTTGCAGATAACGATTCGTCTTAGCATCAAGTACCCATATCCAGAGGAGGGCTGTAAAAAATTGGCCGAAAAATCCCCTCACTGCCGCCCGGTTTATCGAATCATACATTCCACAAAATCAGGCACATTGCAAATGCGGATTCAGATTCGGAAATGTAATAACAAACGAAAGAGATTAAATATTGCGTGTTCTAGTGTGAAATTATAACGGTCCCATTTGAATTTCGATTTCCATCTACTTTAATTGAAAACAACACGTCGAATAGCGGCCAAGGTTAATGGGTTCGAGTCACAGATTAAGATTTGTTCATTAATGGGATTTGAGGAATCGGGTGATTTCAACATATCGTAACCTGTGTGATAAAAAGTATCAATCGATAGAAGAATACGAATAATCTGATTTAGCACGGTGGTTTAGAAGAGAGGGATTTTAATGTGAGAGTGTGCAGGTCATTCGTTTTCTATCGGTGCACTTGTCAAAATTGCAAGTGTTTTTTATACAGAGTGTTCACACAAATTCAGATCACCCTAATCATCTAGATTCGAAGCGGAAGTTTAGTGGAGACCACCAATATTCGCAAATTCATTTCCCATAACCTCAATAATTTCCCCATTGTATTCAAAAAGTAACATACCATGTATGACACGTCATGCGGAAGATTGGATATTGTTACAATAAATTGTAGGTCCCTGGTATTCCTTGTTCGCACAAGCTCTTGAATTAGCTTCTGGAGGGTTTCCTAGAAACCTAGGATATCTCTTAAAAAAGATTAATTTAAAAAAAAAATTGAGAATCGCTGAATGCTCAAACTCGTTCAACTGACTTTCTCCTGTTTTTTCTCATATTCAACTCGTCACGGTCATAGTGAGCCAACGTGACATTGTTTTCGATTCTCGAGATATTCAACGCTGTCCGATTCGAATTCAATTACTAATCATTTCATTTTAGGTGTGTGAAGAGACTCTGGCAGCGCATACCAAACGTCTTGCAGATTTGCAACAGCTGGTTTCCGGTATCGCTTCAGCGGTGGGCTTGGACGCAAAGTCCCTTCTAGGAGGAGAGGTCCAGGCGCTCGGGAAACGTCTTGAAGACGTTCGGGAATCTCTTACTGTTCTCGCTGACGTTGCGGAGGCCAAGGCCAAGGCCAAAAGTGACACTCAGAAGGAGATCAACGGCACAAGGGTGTATTTGGATTCCGTGCAAAAGGTTAGTGGGAGTGTTTTTAGGGAGGGGTTATTTGGAGAGTGTTTCTCAATTACTGCGTAATTGAATCAACAAATTTTAACAGAAACAAATTATACTCACCAATAATCATAAATGTTTTTTTCAGAGTATCAACAGCCTCGACAGCACTGACACAGACGACTCCAGCAGCGAAGAAAAACTTCTCGTTCTTAGGGACCACTTGCTGGCCCTAAGCAAAGCGGAAGGCCAAATAGAACAAATGAAAAACAAGACGATAGAGGTTTCAACGACGAAAACCGAGACCTCTGTCATAGAAATCCTCGAGCTGTGGCAACAAGTGTTCAGAGAAACCTTCCAGCAGTACCACCGCCTGAGCACTCGGCTAGTGAAGAACGAAGACGGGGCAGCAGCGCTGAAACTATGGCAAGAGTACCTACTGAACGTACAGCAGTTCTTGCAAGGCACCATACCTGGCGATTACCATAGTTTGTCCGACCACCAACACCTCTGCCAGATACACCAGAACCTGCTCACCACTCAACACAACGTTCTGAAACCGTCAGACAATAAAGACAGTCAGTTGGCAAGCGGTCTGGTCGAAAACACCGTCATGGAACAGTTCAATTCTCTGACCAATTTACACAACGAAACCTTGTCGAGCATCATGGACAGGCACACCGAAGTCCAGAGTCGTTTGAACGCCTGGGACAGATACAAACAAGACCAGAACAAGCTTCTGAACTGGCTGAAAGCCTTGGAAAAAGAACGAGAACACATGCAGTTGAGATACATGCATGTGAGGCGTATTCCTAAGCTACTTTCACGCATCCAGAATCTCCTGGACAAGGTGCCTGTAGGCGAAGAACAGGCTGAAAACCTGCAGAAACAACAGAACCTACTTCTGCAATTCTGCGACGATGCGCTCGCAACGTCAATCAGGATGGAACACGTCGCCATCAAACAACGCATTTCTAACTTACAAGCTGGTCTCAGCAGTTGGAAACAGTTTTTGGAGCGCATAACGCTCTTGGTAAAATCCCACGAGGACCGGATTGAAAAGGTCCAAAAAGTATTCGAAGAAGTACAACAAGTCGTCGAGGTCAGTACCAACTTTGAAACCTCACACACGTGGGTCAGTAACAGGTTGCAGGTGTTGCAGTTGACGAGGGATAGACTGAACGCTTCCCAAAAAGATTTGGAGCAACTCACGCTGACGCAGGAACAACTGAAAGAGTGCCTCAGTCCGTCTGACATGAAGACTGTCAACCAAAAGATGTGGTTGCTGAAGCACCAGTATGAAGATCTCGATCACCAACTAGCGACCCTCTGTCATCAGTTGGAAGATAAGCTGGGAGTTCGATCCATGTTCGAAGCTAGGCATTCCAAGTTTATCGCGTGGGTCAACGAGCTAGAACTCCGATTGAACGTAGAGTACGACGAAAGTTCGGCGCCGATAGAGCCGAAAGAACTTCTCAGGAAATTAGAGACTGAACTTCAAGCTGAGATGACCCTCAAAGAACGCGAGTACAACTGGTTGCTCAAAACCGGTAAAGAAATTGTCGCCTCTTGCGGTGACGAATATGCTGACGTGACAGCTAGGCAAATCTTCCAAACCCGAACGGATGAGGTTTTCGAAAGGTGGAATAGGCTGGAAAGTCTCGGCAAGAGTCGATTCAACAAAATCAACGATACCTTGCAAACTATATTACAACTGGAAGAGCGGATAGCGAAGGTGAGAGCGTGGTTGAGCCAGATCGAAGTACAGCTTGCTAAGCCGTTGATTTTCGAAGCCAGCACTCAAGACGTGATCGATAGGAAGCAACAGGATCACGACAAGCTCAAAAAATCGATCGAAAAAGAAAGCGGAAATGTGGGAGAACTTCTAAACTTATGTGAGCTCGTTCTGAACGACCCGGAAGTGACGAAAGCCAACTTTTCGGTAGATAATATCAGTCGAGCAGTCACGAGTCTCGAGAAACGCTGGAAAAGCGTGTGTGGTCAGTCTGCAGAACGAAAGAGGAAAATCAACTTCATCTGGAAGCTGCTTCAAGACGTGATGAAGTTGAGCACGGAGCAGGAGAAGTGGCTCACAAAAAAAGAACAAAGCCTCAAAGATCTGGACAAACCCTCCGACAACCTCGGCAGGGAAGAGCTCCAGCAACTCATCTATGCCGTTGAAAATGAAATCAAAGATATCGAATCTCGCACTCCCGCCTTCCAAATACTCGGTCACACCTACTCGAAGCTCGCCACAGCTCCCGGTATCGAACCTTCAAACATCCAAGAGCTCACCTCGAAGGCTCGCGTGATTGTAGTCAGATGGGAGAACTTAGTGCCCAAATCGCAGGCTCTGCTACAAAGACTACAGAACGAGCTGACTCCCTTCAAAGAATTCTCTCTGGCTCACGAAGACGCCATCGTGGCGCTCACGAAACTGGACGCACAAATAACTGAACTGCAACACCTGTCGCCTCCTGACAAGGTTTCCCCCGTGGAAAGACTGAAAAAACTCCAATCCATTGAAAAGAAACTTACCGCGCAAACGCCGAATCTAGAAACGGCTGACAGGTTAGGCTTGCAAATAATGAAGAAGAGCAGTAAGAAGGAGGTGGAGGAGATACAGGAGATGATCGACGAGTACCAGATCCTGTGCAGGAACCTGCACGAAAGAATAACTTATATAAAGACTGAAATCAGGAAGGAGAAGCCGCAGAAGCCTTCGGAGGTCGATGAGAGCGTTCAAGTAGAGACTCTCAAGTTTGAGCGTGATACTGCTGTGCAGGTGAACACTCTGCCTCCGCAGCTGCAGAGGATGACGTCGATAAGCCCGAAAGATGCTTACCTGGTGGAGTTGGAAGCAGCTCTTGTCGAATGTAGGACCAATATCGAATCGCTTGAAGTTGCTGTGCACAAAGAAATACCTAAGCAAGGTTCCTCCGAGCTACCGACGAGTAGCAAGAAGATCTCCAGGATGTCCGCCAGATGTCAGGCCAGTACGGAACTAGTAAAACATCTGCACGACCTTCTCATCAACGAATGCGAGGCAACCGAGGTAGAAGCCTGCGGCGAAGAGGTTTTCGAGTTGATAGAGAGATATAGGATCTTGACGGTCTTGGCGAAAGAAAAGGAACAGAAACTACGAGAACTTAGGTAAGTTGATTTCCGCTTAATCGAAGGATTGGCTTCCGAGTTTTCTTCTTAACTATAACTAACTGGCGTTTGGTTTTTCTCTACAGAACTACTGTCTCCGATGCTTATAACCTCGTTTGCACACAGTAAGTACAGCACCTTTCTGTTTTCATACTAAAGCATGTTTTAATAATCAAATCTTTACTGTCCAAATCTTTTTGTATATAATTGGATCTATAACTTAAGGAATTGCTGCACGTCCTTTTCTCACAGTCTGCCTATGGATGATAATATGATAGATAGGTTGAAGGTCAAAAAATTAAAAATGTGTGTACAAATAGTATGAAATATTACCTGTATACAAATAAACGATTGCAAATTCCCTTTCGAGCACCAGGGACCAATTCATGAATTCCTATTTCAGTCTTAAATCGTTCTTCACAGTTTAATCCGACCCTGAGACTAAGGTTCGGTTATGTTTACATAAACAATATTCTTTATGAACATCTCTGACTTTACTCGTAGAAATATTCTATAAATGATATTTGACCGATTGAAATTTGTGTTGTCTGAAGCATTCTTCTCATTCTGGGGGCATGTAGAATGGGTGTCAACTCTCCCACAATTTCTCTTCTAATCGAGAATAATATGAGCATACCGGGTTTTTAGATTGTATAATGAAGATTGTACAAATATCAGCTTTTAGAGCTATTTGTTTGTGGGAGGGGGGTGGCTTAATGGATTATCCATTATTGAGAAAAGTTCTTTTTTTACGTCAATAACACTAAACTACTCTACCTTAACTGTTCTTGATAGAACAATGAGGTACATTGTGGCAATTGTGTTACGGTTGTAGTTACACAAAAAATCAGGTCTCCCATGGAATGTCAAATTCCAGCAATGACAACTCTATTTACTCATTTGATTGTACCCAAATGAGAATTTTGAATGACATTGAATTTGAAGGTCATGTTATTTGTTGAATCATTTCTCTATATGTTACAGCCGTAGAAAAAGTATATTGCATAACTCGAATGGAAAACTAATTTGCCACTCGTATGATTTGCAAACTTCATACTCCTGAGACTATCATTACTTGCTCATTAAACATGTACTATTCTCTGCGTTTTTGGAAAAATCGAATCTTTTTTCATCAATTCGTTTTTATTCCATAGTGAGGCCGGACGAATACTCTGCCCTCTTTGCACGAAGCGGAATTGGGCCCAGCTAGACAACGACCTCTGGCGGTTGGAAAAATGGCTGCAGGTGGCCGAAGGAACGCAAAAGTCCCAAAAGAACCCTCCGTCTAATATCGAACATCTCGAAGACATCATCCAAGACCATCGGGAGTTCCTGCTGGATCTCGACAGTCACAAGAGCATAGTGAGATCGCTCAATATCGTCGGCACGCATTTGGCAGACCACACGGAAGACACTTCCAAAGCGGACGAGTTGAGGTCCAGGCTGGAGGCAGACAATAAGAGGTGGGACGTCATCTGTAGGCATGCCACCGATTGGCAGGTCCAACTGCAATGGGCCTTGATGAATGTGAGTACCATAATTTGTATCTCCAATGGAAATATCTACTCCAAGTGTTTCCATAAATGTATGAATAAATATAAATTAAGATTCTGCTGGTATCGACGTTTCGACCATTCAGTTATTCTTTCTCAGTATATTACATTATATATTGAGAGAAAAAATAATATGACATCAATACAGAACGTATTGTAACATATACTACCAAAAAATATTGTAAAGCATTAGGATGTTGATGAGAATTGAAATATAAATCAGAACATTTCAAATATAATAAATAGATGAATTACTCACATAATAAACTAACCAGAAAATCAGATTTTCCCCGTTGAAATTTGGATATACAAGGATTCTTTAAAAAATCTATTCATAGACTGAGTTATTATCTGGCAAGCATTACGTTTCAAGTTTGGTAAAATATAATTTGCATTTACTGAATGGTGACTGGGGCGTTTCTTATGCCGAATAACACACCAAGAAATTCAACATAGCAATTCAGAATATCTTCCAAACTTCTTCATTGATTATCTCTACCTGATGAAAGTTTTTCGCTTGTAAGACAACAGAAGTAGTTATCTACTGTTTCATTCATTTCAAAAGTCACCCATAAGGTAAGTGAATACGTATAAAATATGTTCATGTTCTAATGGAACCAATATGTATTGACTGGTCTGAACCTGTCATGAATTAAGAACGCAAACAAGCCTATCGTGAAATTAGGAAAGACAACATTGAAAAACTGCTTTTTTCATTCATAAGGAACATATAGGTAATGTATCCACTTTTCATTGTTTACTAGTACGAAATTATCACAAAATTGCAATCAGATTCATTTTCCTCAAATTTTGTTTTATTATAAATTCACGAATAAATTTTTCAATTATGGAAATTTTCAAATTCTTGTAAAATATTCGTGTTTAAATTGCTATTTGAATTTAACACTGCTTTCATAACTTTTCGAATCAGCTTCCAGACGAAATTTCAAACAAATATGTTCGCAAAAAATATCCAGATGAAAATGCAGGTACTATTGGTTATCAAGATGTCAAAACTTTCAAGAAATTCCGGAATTTTACAAATTTTTCAAGTGGTCGTTGAGAAATTTCCATGATTATCATGAATATTTTTCTATTGCATTGTGACAAATGATAAATTCTGGCCAGAGGTCAACTTCGTCACGTGACCAAATTCAGAATGTTTTTATTTTTTCCGGTATTTTTTGGAACATCAATTTTTCTTCTAAATGCTTTTCCTTAAATTTCAACAAGTTCATTTTTGCGAGAATAAGGATGAAATTAGTGATTATTTCCCAAACATATCAACCTTTTTATAACTCAAAACGACACATCACCTCAAAATGTTTTATGGTGAATAAAAAGTGGGATTTATCCTTGCCTACCCAGTAATATATACGTCGATCATTAAAATTCACAACTCCCCGAGATATACTGGAGCTGGGTATTATTCCAAATCGGTTCCCAATTTAGGTATCTCCTACACCAGCTTTTGGTGTTACGTTTGCCTTGTTCAATTCTGAAAGTAAAAAATATATACGTACCAACGTAGGTGATGCTTTACATTTTGGCAATAAGATCATATTATTTTAAGTGGCTTAGGCTGGATTCCTACATATCCGATAGCTTTCTGATTGGTCTAAATTGGTCTGAATTTGAATTTTGACCAATCAGAAAGCTATCTGATCGTCGTACGATCGAATTTCGGATCTGTGGGAATCCAGCCTTATACATCGAATTCCCTTCCAGAACCAACAATTCCACACGATAATCGCAGAACTGTGCGCTTGGCTCGAGACAAACGAGAAGAAAATACGTGCAACAGAACCCGTAGACCTAACCGCTTCCTTGGAAACGGTCGAAACAAAATACCAACGGTTCCTAGAGCTCAGAGCGGAACTCGAAAGGTGCGAACCGCGAGTCATGAGTCTGCAAGAAGCAGCCAACCAACTCTTCAGAGAGGAAGCCCCGGAAGGGTCTAGTACCATCTACCGCCGATTGACTGAACTGAGGCTCAAACTGCAGTCTCTGATCAAGCTCACAGGCGTGTACACCCTCAAGCTGGGTGCCGTTTTGGGGCGAGACCCCAACGAAATCGGCTTGGCTGTATCTTCTGGCCAATCCGCAGGGTTACATTCGCTCAGCTATGATGTAAGTTTTACTAACCGTTGCCATATCCTGTAGCGTTGTCTAGTCCAATTTTTTGTACGACTAACTTTGTTGATAGTAAATTCGAGAAGTATTCAACTGATTGTGTTAACCGTTTTGTGACAGTTCCTTCTTTAGAGTTATTGATTTTGGATAAAGAATGGACTGATCTCGGAGGTAGTTGTAGTTTTAGTTACGATTTCTAATTTTTGAGTAGCACCTTTTCGTTTAAATGTTAGAGTAAGAATACGAAAGCACTGTTTCACATTTCCTTTGCGTTTTGAACAGCCTTTGGACCAACCTAGTGGGGATCTACAGTCACCAGCTACGCCAGACGACGCCTCTCACAAGTAAATATATTTCTTTTTTTTTTTCTTTTCAATCAGTTTCTCTCATATGATATTGTGAAATTACTTTGAACCACACATAGATCTTGTGAGGAACTGGTTTATCCTGCTTATTTTTGCATGTTTAGTATTATAAAAATCACCTCTGCTCCTGAGACTGTATGGACAAAAATTTCCTTTTTGAATCGATTCATGATTAGAAAATGGAAAGGAAACCATAAAATACAACAGTCAGCTGTGCTAAGTGGAATGTTAATAAGAGCGTATCACGTCACTTTTAGGTAAATATCATTTTTGCACGATCCAGATTTCTTGATTATTTATGGTATCAGTTGTCAAAACGGTAAAGTCGGTAAATGGGTTAGCTCGAAAAACGTGCTTCTGCAAATTATCAAAGGTAATACCACGAGTCCTTCAAATTTAATCGATAAATTTTTATTTTCCACAAAAACTTTTTTATTTGGCAAAAGAATGAAAACAAACCGATTGATAAAATCACGAGTTCGTAGGACGAGTGATTTTATCTGATTCGGTCTGTTTGAATGCTTTTGCCTCAAAATAAAAAAGTTTGAGTGTTTCGAAAATAAAAATTTATCTTATTAAATTTGAAGAACGAGTTGTATTTGGAGAGATTATTTTTTGAACAAATAGAAGGAAGAACAATTTAATTGATCAGTATTTCAGAAAGGAGAATAGGTGAAAATTTTACAAATTTGAAGTGTCACAACGATGTATGCCCTCTATGATCCAGAAGAGATATTATGCTCACGCAGTGAATATGATAATGCTTGCCGACGATACCAAGAGATGGCGTCACACCTCTCATTGTACAAGGCTGATAATTGAAAATTTCTTATGAAATGAAAATCGCGCCAGAAGGAACATAAAATCATTCGTTATGTCGTTGTATCAAAATTTTCATACAACGGTTTCTTCTCATACAACAAAAAATGAATTGTATTTAATAAAAACTAATTGTACGCCATCCTCATTTGAGTTAAGGAAACCTTAAATATTTGAATCGGTCTTTCGCTATATGTTATAAAGTTGGGGTTATGAGCTATTTACGTGTTTGAGTGTTCATTGAAATGGGTTATTATGTTATTATTATGCTGAAAAAGTGAAAAGTAAATGACTATTAATAATAAGGTAACTCTTCATTCATGATAATTTATATAAATATGAGCCAGTTCAATAGAATCGACGCGGTAAACCGTATAGTTTTGACAGTTCAAAGGTAAACAACGTTTTATCGAAAGGACCAGGCAGTTTTATCAATATAATACCCAATGATTGGCTAGAATAACCATAGAATAACCCGCTACTATTGGTTGAAATGCCAAAAACGCCACATTTTGACAAGTGCAAAAAATAATCAACAAAAACTAATTACCATAAATTGAATAAAAGGTTATTGCGGTAAATTTTGCCAGGCAACGGTGCTGTAATCTATTCTACTACCATGATCAATTTATGAAAAATAAATAAGTAATAAGTAAAGAGTTTTTTCTGTCAGTTTGACTGAAATGTTGAAAGAAAGTGACTTGAAACAATATTTTATGAACAAATGAATAATTCTCAGTTTTTTTTTTTGTTTTGTTTTGTTATCTCAGTTGTAATTTCGATCTATCTGTTATTTATATCTGTATCTGTTCTTTTTTATATATTTTGTATTCTTATAATCACATCCCTTTATAAGCACATGTGTTTCTTGGGATTTAAATAAATAATAATAAGATAATGAAGCTCCAAAATAGAGTTGACGATAGAAGTTTATGAAGGAAATTGAAATATTGCTATTAAAATAATCTTCGAAATATGAATGATCCACGATACTGACAAAAAGTTCCATTTCTCTGTTTCTGAATTGATTGCCATCTTTTGGTATGATGTATGAGTAACCAAAAAAAGGTGTGATTCAGGCTACGACGTCCGTAAAAAAAAGAAAGAAAAGACATGACTTGGAAACGAACTCACAAGTGCCATCTACCCGTAGTATCAATCCCGGTAAAACTTCGGTCGCAGTGAGCATCTTAATTTCAAAACAAAATTTTGTGGAACTTACGTAATTCGGTCTCCTCTACAAAAAATCCAAAAAAAAATCCGACGGTCACGGCTATTTTCGGTTATAATTGCACGAGTGCATAAAAATTACCAATAACTTTGCAAGAAAGCGTGATATCTAAAAATTGCAAGAGTTTATTCTCATATTTTGGCGAAAGTGCCCGAGTCCGAAGGACGAGGGCTCTTTTACAAAATATGAAAATAACCGAATGCAATTTGTATAAGATATCACGCTTGAATGCAAAATTATCTGGTCATTTTTATGCACGAATGTAATTCGAATTTTTTACGAAAAAAGAAGTTCTCAAGGAAATGATATTTTTTGTTCATTTATAATTTCCTCTATAGATTATATGGAGTACTCACCTGAACGCGAAATGTTTTTCTATTTTTGAAGTCTTTTTGACATTTATTTGTGTTGTTTACTGACGTCTAGCGATACGGTTTCAAATGTGTCGTTATGGTGACTTGATACAAAGCAATTACCGCTGTAAGTTTTCGATACAATGCAATTACCGCTGTAAATTTTCGATAATTGCATTGCTCTTATGGGAAATTTTATAAATGAGGAAAATATTCGGAAATACAGCTCTATTTTGTTGTTGTTGTTGGAACTTCACAATTTTTTACACCAAATTTCTGTTGTTTGTAACACACAAAACCTCTCCTTCCTTATACCACACACTCCGTCATTTACTTGTTCGAAACATTTTGAAGCAGAAAATAAACATTATTTTTTCAAAAAATCCACCCTTCAGAAGTCAACATAAATGTGTTCAGTTCTCAACAATAATAATGAGGGCGGCAAGATGGTAAATAAATCATCAGTATTGAGTATTGACTGTGATTGAACTATGACATTCCAACGAATTGGTGACGATTTGAAGAAAGGTGAATTTTTTGAAGCAATAATTGTTTTTTCTGCTTTAAAATGTTGAAAAAGAGTAAATGAGGCCATGTGTAGTGTTTTGATAAAAAACACAAATTTTGTGTTGTTCAAGACAAGAAAAATTGATGTAAAAAATGGTGAAGTTTCACAACAAAATGGACCTGTATCTCCGAAAATAGACGTGACCGCCGGAAATTTTATTTCGATTTTTTGTAGAGAAAACCGAAGTTTCACTGGCACGAAAAATGAAAGTCACTTTTGACTCTTCATTTATTAGGTTAAATGATTTCATTTGAATCAAGGAAAAAATCTAGGATCGTGCAAAAACGCTATATCACTACGCTCCTCCTCCAAACATTTGTCTTTGATTATAATAAATGAACTCCGATGGCAATTAATGAACAAACCAATCCTACATGATTTCTCTGGCAGTAGAAAAAGTCCTGGGTAGGGGCTGATCCAGGATTTCGTTCTGAGAGTTCACAGAATTCTTTCAGTGTATGGGCACTTTTTGTGACTTAATCCTTCCCAATCTACCCACACTTCATGCATACATATATTGTTTGAAAAAATACAATTGAATCAATTTTTAATTTTCAGTGGTTCTGAAGACGAACACGAAATAAACACGTCAGTACTTAGAAGAGGTTGTCGGTTCTTGGGCAGGGTGGTACGAGCTTCAGTCCCAATACAGGCGCTAATGCTCCTGATGCTGGGTGCCGCATCTCTGGTCCCTTTCACAGAAGACGACTATTCTTGCTCCCTAGTCAACACTATTGCTAATAGTCTCACGCCCACTTTGAGATACAATGATGGACCGCCACCCATATAAACCATCTAAAATATCTCTACTACTGCGAATACTCCACTGTCCATTCCAATTTTTTTAGGGATTTCAACACTTTCAGTTAACGGCCGACAGGGCAACTTTGTGTTTTGAAATCTTTGACATTTTTTTATCGATCTACTTAAGTATTTATGTGAAAACATGTGACTTATTTTACGATTCGGCAACTGAGATGATAGGACGTAAAACTTGAATTTCGAATATTCTTTTACATAATAGTAGCTGTAGGTTTTGTATTATTATTAGGAGTGTACATTTCATTGAATTGACTTATCTGTATATTGGGAAAAGCACAAACGTGTGAAGAAAATGATATATTTTGTATTGTTATTTTATAAACTTTTACGAATGGTTGTGAAAATTAAGGTTTGCGCACCAAAGAAGTGGAACACTTTGGTGCGCAAGGACTTGATTTTTTTTGTGATGAATTATCTCGATTTGTGAACGGATTAAGGTGTGAAATAGTCTCTCCCTATTTTACTGCCGATCTATTTCAACAAACCGTGCAATTTTTCTCTCCAAATTGCACGAATCCGCTCGTATGGAATTTCTCCCGATTCATATGCGAGCTTTTCGAACAAAATCGAGATTCTACTGTCGCCTTATTAGATTTTCGTGTTTTATTTTTATCGTTGCTTCCGCATATTTTATTTCTATGGTCACGGTGCTATGATTTTTGTTAACTAAGCCGTGTAACGTTACGATTGCTTTCGAATATAGATATGCTTGAGATGTGTTTAGAGAATCATTTATAAAAAATAGGATTGTTTTTGCGGCAAATTTATGAGCAATGTTTATTTGACTTCTCTATATAATATATATAATGTTTTCATTTATAAAATATATATGAATATAATTTCAAAAGTTATCTGTCTGTACATTATTTCACGGATTTTCAAAAAAAAAACACCCAAGCAACATAAAAGGAGGTTAGTAATTGGTAACTCAATACCTTGGCATAATGATAGATAGACATCTGAAATGGAAAATATATTTTATAGTAAAAAAACTTCGAATTCTTCTTCCCAAATTTCGACAATGGGGATGACGGCTGCAAAACTCTACCACTAGGAGCGCCACCACTGCATGTACCTTTGACAGCCTCTCAAGTCAAATGACAACAATTCAAAATATTAAACGTATCTTCTTTGCAATAATTGAGAATATAAAGATTTGAAATCGACATACAATGGTCTTATGTAGTGCATTCGGAGGTAAAAATGTAGGTTCGCATTTATTTCCAAAAGAAACAAAACTGAAAAAGCAGTGGGAAGTAGCCCTGAAAAGAAAGAGCTTTCAGGCTTCTGAACATTCTAGATTATGCTCCAGTCACTTACAAAAGAACGTAGCAGGGCTAGTAGATGGTTATTATGATGATTTTTAACGAAACACCTCTGTAATCAGTTTGAATTTTTTATCTTTTACTCAGAACTTTTTTTTTCCTTTGAGGGATCCACCACGTTCCCTCAACAAACTTTTCAGTTCTGGTACAGACAAACATCCATATCTATCGGTTGGAGAAAACATCCTTATGATTCTTAAGTATCTTTCGAAAATATTAATTAAAATAAAAATAAAACATAACCTGCAAAATCACTCGTTAGGCACATGCAGTCGTGCTGCCACCTACTAAAAGCTTTGGGTCATCTTCCCCATTGAAAGGATTTTTAACAATACCACAACTTGAAATTGAAAGTTATGGAATATTAGGCTGGGGCGGAGTGTCTAAAATATATAAACATAAACTGGAAATAATACAAAAAAGATTTCTGAAAATAATTTACAATAAGGACTGGAAATATTCAACTGAATTATTATTCAAAGAAAGTAAAAATATGGATATAAATCAATTATACATTTATAGAATGATGATTTACAGAGAAAATAAAAATAATATATAAATTATAATGAACATAAATATGAAACTCGAAATAAAGCTGTAATTACATCTAAAAATAAAATTAAAAAGAAAATTGCACAAACTACAAGTTTATGATACCATATCTTTATGACATGAAATCAAAAAAATTAAATCATTATCATCATTTAAACAAAAAAGTAAAATATGGATTATCAAGACCTCTCGAATTCATTTTGACACATTTTTGAATAGTTTATGAAATTGGTTTCTTCAAATTGATGAATATCTAGGTATGTAACTTCAAATGTATTGATTGTAAATTGTTATCACCTTCAGTTAACCTTACAACAAGTTCTCTTCGTAAGGTTTGTTTTCCAGTTTGTTCATAAAAATGTATATTCATAAAATTTTCGAACTATAATTATCATTATCTATTCATGAATAAACTTATATTATTATTATTACTCAAATATGGATTTCCATCAAGTAGGTATTGGCTAGTCTTCTGTTCGGTAACGATTGAGGGGAATATTTAATGTGACGTAGGTCTCTCTAAACAATTCTCATGAGAGAGAAATGTTACTTATGCCAAAGTTCACATACTATATCTTATTCAAAATCAAAAAATGTAATAAACAAAAATCCAATATTCGTCTGGGTAATTTCAACAAATTGTTTACTCCAATAGGGTATCGCTGTTTGATTCATTGATATGAAAGGAAAGCAAGAGGACTTTTTTTCACAGTCGACAAATACTAACTCTAGGGATGCAAAAACTTGGGAGCATTTGAATGTTTTTGATAAAAAAAGCGTTTATTAACGAACACGGGAATATATCCAGGATAATACGTAATTCGGAGCAAAATCGGTCTGTTTCTAGACAAATTTTGCTTTCATTCGAAGAGCTATTTTTTATGGGACAATAACCTTTGTCTACATAATATATTCACACAATACTAAGATGCCTAGGAGTCCTGGTGACTCAACTGATTAGATTTTGTTTAGATTTTTGTGGCGAAAAAAACAATCGACGCTTTTGAAGGTTTCCCCTATTTTTTCGGTAGAGGGCGTTATATTCCCATTTTTCAAATTTGATGACAAGTGTCAAGTTAATTGTCATATTGTCATGTCAGTTTGAAATTTTGATGTTTACGATGTTTTTATCGTGTTTATTTGTTGATTTCATTGCTTTCAAATATCGAAACGTTGTTACTGCGGTATCTCATTGTCCACCCATTATCCTTTAGGTTGCGATCTCTTCTCGCTAGCCAATCAAATAAAAGTGGAAAAACCTGACTGCACATTATTTTCACTTAGTGCAAATTTAGCTTCAGACAAGACTGACAAGAGCGTGTTGGCGACATCTGTACATATTGTACGGAAACCTCCAAAAGCTCAATTATCCACCAAAAACCAAGCAATCCAGATTTCGCCACTTTTATCCCAAATTCCTACAGGTATAAGTAAACACACCAGGGTTTCCAGGCATCTTACACAATACTTTTTCGTATGGCCATCTATCTCTCAGTAGCCTGCCTAATGAAACTTGAGTGTTTGGTGTAAAGATTTCTGTAATATCTCATCTCAAACAGAGGGACCTGTATAACCCGACAATTACTACTGAGTATGGGCATTGTATATAGACTATTATAGACTACCTAGTAGGCTAACGCTAATGTATTAACCGTTGGATAGAAATATCATCGCTACAGCGATCTTTTTGACCGGCACGTGGAGTCGAGACAGGCCCGTATTGAAGAAATTGTAAGCAAATTAATTCAAAAAAGTTGACTAATAAACTATGAGTACTCTTCGCTTGAAATAGTGTAATCATATTCGTAACATTGAAGTGGAGTGTTAATTTATGAATATTTCTACAAATACGTATGAAAAAAATCTGACCTGAATAATTCAGTGATTTAGACAAAACTAATAATATAATTGACGTTATCAAAAAAAACACTTTATTGTGTGATTTCCACTAGACAGTTTGCCAAACCGCTACACGTGCTTTACTACACAATAGCTTTTTCAGGCCTACATAAGCTATTCTATAGTGAAACACGTGTAGCGGTTTGGCAAACTGTCTAGTGGAAATCACACAATTGATTTTCAATGAAATTTTTATGTATTTTCACCAAGTCGGCCATTTAAGTAATATAATTTAGAGTAAATAGATCCATATTATATGCAGTTTAATATTGGAATGTAAGTAATGCATAAAAAACAGTTTTATTTTTTATTGAGGTGGCGGTTACTTGAAGGAAACCATAGTTGTGAGACTATAAGGTGAAACACGATTAAATTTCCACATAATGTAATGTCTTCGCGACATGTTTCGATACACTGTATCTTTTTCAAGCGAATGTACTATGAACACTGTGTTTATTCAAATTAAATTTAATCGTGTTTTACCTTATAAAGTGTCATAAATAACAGTTGTCAAACACGTTATGGTGTAAGCGAACAGAAGTCCTGACAGATCAGTACATACCGAACACAAATGTTGTAGTTCGGTTTTTCAATCACATCTCGGATCAGGATTTTTTATCACGATTTTGTGGAGTTTCACCTCTGTCTACAATAAGGTTGATTCGCCATCAAAAGTTTTTTTTCTCATTTCCGAAAGAAGGGGGTGAAGGGTTGATTTTTTTCTCCACTGAAGCAGGTTTTTGGTCGAGTTTCACCTGTTTAATTTGAAAATAACTCGGGGATCATTTGCTGACCTGCAATTTAGCTATACCCGAAAATTGGTGTCAATCAATACTGTAGCTCTCTGATATATAAAACCAAGTGAATAAACTTCATATAAATATCAACTATTCGTAAATTGTGAACAATAATGATATTAAACACAACAAATATATGAATATAATCCAAGTGAAAGGTACGGTAAAGCTACGAAATAGCCGATGCCGGTCCTGTTACAATCCAGTCTGTCGGGTGTAACGAAAACAAGCGATTTTCAACCTTAATAAACGTCTGCATCCATTCGACGGTGCTGCCAACTACATTTCGCCTCCATCGTTCTCCAATGATAAGTCCATAAGGTGAGCCTACTATGTAATCTAAATACAATGGTATGGGTACTGTGAAATAGATGACACTTTGTTTTCTTAAGGTCATTGGATCCAGTGACCCTACATTTTCTATGAGTAATCGCAAAAACGAGTTTCAATCAGCAACATTAAATTTCTTTCCATTCAAATGGTTTTTGAAAAAATGCGTTTTTCAAAATTTTTCGTTAAGCAGCCGATGAACGTCAACCAGGTTGAGTCGAAACTTGTACAAGCAATGGATTAACTTGGCCTTAACTTTTAACGTGTGAATCCCAGCACGGTGGTTTGGCGGGGAATTGAACCCTAGTCCTTCGCTTTACGCGTTCTTGCTTACCTCTATCATAACACAGACCCATAAATCCTGCATTTCGAGAAGCACTACTGCTGTGTGAATTCTTAGGAAAAGAGTTTTCTCAAAGAACTTTCTCTAACTCCGATCAGCTTCACAGTTTCATTCAATTTTTTCAACACAATTTCTTTTAGGGCTGGTCTTTTCACTTATAGATAAAGTCCTTGATAACTTATCTGTCAGATATCAATATGTATTCCTGTGTAGTTTATGTGATGGATAGTTATCAGAGACCTTATCTATAAGTGAAAAGACCGGCCCTTAGTTTGATGTGCATATAGCCGTCCATACCCTATCTATACATATCTGTTTGGATAAAGGAGAACTCCTTTTTCTTAGGCCCGTGTCTCACGGTCGAACAATTTGATCAAATCAGTTTGATGTGACGTTTTCAGTAAATTTGATGAACTTTTGAATTGATTGTGGTCAAAATCAACTACTATTGACTGTTCTATGATCATTCTTACGTTTGAAACTTGCCTAGTTTTTGTTCTGTGTCCTAATTTCCATCAAACATTTGAAATGACGTCATCAATGACGTCACGTCAAACTGATTTTATCAAATTGTTTGACCGTGAGACGAGGGCTATACAAATTGACATGTACCTCATTTTGCTAAAGAGCAGAAATCTCAACATAAGGTTTTGAAAAGCCTGATTTGACGCATATTCAGGTTTGTTTTTTCGTAAACATCGAGAACAGTGCGTTTAGCCCAAAATATGTTGCCATTTGATCATTCAGCACCGGAATGTTCCTTTTGGGTATAGCTTTTCATTATAAAAAAAAAGTATGAAGCCTTTTTTGTGTCAATCAACCAAGGTTTCAAAATATCAAAATTTGTCCCAGAATCTACTTTTAGATAAACTCAGCTTCGATTCCCACATAAAATTATAGAGGGGAAAAATGTAATGGCATTGAGAAATAGTTTTTGGCTCTTTCCAACATTTCTTGTTTGACCTTAATCTTCGTCTACCTGAAAACATTTCATAAGGATCCATTACCCTAATACCAAACTGATATACTCTCGATATTCTTCGGAAGATGGAGAGCTACTGAACCCAGTTTAGTGTCAGGTTGAGTGATCTCTATAAAAAGTTTTTTTCACTTCCACATTAAAGATTCCCATCCTGCTGATTATTCTTTAGCAACCTCCCAAGATTTCGTTTCAAATGGAATGTTCCTAAATTGTCTTATACTTCTCTTACAAATGATTATCTGCTATAAACATTATCATTAATGAATGTGACAAAGAAATATGATTATAGTAATTAGGAACTTTGGTATTTTTGTGGAGAAATGAAATTTGATGAATTACTTTCGGCTTTTTTTCTTCTTCAAATGAAAAAATAGAAATTATAAAAATAATTCATCAAATGATTATAGTAGTATTTTTCGTCTCTACTCTCTGCATGGTTTTCCATCAAATACAAGATATAAAGTTCCATTGATATTCAAAGATTTTCCAAGTGAAATGAGACGTGGAAATTATAGGAATATTCATAAAGTAACTTGGATATTTATAGACCTACAATTTATTAAAATATATATTTGTTATAAAAATATTATTATTGTTTGTTAAAATGTAACTGATTTACCAAATGTTATACAAATATATTAATAATAAAAAATGATAATATAAAGAAAATGATAATGTTTATCAGCAGAAAATCATTGGACTTTATTAGTTACGAATTTTTTGAACTGTTTACTCAGATGGTACTTAGATTAGGAAAAAATGAACTCAGATTAATTACCAATGTATATTCAATATTGAACCTGCAAATATCATTCAATTAACAAGGAAAAAGTGATTTGAGAAAGAAATTCTCATAAAAATACAGCTATTCTAACAGAACAACACAAATTATTAGTCATAGTGTAACTAGGAAATCCTACAAGGGAGATTACCAGTACCAATATTTGTAACAACAAAATCTAGTGCTACAAATTATCATTTACTTTAAAAATGATTGAAAGATTCGTTATTTGCTAAGTAAATTGAAACATGGACAACTACTTCTTCCAATCAAAACCTGTTTAAGCCACTGTTGAATCCGATAATAGGGATTTTTGACTTGGTCAATAGTGGCATGATCAGAAAATTTATTAACAGTTGCTGTTGAATTATGGTTCCTTTAATGACCTGATTCAACAGAAAGTTATTCTCAGCAAATACAGTATTATGTACAGAATTACATGACAACTTTCACCATATTCTTTCACCAAATAACACATAAGATAAAGACTAATTTAATGAAATGATTTTCAAATTATACCAAGGATATCTCAACAAGCCACCCAATTTTTTAATGATTATCGGTAAGAAAGTTTACCTGGTATTGAATTTGTATTATCCGGGATATTGGTGGTTTCTTCCAGTTTCAAAACCACACTACATGAAGGTCGTACACATATAAATTTGGTCTTAGCACACTACCAACGTAGAACAAACAAGATTTGGTAAAATATTATAAAACAGTTACTACACAAATGATGAACACTCACAAAACGGAATCAAAAAAACGTCACGATAAATTTATAAAAAGACTTGAGGTTTGTGAAAATTGATGGGAAAGATTTCATCAAAAACATGTTATTCAACAATTTCATGATGATGATGTGGCATTCTATATGCAAAGCAAGTCTGTCAACAGTAAATACTAGCATTTAAAAAATTTTAAAATGATGTGATTCGTCTAAAAGCATATTTGAAATAAACAATGTGTCACAACAATCTGTTAGATATATTAAAAATGTGGGTTTTCTGAAAAGTTTTCACTTCGAAATATACTTTTGGAAAAACATCATTTTGGAGGGTTTTTACTATCTAGTGTGTACCATTTGTCTTTGTAATTTCATTTTCCATTACAGTTTTACTGACTCAGAACTGAATAGCTGTTTGATTTCATAGTTTGAAAAATCCAAATTTGCATACACAGTAAAATAAAAAATATTTTTCAAGTAGAAGCTAAAATCTATTCCAAAGCCAGCAGAACCAATAATTGGATCATGAAATGAACATTTTGTTCTTGAAATTCCTGTAGGTAAAAATAGTTCATCTCCATGAAAATGTTGTCAATGTTGAAGAGCTTAAATTGTTAATTTCAATTTAAAAACATTGAAGATAATATTCAAAAACAAATATTCAATAGTTATCACGAGAAGATGCCAGAGAATTATTTTTTGCCTTTTCATTTTTTTACCTCTCCCACATCTCCCCAGTCAGATAAGTCATACTTCGACAAATCTCCATCTTCATCATCATCCTCTTCCTCGTCTTCTTCATTTTCATCCTCCTCTACAAATTTCTGGGGCACCTTCTCGCTTCTACTGACTTTTTTAACTACATGTTCTTCTTCATTGGAGTCATCTTTTGAGTGAGTACGTCGTTTCTTCCTCCTCCCGAATTCATCATAGTCGTCATCAGAATCTTCACGTTCCTTATATTCAACTACGCCACGATCATTGTAACCACCTCCGAAGCCAGTTCTCTCTTCGACTTCTCCGAACTTTGGGGCGTTGCATACGTTGCAAGATTGCCGACGAGCCCAGTTAACATTGCCACACTTATTACACTGCCAATCGTCGGCACTGAAAAGGCCCTTGCTTTTCTCGGCAGCGGCTTTGCCTATCTCAGTTCCCAGCTTCCGCTTTTTAGCAGCCGCCGCACTTTGCGCTTTTCCCTTGTCACAACGATTGCAGTTGTTTCTGCGGGCGAAATTCACATTTCCACAATCTTCACAGGTCCAGTCACCCTCAGGACCTGAGCTTTTGATGCTGGGAGGTGGCGGAGGGGTCAACTCTTCTTCGTCAGACATGGTGTTTGTTCAGCTGCAAAAAAGGAATACGATAGTCGATACATTTCATTTGAAAGAGCGTGCCTAGCAGAAAATGGGACTTATTAGAAACAATTCACCAGTATACAACTCTGCATTTTCAAAAGCAATTTTAATGATTTTCCTAATACAAGTCCAATCAACTGATCACTAAATTTTCCGGAGAGTACCATATACCTTTACAAAGAACGTTTAAACTTAGGAAAGTTCTTTAGAAATAATATAATTTCACCATTACTGATTCACTGTCCGCATATTTGTTGAACTGATAACTTGACTTCTGACTTTTGACAATATGAAATATGATAAAACAACAACCGTCAGAAAACTCAAATTATATACGTGTTCTGTGGACCATTTTGTTAAGTTGCAATGTTGTCAGATCGGCAATCTATTCCGCAATATAGAACGCGAGATTAATCTGACGTTTGATGAAAACAAACATGACCTGCCTCAATGCTTACTTCGGTTTGAGGTTATGATTTGTGTGATTTACTCAATTTACTGATTGTTTTTCAGAATTTTCATGTTAAAGATAGATTTTACAAGTTCCAGCATAAGTAACAATGGTTGTAGGGTGCCTAGTAAAAGGATACATAAACAATAACATGAAATCATGGAATAGAAGTTTCTTTAGGCAAGTGTTTTCAAATTCTTTAGGGTGAGTCTTTCAATGCAATACATTCTCATTTTATAGTGTTACTTTGGCTCTTCGTGAAGGATATATGAACTGTATCTTGAATGAAGAAACTTGTTGTTACAAAGCTCTACATCAGGATTTGACAAAGAAGAAATCGAAATATAGAAGAATGTGTTCTGATCACTTTCATTCTGGTGAGTTTCATGCATTAATATAATGCGTGTTTAATGATTCATTTATATAAATCAATCTGAATTGATATTAGGCCTAATTACATATGGCATTTAGCAGCTGTGCGGGTCACAATACTGATAACTGACATTTTGTGTTGTCCACCGATTCAACTGTTTTACACCAATGAATTATTTGATTTCAGGATGGCTCCCCAATGATTCAAAATCCACTTCGAAAATTGAATTTGAATAGCAAGAAATGAGCTTGAAACAAAATGCTGACTAGCAAAATGAAATTCACTTTTATCATATTTTTTTTGGGGTGATTTCTAATCCCTGGTTTATTGCAGTTTTACACACTTCATAAATCATATATTATTATGCCAGTATGCATGATGAATTTATTTCATATGTGGTATGGATCGTTGGCGATTTATTTCACCCTTGTCACATTCATGATGTATTAGTATTTGCTATAGTTAGTATTATGAGATCGTATTAGGTAGTGAAGCATGCTTTTTCCTTGAATTGATAATACTACTTTATCTGTTTTATAAGATCCACAAACATTTCAAAGATTGTATTGACATTGTATAATAAATATATTATTATATATATTATCTACTTCTTGTTTTGCTATCCAATAATATATAAGTTGTCTTCAAATATTTTATGGAAAACTTCACTGCAGTTATAACAACAAATTGAATATTATTCATGATATGTCATTAATATGAAATCAAATGAGTAAGCGTAATAATTAAATGAGTTCATGTGAAGAGATTAGTTTATTGATTTATAAAAATTTTATATGTACATTCTGAAAACTATCCTGAAAATCACTCAGGAACATCATCCTGATTATCATCACATTCTTGACAGAATATTTGCTTGTGCTTTCTTATGAGTTTTGAGGATTCTGAAAAAAAGTTTTCCATTAGATGAAGAATTGAACCCCCAGTCAGCAATAAATTTTTCGACAAAATTTTTACTTCCAATTGGTTTGTTTTGACTGATGGATTCTAATGGTTCTCTCTGAAATAGCGGTTTGTCTCCTTTAACTTCTTTGGATTGAAAAAGTCAAGATCTTTCACAAGTCCTGGTTCCCAGGAATATTTTTAGGTGGACTCCAATAAGCTTTCACCTCTATTCTAGTAACATCTTGCTTTCGCTGCAACATGAGTACATGCTTCACCAAGGCCTGGAATGGAGTTACAATGAGAACCTTGGACTGTGCCATACTTATCAGTTTTATGACCCTTGGAGCAGGTGATATTTATTTCAAAAAATGTTGATGGTGACATATCAACTAGAATTCATGTATAACTTGTTGATAATTCATCTAGTGAATTTTAAAATGATTTAATTTTCTTACGAAGAAAATTATTTTACATTTCGAAAGTTCTTGAATGTGAATGTAGGGAGGGCATTTTCAAGTTATTATTGCTTTCCTTATATTTATTCATGTAAATATAGATAAAAATGAGTTACTGACTAACTTGTGAAACCAAGATGTGTTTTTGAAAATGCTAGACAAATATTTTCTAAATCTATCCATCAGCTGCCTGATTGTAAGCCTCGAAACCTTTGTAAGCTTTCATTTTGCTGAGTATATATGCACTTTTAGCATGAAACACTTCCCGAAATAAACTTGATGAAGATCAATACCCAAAACTGATATTTTCCATGGATATCTTCTATGATGAGCTTCGTCGAGAGTAGAATGGTATTCATACAGAACACTCATCTGTAAGATCTGAATATAGGAAGCACGAAAAGTAATGAGCTTTAAAGTGCTTGTGGTCTTCTCATTTAATAACAGATTCCATTAACACTAGAAGAATGAATCAATTGAAAAATCCATTATTTCCAAGTTGAGATCAAGATCACATTATGTATCATTCAAATTAGTTAATAAGACAATGATAATATGGTCTTCAATTCAAATCTACTTCACCTTCTTGGGTAAAATGCAGATTATATTCCATGATTTTATAATATTATCTTTGCATCCTATTACTAAGTACGTAACAATCATTTTCACTTAGGCTGGAACTTGTAAAAACTACTTTCAAAAAGAAGATTCTAAAAATCACACGAATTATAACCTCAAACCCAAATAAACATTGAGGCAGGTCATGTTTGTTTTCATCAAACGTCAGAATGATCTCGCGTTCTATTGGATTGGCTATGTCAATACAGAGTAGATGGGTTGATTCGAAAGATTTCAGCCATTCAAGGGGCCCTATTCTTGAACCACACGTTAGCTGAATATATAAGTTGTTACTAGGCAGAGACCAATCAGCAGGGTGCGCTGCGTAACACCTACATTTCGTAACACCCACAGTGCATAACACCCAAAGTGCGTAACACCCAAATTTCGTTATGCCCACACTCTCCGAATATACCCGAATGATGCACTGTTGCAAAATTCACCGGATATTCTGCAATTTCCTGTTAACCCAATCTAACTTAACCTAACTAACCTAACCTAAAAGAAGGATGAACTTGGCAACAGCGCATCATTCGGGTATGTTCGGTGAGTGTGGGCATAACGAAATTTGGGTGTTATGACATTTGGGTGTTACGCACTTTGGGTGTTATGCACTGTGGGTGTTACGAAATGTGGGTAGAACGAGATGCTCCCCAATCAGCACAGGGATTCTTATTCCTCGATTTGATCGTCGAGTAGCTTAAACTGTGGCTTGTAACATGCGCTGTGCCGACAATATATGCATATTCTAAGCCACTCGACAATCGAATCGAGGAATAAGAATCCCTGTGCTGATCTGTCGTAGCTTAGCAATAGCGTATACGCAGAACTGCTAGTGAATCAAGAATAGGGCCCAGATACTTGTCAAAAGTGTCATATGAATCAATTAGGCACTCCAGATCAGGTTATGTCTGGGGGGCAAATACCAGTTTTAACCAATCACACACTTATAAAAAAGAAAACAAACGAAAGTTCCTGGGGGGCAGATACCGCCGTATTGGTTCATTTAGATTAATTTGACATTTTTGACAAGTATCTGGAATGCCTAATGGCCACGTCTAAGGCTGAATTCAGACAGATCCTTAATCCGATCGTACGACAATACGATGGCTTTCTGATTGGTCTAAATTCAAATTTTGACCAATCAGAAAGCTATCGTCGTACGACCGGATTTCGGATCTGTCTGAATCCAGCCTAACAGTTTACAGCGCTTAAAGCCACTGCACAAAATTTGACAGTGTTTTCATGGTGAAATGTCAAATTTTGTGAAGTGACTTTAAGTGCTGTAAGCTGTTAGACGCAGCCAATATCATGGCATCTGCCTCTAGTGCCTCTGAAAAACTTTCGTCTGTTTTTTTCAAAAGAGTGTGATTTCGATGGTAAAACTGGTGTTTTGCCCCCCAGACATCACGTGATCTGGAATGTCTAATTTAATATGTAATTAATCGATTTCATACATAATGATTCAAGCTGAATGTACGAAATTTGCAAAATTCTTCCGAATAAAAAAAATATAACTAAAAAATGGTCCATGATATTACAGTGTTCGATCTTCTTCACATTTACCAACCATCCAATTTACCTGTGAAGTTCAATCGTGATTATATAATATAAAAGGGCTTCTCCGAATATATCACTAATACACCTGTTCTGTAGTGGATAACCACAGTTCAAAGCACAAAACAAAACAAAATATTTGCTTTTGTCTCTGTAGCGGAGGCATAGTCACCGGCAGGAGTTACAGCCACCATCCCGCGCGTCTTACATCGTCAATCTTGAAGCATCTTGAGTCTGAACTTCGAAGTTATACCACAGCTTTCAATGCAATATGTGGTTATACTATTTGACTGTAATGAATTTTGATCATCATTTCGTAAGTATACTTACTGTTCACCGTACTCTCCAGCTGTTCTATTGTTATACTCCAGTTCAAATTTGCAACTTTCATAGCGCGGCGCGGCACCCTGGGAGGAAGTGATATATTCGGACGAGCCGCTTTATATGATAACAATGGAACTCCACAGGTAAGTTCATTGAATCCTCTTATCAATTATATATTGGTAGACGTTTTAAGATATTGTTGCAAATAACTTCCATCTGAGTATGGATTTATGTAGCCTCAAATAACGAATATCAAATTACAATTATCGCGTAACACATATCCAGTTCTTATTTTTCAATGACAGTGTGTATGCAGCCAACTAACAATAATTATCAATAAAAAAATAACAAGTAACAAGATTGTCAACTTTCATCTTTTCACGTCGAAAGTTTTGATATTGTGACATTGACGAAACTGTCGAAACTAATTATACTTTAATTAGGTACAAAAATATTATTTTCAGAATTGCAATTGGCGACTATATTCTCGTGTGGACCATGTTCGGCAATGTTCTTGTTAGTAGGACAAGAAATTTCCCCTCTCCTTATAGGTATGATGGACCATATGTTGTATGAATGGAAACATTTTCGCCACTTGTCACTTCATATTTGTTACGTGATAATTATTATTTTATATTTGTTTATTTTGGGCTGCATAAATCCACACTGAAGCTGGATTCGGGCAGATCCGATATCCAATGTCCGATTCATAATATGATGATTTTTGGATACGAAATTCCAGAATTTATGACTATGTGTATAAAACCCGATTGCACCGACTTTTCTTTTATGAAACCATGAACAAGGGGACTCTTTGAGATAGGTGAGGGTTCATTAATGGGTGTTTAATAATATCGCAAGCTATCGTGCAATCGCATATTAACCTAATACTCCAATAAGAAAAGTCGGTGCAATGAGTTGTTATTTGATCACGGACCTCATTCTCCTCAAGTGAGGTCGTAGCAAATGTGCTAATCTGGCCTATTTTACCAATTTTCTTATAAAATTCTATTGGTTTTCACTACTCTGTGGAGTCTAGGATACTATAGGGTACACGGTACCCCCGACCAACGTTCAATACGGACCGCCTATCCGCCAGATTTCTGCTGGTAACTTCATTGACCGAAATTGAATATATTTCAACTTTATCTAATATAAAATAACGGAAAAATATTTCAATCAGATGGATCCCGCCAAAAACAATGCGCCACTCGTTAGCATTGGGCATATCGTACTCGACAGATACCATTTTCTTCATCCGACATAGGAAAAAGTTGAAACTTTCGGATGGATCCTTCTCACCAAATAAAAATTTCAATTTCGACTTTTCAGGAAGCTGTTGGATTATCGGGTATTATCTGATTTTGGAAATGTCTGAATCCAGCTTTATATGGAGTAAATAGTTCACGTTAGGTGATTTCGGATTGGTCCAAATTAAAATTTAGACCAATCAGAAACCTGTCGGATCGTCGTACCAACGGATTTCGGATCTGTCTGAATTCAGCCTGATGCAATATTACATGCTGAAGATTCGATGGAAAACTACTTACTGCTTAAAAAAAAAACAAAGCATGATTTCGACAAAAATACATTATTCTTCTAAGTTAACATTGAGATGTTGCCATAATGGCTACGTTTACACCGTCGCTTGGTAAGCTGACTAATGACTTTATTTTAACCAAATCGTCTTGGTCATCTTGGTGTAAACAGTACACTTAGTCAGGTGACCAGCTTGGTTTGGTACCCAAAATTGTTGCGTACCAGAACCAAATAGTTAAGTGACCAAGATGGTGTAAACACCTACGGCCTTGACTCATATATATTGACTATCCGCAAGTTGCAAAATTTGGTTTGAATCTTTGCTAAGCATAAGCCCGAGCTCTGTGTATTTCGTTGTTTTATCATTTCATTATCATTTTCCTTACCTGTTTTATTCTCAACTCCTGATATTTTCTCATATTCCTTCTATGAAGCCTTATAATTTTTGATAATCTCGCCTTTCTTTCACAATTCATCATTTGCCAATGTACTACAATTTCCCTTACTCTCAAATCCATTTTTCTATATATTTTTGCTATATATCAACTCAATAATACAACCACATATATCAAATCCAAATCTAATGTTTAATGTTTATTATTTCTGATTTTAATCCATGAATTATTGGATGTTTTCATGTCAAAAAGTATGAGTTACAGCAGAGTTGCAAACCTGTTTATACTTCTGTCATGTTCTTTGGTATGCTTACCAAATAAAAACCATACTGTTTACTAATTGAAGATGGTGTAAACAGGCAGTAACTTATTGACTTGTCTGAATTTGGTATGGTCAACTTGGTCAGAATACCAAATTAGCGCGTGGTGTAAACGTGGCCAATAATATGTTTTTGTTTGTTCCTTTTTTGCAAAGTCTTAGGCTGGATTCAGACAGATCCGAAATCCGATCGTACGACGATCCGATAGCTTTCTGATTGGTCCAAATTCAACCAATCAGAAAGCTAACGGATCGTCGTACGAATGGAATGCAATTATTATTATACGATCACAAAAATAATATGTACCGGAATCAACGTGAATTTGTTTTTTAAGATCGTTAAAAGGACGAAGAACATGTGCCAGTATTAAGGTAAATATGTTGTTTTCGTGAACGTTGAAAGAAATAACTCCAAAACTTGAGCTAAGTTCGAATATTAATTCCATTCACTATTTTCACTCCTCAATCGTTCGGATAATTCGGATATCACATCCGGGGTGAAAGGATGAGCCACTCCTCAAGTAGCCGCTTGGGGTTATAGACTATCAATTATTATTTTATATTACCTATGGACTCTCGAACCAAAACTTCTGTGTATTTTTTGACAAAGACTGTCAAAAATATTCTCCTATTTACGTCCGGTTATTGTTTCTCAGAAACTCTTGAATCAATAACATGCACTCCACTTCAGAACTGCAGTATCGGAACAACTTTCCTGACGTAGCTTCGATATTTATGACGTTGGGAGCTCGTAAATTTTAAACTAGTACCTTTCACAAACACCAAGTACTTTTTTTGATGATTTTCTAGTACATTTTGAATTGCAGCGCTGGTAACACCAAAGAATAAGTAGATATTCTTTGGTAACACCAACGTTGGTATATAGGAGGAAGGTTACGAAATGTCATCATATCGATCCCTCCATATTGCGGGGGCGTCAATGAGGTTAAGGTGGAATTCCACGATATACTGATATGCAAGTGGATTTCAGTTTCTGGTATCTGATTGGTAGATAACAACAGATAGCAAAAAAAAAATACCTGCTTCCTCAATAAGATCTATGAATATTCAAGTATATTGAAAATATTGAACTTTATGGTGTTCAATACTGAATGTCAGTTGAGCGAAAGTGTGGATATACTCTTCGTATTTGTGTTTGGTTTGACAGATAATTCAACTCGATATATGTGAAAATTGAAAACGAAAGCAAATGAAAAATTGATGACTGTGTATGGTTGGTGAAAATCCGAAAGTAATACCTGTGTTTAAAAAAAAGTGGGACTGTTCCTCATGCAGCAAGAAAGTTTGCCAGAGTATGATAATTACTCCTACATGAAATGGAAAGTATTTGGGTTAACCAGTCGTTCAAGGATCTTTTTCCGAGGCCAAGAAAATGTTTGAGCTATGTATAACTGTGCCCCTTTTGGCATAATTGTGCCACTAATCGCAACCCTGATTACACTTTGAACGTTATCTACGTCTTCTAATGTATAGTGTTAAATTTATATATGAATCCAAATGATTTCATGAACGAAATGCCTCTTCAAAGATATCGCTTTGTAATCATGCAACCAATTGACTTAGGTTGGTCCTCTCCTGTTATTTTGCAATCATTTTCATAAAAGTGCTCCGAGCATATTCTAGAATAATTTGTCGGAATCCACGTATCGGGTTTATTACAAAATGCTATCCACTCTTGCCTTACAAAAGGATTCTTCGGAAATGAGTGAAAACTTAAGGCTCTACTTGAGCTTAATAGCGTTCCCCAAGTGTTCCAACAGCCCGTTACACAGCACGTTTCCCGGCATAATGAAAATCAAAAAGTTTTTTGTACAACACAATAGCTAGACGAATACACCCAAGAAAAAACACCAACAAGTTATCCTAATAGAAACACTTCAGAGCTGGTGAAATATTACTCTAAGAAACTCATTACACCAATGAAAATTGAATAAACGACTTGAAATACTTAAAAAATGATTCCCTAAACTCCACAAAGACAAGAGAGAATACACGACGCAACACAGGTTCAGGTATGTATGCTGTGGCTGTGGGCTGTGACAGTGACAACGCAACAAATCTTTTACTTTCACAACAGAGTAACAAAGACACCAAGAGACAGAGACAATCAGGAATCAGCTACATAAAACATATATGTTTGTGTATTCTGTGACAATTTCTTTGCACTTTTTCTGTTTATCTTTGGTTCTATGGGGTTATGCCACCTATAGAGATTTTAAATTTACCCAATTTACTCCAAAATTGCCAACTTCGATTTCCCCAAACCCTGCCCCTAGCCTCAGGTACCCCTTCGCCTATAAACTCGTGACATTTCGTAACTTTCCTATATATGAACGTTGGGTAACACTGAGTCACGGATAATAGAGTATACGGTCGTTCAATGCCACGGATAATAGAGTATACGGTCGTTCAATGCCACGTCATTGACTTGTACATGTCACTGGGTAACCAATCAGAAAACATGATTGTCAGCCGGTGTCATTTTTAAACTTCAGCCCTGCTCAAATCATGTTTTCTGATTGGTTACCCAGTGACATGTACAAGTCAATGACGTGGCATTGAACGACCGTATACTCTATTATCCGTGGTTCAATGCCACGTCATTGACTTGTACATGTCACTGGGTAGCCAATCAGAAAACATGATTTGAGCAGGGCTGAAGTTTAAAAATGACACCGGCTGACAATCATGTTTTCTGATTGGTTACCCTGTGAGATGTACAAGTCAATGACGTGGCATTGAACGACCGTATACTCTATTATCCGTGACACTGAGTGACAGCATTGACAGCAACCAGCAACATCAAAAAGAAGAAGAAGCAAGAAGCCGCAAAGTTTGAGATTGATCTCCTTATAGCAGAAAAATTTAATAATGTCGAAAGCTCACCCTCCAGAATTGAAAAAGTAAGTAGATTTTGTTAAAATTCAATAACAGCACATTTCAAATGTTTTTGCCTAGGTTCATGGACAAAAAACTGTGTTTGAAACTCAATGGGGGAAGGCAAGTTACTGGAATATTGAGAGGATTTGATCCTTTCATGAACTTGGTAGTCGACGAATCTATTGAAGAATGCAGAGACGGCTCGAAAAACAATATTGGAATGGTGGTATGTGTGGATGATGCGTTAAATAAACATTTTCGTGATTTGAGGTTATGTTACAGGTAATCCGAGGGAATAGCATCGTTATGGTGGAAGCTTTGGATAGGATATAGTATTTATTGTTTTCTCCTTATCTACCCTCATTTAAGTAAATGTAAGTTTAAGTAAGAGTTGGAATTTTATTAATTATTAGATTGAAGCCATTCCACATTCTTAGAAATACAGGTCATGATAATTTTTAATCTTTTGAGAATTTCATCAAAGTTTACAACCAAGAAACCTTAATAAACCTGGGTTAAGCTTCAATGCACTAGTGCACCTAGTTTTGAAGTATAATTTCGTTAGGAACTACCTAAAGTATTTTGGGTACTCGACACAAATCTGAAGCAGTCAAAACAGGGCGCTCTCCTGTCATTGGTAGGTCATAGCTCTTCAAAGGTGAGACAGATGCTTACAGCTTTTCTTGCATAATAAATCCAATGAATGGGCATTGAGGTCTACTTTACCATTGGAATAGAGATAAAGTTAGTCAGTTCCTGTGTAAAAAGGATTTGAAAGGTTTTTGTAATGCCATCTACAGTATAATGTCATTATTTCTGTTAACTTGACAAGGTTCCCTACTCTGAAGGGTAAAATGAGGTGCAGAGTTCTGCTTGTCAGTTTGACTGAAATGTTAAAAGAAAGATAATAAAGCTTTAAAATTTAAAGATAGACATTTTTGAAGAAAATGGAAGTTGAGGCATTAAAATATTCTATAGGCATGAATGATCTACGACATTGACAAAAAATTCCACCACTGCTTCTGAATTGATCGCCATCTTTCGGTATTATATATAAGTTGTAAAGAAAATGTGGTATTCAAGCTACGATGTTCGTAAGAAAAATGAAAGAAAAGACATTAGTGTGGAAGAATGTACAAGAATTATTAATCACAGTGCAAGCTTAATTGATTATGTCATTAGTAATTTTGAGCTTCAAACAGTAGTTCACCATGTGCCCATTCTTTAATCTCAATAAATTTACTGAATAAAATAACTAATTCACCAAAAACCTTGTAAAGCTACCGTAATTTGGGACTGGAAAATATGAATAAAATCTGTATTGAGTTAATTGAAAATAATTATTTACTCAGTTGCGAAGACATTGATACATTTCTTGATGACTTCATTAGTAAAACAGAAGAAACCGTCAACAATGTTGCTCCTCTTAAAACATATTCTTAACAAAATAATAGTCTCCCTTGGTTTGACAGTGATCTTAAAGACCTAACAAAACAAAGAGATGAAGCATATCAATCTTATAGACAAAACAGGTATGAAAATAATTGGGTTATGTACAAAAGACAACGAATGATGTAGTTAATTTACTCAAAATAAAAAAACAAGAATATTATTATAACAAAATTGATTTGAGTGCAAACAATCAGCCACTTATGTGGATAACTATCAAATCTTTAGTAGATACAAAGACAAATACTTGTATTTTAAACAATATAGAATTCGAAATGGAAGGTCAAATAAAGGTTCTTGAAGACACGACTGAAATAGCAGAAACTTTCAATA
Organism: Zygogramma bicolorata; assembly: GCA_032362365.1. Classification (NCBI taxonomy): domain Eukaryota; kingdom Metazoa; phylum Arthropoda; class Insecta; order Coleoptera; family Chrysomelidae; genus Zygogramma; species Zygogramma bicolorata. The sequence continues at coordinate 1,511,726 of JAVJAQ010003124.1, read as the reverse complement.
AATATTTTGAATCGAGCTTAGAAGATATTGTTAATTCAATTAACGCTTATAAAGAATGGCAAAGTAAAATAGTTGTGGGGACTAATTTCGAATTTTTTACCCAACTCGAACTAAAAGATCTCACCCTGATTGTTAATAAATTGGAAAATAAATCTGGGGCTGAAATTATAGATATCAAGTTTATAAAAAACATTCTTGGGGTGATAGGACATGTGCTGTTACATCTTATTAATACTTCACTTCAGTATGGACAATTTCCTAATAAATTAAAAACTAGCACAAATGTACCTATACCAAAAGTTAAAAACACAAATAAAGCTAACGAATTCCGTCCAATAAATACCTTGCCAGGGATAGAGAAAATACTTGAGATGGCTGTGTATGATCAGGTCTTGAATTATGTTGAAAACAATAAGCTTTTGATGTCCAATCCATCCGGTTTTCCAAAAAAAACACTCTTGCGAATCGGCTTTACAACTAACTATAAGTAAATGGACGTAATCTATCGATAACGGAGACTATATTGTTGCAGCCTTCTTAGACTTGAGACGAGCTTTCGAAACAATTGATCGTGATTTACTAATAAAGAAAACGGAAGCTATCGGAATTAAAGGAATTGTACTGAAATGGTTTGAAGGCTACCTCAATAACCGAAAACAAGTCACAAAAGTGGATAATGTTTATTCAAAACCTATAGACACAAAATTTGGTGTACCCCAGGATAGTGTATTAGGTCCTTTGCTGTTTTTGATTTACATTAATGATATCGGCTTATATCACAACTGTGATTTTATGAATTTATTTGCTGATGATACACTGTTGTCTATATCTCATGAAAGCTTAGATGTAGCTTCAACTAAAATGAATTACTTCTTTAGAAAAAATAAATGAATACTTGATCGTCAACAATTTGAAATTAAATATATCCAAAACTAAAGCCATGATTCTAACTACACCGTACAAGTACAAACAACTCAATATAAACTCCTGCCTATTGAAAATCAACAACAACAAAATTGAACTTGTAACAGAGTTCAAGTACCTGGGTTTAATGTTAGACAATGGTTTATTTCTAAATGCACATCACACATATGTGACTAAAAAATTGCGAAGAAACTTTATTTTTTCACAAGAATTTCCACTCACTTGTCTACTGCTGCCAAGATCACTATATATAATACGATTATACAGCCACATTTTGATTATTGCAATAAGTACACTGTTATATGGTTGAGACCAAAACAAAATTATGTGATTACAAAAACTACAAAATCGAGGCATGAGAGTGATTCTGAAATGCAACCGGTATACCAATATAACATTTATGCTGGATGCTCTACAGTGGTTTTCAGTACAAAAGAGGTTTTATAAAGCAGCAATGGTATTCGTTTTCAAAAATGTTAATAATATGCTACCATCATATTTCAGTGAATTTATTACATTTCGAAGTAGCACGCATAATTATAATTCAAGACAAATCAATGATTTTCATTTGCCAAAATTCAACCTAACAAGTTCAATGAAAATATTTTATAAAGGCTTGAATCAATTCAATAACTTACCTCAAGACATAAGAAGCAGCAAAAGTTTATATATGTTCAAATACAAACTGACCAATTATATGAAAATGAATAATATTTGAGGATATTGAAGTGATTGTACTTCTGTATGTATATGTGTGTCTATATGCGTATATATGTGTAAATTCGTTAGTATATAGGTCTGACTTAGAGTTAGATTCAAATTTTCCTTGTGTAATAGTACCAATTGCAAATCTCATGTATTAATATAATGTTTGTATATTAGGATTTTCCTATTCAAATAAACTCATTCATTCATTCATTACTTGGAGACGAAACCACTGCCATCTACTCGTAGTACCCATCCATTCAAATGATATTTTCATATGGTTGACGAACTATATATCCATAAACAATGTCTGAAGGGTAAAATAGGTGCAGCTCTGCTAATAAAATATGAATGCATTCTGTTATTAGTTCGACAATCGTATCCATGGACACAAATTACAATATAATAGACATCAAAAAATCATAGTGACGATCCACATTAGCACAACCGTAGCTACTGACCTGCACTCCCAAAAAAATTGCTCAATTTATATCGTTCTGTCATCAAAAAACCTTTATCGATGGTCTGAAAAATTATCTGAAACAAATAAGTAAATTTTCCGCAACTTATCATATCCTCATAGGCGACATGAATTTAAATATAAGTAATGAAAACGAGAATGATTCAATACCAGACTATCTGAATTCACTCTATGAATATAAGTACGAATCTCTTATAAATAAAAATACTAGGATTCAACCCGGGCACTCTTCCTGCCTGGACCATATTTTTGTTAGATCCAAGATTCAAAAATTCAAAGACTACTGCACTTCAGCTGTATATGATGGTCTAATAACGGATCATAAAGCAACTATTCTCAAGATAACATTAGATAGTGTCTGTTATGTACAAAATGAACTATACACAACATATACAAATTTCGATAAAATCAAAGATAAAATGAAATCCATTGATTGGTCCTCGTATTATGAACTAAATGATGTAGATGTAAAAACCCAGTATTTAAGTGACACCATTACAAGACTATTAGAAAATAACACAATAAAGATCAAATTCCGAAAGAGTGATACAAAACGACAACTTTGGATAACACAGGGACTAGTCAAATCGATAAATAAAAAAAACAGCTTATATCGTGAACATAAACATGATCCAAACAATTTAGTTAAAAAAAAAGCTTATATCGAATATCGTAAACAAGTAAACGCATTAGTCAAAAAAGCAAAAAGCAACTATTACAGAAGGGAAATAGCAAAAAACAATAACTGCTCAAAAAACCTATGGAAAATTGTTAATAATCAGCACGAGAAGAATGGAGAAATTAAAGAAATCCTTACCGAAGACGGGGACGTAATTGAGGAGGACATAGACATTGCAAATAGTTTTAATGATTATTTTTCTATGGTTGGCGAAAAATACGCAGAAAATATAAATAAACCGAACACTCCGCCTCCAGCTACCTACCCAGTACTCCAGTCAATGTATCTGTCACCTGTAACTGCGAAAGAAGTATTGGAGATAATTGACTCTTTAAAATCTAACAAATCACCAGGCATCGATAATATTAGAACTGAATCTATAAAAAAAATATCAACAGAAATAGCACATCCAATAGCAAACCTATTGAATACTATATTCATAACAAGTAAATGCCCCGAACAATTTAAAATTTCTGTAATAATACCTATACACAAAAAGGGAAAGAAAAACGAAATGTCGAATTATAGGCCCATTTCTCTGATAACAACATTAGCAAAAATTTTTGAGAAAGCACTGAAACGAAGATTATCAAGATACTTTGATAAACATAAGATTATCTCAGATTGTCAATATGGTTTTCGTGAGGGACTGTCAACGAACGATGCTATAGCTCGATTAGTAAGCGAGATCTACAGCTATGTAGATGCGAGTAAACCAACTGCCTGCGTGTTCTTGGATCTCGCCAAGGCGTTCGACACTGTGAGCCACTCTCAGTTGTTGGATGCCTTGGGGGATGCAGGAGCTCGAGGAAAAACACATGACCTACTGACGGACTACTTGAAGGACAGGAAGCAAATTGTTAAAATTCAGGGAAAGCAGAGTATAGAAAGGATAGTTAAATACGGGGTACCCCAAGGCACAGTCTTAGGACCTCTCTTATTCTCTATTTACATCAACAATCTTTTCAAGGTTGAAAGCTCGGGTACAATCATCAGTTTCGCTGACGATACAGCCATTATATACAGTGACGAGAGATGGGGAGATTTGAAAGAAAAAATTGAGATGGATCTGACAAAAATTATAGACTGGTTCAACCACAAGCAGATGACTATAAATTTTAGTAAAACATATATCATACCCTTTTCTAGTTACAAAAATAAGCTACCAACCTATCGTTCATTAGAACTACAAAACGGAAATGAAACTATTGAAATTAACATGGCGACAAACATCAAATACTTGGGGGTGACAATTGATTCCCATTTGAAATGGGACTCTCATATTGAAGACATCGCAAAAACACTGAGATATTTACTGTCAAAATTCAGATACTTACGTACGATCCTAGACATACCCTACCTCAGAATAATTTACTATGCATTGGTAGAATCACGCTTAAGCTATGGAATCCTCAGTTGGGGTGGAGTGCTACCGACTCACCTGAGAAGAATTGACACTCTTCAAAAAAAAATTATCAAAATAATGCACAACAAAATATATACTTACCCATCTGACTTACTATTCGTTGAAACGAACATCTTGGATATCTGAAAATTATACATGTACAGTATAATAGTATACATATATAAAAATAAAAAAGTCCTTAAAACTATAAATCACTCTTACCAAACCCGAAGTAAAACAAATATGTTTGTACAGAGCAATGTTGCGAAAAAATCTATTGGGAAACGTTGTTTCAGCCACCTAGGAAGTAGAATATACAACTTTCTACCGGAGATGTATAAAATATATTTAACCACACTAAACTCTTATACAATGTTCAGAAGTATTTTCAAACTTTACATAAGAAAACTTGATAGAAGAATAGTTCATAAAATTATAGAAAGCGAACTTTGATAAGGCAATCCAGACTTTGAATTTATATTTAATTACATTTCAATTTGTACCCTTCAGTTATATTATTTCATTTATTGTTACTCTAATTTTATTCTCTTTTTACCTATACTCAAATAAGGAAGTACAGGAACATTATTGTTGGTATATATATATATTAACCATCACATGAATTATGATATGAACTAATACTAACCTAATTTAATAATCAGTTACCAGTATTTATATTCACGTGTTACAATTTGGCTTGAATCCGATATAAGATTCTCACAAGAAAAGCAAAATATTTATATAAAATAATGAATTATGTACATTAAAAAGGATTGAGACAAGTACCCACCTACACCCATGCACGACCAATTGGTTTTAATGGGTTATCTCTGTGTATTAATTACTCTCTCTCTGTAAAAAAAATCACACACAAGCTGTGACTACTACAGCTTCAGAGATTATTTTTGTTTATTCTTGCTATATATTGTAGTTTTTCATATAAGTTATTCTGGTGAATAAACGTTATTATTATTATCATTATTATTATCAGAATTCTTAACAATTTCCATTTTTCTAAGCTTAGCCACTCCTAGACCATATTCCTGGGTGCTCCCCTGCTGCCTCGTAATCAGCACTGGTTAGAAAAATCTTGTGAACATTTATTAACAAAGTACAAGCCCACACTTTTTTAGGGGATAAAATCATCCAGCATGAATCACGTTCAGAATGATGCTGGTATTTGAAACAATAGATGAAACTTTGAGATCAATTACCCCAACACCAAACTAATAAAATATTTACACTCGCGCGTTTCGCTAACAAGTTTAGCTCCTTCAGGAGAAAATTGTAAGGAAATATAAAGACTTAGGTTAGCTTTTTGTATACTTTATAATCTAAGGTGGTGTAAAAACTACATGCAGTTTTTTGGTCCGATATGTCTGTTAAATACTAATTATTCTCATCCCCGGATCTTTTAGCAATAAAGAGATACGCCATTGACAGATTCATTTTTCCGATGGGCTGGACCGCTCCAGGGGCGGACAAGTCTCAGCAATATTTTTATAGAAAACTCTGCCACCTTGAAATTTAGACATATTTCTTTATTCTCCCCAAAAAAGAATATGTCAAAATTTCAAGGTGGCAGAGTTTTTGGTAAAAATATTGCTGTCATGTCTCCATAACATAGATTATGTCCTAATATGAGGCTGGCAGAGTCCTCAATAAAATTATTGCTATGGCTTTTCCGTACCTGGAGCGGTCCAGCCCATCGGAAAAATGAATGGTGTATTTCTTTATTTCACAAAACAAACAATACATCCGAATCTCAAACCCAAATAACACACGACGTCCTGAAGACGAACCATTTATGTCCCAGTTACGTCGATACGTCCCGGGACGTATGGAGACATTCGAAGAACGTACATTTCCGGATGTTTCATGTATGTATTATATAGACGTCCCATGTAGGTACATATTTGGTCCCGTTCCAAACGGAATGTAATAAAAACGTTCATGCTTGGAAGTACTATGTACGTACTGTAGTAAGTGTCCTGGGTACGTCCATGATAACTCCTTTTCAGGTACGTACATTTCGGAACGAGTTAGGGACGTACCAATGACGTGCTTTTTTGATAATTCCTTGTACGTACTGTTCATAAGTATCATTGAAGTACATGTTTGGAAGGACTATGCACGTTCTGTTTGGACCTTCCAGGTGCGTACATATTGGGTCCCTTTCAAAATCGTAGCTTTTGAAACTTTTGAGGATCATAGTGATGACGTACATTTTTGGGAATCGTATGTATTTGGACGTCTCCTTGACGTACGCCAAGAAACCTACTTTGTACATTCAGCTAGATCCCCTCAAGTCTAGTGTGACGAAAAAGTACGAACTAGAAACGTCCCACATACGTACATTACCGTCCCTGTCAGGTAGGCCCAACGCGCTATCCCAAGTAGCACATCATGTGGTGACTTCAAGTTAGTTACCTATGTTCGAGACAACTTTATTTTTTTTTTAGGAAGTTCAGTAACAATGAAAATATATTTGAAAAAACACTGATGGATCACTGTCTTATATGCGATGGCGATGTGGAATATCACACTTGCTGTGCAAAAAGTTCTGGCCGTATTTTCTGGTATTGAAATTCACCACGTCGATATTTCAATTTTCCAAATTTTTTCAGGAATAATTCATCATGAATATTGCATTACCAATATTGGTATATGTTCGAATATTTTAAAGTCATCACTCTCAAAATCCCGATACCCCTTTCAGTTGTGATTCGAAAATGACGAGTTGAATATTTTCATTTTACTTTGAAAACGATATTCAAGCATTATCAGAATTTGCATATCTATGTTGCAGTATTATGCCAATATACCACCTAACGTGATAATTCAATATTTTATTCTACGCTCCCAATGTCGAATGCACATCTATACCACACAACTCTTCTCTAGAAACAAGTCTCTCTGTACCGTAGAACGTTGTAGTATTCAAAGTGAAGGTCCGGGTTCAAGTTCTGCAGCAGCCAGAGTTTTTTCCAGGTTAGTATTCGGTAAGTACATGTACATGAGTGAAATTTTCAAGTTGACTAATTGGTAAAGAAGAAATGAATAATTCCGAATATGAGAACTGAGAATTGAGAAGTGACATCAATTGAATTAATTTTTTTCGTCGATATATCATTAACAAGAAGGTACGCTTCCGGAATGTCCCAAACAGTTCTCCTTTCTGTACATTACAGGTCCTGTGTGGACTAGAAAAGTACGTACCTGGGATTACCGACTATGCGGAAACGGTAAGTTCCAGGGAGGTCTTATGTACGTCTGTCGGAGACTAAAGTACGTCCCAAATACGTACAATACATCCTCACCGTACATATGCAGTACGTCCACTGGACGTACTTGTGCTATCTGGGAAGTGGCAGAGTCCGTAATGAAAATATTGCTGAAATTTATTGCTCAAGTATCCGGGGTTTATTCTGATTGATTTCTATTTTGCTATTTCTAGGCTCTCGAATGCATCGAGTAGCCTTGTTTCATGCACAACCTCAATCAGTCTCAAACAGAGACGTTATAACAAATAGACTGCGGAATAAGCAAGATGGAATACTTCAAGTATAACCTCTTAGCGAATTCCTTTCTCAATGTAGCAGATAAAGAGAGGTGAAGAAGGAAAAAGTAATTCAATTATAGAATTATCATTCAATGTCCATTTTGATTCTCAACTCACATTCAATCACCATATAAATATTATTGTTGATTCGGCATGTCGAGCGTATGGTTTCATCATAAGGAATTGTAAGAATTTCAATAATACCGCAACATTAACTTCTCTTTATTTTAGTCTGGTGAGATCTAAATTGGAATACGGGTCCATAATATGGAATCCCATATATTCTCAATATATAACAGCTATCGATAAAGTTCAAAAAAAATTCCTAAAATTCTTGAGTTTTAAAATCACTGCAATATATCCTCCAAGAGGTTGCAATTACCTTGACTTATTGCATACATTTGACTTTGTATCATTAGAAAAGCGAAGAAATCAGGCTTCTGTTATATGCTTGTATAAATTATTCAATGGTAAAACTGATTGTCCATCATTGCTCTCGCAAATTAATATTTATGTTCCAAGAATAACATCTAGACACAACACAACTTTTTTATGTAAAAGAGCTCAAACAAATCTAGTGTTAAAAGCACCATTAACATTTATGTGCAGTAATGCAAACAAACTTACTTGCGTTTGTGACTTCTTTTCGTGTAGTATTTGTGAACTAAAAAATAAATCTCGTGCATATCTTTGAAATTTTATGAAATGTAATCTAATTCACCTTTTCGTCCATATTCGGAAAATAGTGCTATTATTGTATTGAAAAATGTAAAATTGCTCTGTAAATGGGAAACTGTTGGGCAATAAACGCTATTATTATTATTATTATTATTATTATTATCATTCTGTTTTTCACGATAATATCACTTCAATGTGTTTATCTTTTCTCTCTCTTGTGTATTCTGCATCTTGATGTTTGGAAAACTCTCAATATATGGCCAATCCATTTGTTGTAATGTCAATGGTCTCAGATTACTTTTATCAATTATGTAATCATTGTCGAGAGCATGCTGGGCGAAACTGGATTTCCCTCCCCTTCCGTATCTCATGTGTGCAAAATACTCTGAAACGGGTTTTACTGGCTAGTCGGCTCTGGCCAATGTATTTTTCTAATAATTATTGTTGCAATCCTAAGAGGTTAGCGAATGAATTTTCATGTTTCGAAATAATATGATATTTTGATCGTATTTCCTCGCCTATTTCATATTTGAGAGTGTTGTTTTTGCGTTGAGAATTCATCAATATTCTTTTCAACATCATCTGCAGACTGTGGTTCCTTGGCTTTGATGAATATCCTTATGACATTATTAATTTTACTGATATAATAGGCTCCAGGTGGGATTTCAGTTGTGATAAATGTGATATGAGGTAAATTAGCATAGCTGATTACATTGTTTGTACATCCACATTGAATACTGAGTTTTTTAAGAGTAGGAGTCATGTAAACCCAAACCATATCTGCTGCTTGTATCCAATTGGTGGATAAAAGTTGGCACTCAGGTTACTGGAAACTCCTGACATATTAAACGGTAAACGTTCGTGACATGACTGACGAGTTTTTTGATGGATCAGTCCATTTTATTGCTGATTACATCTTGCAAAAATAATTTTTGCAATCTTGCAACATAAAAACTTTGACCAGAGCCGACAGCTATATAGAAACCCGTTTCAAAGTGCATTATACACACATGAGATACTTCAACACCTTGAATCCAACAAGAGCCAACCGGATTTCCACCCACACTTCTCGGACTATTTTCCGAGAAATTCAATTTCCCATTGTTTTCCCGACAGGATGTCGGTACCGTAACAGTTGCGAAACCCACGCATGCGCAAATTTTCCACCGCCTCCTCTGCCGCGTTTCTCGCAGTTCCAGTTTCCAGTCTCTGGCAACCACCGAAACTCCGGACTCCGGGCTCCGGGACACTGTGAAACCCTTTCAATCGACCGAGTGCTTTTGTGATAACGACCTACGTCGGATCCGGTGAGATTCAAGCTTTTTTTCATCTAGAAGGCGACACAATGATAGGTAGCAATAGCAGCGCTTCTCAGTTTATGTTTGTTGATTGATTGCGAGGGATTATCTTGTTTCATGAAGAGCAGTTGATTTATCTACAGAGTGGTCAAACAAAATGTTCGCACCTGCTTCTCTCCTTTCTCTGTCATTCAAAGCAAAAATGCTCGGACGCTTGAAGTTTAATTTCGAAGGGACACAATTCAGACATATTTTCCAGCCTCTGCCTTTGAACACCAAGCGAAGGGCTGTTACTATCCGAAAATTCCAAATTGAAAGCAGGGTCGAGTAATAATATAATAATAATAATAATGTTTATTCACGTAAATAAAATAACATATAGAAAATAAGCGATAAAAACAGTTCAGCGTAAATAAACAGGAAGAAATCACGAAGCTCTAGTACGGAGACTATCGCTTGTATGTGATTTGTAGGAAAGTTTTTTTTTTTTTTTTTTTTTTTTTTCATAGAAGTGAATATTTCTCGAACATATTGAAAGATTTAATAGATATATTAGTGGAATTTTAGAATAAAATTTTAAAATTTTTTTCAATTGATTTACCTAGTTCGTCCTAATAGGGTATATATCAAATTTGGGTTCAGATGTCATATTTAGGTAGGTCACCCATATATACACATGTACATACATACACACACATACATATATATATACATATACACATCTATACACACACATACACACATACATATGAATGCAAACACACGTAAGTTTGATAACATAACATTGTTGATGCTTTTCTCTGTTCATGTTACTTTCATCGATGGGTTTGATTGACAAAATTTTGAAACATTGTCCTTCCATTATGTGATATCCACTTTTTTATTTTATTTTTGTACATGTTTGGGTTATTTATCAATTTGACATGTTCAGGTAGAATGTTGAAGATACGAGGTCCGAGGTAATTTGAACAACGCTGCCCTATAGTTTTTTCTGACCTTGTAAGTTTGTTCAGTTTCCTTCTGGTGTTATATTTGTGATCGACCATTTCCGTAGGAATTTTTTTCTGTTTCACATCAAAAAGTAATTTCAAGCAGTACAGCTGTCTTACATCTAGTACCCGGGCTTCCTCGAAGAGGCAGTCACTTGGATATGTTGAGATTTTTCCGTGTATGATTTTAAGTATCCATCGCTGTATGACATTCAACTTTTCCAAGTGATAGTCGCTCACACCACCCCATCCTACGATTCCGTAAGAAAGCTGTGACTGGACTAATGCATAGTAGAGTACTTTCAGATGATTAACGTCTAAAAATTCTTTGAGATATTTGAATTTATGCAACAATCCTCTTAACTTCCTGATAACATTCTGCATCTGTAAATCCCATCTGAAATGTCGATCGATCACAATACCCAGATATTTGATGGACGTTTCTTCTGGAATTGCACAGTTTGTCCCGAATCTCAATGGTCCCATATCTGGCAGATTATTTGAGTATGAGGTGAAAGGTAAATACTTCGTCTTATGTAAGTTTAAAGTTAATTTATTATATCTGAACCATTCAGCTATTTTGGTAATATCATGTTCGGCCTCCGTTTTCAAGTTGTTCCAAGAATCGGATTCATAAATGATGACAGTATCATCTGCAAAGCTGATTATTTCTCCTGTAGTATCTAGGTTAAAAAGACTATTCATATAAATAATAAATAAGAGAGGTCCCAGAACTGTTCCTTGCGGTACGCCATAAGTAACAGTCATAGAATCACTAACGATTCCATCTATGCCGACAATCTGTTCTCGATCTAATAAATAGTCTTTCAAGATTGCATGAATTTTTCCTCTCATTCCATAAGTTTCCAATTTATCCAACAGTCGTTTGTGGCATACGGTATCGAATGCCTTGGACAGGTCAACAAAGATGCCCAAAGTAGGCCTTTTCTTGTCTAATGAATCATAAATTCGAGAAGTTAATCGATATATCGCATCTTCTGTTGACCTTCCTTCTCTGAAACCATACTGAGACGTTGATAATACATTGTACTTATTTAGAAATCTCACCATCCTCACCTTAAGTATTTTCTCAATAATCTTTGAGATATTCGAAATGAGGGTGACAGGTCTATAGTTGATTACTTTAGACCTATCTCCGCTTTTATACAGCGGTTTAATAATCCCGGTTTTCAATACTTTTGGAAAACACCCTGCATCAAAACATTTGTTTATGAGATAAGTGAGGGGGTATTTTATTTCACTAGAAATGGCTTTGAGTGTTTCTGATCGTATTTCATCAAGTCCAGGCGATTTTTTAGATTTGAGTTTCATGATAGTTTCATAAACTTCATTACTATCAGTATCATGAAGATACATGGTGTTCTCCACAATATTGTTCGGTTCAATGAAGTGTTGAGGTAATGATATGATGTCAGCCAATCTTTTGCCTATGGTACTGTAGTGTGCGTTGAAACTGTTCGCGATTTTTTGTTTTTCATGTATTATTTCCCCACTTTCTAATTCGATCTCTGTTATTCTAGTTTCCATCCCTTTTTTATTACAAAGACTATTGACACAGTCCCAAAGCGCTTTCGAACTATTCACGTTTTCATCTATAACTTTTTTTGCATAATCTTTTTTGGCTGCTTTTATGAGTTTGTTCAGTTTATTTCTGTATGCGTTATAGTCATCTCTTAATATTTGATCATTGCTATTTTTCAATAAATTTGTGTACATTTTATTTTTCTTTTTGATGGATTCGTACAGTGCAGGTGTGATCCAGTTTTTTCTGCAATCTAGAGTTTTTTTTTTCAGTTTCACAATCCGTGTATTTTTTTTTATATATGAGTTTAGTTTTTCAATGAATTTTTCCGCAATTTCATCTGGATGTTCTTGATCGTAAACATCAGACCACTGTTCTCTTCTCAAATCTGATTTTAATTTGTCATAGTTAACATATTTTTTATAGTTATCTATAGTAGAATGAGGCCTACTTTCTCTATTTAAGGTAATGGTTAATCCTATTGGATGGTGGTCTGTAATATTTTCTTCAAAAACGAATGATTTTATTTCTTCAATTGAGTTCTTGACAAAAAAGTGGTCAATGCAAGATTTGCTTTCTGGACGGGTACAGGTATTTATGAAGGAAACAAAACCGTACGTGTTTAGCAAATTTTTATATTCCTCAACATGATCCGAGTCCGAGAGTAGGTCTATGTTCAAATCTCCGGTAAAAATGTGAATGTTACTGTTCTCGATATTTTTCAAATATTTTGACAGTTCTGAGTTGAATTTTATGGGACAGGTACTAGGAGGTCTATATATACTGGTAATTATTATTATTTGGTCATTTAAATGTATTTTCAATTGTAAGGCGTTGATTTCACCAAATTTATAGATATCGTGTAGGTATTCAAGATCATTTCTGACAAAAATTACCACCCCATCATTTTTGTTGACAGTACCATTATTATACAAAACATCATATCCACCAATCTCAAACATTGTGAGATCGTGAATTCGATATGTTTCTGTCAGTATAATAATGTCAATCTGTTCTTTGAATTCAGCAAGAAATACTGTTAGCTCGTCCATGTTCTTTTGAATACTTCTTATGTTTGTGTGAAGAACTTTGAATTTATCTGAAGACAATGTTTCAAAATCCCTCAAATCAGTGATGATCTCCGCATTTATCAAATCGTTATTGTAATTCCTAATAAATGGATCCATTATACTCGTGAAAACCTTAAAACAGTTTTGTTAGTTCAATAAAAAAACATTCTCTGCCATAAAAACAAATCACAGTACAGATTAAAATTTTGGTGATATTGATAAGATAATGAGTGTTAGTACGGTTTCTCTTGAGCGAGATAATCAATTAAAATGAATCACAAGGCACTTTGCTACTCAATTTCATAATTAGACGAAGTTTCACTTATTCACAGTAGATCTGGTTCTGAGTTTTTCCTTGAAGCCAGAAGGATTTTCATTAGATGATTTCTTAGTCGGAGTGAGTGAAGTTTCAGTGTTTTTTTCTGTAGTTTTCAAGGAAATCGGGATTTGTTTTGGTTGTTGACTAATTTTTGTTGGTTTCCCTGCTTCTTCAGAGACATCCGACGATTCCGCAGGTGGGTTTTTTCTCTTTTCCACAGTTGGAGTTGCTGGTGCGCTGCTTGGTCTAATGTCACTGTCACTATCCTCTTCAAAGCAGTTCAGTTCCTCAACTTTATATTCTTTGTTATCGACGAATAACCTATTTCCCTTGATGTAACAGTTGTTTGTGGATGCTCTGGCCTTCTTCAAATGTTCGCGAAGTATTTTGTTGTCTTTTCTTTCGATTTCTGTCTGGTCATTAACAATATATACGTTTGTGCCCTTCAGTCTATGACAGTTTTGGAATATTAATTTTTTTTTCAAATAAGAGACCAGTTCTACTTTGAGTGGACTATCGACTGAGTTACCCAATGAGTAGAAGTTATTTATGTCAGTTTCTTGAAGCTCTACACTCAAAAGACGTTTTATTTCTCTGCACACGTAATCAAGAGTCCTTTCTTTAGGTATTTTATGGATGCCAAACACTAAAAAATTATTGGCTCTCTTATTTCTTTCTAGTGTTTCAATTTTTTTCTTCAGGTCCGAGTTTTCCTTTTCCAAAGTTTGGATGTTTTTTTTCATGGATTCTATTTTCAAAAGAATGCGTGTTTCGCTTGCTTCAATCATATATTTCACTTCATTTTTACTTTTTAAAATTTCGTTTAATATTTTGTTCAAACTAATATTTTCTCCATCTCCCATTGTAATAGGTATCTTCCTTATATATTGAATTGGAAGAAAAAAGTACATACCAGTTTCAGGTGTTCCTAATTGCTTTATAATTCTTTACTATTCCAACCGTACTAACAATTTTATGCACTCGTTTCTGGAGATTTTAATTCGTTGAATAAGACTATTTCAAGTGCAGATTTCGCATCCGATATGTTGAAGGTCCGAAGTGCAATCGTTTCTTGGTTCCGATAGATGAACAGCAATGTCATCCAGTTTTTTCACTTATTCACATATACTTCAAGAAGCACCTCAATAAACACGTCTAGCACGTTCGACAAACATGAGTGATATATATCATTTGAAAAGGTATCCAAACATTCAATGCAAAAGCAGCGGTAAGAACATCAACCCGATAATTTTGGTACTGATGAAAAATACAAATGTGTTTTGGGATTCAGGAATCAGAATAACTACAAATATTTCTGAAAGACTTCATTTTAATGAAAGCAAGATTTTAATGTTGAAATTTTTCATTACAAAGGCCGTATTTATCGCTTGCATTTCTTGTTTGAAAAACTGAATATGAATGTAGGAAAATAATTTAGGCAAACGTTGATTCCAATCTTGTCACTGAGTCGGTTTGTTTTCGGTTATAATTGCACGAGTGCATAAAAATTACCGATAATTTTGCAAGAAAGCGTGATATCTAAAAATTGCAAGAGTTTATTTTCATATTTTGGCAAAAGTGCCCTAGTCCGAAGGAAAGGTTATTTTTTGTTCATTTATACTTTCCTCCATAGATTGTATGGAGTACTCACCTAAACGCGAAATGTTTTTCTATTTTTGAAGTCTATCTGACATTTATTTGTATTGTTTACTGACGTCTAGCGATACGGTTTCAAATGTGTTGTTATGGTGACTTGATACAATGCAATTACCGCTGTGAGTTTTCGATACAATGCACTTACCGCTGTAAGTTTTCGATAATTGCATTGCTCTTATGGGACATTTTATATACGAGGGAAATATTCTTTGAAAATGATTCCAACTTCACCATAAAACATATGATTCATTCCATTCCAGAAGGAGTTCCAAAAACACTTCAACTAGACTTACTACTGCTCGCTTGTTTGAGAACATTCGTCCCGATAAAACGATTCGTATGTTGTCGACTAGTTAGGGAGTTTGTCGATACTTGATTCGTCTATAATGTGAAAAATCGACCGCAGAACCCCATCAGATAAAATTTTAGAAATGAATTTCAACAAAATTCACAACATTGTATGGAAGTAAATGGATCACATTTTCAACTCTTGTTGAACTAACGACACTAACGTTACAATAATTCAATTCAAAAACTTGTTCACTTTTTTTCACGAAGTACCGTTACAAATAACAATTTTTGAAACCTACCACTAATCGTAAATGTTTTGATTCCTAATATCCAACTCCTAATCGTGTTTGTCAGCAATACCAAAAAATTTGGGTTAATATTCTTAAGGCCGTTCTCGCAATAATTTTCTTAGGGCGGGTACTTTACGACCTGATTAACAGAGTCCGTTGAAATAATCGGTGCTTGGGCCTCTGCTTTCACTCTAGCAAATGGCAGGATGTGGTGTACATTCTCAGCACCGATTATTTTAACGGACTCTTAATCAGATCGTAAAGTACCCATCCTTAGTATATTTCATTGAATAGGGTATCATTAGAGATTTCATTTCCACATGTCTCACTCGACCCCACTTTCCATTTGAAAGTTCAGGGTTGTGACACCTCTTCGCTAGGGGGTTGACTGCGTGTTGAAGAATGCGTCCAAAATGTGCCCCCCTCACAATTGGACTCTACGTATCCGAGCATTTTGGCTTGAAATTACAAATGCAAGAGAAAAGTTAGGAACATACTTTTCGTTGGGCCACTCTGTATACGACCCACTGAATAATTCATGTTGAAAGTTCATTGAAACATCGATAACATAATAGAGCATAAAGTTTGTCGTATCACTTCGACAAAAAAGTGTTTATTCTTGGCAAGTTCACATAGCTGTTCTATATTTAAGATACGTATCTGAGTGACAGAAATCTCTGGAACTTTTTCGGGAAATAGGATGTTACACACCGAGGTCACATTTTTCTCGAGATAAGGATATTGCTTACCGAGGCAATAAGGCCGACGTGGGCAATTTTTTGAGAGAGAAAAATTTTGTAACTATTTCCGAGGTTTGTTTACTATTTTTATCTACACCCGTACTCTAATAATACCCTTATATGCTCACCACCCGTTTTATAATGAAATCCATTACGATACAGATTTTCATTACGATACAATTTTCAACCAATAGAAACCCATTATTTTTTAATCAAGCATGATGTGCAAGCTTTGCATTTTGACGTTTGTCAAGTCAAAATCAGTAGGTATTGAATTTTTGAAGAATTTAGTCAATTTTCGATAATCGAATGAAAATGTCTTATAGCAGTGATATAGAAGAATTACCAGCGACTCCACAGATGTCTTAGACAAGAAAAAAATACAATCGAGAGGATTATATTTTTCATTTGACAAATGCAACACATATGTTGTTATTTTCGTTCAAGTCGAATATGCATTCATGGCCGAATGGTCAGCGGCGCGGGCTGTGATCACAAACTTCCCGGGTTCAATTCCAGACCTTGGCAAAGACTTTTTTTAATTTTTTTTTCTTCTCATTGTTGTATTTTCGGTGCTTTTATCATTAATTATAATTCTGTAGAATTTTTCAAAGAAATACGATTGATTACCCACTATTATTGTGTTCAATATAAATACCTAATATTATAATATTTTCAGTTCTTCATTATTTATTGGGTGTAGATAAAATAGCGTATGCAACTCTCATGTAATGGTTATTAATACACTCGCATAAACCATACGAAACTCACCTTCGGCTCGTTTCGTATCCCGGTTTATGCTCATATATTAATAACCATCATTACACGATCGTTGCATAATATACTATATTCACAACCATCCAAAATATTTTTATAAAATGAACGAGGAATAATTATTTGTGAAATTAATTTCAATGCATTTTTTGATTCAAGTGGGCGAACCACAAATGACGATATTGTTATTCTTTGCGTAGATTTCAATATTTGTATTCTTTGCTTATGTCACGTAGAGGTTGAAATATGATTCGTAATTTGGTTTCGTATCAATAAATGAGCGATGATTGTATTACTTAATGGAATATCAGCGGCATTTTCGACAACGAAAATGAACTGGTCCTGTTGGGGATAAGTGACATATGCTATTGGGACCGTGCGCGACGACAGCGCCACCCACTTCTGGAAATTTTGAGGGACTTTCAACTTTCATGCATTGTGCCTTATGGGGATTCTAAAGCTGGATTCAAACAGATCCGAAATCCGATCGTACGACGATCCGAAAGCTTTCTGATTGGTCTAAATTTGAATTTAGATCAATCAGAAAGCTATCGGATCGTCGTACGATCGGATTTCGGATCTGTCTGAATCCAGCCTAAGACGAACCGCGAATAGTCATCAGAAACCTCTACAAAACTTTCATTTTCTTTCAATAATTATGGTAATTGCATTCTAATATGTTGTAACTCCCGTCAAATTCAATTGACTCAGTCAATAGACCCAACTTCAACCGAAAATACCATCATCAATGAATAAAAAAATAAGTCTACAATTGGGAAACGAATTGACATTAAATCTTATTCACCAGTCACGCACCAGTCTCCATATTCAGCCTAACGTTGAAGAAATTATTGCTTGTAGTGACCTTTTTATCACGTTCAAAAAAAAATGGTTAGTAATAAAAAGCACTTGTGATGTGGTTTCTTTATTCAACTGGGCAAATACTTGATACATAATGAGCAGAAAAAATACTTTCAGTAAACAACGCTGCTGTTTTGAATTTCCCACCTAGTTCATAATAATTTTTCGTCCACTGTATTGGATTAATTGGGGAGCGTATTCTCCAGTGAGGCATTCCAGTTGCTCTCTCCATTTAAATCGGAAGCAATATTATACAGGGTGTCCCAAACTCAATGGCCTATTAGACATTTCTGGAAAACAAGACATAGGATTATTTTGAAAATTTGAATTCTTGGGTAATTAGTTCTGTTCTATCGATCTAAAATATTTTCAGCGCTGCGACGTTGCCTCTTATATTGAAAAGTAGCAACAACTTCGATATTTTAAATAGGACACCCTATATATTATTGCATTTCTCGCTTAGTTATTGCTTTCCGATTATTTTTGTAAAATACTTCCCTATACCAATCTTCAGTGGTTTTCGAGAAATTCTTGATTTCCTTATTTTTTGTGCGAAACATAGCTTTAATCAAATGCTTATTATTGCGGTTTTTGGATTCGAAGACAGCTGAAATTTTGAATGAAGTTTGACATTGCCCTGTGTATTAGTTGTGTCCAAGGAATTTTTTTCTCCATTGTACAGGGTCGTTCAAAATTTGTGAATTCACCGATACATACAAAAGTGGTGAAAAGTGCATTTTTTCAAATGGAACATCCTGTATATTATCGAAAATCCTGAAAGACAATTGAAGTTCCTTCCAAATGATGAGTCATGTTCCTATACCTTAATAGTCAGGTTTCCGAAATGAATGCAAGTTTCTATAAAAATTGTATTATTTCGACATATTTTGTATTAGGTAGCTATGAAATGTCATGTAACATGTCATTATGAAAATTCGACAATTAATGCATCAATAATGAAACGTCATTAACGTGAATTTGATAAGAAAAGAATCAAAATGGAAGGCAAAACAATTCAAGTAAAGTTTGATTAGAAAAAAATCAAAATGGAAGGCAAAAACAATTCAAATGAAGTTTCGATGAAATTGATTATTCTTCATGGCCAAACAAACTTTGAGTTTGACAAGTAGTGATTTTCATAGTCTTTCTGTCAGAAGAAAGTATTGAAAATGGATTATAATGCATATTCAAATGCAGATATTTCAAATTTGTTTTATATTCACGGTGAGTGCCAAAGAATTGTTTCGAGAACATGCATCAGGAAATTCAATGAACTTTACCCAAATTTACCGCATATGAATAGAAGAAAATTCAGAAGAATCGAACGGAATAATGCTGTGTTCGGGAATATTGAAGCACCGTGAAATCAAATCATGCCGATAACTGGAGACGAAGTGAATGAAACAGAACATTTTGCATGTTCTTGCTATAATTTGATCACATTGACCATGAAGAATAAACAATTTCCATTTTGATTCTTTTCTAATCAAATTTACGTTATCGAAAGCGCAAACGTTTTATTATTGATGCATTAATTTGTCGAATTTTCATAATGACATGTTCCATGACATTTCATAGCCACCTAATACAAAATATTGTTACGATTTTCCTCTGGGTTCGTCGATTAAAACACCAAACAACACTAAACTACTTTTATTATAATTCTCTATCACAATACAACACAACACAATCACTTAAATCGCTCCGATAACTTTCCAATGCTCGCTCGCTACTAAAACTCTCTGTACTAACAATTCTGCTGCTGGCGTGAACGGCTTCCGCTTATATATACGAGCTCATACAGTGGAGAACCATCTAGACAAATCTTCACAGTCGAATCTTCTGGATGAGCCGCGATCACGCGAGTATAATCGTTCCTGGAAACTCGCGCTAATTCGCATCGATAGGCGGCAGGGCCGGCGCTAGCACATTTCGTTACATTATCCCCCTCTCAGTTTTGATCGTCCCGATCAAACAGTACGTCATCATCGCCATTGTAACGTTTAAGTCTTTCTAGGTGAACGACCTTCATTTTTGCTCTAGGGCTACGTTGAATCCTGTACACCACGTCATTTATTCTCTTGATTATCGAATAGGGTCCTTCCCAGCATGGTGTTAGTTTGGGAGAGATTCCTTTTCTACGACGAGGGTTGTACAGCCACACTCGATCTCCTTCTTTGAATCCACCAGTATATGCCTTGAGATCGTATCGAGCCTTCATCCTGTCACTAGCAATCTTCAATCTTCTTCTCGCAATTTCGTGAATCCTTATCAAGCTGTCCCGTAGTTCATCTGCATAATCCTGTACCTCTTTTTCCTCAGTACTTGGGGATCCGAACACCAGGTCACAGGGCAAACGAAGATCTCTCCCGAAGATGATACTGGCTGGTGAGTACTTTGCTGTAGAACTCGATTACTTTTTCCTGACCATCTTGCTCTTGTGATAGTACGGCTCCAATACCATTATTACTGGCATCTGTGTCCAAAACAAACAGGCCTTGTTGACGTGGGAAACTTAAAATGGGGCTGGAACATAGAGCAAATTTCAGTTTCCCAAATGCTCGTTCACTTTCGTTGGACCAGACGAATTTGACTCGATCTTTTGTCAACTTATGTAGGGGTGCCGCAATATCAGAAAATCCTTCTACGAAGTAGGTAGTAGGTGCAGAGACCTAGGAAACTCCTCACTTCATGTTTGTCTCTTGGCCTCGGCCAGTCTCTTATCGCCTGTATCTTCTTTTGGTCTGTTCGGATGCCGTCTGATGAAACTGTGTGACCTAGAAAATCCACTTCTTTCTGGAACAATGAACATTTCTGAAGATTCAATTTGAGGTTGGCGTCCCTGAATCGTTGAAAGACTTCTTGCAGGTTGTGCAGATGTTCTTCGAATGTCTTTCCCATGACCAAAACGTCGTCGAGGTATACAAGACAAGTTTTCCAAGTGAGCCCACGAAGGACCAGCTCCATTAGTCTCTCAAATGTTGCTGGAGCATTGCACAATCCAAACGGCATAACAGTGAACTGGTAAAGTCCACTCCCAGTCGAGAATGCAGTCTTCTCCTTGTCGTCTTCATGTATGCCTACTTGCCAGTATCCGCTCTTCAGATCTAATGTTGAGAACCAACGGGAACCTGCCAAAGTTGTTAATGTGTCATCTATTCTTGGTAGAGGGTAGCTGTCCTTCTTGGTGACATCATTTAATTTCCTGTAATCGACACAGAATCTCGTAGATCCATCCTTCTTGGAAACCAACACAACAGGTGCAGACCAAGGGCTCGATGACTCTTCAATCACACCGTCCTTCATCATCTTGTCGACAAGCTCTTCCACCTCCTGTTGCTTGGCGAATGGAATTCTTCTTGGTGGTTGCCGAATCGGATGAGCTTGGCCAGTATGGATTCTGTGTTTGACCAAATTAGTTCTTCCTGTTGTTGTCGAATCAAAAATGTCACTTTCACTCCGGATGAAGTTCTTGGCAGCTTTCAGTTCCTCTGTTGATAAGTGTTGACATGATTTTTCAAGAGTTGATATAACACTCCAGAGTCTGCCTTCAATTCTTGATGTTCATTTGAATTACAAGTCGCTACCCAAGTAACAGGTTCACATGTTCCAATAACATCGCCTGCCTTAACAGTTATTTCTCCAGGTAACACGTTGGCAACTCTCACAGGAATCGTTTTGTCCGTTTTAACTAAGGCTCGTGCAAACACCAAATTGCTGGGGGATTCATCACATGGCTGGACTACTCCAACGCAGCACCCAGGGTCTTCTTCAACTGCAGCACAAACTACTTTCTCCGAAAATCCAGGAATTCTCGAAGTTTTTATTGAACGCAGTTTCACAGGCATTGTCCTTTCTGTTGGAGTTGTAAAGACAAATTCTTCTCCTCCGAACCTCATAATCTTCTCCTCATTGTCGAATGAAAATCCATAGTCACTGATCAAGTCCATTCCGAGTATGAATTCATCTTCTATATCTGCGACGTAAACTGTCTCTGTGATGATGAGTCGCCCAAGAACCAATGTAATTTCAGCCTCTCCTCGAATAGGTGCGTTTTCACCAGTGACTGTCCGAAGCACGACGTTGGAAGAAATAGGCTTCACGCTTCCAGGCCGAAGAATGTCGCTGCGTACCAAGGAAACTGCAGTACCGGTGTCTATGGTGCATATAACGTCGATTTTATTCAATTTTCCTGGAATGGTAAGGCTCTCAGATGTTCTTTTCAGCCTGTTAACATTGATGACCCTGGGGGCTCTGTTATTGCTAGCCAGCATGCGCCCCGAAATGCTGGCTAATTCTCGTTTTCCTGCCGCCAATTTGAGGACTCGCTGGATGACCTTGTCCTCACAGGTGATTGCGTACGAGATGGAACCCTTGCAGGAGAGCTAGATCTTGATGGCATTCTCATTCTACAGTCTTTGATAAGATGCCCGGGTTTTCCACATCTATAGCATGTCCTCTTCTTCTGGGTGCTGATGCCACTTATCATTGATTTGATTTCTTCCAGAACCTTCTCGACTGAACTATTTGTTGTGCCAAATCGTTGTTCCGGTTCTTCTATTGAAACTGCACGCACTTTCGGCCTCGACGTGTTGAAGGCCGCCTCCACTTCCAAAGAACGAACCAAAGCATCGCTACTTCTCTTGAAACTCGTCAATCGTAAAGTTCTTTGTACTTCTGGGTCTCTCAGTCCGTCTATAAATATCTGCACAGTCAACTGCTCCTTGAAATCTCTGGGTGCTTCTGGATATGCCAGCTGGATTAGGCGTCGAACATCTGTCTCAAATTCTTGCAGACTCTCACCTGATTTTTGTGTGCGAGTCTTCATCTGGGCCCGGTACAGCTGTTCTCGGTGTTGATCGCCATACCTCAACTCCAGTGCAGAAATCAGGTCCTGATATTGCTTCTGCTGTTCTATGGGTATCGTTTGTAATATACCCAAAGCTGGCCCTCTTAACGCTACTATTAGTGCCGTAGCTTTTTCTTCGTCGCCCCATCCATTGGTTTCTGCCGTAGCCTCAAATTGTCTGCGATACATAGCCCAAGACGACTGTCCGTCGAAAGTCGGTGGTTTTACGGAAATTCCTGATGTGGCAACCCTGTCTCGGCGATCTTGGTTCTTGAGAGGAGCTATCTGTTTTTCTAAACCTCTTATTTCATTTCTCATCTCCTCTCGCACTGTATCCACTTTCCCATTGACCACATCGATTTTCTGGACGTCTCCCTTCAGTTCTTCTTTTAGTTCTTCTATTTTTACTTAGGTTTCATGTTTAACTTGCTCGAAAAACTTGTCCTGATTTTCTAGAACTTTCTGGAAGTCTTCTTTTCGTTGTTTTTCTATCTGCTCTATTTCATTCCTTTGTTGTTCTAGAATTTTCTGAAGGTCTTCTCGTTCTTTTCTCTGTTCTTCGAGAATTTTCTGGAGTGCTTCTTCTCGTTCCTTCTTTTCATTATCGAGAATTTTCTGGAGTGCTTCTTCTCGATCCTTCTTTTCACCTTCTCGTTCTTTCTTTTCATTTTCGAGAATTTTCTGGAGTGCTTCTTCTCGATCTTTCTTTTCATCTTCTCGTTCTTTCTTTTCATTTTCGAGAATTTTCCTGAGCGATTCTTCTCGTTCTTGTTTTTCCTCCTGCCGTCGCTTTTCATCCAATTCTTTTTCCTCCAGCCTTCGCTTTTCATCTTCCAGTCGTCGTCTTTCTAAATCCGCAAATTGGTTTTGGATGAATTTCATCATGTCCTCCATCGTATCGTAAGATGTACTTCTCGTATTCACCATCAAATGTTTTTATTTACCAGCAAAAATCCCACTTCTGACACCACTGTTACGATTTTCCTCTGGGTTCGTCGATTAAAACACCAAACAACACTAAACTACTTTTATTATAACTCTCTATCACAATACAACACAACACAATCACTTAAATCGCTCCGATAACTTTCCAATGCTCGCTCGCTACTAAAACTCTCTGTACTAACAATTCTGCTGCTGGCGTGAACGGCTTCCGCTTATATATACGAGCTCATACAGTGGAGAACCATCTAGACAAATCTTCACCGTCGAATCTTCTGGATGAGCCGCGATCACGCGAGTTTAATCGTTCCTGGAAACTTGCGCTCATTCGCATCGATAGGCGGCAGGGCCGGCGCTAGCACATTTCGTTACAATATGTCGAAATGATACAATTTTTATAGAAACTTGCATTTATTTTGGAAACCTGACTATTTAGGTATAGGAACATGACACATTATTTGAAAGGAACTTCAATTGTCTTTCAGGATTCTCGATAATATACAGAATGTTCAATTTGAAAAAATGCCCTTTTCACCACTTTTGTATGTATCGGTAAAATCACAAATTTTGAACGACCCTGTAAAATGGAGAAAGGATTTCCTTAGACACAACTGATACATAGGGCATCGTAAAAGTACATTCAAAATTGCAGCTGTCTTCGAATCCGAATACCACAGTAATAAGCATTTGATTGAGGCTATGTTTCGCACAAAAAATAAGGAAATCAATGAATTTCTCGAAAACCACTGAAGATAGGTATAGGGAAGTATTATACAAAAATAATCGGGAAGCAATAACTAAGCGAGAAATGCAATAATATATAGGGTGTCCTATTTAAAATTTCGAAGTTGTTGCTACTTTTCAATATAAGCGGCAACGTCGCAGCGCTGAAAATATTTTAGATGGATAGAACAGAACTAATAACCCAAGAATTCAAATTTTCAAAATAATCCTATGTCCCGTTTTCCAGGAAGGTCATTGAGTTTGGGACACCCTGTACGGAACCACTTACTACTATTCCATCAAAAATTTGTCGGCAGCCCCGGATCTAGAGATGGGGGGAAGGGGCCTATGCCACGGGCGGCAAGTTCAGAGGGCGGCCAAATTCATAATTTACAGATGAATGGACAAGTCATCTTTTACTTTTTTCACAACTGAATATATTTGTCAATAAATCTAGATGATATTATTCACGGAAACATCTCCTATTATTTGAATTTAGGGAAAAAATGCTAGGATCGTACAAAAAACGCTACCTTCATCACGAACGTAAGCATTACCGATTTCAGATAACAATTGTCTTCGATCGGTAAAATGTGCTTACTGTTCTTGATACCTGATTTCCATCTGTTATTAAAAATATTCATTTCAAAATACACACTAATGGTAGACATGATTAAGTTGGAAAATATAGGCTTCAGATGCCTCACGAAAATGAAATCGCAATAGACCGCGGGCATATCTGACTGACGACAGTTTAAATGATAGTTGTAAATCCAGCCTGCTGGACAAACAAACGGATCTGCAAATGCTCATTGTACATTCGTGCCATATTTCAAAATATTTTTTCTCGATAATAACTCAATCTTGAGCGATTGTGATGTTTCAATCCATCGAGAGAGAGAGATAATATGTGTTTATTGTCCAAGATACAAAATCTTATTGACAAACACTGGTAAAAGGAAAGCATGTAAATAACTACATTCAGATAACTATACAATTACACAATTACATGAAAACAAAACACTTAAACACTCACATCTAGGTAAAAGTACACATATATTATTACATATAAGCACAGTCAATTTCATATATTTTCGTCATTGAAATATTCTGTCAGATTATAATTCAGATGTCAGTCTTTCATGTAACTTTTTCCTGAAGATCTTGAGATAATCTGTTCTTTATGTCTGCAGGTAGCTTATTATATATTTTGACACCACCGTAAATTATCGAGTCTCTGATCAGTGTGGATTTAGGGATGATCAATGGCAGATTCGCTGCATTTCGTGCAGTGCGATTGTTATTTTCATATGAAGCTTTATTCTTGTATATTAGACATGTAGTTTCTAAAATGTAGATTGCGGTTAGTGTCAGTATTCCGTGTTTCCGGAAAAGAGGTTTGCAGGAACTCAACCTATTTACTTGACACAAATAACGCACCGCCCGCTTTTGCAGTAAAAATACACACTCTCAAAGAGTTCATTACTACACGAACCCCAGAACTGAATTGCGTACCTCAGGTTTGATTCAATGAGAGCAAAATAGACATTTTTGGCCGCGGCATAACCTAACTCTTTAGCTGTAGATCGGAGGGCAAAACAGCCGGATGACAATTTTTTGTTTAGCAGGCTGATATGATTTGAGAATTTCAAATTGGTAACTATATTGAGTCCCAAAAATTTTATTTTGCTGTCTGATGGTATGGAGTCAGCACCTAATTCTATATCCGGAAGAAGACATTTAAATATTAGTAATTTTGTTTTATTAAAATTCAGACAAAGAAAATTTGCATCGCACCACGACTTGATTTTTTGTAGGTCTCTTGTAACATTTTTACGAAGCAAATTCACATCTTCGGAGTGCCATAGAATGGTAGTGTCGTCAGCAAACAAAGTGAAAGCACCAGATATATCCAAAAGAGAAAGATCATTTATATAAAGGAGAAATAGATATGGACCTAAAACTGATCCTTGGGGTACTCCCCAATTAACGTTTAGTTATCCAGATGTATGGTCAGTTTTAACCAGTGGGTTTCGTCCTGTCAAATATGACTCCATCCACTTCAGGGCCATGTCTCTGATACCATAGTGAGAGAGTTTCTGCAGTAATAATGTGTGATTGACACAATCCCTTCTATTTTCGAATAGAAAGAATTTTAATCCTCTTGCTTTTTAGAGAAGTGAATTGTGGATTCAAGCAACTAGAAGAGCAGGTTTAAGTACTGATGAGTTGAAATGGACAACGGTATATTCATGCATTTTGTATCTCAGGATTGGAATCATAATTTCATTAAATTACGATTTGTTTGTTCAGCAGGCATGTGACGTCACATGCCCGCGGTCTATATAACATACCATTAGACATCTTATAAGTAGCATTTAGGTTGACATTGAAAAACTGAAATTGTCAAATCAATGAAGAGGATGAAATAAAAGAGAACTTATGAATAGGACTATCTGGCTCTCCTAATGTGAAGTAAATTTCTTTACCAAGCACACGAAAGTTAAATCAAATCGGTATCATTGATAGAATTCTTCCTCACAAGAGAAAGGAAAGTAGAGAGCTGTTTTAATTGATCTCCCCCTAACAGACATTTCTCAGATTTTTTCCCAAAAACAAAGCGGGATGTTTGATACATGGTTATAGCAAGGATTGAGAGTATTTTTCCAATGATTTTCATTGCATCTCCTCCAGTGTAAGAGCAATACTGCAAAATCCTGAACCAATATATACTATCTGTAGTTTTCCAGTGTTAGGTAATATAATGATAAATGGGCTTTATTCATCGACATAATCTACATTGTTTTATAAAAAGAAGAAGCAGATACAAAAATCAATGAAAGGGCGAAGTTCAGCCGAGGCTGTTTTACAACTTAACCCAGATCAGTTTCCAATTCTACAACAACATCCAAAAGCATCGTTGTGCTTCAACACAACAGTGCACGAATGCCAAGGTGGATGCAAGAGTAATCTCCACTTTTACTATGGAAGATGAATCTCATATTTTCAGTGGACCATTTCAACTAACAATATTTTTACTTTCATTTTGACTAACTCTCCAAAGTGAAAGTGTGTGAGCATGCGCTCATTACAAAACAACTGACAATAAATCTAGAACTCATAAGGCTCGTGTCCACTAGCAATAAAATTTGCCTAGAGTACTCTCACAAGTCACTTGCAATGCGTGTAAACAGCAGCGCTAGAGGAAGTTTGCTGAAAGTTTACTCTCGGGCCAAGTACTTGCCAACTTGTTAAAGCTTGTAGTGTACACGGCTGATCTAAGTAAATTAGTTTGCACTTTATTATTTCGAGACTGTTTCGAAATATTTGCAGCAAGTTGTGAGATTTTGTGAACTATTTCAAACTTTTTTTTTTCGAATCTGAAATAAAATTCTGATTTTTTCACAAAAATGTAGGAACGACGTGTTTGGAATAGGGATGAAACTCTTCTGCTAATTGAAAATTTTGAACTGTACCCAGAAATATGGAATGTACATTGCGAAGATTTTAATAATAGAGTAAGAAAACAAGGCGCATTTCAAAAATTAGCAGAGCTATTCAACACATCTAAACATGAAATCCAGCGCAGAACACAAATGAATCAGGAGTGGAGAAAAATACAAAAGAAAAAGAGCGAAGAGGGTACAAATGAATTGTATAAAAGCACGTTCACCAAATTCAGCAAAAAAATCAAAATCTTTCGTAGACAAACGTAAAATTTTTTTTAACTGCTGAGGATCTTCCGTTCTAAATTCAGAGAGCAGCTTATCATGTATGCCTAACGTAGATCTTCGTTGAATCCATTTTTTGTCCCAAATTTTTTACGCTTTTTGTCATTTTCCTTTTCCTTTATTTGTTTTTTTAACTGAATATATGTTACAACAGCAGCAGCCACTTGCTGAGACGAAATTTTTCTGGAAGTGTGTGTACACGTTACTCAAGCAAACGAACTTGCTAGAGTAATTTGCCACAATTAATTTCAAATCAATTAGACTACAGTGTAGACACGCAGGCAAGTACTTGGCGAAAAAACTTTCGGAAGTTACTTGCAAGTGGACACGAGGCTTTAGACCACCTAATGGAAGAAGCCTGATTTCAAAACACGCTTTCTTTTTCTAATCACATGTATGATAAACGCGCATGCATAGTTTCTGAAGAAAGTGCTGCATAAAATGAAGCTATTCTCTTGTGAAAATCACTAAGAATGAGTGAAAATGAAACATGAACTGAAAATTATTGTTACGTAAACCCACTTTCAGATTCAGAGAATGTTCAGTTTCGTGGGGTGAGTCTGTTGTCTCATAAAAAATGAATGATATAATGGATCCTTGCTGTTTTCAGTTTTATTGAGTTTCTCAAAAATTTTGTCTCCATTTATCTCACTTTCGTGGCTAGCATCCGTTTGGAAATATGTTCTAATTCTAATCACACCTGAGAAAATATGTATTTATGGCTGCTAAGTTCTGAAAGCAACTCTCTTTTAATCTACAATAATTCATTATTCCTCTGGTTTTCCAAGTTCAAGTCCAGTACATGCGATTTGATCGTGGTGTCCTATATCATATCATATTTCATTCAACAAATGATTAATTTGTTACGCTAAGCACCTTAGACAAGGTCAGTAATGAGTGCAAACTCTATGCGTTCAGTAGCTGTGAGAAAGATAGTGGAAATGAACTATACTGCAAATTAAGGGCGAACTGATCAAATGTGAGACACCGTACTGAAAGGTTTCAGATGGAAAATTGGATGTGTTCAACCAAATTATTGTTTGGTCATTAATGGTAAGGGAGGTTTTTCTTGGGGAGTACAGGCAAGGGCGCCCATACAAACATTTCAGGGAGGGGAGATAGAGCTGGAGCAGAAGCATCTAGGTATACACATTTTTAACAGGTAACATATTGTGTCAATAAAATCAAAAAGTATTAGACTTTGTTCGAATTAACAACTTATTTAAATCAGTTTCACGTAGAGGAATGACTTCCTGGTGTGAGAAAATGTTATTTAGGACTGGATTTCTTTTTCAATTTCGAAATTTATTTCTCGTAGCAATATTCGTGAGCATACTGAAAGGGTCTCCTCGGTTAAGATGGTCGAAATGCCCTTAATCACGAAATTTCGATTTGACCCTCGAATGAACCCAGGTCTGAAAAACATTCATCATATATTTTTTTTCCTCCTCCCCCTATCTTTCCCCCTCTGAGGGTGAAAAAATGGCATTTTTCATGTTTTATTTTTTTTCTCTCACACCAGGACTCGAAAAATATTGAAAAAATTCAAGTATATAAAAGACAGTCTGTTCTTCGAAATAAATTTTTTTGGGCCCCCGGGCCCCCCATGAAGGCCTTCAAAAAAAAATATAAAATTTCAAATTGGAAAAAAATGGCAGAAAACCCAGGTGTCCCGGGTAATACTATTTCATCATTTCAATGGGGCTGATATGTACTATAACAACTAGTATCGTTCATTTCGTTATCAGTGGTGGCACTTGACAAAAAGGCATTTTTCGTGAATTTTTTATGAAAAATTGGCTGTAACTTTTTTGTCATTGATTTTATTGAAAAATTTCAAGGGACAAAAAATGTTTAAAATGCAATTTTACATAGGGTACACTCGAATTCAATTGACTTATTCTGAAATGTTGAGCTATTATACAAGTTGAAAAATTTTCACTTAGAGATTTTTCACATTAAATATAGCCAACAACTGTTTTTTATCAATTTTCACAGAAATCTGATACACACACACGAAAGCGTACCTTTTATTGTCATTTATTATTTTTTCGCCCCCCTTGTGAGAATGAACATTTTGTATTTTTTACGATTTATTATTTTTTCTCATAATCTATAATCTTGAAAAAATAATATCAATGGAAAATAGTATGATCCCCACAATAAAATTTCAGGCTATCTGGACCACTATTCAATTCACTTATTCTAAAATGTTGAGCTATTATACAAGTTGAAAGATTTTCACTCAGAGATTTTCCACATTAAATATAGCCTAAAACTGTTCTTTATCAATTTTTACAGATACCCAATACACACACACGAAAGCGTACCGCGTGTTTGTTACTTTTTCTTTTCTTCTTCTCCCCCCTCTTTCCCCTTCTGGGAGTTAAAATCTAGTATTTTTTACGTTTTATCATTTCACACAAACATTCGACATAGTCGGTGGGTGAACGAATTGTTCAAGAGATGATTTCTTTTATTATTTTTCTCATAATCTATAATATTGAAAAAAATAATATGTATGAAAAATAGTATGGTGTTCAATATGAAATTCTCAGGACCCTCCGGGCCACCCATTGAGGCATTTGAAAAAAATTATTGAATTTTCATTCGAGAAAAATGGCATGGAATGTCCCGGGCGATAACCTTTCCAACATTTCGATAAGACTGATATGCGTTATCACAATAAGTAACGTTCGTCGTTTTCAGTGGTGATAATTGGCAAAGAGGTAGTTTTCAAGAATTATTAATTAAATATTATAGGTAACTTTTTTATCATTCATTTTAACAAAAATATTCAAAAAAATAAATGATACACTATGAAAAGTTGAGCGACGTTTAAACGATGTTCACCAAGGCATTTCACACATTGAATGTAACTAATCCTTTTTTTATAGAAAACTGATAGACACGTAAGATTTGTTGAAAGGAAATTCTCAATGTCGTCGGTTACGAGGTTGAATAAGGTATGTTGTACAAAATCACAATCAATAATATCATCATAATGATTTTTGATTGAACACAAAAAATGATTGTTTTGTCAATTCTCTTGCTTATAACCTTTCCTCGATTGGTGATCATTCGATTTTCCATTGGTAGTTTTTCAATATTATCAATTTCGCTCCATTTGAGCAGATAAAGAGGATTACAAAAATCCTCCATAACTAATAATGGAATGGTTATCGCCCGGGACATTCCATGCCATTTTTCTCGAATGAAAATTCAAAAATTTTTCAAATGCCCCAATGGGTGGCCCGGAGGGTCCTGAGAATTTCATATTGAACATCATACAATTTTCCATACATAATATTTTTTTCAATATTATAGATTATGAGAAAAATAATAAAAGAAATCATCTCTTGAACAATTCGTTCACCCACCGACTATGTCGAATGTGTGTGTGAAATGATAACACGTAAAAAATACTAAATTTTAACTCTCAGAAGGGGAAAGAGGGGAACAAGAAGAAAAGAAAAAGTCACAAACACGCGGTACGTTTTCGTGAGTGTGTGTATTGGGTATCTGGGAAAATTGATAAAGAACAGTTATAGGCTATATTTAATGTGAAAAATCTCTGAGTAAAAATCTTTCAACTTGTATAATAGCTCAACATTTCAGAATAAGTGAATTGAATAGTGGTCCAGATAGCCTGAAAATTTTATTTTGGAGATCATACTATTTTCCATCGATATTATTTTTTCAAGATTATAGATTATGAGAAAAAATAATAAATCGTAAAAAATACAAAATGTTCATTCTCACAAGGGGGGCGAAAAAATAATAAATGACAATAAAAGGTACGCTTCCGTGTGTGTGTATCAAATTTCTGTGAAAATTAATAAAAAACCGTTGTTGGCTATATTTAATGTGAAAAATCTCCAAGTGAAAATCTTTCAACTTGTATAATAGCTCAACATTTCAGAATAAGTCAATTGAATTCGAGTGTACCCTATGTAAAATTGCATTTTAAACATTTTTTGTCTCCTGAAATTTTTCAATAAAATCAATGACAAAAAAGTTACAGCCAATTTTTCATAAAAAATTCACAAAAAATGCCTCTTTCTCAAGTGCCACCACTGATAACTAAATGAACGATACTAGTTGTTAAAGTACATATCAGCCCCATTGAAATGATGAAATAATATCACCCGGGACACCTGGATTTTCTGCCATTTTTTTCCAAATTTTAAAATTTTTTTTGAAGGCCTTCATGGGGGGCCCGGGGCCCAAAAATTTTTATTTCGAAGAACATACTGTTTTTTATATACTTGAATTTTTTCAATATTTTTCGAGTCCTGGTGTGAGAGAAAAAAAATAAAACATGAAAAATGCCATTTCTTCACCCTCAGAGGGGGGAAGATAGGGGGAGGAGGAAAAAAAATATATGGTGAATGTTTTTCAGAACTGGGTAACATCATTCGAGGGTCAAATCGAAATTTCGTGATTAAGGGCATTTCGACCATCTAAACCGAGGAGACCCTTTAACCGAAATGTATACAAAATATAGAGGCCTGGAAGTATTTTCAATCACAATTCCTTAAATATTCATAATGAAATTGACTGAATTTTCCTTATGACCTCATTCACGACAAAACAACGTTCTCAATTGGTATACGATACTCACGCATTCTGGAAGATGAAAGTTCGATCTACTTAGTAGACATTTGAATTCAACCAATTGAACCAACAAATTTTTCATTTGAAATTTCATAATAATATAATGCTTTTAGTAGTAGTAGGACTACGAAACAATAAATAGTCATCTATGGTATCTTTTACCATAATTGTCATTCAGAGACTTACGGTCACCAATAAGAAACAAATGTATTGGCTTGAAAATGAGGTGAGGAATCTTTATAAAACGGTTATACACGAGTTCTCCAGTTATACAATAACGTAAACGTACTTATATAGATATAGGCCATAACATAAGGAATCAGTATGAGTGTACAAACGTCAGACCAATTTTTTTGAATTAGAGATGTCTCTTAATCTCAAAATGTTGGAAAGGGGAGCATATGAGTCATTGCTCTTAGGTCATTTTCTACCTTGGGATACCCTGCTTAGAGAACCATTTGCCCTAGGTACCTTTTTGAGGTAGGTGATGAAGACTAGGGACTAATGATTGTAATTGTAAAGTACCTCATTACAGAAGTTGAATTCTTCAGTGTCGAAAAATAATTGAATTATTCAAAATTACCATTCTTCGCAATCGTGCCACCACATATTTGTAGTTTGCGGCAACAAATTCACCACAGATATCACTAAGTCGCTGCAAACTTATTTCACCAATGAAGATTCGTGCATCTCAAAAACCTTGCATGAATACATGCTATTTTCTGGAGTTGCAGCGACAAATTACATCGCCTGTTTTGACTTAAATCTAATAGAAAAACCCCAAGTTGTCGTAAGTGGGTAATAAAAAGTCATCTATTTTTCAACTGAATATTAAAAATTAGGGCGTTTTGACAATCCCGTCGATTTTAGAAAGTGGAATTTTATTATGTCAAAATCAGAAAATTATGTGTTCATAGCTGAATTAGATACTTAGCAATAGTTTCGAAATTGTGTGAAGACTTGTCTACTTCTTTTCTGTACAATTCGGTTTACCTGGACTATCTTCGATGACTGTTTCGTATCACGCAACACGTCAATCCGATAATCGTTTGATGAAATAACTTGATATTTGGAATATTTGGTAGAGTAGACATTGATGCAAGAATATTTCGTTATCATATTCATAGAATTATAAAAATACTTGTGTATAACGACAGATAATTCCATGCTGTGTAACTCTTTCTCTCAACGCTCAACTCACAGAAATCACATTCGTTACACAAAATGAAATATCTAGGTTTTTCATTACGTTATAGATTTTTAATCAATTGGAAATCCAATTCAGTAGCAGAAGGCTACATTGAAAATTCGGTTGAACTCTATCGAGACTAGCAATTAATAAATAAATGTAAATATTCATTATTTATCAGCTGTAGAAAAAATAGCATATTAATATGCATCTCTCATATAATGTGACATCATTGTTGCATAAAATTATTCAACCGGTGGCGATTTTTGATAGTGCCCATACTGTGTGAGAAAAATTATGAATCAATGACTATATTATAATTTGTGGGGGTATAGCTTTTTAATAATTCTTCATTCCTTTTTTGTCTGCGAGACGTCAATTGATCGTTTTTTATACCTAATAATCATGTAGTGAGCGGTTCAATCGGAGATAAATTCAAAAGTAATGAAAATATTTCCTTAATGAATAATTTTCATTCACATTCGACAGCATACAGATGTAATTGTTCACATTCGTATCAGCCAGTATTCATTATGTTGATATTGATATCCTATATGGTCCCATCTGCCCAGCAAATTATCATTAAGTCCTGCAAGATAAGTATCCAAAATAGGTGTTGCGGTTGATAAAATGTAAAAAAAATGTAAGATATTTTTTAGACTGAATGAATGTTGAAAGATGCTATCATTTCAGAGTTTGGTATGCTGAAATATCTACTTTCCATGATTCTGACAGGACAATAAAAAATTGATCGAAATTATTTCAAGGCTTCTAACATCTATATTGAAATTGAAGTTGTGTTGAAAAATTCTTTACAACATAGTGAGAAAGTTAGACTTATTTCCTTGACAACATAATTTGTATTGGATTAGTCACTGTCCTAGAAGTAAAATAACACCTAGCCTAATTTTAGGTCTACGACATTCATACTGTTACGATTTATCCTTGCGTTCGCTTATTAAAACTCCAAACACTTCACTACTTTTATTACAACGCTATACCAATACAATACAAACATTTGAACTGCTCCGCTAACCATCCAACGCTCTGTACTGAACGATCAAACAATATCTCGTTATTCCCATTGTAACCTTTGAGTTTTTCTAGGTGTACGATTTTCATTTTTGTTCTATGTTGAACCCTGTACACTTCATCATTCATCCTACGACGAGGGTTGTATAGCACCACTCGATCTCCTTGAAATCCGCCAGTATTTGCCTTCCGATAATACCGAGCCTTCATCTTTTCAATACGCTCTCCCATCTCTTGTTGTTTAGTGAATGGAACTCTTCTTGATTGCTGCCGAATCGGTTGGACTTGGCCAATATTGACTTTTTGTTTGTCCAAGTCAGCCCTTTCAGTTTTTTTCAGCTCGGAGATGTCACTTTCACCTCCAACACGATACCTGGCGGCTCTCACAAGGATGGCTTGTTTTGTCTTCACCTGGGCTCGTGCGAAAACCATGGCTGGACGCTGTATTCAGGGACTCTATTCGCTGTAACACGAGCTATTTCCTTCGATTCTCGCAGTTTTCGGTGAACGCGGAGTTGTAGGGACAAATTCTCCTACTCCAAACTTCATAATCTTCTTTCCGTTGTCGAATGAAAACCCATAGTCACTGATCAAATCCATCCCGAGTATAAATTCATCTTCTATGTCCGCGACGTACACTGTATCTGTGATGGTAAGTCGCCCGAAATTCAATGTAATTTCAGCCTCTCCTCGAATAGGTGCGTTGAATATTGGGGGCATTCTGACTTTGCAATCTTTCATGAAATGTCCTGATCTTCCACATCTATAACATTTTCTCTGTGGCGTTCTCTACCAGCAGTCTTTTATAAAATGCCTCGGTTTTCTACATCTGTAGCAAATCCTCTGCGGCATTTTCACCCAACAGTCTTTTATGAGATGTCCCGGTTTTCCACGTCTGTAGCACGTTCTCTTCTTCTGAGTGTTCATTCCACTTATCAATGATTTGATCTCCTTCAGAACTTTCTCGATTGAACCATTCCCTGCGCCAGATCTTTGTTCGGGATCGTCAATTGTCACCGCTCGCCTTTTCGGCCTTGAGGTGTTAAAGGCCGCCTCCACTTCTAGCGAACGTACCAAGGCATCGTTACTCCTTTTGAAACTTGTCAGTCGTAAAGTTCTTTGTATCTCTAGGCCTCTCAGTCCATCTATGAATATCTGCACCGCTAGCTGCTCCTTGAAATCTCCGGGCGCTTCTGGATACGCCAGCTGGATTAGGCGTCTAACATCTGCCTCAAATTCTTGCAAACTCTCACCTGATTTTTGTGTCACAAAAGAGGAGCACACATATAACTGTAAAGTCTGAAATCAGTGCAAAAATATTCATTTACAGAATAAAAAACTTGAGTCAATAAAAATCCTTTCAATGCTTATTAAAATGGTTTTAGTTCAGGAATAGATTTCATAGGCAATGGTGATTTATCAGAAATTCTTTGGCCAATTATTATAGATGGAGAATTGAAAAGGACATTTTTTAAGGAATATGTAGACCATCATGTTGTTTTGTATTGACAGAATGTACTCGAGCCTGGGTGATAAAATGTTTTAAATTGCAGTATACAAATATACATATTTTGAAAATGAACAGACATGGCAGAGTTGACATTTCGAAAGATATATATAGAGATAAATTATAGATCACCTTATCTTTCATTTCATATTTGGGGTCTTCTTGAAGAGTACTCAAAAAAATTAAATGAAGGGATATATGAGAGAGATGCAGATAGAAACATTTAAGATCTAATAACCGATTTGTTTTAATTTAGTTATGAATTTTCTTCGTATTGATCCTTTTTTTCAGATTTTAATACATAATTGAGCGAATTCGAAATGAGTCAACATCCCTGTTGAATTTTCACAACTTGAAATGAAACCACTGTGGGTGTGGATCGTTTAATTGAATCAAAATAACTTATAGCTTAAGCCCGTATGACACGGACCAGTTTTTCACTCATAAAATGAAACATTTTTTCATATAACGAATCATTGATAATGAAATGGATAATTTTCTGTGTGAAAATCTAATGTTGTGTGACACTAAAACAAGATATCCTGTTTTATAAGATACTGTGGAATATGTGTACAGTTCCTCATTCAGAAAATGGATGAAAACATGAATTTCATCAGCAGCATCTCGTAAAACAGGTGTCACAAAACATTAGATTTTCACACAGAAAATTATCCATTTCATTATCAATGATTCGTTATATGAAAAAATGATTCATTTTATGAGTGAAAAACTGGTCCGTGTCATACGGGCTTTATACCATACTGACATTAAACTATACTAATATTTATATAGATGCTTCTGCTAGTTGTTCAAGGAAAATAGAAAATATTTCTTTATTTAATTTTTCTTTTTTCGACCAAAAGTAGAAATTAATCATTCACATTAAAAAATAATTCAAGTCAATACAATGGAATCGATAAGGTCACAGTTGACTGTTTTATATAGGAATAATTCCCAAATTTTCAGATAAGTCTTTTAAGAATTCACAAACCCGACATTTTTAATTCATTACGGAAAATCCGAACAATACCTATTTCAAAAGAAATTAATTAGCCTCTCCGAACCTTCTGGCATTCAAATCGATTTTCTTCACAAATGATAATCTCAGGTGCAGAAGGAAATTAATAATTCCATAGAGACTGTCTTCCTCCTTGTGAACTGTCTCATCACACTCCACTTGATTTGATGAATTCTCTCCAACGCTACCTTCTCGAGTAAATTCAAAGTAATTAGGAATTTTCAGAGAAAACAATTCGGAAATATATTTTGTTCACAATCATTCTTGTTTCAACCTCCTTTTAGGTTGAAAAGTGACAGATTGTTTATTGAAACGAGGACAAGGTAGGAAATATATATATTTCGTTAGAAGTCGAGAAAATAGGGGTTTTCCGTGCGTTCGCGACAAGTTTCCGTGCAAGCACGAAGAAAGCATTCATCTACAGTACTCTAATGATACACTTATATAGCCACAACCCGTTTTATAATGAAATCCATTACGATACAGATTTTTCATTACGATACAGATTTTTAATCAATAGAAACCCATTATTTTTAAATCAAGCATGATGTGCATGCTCTGCATTTGACGTTTGTCAAGGCAAAATCGGTGTAAGTATTGAACTTTCGAAGAATATAGCCACACTTCGATAATCATAACAAAATGTCTGATACCAGCGATATGAGAGAATCACCTTCGACACCTTCACCGGCAGACATACAGTTAGACTGATTGAATTTTTCATTTGACAAATGCATGATTTATTTGTCTATTTTTTCGATCAAATTTTCTGAGCTCTCCGTAGGCGAGTGATCCAAGGCGCTGGGATTATAGTAGGTAGTTGGACTAGTTGGAAGAGACTTGGGTTCGATTCCGGCCTCGAGTAATCTCTTTTTCTTTGATTTTTGATCTTCTCTCCATTTCTCATCGTTTTATTTCTCAAAGTAATACCATTAATTAAAATTTGTTAGAATTTTTCCAAAGAAATTCGTTCAGTATTATTGTGTGCAATACAAATATAAATATAATATTTGTAGTTCTTCACTATTTATCGGGTGTAGATAAAATAGCGTATGCAACTCTCATATAATGGTTATTGATACACGATCGTTGCATAATATACTATTATCTACACCCGTACTTTTTAATACACTTATATATGCTCATAATCTGTTCCATAATGAAATCCATGATACAGATTTTTGACATTTTTGACATTTGACGTTTGTCCTAATCAGTAGCTATTGAATTTTCATAGAATATAGCTCAACTTTGATAATGATATTATCAAAATGTCTGATATCAGCGATATAGAAGAAGTACCATCGACTCCTCCACACATATCGGAGAAAGCAGAGAACGCAGTACAGAATAAATATAATATAAATGTATTTTTCATTGGACAAATGCATGATATTACTTTATTTTCGACACAACTAAGTAAGGTCTAGTGGCGGAACGGATTGAGTCTCTAGATTTGAAGTTGACCACTATATAAAACGCCGGTTCGTATCCAGTCTCAAGAATTTGCTTTTATTTTCTTCATTTCTCAATGTTGTATTTTCCGAGGTAATACCATCAATTACAATTTTGTAGATTTTTTCGAAAAAATACGATTAATACTATTATTGTGTTCAATACAAATGGAAATTTGGAAAACAGATGTGTATTGTCCGAGCGGGTAACTCTACCCTAGGTTTCTTCCCGTACAGTAGGTTGGAAACAAGCACATCTTGCAAACCTTGCGCTTGTGATTTTTCATTTAAATAATCAGTACATATTTTTCCATCGCTATGCCGATAGGATAAAAGATATTATTTATATTTCATCATTATGAAATTCATATCTGAATATAATTTCCAAAAACCACGATTTCCTAAAAAAATCCAGATACTAATAATAAATACTTCCCATCCGTGTGATATACTTTACACGAATTGTCAAAATTCGAACCGCTATACCTACTTCTCGAAATACGTTGAAAATTATCATGTTTGTAATGTCACTGACCTACACGTCAATATCCAACCGATGCTACCAAACCATGGCTATTTCTCGCTCAATTCGGAACTCAATAGCTTGCCATTATGGAACTATTGAAACTTCTGCGATGAGCTGAATCTCAGACAATTTTCCCAATGACGAAAATATACACTTCGGAGTTCAACGCCGAATATATTATTATGTTCTAGTAGTTGTGGCTTTGAACTAGCCTGGGTTGGAGTTCGGAACAGAATATGCGGTTTCCAACTTCTACAATATCCCAGAGTTGTATGTATACCGCATATGGCTGATCAATAGTGCATAATACTGACAACCAACGTAAATCAGGAGAACTTGTGGGTCTCAACATCGGTTACAACGAATTATTGATATACACTCACTTAAGAAATCAGTTAAATATCATTCATAGACGGTTTATTCATTTACAAAATGGAAGTCTGTTTAAAACAGGCCTATCTGGCGCGATGGGCGCTGAATCACATAGGGACTTTGAAAACTTGCATCGGACAGACACCATTCATAGGATAGATACAGCTACAATAATCGAGAGCAGTTTGCAAAAAAAATCATTCATCGTGATAACATCATTATATTTCGATGATACATTTACATATTGAATTTTCATAGAATATAGCTCAACTTTGATAATGATATTATCAAAATGTCTGATATCAGCGATATAGAAGAAGTACCATCGACTCCTCCACACATATCGGAGAAAGCAGAGAACGCAGTACAGAATAAATATAATATAAATGTATTTTTCATTGGACAAATGCATGATATTACTTTATTTTCGACACAACTAAGTAAGGTCTAGTGGCGGAACGGATTGAGTCTCTAGATTTGAAGTTGACCACTATATAAAACGCCGGTTCGTATCCAGTCTCAAGAATTTGCTTTTATTTTCTTCATTTCTCAATGTTGTATTTTCCGAGGTAATACCATCAATTACAATTTTGTAGATTTTTTCGAAAAAATACGATTAATACTATTATTGTGTTCAATACAAATGGAAATTTGGAAAACAGATGTGTATTGTCCGAGCGGGTAACTGTACCCTAGGTTTCTTCCCGTACAGTAGGTTGGAAACAAGCACATCTTGATTGATTGTGAATCTTGAACGTAGGTAGGTTTCATTTTTGGAAAAACTTCGTTTTATCCGTGTTTTCAGACAATAGTTCTTCATTATTCTTTCGGATTGGCGAGTCATAATACTATTTTTTTTAAATTGGAGGCAACTAACTGCTTTATCGCACGGCCAAACTAAATCAGCTAATAAAGCTACATCAGTAGATGGCGTTGTTAAGCAACACTCAGCCGAAGTGTTTTTCGTTAGGAGTTATATATATATATATATATATATATATATATATATATATATATATATATTTGTGCGTGTGTGTGTATATTTTGAACCCCGGAAACGGTTCCAACGATTTCCATTCAATTTTTGGGAACATTTTTTAAAAACCTTGCGCTTGTGATTTTTCATTTAAATAATCAGTACATATTTTTCCATCGCTATGCCGATAGGATAAAAGATATTATTTATATTTCATCATTATGAAATTCATATCTGAATATAATTTCCAAAAACCACGATTTCCTAAAAAAATCCAGATACTAATAATAAATACTTCCCATCCGTGTGATATACTTTACACGAATTGTCAAAATTCGAACCGCTATACCTACTTCTCGAAATACGTTGAAAATTATCATGTTTGTAATGTCACTGACCTACACGTCAATATCCAACCGATGCTACCAAACCATGGCTATTTCTCGCTCAATTCGGAACTCAATAGCTTGCCATTATGGAACTATTGAAACTTCTGCGATGAGCTGAATCTCAGACAATTTTCCCAATGACGAAAATATACACTTCGGAGTTCAACGCCGAATATATTATTATGTTCTAGTAGTTGTGGCTTTGAACTAGCCTGGGTTGGAGTTCGGAACAGAATATGCGGTTTCCAACTTCTACAATATCCCAGAGTTGTATGTATACCGCATATGGCTGATCAATAGTGCATAATACTGACAACCAACGTAAATCAGGAGAACTTGTGGGTCTCAACATCGGTTACAACGAATTATTGATATACACTCACTTAAGAAATCAGTTAAATATCATTCATAGACGGTTTATTCATTTACAAAATGGAAGTCTGTTTAAAACAGGCCTATCTGGCGCGATGGGCGCTGAATCACATAGGGACTTTGAAAACTTGCATCGGACAGACACCATTCATAGGATAGATACAGCTACAATAATCGAGAGCAGTTTGCAAAAAAAATCATTCATCGTGATAACATCATTATATTTCGATGATACATTTACATGACTACTAAACCGATCTTTAATGATATTTGGGAACATGATTTTTTTCTCTACAAGAATGTGATTATTATCATTCTTATGAATTCTCTTCATCTACGCAGAGGTTGAAACAATTGCTTTATTTGATGAATACCTTTGGCATACTGGTCGTATCCCATAAATCTTAGCTATGCTTCACGACGATAGCTAAAAATGAGTATTGATAGAATTACTTAAAGTATTTTTCACAGTAAATGGTATTGGCTTATTAACTGCAATAAACTACCCGATTTAATCCCATCGTGTAGAAAATCATCTGGTAAAAGATGCAAATGTGCTACAGGGTCGAACTTAAGAAATTTGAATTTTGCATAATGTAGGAGATATACAAGTAATTCATTTGAATGTTACAATTCTATTCTATATTAGTTCAGTGTCGCTATCGCTATCCTCATGAAATTAATTATAATTGGCGCAATTGATTTTTCAGAAAGGTACGAGTTTTCAACATTTATAACATGACTAACAGAACTTTTCCAACTCTTGGTAGGAATGTCATTCATACAGTTCCTAATTAATTCTACCACACTACCACTTAAAGTCGGAGAAGTATTTTTTCCGCGCACGCTCGATTCAAGTTGGTGCCACATAAGCTCTATGGGATTGAACACGCAGTAGTAGGGAGGTAGTCGTAACACTGTATGTCCCAATTCTTCTGCAATTGTATCACAAACATACGTTTTTTTTAAAGAAAATGACTGCAGCACTTGTAAAAGTTCTTTTTTTGTATAATTTTCCTCAAAATATATGTCATTTGCAGCCATGAAGTTTTGAATCTCCAATTTCGTATTCTTTGAGCCAGGAATTTTTTGCAATTGTCGACTATGATAGCTTGCGTTGTCCATTACTATAACGCTGTTTGGCGGAATGTTGGGTAACAGACAATTTTCAAACCAATCTTCAAAAAGCTCTGCTGTCGTATCTTCGTGATAATCAACACAAGAGTCCTTAATATTTTTGGCAGAAAGCCACATAGCGTTTGGGATCCAACCATTTTCTGATCCTGCGTGTAATATTGTGATTCTCTTTCCTTTATTTGATGGTGCTTTTGTTTTACACTTATCAGAGGAATCAGACCATCCTTTGGAAGGGGTGTCATGCGTGTCAAACCACGTCTCGTCGAGGTAGAGTATTGGCCGATTTTCAGACCGGTATTTTCTTATTGACGTTATATATTCAGAACGCCAGTTTATTAAACGTGTGGATTCCATTATTACTTGTCTCTTGTCAATTTTGCGATATTTAAAGCCCATTGCAGACAGAGTTGATGTGAGTTTCGTCATTGATGAGCCGCTGTTTCAGACTTTTGATTGTAGGGACACGCTGCTCATCGTACATAGTGTAGATTTTTCGCCTTATCGAATCTTTTTCCCAGTCGTCTAGACTTTTTGTGACACCGGAATCTTTACGCTTTTTTCTTGATTCCATGGAATTTCCAACAATTCGTCTAACTGAAGCATCGTCCATAGATATTCTAATAAGTCCGCTCACTCTCAGCAGCGACCCAAATCATCACCGTCCGTCTTCGCGCGTCCCTTGCCTGGCCGGTCGGTCGTCAGTGCCCGTCTGGGGGGGGGGGCGGGTTAACGGGGTGTCTCCGGGTGGAGAGTTCGCGTCGTTCCGGGGAGTTATTTTTAGGGGGGGGAAAAAACATTTTATTGGAACTTTTTTTTTTGTAGTTATTTGAAAATTTTTAGAAGAGGAAAAAAAGAAAAGAATTTTATGGAATTTTTTTTTGGGGGGGGGGTACTATCTCCTCCGTTTTGAATTTATGGAAAAAAATGAAAATTGAAAATTATAAATTTTTATTGACGCGTAATCTCAATCAGGATTGTCTCGAGAATTCAAATCAGAAATGCTTGTGGAAACGCTAGAAATCCAACTGCCATTCAGTTCACCAGAGCATTTAAAAAACTTTTTGCTGTATGATATTTTCACGAGACAGAAGGCAGCAATTTTATGGAAGACAGTAGCGATATTTTGCTTGATATAACATCGGAGTCATTGAAAAATATTGGAAGTTTTCAGGAAAAAAATTACGAAAATATTTCTCCAATTTTAAAAATAGAATCAACCGATTATAGGAATTTGATATCAGAGGAGGGAAATGCACTGGTCTATGTTGGTGGATATTTTTTACGTAGATGTCTCTTTGAACATTCTTGTCATATTTGTTTGGAATATTGTTCATCATCCGAAAGAGACAAGTCTACTTCATTTTGTGAGCTCAAAGCTTACAAAGGTAGTAAAAATATATTTGGTGGCTTAACAGTCGTCCCTCCCAATGATTTTTCGAAGTATTCAATACAATTAGAGAATATTTTTGTTTCGAATTTTAATGATTACTGCATACATGATGGTGTAGGAAACATATTTTTAAAAGAATATTCCAATGTAGAATTCACCCATCCATGTAGCAATTTTCCCAAAGACTATTAACTTACATTGTTTACAAGAGTTCGAATCTATAACACAATCAAATTTGCAAACAGGCAAATAAGATCTCAATGTTTAAATAAACAAAATCCGAAACTAAAAATTTTGCAAAATTTGTAAATATTTGAAATATTAGATGTCGTTTTTTGACCTTAATAGATTTATTTAGCTGGGGGATGGTTGGGGTTAGGTCGGATAACTGAAACCACTAATATCGTTTTCGACGTTTCGACTTTTGTAAAGTCATCCTCAGGGCATT
This sequence comes from Zygogramma bicolorata, assembly GCA_032362365.1. Classification (NCBI taxonomy): domain Eukaryota; kingdom Metazoa; phylum Arthropoda; class Insecta; order Coleoptera; family Chrysomelidae; genus Zygogramma; species Zygogramma bicolorata. Next base: position 1,466,789 of record JAVJAQ010003124.1, on the reverse strand, counting down.
ACAAAGTTGCAGTGAATCAGATACACACATACAGGTGAAAAATTATTAAAATTTGCGACTAGAATCACTTCTGCAAATGAGAGGTCAAGATTGAGTAAATTTGGTACAATTCAATTGACAGTAAAAATGTAAAAAGAGACATGAACAACAATTTCAAAAATGTAGGAAACGGTAGAACCCAATCTCTGGTTTCTTGTTTTTAGAATAAAAATAAAAGGACATTTACATAAAAATTCCCAGTTTTTGATACTGAAATATACAGAAGTATATTTCTGACCGACGAAAAGTTCACTGTGTTAGCGACCGTTGAAAATAAAATTAGGAACTCATTTACTTCCTGCACTCAAATAGAGTTTTGATTTATATATATATATATATATATATATATATATATATATATATATATTATATAAACAAAATATATATTTCAGTATCGAAAACTGGGAATTTTTATTTTTATGTAAATGTCCTTCAATTTTTATTTTAATACAAAAGAGAACCAGAAATTTATGTGAGTCCAACCGTTTCCCACAGTTTTCAATTTTTGTTTGTCTCTTTTTACATTTTCACTGTCAATTGAATTCTACCAAACTAATGTACTCAATCTTGACCTCTCATTTGCAGAAGTGATTATTGTCGCAAATTTCAATAATTTTTTACCTATAAATCCATGGGGATGCTTGAAGACTGGCTTTAAATCAAATATTCTAAAAATGAACAATTTGTTCAGGCCAGCCTCAACTCACCTACACTGTAGGTTGACGGACTAACACCTATTAGAAAACAACTACTCCCCTGGCTAATACCACGAAGGGCATTGGATTACATCCAACAGGTGCTAGTGTGGGATTCTTCACTGAAGAAATTCCACATATGCTCTTGGCGATACACCACCAGAATTGATTTTCAATTATTGGGATGGGACACACTTGCAGACCGGTTTCGGGCTATTTGGCCTCTCGTCAGTGCAAGGCAGTGCCATCATCAACATAAGTCGATGACTTCCCATAATTAAAAATCATACTCGAGTAGAGTATCTTCCCTAGACCTAGGCTGATACAAACAACTAGCAAAATAGCCATTGCTGCGCCATCTGCCCGTAGACTAGGTACTAACCAAGAGCATATCCGCATGGCCCCAATTCCTAGTACAAGGAAAATACGAATAAAACAAATATTCATGGGGGTGCTTGAAGACTGGCTGTGTGTATTTATATCTGATTTACTGTAACTTTGTAGTACCTTGACGATAACTTTATACAAGTCGAAACGTCGGCAGAGAAATAATAGTAGTTTCAGTTATTCGACCTAACTCCAACCAACCCCCAGCTAAATATTTGAAATGTGTCCAAATATATATGCCAAAGTACTGAATAGATTATAATTATACTATTAGGGTATACTCAAGAAAACAACAAATCACCATTCAATTAGGTAATATGTTAATAAAGATTATTCATCTTAATTTTTTCTTTATTGTGGAGTCCCTTTATAAGTATCTCACCTTTTTACCTGCCCATAATTCAAGAAATCAGGTGATTCATGCCAGTTATTACAACGAAATATTCCTCAATTTATTGTTATTAGAATCTCATATTATATAATCATCTCATTGAAATATCATACAAAAACATAAATAATATCTAATGAATATGATCAACACTTGACGCCTGACCCTCGTAGACACAATTTCGAGTAAACATATTGTTCGCGCTGCTGACTGACCCTCGTATAACGTATTTCTGCTAGTAGCCCGTATGATTTACGACCGCTCGCAAAAAAAGCGGCATATTTTACCCACATCAAAGGAGTTACCAGACTTATTAGAATATCTATGGACGATGACTGAAGTAAGAGGCACCTTCGTCAAATTACTGGTTACTTTTGGTGTAGCACCCGCGTTATATCCTTGCTGAAGTAAGGAACTATACACATTTTTTATGATTTTCTCGTCAAAAGATAAGTGATTCTTCTTTAACGAACCACTGGAAAAAGCACTATTACTTTTTATCCACGGACGCCACATACTGCCTATTCTACGTTGGGGTATAAAATCTTTGCTATTAATGTCTGTAATAACAAATAAATGTTATAAAATTATTGCACGCCGTTACACATGTGAACACTTCCAATGAAATACAAAGACTAAAATGAACAAGAAGTGTAAGCTGTAATCCTTTACAATCCCTCACTGAGAAACAAAATTACCTGAATCCGGTCCTTTTACATTTATGATGTGCATCTCGGATTTTACAACTTAAGGGTCTAATTGGTTTTATTATAATCCTTCAGTCAATACCATTTATTGTGAAAACTACTATACGGTATTTTCGGACGAAAAAATGGATAGTGCTTGTCCTAAGCAAGCGAGACTGACACGGCTTATTAACCAGCTACGTTTTGTTTCAAACGTTGGTTTGTACACATTCGCGAAGATATGAACAATTTCTTTATTCTGATGAGCAAAATGACGCTTTCCAAATTGAAAAATAAGGTTAGATCAGAAAAGTTCTTCTCCTAACCTTTCATTGTGAGCAATTGGTCACTTCCCAACCTGAAAGTCGGCCAGAATCAAGCGCATTTTCGAATAGTGATGACTGGAGTTAATATCAGTTAGTAGTGGTGGTATATACATTCGTTCACGTCTCCTTCTTTTATTCGTCATTATGACCATTGGAATTCATGTAGTGCTTAGATATCCGCTAACGTGTACGCTGTACACACTAGTTGCAAAAACCGAGCTATCCCTGGCATGATATAACAGTTATTACACATTATCTCTGTATCACGGATAGAAAACATATACTCAGTTTCTTCCTCACAAACCACAAACCTCTTCAATAACTAACTAACTAACTAGTTTCCAATAATGACACGCTACCGTTCTGTTAGCCATTTTCTCAAGTACATGAATCAGCGCTCTCGTCAGTCGACGCCAGCCCATTTTTATTGTCGAAAATGCAGCTAATATATCAGTACAGGTAATCCAAATGTTGATATTTGCAACAATCCTCGTGAAATATAACGAAATGTAATTTTGTTGTGGTGGAACATTCGTGAAGGAGTTTTGAAACTATGAATGAAGAAGCTGGATTATAAAACATTTGATGACACTATTGACATTTGCGGAAGCGTCATTAAATTCGTTTATAAGCATTGCTCACTTGACATACAAAATGTATCGCAATCAATCTTGCAAATAATAATTTCTTCATCCCTTTATGAAATTATTTCTAACGAAAATTTTATACAAACCTTGGTAAAGGTTCGTTATCACGACTCTGAATACCGTTCAATATGAAAAGAAGTAAATAATGAACGAATGACAAACCTCAAAATTCACTTCCTCTCGATTCTTTCCATCTTTCATCGCCGACGTAAAATGTATTATGTGAACGGGTAAAAATAGAATGGGTACTCAAGAATTATGAATACGGCAGCAGTGAGTTTATGCCGTAATTCTCGTTATACGCATTTTCAGGGAGTTTGCGGATGACGATGTAAATACCCAGACCATATTTTGCCTGTCATCGTTATTTACCAGACGCTTCCTTTTTACTTTTCGAAGGATTCGTTACATTCAGGATGGATTTTTTCGAGTGCAAGGACGTATCCAGGAATTCTACTTCGGGATGCGGGAAAAGGACAGGGCACAAAACCTCATGGAAATGGCTTTCAGCAAATTTTGACGAAATTTTGAAATTTGAATTGAAAATTTTTGTTGTTGGGTTTATAGTTATTATGTCAAATATTTTGCCTGTCATCGTTATTTACCAGACGCTTCCTTTTTTCCAAGGATTCGTTACATTCTGTTGAGGGGTTAACCGTTATTATGTTAAATATTTTGCCTGTCATCGTAATTTACCAGACGTTTCCCTTTTACTTTTCGAAGGATTCGTTACATTCAGGATAAATTTTTTCGAGTGCAAGGACGTGTCCAGGATTTCTACTTTGGGATGCGGGAAAAGGGCAGGGCACAAAACCCATGGAATGGCTTTCAGCAAATTTTGATGATATTTTGAAATTTGAATTCAAATTTGAATTGAAAATTTTTGTTGTGGGGTCAACTGTAATTATGTTAAATATTTTGTCTGTCATCGTTACTTACCAGGCGCTTCCTTTTTTTTCCCAAGGATTCGTTACATTCAGGATGAATTTTTTCGAGTGCAAGGACGTGTCCAGGATTTCTACTTTGGGATGCGGGAAAAGGGTAGGGTACAAAACCCATGGAATAGCTTTCAGCAAATTTTGATGATATTTCGAAATTTGAATTCAAATTTGAATTGAAAATTTTTGTTGTGGGGTCAACCGTTATTATGTTGAATATTTTGTCTGTCATCGTTATTTACCAGACGCTTCCTTTTTTTTCCAAGGATTCAGGATGGATTTTTTCGAGTGCAAGGACGTATCCAGGATTTCTACTTCGGGATGCGGGAAAAGGACAGGGCACAAAACCCCATGGAAATGGCTTTCAGCAAATTTTGATGATATTTTGAAATTTGAATTCAAATTTGAATTGAAAATTTTTGTTGTAGGGTCAACTGTAATTATGTTAAATATTTTGTCTGTCATCGTTATTTACCAGACGCTTCCTTTTTTCCCAAGGATTCGTTACATTCAGGATGGATTTTTTCGAGTGCAAGGACGTATCCAGGATTTCAACTTTGGGATGCGGGAAAAGGACAGGAGACAAAAAACCATATAAATGGCTCTCAGCAAATTTTGATGATATTTTGAAATTTGAATTTAAATTTGAATTGAAAATTTTTGTTGTGGGGTCAACTGTAATTATGTTAAATATTTTGTCTGTCATCGTCATTTACCAGACGCTTCCTTTTTTTCCAAGGATTCGTTACTTTCAGGATGGATTTTTTCGAGTGCAAGGACGTATCCAGGATTTCTTCTTTGGGTTGCGGGAAGAGGACACCATGGAAATGGCTTTCAGCAAATTTTGATTATATTTTGGAATTTTGTTGCGTTCAAACCATACACAATTTTGGCAAGTTATTAGAAGAGAGAGTTAAGTCAAAATGTATTGTTTGGTATTTTCCATAGGAAAATCATAATTTATTTGATTGCTATAAATTTTTATGTGAAAATCTCATCAAATCGAAAGTCATATTCAAAAGTGTACAGGGAGCAACAGAATCCAATAGGTGAAGTGAGGAAAATAATAAAAAAGGTTCTGAATCAAAACACTAAAATCGATAACATGACTCAAAAATTGCAATAACTTGAATGAAAATATAATATATAACAGACTGATCACTAGTTGACAGAGTTCACGAAGTATATTGCTGGTGATTAGTTATTGATTCGACTCTTTTGATTCCTTACCTTTTTTATTATTTCACTCACTTCACTGCTCTCAGTTATTCCAATTTTTGAGCTTTGATGCTCCCTGTACACTTTTAGATATAATGTCCTTTGATTTGATGAGATTTCCACAAAAAATGTATCGCAATCAAATAAATTATGATTTTTCTATGGAAAATACCAAACAATGCATTTTGAATTATTCAATTTTGTCGCCCTCTAGCGGTTCTCCTAATCATACGATCCTCTCATAACTGACAAAAATTGGGTAGGGTCTTGAACCGAACAAAATATCAAAATATTGAAGACGACTTTTATTTCTGCATCGTATATTAACATATTGTCAAAATTTGCTGAAAGCCATTTTGATAAGGTTTTGTGCCCTCTCCTTTCTCAATTTCGATTTTGAATCAACGTGAAAGTGTATAATATGCAATGCAAATTCAAAATTCTTGATATTTTTTCAGTTTACTGTTTTCTGGGGGAGAAAATTGCCTCCATTACCCCCGTGAATACGCCCTTGTATGGGCGTTATAATTATTATTGTCTTTCAAACGGTACCTAGAAGCTGGAATAGGTAGCAAAGAAGGAAGAATTTCAAGGCTATATTCTCATCGATTTCTCGTGAGTGATCTGTTTGGCTTGTTTCCAGATGAAAAAGCTCGTATCACAAATGTCTATTCTATGAATGCCCGAGCTGGTACTGTATTATTATTTTTATCCACGACTATTTTATAATGTACCCATTATACGTCTGTTTACTCGACTTTAATAAGAACCATCAGTCACGGCAGTGAAATAATAATGTTTCTAAAAATATGTATGTGATGTAACAATATTTTTCAACTGAAAAACTTCAACAAAATATTTTTATTGGTCGTGGATAAAGTATACTATTCCTCTCACGCCTTCTCGTTGAATAATATACTATTATTTACGACTAATACAGCCTATAAGTATTATACTTATAATTTCTGCAGTATACTATCATATATTATTCCCTCGGGAAGAAATGATGTGGGATTAATAGAAATAGTCTTTATTCCCTCTATCACAAATGTTTCGAATTGAATATTACCATGGAAACTTTATAACTAAACTCCAAACGCGTTGGTAGTGTTTGTGTATTTGTATCAAGATGAATGGAACTGAAGAATCCTTTATTTATGACAAATAAATTATTCGTTGATAAAGTAGAGTATACTACTCGCAATAATGATTATTATTCTATGGAAATATTACTTCCTCGCCGCTGAAGCGGCTCGGTTCGTAAAAATTCCTCGAGAATAATAGCTATATATATATTGACTCGTGGTATAATCTACTATTATCAAATAACACAATATCCTCCAAACTCTTGTTGAAATTCATGAGAATTTTTGTTGACACTTACTATGTCGAAATTCCAAATCATCTAATTACAAGATAATAAATCTGAATATTGCTTTGAGGCGGATTGAGAAAATTAAATTTATAAATTCAATACACAACGTGTTAAAGTTAAATACTTTGTGAACATTATTGAGTCATTTCGTAGTAAGTACTCGCAATGAATATTTCATACTTCATTACCTTGACTTTCCAACTTCAAATTTATGTATTACGAGTATACGGTGTATTTTTCAATAACATGCTGATATCGATCCAATAATAGAACAAGGAATATTAGACTTGCTAACTGTGTGTTTGTCTCATGATTATTTCCAATTCAACTACACATTCATGTGCAAAATTCTGATGATAAAAAACCCATTAAGTAGGTACCTTGTTAACAGGAAATTCAATGGACGGATTAGACGAAAAAAATCTCAGTAATTCAATGGTAAAATGGTATTGGTATAGATATATAGATTTTATCAATCCCCTTCATGCTTCCATATTATTCACTATAGAGATTTAACAAAATACGGCGATTATTTCCTTAAATTCAACAATAACGAGGGAAAATAATAAAAAAAAATGAATTTTTTTCTCTCACACGGACATTGCTATTGACAATTCTTCTGGAATATATACATCAACCAAATGGGCAGAATTCAACTAAATATGATTAACAGACCAGTGAATGTCCTCTTGTCTGATGTGAATTACAATACGAGTTTGATATAACAAAACAGATGCAAAGTCTTTTGGTCTTTTTTGCTCCCCAATGACTGAAGTAGTATCAAAAATTGGGATATTAGGATGTATTCATGAAAAGCGAGACAGACTGTATTGTCACACCCTGTATGTTTTTTTGGATCGTCGCGACGCAGCGTCGCCGTCAGATCAACGCTGTTATCAAGGTAGCGTGGCCGAGCGGTCTAAGGCGCTGGTTTAAGGCACCAGTCTCTTCGGAGGCGTGGGTTCGAATCCCACCGCTGCCACATTTTTGGATTTTTTTTGATCAAATTATCACCGACCTAATTTCTTCAACAGCATCGATCTGCTGGAAAACCTGCGGCCCTTTTTATCAATGATTGCAGAAGTATAAGTATTTAGCGGCTCCAACATTGTACTGCCGATTGTATCATCTCACTTCTTCTTATGCTTATAGCGTATTCGTCCATATATTTTCGACAAGTTAACTCTGAATACAATTCCTACCCACAAACGGATCTTGACTCGTGGATTCCGCAAGGAACAGTTTTGGGGCCTTCACTCATTTTAATTTTTATGAATGATATTTTAAGAACTAATGCTTGGTTCTTAGACCAAACTTTTAGTTTTCATCTATCTTTTTACTTTCACTTCAAGGAAGTTCTTACAATGCTATTCAATGGAAGCGTTCATACACGACACTTACTTTAACATTTTGTGTATGAACGCCTCCATTGATTAGCATTGTGAGAACTTGCTTAGAGTAAAAGATATGTATTAAGTAAAAAAAAAGGTGGTTGCAAACGACAACGCTGTTTTGATTTCCACTTATAATACCACTATGCTTGAATTATTTTCGGATATTTTTTCGAGCTCATGAATATTTTGAAAATTATAATTTTCTCAAAATATTCATGAGCAAGAAACGTTTCAAAGTTCTTCAAGATATGCTTAGGAATAAATCACAGATTCAACAATTGAATCGAAATTGCCATGTTCTGTCACATTTGATTTAGGTTAATGTGTGAGCTTCAACATAATGAATCGATTCGGTAAAGAAACTATCGTGTCAGTGGCTCGTGAATAAAGATGTGGATTGTTATTGTATTTTCATGAGTCTGCTAAATTGTTCTAGTGCCCTATTTGAACGTTGTTCCATTTTGTTTACCTCTGCTCAAAGTGGATAAGTATAAAAATATCCACTAATTCGATGTGGGTTACCCATGGAGAAAAAATTTCATTTTAATCGAACAATTCAACCATATAAAGAGATAAATAATTCACAAATAGAAAATTACCCTCGAAAAAAGAAAGTTCAACCACAGCTTTCAAGATACTATTAAAAAAATGATTGTTGGACCTCTGAGGATATATATCGATAACTTTCAAATCGACCAATCACATAATGATTCTGATAAAGAGAAATACGAATGACTTTATCTACATTTTGATTATTGAAAAATATTGTAAACCGAAAACATTCACATGATTCATTATTCCTATTAGAATTAATTCTGTTTTATAGAATAATTGATTCGGGAGAAATTGTTACACACACAAAAGTATTCAAAAATACTTTCAACGACTATTGTATAATGTACCCCCATTATACCCATTATTTGTTCGACCTTGATAATAACCATTTACCACGGTAGTTATTAATTAGTTATTATTCACTGCTGTCAGATGATTTCCTGATTCAGCTATAATAATATATTGTTCTGATGTTAATTGTATTCCTGAGATTAACTTGACAAAATATTACAATTATTAATAACTATGAATACATATCTCTTGATATAAAAATCATCTTGTAAGACATGATACGTGATATTTGTTAAGCTGAATCCATAGATTTTTGTGTGTATTATTATGAGATATTATTCGATTATTATAATTTTCGATAACTATGTAATGTGTAGAGATGAACAATAATGTATTGTATGAAATATTTGTTAGGATAAAATAATAGTGTTTCTAAAAATATCTACGTAATGTAACAAATTTTTTTAACGAAAAAACTTTTGACATTAACCTTAATGCGTTAAAATTGCATACAACTACATAATAGTGATACAGCAGGTCATTAATTCACGGTCAGGTGTACAGGTATAGAAGCTCATAAATATACACAAGACAATAGAGATAATACAAATTTCAATTCACATTATATCATCAAAAACATTACCATAAGTTCACAGAATAAAATATCCGTACAAAGTAAAAAGCATATTTAAAAACTTGAGGCAGATCTATGAGTGTTACAGAATACCCTGAAAATTTAGTTGGTGGAGATCATGAAGTCATCAAATGAATGAAACAATTGGTTTCTTTAACTTCAATCTTGATTCTGTCGTTATCGTAGTTTTCATTTCTCATGGTAGTATTCGGTTATGCAACTTTATTAGGAGAGTTTTTGGCTGGTTTATTGCGACTATATCTGGGATCCCTGAGTATATTTTTAGTTCTCGTGTTGTAATAATGACACACTGGTAGAACAAATATTTCGTTCTTCAAATACATGTAGTAGGCTGTGATGAATGAATAAAGATGGAAAAATCATGATTTTGAATTCCATAAAAAAAAGGTCAACATTCATCTGTGTATCCAATGCCAGCAACAATTTTAAAACCTTTGTTTTGTTTACCCATTTTTTTTGAGGTACCCTATAGCATAATGCCATGATTCAGGTGAGACTGAATCAGACCATGAAAAGCACTCACTAGAGTTCCAAAATTAACAAATTTTTGAGTTGTCGTGAGAGATATATGTTCTGTGAAAGTTTCTTGCACAGTTCATCCATGTGTGAATTTCATTGAGGTTATCGTCCAAGACTATCCTTAGGAGGGTCGCATTATGTCTATTTGGACATAACCATAACCACATATCACTGGTTTACCATATTTAACATCTCCTTCTCGATAAAATGAGTGTATTTAAGATCGAGTTACTATTTTTTAGTGATGCGTCATCAGCATACATTACCATTCTATTTGGGAAAAAAGTATAAAAATACCATTGATGTGAATGATAAACAAGAATGGTCACAAGACGTAAATAATAAATAAGAATGGTCACAAAGCAGAGCCCTGTGGTAAATTATATTTAATTTCACGCAGGTTGTATATGATTTCATCGTCGAGAAAACACTATTCTATCAGCTGGAGAGGTGGTCCCACAATGTTCAAGTCTATTAGGAAATTATATATAATATAGCTTCTTGAATATATTATGTTAGGTGAGATAATGGGTCCGATGAATTAAGTTAAAGCAAATGCTCTCGATGAGTTTGTTCAAATAGACTTATTCGTGTTGTTAGTTAAGAGAAGGGCGAATCTATAGTAAAGGCTCACGCTGAATTTTATTTGCATGGCTTAATGTATACGAAAATACATGATAAATGACTCTAATCGAAGGCACATCATTCAGTAATCGACCCAAAAACGAAGTCGTCCTAACAAAACGGGAACGGGATTCCTCCATTATATATGTTTTCGTCCCAGTTTCGATCGATTCTGTTCGCAAACAGTAGGCTGCCACCAGATCCAGACAAGCCGTCGGGGATTCTTGGCTCCATAACTCGTATAAACTTGTCGTTGTTGACCTTTTAAACAGCTCTCATGCAGGGACATTACCGTGGTTTTATCAGCGAATGTTGGAACTCGCATTGAAATGGTCTGATCGGTACAAACCGTGTCATTCTCCAGGTAAGTATTTTATTCACAAGCAATGGAAAATGTGATTTTTTTTAGCCTACTTCCAGGTAAGACCTTTACATCTCAAATTAGTATCAGATTGCTTTCACTAATATCATCCAAAGCATGCTGGATTTTTCTGTCCTATCGTCTCTCATGAATGTATAACGCTTTTTTCTACTTCCACCCTATAGTTCATTGAGTTGGAGATTACAGATAACTGAATCGTTATGATTTCATATCCACACAAAGTAGAATATGGATTCCACCAATCACATAGAATATAATACTGAAATACTTGGTTACTAGTGACAACCTTCTAGAAACGTCACAATTCTGATCTGTCTACCTACAAACAAGCATTAATAAATGAGCTAACAAATAGAACCCAAAAAACAGATCTTTCAACTTGTTTTGCAAAATCGGCAAATTAAGTTTTTTTTTCACAAAAAAACGTATTGACGGACAGTTATCATTTAAGATAATAGTCCGGGAGGATATTAAAGTTCGTGCAGACTTTGACAATGAGCTGTATTATTGTTTACGAAACAACGGAACCCACTTTGAACATTTACTTTCGGTCAACAAAAACCTCATTAAATATTCCATTCAAGACAAAGTTTCACAATTATTGCTTACCCCTGTACAATTATTATTTATACCATTGGATAGCTCTTTTTATAGTCTTTTCAATGATGTATCACGAGTAGCGATTTGCAATTTGAACTATTTGTGTTTTGGTGGGTGGGGCCTAGGGAGTTGATGGGGGTTGAGTTCTCTTTCATTTTACTTTAGTTCCCCCTTACTATCCTAGAAACGGTTTCGAGCATTTTTCGATGTCAGCTTTCGTTCGTGAGATATAGCCCATTGTTTTGAAATTGACACACTGTATTTATCTGGTCGAAGTAAAAATTAATGGATATTGACCACATGGTCCTCAAACGTTTGAGCACCACGGCATCGAGCTCAAGCTTCGTCCTCGTGCGATATGGCCACGTAAGAACTAAATACGAGATGATTACACACAGAAAAAAATCGATAGTTCTAATTGAGTCACTAAATGCCCCAGTAAATTATTTACAATCGATACTTAATTTAATAGTTACTTAATATGCAGTACTTTGAGGAAATGCTTTATCGACGCGTAAGACAGTTTAGTCCACGAGTGGACTAACTCATTAGTCGATAAAGCATTTTATTGTCGAGTATAATATTCTATTTTTCCTATAGCCCATATTTTAGATTATTTCTCTCAATGCGCATAAACGATGAAACAGTTGAAGGCTAGACTGCCTCTACAGAGTTTTACAACGAAATGCACTAGACATTTTAACAGATTAAACTGACTGAAATAAACCGGGCGTATGGCTATCTCGGGAACTATATTGTTCGATTTTGATGTTTTCTGATATTATCAAATTATCATACACTCAAGTCATTTGCTAAGCAAAATTGCTAAAATCGTTGAAGTGCAGCACACATTTCAACCAATTATACTTGGTGTATTCGGGATATAACCCCCGAAAAAATTGAAAAAAATAATTAATTAATACTCTGCAAACTTCTAAATCGTTTCAATATTACGGTCTGCTATGGGTCGCTAAGGGGTTGCTATGGAATTTGTTTATCATCAAAACTGATATATTTGCGTCAAAAGAACTGAATGATGTGCTAGCAAAAAATGAAACTGCCGATCGGATATATAAATATATATATATATATATATATATATATATATATATATATATATATATATATTGATTCAACCAACTTTGACAGACCCAGTACGTTCATCAGGCAACCACAGACCCACCAGAAATAAGCAATTTCACGGAATATATTGAATGGCTAATTGACTATTTTAGTGCCCCGAATATAGGCATACTTTGAGGGGAAACGATTTCTTGGAAAAAAAAAACCGCTACATCCATAAGTCTCTCTCAATCCCACAATATTCAAACGCCTTTCCAGACCAATATATCAACTCATGGATATCAGACCGACGTTCCCGCTCCCAGCGGTGTTGCCATGATTATGGGCTTGATAATTTGATAACGTCAGGTGTATGTCATATCTGTATTAAATCATTCCTTTTATTGTTTGTCAGATTCATTTATCGGTATAGAGTTCAATAGTGAATGTTTGAGAATGATTGCTTATGAAGTAGGCTTACCGGGCTGATTCGTATTTATTCCTCCAGACCTGGATCCTTTCAGACATTTAAATACACTGAGTAAATGTGTCGGTTCACGTATTCAATTGTATGAACCGCCCTTCATTTACCTATTCAACACTTGTTCATTTATGCGAATCGCCATGGCAATGATCACATCTATTTTATTTCGAGGAACTGTAAAAAACAGCGAAGGAGATAGTTTTAGTGAAGAAACAGTATTTTTTATTTTTCTTGCGAATTGCCGTTCAATTGGATTTTCAGTAGTAGTTCAATCTATTCCGCAAACTTTGATTTAAGAGACTATTTTTGAGAAAAGCAATTTTTCGAGATACTTGTATTTTACTACTTCATTGTTCACAATGGAATGTTTTATTTAGTTCAATATTGTTCAGATTTTTTTTTATTGAGGTCGAGTAAAATCCATTTTCTGAACCACCATGTAGATATAAAAGTAAATTAAACAGAGGAATAGGCACTTTTGATAAAGCAGACTTTTTCGTCAGGTATAAGGTTTTTCATATATTCAAAAATAAATTCCTTTTCCTCATGCGACCTCAATCGGGACATATTTTTTCGAATTCTATGGTTTATGAGCAATCATTCGAAAATATCATCACTTCTAACCACAATCAGCTTGGTGAGTGACCAATTGTTCACACAGAAGAAAGCAAGGTGGTGTAAACATCTCCAACCTCGTCTTCTTCTATTTGAAACGTCATTCTGCTCATCGGAAGCCATGTGTTCAGGTACCCCTTAACGAATACACACCAATGCAGTTATACAAAATGAGCTATTTGACACGAAATCACAGTAATTACTCACTATCGCGGTACCAAAAGGACAGGAAATATATAGATACGCAATTTTTTCTTTGAAAACACTAAACCTCTTCAATAACTACGGTATTAGTTTCCAGAAATAGTACGCTACCGTTTTATTAGCGATCTTCTCGAGTACAAGACCCAGCGCACTCCATCGCTCAAGGCCAGTCTTTTTTTTATTGCCGTTGATATGTCAGTTCGTAATCCAAACGCTGTCTATTTGCAGTAATCCTCATAAATCATAATTGAGATATGATAATGATTGGCCTGCCAAACATATTCATCAAAATGAAGCAAAATGTGAAACATATTTCAACCTTTACGTAGGCAATTGACATTTACAAAGAATGACAATCACGACATGTGTTGAAAGCTTTATCGAATGTGTCGATATGGAATTTCACTTGATACACAAAATTCATTTCAATTATCCTTGCAAATATTTTTTTCTTGTTCATTGCAAAACATTTTTTCGAATGATTCTAAAAAAAATAGTATAGAAACCTCGGCGAAGGAAATGATTAACTTTGATAGCAACAGTTGATTCACCAGGTGAGTTATTTCAATATTAATTCGGTATGGTTACAACCATCATATTTTTTCCTCAGTTGCAAAAGTGCGGCAAAATAGCTCAAGGAGGAAAACACAAAATGCAAGTGAGAAACAGGTGAAGACAGTTTGTAATTTTTCATTGAAAGTTAAATCGCATTAAAAGGAGTATAAGAATGGAGATGAATTACTATGACTTTCACGAAATGATTATCATTGAAAGGAATAATAGCCAAATAATACTTTTAAACCATTGAAATCATTCATGCGCCTTTTTTGCATGAAAACTTGAACACACATCTTTTGAAAAAATGGTTTTTCAAGATGAAAATTTTGCCGAATGTTCTCCAGATCATTTTTATTTTTCACGAAATATTAAATGAGGTACTGAAATCAGTGAAAAATTTATGTTTCCCAATAAGAAGGTAATATTGAGATTTATGGAGGTCATTCGCAGTTTCCATATGAACTCCAAGTTGCCGATGTTTAGAAAAAAAATCGTCATAATCTCAGTATCATCCTAGATAATTTGGATGAACGTAGTAAACATTCTCTATTATTTATTTTTACCAGGGGCGTACTTTTATATTTAGCCTGATTTATATTTTTTTTCCCCATTTACAGAATATAAAATTTCATTTGGATGAAACTTCAAAATGAAAATTAAAAATTCTGATAGGTTCGAACCGAGCCATAGTTTTAATTGATTCAATATGTTGGGAAAGAAGATAGAGTATCGCGCAACACCTTCATGAAATGAACTTCTCATTGAATTATAGTGGAGTAAAAACACGCTTGAAAGACGCTTCTATCACGAAATAAAAAAGATGAGGTAGAACAAAACAAGTGATGTATAGACTTTTCAGGAATGTTACTGGCTATTACAGATCGATATTTACGACATCGCCAGCTGGGGCTGACTCTTTTTATAGCGGAAAATGTGTGAAAATATGAAAAATATAAAAAACATTTTTTTTCCGATATAACTCGTGATAAGTCGCAAACTTTGAGACATATCAAAGTGAACTTTTTTAATTCTAAAGTAGAAATATTAGCGCTGGTGTCAGAGCAGCCGAATTTTCGAAAACTTACTTATTCTTCTCAAAAAAACATTGGAAATACTCATATTTATTTTTTGTGCATTGATGTCTTGAGCAATCGAAAAACTTTTTTTATTTTTACAGTGTCACCATTAAAGTGCGCACCATTAGGGAAACTTTTTTTTCGAAAAGTTTCAATGAAGTTTAACTTCGGCACTTGTTTGTGCTTTGAATTCAACGTAAAATGATGCGGCCAACTGCGACCCACTGACGTTCAGTGTTGGTCAAATTCAACTTTTTTTTTGAAAAAAAATGGAAAAAGTGCATTTCTACATCGAATTTAACAAAATGTTACTTGAATAAGTTGTGTCTACGGTAATTTTATATCCATATTTCTTTAGTTGCCTCTGCTTTTTCGAAATCAAAGGTTTGTTTGAGAAAATACCCTAGTGATTGAAACTTTGCACCAGGCATGTTGAAATTTTTATAGCAAATTTTTAATTTTTTTCTAAAAATGTCCGTATAAGTAATAATGTATCGAAAAAGTTAAACTCCTTGATGAGTTTGTTATGTATGTACACATGAATTGATGACAATTAACCGAACTTGTTTTTTAAAATAAAGGGGATATCTGTCAAAAATAAGCAAAACGTCAACTTCATCCTAGTTGCATAAAATTTGGCATATGGATATGAAATTGCCGTAGACACAACTTTTTCAAGTAACTTTTTGTTGAATTCGATCTAGAAATGCACTTTTTCAATTTTTTTCAAAAAAAAGTTGAATTTGACAAACACTGAACGTCAGTGGGTCGCAGCGGGCCGCATCATTTTACGTTGAATTTAAAGCACGAACAAGTGCCGGAGTCAAACTTCATTGAAACTTTTCGAAAAAAAAGTTTCCCATATGGTGCGCACTTTAATGGTGACACTGTATATGTATTTAATTGTGCTAGTCTTGTGTAGGTAGTTACCTCATTAATTACATTATCATATACGTTTTTGAAATGGAATGTTGAAATTTTCTATTAGCCACAAAATGGAGTGCATTATATGTTGAGAATCTGTTGAAAATCAGGATGAATCGGTTTTGCAAAACCCTACAGAACAGGGTCTACAAACTATAGTTGGTACCGCAGAGAAAAGAAGAGATATTCAGGAAAGAAAGGAAGACATTTCAATTGGAAGTGAAAGAGTGAAATATTATCAGAGTTGTAGAAGAGCATACACTAGTGTCCAAAATATTGGTTTACCAAATTCCTACATCCTAGGACGTCCCCTAAATGTCCTGCACAAATCACCGGTATAAGGGGTCTGTATGAGTTTGTTTCAAATTGTCACGATCGTTTGAATTTTTTTTCTCAAAAGTCCTGTAAATCGTTATACAAATGAGACCTATACTAAACAATTTTCATCACTACACAAAGCTATAATTTCGTCCTATGACAAACTCGGGATATTTTTTTTGCTGGTATTTCGTACACACTTTGTAATTCAGGTGGACATTCGAATTGGAAATCTTTCATTTCCAGAAATGAAAATTATGTTCACCTCTTGTACTCTATGACGAAATGAAAATAATAGGTGATGTTGATAAATTCCACTATCCGCTATTTGGTAATAGACCTTCTGTCACCAATGCAGTGGAGTGATCAGTTCTTGAATTTTTTTTTTCAATAAGATTCGTGTTATATAGGAAGTTGCTGACTAATTGGACGTGTCCTGTTCAAGAGGGATTGTTTTTTAATTATTGCAGCATTTTTTTTTCGGGGTAGATCTGAAGTCTACCCATGTACACTCAAATAGATTCCAATATCAGATCTTCTATCACCGATGTAGTGGAGCTACTCACTTTCTACAGTGATGCCAAATCTTGGGATCAACAACGTCGATAACATGTTGTGGGTACGAGAACGTTCTTATATAATTATATACTATATACATATATATTTTACACGCCCTCTGAATTGAAATCCTCGAACTAAATCTGTATATAAAATCATGTTCTACCGACTTTTCGGACCCATTTTTCATTTTTTCCCTCCATGCTGAGAGTACTCAAAAATGGTCGGGGATATCGAAAATGCCCATGAACCTTCTCAGACCCGGAGCCGGGTCTGAGAGCGTCGATTTTGGTCTGACTTCGTCGGTAGTGTATGACGTTTTGGGTCTGTGTAAGCGGTTAAATAAATCTATATATATATATATATATATATATATATATATATATATATATATATATATATACCGTACTCCTCCGAAACGGCTTTACCGATTCTTACCAAATGTAATATGCGTATTCAGTAGGTCTGAGAATCTATTTTACATACCCCTAAGTGATAAGGGTTGTTCACCCTTTTGAATTTTTTTTAATTTTTTGACGAAATTTTTTGTTCTTATTACTATATAATGTGGCATTATTAAATACATACAACCCTAAATTTTTACTTTTTTATCACCAACCCCTATTTTTTTATGTCCATTTTAGTAATTTAATCTTATTTTAACCCGCTCGATAACTGATCAATTATAGTGTTTTCAACTGTAATAATAAATAATTTTTTTAAGAAAATAAACATTTATTTTTATTATTAAAGTTTAATCCTGATATATGCTTAGTGTTACCAATCTTAGATTCTTAAAATTTGCCGCGCCTTTACCTTTTACTTTATCCACTTCAAATTTTACATTGAAATTCTTTCACAGAATTGGTGGAAGACATGTTTCGAATTTTATTGGAATTCATCGTCTAACGGAGTTGAAAAGGAGTAGAAAATTATTTTAGGGGTTAATCAAGGCACAGCCTAAACCACTGATTGTATAGTTCTGAAACTTGGAGGGGGTCTTCTTAGTGTGTCGTAGGTATTCGATAATAAATATTTTCCAGAAATTCCACTTCTAAGAGGGTGGAATACGGGTTCAAAGTTTATATGGGACAACGTGATTCATAGGTCCAATCTATTTCAAATTTTGCATAAAAAGTCTTCAACAGAAAAGATGGAAGTCGTGTTTCCTATTTTATTGAAATAAATCGTCTAACGGGGTAGAAAAATATTTTAGGGGTTAATCAACGCACGGCCTATACCACTGATCGTAGAGGTCTGAAACTTAGCGGGTGTATCCTTCATATGATGTAGGCATTCGATATGGAAAGTTTTTCCAAATCCAAGCCCAAGAGGGTGAAAAACGGGAGCATAGTTTGTATGGCACAACGTACTTCAGTTTACTTCAAAATATACAAAAATATTCTTCAACAGATTTGATGGAAGATATGTTTCATATTCTATTGAAATTCATTGTCTATCGGATAAAAGAGGATTCAACATTTTCGACATCTTTCAAAAGCTCGTTCGAGTGCGCCTAGAACTCAGAGAGCTGTTATGAACCCAATAAAACTAAGTACTAAGAACTACACAATATAATAGCATCACAAAAATGATTAATCCCCAACGGGGCACGGGTCAGCTAATATATATATATATATATATATATATATATATATATATATATATACTAGCTGACCCGGCCACGCGTTGCTGTGGCTAAAGTTTTTGTTATATCACATTATAGTAAACAATCTAAGAGGAACAATAAGAGAACATCAGTCACGGAGTCCACTATGCTTTTTCACACGCAGATGGTATTTGTAAAAAAATATGGTGATCTCCTTATTTGACTTTCTACTACTATAGCCCTTCAGTACAATGGAATTATTTACGACCAAAGACGAAAATGTTGATATTGGTATACACATTCACTGGATTGAGATTTGAAGGGGAAGTACGTTGATTTAAGCAGAAAAATAAAAATTTATCAGATTTATTATTTCTATTTAATTTTATAACAAATTTAAGTATATTAGAGTATAATACAGTAAATAACATTAATATCTATTTTTTTGAATTATAAATACTATCAATTTCAATTTAATTTAACACCAATCGGTGCACAATGTTTTTGGTTAACCTGTCTTTAGCTAACACAAATAGATTCGACGGTTTCCCAACACGTAAACACGCAACATAGTTGCCCATGAGAAAAACATGGATTTTTCAAATCTAAACCATTTGTGGTTGTGCATGACCTTCTGCTGTCCTGATTCTTTGAGCTGGATTTCTTGGTTCAATTTGTTCTGCCAACTGATGGGCTCAGCAGCGCCATATATTGATTACTTACTCAACCCAGTCGAAAGGTATCGACATCTTGATTCAACTTGTTCTGCCAACTGATGGGCTCAGCAGCGCCATCTATTGATTACTTACTCAACCCAGTCGAAAGGTATCGACATCTTGATTCAATTTGTTCTGCCAACTGATGGGCTCAGCAGCGCCATCTATTGATTACTTACTCAACCCAGTCGAAAGGTATCGACATCTGTTAGAATCATTTGGAGTTAACAGATAATTGTGACTGTCAAATAATAACAGACAAATAATTAGCAATAAATTAAAATTGCGACTATAATATGAGATTAAAACTATCCTATCTCTCAAGTTGGATCGAACTGCACATGGTGTGCGAATTTTATTATAATCGGTTAAGTGGTTTAGGAGTCCATTGAGGTCAAACATTGTGACACGAGATTTATGTATATATATATATATATATATATATATATATATATATCAACAAAGCTGAGCCGTATATGTGGCTCAGGTTTGTTTTCATGTGTTTAAGGGTTTATGTGATCTGAAAATACCATATATTCTTGTTCCAAACGAGGCCCATTTTATACCAATCCTCATCCACAAAATATGAATTTTAGTTCAGCATAAAGTCTACTGTGGCGCTGCAGATCTAGCCACATATACAAAATGTCTATATGTGAAACTAACTTCGTACATTAAAACCTGAGCCATATAAATGCGGCAACATTGGAATTCTATGAATAGATATCGTTTTAGAGTTTTGGTTGGTTCAGAAGTTGTACTGAGAAAGCTTGTCTTACGATTAAACAGTTCTCTAGATTGCTGCATGAATGGTATATATTTTGTTACGAATTAGACTTACGATTACCGACTTCAGAGCTACGATTGCTGCATGAATTCACCATTAGTTGTTTCGAATGTTTGGAATTCGATACTCTCAGATAGATGATAGATTTCATTGAGGATTATATTTCTGCTGACAGAATTGTATATTACCTCCGGTCTGACCGGGAAATTTGGATATTTTATAAAGAAAGAGTTACTTCCTGTATTTTTTATTGAATTGTTAGTTGGCAGTGAGAACTTTGAGATAAGTAGAATCAAGCTGAAAAAGTCACACTTGCCCTGTATTAGAGTTGCAGAATAATTCTCGTTGCAGGTTTTGCCAACAAGTTGACACCACCAGGAGATGAGTAAAATTGTCTTGATGATGCCAATTCAGTTTTCGGAACGGGTCAAGAATTGGCTTTTTATATAATTCATTGGCCTCAATGAATTATATTTTCGATCAAAATTATTAATTTCAAATATTCGAAGCAACTGAATAACGGAATGTACAATAATTTAATTAGCACCATGAAGTACTTGATTCAAATATTTTTAATGAATTCTTCCATGACAAAAAATCCTCTTGAATATCAATTTTACGTTATGATATTTTTTGATGCTGTTGTATCGAAGAGCAGCAGAAATAATTATTCAGATTCAGGCCAAAATATTTCGATTCATTTATTATTGAAAATTCTATGCCAGTTACAATCCCTAATAATTATGAAATGAAATTCACTTCTTCATTCTTCACTCCAATTATCGAAAAAACAAATATAAGAGCATACATTTTGAGATTTCAATTACTTCCTTTTAAATAAGTCTTCATCAGAGAATCTGATTATATAATGATAATAATAATAAAATCAGTCTCGACGTTAATTGACTACAACTACACTATAAATACCAAATGTCGGAAAAATATTCATAAGTTTCATTTTCGTATTGATAATACTTCACCTGAAAAAAGCTATACTGAACTGAAAACCTCGAACAAACTTTTTCAAAATTTGAAAGATTCTGATTCAGTATCGAATTGGGTAATAGAGGTGGAATCAGAAATGTTAAAACAACAATTTAACAACTTCTAGGAAGAGTGATAATTCCAAATATGAAAAGCCTTCTTCTGAAAGAGAAAATCAATTCCATGAGGAGAATATCGAAATAGCTTCAATTAATAGGACTGAAAAAATACCATACAAGGAATGTCATGGTCAACTAACTAAAATATCATGACAATATCAAGAATATATCCACAACAGAAAGTTACTTCAAGTTACCATTAATTAAAGTTCGTCAAAAAGAAAACGTTGCACATATTGATCTTGAATCAGAACCATTCGATCTCCCTATTATCATTGAATCAGGAAATGACAATTATCATCGTGCAATAGTGAATCATCATGAAAGTGATAGTTTTCATCCTTATTTCATTTCGAGTGAAAAAAATGTCGATTCATTGGTGAGTAAACTTATCTACAATTTTGTTATACTTACACTATACTTTTTCTATGGTTATAAGAGGTAATAGCAAAATAATTTAAAATTTCCATTGAATAAGTAAATAGAGCTGTCATTACTTGAAATTTGATATTCCATGGGAGACTTGATTTGTTATGTAATAATAACTACAACTGTAACAGAATGAAGTAATTGTTTTATCAGGTCAGGAAATTGAAGATATACTGATACTGTAAAACAAGGAGGTCATTGTATCATCATTATCTAGAACAGTTAGAAAGAGCAGTTTTTTGTGTTATAGCTTTAGAAAAAATATATTCACAGTCATAAAGTGACACAGGACAAAGAAAGAATAATGATATATGCACTTCAATAATGGTTTCCGGACTACTTCATCAGATAACAATAGTAAATACTATGAGATCATGGAAAAGGAAAATACAGAAACCTCACCCAAATCACACCGAAGTATTATTCCCATAAAGAAAAAAATTAATGTGTTATCTCAGTATGTTTTTCAACTCAGAAAGCAGAAATGTGTTCGAGGCAAACAACAATAATAATATAATAGATCGTGATGAAGCCTGCGAGTTGCCTTCGCCTGTCTATCCTAGCAAAGAATTCAATACACATTTACCCATTAAATCTGATTGTGTGGTCACCCAGGTTTCGAAGATCCTTATGAATTCCAGAATGAAGATACTGAAGACATCGAAAATGATGGGAGGAATGCGTTTTTCAATGACCCTAGTGACGAGAGTGTGGATGCTGAGGTTAATATGAATAGGAAATATGCATAAAATTTGAATGTCTCAATAATTTTTTTCTCGAATCTTTATTATCGTAATATTATAATCAAATGCTAGTTTTTTAATTCAATTATTATTTCAACACATAAAATAACATATCAGAATCAATGAATTAGGGAGGGTTATTCAAACTTCCAAACCGGTCAGCATTGGTCGAAAAGAAATTTGGCCTCAGACGTTACAACAGTGGATTCAAATCTCGATTTCACTTACGAAGAGATCAACATTATGTTAAATGATGTATTTGAGTCTATAACATAGATTGGTGTTCATGATAAATGCCCACAGCAGATATGTACATTATAAATCTATATTCCGAACTTTGTTAACTAGGTTAGGGTAGGTAATAGTGTGTACAACCGAATTTTCCATTGCCAAATAGCTAATATACTTACTTCTGACAATTCACACTGAGCTGTATATAAAAATAGCACAGTTACGAAAATCATCTCTACAACAATAAAATACAACAGAAACATTCTGAGCAGTATTTTTCTCAAACATTGATAGTGAAAAATATCAGAATAATTATTTGATTTGTCCATTTGTGATATGAAATGTGTTTAAGATATGCACCTGTGTTCATATGCATCAATACATCATTTGTTTAATTAGCACAGTATATTGGCAAGTTCCAAATGAGTGCTTGTAGGTATCTTTCTTGTACACGTTCATTTAAAAAAACTCAACCCGCCTTTTCTCTAACAACAACTTTGGCAACAATGTAGGGCTCAGGATTGTTAACTCAAATAAAGAAAGTTGTATATTTGGTTCAGTTTTGATAGGTATTTCTTAATGGATCAGGATTGTACGGATCAAATCTTTGTATATAAAAAAGTTAGTTTTTTCTTAAAAAAGCTGTCTTCCAGATGTATATCCCTATTAGAAATTACCTTTTAGCTTGTAAATGAAACAAATATCAAAAACCTTAATTTTCAATAATTATTTATGGATGGCTCAGTATATGTTGGTTAAAGTAGTGGCTCGGATTTGATAGAAAGATCTATATATATATATATATATATATATATATATATATATATATGTATATATATATATATATATATATATATATATATATATATATATATATATATATATATATATATACAGTCGAGTTCGGAGATCGAAACTCAAGACATCACCTAGAAGATGGCAAATGAGACTTTGCCGAAACGTTGTGAGAATTATCCTTCAGAGGATCAAAACCACAGAACACGGAATGAAACCCGAAAAAACAACGCATCATATATATATATATATATGCTGGCTGGAACTTCCGGTTGATCCGCGTCTGGAAAGATTTACTTGTCTACGTTTCGACTCCCATTTCGGAGCCATTTTCAAGACTTAGTGACCTTGCGTCTAGGTCTGAGTTGTCTCACTAGCTGGCTATCATCACTGGAGATCAAGGATAGAAGGTTGGTGGGATTTAAGGGTTCATTAGTAGTTATGGCAGGATCAGGTATCGGACGGTCGATGGGATGTTCGAACGGATTGGTTCCCAAGTCGGAGTGAATAGAAGTATGTCGGACCAAAAGTGGTTTCCAGGTATTGGGGAGTCTTTGAGAATCGTCGCGTTTATTGAGACAGTTGGGACGTTTTTCGATTTCAATGGCTTCACGGGTAATTCTGGTTTGGAGGGTTTTGGCTGTGGCAACGGTTTTGGTGTTTTTGAAATCTATTTTGTGGCCTGTTTCTAGATGATGTTGGAATAATGCTGAGTTTGTGTCAGAATTACGGACTGCTAGTTCGTGTTCATATGCTCTACAGGACACTCGTCGGTTGGTCTGGCCGATGTATGTTCTGGGACAGTTAGAGCATGGTATTTCATATATTCCTTGGGTTTCATTGGGGATTGTGTCTTTGGGTGTTCGAACCTCCCATCGACCGTCCGATACCTGATCCTGCCATAACTACTAATGAACCCTTAAATCCCACCAACCTTCTATCCTTGATCTCCAGTGATGATAGCCAGCTAGTGAGACAACTCAGACCTAGACGCAAGGTCACTAAGTCTTGAAAATGGCTCCGAAATGGGAGTCGAAACGTAGACAAGTAAATCTTTCCAGACGCGGATCAACCGGAAGTTCCAGCCAGCACATTTCTGACCGCGGAAGCCTAGCCGATCAAATATATATATAATGTCAGCCTTTACAATGCGCTGCGTCAGCTATCAGACAAATTAAAAGAGACTAGTTATTCTATAGGAGCATTCAAAATCTCTTACTAGACAAATATTACGGCAGTCGCTAGACATTTCTGAATGCTGTAACTGTTGAATGGCTTAGATTATTGTATTGTTTACTATGAAAATTATAACTTGCTCAGTCTACTCTTCTGAGTTGATGAAAACTCACTTTAACATGTGCTCTAGAAAAAACTCAGTGATATTCCTCGACATTTAGGAAATTACCTACGACTGGCGTTTGTATACTGAGTACGACCTGTCATCCAAACAAGAGCTCTCTGCTCTGACGCAGACCTCAACTTTTTTCTCTATCGTTCTCATTTGTAGAAGAGAAAGATGCTACTTTTTATTTCTCTTCAGGTACACAGGGGCCAAACTGTACGCGAGGTTGTGAAACAATGCCTTATAAACAGTTAATCCCAACTTTGAGCGTTAATATCCCACTAAAAACTTGAAATAGATGGGAAATATTTTTGTTGGCCTCACTGTATGAAGCTCCTGATAAATAAAGTCGATAGACGATTCATGTATCCGAAGTATTCAACTGATGAATTCTTGAGGAAGAGATTTTAATAGGAAACCGCTTGAAACTCGATGTAACACGAACCTCTATTTCTGAAGCTACTGCGATGTTACCCAACATCCAAGGGCAACTTTTACGTTGTAGTTCGTCTGGAATATTATTGGTATTGACAACGACGCTGCGACGGGCGCGCATTCGGTGTTTGTAGGTTGCAAGCAGTCATCTTCCCACACATTTCAGGAGATAGAACATTTTGAACAACATCTCAGATTAGAGAAAATAGTATACTGAAAAATGAGTGGGATGCACATTACAAGAGAATACAGTGCTTCACGACTCTGGATAATTCTGAAACAGATCCAATATTAAAATTCTCTTTTATTTAATCGTCCATCAGGTCGATTATCTACATAGTGGGATGATATGCACCTGCCAGAAAACAACTAATCCTCTGCCTAATATCACGAACGTCGTTAATTCATAGCCGGCTATGACGTTATAGTCGGAGAGCTGCTGCAAGGTACTGCGCACAGAAAAAAGGTGCAAAAAAATATGGTCTAAATGAAGTGTTTTATTTAGAAGCCAACAATCATTAATATAAAATTGAGATAATTTTACAGTGGATAATGAATAAGGCAGACACTTTCAAGGGGGTTAACATGAAAAAACAATAATCCAAAGTTGTTATTTTTTCTTTACTAATTGAAGTGTTTGATTCAGAAGCCAACAATCATTAATGTAAAATTGAGATAATTTTACAGTGGATAATGAATGAGGCAGACACTTTCAAGGGGGTTAACATGAAAAAAAATTAATCCAAAGTTGTTATTTTTTCTTTACTAAATGAAGTGTTTTATTCAGAAGCCACAATCATTAATGTAACATTGAGATAATTTTACAGTGGATAATGAATGAGGCAGACACTTTCAAGGGGGTTAACATGAAAAAAAATGTAGCCAAAGTTGTTATTTTTTCTTTGCTGAATGAAGTGTTTTATTCAGAAGCCAACAATTTTTAATGTAAAATTGAGCTAATTTTACAATGGATAATGAACATTTCATTTAGTATAGAAAACATAACAATTTTGGATCAATTTTTTTTTCATTTTAACCCCCTTGGAAGTGTCTGCCTCATTGAATATCCATTGTAAAACTAGCTCAATTTTACATTGAAGATTGTTGGCTTCTGAATAAAACACTTCATTTAGACCATATTTTTTTGCACCTTTTTTCTATGCGCAGTACCTGGTGTCTCACGGTAGGTCTAGCCAATACATACTCACCTTCACATCTACCCAAGAGATGCATTATAGCAAAATTTCAAGGTACATAAAACACTTCATGAAACGTGCGTCAGAAGCTCTTAGACTATTAAGTAAGTTTCTTTCACGAGAAATTGAGCGCAATATGTCCACTTCAGTTGCCTGGTGAATTTGATAAGAAAACAATTCGTTTTGTTGCTTATACTTTCCATACGTATTTATGTGGTTGTTGTCCCCTCTGGACCATCATCAATGATCTTATCTCTGACATCTCATCTATCGCAAGTGAACTAGTATCGAATCCTCACCCTTGATATTTGAACTGAATGAGATTTTTTTCTCGTAACAAAAAAATCGTGGTTCAAATTATTCACAAGAGTGAATGCAAATTCTCGAATGATTGAATATTCTAACGTAGACCAGACCAGGAATATTTACGACTATTGAATTTTCCATCTGCACCGGGCTAGATTCCGGAAATGAACAGTTCAGAATGCGGGGTTAGAGGTTAGAGTAAAACGCCAGAGAATGTTCTCTCTGGATTGTTTAATTCAGTTTCGCATTTCGTGAAACTGATACCTGAACATACCTAATCTGGGCTCGCTGATAGAGCATTGGCAGTCGTACGATTGTACACTAAAGGAAATAACAAATATACCGATTGGGAAACAGGGTGAAAGGAGTTTTATTGAAACAACACATAATTCAATAGGTTAACAAATTATTCAGGAACTCTGGTATTTTCGTGGAGAGAATGAATGAAAAATTGACTTCGATCACCTAATTACTTAAATTTATTCAATGTATTCAAGCAATAATAAAGTATGAAAGGTGGCAGTTTTCAGCTGGTAGGTGTGATTCTCTCTGATTATAATAATGCATGTAACACTAAACTACACATTATCATCCATATCGTAGATATTGTATCAAAGATTAACTCGTTTATATCCAGATCTCAACAACAACAAAAAGTAAATATACGCTAACAATAAATGGAAAGCAGCAAACCCTCCAATCATTTCACTGAAATATTTCTAAACTTCTTGCAAATCGATATTGAAGCTCAAACACACACAAGAATTATAAAAATCCAACACATGCCAACTAGAGTATGGCTATCCAACACCTAACCATTGAGGGTTCTCGCAAAAGTCGATAGGGGGCGTTTCGCTCATTTTCTATCGCGAATACATGTGTGTATGGATGGAGAGAGCTCTGAAAGTCGCCTTCTGAAATCCGGAGTACCACAAGGTTCAATCCTTGGACCTCTCTTATTTTCCCTATACACTTCTCGTCTCATAGATTCACTTCGCAGCTGTAGAGTGCACTTATATGCAGATGATACTCAGTTGTATCACAGCTTTTCTATTCAAGAGAGGCAAACTGCATGTGAGCTGATCAATGGAGATCTTGAAGCCTTCATTAAAACCGCTACTGATCATTGTCTCATTATCAATCCACGGAAATCAAAGGTTATGTTGTTTGGGTCTCGAAGAAATCGGCAAATAGTATCTGATGCTATGAAGATCACTATCGGAAATGAAACACTCACAATAGTCGAAGAGGCAAGAAATCTGGGTGTCTTGGTTGATGATGGGTTGCGTTTTGAAAGTCATATAAATCGACTCTTACAACGTGCCTACTTATCACTCAAAATCATTTACGGCAACAGACATTTTCTCCCTTTTCATATTAAAAAAACTTTATGTGATTCCTTGATACTCTCTATATTCAATTATGCAGATGTTCTCTATAGACCTAATCTCACCATAGAATACCGAAAAAAAAATTTAAAAAGTCCAAAACTGCTGTCTAAGATTATCATTTGGTGTAAGAAGAAGACAAAGAATAACTCATAAGCTCCAAGAAATTGAATGGCTGAATATGAATAATAGAAGGGTGTTTCATTCCGTGGTGCTTTTTCATAAAATAATAGTTACTAAAAAGCCCTCTTACTTGCACAAAAAAGTCAGATTCAGAACAGATATCCATA
The DNA here is from genome assembly GCA_032362365.1 of Zygogramma bicolorata. Classification (NCBI taxonomy): domain Eukaryota; kingdom Metazoa; phylum Arthropoda; class Insecta; order Coleoptera; family Chrysomelidae; genus Zygogramma; species Zygogramma bicolorata. Next base: position 1,437,901 of record JAVJAQ010003124.1, on the reverse strand, counting down.
ACCTAAACATCAGACACAAAGGACTGTTGACAATACCTACTTTCAAAACAGAATTGTTCCGCCGATCATTCAGTTATCAAATTTCTCATCTTTACAATCAGGTTCCACCAGAAATAAAAAAACTTTCAAGTTTTCAGGCATTCAATGCTTCCTATAAAAATATATTAATGTTATCTCAAGCAATTTGATTTTTCCCCAAACTTAGATGGCTTATTATATGTCGATCAAAAGAAGAAGAAAAATTATTATTAAAATTATATTATGTGAAATATGTATGTCCAAAACACCGACGAAAATTAAAAATTTCTTTCGTTATAGAACTATATGCAGGTCTATTACGGTTTATTCATTTATTTATTTATTTATCGACTACTTTAGGTTGCTAACAGAACAAAGTTCCAGAGAACAGCATCCACTATATAAGAATTATTCTAAGTTATTTCCAAAATTATACATAAACATTATTTATTGGTATAAAATTATATGGCGGTAAAACAATTGAAATATGGTGTGAAATGTTTTTATGTTAATAGTATAATCATAAATAATAGATCATAATAGAACAAGTACAGGGAATGAGGAACCATTTTTAACAATTCATCTAAACTGAGAAACATTTTTTTCAAAAAAATTTGAATCGAGGCAGAGACATCGGGAAAATGTCTACAGATGTATTGGGATCGTGACAGTGTGTATTGAATGCTTTTTGCATCCGAACTAGTGGAGAGTTTTGTCCTAGATTGGTTCTACAATAAGGGATATTGAATGGGATATGATATCGAAGATTGTTTCTACTTGGAACGTTGAAATTTATTTTTGCGAGTAGATATGGGCAATCGATTTCGTGTCTAACAATTTTGAAAAGAATAGATAAGTCTGACATAGTATGTCTTTTACTAAGTGGCAGAATTTTAAATTGTTTACGAATCGGCTGATAATTGTGGTCCTGCAAGTGAATCTTGTTTTGAAAGGCTAGGAATCTTAACAATTTATTTTGAACACTTTCTATCCTTTTTGAATGTACGGCATATTGAGGATTCCAAATAGCTGACGCAAAAGAAAGCTTGCTGTTGACGAATGCATAATATAGAGAGATGATAGTGTCAGAATTATGAAAATATTTCCCGTTTCTTTTTATGAACCCAACCATCCTGTTATATTCTAGGTTGGAATTGTTAATTTTGTAGATGTGCTGGATGAGATTTCTATTTCTTGAGTTAAGTGGAAGAACAAGTCTTATGATGTTTCATCACAAGAACTGAACTTCGCCCTTTGTTTTCAATTGTTGTTCTTATCAATGAATATTTTGTATAATGACACTGAAAACAATAAAGACGATTATTATTATTATTATAGTGAATGAAATAGTATAAAAACTTCGGCAAAAGATAAAATTCCTCTCCCGAGAGAAATGATTCATTCTACGCCTTTGTATGAAATATAGTGTCTCGTGTCTCCTTTCCTTATTGATGATCGATGGGTCAATTGCCAACCTGTAGAAATTGAAGAAATGAGTTTATCTACGAATGATTATGAATAATAAATAATTTTCATTCAATGATATTCATGAGAAATCATCAATCGAACCACAAACTTTCTTGTGGTGAATTTTGTTGAAAAAATATATATCGAACTTGAATGCTGATTATCAGATCATAAATGTCTGTTTTTCATCTCATTTGAACGTTTACACAGACTTCATTTTCATGGAAAATGATGAACTTCATGCCTATCATAATTCCTTAAAAAAAAACTTAAGCTGATTCTAATATCGAAATCAAAATTATCGAGCACCGTAAAGCGTATTACTGAAAACTTCCAGGAACACAACAGATCCACTCGAAGGATCAAAATAGGAAAGATCTCGAATCAAATTCCCTTTCGAGAGAACAACAAATAACTCCTCCAATTGTCTCCTTCACTGCCAAATAAATGCACATCAAACGACCGGGCAGAAATAAGTAGGCGGTTGAACAAAAATAAGTATGATGGCTGCCTTGTTATGGGACTTCATTTCGAGATTCATTGAGCTGTACTCTTTCAGAAAGTCATTCCAATTTATAAAGTCCTCTCCGGTCTTCCTTGACTCTCAAGCAATTCCCCTCGAAGTGATTCGGGGAATGTTTGTGGACTTTTCAGCAGGATGTTGGGAAAAACTTTTCGAGCTGACGGGATGGATCGTGCACTTTTTAATTAGGTGTCTTTCTTTGGAAATGTCTGGAATAACACGTGATTATTGGCCAAATTATATCTTCGGGGTTTGTCCCATTTGATGGCAAGGGAAAAAAGTGGAATGTGATAGATTACATTCGAGCATTTCGGGGTATTCGAATGGGGCGTGGATCGAGGAGACAGAGAGAGATTGAAATATTTATTTTCCCAATTTCAACTCATGAAACGTAGTGTTAAGAACTAAGAACGCCTTATGGTCGGTTCATGAACCACACTTTTACTTTTACCTTAAGAATGGAATTGGACCGTTCATACCACAGTGTCAAAGTAAACAGGACGCATGCGCAGTGATAAAAAACAAACGAAGAAGAAAAAGTAATCGTGGGTTACGTAATTGTTTCGATTTGCAATTTGCTATTTTGTTTTTTTTTATATATGCAGATTCACACGAGAGGAAAGCCCTGTAATGTTCGAAGAACACCGCTTGAATCAAGGGACAGAAAATGCGAATTAACATTTACTTTGAATTTCTGAAGTTTGTAAGCCTCAGGAAAAACCTCTTTTAGCAAGGAGTTCCAAAGCTCTGCTGTTCTATTGAATAAAGATCCCTGAGCAAGAGAGGTTCGACGGGTTTCCAAATTCACAACAAAAGGGTGGGAATTCTGTACTTGTCGAGTCATCACTGTAGATATTGGCAAGGGGGGAACGATTGATAACAATTCGGAAGAGCATCGACCGTGAAAGTATCTATAGAAGAGAGACAAGTCTCCGACCCTTTTACGATGTTCCAATGAAGTGAGCAAGTCTGTGAGCGAATAATCACCAACAAGACGAATTGCCTTCCTCTGAATAGAATCAAGAAGCCTCAATGAATGTTTTGGTGCCGAACTCCACACATAAGAACTGTATTCCATGACAGTTCGTATCTGAGCCTTGTAGATCATTAGAATCTGACGAGAAGTGAAGTATTTCTTCTCACAAAATAGAATTCCAAGTTTCTGGGAAGCACTTTCAGCGATCGATTTCACATGGTTTTCCCATGAGAAATTATCACTGATCGTAATTCCTAGCATCGAGATATTTGATTTTGTAGGAACAGTTACTCCTATATATACTATATCTGCATTCCGAATTCAAAGTAGATGGTGAATAAAGTTTTGAAGTTTTTACGATGGCGATCGTTCGAAATAGAAAGGCGAAGTGCTGTGATGACTTCACATGCACGCATGCGCAGTCCCTAAAATTATCTCATTCTTAAAGTAAAAGTTTTCATCCTTCAACTAAAAGTAAAAGTGCCGTGTATGAACGCCTCGATTGATTTACATTGTGACAATTTTCTTTAAGTAAAAGATAAAGTAAAAGTGTGGTGTATGAACCGACCTTCACTCTCCATAATCAGTTATGAAGGGATCATTGTTCAATTACTCAGCTGCGAAAAGTAAAACAAAAGCATCTAGTCGTCCAATAAAATCACACATAGAATCTGTCATATATGAATTGAAGCGATCATCTATTCCATTTAGGGCTTTTTTGCTGTTCGAGTATTCTTCAGCACGGTAACACTTTTTTCACACCTGCGCACTACGTTAGCTACCTCTAACGAGAATTTTCACAGAGGGAAAACTTGGGCCTCTCGTCAAACCGAACCTACTCACGGAGATTCAGCTTGTTATTAATCACTCGAAAAATCAGGCGGTGGCTGCTGGACTAATAGTATTTGGCATAGTATCTTCACATGTTTTTGTCTGTATTATATCTCGATGTGTGGAAGATTAATTTCTGCCTTTCCACAAACACTCCGAATAAACATTAAAAATACCAAAATTTCCACTGTCACTTGCTTGGTTATCCTTTGAAAAGCCTTCCAAAATTATTATTAGGTTGAAATATTTTTTTGTCTACTGCTATAACACAAAACTACTCTATCTTAACTGTTCTCGATAGAACAATGAAGACATTCAATGTAGCGTATGTATGTCGTCAATTTTATTTACTTTCATGACTTCATTGTGTTACAGTTGTAGAATGTCTTCAATTTAATTTCCTTTCCTGATAAACAATGGCTTCATTGTGTTACAGTTTACTTATTTGGACGGAAATGTCGATTGACATTAAATTAGAAGATTATGTAATTTGTTAAATAATTTCGCTATTATCTGTTAAAGTCGTAGGAAAAGTATAGTATAAAACTCGCCTGGAATGCTAATTCCCCACTCGTATGATTTGCATACGGCTTATGCTGCAAACTTCATCATCGTGGAAAATGACTCTCAATCCTTGCTCTTTAAACAATTTCTTCAATCTCAGATGACATCCTTGAAATGAATACTGAATGGTGACAGCGATGAAAATTTTCGTTCACTTCTCCTTCTTATTCTCCCCGCAATTCACAATTTCCATAAGCGTTTGTCATGGATTTCTATATACTCTTCAGATGAAATTTACAATATAAAAGCATTGTCATCATTCTTCTCCGTATCACTGTTATGTATTCTATCTATTCGTCAAATGGATAAGCGGTATAATGAAAACGTGATACTTTGAAAACTTTGTAGACTAGGTCAATTTTACTTTTTGAAGCAAATGAAATTTTTTTTTTGAAAAATATCAAAAAAAATTATGTAACACGACATAAAATTTAATTTTCTATAACTCATGCTGCTTTGCAGGATCTCGCTAACACCCCGTTTCGACGATGCAATTTTGTCGCTGCAACTTCTCGAGGAGACTTGTCGCTGCGAGATATGTCATATAGCTGTCAGTTTGCATTGCCAATATAAAAAAATAGCACTGAATGTTACCAAGATGGACGTCTACATTATCACAACTGATATATAATTTCATTCATTTCTAATAATTGATATTGTGATTACATTACCTTATTACTCAACTTGATTCCTCAAGTCTCGAAAAATAATTGAATTGTTCGAAATCAATATTCTTCACAATGATGCCACCACATATTTGTGGTTTGTGGCAACAAATTCACCATAGAAATAACTAAGTCGCTGCAACTCATCGCACCAAAAAAGATTCATGCAACTCGAAAAACTTGCATGAACACATGCAATTCTCTGGAGTTGCAGTGACAAACTTGCATCGTCGAAACAGGCTATTACATAACTTTCCAGAGTTGCAGGAAATGTCAAATTGCACACAAATACAAAAACACTAACTACGCGTTTGACACTGACACTTTGGAGTTCAGTTATATCGTTTCCATGGTAATATTCAATTCAAGAAATTTTGTTATAGGACTTCAAGAGAGAATAAAGACATTTCTATTTCTCGCCATTATTTCCGAAGGGCATTATTCTTCAGGAACTATGAGTATAATACTTACATTATGTATTAGTCGAAAATAAAATAAATCAGGTTTATTTTCAACCGTCAAAAATGTATAACGTTTTGTGACTGACATTAAACACAAGACCATAACATTTTTTCAGGAAGCTATATTACCCAGCATGTCCAACGGAGGCGATCCATGACTTGCAGTGGAGGTTGGATGGAAATGGTTAGGTGAGAAACTCACTGTCGAGATCCACCAAATATAATCTTTATTATATATGTGTGCGTAGTCGGAGGACAAACACCACATTACAAAATGTAGTGAGAAGAGTTACATCAGCAGGATATGTTCAGAAGAATTAATCCTTCATCATCGGCAAAGTTTTTTAGGTTACAATATAAGATCTATGTGGTGGAAAATATTTTTAAAATTTTATAAAATTACGGAAAGAAAATTTTTCTCATTATGGCAATGACATTTTCCGCACATATGGCGGATTCTCAAATGTTAGGGGGTGTGGTTGTTATGGAAAAATTGAAACGTTTAGAAATTGCAAATTGAAAACTTTGAACCATACACGTTTTCTCAAGGAAACCGGATGGAGAATTCTGCACACACATATAATAAAGATTAAATTTGGTGGAGTTCGACTGTAAGTTTCTCATCTACCCACTTACCCAGCATGAATCATGTTCAGGACGATGCTGCTGAATTAAAAAAAATCTAGCACTATGACATCACTTTTTAGCGATAAAACTGAGTAAATACAGGGGAAAACTGAATTCACTACCGAAAAATGGAAATTAAGATCGAATATTGTCATACGATTATATTCAAAATGGTAGATCTTCGAAAACTGACCACGAAGAACCCAGTGCCATACCATTAGTGTCGCACGGCACTAGGTTCTTCGTGATTAGTTTTTCAGAATGTACCATTTTGGAAATAACCGTAAAATAATATTTGTTCGTAACTTTCCATTTTTTCCCAGAACATTCAGTTTTCCCCTGTACTTAGTTGCACCGCTAACAAGTGGCGGCATAAAGCTGGAAGATAAATTGTTTCATATTGTAGCATCGTCCTGTATGTACTGGGTCATTTAACCCCGTATTATACATTTCTAGAGACAACAATCTAATTCGTTATGAAAATTTTTTTGATGAAATGAAATCCTCAGTTAGTTTGAAACTACCTTTTTATAATAGTAAATAGATACAGATAGTTCCAGAATGTTCGATCACTCAAATACGAGGTTCAGAAGTTCAAAGGAAATAATTATTAGAAGATATCGAAATTATTGGCGGAAAGCATTTTTGCATAGGAAACTTTTTTTGTGTCGAAAAAACTGCACCTTCATTGAGTGTAATTATTTATTGAACCAAACGTTGAAGTGAGATCGAGTTCAATACAATGACATTTTTCAATCATTTCTCGGTCAAAGGGTTTTCATTTTTTTCGTGCAAACACGACGTATCATAGGAAAAAACTATTTCAAGCCAAATTGAACGAAGAGTTCAAAAATAAATTTTATTTGAGATTAATCCATAGGCGTATCTTCTTTCTCTTTAAAAATATCGAAGTCAATTGCTGTTCCAACGTCACTGTTAAAATAGATAATCATTTTTTCACTTATAATTAGACGAGAGCTTTTTTTTTGTCGAAGTAAACTTGACATTTCGATGAGAATTTTGTTGCCTGGCAACTCAAGGAAAAAACTGCGAGTCCGTAGGACGAGTAATTTTTTCTGGTAGTTTTTTGAGTTAATCTGCCGGAAGGCAACTAAAATCGAAACATAATTGTCAAGTTTTCTTCGACAAAAAAAAGCTCGAGTGTGATTCGGTACGACAATTTGATGAATACAGTTTAGTTTATTCAATTCAACGGAAAAGTACAAATGTTAAAAACACAATTCTTATATTTCATTTTCACAGATATGGATCTTTTGACAATGCAAGTGAAAAATTGACAAACACGCCGTCAAAGATTTGTTTACAATTCTGGTTGTCATACTTTCAAGAGTGAGGTTCCGTTTTGTCGCTGAAAAACTTAGGGCAAAGTTTTTTCGCTGTCATAATGTATGTATATATATATATATATATATATATATATATATATATATATATATATATATATATATATATATATATATATATATATATATATATTGTATTGTATTGATTCATTTGTGTCTTCACAATTCAAATGGGAATGGATTCCGAAATGAATAAGTGAACAAATAAAAAGGTGATTAATCATCGTTGTATGGCAAGTGGTAGTGACGGTCTTCACGCCTTCCTTTCCCCTAGATGTATATTTTAAAAACGTGCACAATGTAATCAATAAGACCTCTGAACGGAATGACAAGTGATAAAGATATTCTGGGCAAAAATCTCTCATTCATTTGAATTTCGGATTCATACATGTTTCCCCCCAAATCAGTAAAATTAATGTACCGAAGAATTGAAAACTTTGAATGCTTCCATTACCTGTGATTCAGGAAATTCCAAGAAGCAGTAGATTTCCGCATCTTCTGTTTCCAAATATGAAATGAAGAAAATGAAACAGTTGGGTACGAAAAAACTTGTGAGGACTCTTTCGAAAACTACATAGGTCAAGGCCAGCGAGCTATGAAAACCCGTTTCATAGAGGATACCCCCATCCGATATTCCAATAATATCGAGTTAGGTGCTCTAGTAACTCGAGATGCATTCCTATAAATCCAAGAACACCCACCAACTCTCAGACTATAATAATAAGTAGGACAGATGAATTATACGACATGAGGAACGGCGCCGCTATCCGACTTCCTTTCGTCCTTCCAGATTATCCTTTTCGTCGCCGTCTCTCCGAATCGCACCGAGTTAATATTGCGGGGGAGCACGCCTCCCGAATTTATCTGGAACTCCAAATGAGACAGACGTGTTTAATATCGTGAGGGAGCTCGGAAACGGGGTACGGTTTTGCTTGGGATGGAAGATCAATTAGCTGAGGTTGGAGAGAAATCAAACGTGTGGTTGTGCGGATGAGGAATTTGTGTTTCCAATTGATTATCGTAGATGTATCTGAACTACATTTTGTGAAACGCCATCTACTGGATGACCAAAATGTCACATAGGAGGTATTAAGATGTATAAAAACCCTGGTGTATCGACTTATACCTGTATATAAACTTGGCGAAAACTGATTGCTTGATTTCTGAGATCATAAAAACTGCAGATCGCTATTGTAGATGGCGTTCCATCATGTATAATATGAAGCTTTACTTCCACTAGACAGGAATGTTCGAGCTAATTGTGAAGTACTATTTAGTGTTATCTAGTGAGATTTTGAAGCCGTGAAAGCCAATCGAATGCATTTCAGAAAATGCGTATGTAACGTGGAAATGTACCGTTAACAACCTGTCACTGTCAACTGCTACTTTTGAATGTTTGTACTTCCGTTTGTTACACTAGGCTTTAATCCTGAGAAAATATACTTTATCCGTTCACTTGAGAATGTACATCAAAGTTTACTTTTTTTAAAATATGCTAGTATACTGAAAGTGATAGACACCGTGTCTTGGTTCAATGGTTCAAAATACGGATCACTTCGTTTTCAATCTTCCACTGATTAGATTCAAGGTATATATGTTTCCTCCTCGATATAACTTTGAACTTTCGCTCAAGTTGAAAACATGAAAACAATTTATGAATGCATACAAATGACACCATTTTTCTATAACTTTTTCAATGAATGTGATTTGAAGGCTTTTATATTGAATCATTGATAGCAACTGAAAATATGTATCTTTGTAAGAAAGAGAAAAATTGTATGAATCGTCTGGCCTAATTGTCAATGAAGACAATTTACCACATGAAAGGTGGGTAGAATCAAATGTTTTTCTCATATTATTCTAAATAATCTTTCAACGTTGAATCCCTATACATCTTAATCAGTAGCATCTCATAGTGAGCTAATTTAATTCACTGGAGTATTTAGTTTTCAGGTGTTATAACAAAATGTATAATGCTTCAGAAGCACCCAGTCTTTCATTTTTCAATCTCAATATCTAAAAAGAAATAACAATATCAGAATCAGATATATATATATATATATATATATATATATATATATATATATATATTAGTTCTTATTATTTTTTTGATAGTCAAAATTTGAGTTATACGAGAAGTTGCTGATTAATTGGACTTGTTCTATCCAGGAAGAACTGTTTTTCAATAGACTTAGCAAATTTTCGGGGTAGATTGAAAATCTGCCCTTCTACACTTGTAAAGATTCAAATATTATTTATCATTTTTTCAGATTGTGTTGGGTTACAATACCCAGAAAACTACGGAACAAACATCAAATGTACATCATGCTTGATTAAATTTTTTTTTCCATTAGTTGAAAATCTGTATCGTAATGAAAAATCTGTATCATAATGGATTTCATTATGGAATAGAATATGGGCATATAAGTGTAATATAATAGTACGGGATGTTGAATAGATGTGTTAAGTCACTGATGCGCGTGACTGATGTCATATTGGATAAAACAGTATTTTCATTCAGACTGTAAATATATACTTTTCCAAACCCCCAATTGGCTTCAATAAAAATTACTTGCAAGATTGAGAAATCTGGTGTTAGAACTAATAACTGTGTATGTTTGGGGTAGAATTGTCAACACATGCCTCTAAAATAGGCTTCATTAGTATAGCCATTCCTTTATCTGAACTAATATGGCAGACCGATGACAGTGACAGATTTTTTGGACCATTTGCACAATCTGCCTTTGAAATGGAAACTACTTGAAGCTCATATTTTGCAAAAAAAGTAGTTGTAGCGCAGTAATTCATATAAAACCCGAACTTCGCTTTGTTGGAACTGACTGTATACTTACAAAGAGTTCATCATAATCATTGTTGAATGTAACAAGCACAAATTCTAGGTTTTGCATGGAGTACATCGCAGCGCTCTTTTTTTTGCACGATCTCGCTTTCCTGATTACTCAGGGTATCGACGTCTTCATAACAATATATGTGGAATTCAATAACTTATTGTGTTTGTCAATAAATTTGAATGATGTCATTGCTTTGTCTCTGAGAGTCACATTTAATTTTTGATGAGAAATGCAATTTGGACAGCGGAAATATAAATGTTACTATTTTCTCTTCAGTTGATAGGTGGAAATCAATTTGTTCGAAACGAGGGAGGAACTGCTAGAATCGTGCAAAAAACGCTATAACCTAAAGGCACAAGCATTGCCGAACTCGGACAATGACTATGACTACATTTATATCACAACTTTCGATACTCAAAATGGGTTCGACTTGGCTGGATCAGATCCACATAAACATTTTTTGGATTGAATTGAACCACTCAAGTCAATTCTATTAAATATAGGATTTTACCAAACTGATCGCCTTGAAGAGAAGTGAAATTACGAGATAAACGCGATTGAAATTGACAAATATCAGGTAAAAGTATCCAACGTCAGATAAATTTTTTATTGTCACAATAATTGTCTGTCATCCTATGAGTTATCTAACTCGAAGTGAAGGAAAAAATAATGATACAGAAAAGATACGTATGGCCCAAAGAAGAGAACATTATTTTCATTCAATTCAATTCGCAGATCACAAGAAATTTCACGTTACGAAATTCGAAATATTGCTGTGAAGTTGGGTTTTTTCAGTCGAATTGAAGCATTGGATTCTAAGATACACTCATATACAGTGTGTCTCACTTTTCATGGAAACTCCCCCGTAACTTCCGTAATTTTCGAGGTAGAATGATAAACTCTCAGGACTGATGGGAATAATGATAATGCACCTACCAGCTCAATGGTTTCGGGCTAAGTGATATACACTGCCTGTCACTCGCGATGGAACAACCCATTTTTAGGGTAAATCATACTGAGGGGCATAATAGGCTGAAAATTCATTCAGATTTGTGATCAAGACGTCAAATAATTACAGATGCACCTTTTTCCTGAAGAAACTTCAGTCGTGAAAAATCCAAATTTGTCTCACTTTTCATGGAAACACCCCCATGAGTTCTTCAGTTGATAGCGTAGAACTGGACATTCTTGGTGTTTCTATCGATTCTCTGAATATTATAATTCTACCTAGATGATTACGGAAGTTACAGGGGGGTGTTTCCATGAAAACTGAGACAAATTGAAATTTTTCAGAATTCTCTTTTTTCAGGAAAAGGGTGTCATTTCTGTAGTAATTGGGGGGTACTGATCACGAATCTGAAAGGATTTCCATCCTATTTGCCTCCTAGTATGATTTACCGTGAAAATCGGTTGTTCCATTGCTAGTGGCGCGCAGTGTATATAAATTAGGCCAACTCCATCGAGTTTGTAGTTGTATTTTCAGAATTTTCATCAGTCCTGAGAGTTTAATTATTCTAACTCGATAATTACGGAAGTTACGGGGGTGTTTCAATGAAAAAAGTAAGACACAGTGTATATGCCACATAAACATAAACACATAAATCGAGTAGGATAGAGATTGTCGAGATGAATGGAGTCTATTATTCACAATCATCCAATAATGTATTTTTGTTTCTAACCTACTTTCAAGTTGGGAAGTAACCGATTATTCAGTTTGAAGAAGACGGAGGAGGAAATATCTTTGCCGACGCTTTTTGAAACTTCCCAACTTCCCAACCTCTTAGTGTTTAGAAACTCGCTTACGTGTACACAACAACGTAGTTTCACAAAACAAGCTAACCGACCTGACCCAATATTATAGCTAACAGACACTATTTCAGTTTTCAGAAATGAAACGTTACCACTTTATCGGCCATTTTCCGTACAGCGTCTCATTGTCGGTAATTAGGGCAGTTCATTTTTATTATTCGAAATACCGCAATCATCGTGGCACAACTGAGATTTGTAAAATATTATTGTTATGCCAAGCGCATTCATTGAAACAAAATCAGAATGCTTATATTTGTACAGCTTATCCAATCCATCTTGGCACAAATTCAGATACTTTTCCAGTTGCACACTGGTATTGTAGACCGTGACGAAAGGAGAAACACCTTTTATGAATAAATTTCAACACAGTGAATAAATATAATAGGTGTTTTTTCATCGTAGTGTACTTCACATAGATTGCTGGGCATATACGTTATTAGTTCTGTGCCAAGATGGATTGGATAAGCTGTACATTATTATATTTTGAACCGCAAAAGATAAAACTTACCTTTAGAAAAATTCCAATAATTTCTCTTTAGAGGAATTATTCATTTTCCGACTCGGTATCTAATATACTATTTCAGATTACGATTTGTTTCACCTTCAAGAATTTCATCTTTCGAATTTACACTATAAGAAATTGATCCAAAAATCTGTCACTGCCGGTCGGTCTACTACAGGCATAATTACCCTGAAAATCAAAAATATTGTAGTGGAATTAGCGGTATCTTTGTAATATCCCGATAAAAAAAAATCATATGTTTCTGTTGGGAATGTAATCCCGGAGTACGGGATTCCGGGATCTCGGGAGAAAAAATCGGCCGGGATTGTGAAAAGTGACTCCCGGGATTTTTGGAATCTGAAATAGGTATATTTTCTCTCCACATATTCATATGAGAATTATAATGATATCTAACAACATAAAGTTATGATCGGCAACACTGCGTTCGCTCCGCTCACAAACTAAACTACCTCATCAACAAAGAACAGATCAATTGTCGGTCAGAAAATAGAAAGAGTTCGTTATTATTATGTTATTATCTAGTTACGTAGTCGCATACATAAACCTAAATATATTTTTTGAAATCAATTTATTGCCAATTCGCAATAACTTCATATCATATGGATTTTTATTTCATTTTATTAATGTTTTGATCAAAACTAAATTTTTTGACAGTTTTTTTAATGTGAAATTGATCGCGAGATCAATTCCGGGATCCCAGGATTGACAAATTTTGATCCCGAAATCCTGATTCTCGGTCCGGAATTACATCCTCTACTTTCTGTACAACTATGTTTTGCATGTTTTTTTTTTGAAGGTTATCCATCTTGTAGGAAGGATACTTGACTTCATTTCTCATTTTTTGATGGAAAATTCAATTTTTGTTTATACATAGTCAATCGTTCCGCTCAAAATCTCTGCATAAGTCAATATTTCATACAGCGGCATCGCATAAAAAAGATAAATGATCTGAATTCTTTGAAATTCCATGTGAAGGGAATGTTGCTGTAGTTTAGATTTTACACAATCGATTTTTTCTTCAGACTGACTTGAGCGATCGTGAACACCGTTTAGAAATTTACATTGTGCGATTGTTACTGCCTTATGTTATATTTCTTTATTTGGTATATTTTTGTGACTACATTCCGTTTCTTTACATAATGTGTATATCCACTGATTGTGATTTCTTTTTTACATCTTTCTTATTTGTGCGATTTTCACGTATTGTATTCTGACAATTTCCATGCTCGTAATGAATCTCAGGATATAAAATTGATTGATTCATCGTTGGTATTGGTATTGGTGAGTTGGATGGTGACAGATGCGCTGCGACCTGCTTAGATCTATTGTGCCCCATCTTCTTCTGCTATCTCAAGGTGTTCTCGTTTATAGCAGCCCCTCAAGCCTCAATTCCTTCAGGAATTTAAGGATGTTGAGGGGATCTATTCGTGGTATTTCTCCCACAGTCAGCTGGAATGGTCCCAGTATATTCGATCTTTTGTGATGTACAGCAAAACACTCCATCAAGATGTGATGGGGTGTTTCTGGGTGTTCTCCGCAGAACCTGCAGGTGCTGTCCTTCTCTAAGCCTAGCTTTCCTAGGTGTTCTTTGAGTCTGCAATGCCCCGTTAGAAATCCGGTGATTGCCTTTAGACTAGTTTTGCTGAGGTTGATCAGTGTCTTCGATCTTGCTCCGTTGAAGTTTCTGAGGAGATCTTTGGCCTGCCGCAGCCCTGGAAGTCTGTCCCAGTGTGTTGCTCTTATTGCTTCTTCCGTTTTATTGAGTTCTTCTTGGAAGTAAGAGTTTCCAAGTCCGCAGAATGGTTCTGGCCCGATCAGTGGTGTTGATGCACCTTTTCGTGCCAGGATGTCTGCTTGTTCGTTCCCCTCCACTCCGACGTGCCCTGGCACCCAGAGTAGGGGCACCTTGTTGTTCCTGCCTGGGTCGTTAAGTTTGTCTAGGCATTCCCAAACCATCTTCGAATTGATGCAAGAGGAACTCAACGCTTTGATGGCTGCTTGGCTATCGGAGAGGATCACAATTTCCTTGTTCCGATACTTCCTGTCGAGGTTGAGCTGAATGCACGTTTCTATGGTGTGAATTTCCGCTTGAAAAATGCTGGGGAACTGGCTCATGGGCTCGGAGTATTTGGTGCGAGGCCCATAGACTCCTGCTCCAGTTCCCTCGGGAGTTTTGGACCCGTCTGTGTACCATGTTATGGTATTCCTTCCTAGTGCTTGAATGGATTCTATGCTCCAATCTCTCTTGCTACTCAGTTCTGTTCGAAAGAGTTTCATAAAACTGAATTTCTTGATGATTGCGTCAGTTGGGAGATCGGCAAGGTGTGCGCTTTCGGGAGAGGCTAAGTTCCCCCCACCGTGTGCTATCCCCTTGAGTCCGACTTTGGCCAACCTGAGGTATGCTCCCCAAGCAGTTCTCCTCACCATGATATGGAGAGTTGTTGATTCATCGTTTTGAACATGATTCTTGTCGGGTCAACTGACCCCCTTGAAATTGTGTTGTGAACTTTGCATTTATAATAGACTACAAGGGGTTGAATCACCCAGCATGAATCGTTTCCAGAACGATGCGGCTATATGAAACCATAACTTTCAACTTTATGCCGTGAATTTTTAGCTGTACAGCTGACTGAATACAGGGAGAAACTGAATTTCCTACCCAAAAATGGAAAAATCAATATCCAATAATTTCATAAGATTATATTCAAAATGGCAGATCTTGAAAAACTGAACATCAAGAATCCAGCACCATGCAAAAATATTGGTACTGGACGCCATTATAATATTTTTTCCGGAATTCCAAAAAATGTTATATCACCCTTTATTCTTGTGAGGCATTAGATTCTTCATTAGTTTCTCAGACACTATCATCTTGTAGATTGTCTTATAACATAATATAGTCGTAACTTCCCATTTTCGGGTAGGAAACTCAGTTTTTCCTTGAATTCAAATGGATCCGCTGAAAAAGCTAAGACATAGTACTAGAAGTATAGCATATAGCCTGAATATGATTCATGCTAGATCATTCGCCCCCCTCGCAATTGTGTCATGGAATTGCAGTAAATGAGGTTGGAAAAATATTCGTCGTGGGTTCGATTCCTCAAAGGGGAAAAGATTTTTCCTAAGAAATTCTTCCTGTCTGTGTTGGGTAATGACTCTGCTACGTTTCATGGTCCGCTATAATCATGCTGCTCCTGAGGTATGGCGTAGCCCACTTGCTGAAGGATTTCGAAAGGAGTCGATGGCCATTGGTACAATAATACCATAAACGTTAACTACTGAAATGGAATATGAATGAAAATATAATTGAATTGTCTTGTTGACGTCCCCTATAAATGTCAACCTTCAAGATTTCAAACTTATGCGAGCTGAGAATTAACAAAGTCTCACCTTTAAAGGTGTGATTCTCAGCACGTGCAAATATAAGGAATGAAAGAAAATATTTCTCAAAGTGAAACAGCGCTCATTGTGGTTATTATCTGGATGGTAGACCGGACCTGGATAGACTTTCACTTCTCATCATCTTCCATGCTAGGAATCACGAACAAGTTTCGACTTCCGTGTGTTGACGAACATGAGGGGACGTTGGCTAGTAAATGAAAAAACCCTTTGAGCCTGTCCAAAATTTTATTCGCATTGGATATGCATTTGCCTCGGTTACTTGTCATACTCAATTCAATCCTCTAGCTATCTCCATCGTCATATAAAACTGCCTAGGACTGCAGGTTTTCTTTTATATAGCAAATAAAGCATTACATAATTTATAGTGATAAATCCACCACACTTCATTCACTGGGCAAAGTTTCTAACGATGGCAATGTCGAAGAGGTGAAAAATGAACTCATTTGGTGTACCAAATATCTGAAGAAATCAGGAATAATTAATGATCGACAATACGGATTTCACTTTCGAGGTCAACCAGTGACTTATTGGCTTATGTTCCTCATATCTGGCAACATTCAACTGGAAAATTCGGAGAAACGATAGCTGTTGCACTCGATATTTCAAAAGCGTTTGATCGAGTTTGGCATCGGGGTCTCCTTTCTAAACTGCCGTCTTATGAGCTGCCTCCTCAGAAACAAAAATTCAAAGAAACATTCACATCAATAAAATTAACGATGACTTGGTAAAAATAATAGAATGGGGTAACATGAACTTGCTGAAATTCAATGCTAGGAAAACCTCGGCATGTCTCTTCTCAAGGAAAGCCAATCTATCATCATCAAGTATTCAGATATCAGGAGTAACTATTCCTACAAAGTCAACTAGTCACGATCAGTGATAATCTCTTATGGGAAAACCATCTGAGATCGATCTCCAAAGGTGCCTCCCAGAAACTTAAATTTCTATTTCGTGCGAAGAAATACTTCTCGTCAGCTTCTAATGATCTACAAGGTTAAGAAACGACCTGTCTTGGAATATAGTTCTGATGTATGGAGTTCGGCACTAAAACATTCATTGAAGCTCCTCGATTCTATTCAGAGGAAGGCAATCCGTCTTTTTGGTGATTCTTCGCTCACAGACTCACTCACTTCATTAGAGACTTGTCTCTCTTCTTTAGATATTTTCACGGTCGGTGCTCTTCTGAATTGTTATCAATTGTTCCACCCTTGGCAGTATCAACTCGGATAACCCGAGTGCGGAATTCCCACCCCTTTGTTGCGAACTTGGAGACCTGTCGAACCTCTCTTGCTCAGGGATCTTTTTTCAATAGAACAGCTGAGTTTTGGAACTCCTTGTCAAAAGAGGTTCATCCTGAGGCTCACAAACTTCAAAAATTCAAAGTGAATGTTAATTCGTATCTTCTTTCCCTTGATTCGCCCGCTGTTCTTTGAATTTTACAGGACTTCCCATTCGTGTGAATCTGAAAAAAATCAGCATAGAGGAACAACTAAATTGCCAAAATTTTTCCGAGGCGAATGAGTGAGACAGAATTCAAATTACATCAAAGATACATCCAAATGTAGGCCCAACAGCAGACCCCATTCGAACTTCTGGCTATCGAAAACCCGCGTCCTCCATTTCTCGTCTGAATCAATTAACTGAAGAATATCTCCCCGCGGGCTAAGAAAAAAAATCGCGGAATTTCAATTACCTCAGAGTTTACTTATATTTCGCGTACCTCGGAGTTTCGAATTTGATTATTCTGCAAAGCTCCCGTTAATTGATATTCCATCCTGACCCCATTCGTGCATTTCCACGTGTTGTTGTACACGCGTTCCGGATGAATTCGGTGGTCCTGTTTTATGATATTGAAGAGATGGAATGAAAATCCATTAAAATCCTGGTGTTGAGACTCATACCTATGTGAGTTTGGGGTAAAATTGGAGACACATGCCCAATACAATAAATGGCCGTTTGTTGTCTTCCATTAAATTGGTTCAGATGGCGCTTGCAATGAAAGGAGTTATAGAATTGTTATGTATGTTATTGATATGAATAACACAACAAATTATTAAGAAATAATTCAACTCGTCTAATTGACATAATAATTATTAACTAATAATTATTAACTGTCAAATTCCTGTTTATGGACATATCACTAGGAAACAACATTATATAGGGTGAAATATACATAACAAGAATCCACACCAAATTTCCTAGGGAAAGTATAGTCAGGCAACCAGTCGGATGGCTATACTTTTACTTTCAGACGTTGTCCGATCGGCAGCCTTTATTATTATTTGTTCAGAGGTGAAATATACCCATCTTTCCAGAATTTGAAAAGCAATAAAATCGGAATAAAAATTTTTTGTGAAAATATTTTAAAAACATGACGATCATAATTATAAAACTTCTAAATGCAAATCGTCCACTCTTCAAGAAGGAACAAATTTCAAAATCATTTAATCCTTATGATCTTTGGCTCTTTTATTTTCGGGAAGACCAGTACATACAGTACAGAATTCGTCTTCGATATGAACCTGAAGTTGAAAACTATAAAATATATCGAATGTAACTGGCAACAAATTGAAATTTTCACTTATAAATCAATTACTTTATATTCTAGAACGCAGTTCTATCTCACAACCTCTCTGAAAACTGCCAATTCACGGAAATAATCAAGAAAGTGGTTACGCTGGTTGAAGGCGAGTGGGTGAACGACAAACTTCAATTCGGTTAAATGAAATTGGATGGAACTTCCATCACTCGTAACTACATTTATGAATATCACGAGTATATTAAGCGTATTCCTTTCAATAACAGAATTGAGTTCGGCGGTGGGGTTAGAACTACAGACTACAGGCCCACCAAAAAAATTGATGGGTCATATGAACCACCAGGTGACGTATATAGGACGATATAAGAGCATAAAATAATAAGATTCAGCACTATGCCGTCACTTGTAAGCTGTCCAACTGAGTGCTGGTGAGAATTCAAAAGTGCAGGTAGAGTGAGTACATTTTGGTCAAATATTTTTGTACGGCATTTTTACTCTCTATAGATCCATAAAAAATAATAAGAAAGCGCATAGTGCCGTAAAAATGGTGCGCCACAAAGTCGGTAAATTCTTTGGATTTTTTGACAATTTCAAGGGTAATTTGGTCATTTTATTATGTACGGCATCAGTTTCATATTGTTTCGATACAGCTTCTAATCCATTATTCCGCAACGCCGTGCAAAAATCATGCGACAAGGGGAAAGAATCTAGGGTTGCAACCCCCTCTCTTTCCGTGGTCCGGGGGGTGATTTGATTATTCCGCAACGCCGTGCAAAAATCATGCGACAAGGGGAAAGAATCTAGGGTTGCAACCCCCTCTCTTTCCGTGGTCCGGGGGGTGATTTGAAAAAGTACGGCTTCGGTTCCAAAGCATTTACGTAGCACTTAAAAGTACTATTAAAAATAATGCCGTCAAAAATTTTTTGTTCATTTGAATGTAGGTATATCAATAATTATCTTCATCTCATGGTATACTTGATTTATAAAGCTGTAAAATCATTTGACTCAGTACGGCAACTTTTTTTTCAACACGATATTGTAAAATACAATCGTTATATTGTATTGCCGTTCATCAGAAACTGTTCTAAAAAAATTATAGAGAAATACAAAATATGAAATTTTTTAGTTTTTGCAAAAGTTTAAATATTTATAGATTAATGAATTATTGAAATTTTCTATATGTTTCGCTTGTTTCAAATAGCATTGAAATGAATAAATTAAGAAAAAATGATGCCGTACATTTTAATGCAGACCATATCTTTTAGGCTGATGAAAATGACGCCACCATGTTTCATTTTAATGACGTGAATAAATAAAACAACAATTTTTTAGAAAAATTCTATATATTCAAAGATAATAATAACAAAATAAGGTTTTTATTTAAATTATTCAGTATCGAAATCAGCCGCTGAGTTGTTATCGGAATCAATGTCTTCATCGACGTCCGAATTATCTTCTCTATCATTTTCTGAAACATGAATGAGTTTTTGTCAAAATCAAAGTCTTTCGTACAGATTGAAGATGTAAAGATTTAATTATTTACCAATGACGTCATCAATTTCTTCGTCTGATTCCTCATCCGGTTCCGTTATGTCACTGACTTTTTGGGGGACCTTTGGACCAACGATAATGTACGGCATGTAAAAAAATACTATCTATGCATAAAATACTTTCAAAATAAATTAATTTCATGTTGTTTCAAATCACCCCCCGGACCACGGAAAGAGAGGGGGTTGCAACCCTCGATTTTTTCCCCTTGTCGCATGATTTTTGCACGGCGTTGCGGAATGATGGATTAGAAGCTGCATTGAAACAGTATGGAAGTGATGCCGTACATAATAAAATGACCAAATTACCCTTGAAATTGTCAAAAAATCCAAAAAATTTCCCGACTTTGTGGCGCACCATTTTTTTTCGGCACTACGCGCTTTCTTATCATTTTTTATGGATCTATAGAGGGTAAAAATGCCGTACCAAAATATATGACCAAAATGTACTCACTCTACCTGCACTTTTGAATTCTCACCAGCACTCAGTTGGACAGCTTACAAGTGACGGCATAGTGCTGAATCTTATTATTTTATGCTCTTATATCGTCCTATATACGTCACCTGGTGGTTCATATGACCCATCAATTTTTTGGATGGGCCTGTAGTCTAATACTACCCCTAGGTTACTCCCGAGCACCTTCTCTACAAAGGAATGCAGTAATTGAAAAAAATGTTTCGCCTTTTGAAAAGATGCAGATACTCCTTCAGCACTGCTGAAGCTTTCACCTGATTAAACTTTCAAGCCCGAAGTGCCTTATCATCAAGCTTTTCAGGTATACCAGGTGTTCCTCAAGGTTCATACTGGGTTTATTGACAAAATTTGAACGACGTTCGATATTTATACTAATATAAAAGCAAATAAGTGCTTACTGGCCTTTGTCTATGAAGACATATGTACATAGAGTACACTGATCCTGACAAGAAATCTATATTTTGATGCGATTTCGAAACGTCAATAAATTGCTTTTTACAAATGTTGTTGACAATGTTACGTAATGAGTAGTCGATATTGGTTCGAATTTCTATTATCTATATTATATTATTAAGTCAATTGGAACCAGTAAAAAAATTGAAAAGCAATTAATTTAGGAATTCAAATCGAAATGGACCCTTGATCAAAAATTAAAATTTGAAGTGAAAAAAAAAAAAAATAGTAGGCAATTAATGTTTTTTTTTCAAATTTTTAATTTTTCAATAAATATGAATCTTCGATCAAGTTCTTATTTGAATTTTTTCGTCTAGATTTATTACTTCTATCTCAGTTTATTTTTTCAATCCAATATATAACATGACAGGCTTCAACAGTTAAAGATACTGAAATTGACAGTTTGCAGTAATACCTACCTCTCATCAAAAAATTCCGAAAATTCGATTTACCTCAGGACTGAAAAAATGTCATCTATGTGCATTTAATGACAATCAATGGACTTCGGATGCCCCATACTGAGTTCGATACTTCGAAGTTGAATTTCTTGACTATTTTTGCAGTTTTGATGGGGTTGAAGAATAATATTTGAATGGAGAGTAATAACCTGAAGACATTAATGTTGAAAACAGAGACGATGGTGAAAGGTGTACTCATCTGAATCTTTCTACATGTTGATCATTGTTACAAGTTACAAGAATAGAATGAAGATCATATATATCAATAATATATGCATCGAATATTTACAATTGATGTTCCTCCTGTTAACATTTATGGATTTTATTCCTTATTTGGTTTCAAGCCACAACTTCAATTCCCAAGTGCAGATGAATGCTAATAAAAGTTTGCAGCCCTATCAATATCGTTATGTTTTTTCAGTCTGTTCATAATAAATGACACTCGGTATAAGGAACACAAAACGCATTCCCATTCAATCCCATTCAATGAATAAATAGCATATACATTACAACTGAAGGACTAGCCCTGAAAGAGAGAAGAGTGCAGAATGAGCAATATAGAATATCTATTGAGTGTAACCTGTAAGGGAAATTTCTCTGTCGTGTTAGCGAATGACTCTAACACGTTTCATGGTTGACGGGTCCGCGAATAACTATGTTGCTCCTGAGTAAGGCTGGATTCAGACAGATCCGAAATCCGATGGTACGACGATTCGACACCTTTCTGATTGGTCTAAATTCAAATTTAGACCAATCAGAAACCATGGTACCATTGGATTTCGGATCTGTCTGAATTCAGCCTAAGGCGTAGGGTGTTAGTGACAAGGTTTATACACATACACACTTCACTAAAAAAAATATTACCTGACTTTGGGTATACGTCTTAGAACGGTGCCCATAAAATCAACTAACAAACGTAACCTCTAAGCGCATTATTACCTAAATCAGGCCATAGGTATTCCATACTTGTCAACATATTATCAAATGACGAAATCAACCAATGCGGCGTCGTCTGCCCCCCAGAAACTTTCGTTAGTTTATTCAAAAGAGTGTGATTTCCATGGTGAAAATGGTATCTGTCCCGCAGACAAAAAATGTCTATATACTGGTGTTTCTAATGTTCCGATATTGTTTCAGACAAACCTGTGGACAAGTCGTGGTAGTTCATCAGTGGCCATAAGGGAGCGCTGGTTATCAAAAATTTCCATTGAATTTCGTGATCACTCGATCCATGGAACACGCTGTTGCCAATTCTGATGTTTTTGTTAAAGGATAGAGAATTTATCGGGACTGGATATGTGTGGTTATTGAAAACACCAAACCTCGCCAAATTTGTGTATAACTTTATGCGTTATTTATTCCATGTAGTTTGAAAATAATTTCTCTCTCAGTTGGAATAGATTTGCATTGTGTTTCTACTGATCTGGACCAGAATTCGCAACGACATGGCCCCTTGGCAACACAGGACTGTCATCTCCACTGCAAGAGTGCCGGTACCTGGCGGATTTTTTGCAGTACTACTACGCCTACATCATCAGATTTTTCATCAAGTTGGCCATATCGGTCGTCTGATTTGCAGACAACCTCTTATATGGAGTAAACACACCAGTATATAGCCACCTTACGCAGACATAACGTGATCTGGAATGCCAAATGTAGCAGATGATGGGTCCTTCAGAGTTGCAATTGGTCTTCGTCTGGGATAGAATATTTGTGTTCAACACAAATGCATATGTGGTGCCCCCAAGGAATTCATGGATTGAGTTGCAGGTACAGCGCAGGACGTTTTTCTCGTCATCAGGCTTTGAACGATGTTATCAAACGTGCATTGGTTTCGGCTAAGATACCTTCGATTCTAGAACCTCCGGGCACTTGTCGCGACGATGGAAAAAGACCAGATGGCATGCCCCTCATCCCTTGGCGAAAAGGAAAATCTGCTTTTTAGAATTTCACCTGTGTAGATACCTTAGCACCATGTCATATTCCATCAACTTCTGTTTCTAGTGGTTCAGCAGCTTCATCAGCAGAAATTTCGAAAAAACGAAAATATCAAATTTTGGAAGATAATTTCATTTTTTATGCGGTCGGAATCGAAACAGGGTCCTTTGGCCCTCAAGCTTCAGAACTCATTCAAGAAATTGGCAATCGAATCACCAAAGAAACCAATGATTCAAAAGCTACTTCATTCTTGATCCAAAAAATCAGTATCCTGATACAGAGAGGAAATGCAGCTTCCTGTTTCGGAACAATACCTCATTCAAAATCTCTTGGTAAATTATTTTTGGTTCCTATGAATAAAGGAAATTCTGTGCATCCAAAATTATTTTGTGAAACAATCTCAAGAAACTGTTGTGATCGCCAAAATTCAGAGAAGGTTTGGAAACAATACGAGAAAATCATGGTAGCTGATGAATTGGATGAAGTAGAAAACGAATATGTCACATTGAGCACAAGCTCCCTATCAAACCCTTCCCTACATAAGCAAATGACAGAATTTTTTGAGAAAGAAAAACTGAGGTCTATCGAAATTCTGGGTCTGAAAGGATTGAAGAACATAGATAACACTTGTTTTATGAATAGTGTGATTCAATGCTTATCAAACACAAGATGGTTGATAGAATATTTCAGGAAAAACGACTTCATGAAGTGGAAATGTTCGCCAAGCAGATAATTCAGCTGATAGTGTGTTAGATACAGTATTACTGAAATCCCAGATCCAAAAACTCGCCCTTCGCTTCAATGGTTCCGCCCAACAAGACGCCCAGGAGTTCTAAGATATTTATTGAAGGGTTTACATGAGAACGTAAATCGAAGGAGAAAGGAAAAACTTGAACGTATTTCGATTCAAACTAATGAAAATTCAAGTGACGTTGAAAACGCTCGAGTATCTTGGTTAAGTGACAGCGAAAGAGCACAAGAATCATGGTCGAGGTACCTGCGCATGGACAACTCGCATATAGTAGACAACTTCGTCGGCCGATTAAAATCGATGTTAAAATGCACAAATTGCGGGCACTGTTCTGTCCCCTTCGACCCATTTTGGGACCTGTCGCTACCTATTCCACAGAGAAATGGTCAACTCAAATTATCTTAGTGCTTGGATTCTTTCACCAGAGAGGAGACGATGGATGGGGATGAGAAGCCGACGTGTTCCAAGTGCAAAGAAAGGCGGAAATTCACGAAGTCATTGTCGATCCACAAGTTCCCTCGGGTGTTGGTGATCCATCTCAAAGGTTTCGATTTCCCGTTGGAAGGTCTAGACATGAGCAATTACGCGGCAGCCAATGGCAATGGAGCCCATTGCCGTTACATACTCTACGCGCTCTCCAACCATAGCGGCACTACGTACAGCGGCCACTACAGGGCTTACTGTCGACACCCTTACACCCCGTTTCGACGATGCAATTTGTCGCTGCAATTCGACAAGTCGCCGCGAGATATGTCATGTAGCTGTCAGTTTGCATTGCCACTATTAAAAAATAGCACTGAATCTTACCAAGATGAACGTCTACATTATCACAACTGATATATAATTTCATTCATTTCTAATAATTGACATTGTGATTAAATCACCTTATTACTCATACTGAATTCCTCCTACATGACATATCTCGCAGCGACAAGTCGCCGCGAGATATGTCATGTAGCTGTCAGTTTGCATTGCCACTATTAAAAAATAGCACTGAATGTTACCAAGATGAACGTCTACATTATCACAACTGATATATAATTTCATTCATTTCTAATAATTGACATTGTGATTAAATCACCTTATTACTCAACTTGATTCCTCAAGTATCGAGAAATAATTGAAATGTTCAAAATCAATATTCTTCACAATGATGCAACCACATATTTGTGGTTTGCGGCAACAAATTCACCATAATAATAACTAAGTCGCTGCAACTTATCGCACCAAAAAAGATTCATGCAACTCGAAAAACGTGCATGAACACATGCAATTTTCTGGAGTTGCAGCGACAAACTTGCATCGTCGAAACAGGCTATTACTCCTAAACGTGGTATGAATACAACGATTCCCATGTGTCACCGATATGTTCAAAAGATCTCGTAAGTGGCAAGGTGTACGTTTTATGAACAAGAAAAAAACACTTATGAACAGGAGGAAATGAAATTTGAATTTTGTTCTATTTTATTTATTTTCATTTGTATTCCTTTACCCTCTTTATTTCTTGTTATAATTTATATTTTTACTTGTCATTATGTCCTTCACAATATCTGTTCATTGTGCATATCCTTTCTCCCTATAATGTATTTCGCATCATGCTATGTGAAAAACTGTCATGATGGCTAGTCCATTAGTTGTGATGTCTATGATGAAAAGTCTGACATTTGCCAGAATACAAGCGAATTTCCATGCTATGATTTATGAGGAACAATCTTGTTTACCCAAAAACGTCGAGATTAATGTTTTCAGCTTTTTTTTCGCCCCGTGAATCAAGGAACAAGACATACGATTCGACATTAACTTCACATTTTTAAAGTTTGTGAGCTTCGGGAAAAACCTCCTCCGGTAAGAAGTTTCAAAGTTCAGCTGTTCGATTGAAAAAAGATCCATGAGCAAGAGAGGTTCGATAGATTTCCAAGCTCTAGAATGAGGAGAGTTCGTGAATAAGGTGGGTTTACTTGCAACGCATTGGTTATCATAACAACATTTCGAATCTGTTGAAGTTCTTATTGTTTTTTTTCAAACCACTGTGAATTGCCTAAAATTTGCAGTTGATGTTTCTTGGGCGTTCTGAAAGTACTAGATCTAAAAACAGCTGTGGAAGGGCCCCCTTCAATACCATCTGATAGAAAAGTCATAAAATAAATATTCATATTTATCGTTAAACTATGTATCACATTATAAAAAACAGAATAAAATCAGACTCTTCCTTTATCTTGACAAGATTCAAAGCAAACTACAATGCACGTAAGAGACATTTATCTTCAGCTGGAGCACAAATAATGAATAGCACGAACAGTTTTATCACTATGATCGCTTATGAGAAAGTCCAATGTGTACCACCAACCGCCATATTGGTTTTGTTTCGACAGGTCTTTGGATTGCCTGATAAATTATATTTTCATCAATTCCAATTCATTCACCACAACACACTACCGGTCTCGGTAGTGTAGTGGTTAGCATATCTGCCTATCAAGCGGAAGGCCGGGGTTCGAATCATCGCTGGGCCACCGTGCTGGGTAATCGCACGTTAAAAGGTAAGGCCTCGTTGATCCATTGCTCGCACAAGTTTCGACTTCTGAGGGTTGACGTTCGTCAGCTGGTTAACGAAAACGAACAATTTTACAACAATTTTAGAACAACAATTAAAGAATAGTGTAATATTCAACGAGCGTATAATGATGACTGTTATTCACGAGCCATTATACGAGAGTAGAATACTATACTTTATCCAAGACTAATGAAAATATTCATGAAGTTTTTTTGTTGGAATATTTTGTCACATTAGATACATATTTTTAGAAACACTATTATTTTATTCTATGAAATATTTCATACAACGTACAATACGATATTGCTCATCTATACACAGTAAATAATTATCAAAAATTATAATGATAGCATAATTTCTAATAATAATGAATATAAAAATCTATGTATTTATATCACGTATCTGATCTCACAAGATGATATTTATATTACAAGATATTTTTTCATAGTTTTTATTGATTGTAATATTTGAACAATTGGCCAAGTGATTCGCTGGAATAGAATTAACATCAAAAGTTAATATTATAGCTAAATCAAAGAAACATCTGACAGCAGTGATCAATGACTAGGTAATTACTGCCATTACCAAAAAAATATCATTGAGGTCGAGCAAACAGATGTCTAATGGATACATTATACAATAGTCGTGGATAATATAGTAGATTATACCAAGAGTCAATAATAATAGTCATTATTGCGAGTAGTATACTCTACTTCATTAACGACTGATATATTTATCACAAATAAATTATTCTTCAGTTTCATTCATCTCAATGCAAATACTCTAACACACCTACGCGTTTGACACTGACACTGGTTGTATCGTTTCCGTGGTAATATTCAAATCGAGACATTTCGTGATATGGCTACAAGAGGGAATAAAGACTATTACCATTAATCCCTCGCTATTATTCCCTGAGGGAATAATATGTGGCATTACATTGCAGAAACCATAAGTATAATACTCAAACTATGTTTTAGTCGTAAATAAAAATATTGAATTCACAGTGTACTAAAATACACACTGTGTATCCGTATAGCCTTCCCACCCTGGGGAAAATGAAAAGGCGAGTGCCCCCCGTGTAAACAGCAAATTAATCCGAGTTTTTCGTTCTGACTGAACATTTTTACAACTCAATTAAAATTACGCACGGAAGGATAAATGGGCATTTTACGAAGGCTTCGACTCTAAAAAACTTGCCAGAGTGGAAAATAAAATGTGTTTATTAACACACAGAAACGCATGGAACACGAACTTGTTTTAATTAGAGTAGTAATGGGCCACATGAGCGCTGAATTATTGTGCATTGGTGAAAAAGACTTTGCACATTGATGATATGTAGTGGTTTTGTTGATTTCATGGGAGAAAAATGCACAATATTCACGAGAAACGGAATTATCGTAAAGTACATGTTGAGATAGGTCTAAAGGGTTTTAATAAATTGCCAACTGATCATCATTTGTATCATTAGAAAGGGAGAGACAACCCCAAGATTATCACAATAATACTGACAAGACATTTTCAACGTTTGGAAATAGCAAAGTTAGAACTTTCCTCTTCAGTGTACTAGAAAACTCGAAAATATTTTGCAAAATAATCAGAGTTGCATATCAAACTTTCTATAAACAACTCCTAGATGATCCAAAATAAAATTTGAAAAGTATGTGAAAAACGGCTATATACACAATCAGTTGTGATGACTGCCGCAAAAAGTACATTGGTCGAAGTCGGCGAGCTATAAGAACTCGTTTCAAGGAGCATCATCCGATATGGAAAAATGGTAAAATCCAGTGCTGCGCAGTTTCTCTTGATGACTATTACAGAATTAGTAGAAGAAATTCGATACTGATCAAAGATATACGCGAAGAAAGGTTTTTCGATAAATCGAAGATATGGAGAAATAGTTAAATGTAGTAGTAGACTGAGGGTGTATAGTACCTCAGGAACTGGGTTATTTTTGTAGAGAGAATGAAGTTTGAGGAATTATTTTTTCGGTTTCATCTTCTCCGAATCAAAAAATGGAAATTACAACTTCTACGAAAGAAGTAAAATAAAAAAAATTACAAACAGTTTCTGCTGATAGTTGTGTGTATATCATTCGATTCATTCACAAAAAGAGAGAGAGAAAGTTCATTTGGAACAGCTACCCCCCTGCCTTTATAGCACAATGGGCACTGAGTTCCATAGAAATCTCTTGTTTTTGCTCAATTTGTATACCAAGCATATGAAAATGGAATCAAATAGATAGCATACATGAGAAATATCTACACAATAAAGCAAAAAAGAGAGCTCTTTGTAGGGTACATTTTCCTCGCAGGAAGAATTGGCGAATTCGTTTTTTTTTTGGAATACCTCGTCCATATGTAGATGGCGCAATGAATTCGTTCTTAAGTCCAAAGCTGACCAAAGCTGTTCGCATCAGCTTTGGTCGGGGCTTGATACTATGGAGGTGTTTGATTTTTGATTATGGGAAGTCATCGACTTTATGTTTATGATGGTACTGCTTTGTACTGACGAGTGGCCAAATAGCCCGAAACCGGTTTGCAAGTGTGTCCGTCCCTATAACTGAAAATGAATTCCTTCATTTGTATCGCCAAGGGTAAATGCAGGATTTTCTTCTGTGAACTGGCACCGGTCGGATATAATTCGTGGTATAAGCCAGGGGAGTAGTTGTTTTCTGACAGGTGCCAGCCAGAACCTACTGTGTAGGTAGATTTGAGATTGGCCTGAACGGATTTCATTCAAAGACTTTTGATTCGTTCACAAAAAGGAAGAAACAGTCCACCTGAAACAGCAACTCCCCTGCCATATATACATGAACATCGCCATATATTTTGTGGCTGTTTCTGCATCTGTGTAGCCCAGTGACTCTCCATCTACACCTTTTCCAATTGTAATTCAGAATAGTCAAATGTAATTCGGAAGATATAAATTGTGATTCAGAATAGTCAACTGTAATTCAGAGAATATCAATTGTAATTCAGATTGATTAAATGTAATTCAGAAGATATCAATTGTAATTCTGACTTGTCAATTGTAATTCAGACGATATCAATTGTATTTCAGAAAATCAACGATATGCAGACGTATACGTTTGATCAAGAACACAAAAGGCATTCAGTACTGGCACGACAATTCTGAGAACACTGCGAAAACACCAATAGGGAAGAAAATTGATATTTACTGATCTACGGAATATTTAGGTACAGAATACAGGGCGTGTCTCATCGAACTGCCATTCTGACTTCGAAGTGAAGGAGGAAAATTATGGAAAAACATTTCATTTGAAAGTTTTATGTATGTACATACATAGATTTTTAACAACGAATTTAGGCTTCTCAAATTATTTTTTAATATACAGGGTACTGATTGAAAACGTAGCGTATAAGAACGTTTTTCGAATGAAACAACCTGATCATTGGGAAAAGGAACACGAAGTCTATGTACTACATAATATGTACATACTTATGTATGAAACAACATAAATTACTGTTTATACATATACATAAAATATACGATTGTACAGGTATATACGGAGCGATTCAGAAGTTATGCTCAACATAACGTGAAAAAGTAGTACATAGAATCTTCCTCTATTTTAATTTAAACTATTGTCTATCGTCAATTCCACGATGAATTGATAATGTAGTTTTTTCATTGACATATGATAATTCTAACGGAAGTCTTTTTATAATACTAGGTGAATCAGAACTCAAGTACCATTTTTTTCTCGATGTTTTTCAAATGAAAAACCCCATATTATACATATGTTCAATATGCGGATTACCATTGTATATAGAGTATTCTCCAAAAATATTGGAAGTATCATGTGGGTGTATAACAAGTGGTACGGTAGGTACCAGAACCAACACAAAAAAATTAAAAAACTTCAACAAAAATTTTTATCGAATTATATAAATGGTATTGTTTACAAATGACTTTTCTCCATTCCATCGGACCCACTGAAATATGAAAAATCTTTGTTCTGGTCATTTTTTCAGGAACCTTTATCTAAATAATGTGAACACTGCTCTGTAGAAACGCACAAAAACTCCATATCCATATTAAATATCAAAAACCACTTTTCGGAATATTCATAAACACCAAAAAAAAAATCTGGAGGTACTCGTGTACTTTCTGAAGCCGGCATCCCACGGCGCATGGATCGGCGAACTTGGCTCTTGACTTGCCGCTCCACGCGCCGTGGGAATGAGCACCCTCGCCATTTTTAGCGCAGCTTCCTCAATTCTGGAGCGGCTCGGACGAGCGATGACGAACCCAAGCCACGAGCCGTGCTCGAATATCCATGCGCCGGAGGATGCCGGCTCAAATGGAACATGTTAGTGAGGAATCAAGAAGATCTGAAATTGTTCTGAAATTGTTCGTTTCCGTTGACCAGCTGACGAACGTCAACCCTCAGAAGTCGAAACTTGTGCGAGCAATGGATCAACGAGGACTTACCTTTTAACGTGCGATTACCCAGCACGGTGGCCCGGCGAGGATTCGAACCCCGGTCTTCCGCTTGACAGGCAGATATGCTAACCACTACACTACCGAGACCACATCACATTTGATATTTTCTGAATTACAATTAACACATTCTGAATTACAATTGACAAGATCCGAATAACGATTGATATTTTCTGAATTACAGTTGACCAATCTGAATTACAATTGATATCTTCTGAGTTACAATTGACTATTCAGAATTACAATTGATATCTTCTGAATTACAGTTGACTATTCTGAATTACAACTGATATCTTCTGAATTGCATTTGACTAATCTGAATTACAATTGATATTATCTGAATTACAATTGGAAAAGGTGTATATTGAAGCTGATGGTTCCATCCAAACGCTTTCTGAAGTTTCGATGAAAATGTACTTTAATGATCGTCGCAGTTGTCTATGTCATGTCAATAATGGGGTCATTCTCAGAAGTTTGATAGTGAGCTGTGTGACGTCATTCTAAATCCGATAGTGTTCGTTAGCAACCCGTCGAAGAGAAGGATAACTCCAAAATCTGGAACTGCGTTTCGTGAAGGACAAGTGAGCTTCAAGCTGAAATAAGTGGTGAATTCCTCCAAACACGGTGCTTTGTGAAGAGAAGTGAACAAGTTGTTGAATTGATGTATTGAAACATTTTCAAGAAGAGTTGAAAATGTGATCCATTTGCTTCCATAAAATATTTTTACGATATTTTCTTGGGTTCGTTTATGAAAACTCCATACAACACTAAACTACTTTTATTACAACTCTTTGTCACAGCACAATACATTACAATCACTAAAATTGCTCTGCTAACTTTCCAACGCTCGGTACTAAAAGTATCTGTAATAGAAATTCTTCACTCTGATTTACTACCTGCTAAACTCACTCCGCTTAGCTCTGAATAACTCTGCTCAATTCTCTGCGAATGAAACTCTGCTCTAAATAAACTCTGCTCAACTCTCTCTGCGAATTAACTCTCTCTCTCTCTGAATAACTGTCTTCTCCGCGATGAAGTGTCTCCTTATATACTCGCGTACGCCTTCGGAGAATCTTCCAGTCAAGTCTCGGTGATCGAATTTTCTCGGTGAGCCGCGATCCCGCAGGTAACAATCTTCCTTCGTTTCTGCGTTTATGAACGACAGGGCCGGCGATAGAACATTTCGTAACATTATCTCCCTCTCAATTTTGATCATCCCGATAAAACAATATCTCGTTATTCCCATTGTAACATTCGAGTTTCTCTAGGTGTACGATTTTCATTTTTGTTCTAGGCCTATGTTGAACCCTGTACATCACATCATTCATCCTACGACGAGGGTTGTACAGCTCGATCTCCTTCTTGAAATCCGCCAGTATTTGCCTTCCGATAATACCGAGCATTCATCCTTTCAATTCGCTCTCCCATCTCTTGTTGTTTAGTGAATGGAACTCTTCTCGATTGCTGCCGAATCGGTTGGACTTGGCCAATATTGACTTTTTGTTTGACCAAGTCAGCCCTTCCAGTGGTTTTTAACTCGAAGATGTCACTTTTACTTCCAATACGACACATGGCGGCTCTCACAGGGAATGCTTATTTTGTCTTCACCCGAACTCGTGCGAAAACCGATGGCTGGATGCTGCATTCAGGAACTTTATTCACCGTAACACGAACTACTTTCTTCGACAACGCAGGGATCCTCGCAGTTCTCGGTAATCGCGGTTTCGCAGACATATTTTTCTGTCCTGGAGTTGTAGGGACAAATTCTTCTCCTCCAAACTTGATAATCTTCTTTTCGTTGTCGAATGAAAACCCATAGTCACTAATCAAATCCCTCCCGAGTACAAATTCATCTTCTATGTCCGCAACGTACACTGTATCCGTGATGGTAAGTCGCCCAAGAATCAGTGTAATATCAGCCTCTCCTCGAATAGGTTCAGTTTCACCAGTGACCGTTCCAAGCATAGAGTTGAAAGAAACAAATTTCACGCTTTCTGTCCAAAGGATGTCACTGCGTCCCATAGAAACTGCATCACTGGTGTCTATGGTGCATGTAACGTCTATTTCATTCAATTTTCCAAGAATGGTTTGGCTATCGGAAGTTGTTCTTAGCCTGTTGACACAGATGACCCTCGGTGACTTTGACCTCGCAGGGGATTGTGAACTTGAACATCCTGACAGGTGAGTTGGATTCTGGTGGCATTCTCACCTTGCAATCTTTCATGAAATGTCCTGTTCTTCCACATCTATATCATTTCCTCTGTTGAATTCTCTCCCTCTAGTCTTTCATAGAGCCCCAACCTTCTACGTCTATAGCAAATCGTTTGCGACATTTTCACCCAACAGTCTCTCATAAGATGTCCGGGTTTTCCACATCTATAGCATGTTCTGGGTGCTAATTCCACTTATCATTGATTTGATTTCTTTCAGAACCTTCTCGACTGAGGTAGTCGCTGTGCCAAATCGTTCAGGTTTTTCTATTGAAACTGCATGCACTTTCGGCCTCGACGTGTTGAAGGCCGCCTCCACTTCCAAAAAGAACCAAAGCATCGCTACTTCTCTTGAAAATTGTCAGACGTAAAATTCTTTGTATCTCCGTCTCCGGGACTCTCAGTCCATCTATAAACATCTGCACCGCAAGCTGCTCCTTGATATCTCAAGGTGCTTGTGGATACGCCAGCTGGATAAGGCGTCCTACATCTGCTTCAACTTCTAGCAGACTCTCTAGTCAAGTCTCGGTGATCGAATTTTCTCGGTGAGCCGCGATTCCGCAGGTTACAATCTTCCTTCGTTTCTGCGTTTATGAGCGACAGGGCCGATGCTAGGACATTTCGTAACAATATTATAGATTTTGTTGAAATTTTGTTCTGATGAGGTTCTGCGGTTGGTGTTTATCATAACAGACGAATTAGGTATCGACTAGCAAAACATTTTTTTTGATAGTTATTTTCAAGGAAACTGAATAGAATCAGTGACAAGACTAAAAAAAACGTTTACCTATATTGCTTTCCTACAACCATCTGCAGTTTTTTTCAACAAGAAAAAGCAAACGATAAACGGGGAATTTTATTGTAATGAAAAATTTCAACATCAAAATCTTGTTTTCGTTAAAATGAAGTAATCCAGAAATGTTTGTAGTTTTTCTGATTCTTGATTGCCAAAACTCATTCGTATTTTCCATCAGTTCAAAAATTATCGAGTTTGCATTGAAACTTTGGGTATATTTCAATGAATAGGCTTTCATTGAGAATATAATGTACCTTTCCACATGATATATTACTCGACCCCACTTTCCATTTCAAATTTTAGAGTTGTGACACCCCTTCGCTGAAGGTTTGAAAGCAGGGTTTAAAAAAAAATGTGTGTAATGTGTTCCCTGCAAAAGCCAACTTCACGTATCCGAGCCTTCTTGCTTTAAATACCAAATAAAGGAGAAAAGCCAAGTGCATTGCACCTTCACTGCTCTGTCTGAGGTCAGTACACAATTTTTTTTATATAAAAGCTCGTTGAAAGAATTTAATAAATTGATGAGATTTCGTATCTTCGAATTCTCAAACTGAGTGAAAGCTTTTATATCATTTGATATGTCTAATGACGTCACAAGTTGATCGTGAGGGTTTTGGAGGAGAAGTTCATTTAGTTTTTTCCAGTTCTATTAAATGAAAGCTTGTCATCGAAAAAATTGTTTTATTGTGTTGAATACCATATGGAGAGGGACTTGGTGCTAAGGTTCCGCATCCGACTCATGATCCGAGGGTCGTGGGCTCGATTTCCCAATGGGGCGGATGGTTTTCTTTGAGAATTTCTCTCTGTCGAGTTGGGGAATGAATCTGCCACGTTTCATGGTTGACGGTTGCGCGAATAACCTGCTCCTGTGGTATGACGTAGGGAGTTAGTAATAAGCCTACATGCTAAATGAAGGACTTGTAAAGAAGTCGATGGCGTTTTGTATATAATACCATAAAATAAGTTTAATAGTACTATAAACCATACATGCATCCAATTCATCGTAGAACAAAAGACTGGAAAACATGTTTTTAAATGCTTATGCATGCCCTTAAAAAAAATGTTCGAGATCGGGCCACTGATCCTGTCAATACGAGAAATTTCGCAAGCAAAAATGTGTGAATAATTTGAAATGAAAGTAATAGGCAGATCTGCGCTTATGGTAATGGCAAAGTTATTTCGCGTTCGAAAGTGGATGGAACGGATTATTACCATTACCACGATCATAGCCCTCTCTACCGCTTTGGAGTCTTATCTGGCGTCGGCCACTTTTGATCGATAACCCGCTCCTAATGGAGAACCTTTACAGTCCATTATAATGCTTCAATGTTTAATGGATCACTGTTGTAAAGTTCGAATAAACAGGTCGCTGCTCTTGACAACGCAAAGAACTGTGGAAGTACCGATTGTTGAGGTTTTCGATGTGACGAAAACTTTTACTCTATTCGAAGATCAGTTGATTCCCGATGAAAAACAAATGGATTGGAGGATTTGGATTTGGAGGACCATTTTTGGAGTTTTCTCAAAATACACGAATATGACAGAATAACAATGAAATGTGACTATGGAGTAGGTAATGTGTATCAGTTACATCGAACGTCCAGTATATCTTCCAGGTGGAGGGATGAGGTTATCGAGAAAAGTTTTGTATAGAAGTTTCAGATATTATCGCATTCAACGAAGTAATTACCAATATACAGAATACCATCGTATCAAAGTTGTTTTTCATGTGAATATCGCTTTCAATATACTGATTCTCTTACTTTGTGCTTTCAAAACTGAGGGGTTTTATAGATGTATGCCGATCGATCCAGCAATAACGCTAAATATCCAAAATCAGACCTTTCTCAGCATTCCCCACTTATAACAAGGACTCAGTCATTTTTTTACGACGATATTTTCGAAATGTATCGAAAAAGTTTTTGAATGGTATTGGTTCAGACTTCCATTTTCTATATGATTAACTCTATTGAAACCTGTTGCAAAGAACGAAAGGATAAAAATACAAATCCAAACAAAAGGGCGAACTTGATTTTTTGGTTAAAAATAAAATTAAAGGTTTGACTGATGAAAGAAAATAAAGAAAAAATGAAATAATATTGTGACAAGAAAATTGAGATATCGAATGTGAAATATTAGTCAGATAATGTGAATGAAGAAATAAATGAAATAGTATGAATAAATGTTGGAACCAAGTTTCAAGTTGAGTGTACTCAAGATGTTTCGATTGCTGGTATATGCAATCTTCTTCGGGTAATGACTGACAACATTCCGAGGTATGGTCGGTTATAAAGACCCGATTTCACAACAATGAGGCGAACGGGTGCTACTAGAAGTGCGCTGATCGATTTTCAGCAGGAAATGGGTGTATTGGCGCGAGATTTTCTTTCATCGAGTCGAAGTCGGTCCATGCATTCCGGATCTCCACGCTGGGGTGACTGAATGTGTCATTCTTGAGAATGTATAGGCGGCTTCCTTCAATCACCTTTTAACCGGTGCTCCTTCTTGTGTATGACCTCGTCTTCAGACTATATAATGCTGTAATGGTTTGTCCAAACATGCTCCACTATTCCTGACTTCGTGGTTTCTCCTCGTTGTGTGTTTTTCTTGTGTCACAAGGAGGAGCACTGGTTGAAGAGAAAATTCAAGGAAGCCGCCTACATTCCCAACAATCACGCATTCAGTCACCCCAGCGTGGATATCCGGAATGTGTAGAGGCCGCTTATCAAAAGCATGGACCGTCTTTGTGTCAGATAAAAGAGAATATCGCGCCAATACATCCATTTCTTGGTTTCAACATTTATTCATACTATTTCATTTATTTCTTTATTTGTCTTATTTGACTAATATTTCACATTTGATATCTCTTTTTTTTTTCTATATTATTTCATTAATTCCTTTATTTTCTTCAATCAATCAAACCTTCAATTTTATTTTTGACCAAAAAATCCATTTCAACCTTTTGTTTAGTTTCGACTACCTTATTTGTCTTGTATTTTTATCTTTTCATTCTTAGCAACAGGTTTCAATAAAGTTGATAATATAGACAATGGAAGTTCGAACCATTACCATTCAGCAAAGAACATTGTCAACCACATTCAAGACGAAAATGTTTTTTTCTTATTCATTTTCATAAAAAAGTTTATATGTTAATTCTTCTAGGAACTTGAGTATTTTTGTGGGGGGAATGAAGTTTGAGAACACTCATTTTTTTTTCTTCTCCGAAGAAGAAAATACCAAAGTTCTGAAAAATGAATGAAAAAAATCAAACACTTTGTTGATAGGTACGTGATATCATACAAACACCGTTCTTTATTTCTGCTTTGTGCACAAATTTTCCCCTAAATGCTATCTGATTCAAATTTCAAATGCTTCATATACAAATATTTGAGCTGGAAAAAGTGACTTTCATATGATTCGGTGACCGCCATAAAAACTCTCCTTTTTTTGAATGAATCAAAAGTAAATAATTTGCTCGTACCTATCGACAGAGGGTCTTTGTAAAACAATCGATTCTACTTCTTTCGAAGAAGTTTTGTAGTTCCTTTTATTTTCTATTCGGACAAGAAAAGGCCAAAATGAAGTTTCTCGAATGTTATTTCTTGTATAGACAAGAGAACTTTCCAACGATATGGGAAAACATGAGTAACTCTGTTGAGCCTTACGGCACTAGCACTGAATACATTATATAAACCCTTCAGCCTCTAGTATCAGTAAATGCCAGTTTCATGAATTTTTCCATGCATGGTCTTTTCCATATCCTCCTGCAGCACTTTAGCGTCTCTACAGCTTCAATGTAGCCTCATTGCGGTTGCCATGTGGCAAGGTTTTGGTTTTTCTGCTCGGTGTCAGAAAATATTTCGAGTTCATCGGCAGCGCGTTTTTCTCCCTTTATTGAAAATGCTTTAATCCTTTATTTCATAGTCTTTGACCGTGCAGAGAACCTACTACTGATGACTTTCAGGGTCCATTCAGTCATCTAAAGATAGTCCGAATTCAAAATACACTCGAATTGACGATTTTGCAAGAATTTGCGTAGTAGTATTATCACCAGAAAATCGTGATTCGCCTTGTAAAATGAACTGAATTCATTTCAAAAAAATTCAGTTGACTATCATGTCAAGCTCTCTTTCATCATTGCCTTTTGTTGCAGATAAAATGAAGAGATCGAGGCGTCACAAATGTCTGCAAATATCGCTAGTCTTCCTGATACACTCAACGATACACGTAGTATCATTACCAGAAGACAATATAAAAAAGAACGAGACGGCGGTAAACACAAACGGAAACGATCGCAGCGTGTCAGAACACCATCATGAGTTATTGAAACATATAGGCTCGCACGTGGCCGTAGCAACAGGCACTCACAAAGAACCGATCATTGCGACAGTGAAGCCTGAAAGCAACGACACGAGACAACTCGCAGAACACCACCACGAGATCCTCAGGCACCTAGGGGACCACGTCGGGTTGGCTGCGGGGAACCACCCGGCACCCAAGGCCGGTTCTGACGACAGCGTCACGGGAAAAGACGCGGAGCACCACAAAGAGATATTGAAACACCTAGGCACCCACTTGGGGGTCGCTACGGGTCACCAGTATCAATCTGACAAGATTCTCGCCGATAGCAAAAACAAATCTAAGGGTATCAACTCTACGTCAACTGTTGAGAAGACTACGACGAGACCTCCAGAGAAAATAAGGGCTGACGCCAGCTCAAATTCCACGGATGTTGATTATGACAATTGTACGGCTCCGGCAATAAAACAAGTGAGTAATCAAATAACTCCCACAGCATACTTTTTCAATCAAGGTGTTCTTTGATGTATTTCTTCGAAATCTGTTTAGATTCACAATCATTTGCAAATGTGCTCAACTCCAACATACTCACAGGTTGGAAAGTAAGTTCATACTTACGTTATTCTTCTCATCGAAATCCAGGAAGTGTTGAGATACAGGCTAAAATTTACACGACAACATAGTTATACAAAACTAACCCTAAAATGATAAAGACATTATCTCACAATTGAACGGTCAGAAAAGAAATAGGCACTTAATTTTTTCGTCAAAATCATTCAATTTCTTTCATAACTATGACCTCAATTCAGTTTCCAGAAATAAAACGCTACCGGTTTATCAGCCCTTTTGTCAAACACAGAAAACATACTATCTAGCTATTTGTCCATTTTAAAATCGGTCTCTTTCGTTCAGAGCAAGTCCATTTTCTTTCCAGTATATTGTACTCACTCGCCCGTAGAAGGCCCATTTAATTCAATTTGTTTGCAAAAAAAAAATCGCGATTATTTCATTAACTAATCCTAAAATCGCCTATTTGTAGCAATCCCCGTAAAACATAACTGAGATTCATGAGAAATGGTTGACATGTCGAATGCATTCATCAAAACCAAGCTAAACGTCAAAAATTTTCAAGCTCTAAGTTAACGAATGAAATGTACAGAAAATGACAATAATGACATCGATTGTTTGGGAGCTTGACATAGATATATTTTTCGGTCATATGTAGTGCACACAATTTAAGCTTGTAGTTAGATATTTATCTATTATGAGTGTCATATTTTTTCAAATGATTGTGAATAAAATAATGCATAATAATTCACCGCTGAACACTCATTTCTTTCTCAGTGAATATTTCCCTCGTATGTAAAATGTCCCATAAGAGCAATGCAATTATCGAAAACTTACAGCGGTAATTGCATTGTATCAAGTCACCATAACAACACATTTGAAACCGTATCGCTAGATGTCAGTAAACAACACAAATAAATGTCAGATAGACTTCAAAAATAAAAAAACATTTCGCGTTTTGGTGAGTGCTCCATACAATCTATAAAGGAAAGTATAAATGAACAAAAAATAACATTAATTTGAAAATTTCTTCATTCGTGAAATATTCCAATGAATTACATTCGTGCATAGAAATGATAATGCACTTAATTTTGCATTCAAGCGTGATATCTCATACAAATTGCATTGGGTTATTTTCATATTTTGTAAAAGAGCCCTCGTCCTTCGGACTCGGGCACTTTCGCCAAAATATGAAAATAAACTCTTGCAATTTTTAGATATCACGCTTTCTTGCAAAATTATCGGTAATTTTTATGCACTCGTGCAATTATAACCGATTATTTCTGTAGGTGTTCTACGTGATCGCTACAATGATTTCCCAAGTTCCAAATAGCTGTTCAATTCATAAATTAGTATGGACTGATGATCTCTCGATACGTAGTCATCGACACTTGTAAACATTTTTTTTTTCATGAATTTTCATTGTAAAGTTATGAGGATGTCCCGTCCTTTCTCCAGATCTTTATTTGGCATATGTATAGATCACGGAATATTCTCATTAACTATATAAAATATTTCAAGAATGATTATAATCTATACTGTTGCGGATTCGAAGAGTTAAATCAGAGAAAGTTGAAAATATCAAGATTTTTTTTTCTTGCTCAAATCACTTTTTTTCGATTTCGATATTGCCATTAAATTCATCATTCGCAACTCATTTTTCACTGATGGAGTTTCCCGATTTTTTCTCGAAATATTGGAATTTTTCATTTTCAAAATTGATCACACTTTTATTCGAAAATTTTAGCTTTCAAATTGTTAAGAAATATCGATACCTGCATGAGAAAAATGTCATGTTTATATTATATTCAACAATCGTTTTCGGAAACACCCTGTATACATAACTCGAATTTCCTCAACACCCGATTTATTGTTCTTTTTCAGTTTCCTAGACCCCTGATGAGCCCCACGACGAGACGACACGGCGGCTTAATAATACACATCATAGTGGCTGTGTACATGTTCCTGGGACTGGCAATTGTCTGTGATCAATATTTCGTGGCTTCCTTAGACAGGATCTGCGAAGGTGAGTTCCATTTACGTTTTATGGGGAATACGCTGTTATTCGGTTTTGAGATGAAACGAACCGAGCTGCGAAGAATATGCGAGACCTTTCAAAGATTCTTCTATTGATTCCGACACAATGATCCTGGAAACGTTCCATTTTTCCATTTTTGTAACCTTTCACAAAGCCGTCCCCATATATATTCTTGAAGGGATCGGATATTTCAAATATTGTTTTTGTTTCGACTATTCGTTATAGAAGGAAGCGTATGGTGTCAGGTGTGGGATAATAGAAAAAGAGAGGACGACCTCTGTTGTACTCAGAACTTTGATGTTTCAGATTATAAATATTATATAATTTCAACAAAAAGCCCTGCCTGCACATGGTTAACCAGAAGTGAGATCCAAGTTTCTCTAAGTGCATTATATTTTTGATTATCTGGCTGAAGTTAGTAAATTCTGTAGACCACATTGTTTTTCATCGATGCATGTTATTATATATGTGATCAATGAGACGTAAAATGAAATCTGGATTTTAATTGGCTATTGCTTGGAACTACTTGGAAGGTCATTGAAGTAAACATGTTAAATCAGTGAAATTGAATCATCTGGCATGAAAGTGAATACTTTCAACAGATATGACTCACCCTAACACCAATTGTTCCCATTTTGGTGCCAAGGTAATCGATCTCTATGACGATT
Organism: Zygogramma bicolorata; assembly: GCA_032362365.1. Lineage (NCBI taxonomy): Eukaryota > Metazoa > Arthropoda > Insecta > Coleoptera > Chrysomelidae > Zygogramma > Zygogramma bicolorata. The sequence continues at coordinate 1,396,059 of JAVJAQ010003124.1, read as the reverse complement.
TCCCACTATACATGTTAGCATGCTCTTCTGAAGTTCATGGATTAACCCCTATCCATCAATTTATACCTCATAGCAAGGCTCTCAATTCTTTCAACTGTATTTTTCAGAACTGAAAATGTCTCCGGACGTAGCTGGTGCAACGTTCATGGCAGCAGGAAGTTCTGCTCCCGAACTGGCTACAGTCATCATAGGAGTTTTCTTCGCAAAGGACGATATTGGTGAGTCGTCATCGAATTGTGTTTTCATTTTTATTATTTCTAGCAAATTTGAACGAAAATTGGAAATTTTCTTATATCAAGTCTTTGTGTTACCATCATTTGTGTCCAATTGAAGTAGGTAATAGAATCATTTCCAATATTATTTGAGAAATGGCAGTGAAAAATCATCACGAAATATGATGAGATATCTCGGTGCCAACAAATTTGACCTCTATAAAATATTCTCCCTGAAGGTATCCGTAATGGATTTTTGGTGATTCCGTATTATTATCAATATCCTGGATGATATCAAATCAGACTTATTTGGTTATTGTGGGTTATCCTTAATAGATATACCATCATGGACATTTTTGTAGAACTTTTTAAGGTGTACAGTATTCTGTACATCAATTTGATCTATCTCGTAGGGTTCAGCCAGTGTTTGCAACATAAGCGCAAAAAATATCTTTACTTAGACACACATTAGACACCTCTAAAATTATCAGTGTGTCTCTTCAATATTAGGCATGTATCATACATATAGACCTTCCTCTGCTGGTTCGAATCGCAGTCGAGGCAGAATTTTTGTGGCCGGCGTGGTGCGACAGGCAATTGGTAGTTGGCAGTATACCAATTCTGGTGGGTAGGATATCTCGATTGTACACACCAAATGACTCGGAAGCACTGTGAGATTTACTAGGTTTTCCTACCGTTGAAGTAGCAAATGCGCTACCACAAACATCAGTAAGTCGCACCAGAGCGTTTTAGCACCCAAAATGACTAGCCAACCCTTGCCCGCACAAGGCTTCGCCTTCTGGGCGCACTCGAAAGAAAGAAAATTGAAATGGAATTTGTTCAGAAAGTCTAAATTATCAGACATGTATCCGATCAAAAAATGAAATTGCGATAAAGTAGCTATATTGAATACTAGCTGTTGCCCGCTATTTCGTCCGCATAGACGTCGAATCGAATTGTTTAGTCAGCGCACGCCGGTAAAGCATCACATCTAGCCAACTTTTCCTTGACTTCATTTACACATACTGTTATTTCTCCCTGAATTTTTCGTTTTTCGTCCGATCATAATGAAATAAAGCCTATATCAGTGAAAGAATTTTCATGAATGGATCAGTATTTCTGGAGATTACCCCCTACAGACAAACAAAATTAGAAACTTCACCTCTGTAATGGTAATATAGATGAAATAGTAAAATCAAACCAAAAAGTTAATATGAACCTTTGGTATCCATACCCTCAAATTATATTTCCATATGATTGGCTAACTATAGAGTTATATCTCACAATGCCTATGTCCCTATAAACAATAATTATATTTATTGAATTGGAAAACAATTAAAAAAATTAGTCGAAAATATGAAAATAACATGATCGAAATGACCTTAGGAATATGGTGAATTCTCTTTTTTCCAAAATTATTCAATAAAATATTTTATATGCCGAGTGAATTATAATGAATTAAAATTTCTTTTCTTTTATATTGGGCTATCAGCAATTTCAGAATTTCTCTTCTTTCACTCGTCAATAATGTGATTATTATTTTTTTCGGCAGGAAAATGCGAGAACTGGGTCATATCGAATTTTTCTTGGAACAATTAATTGATTGTTTATCAAATGGAAGTTTTTACATGATCTAATCGATATAACCTTGAATATGGTTGCTCAATAGAATATTCACGACGAGTAACTGACTCATGGTTGATTGAATTCGTGAAGAATATCGGTTTTTCAATCTTTCCTCCCTCCCACGATTATAATATGCACAAACGCCACATCAAAATACCCGTTGTAACAATCTCGAACGTTAAACGGTGACGAAGGCATTCGATTACAATCGTTATGTCGTTATTTTCAGGTATTTCGGGGGTGATAGGCTCGGCGGTATTCAACATAATGTTCGTGATCTCGTGTTGCGGGCTGTGCTCCACCGCCGCTGTTTACCTCAACTGGTGGCCACTCGTGAGGGACTGCTTCTTCTACGCCATCTCCATCCTCGTCATGCTGGTCGTCATCTACGACAAGGCGATTTCTTGGTGAGTGCGAGGAATCACTTCGCTCAAAGAGGAACAAATCAAATATTCTAAATGAACAATTTGTTCAGGCCAGTCTCAAGTCAATAATTGAAAATTAATTTTGGCAGTTGTATCGCCAAGTGCATATGTAGGAATTTCTTGTGTGAAGAATTCTGCGCTAACCCCTGTTGGATGTAACCCAATGCCCTTCGTGGTATTAGCCAGGGAATTAGTTGTTTTCTGTCAAACTACAGTGTAGGTGAGTTGAGACTGGCCTGAACAAATTGTTCATTCAGAATATTCGATTCAAAGCCACTCTTCGAGCATACCAGTGAACAATTGTGAGGAACAAATCAGTTTGCCAACGTTTCGGACTTATTGAGTGCATCCTCAGGGCTCGATAAATAATAGACTACAAACCCAAAGAATTTTTTAGGGGTTCGAATGATGCAGCACGAATCATATTCCATACTACAAGAGAAAAATAGATTTAGAATCCAAAACCGGTAGATTGCGGCTTAACTTTTTTACACGGCTCTCTTAAAAATGATAGATTCTGAAAAAGTCATCTCGAAGGATATGCCATAAAAAAATTATGGCACTGAGAGCTATGAAAGTTTTTCAAATTCCCGAAAAAATGGCGTATCATTATTATTATTGCAACATTGGGTACTTCGTGATCAGTGGACCCGGCTGGAGATAGAAAGGACATGGGTTTGATCTCCTAACGGGGAAGATACTTCTCACTCGAGTTATCTCTATCACATTGGTGAATGGCCCTATCACGTTTTATGGTTGACAGGTATAATATAATCATGGCTGCTCCTGTAGTATGGTGTGGGGAGTTGGTTCAACAAGGCATTTCGTATAACTTGTTTTTTTCCCTGAGTTCAAATCAGCTGCCAGAGTTCAGCCTGTAATTGAAGACCAATTGCATTGCTTTCTATCTTTGAAATAGATCAAATAGATCAAATACCTGGGGAAATAAAAAATAATTAATGATCGACTCCGCTTGAGATCCACCAGTAAATTATTAGCGTATGTTACACATATCTTGCAGCATTCCATCAAAAACTTTGGCAAGAAGTTAGCTGTTGCACACGGCATTTCAAAAGCACCTGATCGAGTTTGGCATCGAGTTTTCCTTTCTAAACTGAGGTCTATGGTTCACCTCTTCAATTGTGTGCTTTGTTGAAGAGTTTCTTGTCTGATAGGTCTCTGAATGTGGTTGTTGATGGAGTACCGTTTGATATTTTCCCAATGAATGCAGGTGTTCCACAGGGTTCAGTTCCGGCTCACACTCTGTATATGCTTCATATCAATGATTTGCTGAATAACATCCGATTCAGTGCTTAGTACGACAGTACTCATCGTACTAGTTTTTTTTTTCAGAGTCCCCATATTAGAATGGGAAACAAAAATACAGATAGGCATCATAGCGTCAATATTATTAACAATGAGTTAACGAGAATAATAGAATGGGGTAACATCGACTTGGTGGGATCAATGATGGGAAAACCCAGGCGTGTTTCTCATCAAATAAAGCCGTGAAGTATCTCGATGCTAGGAATAACGATCAGCAATAATTTCTCATGGGGAAAACATGTGAGATCGATCGCTGAAGGTTCTTCCCAGAAGCTTGGATTTCTATTTGTGAAAAAATACTTAAATTCTCGTCAGCTCCTTATGATCTGCAAGGCACAGATACATCCTGTCTTGGAATATAGTTCTCATGTATGGAGCTTGCCACCAAAGCATTCATTGAAACTTCTCGATTCTATTCAGAGATAGTCAATCCATCTGGTTGTTTTATCTTCGCTTACAAACTTGCCCACTTTCTTTAGCATCGAAGAAAGTTCGGAGACTTGTCTCTCTTCCATAGATATTTTCACGGTCGGTGCCCTATTGAATTGTCAATCGTTGGACCCTTCGCAGTATCAACACGGATGACCCAACGACTTCAGAATTTCCACTCCTTGTTGTGAGTTTGGAGACCTGTCGAACCCCTCTCGCTCAGGGTTCTTTTTTCAATAGAAGAGCTGAATTTTGGAACTCTTTACTGTAGGAGGTTTTTCCTGAGGCCTTAAAACACCAAATATTCAAATTTTTTTATTATATACTATCTCCTGTCTCTTGATTCAGGGCGTGTTCTTTGAAAATTATAGAGCTTCATTTTCCCGTGAATCTGGAATTTTAAAATAAGTTGGTGGCGTTTGGTATGAGGATGCCATAAATCACATTCACCACTACTTATACAAAAAATATATAGAAAAGATAAAAAAAGAACGGACAACATAAAACTGTCTGTATTTCATTTGATTTCCAATTTTCATCACCCATTTGAGCTCATTTCTTGAAGTTCGAGGGTGAACAGTATAGAGTTTGATACGCTGGCAAAAACTTCGTGAGTTATCTTACTAACTGGCTTTCATCACTCCAGTAGTAAGACAACTCAAACCTAGACGCAAGGTCACTCAGTCTTGAAAATGACAGGGAAACCATTCCAGACGCGGATCAACTGGAAGTTCCAGCCAGCATATATATATATATATATATATATATATATATATATATATATATATATATATATATATATATATATATATATATATATATATATATATATATAAATATATATAAATATTTAGAAATTGATGTTTTCACGGATCTTTTTTAAAACCCAGAAAATTCATCCAGAAAATTCATCTTGCATATCGAAGATCCGTGAAAACATCAATTTCTACATAATATCTGGATGGGCAGGATACAATCTTAGAGAGCGGTTTATGATATAATCATCAATAATATCGGACCTAGTCGGAACTGAGGACAATCATTATAAACACCAGTTTCTATGGAGAACAGACAATTGAAGTCTTTGCTTACTCTTACTCTTACAGATATTCGTCTCACAGTTCTTGAGAATGAATTCGAAATGGAATTCGAACGTCGAACAAATCAGAAGATACCTAACGGATAAAAAACCCAGAAAATTCATCTTGCATATATATACATATATATATATATATATATATATATATATATATATATATATATATATATATATATATATATATATATATATATTAGAGGGGAAGTCTTTGCTGACCAGTTAAGAACAAAACCACCCAAAAAGTACTACAGTTTTGTATATATATATATATATATATATATATATGTATATATATATATATATTGATCCTTCATGCAAAAAATACAACAGTCGAAAATATGATCTGCAAACCTCCCGCGAAGAGTCTATTTAGAACAGCTACTACTCCCATGTGAAGGGTGCTGATTGACGTAGAAGTCACTTATTGCTCAGTGTAAACTTCAATTACAGGAAACTGAACTCAATTTGATTCATAGAGAGTACAAAACTGTGAAATTTGTGATGAAATTTCACTAACCAGGATTTCGACTAGAATAGTCATCATCAGTGCTTACATGAGCGTAATTAATGATTAAAAAAAATTTAATGTCAGGCAATTATAAACGTTTTTTTGCAATTAAAACCTTGGATAAACTCATGTAAAAGTGCGGTTACTTACTCTTCAGGTATACAAGAACCATACGGAAATCTATAAAAGTCGTTCAAAAACGTTCAAAAGTGAAATTCTTATACAAGGATCATCCTGGATATAATTTGATGATATCTTCATTCATGAAGTTTATTGGGGTTAAAATGACAACTGATGACGTTAGAAAACAATAAAATAGTTTTCTGAAGGGAGTACGCTTTTTTTTGTTTTCTCAGGCCCGAGTCGCTGGTGATGCTCTTCACTTACCTCATCTATTGCATCGTCCTCCACTTCAACACGCCGCTGGAAAGGTGGGCGCAGACGTGGCCGGTGCCCTTCAAGAGCCCTGTGCCCACCGAGCAGTCGGGATTGGTCAGCTACAAGACCCTCGAGAGCGACGGCAAGATCCAGAACTACGGGATGGACACCTGGTCGCCGGAGAAACCGCAGGAGGCCGTGGACCAAGGTACGGAGTGTCTATTTCTGATCCTTCGCATGTGAGGTCTATTCATTTGTTCACCCATTCTAATGTCCAGTCACAGCTACCAATGTACGCAGTTGTGATTTTAGAATGTAACCGTATAGCCAATGTTCAGTTTGCGGAGGCTCAAGAATAGCAAACCAAACCAGTCCTGGATTTGATAATAGGCCATATAGGCCGCGGACTAGGGTCGGATTTTAGAGGAAGCTTACTTAATTTCAAGAAATGAAAATTAAAAGTCAAAGAAAAAAAAATATTATTCCAGGAGGTACATACTAAGGAGGACAGGTCACCAGGGGACATCTCCTCAATATCGGCAGGTGTAGGCCAAGACTCACCGAACACACTCTCTTATCGACGATAGCTCCAGACATTCACATAAGACATGCCTGACAGTTTCATCTTCCTGTTCACACATCCTGCATAGAGGTGTGTCCACTAGCCCCATAATATGGAGGTGTTTCCTTAGTTGACAGTGTCCAGTCAGAAATCCCACTGTTAAACGGAGGTTCCTCCTGGTCATCGCCAAATGTTTATTCGGATCCAGCTTCCCAGGGTCGTCCAGGGTGATCCTGGCAAAACTGCATCCTTTGATTTCATCCCATCTCTTGAAGGATTGAGTATGGGTGTAACGTTTGGCTAGTTCCGCAATTGTCGAAGTCGTCAAGCCATGGGTGTCACCTGGTCCCAAAATTTTCAGTCCAGCCGCCATCCTGGCCAAAGAGTCAGCAATGCGGTTACCTTTGCTCCTGTCGTGCCCTTTCACCCACCTTAGTACGATATTGTTATCTACCGAGGCGTTAGCTTAATCTTGGTGGCACTCTAGTACTAACCCTGAGATAATTCGTTGTCTATTAAAGGTTAGTAGGGCTTGTCTACTATCAGTGCAGATTATTATGTTTCTGCCAGAAATTCCTTTTCTGTTAGCTCTTTTGTGGCGATTGGGATACCAGCCAGTTCTGTTTGAACCACGCTGGTATTTTTTCCCATTCCCCACTTAATCCTTAGGCTAAGTGATCTGGAGTAAACTCCACATCCTGATCCTTCCTTGGTTTTTGAGCCGTCTGTGTGTATGCGTATTGCATTTGCAGCATCTGCCTCAGTGTTCTGTTTCATTTGTATTTTGTAGGGTTTATTAAACACAAACCTGGGTCAATTGCGTCACTGGCTGCCTGTAGCAGAGGTACCGCAGTGAGCGCCTCTTTCCACAGGCCCAGCCTCAGTTGACCCATTCCTACCTCGGGGTTTACACCAGCCGTGCGCAATCGTAGCATGGCCATTAGCACAACCTCCTTGACGTGCAGGTCCAGAGGTGTCAGACCAGTTACTAATTCCATTGCCGCGGTTGGTATTGTTCTCATGGCTCCTGTGATGTTCAGACAAGCCATTCGCTGTATTTGATATAATTTTTGGATGGCCGTTGCTTGTAGAGTTGTCGGTCTCCATGCAATGGCTCCGCACGTTAGCATAGGTCTTATTATTGCAGTGTAGATCCAGGTGACTACACGGGGCGAGAGACCCCGTATGCGTCCCACTGTCCTCCGACACTGCTCATAGGCCACATACGCTCTCTTTACTCTTTTTGCTCTGCTCTAAATGTGAGAGTTCCATGTTAACTTCCTGTCGAGGGTAATACCAAGGTATTTCACCTCTTCATCTTCAGAGAAGTTCAGTTTGCGTTTGAAGATTTCGAGGGGTTTTGTTTTAAGACCGATAAGCTTCTTTTCCTAGTGAAAAGGACCATCTCCGTCTTCTTGGAATTGATCACAGTGAGTGACAAAAAGTAGTATAGGCTCGTAATCTATCTGTTGATATTTCAATCTGATTAGAAACAATGGATGAATTCCGATACACAGAACACATCTTTCGTTTCAGGCCTGAAAAACTTCGGCATGGAATGGTCTCCAGAAAAACATCAACAAGAAGGTAAATGCAATACATTTACCAATGATGACAATGAATGTTGGGAGCGTCAGTATTGAGATTGATCTTGGAAATATTAATTTTTTGTTTCTTTAGGAAATTATTTCGAATGACTGTAATACAAACCTCGGCAAAAGATAAAATATTTCTCGAGATATAGCTTAGCGAGAGAAATAATATTATTATTCTGATTGATGAAGATGAATGGAATTCAATTCTCTTAACATTTTTTTTGCTTCAGGCCTGAAGAACTTTGGCATGGAATGGTCTCCAGAAAAACATCAACAGGAAGGTAAATACAGTAGTGTAGATTAATATGAAGCTGAGTAATAATAAATTCGGAGCAGTTTCAATTTTAAATTAGCGTACGCGGAAAATCGTGGATTTCCATTGAATTTCATTCAGTAGGGATAAATGTTATCTCATTCAATACAGATTTGCAAAGGCTATTCCAATTATTTAAGCCCCTATATAATTGGTATCGAAGCTCCCGGAAAGCCAAGCTGAAAGCTCATTTTACGTTATTGAAAACTCGCAGTAATGACTGGTCGAACAAGGGTTCTGAACTCTACCAATTAAAACCAGTTTTCTGACTTTTTCGGGTCTCCCTTTATGTATCGGCAACAATTTCATGGACGAATCTCTTGGGGTATCGAAGTTTGTCGATATAAAACTCCAATTTTCAATCAGACCGTGCCATTTTCAGTGAATATAGACTGGCAAGATGTTGGGTAGGTTTCAATCTATCCCATTCTCAGCAAATCGATATCGCTTTGCTTCCGTTTGTCCTTAGACTTCCCCCAATTCTCCTGAATGGATTATTATACAGTTAGACATCTGTCAGATAACTATGACTTTCCTGTCATACGGTATTACGAATGTAGATGGTCACTGAGATTAACTGAGTTTTGTCACGTATCTGAGATCATGCAACGTTCTTCGCAGCTATGATTTGGATGGTTGACCGGTCTTGAGAAGACTGTCATCACTTTCTATCCTCTATCGTGGAAATCCCGCCAATTATGGAATGTTTAATGAGATAGGTATAGCTCTGATTTGTCTCAAAAGTTGAAAACTTAATGAAAATCCGTTCAACCCCAGTATCACGTGTGCCATTCTGACATTTTCAAGAAAATGTTTTGGGAATAAAATGCTCAATTACTGTGGCTAATGGAATACCTGAGCCAGCGGTAACGTTTTATTTCTGGAAAGTGTTCTGAGGTCGTTGTTATCAAAGAGGTTGAAGATTTTTAAGGAAGAAACTGAGCACGTTTATCTTTTTTTATATATACAGGGACAGGAGATACGAATTAACATTAACTTGATTTTGTAAGTCTTCTTCGGTACGGAGTTCAGCTGTTCTATTATTATCCCTGAGCGAGAGAGATTCGACAGGCCTCCAAGCTCACAACAAAGGGGTGGGAATGCTGTACTCGTTGGCTTTATTGAGTACCACTGCGTACTAATTCAAATAATTCTCCGGAGGATACAAGAGTTTTTATTTCTCACTCAAGAACGACGTTTTGTGGGAAAAAACTATTTGATCCCAAACTGAACCAGGAGAACAAAAATAAATTATATTTCAGAAAAAATATCGAGATAAATACCCGCACCCACGCCACTATTGAAGTAGAAAATAACTTTTTTTTAAAGTAGATTTTTATCAACTGTCACTGCATAGCAAGTACCACTGAACTATACCCAATGGTTTCTGAACATTTCTCCATTTTTTTTCTTAAAACCTCGAAATCCCTCAACAGAACATTTTTCGCCTTTATTTCATCAAGAAATTTGTCATTATTTTTTTTCATGTGGATCTACACACATGAAACAGCATGAATTCAAGTGAACGTTCTCTGGAGTTTTAAAGATTATATTAATGGTAGTTTTTTTCGAAATATTAGAATGGTTGGATAGTTCAAAATTCCACGAATCGCAATTGAAATGAAAATAGGCTAATGCAAATAGGCTACTTGTAGATTTCGCTAACCGGCTTAGTGGACCAGCTTTGAACCAGGTTACGACACAGGCAGCCCCCGTGGCTCCCCCTGCACCTGCCCCAGGACCCATAAAGCAGGATTACTACAAACCGAAGGAATATGATCCTGCAGCACAAATCAATCCTCTCATCAAACCAGGTTTGTAACAAAATGGGTCATGTGAATATCATTGCATGCGTTTTCACAATAAAGTGCATTCCAGTTAAAACGAACCATACTGAATAAGTTTATATTTGGACTTTGGTTTCAGAATTGCATATTTTTATATAAATATCAACCGTTTGATCACCACCCTCTCCTCACACCAATCAGTGTCAAGTAAACAATAAATATATTGTTACGATCTCTCCTTGGGTTCGTTGATTAAAACTCCAAACAGCACGTCACTACTTTCATTACAACTCTTTATCACAATACAATACAAACACTTTAACTGCTCCGTTAACTATCAAACGCTCTGTACTAAACGCTCTGATAAACTCTCTCTAATAGAAACTCTACACTTCGACTTGTGAACTTAGCAATAACAAAGCTCTCCCCACTTAGCCCTGAATAACTCTGCTGAATTCTCTGCGAATCAAAAGCAGTCAATAACTAACTCTGCTCCGCGATGCAGTGTCTCCCGTATATATACCTGCGCACGCCTATGAAGAATCTTCGAGTCGAATCTCGGCTATCGAACTTTCCACGCGCGACGAGGATTCCAGGAAAAATGACGCTCTCTCGTCTACGATCGTCAGGGATGGCGCCAGGAGAATCGTAACAATATGAATGGAACATAAAAGTTTTACATAAATCGATCCACAGAATTGACAATTCTGATAAGATTTTTCAAGTAATTGATAACATTTCCTTGGAACCATTAAAAATAATTCCATGAGATGAACAAGAAATCAATATTTCCAAAATTATTATTTAAATTATTTCAATATATTCTCACGAAACCTTCTATATGAGGGGTCGAAGGAAGATTGTTACTGCGGCATCGTGGCTCACCGAGAAAATTCGATCACCAAATACTACTACCAAATAGATAATTGTGTACCTACTCTATGACAGTGTAGGCATAGATTCTGTTCGTACACAAAGACAAAAAGTAGGTTTTTGGGAATCATTCGCTTCTTCCAAGAAACTTTTTTAATGCCAAGCTAGTTCATAATCGTTTTTTATTGCTTAGTTACTGATTACATAATAGTGGACTCAATGTTCGGCCTAACGTTTATCTTATGGCCCACGCGACTATGAAAAATAGGTCCTACTTTCATTGTCTATATAATAAAATCTATCAAAACTCGAAAGAATTTGAATTTAAACGATAACACGGTGAAACAATCAAACATAAATTTTGGAAAATGAATTAGCAGAAATTATTCAAGCAAAAACAAGAATAAAAATGAACAGGCCAAATCCAAAAAATAAATAAATTGATTTTTATCAAGGAATAAAAATTCAAAGTCGAAAGTGACATTTATATATTCCTGCCATCATTTTTAGTTGTCCAAATTGCATTCATTATCAAAAATCAAGGGGACTCTCAGATACGTGTTCATGGCAGTATAAGGCATTATTGACAAACATAATTAATAATAATAATAATACAATAATTCATTTCAGTAAATACAATTGTACACAACGAAAAAATATCTGTTGTACATCATGATACAATAATAAATAAAAAAGTTGCCGTAAATGATGAATCAAAAAGTCACTGTAAAAATTCGTCAATGGTATAACATTTTTTATTCAAGATAAATATTTTTGTCATTTTCTTGAATGTTAATTTTATAGTTTTATAGTTTCTGGCAATTTGTTATGAAATTTACAACGATAAACCACATAACTTTTTTGAAATAGAGCTGTACGATGTAATTCAGGTGTCGGTATGTGAATTACTTACCAACGTCATTGGCCTATCAGACATTAAAAAGCCTTATAGTTCTAACAACAGAAACTGTTTCTGATCAAGAAAGCTGGATGATGTAAAAATAATTAGTTGATGATTATAATCTTCACATAGTCACTCAAGTATTATGGCCACTAAGAAATCAAATGTATTTTAAGCAAGTAATACATTTTTCAAACCGTAATAGTAGTACGCAATAATATTGTTTTTACAATATACTCCTGAAATACGGAAAAGGTCTATATACTGTTACGATTTATCGCTGGGTTCATTTATTAAAACACCAAACAAGATTAAACTCCTTTCATTACAACTCTCTATCACAATACAATACAACACTATCACTTAAATCGCTCCGATAACTTTCCAATGCTCCGTACTAAAACTCTCTGTACTAAAAATTCTGGCGTCGCAGTGAGCGGCTCCCGCTCATATAGGCGCTCGTACAGTGAAGAATCATCCAGACAAATCTTGACAATCGAATGTTCTGGGTGAGCCTCGATCACGGGGAGCATCTCGTTCTACCCACATTTCGTAACACCCACAGTGCATAACACCCAAATTTCGTTATGCCCACACTCACCGAACATACCCGAATGATGCGCTGTTGCCAAATTCATCCTTCTTTTAGGTTAGGTTAGTTAGGTTAAGTTAGATTGGGTTAACAGGAAATTGCAGAATATCCGGTAAGTTTTGCAACAGTGCATCATTCGGGTATGTTCGGAGAGTGTGGGCATGACGAAATTTGGGTGTTATGACATCTGGGTGTTACGCACTTTGGGTGTTATGCACTGTGGGGGTTACGAAATGTGGGTGTTACGCAGGGCACCCTGATCACGCAGGTATAATATTTCCTGGAACTGTCGTACCAATTCGCGTCCATAGTCGGCAGGGCCGGCGCCAGCACATTTCGTTACATTACGGAAGCGATTCATCCGATGCAGCAGAGTTAGTCATAGAGTTTATTCAGAGAGAGTTAGTTATTCAAATAGTTATCAGAGTTTCTAGCTTGTTGAAGAGGCGGAGAGTTTGACAGAGTTTTTATCGGAGATAGCTTTGGTATCGCTAAGTGCAGAAGTCGAGATAGAGAATTTTTGTTACAGGGAGTTTTAGTACCGAGCGTTGGAAAGTTAGCGGAGCAATTTAAGCGATTGCATTGTATTTTGTTGTGATAAAGAGTTGTAATAGAAGTAGTTTAGTGTTGTTTGGAGTTTCAATAAACGAACCCAAGGAAAAATCGTAAGAATATTTTGCGTTTCAAGAAGTCATACCAATAATATTTCACAAAACTCAGTTGTGTCACGAGGTTTGTTGCACGTAAACAATGTTTGGATCACTCACTGAAATATTGGTGTCATTTTGAACAATCAAAATGGACTGGCTCTGACAGTGCGACAGTTGCTGTAGTTGAGAAAAGGGCTGATGAAAACGTAACAATTTGTTTACGAAAACTGCTTGAGGATTTGGTTACTGAACAGGATTGGGATTTGGACAGAGGAAGTGAATATCTATATCTCTTTCGTACCTTCGATGCTGAGATAGTGTGTGATAGGAACAATATTGGGTCAAGATTGCCTTGTTTTCTACGTTAGAGACTGAGATATGGTAGCTATAATATCGTATCAGGGTTAGCTTGTTTTGATGACCTGCGGTGGTGTGTACACGTTAGCAAGGATCTAAACACTTTCCTTGAAAAAATATTCATTGTATAGAATTTCTTTGCATAGAGAATTCTAAATTATAAAAAAGCGAACAATGACGTTTCGAACATTCACTCGAATGAATTTGAATGAGCTTTGAACTTAACTTCAACTGAAACTATAATATAATAATTCTTAAATCAAACTATATATGTATATAGCTTTTAAACGGCTGGTCTAACTCTCAAGGAAAAACCACTGTCAGATAGGGACTCGTTGGTATTTAAATGAGGTGTCACATGATTATTATTTCCATTTAATATATTCTTCATGAAGTTTGGTACGAGGAGTGTTAGGGTAATTCATAATTTTATTATAACCTCAATAACAAATGACTTCTTTAGGGTGACTCGTTTCAACTGGATCACACTTTATGAAGATGTTACCTTCAGTAACAACACGAATGAGTTTGCTTCAAATAATAATTGTAAAATCAATTGTTTATACTTCATTCACATGATCCAACCGAGTAGTGTGGATACATATTGACTGTATAGTGTAGCCGCTGGAAAGATAGAATGATCACGTTATTGAATTAACGTAACACACGTAAATACAAAGCACAAATGAGTACAGAACAGTGTAAACAGTTCTTCATTTATCTCAGTTTAGAAGGAGTGGCATCGTACGCCGCGCAGGCTATATATAGATGCAGGCATTCACTGTTCACGCGTCTTGGAATTCTATCTTTTGAACGGCCCGACTATAGCAAATATCCCTAGTCTCTGCTCTGAATAGTTGCAATGGTTGATGTTAGAATCGATAAAAGACCGATTTCTTGAATGATTTTGTATTTCGCGCATCGTACAGTAGAATAGCTCGATGGATACTGAAAAACTATCAACAATCCTATCAATTTTTCAGAAGACGCAGGGCTCTATACCCAAGCGACATGGATGCTTGTTTATCCGATCCATTGGCTCTCTCGAAAAACCATGCCGGATTGTAGAAGTGAGAAGTACAGGAACTGGTACGCTTTCACGTTCTTTGTATCAATGATGTGGATATCTTTCTATTCGTATTTCATGGTTTGGATGATTACAGTCATAGGTAAGGAACAAGAAATGTATGAAGCTGCATTTCCGAAGATTTATAATGAAACAATAGTCGTACGATAAGTGCAATATCCGAATAACTTTTGTATGACTGATTTATTTGGTAATTCCTATGTAACACCTGATAGGTCCGACCATGCTTGCTCTCTTATATTTTTTAACACCCACCAACAGAATTTTTCAGCTCTCACGGTACATTCATATCATCACAGTAGTCGACTTAATCGTGGTCAAGTGCACTGCTAACATCAGGAAGTCATCAACTCACCTATAGGGAATATGCATAAAATTTTAATTTGTCTCAAATATTACCTTTTCGAATATTTATTATCATTATATTAAAGGTATTCTCTCATTTAGTTATTATTTAAAACATGCAATAGTATATCAGAAGTTAAGAATTGGGGAAGAAAATTCAAACTTACAAAACGCGTCAACATTGTTCCAATCGAAATGTGACATCTAACGACACAACAGGATTTATCGTCATCGATATTCATACTTTGTTAGAGGTGCTGGTAAGAAAATATTTCAAATCTGTATTCCTATGAATCTTGATTTGTAGTGAATCTGCGACCTTGACTGAAACTGATTTTGTACAGCACAATCGGATAATTCGCCGAAAATTGAAACATTTATGATGACAGCATATTTTGCATCAAATCTCGATATTATGTACGAAGAGATCAAATAAGGGAAAGCTGCATAGATTGGTATTCCTAAATGCCAACAGCAGAGACGTATATTATTTATCGATATTCCGATATGTTTGTAAATTAGATTAATGGTAATGGTTCGGACTCCCATTGTCTATATTTTTAAATCTATTGAAACCTGTTGCTAAGAACGGAAGGATTAAAATACAAATCAAGTGAGAAAATCAAATCGAATTCAAATTTTTGGTCAATAATGAAATTAGGGATTGATTGATGAAAGAAAATACTGTTTACTGTTACAAAAAATCGAGATATCGATAATGAAATATGAATAAAAAAAAAATTTGAATAACAAAATGAATGAAATAATATTGTGACAAGAAAATTGAGATATCGAATATGAAATACAAGTCAGATAATGTAAATAAAGAACTCGAATGAAATATTATGAAAAATGTTGAAACAAAGTCTACTAACTATCGAAAAAACTTCCTTTTTGTCGCCATGTCTCCTTTGCAACTCAGTTCACCTTTTTTGGGATTTGTTTTTCCTCATTCTTCACTTGATATTTCGAGGTCAGACTAGATATCCTTAATCAACAAGATAGCCATTCAGTCGTTGCATGAATCATATTGATGAGGGTGGTTCAAACCCTCAATTCCTTCTTGCATCCATGAAATTATAAATTCCATAGTGTGGGACGAGCCTGTTGTGAATATAATGTCCTCACTTCAATGATACTGATATTTCCCACCTGCAACTCAACAGTTTTAATTCATTCGATAAAATTTTTGAAATGTGTTCTCAATATAGTGTTGAATATAATGTTTTATCATAATCCGTGATCAACCAGCAACAATCACCAATAGAATGTTGATAACTCGGAAATAATCATTTCTTTCTTTCAGGCTACACTTTGGGCATTCCGGATACTGTGATGGGTCTCACTTTCGTTGCTGCTGGAGTCTCAGTTCCAGATGCATTATCAAGTATAGCTGTCATTAAAGAAGGGTGAGTTCAAAATGTCAATGCATATTGGAGTTATTAATGAAGTGAGATATGCATGGTAATGAGTATGCGATTCAAAGAGTTTGTTTTCAACTAATCATATCGTCAATTATAATCAGAGAAGAAGGAGTAGAGCACAAAATAGTCACAATGAATGTGAAGAAGATTTAAAAAAAAAACGCCCCCAAAAAATCCATGGATTGCGAATTGAAATACTATAAAATCGTTCGTGAGGAGTGCCTACTGTTTGAAATGCATCGGCATTCATTCAATTATTAATTTTTTGGCACAGTTAATCACAAAATTTTATTGGAAATTCTATACAGCTGTAATATTTAGAGGTCGTAAATATGGCTCGATTCAAATTTAATCTCAAAATCCTATACAATATATATATATATATATATATATATATCAATAAACAATTAAAAATAAAATGAATATGGTGAAATGATTAAATACCATCAACAAAGTGATTTATTTTTTCTTAACTTTGTTTTATTGCATCAATTTTATTTCCAGATATGGAGATATGGCTGTTTCTAACGCAGTGGGATCGAATGTTTTCGACATTTTGATATGTTTAGGTCTACCTTGGTTCATCAAGACTGCCATAATTCGACCAGGAACCACAGTGAGGGTGATAAGCAAAGGTAATCCTGTGGTAACATAGTATAATCAAAATGTCACCTAAATATAAGTTCGCACCTCGCATCTTGGCTTTCACTCATATATTCATCTTGATTTGAACATTTTGTTCAGAACCATTTTGCCTTTGATCCTGACGGTTACCTTCGGAAAATGCAACTTTCGAGAATCGAATCTATGCAGGTACTTCCTATATAATGTCGAAGAAAAAATAAAAACATTGAAATGGACTTTGATCAAAGGATAAAATTCGAAATGAAATCGATCAAAAAGATTAAGATGGTGACAAAAAAAGTTGATGTTTCGTATGAAATAGTAAAATTAAACACATTTTAATGAAGACATATAATCAAAATAATCAATATAAACAAAAATGCTAAAACCAAGTTTCAAGCTGAATGTTCTAACAATGTTTCGAGCGATGACTGTTTGTTCGATTTTACTATTTTATACTCAAATTTTTGTTGTCACCATAATAATCTTTCTGTTCAATTGAATTTTTGAATTCATTTCTTTTTATCTGGGTTTGAGTGACTTATCCAATCGAATGCTTATTCTTTTTTTCATTATTCGCAATTTATGGTCCAATTGTAATTTTTTCGATCTCATGCATTTTTATAAGGTTATTAAGGTTATTACCCGTAGTATAAATATTGATATTGATATATATATAAGTATATATATATATATATATATTGATAAATATTAGCTCTTGCATTTGAGTTATGCAAGAAGTTGCTGACTAACAGAACTGGTTCAATTCGAAAGGAATTGTTTTTCAATCAATGCAGCAACTTTTCACGGTAGATTAAAAGTCTGCCCTCCTGGACTTGTATAGATTCCAATATTGATTTGCATTTTGTCAGATTTTGGTAGGTCAAGATCCCAAAAAAACTACTAATTAAGAATCCATCCACCAGAAAAAGAAAGACAGTGATCAAAATACTAATTAATCTATTTAACCAATATTGTGCAATATTTGAATTTTTGGCGTAGGATCTTAATTTCTAAAACCACCATTTTTCAAATGAAAATACGAATCGCACATGCCTCAGTCCTGTAATGAGCTCAAATAATCCCTAATTGTATGTGAGCCATCATGTATATTTCTTGTGCCTACCATTTCAGATGTTTTTATCAACTTGGGTTTTGATGAATAAAGTCAGTCTGAATTGGAGTCTTAGATTTATTACATGGCGCTGCGAACAGGTGCTGAAAAACAAATCATTGTGTGGAATTGAAGTGTAACCAAATAAACATAATGACAGATTATAGAGGTATTGCGCCATTAGACATGAGTGGAAATGTATCTGAGAAGTGGAGTTTTTGGATAAAAAAGTTCAAAAATCATCTAAAAGCAACTAAATTAGATAAGAAAAAAGAAGATCTACAGTGTGCCCAGTTACTGCAGTATATTGGCGATGAAAGACTGCACATTTATAATACTTTCGAATTCGCGGAAGAAGAGGAAGACAAAATTGAACCCTTGATAAAAAAGTTTCAAGAGTATTTCCAGCCGAAAAATGAAACTTAAAGCTAATCCAGAAATAGTCCCTTTTCATAATCACTTTTCTATTTCTTTTCACATAATAGCTAAGAATAGTTTAATCTACATGGAGCTCTTATTTCTCTACCAGATTTAGTACAGTAAGGAACAAATATAACATCATCAGAATCAGTTTCATTTGTTTTTCCTTCACAATCCAAAGATTTCCCATCACAATATCCGGTTCAATAAAGAAAAATGCAAATTTGCAGTAAGTTAATTATTTAGGTCATAAAATAACACAAAATGGCTTTGGTACAGATGATTCCAAGATCAGGGCCATCACAGATATGCCTGCGCCAAAAAATAAAATTGAATTGCAGCGTTTTTTAGGCATGGTAACGTATGTGGGAAAATTCGTGGACAATCTTTCAGAGATTACATCTTGTCTGAGAGAATTACTCCAATGTTAGTATTCCCGTCGTAGGAGAGTGTGAATTGAATTGTTCTCTGAAAAATAAGAATTATATGCCCTATGTTTCGCATGTGAACGGTTTCATCAGTATATTTTCGGTAAGACGGTTGTCCTAGAAACTGACCATAAACCTCTTGTCCAGATTTTCATCAAACCATTGCATGATTGTCCTCCTAGGCTTCAAAGGATGTGTATACGGCTTCAACGATATGATATTCGTCTTGTACATAAGCCTGGTAAAGAACTCCACATCGCAGATACGTTATCCCGATCATTTGTAAATGACTCGGAAGGTGTTGAAGAGTTTGAGAAAGAAATAGAAGCGCAAATTTGTATGCTTCGGTTGAATTTGAACGCTACTGATGGAAAAATTGCTGAACTCAAGGAAAACACAGCAAGTGATTCAGAACTGATAACATTGTTGGGATATGTCAGACATGGCTGGCCAGAAAAAATTGAAAAGGTGGATTGTAAAGTTAGATTTTATTTTAAGTTCAAACATGAAATAACTGAGGCTGATGGACTTCTGTATAAAAGTAGAAAATTGATAATTCCCTCAAAAATGCGCAAAGAAATGCTTTCAAGACTCCATTATGAGCATATGGGTATAAGTAAAACTAAAAACAAAGCAAGGGGTATATTTTTCTGGCCAGGTATGTCGAAAGAAATTGAAACTTTCATTCAGAACTGTCAAACTTGTTCAAAATTTGGGAAGAATAAACGGAAAGACAACATGCTTTCTCACGAAATGCCAAATTTACCATGGGAAAGAGTGGCTTGTGATTTATTCTTCTTCAACAACGAGACATATTTGCTAGTAGTTGACTATTTTTCAAAATATATTGAACTAGCAAAATGTGAGGACGGCTCATCGTCCACTCAAATAATTACAAACTTAAAGTCAATTTTCGCTAGGCATGGTATTCCGAAAGTTTTGATGAGTGATGGAGGTCCGCAATTTACAAGTTTGTATTTCAAGCAATTTTCTAATGAGTGGCAATTCACACACATTAGATCAAGTCCTTTATATTCTCAATCAAATGGTTTAGTTGAGAGACAAATTCAAACATTAAAAAAATATGTTAAGAAAAGCTCTATATGATAATAAAGACTTGAACATGGTTCTATTGCAATATAGAAATACACCCTTATCGTCTAAAATAGATTCTCCTGCTAAACTCCTAATGTCATCGAATCACCACGTACGAATGATTATGAAAAAGTTAAAAAATTGTTAGAAGAAGAGCAAGTAATTCAAAAAAAATATTATGACAATCAAAAACAGATAGTCACAACTTTCGAAAAGGTGATAATGTTTTTGTGAAAAAAAAATTATCGGATACAGTTTGGAACAAAGCCAAAATTTTGTCAAAAAATATCGAGAAACCTAGATCATACGATGTAGAAATGGCGAATGGTAATATTCTGAATAGAAATAAGAAGTTCATTAAGGTTTTTAACAGCTCAAAGGAAAGCGAATAAATTGTAAGTCCGTAACAGAACATAAATAGTAGGGATTGTGATGGGAAATCTTTGGATTGTGAAGGAAAAACAAATGAAACTGATTCTAATGATGTTATATTTGTTCCTTACTGTACTAAATCTGGTAGAGAAATAAAAGCTCCATGTAGATTAAACTATTCTTAGCTATTATGTGAAAAGAAATAGAAAAGTGATTATGAAAAGGGACTATTTCTGGATTAGCATTAAGTTTCATTTTCAAATAATAAACGGTGAAAAATTTCAAAAAAGTAAGGGAAATGTAATGAGCTCAAATAATCCCTAATTGTATGTGAGCCACCATGTATATTTCCTGTGCCTACCATTTCTGATGTTTTTATCAACTTGGGTTTTGATGAATAAAGTCAGTCTAAATTGGAGTCTTAGATTTATTACAAGTCCAACTCGAATTTACTGAATTCAACTAATGACTCTAAATGTAGCATTCTCTAACACACCATGTTTCTAACTCATTACAGTGTGTTTAGAAGGTTTTCGAAATTTTCATAGGAGTGCGTGTTTTCCAAATTTTTGTTCTAATTGCCATTTGGGATTGGAGTAATTATATGCATATGGCCTTTTGCAAAACCTATGGAAACAATCTCACATCTTTTCATGTTGAATAGGAGGGTGATTCACTCCCAAGTTCAATGTCGGAGTATCTCTCAAGTTTCTGTTACTTTATCTCTCTCCTGTAACTGCAAAATTGAAAATTCATATATTTTGGCGAAGGAGTCCCTTTAGCACCTTCGCCGTTATTTGAAATGAAAGAAGAAATAATTGTCTCTACGTCAACTCGAAATTCCTGAAAACAAATAATCCAAGGAAGTTAAAAAATAGCATTCAACAGCCGAACCTGATTATAACATCATCATCACTTGTTATTTTTAGTGCTGTGACCTGAAAAAAATCTCATCTACAGAAATTCGCCTTTCATGGAGTGAACGTCTTCTACTTTTTTCAATTCGATGTGAAACCTATTGTGAACTCGAGAATTTTGAACCCTATGTGAAACATTATCCAATAACTTTCTGACGAAGAAAATATATACTTTTATTTTCAGTATTCTGACAAATCTAAGAACAAACTTATCACAAATTATACATAACAACCCATTATATAAATAACTGAATATAAAACAATAAAGATCCAACTATTGACGAATGCTCATTCAACAAAACCGACTGAAAATTAGTTCAACTGTTTCTATATTTTTTTCCAGTCTTGATAATTTGTATCTGAGTCATTTCTAAATCGGAGTGGAAAAACTGGAAAACCTTTGCACCAAGGAATGCTGCGATTTTCTGTATATTGGTTTATTTTTCCTCAGGCAACAGGCAGGGCCGGCGTGTCCTATGAAACAATGAAACAGATGTTCAGGGCGGCACTTTTTCAGGGGCGGCATTTTTAGGTCGACTCAGGAAAATAATTTATAAAAATAAAAAAAATATATATATAATCATTTCAAAATTCAAAATCACAATCACCATTCGAAATGAATCAGTAAGAAACGACTTTTTGAATCTACGCCACGAGTGAATATAAGGCGCTGATAACCAACAAACGGTGAGCGGTCGGGTGGACTTGACATCAGCGCGTTGCTAAGTTTCTTAAAATTCGCATAACAGAACAAACTGCAGTTCGAAATAAAAACTAAGAGTGTGCCAGTGCGCGTATAACTAACAGCTTATATGTGATTTACTGATTTATGATTTCTATTGTCTGTTGTAGCAAATAGGCGTAAATATTATTGAAAAATAGTGTTAGGTATTCATTTAACCATTTCGTCCATTTCGTTAAAACTTAAGATACCTACCTATTGTCTGCTTTTGAATAGCAGTAATCAATGTATTATGCATGTTATTTTAATAGAGTTGCAAATACTATCGAATGAATACTGGAAGCCAAGTTTGAGTGAAACCTTCCCAAATATTGTAGTAGCTTTAAGAATATTATTAATAATTCCGGTATCAGTGGCAAGCGGAGAACGATCGTTTTCAAAATTGAAAATAATAAAAAATTATTTAAGATCCACTATGTCACAACAGAGATTGACAGATTTGGCTATGTTGACTATTGAGAAAGACATTGCAAATAGCCTAGATTATGATGATATCATTGACAATTTTGCCAAAGAAAAATCCAGGAAAGTGGATATGTTTTAAGTTTTGAATTCATTTTATATATTTTTTGCATTAAACCAAATGTTCCTTTATTTGTTCCTATTTATCATATAATTTATTTTTATAGCGACTGATTCTAAGATTTCTCAATAGACTCAATTTATTATGTATTTTTTACGGAATGATATTTTAGTTTTTTAATATATTCAATTTGTTATGTATTAAGAAGATACTTTCAACTGAATGTTCCTTATGTTTTTTAATACATTCAACTTGTTATGTTTTTAACTGAATGTTCCTTGAGTTTATCAATATATTAAATTTGTTATTGATTTTTAACCGAATATTCCTTTAATTTTGAAAATATTTTTTCACTTATTTTGTAATTTTAAAATCAATATCTCATCTAATACATATTTTTCATGTGTTTCATGTGGTTGAGTTACACTTCAGCCATAGGAGCGGCGAAAAAAAAAATGTTTCATGCGCCAAATACCCTAACGCCGGCCCTGGCAACAGGTCGAGAATAGTTTGGGGACTAGAAATTTCCAGTAAACCCCTGTTTTTCTTCTTTGACAAATTCCTTCAACAGATTCTGAATAAAACGGCACGGCTGAAGTGGGACTCTTTCCCCTTCTTTGTGCAAAAACTAGCTGCAAAGTCAAATTAAAGTTATATATTTTGGTAATGATGCAGACTTCAAGTCTATCACTGTATATTTGTTCTTTGCGACTTCTCCGAAGATAATCTGTTATCATTCTCAAGCATTGTATGAATTTTTGTGCAGAATCGATTCTGAGTTTTTTGTCGAAATTCGACACTGGCAGAGCAGATAAAACCAAAAAATGAATTCCACAGGGCATAATTGCTCTGTACAAAAAGCGCCAACTAGGCTCCTGTCTGATACCACGAAGGGTATTGAATCATACCTGAGAGATGCAGATGCAGGATTCTCAATAGAACAATTCCCGCGTGTGTTTTGGTGGTACGGTGAAAAATGTTAATAGGTTTGCAAAATCGCTTGAAACTTTGTCACAGTTTAGTCTATATACATACAAACACACTTGTCTTTGTTTCATTCAAAAAAAAACAAGTAGTTGGAATTTCTCATACATCTAAAACTCTAGTGAAGATTCATCCACCCGCGCGAACGCTTAGCCTCTGTGTTACGTCATAGGTCAACACTCTTTCCGCCCTTCAGTAATAATAACGTACTTTGGTGCTAATGGATTATTCAATGAATTTCATTATGTTTTCTGTATTTTCATTATACCGTTGTAACTTTTATATCGTATATGCAATAGCATGGATGAAGGATTTGAAAAAGGCCAATCAGATAATCTACCTAAAATGGAAAACTAATGGTTGCTCACTATTTAACAAAAAATTAAGATTTTGTTGTGGCCGGAACGCGAGGAGTAAAAATATTTGCCTTGCCGCCTGATTACCGTAATCTCCTAGTGAACCATAAGAGAGCGCTCATAATACTGCCCGAGTGTTGACTTATGACGTCATTTGCACCCAGCACCGGCCGGAGGAAACTTTCATCGTGCCCCTATGTTTGAAATTCCATGAAAATGAAAATGAGTGAGTATTTCTCATTGAAACAATTGCATTTCAGGTCTCACGTACTCCACCCTCTCGCTGCTGTCGACCGTGGTGTTTCTGGTGGTGGCGACCCACATGAACGGCTGGAAACTGGACCGCAAATTCGGCGTGGTGCTGATGGTGTGGTACCTGGTGTTCATCACCTTCGCGAGCATGTACGAACTGAACGTGTTCGGGTATCTCAATCCGCCTGAATGTTCGACCGATTGGTAAATGTTGTTTCGTTGTTAGTGTTGTTGACGGTCGGCGTTCCTGGAGGTCTTCACTTACGAGGAGTCGAGGCTCTTAACTTTCATTCGCACAATGATTAGTTTTCGAAGTTCAGAGCATTTTATGTTACGTTTGGAAGTCAGTTTTGTGGAGGTTTTCGTCTCTTATAGGGATCAGAAAGATAGTGAGTCTGGAAAAAATGCATCGTACCCACTGTTTCCTTTTTGGCTTGAAGAATCCATTGTTGTGTAAATTTCGAGAATCCTGATTTGTGAACACCATTCATTATAGCAGCATTCTTCGTGCCACCTCACTGAAAATATCAGGAATTTGCTAAAACTGAGGATCAAACAGATTTGCTATTAAATTCAAAACATTCTCCTCCCTGCAAAAATAATCAGGTCCCTGAATATCAATAATTTTGATAATCATGAGTATATCTCCCACCATAAATACTTCCATCAACTATTTTACTACTATCTAATTCTAAATGAACGAAAATAGTCGGCTGCATCACACGATCACACTAAAATTTTAATTTCATTGTCATAGTTGCCAATTAGGCATTCCAGATCAGGTTATGTCTGGGGGGCAAATACCAGTTTTAACCAATCACAAACTTATAAAAAAGAAAACAATGGAAAGTTCCTGGGGGGCAGATACCACCGTATTTGTTCATTTAGATTAATTTGACATTTTTGACAAGTATCTGGAATGCCTAATATTTTATCGTGAACAAGATGCATATCATCCTGGTGCGATCTCTGATTCGATATTTTTTCGTCAAAAACTCTAGACAGGATCAATCATATCCCCGGAATTTGCTGCGATTTCCAGTAGATGGTGCAAGAATCGAATTCTGTCATATATTGATATTTGCATTCAAGTTTATTGGAATTTTGCTCGAAGTTTTCCATAATTTTACTGTTCCTTTCAACCAGCTATTTCTCATATCCATTTCAGCTCTCTACCGTAGTTGTCTTAGTTATTTGTCGTCTATCTGCCATTGCTTTAATTTATGTGTTCTATCTAAATAGTGTTTCATAATGGATATCAAACGCTGTTTTATTACTTATGGACGAAATAATCAATCATCTATTCATCTATAGGTATCGAGTTTCGATGGTTGCGAAACATTCAATACACATGTACTCAACTTCAACTGGTCAACATAAAGCGAGATCATTCTGACGCTGATAAAAACAAAGTTCATCTTGCTCAGTTTTTACTTTGGTAGAAGTTATATTTTTGTTATTTGCCGATTGCTTTCCAGTTTGACATATTCATTCCAAGTTTCAGCATTAGTGACAATGGTTTTTACATGCCTTCTTTCCTGATGAATTTAATTTACTGAGGTTGATCTGGTCTCTGGAGGGTCCAATTCATTTCGAATTGAACACTACACTATTTCAATAAACTCTATATTGACGCATATTTTCCATTTTTTTCGATGCAGTCCAACTATACTCCCCTCACGTCGATACCGATATTACGAGGAATCTCATCAAATTATCTGGAAATTCTTAGCACCGAATAGTAAGAATTGCTATGAATTTTGATATTGATTTCTCATAACATATATCGAGAATATAAAGCAAATGCATCTATATGTAATATATGTATCAAGCTGCATATCTGTGTTTAGGTCTAAACAGAAACAAACATAAAAAATATAGCGAATTCTTAGGTAATAACTCGTGCAATTTTTGACAGAACTCGTATATCTTCATCCTTTACTATGTAGTGTCGAAAAAAGAAAGTAATATACTGACTCTGCACGAGTTCTTCTTGAGAATTCGCTAATAGAAATTTAACGCCATCTGTAAAGAAATTTCAAGTATTCGAATTTCCCTGGATGTCATTATCAAGTGAGCCGTAGGTCTAGCGTTTTTGACGAAAACATTAACATTGTACTGATATAGAAGTCATTTCATCAGGAATATATGCATCTTGATCGTGTATAAAATAGTTTCCGGAAGACTTCCTTATGAAGAATGATACATTTTTTTTTCCATTCTTGACTGTCCAACAAATCTGTGACTACATTTACCTATCTCACAACTTTGTCTCCGCTCAAAATAATCCAACTGATCGATATACACACTTTTCGGAATGGATTAAACCACTCTTGTCAATTCCATAAAATATAAGATTGGTCTCAAGTGATAGAGGAGTTAAATCACGAGATAATCGGTTTTTAAATTGACAAATGTCAGGTGAAAGTAGCCAACGTCAGATTGATTGCTTATTGTCTCAATTGTCTGTCATCTGATGAGTTATCTTTCTCAAAGTGGAGAACACGGCAGTTTTTTTATTCAACTCAATTCGCAGAACAAAGAAATGCTTTGGAATTTGAACCGGATACAGATTGTCGAAATAATGTACTCCCTGTCTGTATCAGAAATCCTGATTTGTCTTTCATTTCTATTCTATTCTATTGATGAAACAGAAGATTTCACCTGGTATATCCTGAAAATATCATTCTTGACATTTCACAAGTTTTTTGTCAAATAATTGATGGATATGTGGAAACTTGAAGAGAATCCATGATAATGTAATTGGGCCAATTCATACATCTCTTTTTCAATCTTAGGACTGAAACCGACATTGTGAGCTGTCTAGTACAAAACCGGGGTTTTTAAACCGTGAACGATTTTGTAATCTATCCTGCTGTGTTTCTTCATTTACGTTCAACTTCTTGTCATCAAAGTTTCCTGAAGATTGTTCTGCGAAAATGTTGTTGCGAAGCTGCGGCAGATATTATTGGTCTATGCCTAGCAACAACGTATATCTTCAGCGAACGAGGGGCTCTAGAATTGACCCCAAGCCACTGTTTATCAATTTCCAGCTACTGTTATGTATCAGTTGAATCAAAAGAATGAAAGCAAGATATTTACAAATGGACTAGAAATATGGAAACGAAATTTTAATGATATGGTATTTTTTTATTCGAAAATATTTTTGGAAAAATGTCCACGTATTCAAATGACCCAATCTACTTTTCATACATTTTTTCTTATCCAATGAATGCTCATATTCGTGTTCCCTTTATTATACATATTTTTATATAAATATTTTGATATTTTTTATATTGTTTATATATTTTATATTTCTTATATTCACATCACGCACAACTTCCCAACCTTCCTGTGATTTTTCATTCGGTAAGTATACTTTTTTCTTCCTAATTTCCCATCAATATCTCGAAAAAATTACTTACTGAACTGAAATATTTTTTGTCTCTCTTCCAAAAATTTTATTCGGGTTTAATTTCCAAAATTTTCTTGAATGTTATCATTCTGTCCCTCAACTTCTCTTCCAAAAACGCTGCATTGTCAACAAAAAAACCTTCCTGAAGATTGCAGTTCTCTTATATTTCATTTTCGCAAAGTGCTCTGTCAACAATTTATTGTCTGTTTCATTGCCCTGACCACGTAATTGATGAACTCTCACGAACGAT
Source organism: Zygogramma bicolorata (assembly GCA_032362365.1). Taxonomy (NCBI): domain Eukaryota; kingdom Metazoa; phylum Arthropoda; class Insecta; order Coleoptera; family Chrysomelidae; genus Zygogramma; species Zygogramma bicolorata. Next base: position 1,368,078 of record JAVJAQ010003124.1, on the reverse strand, counting down.
GACTCTCTATAAAAAAAACCTATAATACAAAAAAAATCAATAAATTGACATAATATCAATAAAAAATTATATTTGATGTCACCCAATGTTGGATATAGATGTAGATGTTATAGTTGTGTAGCTAGCCGTCCCAGATGCCAGGGCAGATCCAGAGGGGTCATGACCCCCTTCTAGGACTTGACTCAGAACAATAAAACACAATTTCTTTCTAATTTGAAACCTCGATTGTGTGCCCCCATGACTCGAAGGCTGTATGTGACCCCCCCCCCCCCCCCCACCTAGGCTGATGCTGGGCCCGCCCTTGCCCAGACATCCATTTTTTATGCAAGTTCATGTGAAAGATAATATGTCAATACTACGTAATTTCAACAAGTGTGCTTTATATAGATGTACCACATCGTCATGATGATATCATGTAGTGTAGAGAATCATCATCATTACATTTAGGATTTAGGTGTTAAGGAGTATGGACCTCTAGAAAAACTAAACTATAGTTGGTTGTTATGGTAGAAGTCTATTGGAATTTTATTCGGTATATTGTTCATCAATTGTTATATGTGATATATTAGGAACCGAAAGTATTACTTCACTCATACTTTTTTGAGCAAGTTAGCAATGATTTGAAAATAATCTTTTCATTATCATACCAATATTGTGAGAGGTCATGAAAAAAAAAAGAGAAAATTTGAAATTCGTTCAAAAAAGTGTTGAAGTACACCTGAAAAGTATGACATCGTTTGTGTTATGTTGAAAAACCTACACAAAGTACTTATTGTCTTATCAACTCATCAACAAAATAAGTGAGTGGAGTGAATCAAGTTTTTTTTAATAATAAAAGGGTAGATCTATAGTTTGACTTCCTGCTTAATTTTATTCACGTCACCCAATATCTCAAAACATATTCTGAAAATTCTTTATTCCCAAGTGATCGTCTTACATTTCTTTCTTTCTTTCGGATCATATAGAGAGAAGTTGGTTATATTCCCAAGATTTTATATCGTTAGAGGTACATTGGCAATTGTTATTGTTGAGGAGAAATCGTTCAATTTGACGAGCTATATAACTTTTTTTTTCATTCTCATCAAGATACAAGAAACTGCAATATTATTTTAGTATTTCCTCTTTGCAATTTTCCTGATCTGAATCAATCATTATTTATCAACTTTTCCGCTTGCTTCTAGTAATACTATAAATACCCCATTGAGCTATGAGTATAAATATATCAACCGATCAAAATAAGGTTTTTTTTGGTAACCATATCATTTCAAAAATTGCAACTCGCCTGATTCTTTCAGTTTTTGTTGAATCTGAGATTCGCTGTACTTACTTATTTCTATTCGCGATCTCAACATCATAATAAAATTTTAAAATCAATGTGATTATTCATGAACATGTTCAAAAAAGTATGTTAAAATAAGCATGCATTAGGTGTGTATTATGTTTGATCTTCAGATTCGAACATTCAAATATGTTTCTCATTCCACTAATTTGTATATAATAAACACGTGAGTATTGAAAGCTGTGAATAAATGGGAAGGTGCAAGGGCTAATTATTCTGTTCTCAAATGTATCATTTAGACTTCTCGAATACTGAATAGCTTTTCATGACTGAGAAATGAGACTTCATAAACCACTTTTTTTTCTGTAACACATACCGATTAAAACATTGTGATGTCTTGATTAATTTCGTTTCATATTTTTTTTCACCAAATTTCTGATTTAAACTCTGCTGTTCCATGAACAGTAATTTTCAAAAATAACATTCGAATAATAGATGCAAAAAATCAGTTTCATGTACTGATTGTGCTAATATGAATTGAATTATCAAATGCAATTGTTACAAATTTCATAATTGAGAAATATTTTTTTAACTTTCCAAACGAATGAGCGCCCTGAGCACGAACTCTCATTTTGAGGATTTCATTTACGTTTCTTGGGTCTGTTGTTTTGACAAAGGCTTTATATTATAATTGTTATTATTTTCAATCCCGATTTTTTCGAAGATTGAAGTGATTTTCATATAAGTACTAGGTAATTAAGACAATAATTTCCTACGGTGTTTAAGAACTATCAGGCAGACTTAGCACTTTTGGAGAAATATTTATTTACGGATTTTGTGATTTCTGAATACGGTACGAATGATAACGATCATTTAGTTTTACCATGATCGTATTTCTCATAACTACGGGTGTTAAAAGTTTTTTCGAGGAGTTTAAAAATACATTCGAATATCACAAAATCCATAAATATAACATTGTAATGGTGAATTATGGAAACCATGGAGAATTTACTGAAAGATTTCACATTCTGGTCATAATTCTTCGTCAGAATCACATCTACAAAACATATGGTACTTTATTTTAAGCGGTGGTACGAGTTAAGGAAATTTTTTTTCATTCGAAATACCTAGACCATCAGATGAAGTGTTTTTTCATATTTCATTCTGAGACACCATAGTTTTAACTTTACCTGCACTTTACTACATTCAGTGCAGTTTTATCGTTGAGGGTTATAAAAGGTGCAACTAAACTCGGTTTTCAACATTTTTTTTTCAACCCAGTTCAGTTATATCAAATCACAACACTGATGCACAACCCAGTGTTGAAGATATTATTCTCATAGATCAAACGTCTTATGGAAAAATCAGGGGCGTATCCAAGAAGTACGCTTGAGGGGGTATTTTCTCAACCTTGTCAATTTTGTTTCTGAAGACAGTGAAAAAATCATTAATGTTCCGTAAGGTTTTTTCTGGATACATCAGAAAATTGGGTCAGTAATAGAATTGTCTGATATCTCTCATAATATAATAAACATTCTAATTCAAATGGTTTTTATACTTATATTCAGGACGATTTAAATAAAGGAGATTTTGAGAAAATCTCTGTTGCTCACATGAATTGATTCCGCTTTTCAACAATTTGGATGAAATATTCCCACATTCAATTCAATACTTCACCGTCTTTACTATGTAAGAAAATAAATTAACCAGAGGAATTAGTTTTTGGTATTAATGGCTGTGATTTCACCTTAGATATATCTAATGATTTTTATTTGGAGGCAAAAGCATTCAAACAAATCGAATTAGATAAAATCGGTATATTGTCATACTTCTGCCAAATAGAAATAATTTTTTTTTGATTATTTCAAAAGCATCATCAGAAAGAATCTATCTGACCCTAATCATTCAGATAATTCATAAATGCGATATTTGCAAACTACCTACTGAAATATAAAAAGTAAAAAAAAAGAGTATTCTTTTTTTAAGCATTTGGAGGCTTGGTGAATTTCTGAGCAGCTGTTGCAAATTCTATCTTATGTCACACAGAGTGTGACATAAGATAACCCCTTCTTGGATACGTACTGAATTTCTATAAACAATACTGGAAAATCATAATCTTTTTACGATGAATACGATGGATCAGTTCCAATAAAAACCAATAAAATGAAGTTTTTTATTTCAATATGATCTACGGCAACAATAATGAACCTGTCAATGAACAAGAGTAGCAATTACTAGTATTACGTACGTACTATAGATCTCACGCAACCTTAGTTCTGATAACGGAAGCTTTATATTTACTCTTATGAACTGTATCAGAAATATATAAAAAAGACTTAATATAACATCGAATGTTTGGGGTGTTTTTGGAGCTGTACATAGTTACTGTCTGACGTGTCCCAAAAAAAAACAATGGTGTTTGTCGTCGCAATGTTAATTGTTATATTTACCAATCAATAATAAAAATTCATTCCAAGACTTCTTCTAGCTGACTGAAAACACAGAATCGAAGGTTCGTTTAACGGAGATATCTAGACTATTTACAGGCAAAATGGAAGCAATGTATTTCTGTATTTTGCAAAATAAATGAAATTGAATGCATTCTTCTATTTTTTGAACCCCAATTCCCGTCATGTTTGAAAAGCGTTTATAATTATACTCAAGTTGAAATCCTCTTTAGAAAGACATTATTTGTGCCAAAAGATAATTTTCCACGCCTATAACACAAAACTGCTATATTTCAACTGTTCTTGATAGAACGATGAGGTACATTAATCTAAGTATGTCTTCAATTTGATTTCCTTGTCTGATAGACAGTGGCGGATCCACGAGGGCGGTTTTCGGGTCCGGACCCCCCCCCCATTGGGAAAATAAGAGATTTTTTTTATCGGCTCCTAATTTCCAAATTTTGTTAGGGAACGAAAAAATGTCACATGAGCAAGACAAAAAAATAAAATAGAATAGAATTTTTTGCTTTAAAATTGAAGAACTTTAATAATTATTATTACATTCCATTGAAAACTGAAGAGCAGGCTACATTTAAACACTAGTAAAATTTCATTTTTTAACATCCAATTTCATCAATTTATTCAATTCAATAATTCTCCGATTCCCAAAAAAAAAATAATTCTCAAGAATTAAAAATAGTACAAACAAGATCTGGATTGAATGTTACCCAAACAAACAAATTTCGCTTGAAATTTTTGAACTCACCGATTGTTCTTTCCTTTTTTTTTCTGGTTCAGTCGGTTCAGACGCTGGATCAAACCGAGTAAAATATGAAAATAGAGTCCTCTTCATGTTGTAGGTTCAGAATAAAATGCTTTTTTTCAACTATCAAATTGCAATTTTTCTCGATGACACTTCAAAGAAAATTGACACTTGTCAGGCTTATCGAGGAAAAGTTCAAGAAATTTCTGACAGTGCTGCCATTGGATCCTTTTTGGCGCAGTATTTGAAAAATTAGACTTGTCACATTTGTGATTGATGAGTATTGTGTATGCCGGTAACGATTTGAATATACTATGTATGAGTAGAATATGCTGTTGAATAGGTTAAATCAACTCGATTCGATTTAAAAAAAGTAAAGTTTCGAACCTACTTTACCTCCTCTCTACACCCATGTCAATCTCTTTCAACTTTTTTTTGGATCTTGACTAGTTGATGGTATACGGTAGCTCATAATTTTCTGGTATATATATATATATATATATATATATATATATATATATATATATATATATATATATATATATATATATATATATGTAGAATTGATGTTTTCAATCTCTTTCAACTTTTTTTTGGATCTTGACTAGTTGTGGTGCACGGAGTTTTTTGGAATTTTGGTATATATATATATATATATATATATATATATATATATATATATATATATATATATATATATATATATATATATATATATATATATATATATATATATATATATGTAGAAATTGATGTTTTCACGGATCTTCGATATGCAAGATGAATTTTCTGGGTTTTTTATCCGTTAGGTATCTTCTGATTTGTTCGACGTTTCGAATTCATTCTCAAGAACTGTGAGACGAATATCTGTCCATACCGTCCTGGTCAATCACTCCCCTTACGAAGTAACCAAGCAAGACTAAGTAAAGACTTCAATTGTCTGTTTTCCATAGAAACTGGTATTTATAATGATTCTCCTCAGTTATTATCCGACAAGGTCCGATATTATTGATGATTATATCATCAACCGCTCTCTAAGGTTGTATCCTGCCCATCCAGGTATTATGTAGAAATTGATGTTTTCACGGATCTTCGATATGCAAGATGAATTTTCTGGGTTTTTTATCCGTTAGGTATCTTCTGGAATTCGAAACGTCGAACAAATCAGAAGATACCTAACGGATAAAAAACCCAGAAAATTCATCTTGCATATCGAGGATCCGTGAAAACATCAATTTCTACATAATACCTGGATGGGCAGGATACAACCTTAGAGAGCGGTTGATGATATAATCATCAATAATATCGAACCTTGTCGGATAATAACTGAGGAGAATCATTATAAATACCAGTTTCTATGGAAAACAGACAATTGAAGTCTTTACTTAGTCTTGCTTGGTTACTTCGTAAGGGGAGTGATTGACCAGGACGGTATGGACAGATATTCGTCTCACAGTTCTTGAGAATGAATTCAAAATGGAATTCGAAACGTCGAACAAATCAGAAGATACCTAACGGATAAAAAACCCAGAAAATTCATCTTGCATATATATATATATATATATATATATATATATATATATATATATACATTTTGAGTTATAGACCCCCTCTTGACCTGATCCTGGATCCGCCACTGCTGATAGAACAAAGACTTCATTCTGTTACAGTTGTAATTATTATCACACAATAAATCAGGTCTTCCATGGAATGTCAAATTTCAAGCAATGGCAGCTCTAGTTTACTTATTTAATTGTATCCAATTGTACCTAAATGGAAATTTTCAATGACATTGAATTTGAAGTTCATGTTATTCATCAAAGCATTTTAGTATTATCTGTTATAGCCCCAGAAAAAGTAGTCTATAAATAGCATGGAATGCTGATTTCCCACTCGTATGAAATTACAGAAAAGACACGAACACATTCAGATACATTCGAAATGACTCACTGTCCGCAACATAAAATGGTGGCACTGCAATTCCTTGACCATAGGTTGATAACTTTTCCTTTGAAGAAAGATAAGTACGACAATGAAAGAAGAGTGATTAGATACGTAGCTGAAGTGAACGGTATCAACCAGAAGATAGTTGATAAGATGATTGGAAAATGTAAATTTAAGGTAACACTACGTGAAACTTCGACTTTTCAAAAAGATGAGAAAAATAAAAAAATTATAATAATCCCATATGAAAGTTGCATATAAAACTTCTCAACTATTATTATTACAACAGCTTCTTGGCAACCCAAAAGATAAATTAGAAAACTCAGAGAAGTTGGGAATTGACCACAAAATTGGTGAAAGCAATCTTAAACTGATCAAGCATGTGCATGACACAAGACTACTCGAAGCATGTGAGAGTCTAGAAATAGGAAAATGTAAAAACATCATGAATGGTGACAAGGAACCTATCCCTTTCAGCCCACTTTTCAATTTATTGTTGAGAAAGTAATCAAAATAATCAATACTAACAGATGATGGAACTTGCAGGTAGTGACTGCACTAGTTCATTATCCAGAAATTAATTAGAATAATTACAAGTAAAAAACAAATTCCATATCAGACCAAAAAACTTCTAGTCTAGGAATAGCAAAATGTAAAAACAGCATAAATGGTGACAAGGGACCTATTCCTTTCAGTCCGCTTTTAAATTTATTGTTGAGAAAGTAATCAGAATAATCAATAATAACAGATGACGGACCAACAAACATTGCAGGTAGTGACTGCACTGGTTCATCATGGAGAAATTAATCAGAATAATTAACAGTAACAAACAAAGTCCATATCGGACCAAAAAACTTTGAGTATATAGACAACTAACCCTAAGCTTTAGATTTAGTATCAATTTTCTTCTTCTGAAGATGCTGACCTTGTTAGCGAAACGCGCGTAGAGTACAAAAATATCAGTTTGGTGTTAGGAAAGGTTTCAACTTTTATACCAAAAGTCCCAATTACATCGTTTATTTAACTTTCTTCATATATATCATACTAGTCACTGAAACTTTGCTGTTATAATTTTCTGATATCACCTGGGAAGTAGGTGTGGGAATGTCATTTTCTGATCCAAAATTGTCTCAGAAATCAAAGAATATTCGGATATGCAAGGTTTACCATTACATTCCAAATCTGAACCATTTTTGCTGAAACCGGAAGTGACTGGAGAAAATAAAGTTATGACTTCAGTTAACACCCGGTTGGGAATAGATTTGAAACTATTTATCTTTCCTAAAATGCATATTCACCTGGTAACATGAAAAATTATACGAAAATAGTTATTCATGATATAAGTGCTAAAAGTGATACTTTATTTTGTGAGAAGGGAAGTTTGGGACACGACGCCGAAGGCGAAGTGCTCCATTCCTTCAAACAAAATAAAATCACTTTTAGCAGGTATATCATACACCATTTTTTCTACAAACACCATTAAAAGTCCAAATTAACGCATACCTATTTTAAATTAATTAATTAATTGATAAAATGATAGCCTCGAGATTATCAGTTTTGAATCCAATTTCATCTAATCTATTTATGAAACAAGTTGCCAAGGTAATCAAAAACAGAATTTGTTGATTTGTCTTTGTTGACAACTAACATCAATAAATCACGAATTATTCTTTCTCGTTTCTTCGTATCTCGATGGAAAATGAATTTCTACCGCCGGAAATTGAAGAAGCTGCCAATACAACTGCTTTTGAATTATTGCCTAGTAAGTCAAAGCGACGCCGACAGTACAAGTTTTCATACGATCGTTTCCTGAAATGGTGTGATCAGAAAAGTCAGTGGCAAGGAGGCCAGTGAAAAAGTGCTGCTTGCATACCCCGAAGAAAAGTTCAAAATATGGAAATCGTCAACGCTTTGGTCGAATTACTCTATGTTGAAGTCGATGATGAACATAAATAATCATGACATAAGCAGATATTACAAGCTTGTGGCTTTTTAAAAGCGAAGGGGTGGAGAATATCGACCGAAAAAGTCAAAAGTATTGACAAGGGAACAAATCGACAAATCAAATTTTGTCCAAAACTTCGGCGGATAACATTGTTCTATGCCTTAGTACAAGCTTCACCAAAATGTATTCCGTTACATCTACCAATGAGACTGGCCATGGAGTTTCTTATCATAATTGTAGTTTCAATAATTGTACGTTTGATTGAATAAACACTCCATTTTGAATTATGTTTTTATATTTACTTTTAACACCAATGTCATAAAATGGCATTTTAAACACTATAACAGCATGCGTCAAAAGTTATACTTTTACTGACGTTTGTAGAAAAACCCAATTTTTGTGTTTTTTCAGATTCTTATCTTACATGCACAAAGCGCAATCTTCCTCAGTATTCGATATATTCATATGATGCAAAAGGCATCTTCGTATTATTCTCACTATTCATTCAGTTTTCTACATCACGTAACTTCCTTATCTGAAACATAGATATTTTATTCATGTTGGTGCACTTTTAGTCAGGGCGTCAATACTGTACATGAAACTTGAATCTAACAGAATCTGACAAGAGAATCTGGTTGTCAGAAAGAAAACCGATATCAATAATTTCTGTCTATGAATTTATATCCTGAATGATAGTGTAGACATATATAATATTTCGCGGGGACATTCTGGTGGGATCATCATTCAAAATTATTGATTGAAGTCTTGGCAGGTGAGTACTCTGATCTGTAGGCAGTAATTAATTTATGTGAACATAAGGTAAGGTAACGCAAAAAAGGATTTTACCTCACTTTATATCATTATCGTTTCTACATGCTTCCAATAGTTTATCTTTTCTAATGTGTTGTGTTACTCTACCTCACGTTTACATGAACTCAGATTTATCTACGTGGCAAACCCTTCAGGACAGCAACATTTGTTCTCTTGGTTGGAGTTCGTTTAGTTATCGCCTTTCTAAGTTCAGAAAAAGTGAATACCATCTTCCTTCTTTACAATAAAACCTGCGACCTCTTTTTCATCAGATATTTTTCATAAAAAGTCTCCACTTGGAATCCGCAATGTTTTGTCCCGTCATGAAATTTTTGCTAAAAATATGATTGAGCAATATGGAATAATGTTTGAAAAGAAAAATGTCTATAAAAAAGAAGTGTCTGCCATTTTCCTTTACTTTGTGGGGTGATGTTTCACATATTTGACAGCATTCCATCGACAAATTCGGAGAAACGTTAGCTGTTGCACTCCACATTTCAAAAGCGTTTGATCGAGATTGACAACGGGCTCTCCTTTCTGTCTTACCTCTTCAATTGTGTGCTTCGTTGAAGAGTTTCTTTTTTGTTAGATCTCTTCATGTGGTTGTTGAAGGAGTATCGTCTGATATTATCTCAATAAATGCAGGGTTCCGTTTTAGTGCATCCTTTGTTTCTACTTCATATCAATGATTTACTGGAGATAACATCTTGTTCGGTACATAGTTCTGCGGACGACAGTACTCTTCATACTAGTTTCTCTTTCATAATCTCCATATCAGCACGAGGAACAGGAATTCAGAGAGGCATTAACGTCGATAGTCTTAACGATGACTTAGCGAAAATAACAGAACGTCATGTCTCTTCTCAAAGAAAGCCAATCTATCTTCGTCTAATATTCAGATGTCAGGAGTAACTATTCCAGCAGAGTGAAGTATCTCCATTCTAGAGAATTAGGATCAGTAATAATCTCTCATGGGAAAACAATGTGTGCGAAGAAATACTTCACGTCAGCTTCTGATGGTCTACATGGCACAGATACGGCCTGTCCTTGAATATAATTCTTATGTCTGGGTCTCAGCAGATGACCTGACGAGTGAGGAATCACCACCCCTATATTGGGAGTTTAGAGACATGTCGAGCCTCCCTTGCTCAAGGATTTTTTCCCAATAGAACAGCTGAACTTTGGAACTTCTTGCTTGGGAAGTAAGTAGCTTAAAACACGAGCGGAAATTGTGAGCACGAAGCCTTAGCCGAATGCGGCCTTTTGTAAAAATGAGCTGACCAATCGCAAATCAAGCCTCAATGAACAGTGCCTCTCTGAACAATCCCGTAACTAATTCAAGGTCTTTTTTCAACTCTAGAAGCTCTTCAGCTTCCCCTGGCGAACGGCTGATAAACCTTTCTACTGAAATTTTGTTCCAGTGACGTCTTAATTGATCAAATTCTCGACTATTTGAAAGCCCACAGAATGGTTAGAAAAATGGGTATTTGCCACTTCTCTTGCAAGGAAATAAGATTCCTCATTTCCTTTAATATACTTATATGAACTGGTACCCCCATCGAGGTGATTTAATTCCTTCGTGCTGGTTGTCTCAGGGAACATTTGCAGTCCCAAATCAGCTCGCACTCAGAAGTGTGAGACTTGATTTCGCTTTAATGCTGCTTGTCTGTCTGATAAGATGCAAATGTCAGCACCACGATCGCGTCTAGTGCGTCACTTTCAAGAACAGGCATCTGTAGAAGGTATTTCTGCCTGACAGATGGTGAGGGTGTTTCCAAGTGGAAACCCTGAATTTTGGCACTGTTACTCCCTAATATGGGTATAGTCTCAGTTACCAAATAGACGTTTTTCGATTGGGATTGAAGTGTTGAATTGAACTGGCCGATACTTGATAAATGTTCATATTTGATTAAAAAACTCCAAATGTTCATGTACGATTCTCACTAACAACCGCGGTTTCTGTTCCGATATACAATAGCTTCTTCAGTTAGGTCCGTCTTGAGGAAGCTATTGTGTAAGAAACATGTTACGGGGTTGTGTCAATTCATTGTTAGAGAGAATCCTACAGGAACCTGTAGTTGAATTGGAGTGATGGCCCGATTTCATACCTTCATCAGTATCAATATCTCCCCTGGTTGGTGAACGTGGATTATTGTGATGAATAGTGACATTAATGACAGATATTAAATTGAAACTTTACAGCAGAGATAGAATAAACAGATCAAAACGATTCTGAACTTTAGAAAAAGTAACCACATAAATACTAATAAGGTTAAAATGTATTATCAACAAATGGCTCAATCTGACACCTTGTCAATTTCTCAAATCAATATAATTCCAAATCATTTTTGAATAGATTCTTGCTTTCCTTTCTATAAGTTTTCGGGAATGGACTTTAGTCCAAAACTGACTTTAGGATTACCTATGTGAACTCTTGGCTGTATTTTGACGGGTATTATATTCAAGAACAGCATTGACCGCACATAAATTTATATAAAATGATTTCAGGTTCGCTCAACAAATTGAATCAATATGCTTACTTTAAATCCATAGTTATCTGCATGTCAAATAATTCGTTGGATTTACATGAATTTCTAGTTGTCTTCTTAATATCGAGTTTGAAAATACATTCAAATATTTTATTCTGTAATTTTTGTAGTATCAAATACTTCTTGTGGGGCTAGAGAGAGAATGCTACATTTTCTCTTTTGATCAATTTTGATTTGTATATTAGTTATATCAATCTTTGCAAATTATGTAAGTTATTCTTTTCTGAAAAGACTAAGAACTAAGCATTCAATATTTTTTCAATTATACAGTTGTTCATATCGTATACTTCTTGTCTCTTTTAAAAACAGGAAATACTTTCATCATTTTCACTTTATCCGGCACCATTTCTGTTTCAAATGATGCAAAACCCCTGTGTACAGGTACTTGAATCTCTATGATCTTTTCAATTGCCAGAATGCTTGTTGTTTTTAGAAACAAAGCTGTTATCCTTGTTAGAGTTTATCAGCAGAATTAACTCTCTCTGGACTTTTTACTATGAATTCGGGCCACTGACAGTTGAATTCTTGATATGTTTCAGTTGTACTCGATCATCATCGCCAAGAAAAAAATATGAAACCTGTTCACTACTCTGATCATTATTGAATACCGTCTATCAGCTGTGACTATATTTGCTCCAAACAGAATGTAAACAATGTACTCTGTCAAAGAGTGACGCTCTCACAGCCGGTATCTATATTGACATCTGCTTTTGGGTTTGTTTGCCGTGGTCTGCAAGTTTTTGAGTGTGACGATTCATCTACAACTGTGATAGATATTGTGATAGTGATGCCCCAATGAATAAGGAATTGTCCCCTTACCTACCGCTTCGCGTTCACTGATATTGGACATGATTTCAAAGAAATATTTTCCGTGATCAGTGGGAGAATCAGTGTATTCTGAAATATCGGTATCCAGTTCTATTATGTTCAAACTCCTCTTTAAGGTTGAAATTTTTCTTATGGTCAAGGATTTCCATGGCTTTCCATCCTCTGGTCCTATTCAGAACGCAAGTTATGAGTGAGACTAGAGCAAAGCGGCAAGCAAGAACGTTTTATGTTCATTAAAGTCATAATGTCTTAAGACATTTAAAAGATATCCCAAAGATATTTTATTTATTTTATCTTTGATATATCTTATATAATGTATCTTTGAAATATCTTAAAAATATACTCTATCAGACCCAATTTTCAACACAGGATAGGTAGGTAGGTTTCAAAGTGAGGGCGTTTATTGTGGCTCACAGGCTGGTTACTAACTCCCTACGCCGTACTCGGGAACAGCATGGTACCGCAAACGTAGACGAAATGTGAGGCCCAAAAAACCCGCAGACCACGGGTTACAGACCCGAAAGCCGCTACCAATGGACTCTGTGTATCGAACGATCTCCGAAGATTCACTGACATAGTGCCACCTTTTTCCACCAAACAATGTTATTTCGGGTCATTTTCCAGGTCCTTAATGTGATTTGCTTCCAAGCATCCAGATCATTCACGGGGCCGGGTCGAAAATTCCTCAAGTACACAACGCATCCATCCAAAATGTCGGACGGAAGCGAAGGAACGCTCATGAAGGACTTATCGCAGTTCAGTGAGTACAGGCTGTCCTCCCACTTCGGGATGTTCGGGACGAGTGGCTTCGATCATCGGCTGTCCCACTTCCTCTCGGACGACGAACAGGGCCACAGGACGTCTTTCGTCATGCGCAACCTGTCCTCGCACGTGAGGCTCGTCCAGAGCAGGCGCGATATGGCCAGCTGCTACTGGGCGTGCATCCGCACCAAGAAGCCGCTCCACTACTTCTGCAGCGGCAGTCGGTACCTCGGAGAGTGGAACGCTCTCGGGTTTGCCGGCGAGGGGATGTACAGGTATCCGCACGGTGAGTGTTGCAGTGCTGCCAATACCAACAGTAACACAGTTACATAACAGGGGTATCGCTGCGATATCACGATGTGTCATCTCTGCGATGTCCCAGTCAGTTGACATCTCTCATTGTTCACTTGCGACAAGTTTTGTAACTACGAAAGTGCTAAAATTTCCAAGTAATGGCAATTGCACATGGAATATCTTGTTGAATTCCATGCAAATGAAATAGGATTGGTTGATATGAAATATATATTAGTACGTGCATTATGAAATAGTAATTTTGATATGTGATCTGAACATTCGACTTTGTGCAATTCAAATTGGATTGAAATACAACTGAATTTATTGAATTCATATTCATTCAATGGAAATAATAATTATAACATTATAATCTAAGAAGCAGATGCCATGTCAAAATAATCGACAGTTAAAAAAACACTCATCCTCTTGAAAGAAAAATAAAATGTCTGTCTCTTTTGGTGCACTTATTCAGAACGACAATATTATTTAACTCTCTGCTTCTTGATTAACCTCATGTTCCGATACTTTAGCCATTAATCTCCCTTGCTATCATTTGGGTGTTGTTCTAGACCACTTCGAGATTCCCATCGGCAGCGAGAATTTTTGATAATTAAGAAACACCAATCTGAATGATCTTGATGTAAATCTTCGGTTCTCTCTTTCGCACTCCCAGGCGTCTTGTTGTTTCACCGATATATCTTTGTGTTTTCTGTTAGGTTAGTTTATTGAGTATGAGTCAGTATTCAATGTTAGGAAATTTTCATTTTGAATATTTTTCTAACATTACACCTGTTGCCGATTCGTTTTATCTTTTCAGACAATCGAGGGAAAATAAGGTATAATGTTTGTTACAGGGTATATAGTTTGTGTGGGTTGTATATCTTTACTCTTACTGCAACGGTTTCCAATTTCCGTCTGCGTTTTTCTTATAAAAGTCTATTGGTATCCATTTCCTTTCTATATTGATTTTGTGAAGTCATTCTCTTAATCGATATCCGTTGATATGTATTTTCTTTAGATATACACTTGTGTCAACATGAAGTGTTGATTTCTTTGTATATGTATGTACATAAAGAACAGACAGACTGGTGGTGTTGAATAATCAGAACACATTTCTACTAGTTTTTTTTTTGTTCTAAAATTGTTCGTTTCCGTGGAACAACTTACGAACGTCAACCCCTTAGAAGTCGAAATATGTGAGAGTAATGGATTAACGAGGCCTCGCCTATTAAAGTGCTATTACCCTACCGATGGAGATTATACAGTAGAATGGAATCACAGTCAAATGATAGTAAGGGAGGGCAATGGCAGGAAACAAACAAAACTGGAAGAAATTTGCTTTCATAATTCTGTCTGAGGATACTCGCATCGCATCTCAGTGAGTTCATTTGATATAAATCGCAACTGACTACGTCTCTTGAATGACAAAATACTACGATAATCTCAGATCTTTGACAGATTATCTTGAAAACGGCTTTGGTTTCCGAAACTTTAACTGACGTGTGGTTCTTGCCCCAAACTTCAAATTGCTCAAATAGCGAGATTTTTCACTAAAGGAATAAACAGTTGGTAATTTCCGAACCTGAAATAAGGTCAGGGTTGCGATTAGGAAATTTTCAATTGTGCCAATATGACCAACAAAATTGTGCCCATTTGTAACCAATTGTGCCCACCTCAATTTTCTGCCCCTGCGCACAACATGAAACTAGTTTTATAGTCTTTTTTTTCAGTTTCAGTATTTTGCTTTTGTCTCCTTATGAAAAATCTGTAAAATAATCAATTTTATAATCATCATTTCTCACGTCACCCTGATACTCACTTATCCATTTCACAAATTATCATTGATATACTAGGCAAAAACCGTGCTTTATAGCCTGTTCATGTTCAATTTTCTCTCTCTCGAATTTCAAACCTTTTTCAAATTACAGAACATGTGCTTTGTGTTTGAAGTTTCAAATTTTCAAGATCATAGATTCACAGGAACACATTTGCCAGCAAAAGTGTAGTATTTCAGTATTTCGTATTTCTGTCTTTTCAAGACACTTCACAGAATAGAATTCACAGATCACATAATTTTTTACTTAGCTTTTTCCATTTTGCATTCCGTTCTCATAGAACACAAAGTATCCCTGTGAAAACTGTCACTTCAATCAATTTCGATGACTTTTTCTGATCATGACGGAATTGTGCCCATTTTTACCTTATTTTCAATGGGGATGACGGCTGCAAAACTCTACCACTAGGAGCGCCACCACTGCATGTACCTTTGACAGCCTCTCAAGTCAAATGACAACAATTCAAAACATCAAACGTCCCTTCTTTGCAATAATTAAGAATATAAAGATTTGAAATCGACATAAAATGGTCTTATGTAGTGCATTCGGATGTAAAAATGTAGGTACGCATTTATTTCCAAAAGAAACAAAACTTAAAAAGCAGTGGGAAGTAGCCCTGAAAAGAAAGAGCTTTCAGGCTTCTGAACATTCTAGATTATGCTCCAGTCACTTACAAAAGAACGTAGCAGGGCTAGTAGATGGTTATTATGATGATTTTTAACGAAACACCTCTGTAATCAGTTTGAATTTTTTACCCTTCACTCAGATCTTTTTTTTTCCTTTGAGGGATCCACCACGTTCCCTCAACAAACTTTTCAGTTCTGGTACAGACAAACATCCATATCTATCGGTTGGAGAAAACATCCTTATGATTCTCAAGTATCTTTTGAAAATATTCATTAAAATAAAAATAAAACATAACCTGCAAAATCACTCGTTAGGCACATGCAGTCGTGCTGCCACCTACTAAAAGCTTTGGGTCATCTTCCCCATTGTGCGTGCCATTGTGCCTGGCTCGTTGAATTGTGCCCCTTTTGGCACAATTGTGCCACTAATCGCAACCCTGAATAAGGTTATGAATAAGTGCACGCATTTTCCCAGGTGGCGTTGTTAGAACATTATCCATATGTATCTTCCCTGATAATTTCTGAATGAAAATGAATTTTCGTTATTTTTTGCCCATCAAAACCCCTTTATCTCCTGAACTATTTTTTTGTTAATCTTCCTCTGTATTGCTTTCAATTCATGTTTTCATATTTTAGGGGTAATATACGAAGGAGAGTTCAATAAAAATGGAATGTTTCACGGTCTTGGAACATTAACCTATCCAAATGGTCAAAAATTGCAGGGAATTTGGAAAAATGGCCAGCTTGAAGACGATTATACTTACATTTTTGCCTCTAACGAAATGTTGGATGAGAACTTCAAGTATTGCCATCAACCTGATAGAAGGTAATACACCAGCCGGTAGTAACAAATTTTAAGGCTAATTTTTAACAGTCTACCTTTGAGAATTACTCGTTGTGGGATAAAACCTGGAATTTACGTTTGTTGGAACTTAATGCATTGGACACTTTCAAACATTATGCCTCACAAATTTTCGTCATTCTCAAGATAAAACTATTTCAAGTTCAGTAGAAAGTTAGTTTTCATTACATTTTTTCTCAACACATACGTGCAAGTTGGAAAAGTTAAGCACCTCATATCATTTGATGAAGAGTATGCTTTCATAATACTTGTAATTTTTGCGATGTTTTCATGTAATATTCTATCGAAAATGCAAGGCAGCCTGTAAAAATTCGTCCATCATGATGATTGTTGAACTAAACGAATGCAAGTTCTGAATTTTAGGTTCAAGTATTTTTTCATTTAAAACAAATACACTCCTTTTTGAATACTTTTCTCTCGAGCAGATATGAAAGGTCTGGTCAGGGATTAAAAAGCAGGGGTTCATTGGGATATAAACTCCAAGAATCCTGATTGGTGAACACTATTTGCTACGGCAACATCCTCACAAGAATGTTGAATTTTTCACATCTCCGAAAATAGCAGGAATCAGCCAAATCTACTCCTCAAAAACCAAAGAGATCAAAAATATTTGCTATTAAATTACCAACAAAAATGGCGCTAAGCTTAAACCTCTATAATAACTACTTTTCGAGGTGTGAACACATAAGAATGTTGAAAATCACTCAAAAACACCTACTTTTTATATTTCGATTCGTTGTTCATTGTTGAAGCTTCGGACTACGGACTCGTGGTTTTATCTTGATGGTTGTTCTCATGGTATTGCGAAGTAACAGAGTTTTAGTTAAAAATTGTCAATTTATCGGGGGTTATATCCTGAGTGTACCAAGTTTAATCGATTAAAATGTGTGGTGCACATCCACGATTTTCTAAATTCGAATCGAAGGTATAATAATTTGATGGGATTTTACCTTAACTTATTATACACGAAAGCATTTGCTTCGAAACAAAATTTTGAAAATTATGGAAAATGGACATTTTGGTCGATTGAGATTATTGTAGGAGAGATATATGTTGAGATTATTTCCAGAAGAAAATGTAAACTCAGAAAACACCTAATAGTTCAGAAAATGAAGCTGAAAAAATGATAAAACCTCGCAATTTTTTCGTCCAGCATCGCTTTGTACAAAAATTTGGGATTAGGCTTATTACACCCTCTAGTTCATTTTCTATATTGTGCCGTTGTACGCTTTTTGTTTTTCAGGGGTGAAAACTATCCCTAATTGTTAAAAATCATAAAATATCATTAAAAAACTAAATATGGGTAAAAATAGTTAAATAATGATTGTTTCATGCTATAGGATACAATTTCATAATCTTTCAACCTACCCTTGTTATAAACTACAATCGAAAACATTTTTATAATATGTCTTCGAACTTTGGACACCGGTGAGAAATCAACGAAATATACACTCACCCACGCGAGCAGATTTTTCTTCTTCTCTGTCTTCCAATATGAATGAAAAGAGTGGAACATATAAGGTATAACGGCCGAATATATATTGTTACGATATTCCTTGGGTTCGTCGATTAAAACACCAAACAACACTAAACTACTTTTATTATATCTCTCTATCACAATACAATACAACACAATCACTTAAATCGCTCCGATAACTTTCCAATGCTCGCTACTAAAACTCTCTGTACAAACAATTCTGCCGTCGGCGTGAGCGGCTCCCGCTCATATAAGCGCTCATATAGTGGAGAATCATCCAGACAAATCTTCACAATCGAACATTCTGGGCGGGCCGCGATCACGCAGGTATAATCTTTCTTGGAACTGCGGCACCAATTTGCATTAATAGTCGGCAGGCCGGCACCAGCACATTTCGTTACAATATGTCTTACTACGCTCCAAAGCGGTAATTCAAATTAAAAAAAAAATTGATCGTTTTTTTAAGCATAGCTCCTTCATTTTGGGTGATAGAAAATTTTTTTCCAAAAAGATTCTGTAGCTTTTCAAGAGCTATAAGACTATGAGAATAAAATCACTAAAGATCCCTTAATTTTTAAATGGGGAGAGTTCAAAGCGCTTGACTAAGGTGATGTTCGATCGTAAATGTAGGTGTTAAACGGCTATATCTAGCCGAATATTCACTTAACAAAAAATGTACATACAGGGAAATATTTGTCATTAAAAAAGCTACAATTTAGTACTGTATCGTTTTTTTTCGTAACCTTAGTATTTTGAGAGATATTTATAAGAAAATGGTTAAAAACACGAAATTGAAAAAAATCGTTTTCTCTTTAAACTCCAATTTTACTAAAATTTGGCATTTTAAATCGGTAAAACTTCGTGGGTGTATTAATAGTACATATATAAAAAGAATCACAGAAGGTTGGTGATCAATTTTAGTCAGGGGGTACTTTGGGGGTTGTTTTCACAGATTTTTTTCGTAGAAAAAAGCGGATACCGATCTTATTTTGATCATAAGTCGATCAATTTTCATGTTAGGAAGACATTTCCTTATTTGTTTGAAAGCTCTAATTGAATACTTTAAAAATGATTGTATGAGCTTTCTTCGAAAAATGCAAATTTTTCTCGTTATTTCGCTTTGAATCTTCCAATTTATACATTTGACGAAAAAAGCTAAGCATTAATTTGCTGTATCTCAGTTCGTATGGGTCGTAGGAAAATTATAAAGAGAGATTTTTTTTGTTTTTTCAAAAGCTACAAATTGCCTCTCCACACTTTTTTTGATAAACTGCACGAAAAAATTGCAAGCCAAAATGCTTCATTTCCTGAACTATAAATCGAACACAGGAAAAATATAGTAATCGATTAAAAAGGTCTAGTGCAATTAATCGCTCTGAAACTCTGTAACTTTCTCATTGGTTATCAGCATTGAGGGATATGATCGATAAAATTTTGAGGTTTTTTTTCGAAAATCTTACAGGAAACTATATAAGTTTCAATATGGATTTTCATCGAATATCGACCAGGTATATTCAATTTTCCATTATTCAAATCTTGGATGAATGGTGAGAAACATTTTTTTCAGGTTCCACATTGAAATTCAGAAAGATTTCGGTCCGGTAGGGCAGGAGTATTTGACAGCGGATCAACCCGTGAAGGAACTCCAAGATGGTTGCTACGATGTTGGTGTGGGAACATACAATCCAAAACTGCGCTCCATATTGTCATATCCGAAGTCGAAGGTAGCAGCACCCACTTCAAAGTATGATATTTTAATAATGTGCTCGGCAATGTTCTCCTTTACGAATGGGAAAGGCTTCGACATGGAGTGAACATTTGGAAACAATAAGAAAATAGCCCCCAGATTCTATTTCACGAATTCGATTGTCGAGTAGCTCAGACTGTGACTGTAGAATGAGCTGTACCGATATACGCATATCCTAAACAATTCGATAATCGAATTCGTGAAATAGAATCTGGGCTCAGATCTCTCTGATTATCAGATTACTTTTGGAAATGCAAAATTTCTCGCCTTTGAAATCGTTTTTTTCTGGCTGGTATATTCTAGTAATAAAATGGTCGATTTTTATATGGGGATCAGTAACAACAATAATATCAAGGCCTGAAAGCTGATTAAATATATAATTAAATGTGATTATATCGAAAACGAACAAAAAATATACACAAACAAATAATCTCACTTTCAAATCTAACACTAAACAATACGATATTTCAACCAGATATTCAAAGGATTCATCAACAATGAAATTCAATTCAAAAATAGGACAGCATTCGATTCATAATAGATTGCCTTGATTTGAAAAATTTCATTTCAAAGTCAAGTTGAAGAAACATTTTTGTGATTATAGGTGAATGACAATTTATTTATTTATTTATTCAATATACTCATAATATAATTTAATATCTGCAAAAGAAAAGTACATACCATATAAATTGAGTCTTTTGATATTGTCAATATAGATTGAAAAAAGAATTGGAGCCAAAACTGAGCCTTGAGGGACGCCAATTTTAGAAAGTTTCTCATTACTTTTATATTTGTTGATTTGTACGTACTGTTTGCGATTTTGAAAATAGTTTTGGAATAAATTGAATGCATGACCATCGTCCATAGATATTCTAATGTCTGGTAACTCCTTTGATGTGGTTAAAATATGCCGCTTTTTTTGCGAGCGGTCGTAAATCATGCGGGCTACTAGCAGAAATACGTTATACGAGGGTCAGTCAGCAGCGCGAACAATATGTTTACTCGAAAGTGTGTCTACGAGGGTCAGGCGTCAAGTGTTGATCATATTCATTATATATTATTTATGTTTTTGTATGATCTTTCATTGAGATGATTATATAATATGAGATTCTAATAATAATAAATTGAGGAATATTTCGTTGTAATAACTGGCATGAATTACCTGATTTCTTAAATTATGGGCAAGTAAAAAGGTGAGATACTTATAAAGGGATGACTCCACAGTAAAGAAAAAATGAAGATGAATAATCTTTATTTACATATTACCTAATTGAATGGTGATTTGTTGTTTTCTTGAGTATACCCTAATAGTATAATTATAATCTATTCAGTACTTTGGCATAGGTATATATTTAGACACATTTCAAATATTTAGCTGGGGGTTGGTTGGAGTTAGGTCGAATAACTGAAACTACTATTATTTCTTTGCCGACGTTTCGACTTATATAAAGTCATCGTCAAAGTACTACAAAGTTACAGTAAATCAGATATAAATACACACAAGGTAAAAAATTATTGAAATTTGCGACAAGAATCACTGCGAATGAGAGGTCAAGATTGAGTACATTAACCTGTGGTAGAAGTCCATTGTATCTCAAAGTGGAGTGTAGTAGATTTACGATGCAGAAAAACTCAAAGTCGTCTCCACAATTTAATATTCGAAAGATGTCAGTACGGTGATTCAGTACATGTTTCGAACCTACATAGGTTCATCATCAGCTGAATTTACATTGAATTCTACAATAAAGGAAGAGTAATATAATATTAGTTGATAAATGAAGTATAAAATTTACTTACATGGAGAAGAAAAAATAGCAAAATCACATGGTGAAGTTCAGAAGGACATAAGAAATTTTTGTAATGACAATTATGATTAAATTGATATTGAGGGAATTTGGGACATCCCTAACACCATAAATACATTAAAGATTGGGGGGCTTGGAGCCCTTATGCCCAATATGCAATATTTGAAAAATCCACATTAAAGGATACTTGGAAAAACACTACCGTTCACAGATTGACTGAGTAGGAAATGGAGGAGAGTCAGCTGACAGAACTGTCAACTGTCGGAATTTTTCAATTGTCGAGATGACATGGAAATGCGGCACAAGGGTCTGGCACACACGGAACGAGAATCAAAGAGCTGACATTTCGAGTCATGTCCCGGGTGGACAGATCCAACACCCCACATACAGGCCCTCTCGTTACAAAAATCAAAGTGAAATATTATAGAAGATTAATTTTAACTAGCATACAATATGGTAGGGAGCGCAACAACCATGATTAACACTGACATCTATCATCCATCCTTGGGATGAACAAGAGTTGCCAACCATCAAGCAAACATTATACAGAGTCCATTATAATTATTTATGGAAGATCAAGGCAGGGGGAGGGGGATTTTTAGTTGAAATTAAGGGAATTGAAAAACTTTCTGCAGTCAAACTGTACTTGCTCATTAAGAGAAACAACATTAGGGTTATTAACAGCGGAATTGATTTCAAAAATTTCTAGAAGATTGAGTAAAGTACCTTTTTGACATATGTTTAAAATATCCAGATCTGAATCAACATCAACGCTATGGTTTTCATTGAGGATATGATTAGCAAAAGAACTTTTTGTGTTGTATTCATCCAATTGTAGATTTCTGGAACCGTCGATAAGTTTAACATGTTCCAGAACTCTTGTTTTTATTTTTCTACCACTCTGTCCAATGTATTGAGCCGAACAATTTGGTTGTGAACAAGAAATTTTGTAAACTCCTGATTTGTGGAAAAAAGGTACTTTATCTTTAGTGTTCACTAGCAATTTGGAAATCGAATCTATAGTATAAAAAGAAAAATTTGTATCATTACAATGTCGTCTTAGGATATTGGAAATATCTTGTGAAACTTTACCTAGATAGGGGATCGAGCAATATTTATTCCCTATCCAATTCAATTGACAGTGAAAATGTAAAAAGAGACGAAAAAAAATTGAAAACTGTACGAAACGGTTGGACTCACAAATTTCTGGTTCTCTTGTCTATTAAAATAAAAATTGAAGGACATTTACATAAAAATAAAAATTCCCAGTTTTCGATACTGAAATATATATTTTGTTATTTATATAATATATATATATATATATATATATATATATATATATATATTTATATAAAAATCAAAACTCTATTTGAGTGCAGGAAGTAAGTGAGTTCCAATCTTATTTTCAATGGTCCAGAGATTGAGTTCTACCGTTTCTCTGTCCGTGTCTCTTTGTCTCTTTTTACATTTTTACTGTCAATTGAATTGTAAAAAATTTATTCAATCTCGATCTCTCATTCGCAGAAGTGATTCTAGTTGCAAATTTTAATAATTTTTCACCTGTATGTGTGTATTTATATCTGATTAACTGCAACTTTTTAATGCCCTGAGGATGACTTTATGAAAGTCGAAACGTCGAAAACGATATTAGTGGTTTCAGTTATTCGACCTAACCCCAACCATCCCCCAGCTGAATGAATCTACTAAGGTCAAAAAACGACATCTAATATTTCAAATATTTACAAATTTTGCAAAATTTTGAGTTTCGGATGTTGTTTATTTAAACATTGAGATCTTATTTGCCTGTTTGCAAATTTGATTGTGTAATAGATTCGAACTCTTGTAAACAATGAAAGTTAATAGTCTTTGGGAAAATTGCTACATCAATGGGTGAATTCTACATTATTGGAATATTCTTTCAAAAATATGTTTCCTACACCATCATGTATGCAGTAATCATTAAAATTCGAAACAAAAATATTCTCTAATTGTATTAAATACTTCGAAAAATCATTGGGAGAGACTGTTAAGCCACCAAATATATTTTTACTACCTTTGTAAGCTTTGAGCTCACAAAATGAAGTAGACTTGTCTCTTTATAGTAACAATATAACAATATAGAACAATATTCCAAACAAATATGACAAGAATGTTCAAAGAGACATCTACGTAAAAAATATCCAGCAACATATGCCAGTGCATTTCCCTCCTCTGATATAGAATTCCTATAATCGGTTGATTCTATTTTTATAATTGGAGAAATATTTTCGTTATTTTTTCCTGAAAACTTTCAATATTTTTCAATGACTCCGATGTTATATAAAGCAATATCTCGCTACTGCAAATATCCTATAGCAAAAAGTTTTTTAAATGCTCTGGTAAACTGAATGGCAGTTGGATATCTAGCGTTTCCACAAGCATTTCTGATTTGACCAAAGTAATTCTCGAGACAATCCTGATTGAGATTACGCGTCAATAAAAATTTATAATTTTCAATTTTCATAAATTAAAAACGGAGGAGATAGTAAGCCTCCAACCAAAAATAAATTCCAGAGAATTCGTAACTTTCTTTCCTCTTTAAAAAATGTTCAAATAACTACAAGAATAAAAGTTCCAATAGAATATTTATTTCACGCACTAAGTATAACTGGCCGGAACGATGCGAACTGTTCAATCGGAGACACTCTGTTAAACTGGCTCTCCCGTCAGACGGGCACTGACGACCTACCGGCCAGGCAAGGGACGCGCGAGGACGGACGGTGATGATTTGAGTCGCTGCTGAGAGTGAGCGGACTTATTAGAATATCTATGGACGATGGCATGACCTCTTATACCATAACTATATAATATATCCATTGAAATATTATGGTCAACAGTGTCAAAGGCTTTTTTCACAGTAAAGGATAACCAGTAATTTCACTTCGTGTTTCGATCCAGAGCGCGCATGATCGACTCCGGAAGGGAAATTGCTGGATGCGCAATGGATCACTCATTTTTTGAACAATGCTTGCAGCTTGTTTAAAGTGTTCCTAAATCTGCTACTTTTCAAATTTTGAAAGGCCAATTTTTCGTATTATGCGCGCCGAAATATATGAAATATGTATGAGTCGATATCTGAAAGCCCAAGCCTTCATTTTTTAATTGAGTTAATATGTTTATTATCCGAATTCCATTCGATCACTCTTATAATTAACAGAACACAGACAAATTTTATTTGATATTGGCAACACTGCTAACAGGTTACAGGTTGTACATATAATTTCAATTTCTGGTGTATTTATGTTTATGTCATGTTTACTGTTAAAAGATTTGTTGAGGCCACAGTAAATCTTTTACTGTGGTTGAGGCCACATTTGTCCTATATGACTTTTTATTGTGTTTAAATTATCTCCACAAATTGATGATTTATAGATCATATATTATGTTAACTGGTTTATTGTTTGTGAATTCTTCTGTGCTTTACTGAATTCTACATCGACGATGGCTGACAATTTGAAGAAAGCATCGAATTATTGTGTGAATTTGTTCAAGTAATTCGAAGAAAAATCCCCAGATCAGCTTCTTCAGATTTCCGAGAGATGAAAAGAGGTGAGTTGAAACAATTCCACTGAATCCAAGGCGTTAATATTATTGTAGGCAATGAATTATCGTCGTTTTCATTAGAAGTAGACATTTTCGCTTCTATCTTTTTGGTATACCTTCTCACCTTATTCTCAGTGATTTCATGTACTCACCACATTGAACAGATATTGTTGAACTTTTCTCAGAAAGAACAACGTCACTGTTTCGATACTCATATATCTCTAACTTTGATTTATTTTTTAGATGCAATGAACGGAAGTTGAAACTTCACACATCAAAATTGGACAATTGCTCTGCAGAGGATTGCTACAAGAGATACAGAGTCTGGAGTGCACACTTTGAGGATTGCATGTTTTCCAGTATTCAGAAAAACAAATTGAAGCTGAACGCTATCCCTACCAGATTGATAGAAGTGGAGATAGACAGCATCAGTCAACCTAAAGCATCAGGTAAAATATATATAATTTTATAAGCTATATGCTGTATCTTTACTTTCCTACGTAAATGCATTCCTTCAACTTGACTTGAAGCATACATGTGTACAGAATTATTTCCAAATAGTTCAGGAGCAGTGTCGTTATGTGAACAAATATTTATATTTGTTATAGTCGAGGCCCGTATATTTTCATTCATTTCTCAAAACAAAAAACTTACTTTTTTGCAGGCTGACAAGCTATTATTCGTTGAACTCCTTTCAAACTTTTTTTAAATATCATTATATATCTTTGTCGAACACTCAAATGAGAAACAGAGGAAATTTACAGTGTTGAGAATAAATAGACCTCATCTACTAGAATTGATATCTAGGCAACCAACTATTGCTTATCACATGGGGTCAGCCAGAAAATTTTCTGTTGTGACTTGGGCATGAACTAGCAGTGAGAAAAGTGAATCAAACACAAATCAAGCGCCTTTGCTCATTTGGCCATAAACTCTCCATGATGTGCAATCTAAATCCTGCATTTTACAGACGAAAAGTGTCATTTGCGTTGGTATCATGTAGAATTCTGCATATTTTTGATGTATGATTTTTTTGCACTGAATATCCTAGGAACTTCCGATATTCTCCAAACAGAAATTGATCTGAAAACAGTACTTCTTTCAAGTTCCAGTTTTGTTCAAAATGAAGCTTCTGATATGTCGCATCCAAGTATAAGCCAAGAACCCAACTGTGATGTGTCTATGAATTGGGAGACTTGTCTTAGTATCAGTTGTACAATATAATATAAAGGACACCTCAAGTAACAGTGATACAGAACGTAATGCAGAAGGTATGTTTTTAATCGGTGTTTTCAGTCCAATTTCTTTTCAGAGATGGTGAACCCTAACATCAAACTGATATTATTTGCACTCGAAGTGTGTTTCGCTAACAAGGTTAGCATATTCAGAAAAAAAATTCTGACGATGCTAACCTTGTAAACAGAACGGGCGTCGAGTGCAAATAATATCAGTTTGGTGCTAGGGTAATTGATCTCTGAAAAAAGTTTTCAATTTGAAAAAAATTTATTGACTTTAATATTGAGTATTATAGAAGTAGTGCTCCACTTTCTGGTTGAACCTTTCATAAACATCATTTCTGTCATGAACTACTAGTGAATACTTTGCTTGAAATATAATCATTTTGAAGTTCAGTTCCTGACGATATTAAAAAAAGGTGCATCAACATTGTTGACTGTACCTACCCCAGTCAAGGATACAACAATTTATAATGAAACAGTATATCATTTTTGTCACTTGAACATCAAAAAAAAATTATTTCACATGTTGAGTCCTATTCAAGCTGATGAACCATTGAAAAGGTGCTCTGAATTGTTGGCAAAAAAATTAATTTTTGCATACCCATTCTTAGTAAAATGTTCTTTTGACTTATCTGAGATAGTTTTACATGCCAACAAGAAAATTCATCATTATATTCAGAGAATATTTTAAAATAGAGGTAGATTTAGAAGTATGGTACAAATTTAATTTATTTCGGATAAAAGTATTTTGAAATTTATTTCTTCTGATCCCAATTTATTGGTGTAGATTCACCTTCATCTCTTTTCTTTTATATAGATTTTCAAACAGTTTTATTTTTCAGACATAGGCACACAGACCTCAACGTCTCTATCCAAGAATACGCCAAGAAAAATCCACCTGAGAAATAGAATAAGACATCTTAGGAGGAATTCTTCTGATCGGATTAACCCTGCCAACAGAAACATTTCGGGCGAAGAAGTTTTGGAATTTGTGAAGCAATATTGTTCACCATCTTTAGCAACTTTTTTGAAAGCTTAAATTGTACACATTGGTAAATCTAAAAAAGGTTCATGGTACCCCAATGATTATAAGAAGTTCGCATTAACAATATATTTCCTAGGCCCTAAAGTTTATAAGTATTTATCAGAAATTTTTCGCCTGCCTAGCAAATCAACATTATTTAGAGTCACACAAAATTGGGGTATTAGCAATGGTTTTAACGATTTAATATTTTCCAGATTGAAAATCAAGGTATAAATGATTCCTGAGAAGAACAGACATTGTATTTTATGCATGGACGAAATGTCCATCAAATCTAATCTGTTTTATGATATCAAAAGTGATGAAATAATATTTCTGCCATTCTGAAAAATCATTTTCATTTTAATGTTCTTTATTGTTGGTATACCTAGTCTAATTTGATGCATTCTTAGTTCTTTAAATAATCCCTAATAAATGTACCATGAAATAGGTAGTAATATTTATGAAAATTTCTCTAATTGTATTGAAATCAACTGTATGTGGTTTGTGCAATTTCATCAACTTAATGTAAATCATCTAGTTTCTTCATTAGCATGTTTTCTGTTTGTACTCTGAAAAGTAATTGGGTAGCTTAAAAACTTATGTTCAGAAAATTACCTAATGTATTTTTCTTTATATTTCTTCAAAAGGATGTATTCTTAAATCTGAAATAAGGATATTTCAATCGTTCCTATGTTGTAATTATTCAGCATTGATTAATTTTTGGATTTGTATCATATTTTTTCGTTCTTTAGTTTTGCTTATGTTAACAAAACTTATTTTCAATTTTGAAAATATCAGAAACAGGTATGTTAACATGTTTTCTCAACAATATACATATATTTTATTAATGATTATATGATATGTAATGTAATGAAATAAAAAAAGTGGATAAAACTCTCAAGAATTCATTTTATAAACTTATTCAATGACATACATCAACTGCTGATCTTGCAAATTAGTTTCTGACTATTCTTAAGGTGGATTCAATCAACACTTATTTTCACTTTAGCTTTAACTTTACTTTGAAGGATAAACCTCCCATGTACAATAGAACATTTTATTCACTAACATTTTTACTTCCACTTCAAATCGAAAAAATCCAATTCTCAAAATGAAAGTGTAATTTACTTTTCACATATATTATTCCTATGACCACCTATTTTATTAAACATGTGAACATCAGATCGTGTACATTGAGTTGCCTGACTAATCTTACATTTCGTTTGGGACAGTCTGTATTAATATTGTTTCTATAAAAAGTTCACATGAATTTACAACTTTCATGTTGAAATAAGAAATAGCGTTTATTTGAAAAAACTGGCAATAAGTTAGTACTTATTATAGATACAACTTGTGCTGCAACCATGTTTCCGTTTCACAACTATGCAAAAATGCAACTGTAGTCATGTTTTGTTTATTACATGTTTGATATTTGATATTTGGCTATGCAATCCGTTTCTCAAAAATGTGTATGAAAGCTTGCATACCCTATGGGAATGAACTCCACTGTTGCAGCGGTATATATATTTGCTTTTTAGCGTCGAATGCTCGTTCGACGTTTTTGTGATTATCATTCCGTATTTTTCAATCATTTTTTTATCACAAGTTCTGAAGAATTTTGCTATTTTCGTAAAGTTAATGTCGTTTGAGGAGTGAACTCTCTGTCTTTGCCAAATATAAAATTGGCATTCGGTCATTCTTTCAAGTAATGAATAGAACATAAGAATTTCGAATCTGTATATTAACAAAATAATTCTTTCAGACACGATTTCAAACCTTCCGAGAATTTTATTGTCGGTACCTTTCTCAAATAAATCTCATTCTGGACGTGTTTTTTTTTATTTCGGAAAATCGAACAGCTTTACCCAGAAGCAGCCGATCTGCTTCAAACTTTCAGTTCAGTTTTTGTGTGAATTATATCAATGAGGAAGAGCAATTAGTAATTACATCTGTAAATCTTCAGAATTCACGGGTTTGACGGCTCATTGACAACCGTGCGGAATGTACAGAGAACCAATAAGCAGTTGAAAATTTATGAATTACCACTCTTATAAGCAATCCTTTAAAATAAATTCATTCAAACAAATAAAACATCGTATACTAAGTTTTTCCTGAGACATACAAACTCTCGAAAATTAAAAATAAATTCTAAATTACACTCTCTTTTTTGGTGTATGCTATATTCTTTGAATGTTACAGAATCTCGTGTAAATCTAAACATCAAATAATTGTAAAGTGATATTGTATATTCGAATGGTGATTTCTGAAAAAAGTTGAGTACGCTGTGTTTCAGCTTCAGATTTGCGAACAGTGAACCGAAATTAATAGCGCACATTATTATTATTAGGAGTTGAAATCACGGGCTGGATTCCTCAATTTCTCGCAGTTTTGCAGAGCGGTTTATATCAAGTTTGCATGCGGCGTGCAGTGTATTTCTCATGAAAACGTTGGGGGGCGTGGCTTATCGACTCCGGGCGTGAAACTGCAGGATGCGCACTCGTCTAAAAAAAACGTAACTGTGGGACACGAACATCAAAGAGACCGACGGAAAGTGAAACTACTGGTTATCCTTTACTGTGCTTTTTTCAAATCTAAAAATGTTGTTATTACATAATCACTATCATCTAATCTTTCATAAATTTTATTCATGAGATCAGTTATTATAGATTGGGTGTTCGTATTTGGTTGGAAAGCATATTGAAAATTGTCTATCTTAATATTGTCACTGATGAAATTTGTTAGTTGAATTTTGAGAATTTTTTCAAATATTTTCCCAAATATATTCAAAAGAGCTATTGGACGGTAATTTGAAACATATTTTCGTTCACCTGATTTATATATCGGTTTCAGAATAGTTTTTTTCAGATAGTTAGGAAAAACTGCATCTTCAATGCTTTTGTTTATAACGATCGAGTGATAGAGGCAAACTTATTATATCAACAATGTCTTTCAATTTTTTGTCGTAATCTGATTTTCACATTCTGTGAGTGTGATTTTTTCTCATTTTCCTTTTTTTATCAATATATTTGATTCGTAATTTATACTTCTCTGTAATAAACTTTTGGAATTCTTGGGAGAAAAATAAACACCATTTATTTAATGAAAATGATTTGTTTTTGACAGATGCAATCGTCACATGTCACATCTAACTTCCATCAGTGAAAAAGTAGACCTATATAATATTCAACACTCCATTGCGGACCTACCTACGTCACTTATCCCCTGCCAATGTTACGTTGGTAGAGCAGTAACATTCCAACTTTGGAAATGAATAGCAAGGATTTACAAAAAAAATTAACCGAAATAGTTATTTTTGATGAAACTTCCTTTTTTTCAGGCATAAACCAGTCACTTTTGACATAGATGAGGAAAGAAATAAACAGTGGCAGTAAGTAAAAATAATATGAGTCTCATAAGTTATGGTGCAAACTGAAAGAGGTAACAGAGGAGGTAATTTGTGATAAAAAAAATCTCATAATTTTAGAATCGCTTCTCAGTTTCATGATTTTGTTATCAAGGATATCTCTATTGACAGTGTTAGCTCGAGTCGTATTCATTCAAACAACTTTTTACAGTGCAGAAATGTAAAAAAATATGTTCCTAGAACTGTGAAGGTTTTCAAACACATACTGCAAAAGGAAGACCAAGAAACCTGCTGCGAATAAATTTCATTAAAAATTTCTTTAGGATTATTCACCATAATGAAAATTTTTCGAAATCGATGTTGTAAATTAATTTTTCAGTGTCACCCCTTTATTTATAATCCCCTTCAGTTTGGACCATGACTTATCGTGTATAGCGTAAAGTCATCTCGGATTATAAGATTTCGAATAATATGGTCTCGTTTTCATGGTGTAAAGAGCCCAGCCTCTCACCCGGACGACCCAGAGGAACGAATCATGGGAAGTACCAGAATTTTGGTAATTTGGCATTTACCGTCCAGGGAGTCAAGCCACGGAGCCAAATTGGTTCGGAATCTACTTAATAAACTGTAGGTCCCGGGTATCCCTTGCTCGTACAAGCTGTTTGATGAGCTTCTGAGGGATTTTCTAGAAACCTGGGACATTCGTTAAAAGAAAGATAAAAGATGAATACAAGACCTTTTCTTTATCCTTTGTGTGATGAATTGTTCAAAAACTGAATATGGAGTTTGCATTTGTTGTTGTTTTTATAATAACACTCCGTACTGATTTCGTAGATTTTTTATACTTATATTTTTGTTAGAATTGTCCGAGCCAAAAACGCTTGCATGCACATGAAAACTGTGTATAGGAAGTACTTTACAGATAAATCGCGGTTTCAATAATATAACTTGAAAGAAAAAAATTATAGAAATGATTTTTATTGGTTTGTTTTTTTTACGATAATCCAATATTTACTAAAAATTAAGTTTTTCAATTACGGATTAAAATTATAAATCGTTCCAAGAATTAACAATGAATTCAGCACTGAGATAATAATCATTCTCTTTTTCAGTGAAATTTCAACGCCGACAACAAACGATTTGTCACTTTCATATTCTGGGTAAGATATTATCATTTGAAATTATCTAGGAATGTAATACTGATGCTAGATTTTTCAAAATGCCCTTGTATCTTCCAGGAAAGAGGATAACCAATTCAGAACCACTGATGGTAGGACTGTTATTGAGTAAGTATATATCTAGTTACGTCAGGACTTTTCGACGGAAATACATAATGACCTTTGAGACTTTTTATCATCTTAATCAAAAGTTTAAAAAATTACGGAAAATAATTGATATTTTCTCCGTACACTCTACCAGATCATTGTTTGCGCTGTTCATTCTCGTGTTGATCCCAATTCAACATTACTCTCCGAACTCAAAAGCGTACCAGCAAAGAAAAATAAAATGCGTATGGGGATAACTATACGTTGTCTTTCAAGAACTTGAAATTTAGAGTTCAGCAAAGGCAACATCTTCTTCCTAAATCCATTATGTAGACGACTTTTTTGCTCACAAATTCAATGAAATCCTCATTTCCCTGTATAATTTTTTCCGCAGGATCCCAACAGAGAAAAAAATCAAATGGATAGAAAAAAATTGTAGGAAATCTCGCGACGAACCGACCGGCTACAGACCAGATCTGTACGAGAAGTGGATGGTGGGCTCTAGGGAGGATAAATTCCTGTACGTGCACAGTTCTCAAAGGACCATACTGGAAGAATTGGATGAACAGACACCGTTGCCGAAAACCCAGAAACCCTCTCGCAAATACAACTACGAATATCGAAATAACCCGAACTTCATGAGCTTCATACAGAAACGAAATTCACTAGTAGATGCAAGGAACAGGAAAAGACCAAGTTCCCAAAAACCAGAGAATAGAAAGAAAACAGAGGAAAAGCGTACCTTTCTACACAATAAGATTTATGCTTGAAAAAAAACGTTTTTATAAATGGCATGCGTTGTATTCCTCTCCGTCGTTGAATGTGAGGGGACCAAGTACCCAACTGTCCTGCCTACGGTCTGGTTCGGCGCAATGTTATTGTCATAGCTGGCAATATATTTCCATATCTGACTATTCCCACCGGGGTGTTTATTATTGTGAAATAACGGAAATTTGTAAAGTTTGTAAAATTTTGAAATTTCGGACATTTTCGTCGAAACTTAAGCTTAAATAAAGGAAAATTTCGATAAAATAAGTATAAATAAATATTTGCAACTCTTTTCAGAATTACTTTAGTTTTTTTGGTGTTCTGTAAGAATGGTTCACGAATTGTGCATTTTATGTTGGATTATAATTCTTGCCCCCATATTACTCGAAGAACTCATCGTATATATAGTCGAATAAAATAAGCCGGAAAGTCTGAAAGTAGGGTTAACAGAACCGAATTCAAAAATTATTATTGGTACTTGTTCCTTAGACCTTCAAGACCATTTATCACCACTAACCCTTGCATTACATCGAAAACTGAATTAATTAGGGTGGTTTACCACCACAATTCATCCCCATGAATTTCAGTACTGAAGAATTCTGTAAAATCCCTTATTTTGGCTCGAAAATCGTCTCTCGAAGGTTTTGAGGTCGCTGATCGCAAATTCGAGGTTTATTTGTATATGGAGATGGTCCTAACTACTGAAAAACCACCCCTAGTTACAAAAAATATTAAATAAATGACTTATTCGCCCCAGAAATCGTTTCTCGGGGGTTTTCGAGGTCGCTGACCACGAATCCGAGGTTCATTTGTGTGATCCCTACCCTTCGAACTTCATCCCTAGTTACAAAAAATATTCGACCTAAAAAACCTCCGGGAGATGTTTTTCGAGACAATATAAGGAATTTTATTCATGGGGGTAATTTGGGGCAGTGAAACCACTTAAATTTATTCATTTTTCGAGGTAATGGAAGGGTTAGTGGTTAAGTACCAACAAGAACTTTCGTAATCAGTGCTCTTTCCACACTTTTTCAGATTTTATAGTACCTATTTTCCGGTTTATTTACTCGACTAATACTGGCATTACCGTTTTCCTACACTCTCTAGAAAAATCTAGTGAAAATGGTTCTACTCAAACTATTTGATTTTGAACGATAGCTCACATAATATGCTTTATGAGATGCCAAAGATCAATATGCGATTTTGTTGGGATGTTTTATAAAATGATTGCCCATGGAGTTCCAAAATATGAAATATTCTATGCATATGCTTTTAGCAATATCATAGTAATATTCATTATAGGATTAGGGGCGAACGTGATTATTTTTGTAGGAAGAAGGAAGTTTCGAGGAAAAAATTTTTGGATTTTTATTCTCCACGCCAATCGCCAACGCAAAACTTCAATAAAAGAAGTAATATCAAATACTCAGCCAACATTCTCTGTTGATGTGTACTTCATTCACGGACCTTATTTGAATCATTCACAAAAAGGAATAAAGAGTCTTATCTAGAACAGCTACTCCCCTTCCTATATGTGAATGAATGTTTCATTGAAATGTCATTTCAAGTTTTTGATAATTTTGGTGCACCCAGTGAGAGTTCTACAATTTATCCATGCCCACTAATGAGCTCTACAAATATTTTTTCTGAGCGAAACAAGTTTGTCTGGGTTTGAGAATGAAATGTTATTCCAACGAATGGAACAGGAAATATCCTGTAAATGGTATTTGTTTGATTCAAGTTTCGAATGATTGAAATATGAATTGACCAAGAAAAAGAGACTTCTACATAATCCAGCGCCTGTCACGCCATATGGGCAGTAATAAATTTGATAGCGATTTGATACCTTCTAGTTTTGGCCAGCAATTCGGGACTTGGGACCACTGTGGTATGTTTATGTTCAATAAATATTCTATATCTACTGCCCACCCGATTTTCAATCGCCTTTTATTTTCTTTTGAATAATTTTTAATTTCGAATGGAACACCTATTTTATCATTTTTGAACTCTGCTTCAATATAGGTCACTTTCGTGAACCATTTTTCAGATATTTTGTATTTTATTTTTGCCAAAACAAAATAACGCGAAAATTGAATATCACAATTCAACTAATACCCCAAACTCAATTCATATTATATGCGGTGATTGTCATTTCAAACTTGGATCCCATTTCAAACAAAGCGTTTGAAAAATAAGTGTGTTCATATCCTAAGCGAAATACCCTGTATATTAACCAATTTTTTGAGTTGAGGTTAATTTGTCCTGTGGAAAGTTTTCAATGTTAAAATGGTAGGAACAGAATATTGAGAATATAACTGAAAAAAATATAGGATGAAAAAAAAAATTGTTTCGAATATATATATTGATAATAAACATACAAAATTCAAACAATAGAAATCTAACGTCCAAACTTGAAATATTCATAAGTTAAAAAATAAAAAGGGATTGAAAAGATGAAAAGTTGAACGTAAACATTGACACAAAGCAATGTATCAGAAATGCAAACTTCTATAAAATATTCGAGTATCCTCATGACGTTTTCGAAAATAAAACGTTGGGCAGGGCCTACAGAGCAAAACTATCAGTTTATCAGAATACTATACATTTCATCTCGAGAATATTGATTCTTTGGGCTTCAAGGACTCGTTTCACAAAAAGAAAAGAGTAAATTTTTTTATAAAATGGGAAAAATGGCACTAGTTAAATCAACATTAAATTTGTGTTGAAAAATGT
The DNA here is from genome assembly GCA_032362365.1 of Zygogramma bicolorata. Lineage (NCBI taxonomy): Eukaryota > Metazoa > Arthropoda > Insecta > Coleoptera > Chrysomelidae > Zygogramma > Zygogramma bicolorata. The sequence goes on along the minus strand of JAVJAQ010003124.1, from coordinate 1,332,131 downwards.
ATCAAAGCTTATAAGGCCATTAAAAAAAAATGTATACTAATTCATCAACCACGTAACTAAAACATGACATTTGACCTCTAGATGGTCACTCTGAATAAGTAACAATGTTACAGAATTCAAATTTCCTTCTAAACTGTAAGGTCCATCAAAATGAAGAGGTTACAGAATCGAAAAGTTTCAAGAAACAAATCTCCACTCCTGAATAAAAAATTTTCAGGATCAAAAAAAGTCACACTGCACATCATTTATACGGTTTCATGGTGAACTTATTGGTTCTACATTTTATCAATATTAGGTGATTCTTTTACATTTCAAAGCGAAGATCAACTCATAAAATTCAAGGCTATGTGGAAAATTAAATATTTTTTTTCGTTTATTCACAAATATTTTGACGAAAAGAGATCGATAACTTTTACATAATCTCTTTATTTTTTCGGAAATATTTCATCTGAAATTTCATAGAACACCAATTTATTTCACTCTCCGTCAAATTAAGACTTTGAAAAAAAATTATTTCACCTACATAAAAAAACATTGACGTGCATTGAAAAAATCCTTGTCTGAGCAGCAAAGTCTGTTGAGGCTCCATTTTTTTATTGGGATGATTTTGAAAATTTCCAAAGAAATGGACTTTCACATCACCAACTTCAAAAATAAACGGCTTTCAAACAGTATGCAGTAACCCTTCGTAAATGAAATTTTTTTTCCCTTTTTTTTAATTTAACCTTGTATCGTAACTAACGGGTTCCGTGCCATTTGTGCAGCCATGTTTTCAAAAAGAAATAAAACATTACAAAAATCATCAAGGATCCAACAATTCCAAAAATGTTTAACGCTTCTTTCAATATTTCTCACATGGTTCGTGGAAGAAAAAGCAACAAGGGGGCTCTTTAATAGTCCAATACATGATTCCAGAAAGTTCCTGTTCCCTCTTGGGTAAACTTTGTATCAGCTCCATGGCAGATATCAGTTTAAAGGGTTCAGTCACCAAAACATTTAGAAATGTAGTTCTTGTTGTTGATTTGAATCTTTCGAATTGATCTGATTTTTTTTCTGCAGTTTCAATTTAATATCTGACGTGTTCAATACATGTTGTAACCAATTGACATTAGTTTTTATTTGAAATCTAGTTCATACTCATAATACATAAAGTCAAAAAATTATAAAAAATCTTGTCAGAAACAATATCAAACCTTTTTTGGCACAAACGCCAAAACTAATTTTCTCACTCAGTATCTCTTATTATTCGCAAGAACGCATCGAAACGAGTAACATTTTGTACTTCAACTTCTTCGAAACGAGCCCAACAACAATCACAAAATTACACTATGGTGCACCAGCTATTCTTCTCGTCGACACCGTTCCTGTCTGCGATCTGCAAATCCTCCTGGTAACGGAGATTGCTCTCGGAGTCCCTGTAGCCCAACAGTTTCGGGGTACTCGAAGGCAAATCAGACTTGAACCTATAATAATATATTTGGTTTGTAATTTGCATTGGCAAAATCACATCGAAATATTTAAACATGATGTATAGTCACGTTGGCCAGTGAAACCCTTTGAAATGACAGTCATCGTGATGACAGGAAATTTGTAAAGAAATGGATAATTTTTAAACCAAGGAAAAATTTGTACTGAATCGTATAAGCGGATTCTGCTTAAGAATGCCGAATTTAATCTAAGAATTTTTGATCTCAAAAACCTGCAGATCACGGCTCAGGAGCCCGGAAACACATAACAATTCATTAGTTAGGTACCGGCTGTGAAAGCTTAATCTTTGATGAACAACGATTATATTGATTTTCCGGATTTTATTCCAGAATTCAGACTTTTAACTTGAAATACTCACTTCAATTCTGAAATTCTGATATAAGCTCACCTCCTATGTCATATGATAAATACTGAATCATTGGCAACTGCCCCTAATTCCAGAACTTTGTTGATATAGGCTAACACTATTGTTATTGCGGAAAATCTCGAGATATAAAGAACTACGCGATAAAAAATTGATTTCTGACTTTAAAGTACGAATTTCGGGATATGAGTCAGAATTCTGAGGTTTGAATCAAAATTCCGACTCAAATGTTGAAACTCCGAGTAAAATGAATATTGAAATTCCGAGACTCTGACTTCTGGGATGAAAGTCGAAATTCGGAGTAGAGTGGAAATAAGGAAATGAAGTTAAAATTCAGAGTTGAAATCAAAATCCCCAGAACGTCGAAATTTTGAATTGGTTGAAATTCAAGTTTAATGTCAAAATTCCGTTATAAAAATTTTAATTATGAGTTTAAAGAGTTTCGGGATATTAGTCAAAATTCTGAGTTTTAGATCGAATTTCTGACTCAAGAGTTGAAAGTCCGAGTATGAAGTTGAAATTTCGGGGTGAATATCAAATTTCGAAGATTAGAATTTCTAAGATAAAAATCGAAATTCCCAGTAGATCCTCGACATTTTGAATTGGTCGAAATTACGAGATAAAATACGAAATCCTGTGAGAGTAGTTATCTGGAATTATAAAAGTCGGAATTCTGAGATGAAAGTCGAAAGTCCGACATAAGTCACAATTCTGAGATAAAAAAAAAATAATATCAAAAAGTTTATTATTATTATTCGTAATTCAATTCAATGCTACATAGGTACAAAATGTATATATACCCTTTCTTTAAATAATATTCTTCGGTAGTAATGTTACATTTTTTTTTTCAATAGCAATTATGAAATCATAAGAGGGTATGTTAAAATTATTACTAATTTTCTATAAAGGAATATCATGAACAGTCAAACAGTTTCGAACTGGTATGAGACTGATCATGAACTTTATATTAATTACATATTTCATTGAATAATATTTTTTTCAGAATTACAAAGAAACAACAAAAAGAAAAATAAAACAAAATATTGAAACAAAGAGAGAATCCATCGAATTTTATTTTCTCATTTGGAGAAAATATTTTTTAATTTTGATTTTAAATTCATTTATATTTCTACAATCTTTTATATCTTCGGGTATTTCATTGAATTTTGAGAGTGCTTCATGAGTGAACCTTTTCTGTCCAATTACAGAGTTTGCGGAATCAAGGAGGAAAAAGTTATGTTGTCTGGTAAGGTGATTATGAATTTCTGAATTCTTGATTAATATAAAATTAGATTTCATCATATTATTAATAATGAGATATGATACTTTCAGAGTATCCATTTCATAATGCTCTTCCAAAGAAAATGTGTTTGTAATTGAATAAAGTTGATGTGTTGGAGTGTCAAATGGTAGACGATACAGTACTTTCAGAGCTTTCCTGTATAGAGCGGATATTTTATGATGAAAGTGAAAATCCCGATTTTATAGTCCAAAGCCCGAATTGAAAGCCGAAACTTCGAATTGAAAGCCAAAATTCGAGAGAAAAGATGATGCACTTCTGAGTTAATAGTGGAATCTACGAGATAAAAGTCGACATTCCGAGATATAAATCAGAATTCTAAAATTCGAAATTCAGAGATGAAAATAGTTGAACGTCTAAATTCCGAAATGAAAATCGGAATTATGCAATTCTGATGAGTCGAAATTCTAAATATCGAAAATCTGAGATGAAAATAAAAAATCCGCCATAACAGTCAAAAGTTTGGAGCTGAAAGTCAATAATTTAGAGTTAAAATACCACAGTTTGAATCAAAAGTTGAAATTCCAAAATAAAAGTCTTTATTCAAAACATCGGAATTTCGAGATGAAAATTTAAAGTCGAAAATCCGACAAGAGTCAAAATTCTGAATTGAAAGTTATAATTCCGAGCAGAAATTCAGAACTTCAAGATAAAAGCCAAATGTCCAAAGTATCAAAAGTTCGAAACGAGCTGAAATTCCTAGATGAGAAAAAATTCTGAGATGAAAGAGAGTCAAAAATTCGAATTAATCAAAATTCAGAGTTGAAAGTCGAAATTCCGAAACGAAAATCTAAATTCGGATATTAAAGAAGAAATTACAAGATGAATATCGAAAATCCGAGATGAAAATCAAAATTTCGCCATAATAGTCAGTTTCGAGATAAAAGTCAATAGTTCGAGTTATAAGCAAAAGGTCGATTCAAAAGTCGAAATTCCGATATAAAAGTCGAAATTTCAGGAAGAAAATCAGAATTTCTACAAAAAAAGTCAAAATTCTTAGTTGAAACCTTAAATTACAAGTAGAAGGTCGAAATTCCGACAAAAAAGTCCAAATTGAGTTAAAAGCTAAACTTCCAAGTAGAAGATCAAAATTACGAGATGATAATTGAAAGCAGAAATTCCTTCATAAAAGTAGAAACTCCTTCATAAAAGTAGAAACTCCGATAAAAAAGTGTGAATTCTGAGTTAAAGGCTGAAGTTGAAAGTCAAAATTCCGAGACAAAAGCCAAAATTTCTAGACGAAAACCGAAATTCCGAGACGAAAGCGAAAAATCCGAGTTTATAGCAGAAATTTCAAAAAAGTTGAGATTCTTATGCATTCAATATAAAGTGGGAATCCTAAGATAGAGGAAACGCTTGAACGTGAGCAAATGCTTCAACTCTAGCTTCATTTTTCAAATTTCTAGACGAAAACCGAAATTCCGAGACGAAAGCGAAAAATCCCAGTTTATAGCAGAAATTTCAAAAAAGTTGAAATTCTTATGCATTCAATATAAAGTGGGAATCCTGAGATAGAGGAAACGCTTGAACGTGAGCAAATGCTTCAACTCTAGCTTCATTTTTCAAATTTCTAGACGAAAACCGAAATTCCGAGACGAAAGCGAAAATTCCCAGTTTATAGCAGAAATTTCAAAAAAGTTGAAATTCCTATGCATTCAATATAAAGTGGGAATCCTGAGATAGAGAAAACGCTTGAACGTGAGCAAATGCTTCAACTCCAGCTTCATTTTTCTCTTCTAGTTCTATGAAACGCATGTCTTTAAAAAAAAATAAGCATTTGCTCAAGTTATTTTCATCTATCTGTGATCAATTCGGATCTACGTCCGCCAGGAATATACTGTACTGGGTAAGAGATGGTAGAAAATGTCATTATACATTAATGACATTTTCTACCATCTCTTACCCAGTACAGTCATCTGCTTCGCAGATGACACCACAATGTTGCAGTCCAATTCTGATATAAGTAAACTTCTTGATGACAACAATCAAATTGAAGTCGAAGCAGAAAAATGGTTTTCACACAATAAATTGAAATTGAATAGGGATAAAACTCAAAATATGATAATTTCTTCCAACAATAGAATAACTAGAAACGCACATGTAAAACTACTAGGCATAATAATTGACGACTCACTCAGATGGAATTCACACATCGATCAACTGTGCAATAAATTATCAACACAGCTCTTTTTGCTGCGTCAGTTGAAAAATATCGTCAGCTGTAAAACACTTCTCATCTCCTACTTCTCACTATTTCACTCCCTCACTTATGCAATAGTCTTGTGGGGTAGATCTTCCCATGCTCTCAGAGCTTTCCGAATGCAGAAAAAAGCAATGCGAATTATAGCCGGAGCTCCATTTGATGAACATTGTCAGCCACTTTTCAAAAAGTACAGAATCATGCCACTGCCATGTATACTGATTTTTTACACGTTATTGGAAATACATAAAAATAAAGCAACTTACAGTACTCATTCGGATTACCATGACTATGACACTAGAAATGCGGAGCACCTCAGACAACCAAGGTTTAGATTAGAAATGTCAATGAAAAATACAATTGACACTAAGATATATAATAATCTGCCATATAAATTGAGACAATTAAATATCAATACGTTCAAAAGGAGTGTTAAAGAGCTTCTACTTGAAAATTGTTTTTATTCAACAACTGATTTTATAAATTATACCTATACATAATGATTTTTGTTATTTTAATGACAATTTTATTTATACACATGCATTAACATTATTTCTGTATTGTTCCCTGATGTCATTGACGTTGGTTTTGATATATTATTATCGACATTTCCACTTAAATTGCATATTGTTTATACACTGTTTATTATATACCTGCTCCTGATGTTGGTAAACGGGCTGGAGAAGAGCGACCCTCGTCCCGGAGACTCGCTCCGGAACTTCTTCGTTTCCTCGGGAGTGGCGCTCCTGTCTTTCCTCTTGACGCCCGTCACCACTGTGTCGACGGCGTCGCTGGTTCGGCGGGGCTGGTTCAAGTCCGACCTCTGCTGGGTGGTCCTCAGTAACGTTCGCCTGTAGTTATCCGTCGGCCTGATGGGTCTCCTCGCCGAGAGGCATCTTGCGAAAACACGAATTAGATTCGGATGCCGTATACATAACTCATTCTAGAGATCGATTGCCCTAACACCAAAATTATGAATTCTGACGGAATTTCTATTAGCAAATTCTTTTGGCAGAACTCGTGCAGAGTCAGGGTATTACTTTCTTTCTTCAACACTCTACATCATGAAGAATAAAGATACACGAGTTCTGCCAAAAATTGCACGAGTTCTTACCTAAGATTTCGCTATATTTTTTATGTTTGTTTGTTTTTGTTCGACTCAAGCTTATGTATTTCTTGTTGCAATCTTGACAACCAAGTACATATAACTCCGACATTCTTGTGTTTTCTTATTTACCTTTCGGATTCCCAAGAAGTTGTAATTCAAAAGGATCTATTCTTGGCCCAATTCTTTTTCTCATTTATATCAATTCAATAACTCAGTTGAAACTTCATGGATAACTTTGAACATATTCAAAACTTTATGAATCGAGACCTACAAAAAATATCGAGTCGGTTAAATCAACATAAGTTATCTTTGAATTTTTCTAAATCTTCTTACATGTACATTTCGAAACGAATTTTGAATGACCCTAAAAATGCGTTTAAATTCTATGGTGATACAATAGAATACAAGCCAGTTACGAAACTTCTAGGATTATATATTGATGAAAAATTGTCATGGAATAAACATATTGAACATTTACGACGCAAACTCTCCCCGATAATTGGTATCTTATTCAAAATAAGACACCACATTCCTCATAAATATCTGATGAATATTTATCATTGCCTCATAAATTCAAAATAACAATATTTGATAGCTATTTGGGGTTCAGCTAATATTTCCCTTATCAAGCCACTACAAAAATTGCAGAATAAAACAATAGAATGTATTTTCAAACTAGATTTTCGAGAACCAACCATTAATTTATATAAGCCTGAAGAATTACTTGATTTGAAGACCACGTATAAATTCAAAGTAAGCATATTCATTCAATTTATCAAGCACAAAAAGAAATCATATAATTTAAATTTTTGTGAAGTCAATGATTTTCATCTGCATAATACCCGCCAGAACACAGCCTTGAGATCCTGTAATTCCATAACCAGTTTTGGGCAGAAGTCTATTCTTCATAATGGAATTAATATTTACAATTCAATTCCAAAAAACTTGAATAAAATAAAAAGCAAACTCTTATTCAAGAAACATTTGAAGAGATATTCATTGAATTTGATTTGAAAAATAAAAAGGTGATATTCCTGATTCAATCATTTGTTGATGATACTAGTTAAATTTGTATTTATCATGACTCAATTTATTTTTTTAAGTTTAGTTTTTAATTAAGATATGTTGTATCCCTGTTATAAACTGTAAGGTTTCTTGGGATAATAAAGTGTTAATTATTAATATGAAACTTTCATATTTACTTTTCTGTAAATCTGTTCAAGTCCTCAGGGTAATGAGGTTCGTATGGGATTACTATAAACTTTTTACAACTCTCATCTTTTCGAAGAGTCGAATATTTTTGAAGGGTTTACCCAAATATACATTTTCTTATTAGGTCATCTATAATTTCTAACCGGTGTGAAGTTAGCAGCCACTTTCTAGCAGCCGTTTTTATCTAGCAGCCAATTTGCCACTGGCGTCGGGTGTGAAATTAAATTCGGCTTTTGATCCGAATAATCTTCAATTTCTGTATATATACTACTGAGAAGCCCGAGAATGATATACCAAGAGGTGGTTGATTTGCAGGCCTTCTGAGGGGTAGTTTATACTTGTCGATTTTTGAAAAATCATCGCGAAACGTCCCTAAAAAATGTTTAGCCAAATTCAATTTTTGTATATAGACTACTGAGAAACCCTAAAATGATATACCGAGAGATGGTTGATTTGCAGGCCGTCTAAGGGGTAGTTTATACTTGTCGATTTTTGGAAAATCATCCCAAAACGTCCCTCAAAAATGATTAGCCAAGTTCATTTTCTGTATATAGACTACTGAGAAGCCCTAGAATGATATACCGAGAGATGGTTGATTTGCATGCCGTCGAAGGGGTAGTTTATACTTGTTGATTTTTGGAAAATCATCCCAAAAGGTCCCTCAACAATGTTTAGCCAAGTTCATTTTCTGTATATAGACTACTGAGGAGCCCTAGAATGATATACCGAGAGATAGTTGATTTGCAGGCCGTCTAAGGGGTAGTTTATACTTGTCGATTTTTGGAAAATTATCCCAAAAGGTCCCTCAACAATGTTTAGCCAAGTTCATTTTCTGTATATAGACTACTGAGGAGCCCTAGAATGTTATACCGAGAGATGGTTGATTTGCAGGCCGTCTAAGGGGTAGTTTATACTTGTCGATTTTTGGAAAATCATCCCAAAACGTCCCTCAAAAATGATTAGCCAAGTTCATTTTCTGTATATAGACTACTGAGAAGCCCTAGAATGATATACCGAGAGATGGTTGATTTGCATGCCGTCTAAGGAGTAGTTTATACTTGTTGATTTTTGGAAAATCATCCCAAAAGGTCCCTCAACAATGTTTAGCCAAGTTCATTTTCTGTATATAGACTACTGAGAAGCCCTAGAATGATATACCGAGAGATGGTTGATTTGCATGCCGTCTAAGGGGTAGTTTATACTTGTTGATTTTTGGAAAATCATCCCAAAAGGTCCCTCAACAATGTTTAGCCAAGTTCATTTTCTGAATATAGACTACTGAGGAGCCCTAGAATGATATACCGAGAGATGGTTGATTTGCAGGCCATCTAAGGGGTAGTTTATACTCTTCGATTTTTGGAAAATCATCTCGAAACGTCCCTCAAAAATGTTTAGCCAACTTCATTTTCTATATATGGACTACTGAGAAACCCTAGAATAATATACCAAGAGATGGTTGATTTGCAGGCCGTCTAAGGGGTAGTTTATACTTGTCGATTTTTGAAAAATCATCCCAAAAGGTCCCTCAACAATGTTTAGCCAAGTTCATTTTCTGTATATAGACTACTGAGGAGCCCTAGAATGATATACCGAGAGATGGTTGATTTGCAGGCCATCTAAGGGGTAGTTTATACTTGTCGATTTCTGGAAAATCATCCCGAAACACCCCTCAAAAATGTTTAGCCAAGTTCATTTTCTGTATATAGACTAATGAGATGCCCTAGAATGATATATCGAGAGGTGGTTGATTTGCAGGCCGTCTAAGGGGTAGTTTATACTTGCCGATTTTTGGAAAATCATCCCGAAACACCCCTCAAAAATATTTAGCCAAGTTCATTTTCTGTATATAGACTAATGAGAAGCCCTAGAATAATATACCGAGAGATAGTTGATTTGCAGGCCGTCTAAGGGGTAGTTTATACCTGTCGATTTTTGAAAAATCATCCTGAAACGCCCCTCAAAAATGTTTAGCCAAGTTTATTTACTGTACATAGACTACTGAGGAGCCCTAGAATGATATACCGAGAGATAGTTGATTTGCAGGCCGTCTAAGGGCTAGTTTATATTTGTCGATTTTTGGAAAATCATCCCGAAACACCCCTCAAAAATGTTTAGCCAAGTTCATTTGCTGTATGTAGACTATTAAAAAGCCCAACAATGATGTAGTGATTTGCAGCAAGTTTATAAGTATCAAATAAATTCAAATAATCAAAATAAAACAACAGATTTGGAACTTTTATCATATACATAAAATATAAAAAAATACAAATCAAAATAAAACGAACTGAAACAAACTTACTCATTCTGTATGTCACAAGAAAAACTTTAATAATAACGGTGATAACAAAAAATAAAAAAATCCAATATAAAAAATACATAAAACAAAACAAATTCTTCCTTTATAAAAAAAATATACCACTTAGGTGTCTTAATGCTTTTGGTACAACCGATAATATATGAGACAACCGATAATATATGAGATAGATATTTGACAAGAACATGGGGTATGAAAATATTAAAAAAGTATGTTTCAAAAAGTGAATCCAAATCAGTCACAGCCACCACCTTGAAGTTTTCTCGTAATTGTCTCGCGATATCATTTAGGGTAGCTATTACTTATTGAAAATTTTGGAGAATAATAGAACTACTTATATTATATTTATATAATGTTATTTCAAAATGCATGACTAAACATCATATTTCTTCTAGTGGATAGTATTATTCCATGCTCTCAAAAACTATCGATTATGATAAATCGTTGAATTGAGAATAAAAAGTTTAGATCAACAGAAAAAAAAAGAGTTCACTGTGAATAAACGAAATTAATTTGTGGTTGTTGCTCTTGACAGATGGTTTACCTGGATTTGGATGATGAATGGTTTGTTAACTCTTGTTATCAGAATTACTTAAAGTGCCTTCCTGTATTTTCCTATCCGACCACCGATTCCAAACATGTTACCTCAACAAGTAGTTTTCAATGAGATCTATATTTCTGAATAGGTACCTATTAAATTTTCTTATTGCACTATTCCACAGTCATCCATGATTATTTGAAAAGACGAAATTCAGTTCATAACATAGCAAATGACAGTCCTTTTTCAACTCCAAATATTATGAAATTCATTGACACTTCAATATGGAACGAAATGTTTCTGGATTTATTAATATAAGGGACGTATGTATCGTATCACTTGGTAGTTCTTGTGGTAATACAAGATAAGTCAACAGGAACTTTTTTATTTCCTCGTGCTCTTTTCCAGAAGGTTCACTTGAAACAATCTTTCTGAATAATATTCAATGTTCCAGGGCGTAGGTAGCCAGACATGTCTTTGAAGACAAACACCAATTTGTGGTACGAACAACATTCCATGTACCTAGGTATATGGAAAAGCTACTTACTGAATAAGTGTTAAAAGAGTATCTGATGTCTGACTATAATCATCATGATATTATGGTTTTCTAACGAAAATTGCGTACACTTGGCAACGTTGGTACGGAGTGGGCGATTTAGCTTCTCGTAAACAACTTCCAGACACGAATGGATCCGAAGAATACGCGCCAGCGACGAATCATAAAAATGTTCATGAAGCGATTGTTAAGTAAGGATGGTTTTTCGTTTTTGCGAGTGTTACGTGTTTGCAAAAATGCCTACAGCGCTTTTCATAACAGGAAAAGTATATTACGGCTAATGTAATCGAATTTATGAAAAATTAGAATAAAAATAACAAAACAAAATATCGAATCAGAAAAGATGGCAGCAGATTCATTAGGCATCTGGCATCCCTTTTTAACACGCTTATATTAACTTAACCATAAAAAAGTAAGGAATCTTGCAAGTTAAGTTTGACCCACTTCTAATCGTTCCATTGATTTGAAATTTGGTAGGTTTACATAAATCCGGTGATAATGTAGGTATATGAAATTTTTTGTCAACAATAAAACGGCGGCTCCAATATTGCGGACTAGGGTCCAATTTTACTGAAATGGTATCTAAAGTTTTTCGGGTCGGAGATTATCTCGGAGATCATTATTCTTTTGCCAAAATTGAAAAAATAAAAATGGCGACTCCAAAATGGACGAGGAGTTTTGTGATTATGGTCCGATTCTATTCAAAACTGGTATCTAGAGATTTTTGGGGTCGGAGATTATGGTTTTTTGTCAAAATTCAAGATGCGGCTCCAATATGGCGTATCCGTTTTGTGATTATGGTCCGATTCGATTCAAAATTGTTAAGTAGGTATTACGCCTTAACTTGACGTTTTGAACATATATCAAAAATAAAAAAGACTGAAAAAAGTAAAAATACAAACTGAAGAACATGCTTTACTCCTAACATTGACTGAAAAGTAAAAATTAATTTTGAATATAGTACTTAATTACTGAAATGTAAAAAAGGGAAAGTGCTCTTCCCAATTGTAAATTGTTTTGAGCTCTTGAACCCTAAATATTAGTAATACAAGAATATACGTAAAAATCCCTCACGCTTTGTTTACATTTGAGTAATCACTAGATTAAAAATTGTTTTCTATGGTTAAAGCATCTATCTTTCAATCATTCGTTAGCTACCGGCGTGAGTTCGAATCTCACGTCTCACGACTACAGAAATCGCACGTTGAAAGGTGAGTTCTCGTCAATACATGGCTCGCACAAGTTACGACTTTTGACAGTTGCCGTTCGTAGGGGAACTACAGCTGGTAAACGAAAAAAATAACAATATTTATAACAACAATATACAGAAATTGAACGTGGCTAAACTTTTCTAAATAATGTTTCACAATAATTTTCCAAAAATTGACAAGTATTATATACCCCTTAGACGGCCTGCAAATCAACCATCTCTTGGTATATCATTCTAGGGCTTCTCAGTAGTATATAAATATACAGAAAATGAACTTGGCTAAACATGTTTGAGGGATGTGTCTGAATTATTTTCCAAAAATCGACAAGTATAAACTACCCCTTAGACGGCCTGCAAATCAACTATCTCTCGGTATATCATTCTAGGGCTCCTCAGTAGTCTATATACAGAAAATGAACTTGGCTAAACATTGTTGAAGGACCTTTTGGGATAATTTTCCAAAAATCGACAAGTATAAACTACCCCTTAGACGGCCTGCAAATCAACTATCTCTCGGTATATCATTCTAGGGCTTCTCAGTAGTCTATGTACAGAAAATGAACTTGGCTAAACATTGTTGAGGGACCTTTTGGGATGATTTTCCAAAAATCGACAGGTATAAACTACCCCTTAGACGGCCTGCAAATCAACTATCTCTCGGTATATCATTCTAGGGCTTCTCAGTAGTCTATATACAGAAAATGAACTTGGCTAAACATTGTTGAGGGACCTTTTGGGATGATTTTCCAAAAATCGACAAGTATAAACTACCCCTTAGACGGCCTGCAAATCAACCATCTCTTGGTATATCATTCTAGGGCTTCTCAGTAGTCTATATACAGAAATTGAATTTGGCTAAACATTTTTGAGGGGCGTTTCGGGATGATTTTTCAAAAATCGACAAGTATAAACTACCCCTTAGACGGCCTGCAAATCAACCATCTCTTGGTATATTATTCTAGGGTTTCTCAGTAGTCCATAGTTTCGAGATGATTTTCCAAAAATCGAAGAGTATAAACTACCCCTTAGATAGCCTGCAAATCAACCATCTCTCGGTATATCATTCTAGGGCTCCTCAGTAGTCTATATACAGAAAATGAACTTGGCTAATCATTTTTGAGGGACGTTTTGGGATGATTTTCCAAAAATCGACAAGTATAAACTACCCCTTAGACGGCCTGCAAATCAACCATCTCTCGGTATATCATTTAAGGGTTTCTCAGTAGTCTATATACAAAAATTGAATTTGGCTAAACATTTTTTAGGGACGTTTCGCGATGATTTTTCAAAAATCGACAAGTATAAACTACCCCTCAGAAGGCCTGCAAATCAACCACCTCTTGGTATATCATTCTCGGGCTTCTCAGTAGTATATATACAGAAATTGAAGATTATTCGGATCAAAAGCCGAATTTAATTTCACACCCGACGCCACTGGCAAATTGGCTGCTAGATAAAAACGGCTGCTAGAAAGTGGCTGCTAACTTCACACCGGTTAATTTCTAGGTCCTCTGATATATCTGGTTAAAAGCAGAGATAGTAGATGAGTTAATTAGAAAGTGTTAATTTAGAGAAACGCTACATAAATCTTCGACTTCTCGAAAATATAAGAGTTGTAAAAAGTTTATGGTAATCTCATTTGAACCCTCATTACACTAGAGGAGTCGAAGAGATTTTCGAAAATAATATGAAAGTTGCAAATAAAACTCATAAATTGCAACTTGTTTGTAATCAAAAAGTTAAATGAGAAAACAGAGAAAATTCGGGAATTTACGAAATAAGCTGGCAACATGCTCAGGACAATACTCACAGAATTGATGGAAGCATGAATGGTGTTAAAGGGCCTATCCCATTTAGTCAGCTATGAAGTTTGATGTTGAAAAATTAATTGGAATAAATTGACTCAGAGATACTTAGACAGAGCAAAAACCTCTGCAGGAAGTGCTGCCCGCACGACCTTAAGTTGTCTTTAGATACGTTTCAGGCGCGTATACAAGGGGGGATAAAGGGGATAATTACCCCCCATGATCAGTCAGTCACATAGCATATTATAAGATATATATTGAGGAATATAGGGAGATATCAAAAAATATAATAAATTAATGAAAAATCAATCACAATTTTATTTCACTTTTACTCCCTGTAACCCTGTAAGATCGCAGAATCCAGTAACTAAATTCAAAATTATTATCAAAATCACAGAATATCTCAGAAACGTTCGTGCGTTTCCACTTCGATAGATACCGCATTCAAAAAGTGCGTTTCTAACACTATGCCTCTCATTAAAAAATGCATGCTATTGACTTCGACCTGGTCTGAAAATATCTCAGGATCGGTTAACTGGTCTAGCACTATAAACACATTCATTCCTGGGACTTACCCATAGAATCTGATGCATTGATAGATCGTTATGTTGATGAGAAAAACCGAAATTTAAATTTATTATTTAATTTTTCTGTTGCATTATCTTGTGTTCAATAAGTATATACTTTTCATTCCAATCATATAATATAATAAATACATGAACGAATATCATTATAACGGTTTATTTTTACTTACGTTGACAAGGCAAATATTAGTTATCTCTAAAAAAAAAAATTATTGTGTTCTATACTTTCCAATTTTATTTGTGAAAAAATGAACGATTTTCTTTGACAGTTTCCTAATAATTCAAGTCATTGTGAAAGGTAAGTTTGTAAAAAGGCTGATATGCATTTGTGTTTTGATAAAATGGTGGAAACGCATAATTTTCTCAGTGATTACCCCCCCTATAAACTTGAGCTGTATATGCGCCTGATACGTTCAAATGTACTTCCGAGAAGTTGCTAACCTTGTAAGCGAAACTCGCACCAATTGCGAGTAAAGTCAGTTTGGTGTTATGGTAATTGATCACTAGAACAAGGTTTCAATCTCATCTTAAAAAAAATATTGTCAGAAATTTCAATATTTTGGATCGATTTGCAGGAAAAGTCCTCCCTAGCTCTGTAAAAGTCTACTCCCGTTTGAATATTTACTTGATTAGTTTGTTTCAGTCAACTAATTGAAATAAATTAATTTGAATTAATAAAATTTCTAATTTCGACCATTTTCAGTTAAAGATTCGCCCTATCAAATTTGTCTATTTCTAGTCATGAGTTTTGAAATAACTAAAAAAACCAACATTAGACTGATAATTTCCCATGGGATGTTTTCACGGTTAGTTATCATGTCACAATGTTAACGGAAAATATTAGACATGTCATCAATTAATTTCATTTTTTATACGTCTTTGACTTGTAAAAAAAAAAGAGTTCTCACCGAATATCCCTCGAACTTTGATAAATGGCACGTATTTTATAACATATCCTTATGTGATGCTAATTCGCTAATTATCAATGTCCTTGGGAATTCACTATGAAAAATGAAAAAATATATGGTCTGTATGCAGAAAAATGTACCCTTTCAAATGTCAATGTCAAAAAAAAGTAGACATCTGAAACAGCTATTATGTAACCAATGCAAATAGAACTTCACAAGATAAGCATTTCAAAGAAACCTTTCATGTCATAAAACTGTGTTTCATGTATCTTCACCGTTATAGTGATGTTTCACGAGTAAAATGAAAATGAATTTCATCAACAGAGGTCAATTTTTTTTCCTATACTTGAACATTCATTTTGCAACAGTCGCTGTACAATTTCTCAACAAATATCACCACAGACGTCCGGAGTGTCCACCTCTTCATAGAACTTTATAGAAATAATTACCTCAAAGTTTCTGTCAACGACCGCTCTCTGGTGGCATCCAAATAGCTAGTATCCTCGGGAACGGTATTATTCCTCTCGGTGTACTCCAGTCTGGTGGTATCGCTGCCCACCTGCGCCTTCGTGGACACGTCCATCATATCCGTAGACTCGCTGATCACAATCGAGACGTTCTTCTCCAAAAGAACCTCTCTCTGCACCTCGACCTCCGCTTCCTCCATTGGAGCTACAGCCTCCTCGTCTTCCTGATCTTGGTCCGCTTGTTCCGGCCCCTTGGGAGTTCTCGGCGTGGGGATGTTTCGCGTAAGCGAGCGTCTAGTGAAGCATCTCTGGATGACCGGAGATCCTTTCCCAGATTCCTTGTCGGAATTTTCGTCGAATTGCAACTCGGATTCGGGTTCGTCTGTGATGACGAGTGGATCCATTTCAACGGAATCTTTTTCCGGTTCAACGTCGTCCGGCTTCTTGAAATGCTCCTCCTTTTTCGGCGTAGACTCGTTCCTGGGAGAGGTTCTCCTTTTCGGGGTACCGTCCGTAGATTTGTCGCTGTCCGTTTCGGGTTTGTCAACTCCTGGCGATTCTTCGCTCTTTTCTTCGACTTTGTCTGTACCGTTTGTTTCAACTGATTCAACAGCTTTTGTTTCATCTCTTTCGATGACAGATTTTTCCTCTGTCTTTTCGTTTTCTTCCGTCAAGTCTTTTCCGTTCAACTCTACTTCCATCTTTTGCAGTGATATTTGCAACGTCTTCGCTTCCTCTGCCTTCTTTTGGGGAGTCCTCGACCTGCTCCTTAGGGTTCTGCGCTTGGGGCTCAGTTTCTGATCAGCCTTTGCTGTTTCGGTATTTTCTTCAGGAGACAAGTGCTGATCAGACTCTTTCTCGGTGTTGGTGTCATTATTTTGACACGTCTCTATTGCGACTTCCATTTGGATGTGCTTCAGTGAAAAAATTGGAAAGATTGAAAAACATTTATCGCATTCAGATTTTTTTAAATGGTTGCTTAGAAAATCCTACTTTAAATATTTATATACCGACAAATACATTCAATGGAAATAATGAACTCACTACCCAGGCTGAGACTATATATGCATCAATTTACGAGGAGAAAACATCTTTTCTGAATCCCGTAAAACAAAATACCTTCATGAAAATTTATGGTAACGCAAAAAAAACTTCATTGTATGATTTTTACTAGGTAATTAGTGTACTACCAGAAGACGCCTAAAGAAAAAATTCACGTTTAATGGTTTTCTAAACTGTCTAGTACAAATCACAGTCTTTTTTTATCACGTTAAAATATAATGGGTCGTTCGGTTATAAATTCTCGTTTCCTTGGCCTTGGAATTCCTCGAGTTGACTCTTCGAGTCATCAATTCCTTGAATTGATTCTGGAATTTTTCACTTTCAGATTTAGCCTAGTTTCCGTCCTCAACTCCAAAGTTGTACCTTTAAATACAACTGTATCTTAAAAGTAGACAAATTTTTAGTCATTATCCGTTTATTCCAAATAAATTTGAGGTCTTCTATACAGAAGTCATTGACTGGATTAAAAAACGTGTGCTTCATTTAGCATTTTGCATTTCATTTGATACAAACCAATTTAATTGTTTTGTTGTGGTGTCTTGTTCTTGATGACGTCACGACGAATTGTTTTCAGATACATTTTCCTCCTACTAACACAATGCTGCCATCTGCCATTGCCATTGAGCATTTTGTGAGGTTATAAATATCTAGTATGTAAGGTAATTTACATTAAATATACCCAAATTTAAATAAAGCACACCCTAGCTGATTTTTGAAAATACCTAAAATTCAGACCACAGGATTGAGTACTCAATTCGATATTTGTATTTCCTTGTAAACATTTGCAAAAATTAAAAATTTATACATAAATCTTTTTTTTTTGTTGCTGCAAAAATAATCCAATTTGACATGATGCTTTTTTCAATGATGCATCTGATGCATTGTCATGAAATTTTACCACATGCAGTATATCCTGTTTCATCTTGTAGTAGAATGTCCGTGAAAAAAATACCTAACATCTGACATACGACTTGCACTTTTTTCAGTTGTACCTATTTATATTAATATTAACGAAACTAACTTCATTTCCAGTTGCAACTAAAAATTAGTGCCAACTTCGACTTACAACTCGAAATTAAGAGAAAAATATTGCAGTCCGCTCTACACTAATATGAAGAATAACATGACAAACGAGACAAAATCTTCAACATCCTTAAAAGTAAATTTCCTGTTTGCTGACGATCTCAAGATGTTCCGTACAATTAACAGCTCGAAAGGAGCCGAATCATTGCAATATGATTTGAATAATTTTTTCACGTTGGTGTGATATTACTTAGAACCTGTTTCACCAACGACTTTTATCCGGATTATCTTGCTAAGTGGAATAATTGTACGCATTTATGCATTCAGAAACTCCAGTTATTAGCAAGATAATCGAGATTAAAGTCGTTGGTGAAACCAGAGCACAGAAGGTTGGAAGCAAGTCTCACATTTCTATATAAAATCATTAAAGGAAATATAAACTCGCCAGAAATCTTAGAGCTTGTAACATCGAATGTCAATGAGGAAATACACGAAGTTCGGAAATATTTGTTATTCCCTTTCATCACACTAAATATGGACAAAATGAGTCGATTGTTAAAATGCTGAACCAAGCCAATAGGCACAGTTCCAAAATAGATTTCTTCGATATTTCATTAACCTCTTCCAAAAGAGTTGTGAAAAAATTACAATATATTTTTACTTATTCTTCCTATAATATTTATATCTTTGTTGTGTGCAATTAAGTAGGAAGATTTGTACTGTGACTATAATTATAATTTTTTAAATTGATAATGTTGTGAATGAATAAACAATAATAACAGCAGATATTCCGAGGGGGAAACAACTACCCAAAATATGTACACCATATTTTAAATATCTGATAATTAACAATATTTAAAATATATTGAAAAGAAAAACAGTATTTAAATATTCAAAATATATTTAAGATAATGAAAGTATTTAATGTACTGAAAATATATTTAAATATTTAAAGTATACTGAAGGTATTGAAAATTGAGGAAACTTACTTAGATTTGAATTGTAAAGAAAATAAATGGAATATAGCGCATATAATATTTGATCCAATCGAGGTAAAAAAACGTAATGAAACTTTTATTGCGACATTTTATATTTCATTCAGAGATCCTTGATTAGAGGACCAGCCTACCACGATTGGTGAGTGAAAAGAGTATCAAATAAAAAAAGTACACCTTAATAATCTTTGAGTAGATCAGAAATATAGAGTACTAATTGAGTCCGATTTCTTTTTTGAAAGATTTGTATTTTTTGTTAAGTTCTTTCAATAATAAACCACTGATTTGAAACGGATGGAAACCCTGCAGCGATACTGGACCTTCGAAAATAAATTCAATAGGCACGTCCTATATGTCGTTCTTCATTGGCCACACAAACGATTTCAAATATTTGAGCAACTCCATTAGATTTTCATCTGCATTTTCTATTTCTGGTCGATCTATGGAAATAAAATAATTTCTAAACAAATAATAGTCATTCACTTTATGACATACCATTTTCATGATCTACATCTCCATTGATAAAATTTCAGAATATTCGGATTCTGAAATTCCTTGAAAGACCTCCAAAATCGAAATATATGACTGTACTTATTTGCTTTTATTACCATCACTTACTCCCATAAAAATAAAAGACGATTTATTGCAAAAACACTAGCAGTAATATTGAGTAAGACTCAACTATTTTTCAATAACTCATAGCATACCGATTATAATAGATACAGATCCCGCAGAGTATGAACAAAATTAATTCCTGGAATTCAAGTCGCAAAAACGAATTAAAATATAGGCACAAACATTTTTTCCTAATTTTACAAATAATTTTTGCTTATTGCTGAATATTTTTTCATATTTATTTTTCCACGCTAATTGCTAAATATTTTTTTCAGATTTATTCGTACACGCAAATGTTATCTGATTTCCCTTACGCCGTGCGCTCAAACCACCCAGAACGCCCGACGCTTTACTGGCCCTGAGACACCTAGGAAAGCAAAAACGCCATTCTATTCAGTTAATGATCATGTCCGTGCATCCCTCGATGCATTCCCTCCCTCGATGCATTCCCTCCAATGTTTATCATAAATCTAAGACATTACAGCGTCGTCAAAGGACGCCGCACCGACCGAAACCCATACTACAAATGCCATTACAAACGTCATTAAATATCTATACCATGAACAAATCTCGAAGTTAGCACCGTGAAACGCTTAAAAAGACGCGTAGAACCTATATTAAACTTCATAAATGACATGACATTAAATGTAGAAGGAATCACAAAATTTGCCAGTTGAAGACTTGAAAGAGAAAGAAAAAATAAACTGACACAAAAGTATCAAGTTCACTAGTTCACTTCAAATTTGCTTCACTACCTGTATCAACCTGAAAGCTACACACACACACACACTAATAAATACCAAATTATGTCAGAATACATTGTCGGTTAACCCCAGCGCAAAACGAATGAAACGATTGTAGACTGAATTGCACCTCGAGATATTCCATCTGGAGTACGGCAGGGTTCTGTGCCAGGTCCAGTACTTTTCATTTTATATATAAATGATTTGAATGAGAATATGGATGACATTCACTTAACAGTATATGCAGATACTTCGACGATCGTTTAAAAAAAACTCGAAAAAAAAATGATGGCGTATATCAAATATATTGTATGTTGCTCTTGAAACGATGAATACCTGGTTTTCTGTTAATTCCCTCTACCTCAATACAGCTAAAACTCATTTCCTAAGATTTCATAATTTTCAAAAGGCATGCCAGGAACTTTATCTAGAAGTGAATGGTAATTTTGTGTGTTTTTGGGGTTGGTCCTTACATGCAAGTAGTGTTTTTGTTGCTCAGAAGATAATTTTAAGGACCATATCTGGTGTTTTCCAGAGAACAAGTTGTAAGGAATTATTCAAAAAGTTCAAACCTATGACAGTATCAGCAATTTTTTTGAATTGTGTACAGACACATTAACAGGAATAAGGATGATATTGAAAAAAGGTCTACTATTCACGAGACTTTCCATAATAATAACACAAGATACGAAAATGATTATCAAATTCCACAAACAAAATACAAAATAGCATATAAGTAGATCACCCTCGAGATCACCAGATAGTGATGGACTTTTGACATTCAATAAACTACCAAATAGTTAAGTCTGGTTTGACTCTAGATTAGATTTGTTCAAAATGAAATTGAAACTTTTTCTTATAGAACGCTGTTTTTATTCAGTTGATTATTGTTTTATTCTGTGATTTTTTTATATATATGTACCTAGTTTGTGTCAATGATGAATTCTTCGTAAGTAATAATCTTTCGCTGACTATTCCTATACAATCAATGATTCTCAAAAAGGTAAATTGAGATTATTATTATTATAATGAATGTTGAGGCTTTATCATTAAAATTAGCGGTAATTGGTCAACTTTATTATCACATTTGCTGTTCATCATTATAAAGCAATAAAAACCATTCAAATGAACAAAGAAAAATATGTGCATTCTGATAGTACCTATGCTTTTTTTTTATTTTCGAATATCTTTTCTTCTCTTTGTTTCAACAAGAGAACTTTGTAAACTGAATCGAGTGAGCATCAACACTTACTCAAAATGTATTATAAAAGGACATCCTTGCCTTGTCCAAATGAACTTGTTGCTCACAACTTTGTCAAGACCGGGGTCAAGACAGTTTGCAAAAGAAAATCCCAGACAAGAGATTCGTGTAAAGAACAGTAATTTCAAATACGATGTTCATTAGTTCAACAATAATATACAGGCATTTTCTCAATTATTTTTCATCTGACCTGCTTGTATTACCTGAGTTAGATATGAGGTTCCTTTCAATTTTTTAATTCTCTTCATTACATGATCATTTATTTGTGAATATATGAGAATTATTTTGTTGTTCTATTTTTCCTCCCTCATAATCTGTAACAATCTGAATCTGGGTGTGATATTCAATGAATAGGAAGCAAATGACCTAGGAGTGTCTTCAGGAAAAAAGCTTGGTTAAAGTTTCTCCATACATAACATTTATAATTGTTAGGTACAATTATGGAGTAGAATGAAAATCAACAAAAGCAAAAAGGTGGATATTGCCTCAGAAATCTACTCATATAAGTTGCGGTGAATCAAACACAACAAATATTCAGTTGACTATAAATTGGAAGGTGGAATGTAAACATCCCTACAAACATTACAATCTAATTAAAACATACCTCGCCTTTTATGTAATATTCTCCTTCAAACCAGCACTCTAGTGCGTCCAAGATTCCTTTAAACAACAGTTATTTAAAGTTCGAACGAACAGTACAAAACAAGAACCAACGACATAAATAAAATAGGTACGGTAGTTTTTTTAAATGACAAAATGGATGTTTGGCAGTTTGGCGTTTGGCCAGTTTGGCGTATTATTTCATATTTTGGTGGATAAAATTTTGGCTTATCGGCAGAGCTAGTTGATTTGAAAAATGTAGATGGTAGCACATTCGATAGTATGGGCACAACTAAGGTGGCTATATACTGGTGTTTTCACTCCATATAAAATATTGTCAGCAAATCAGACGACCGATATGGCCAACTTGATGAAAAATTTGATGATGTAGGCGTATTAGTACTGCAAAAAATCCGCCAGGTACCGGCACTCTTGCAGTGGAGATGACAGTCCTGTGTTGCCAAGTGGCCATGTCGTTGCGAATTCTGGTCCAGATCAGTAGAAACACAATGCAAATTTATTCCAACTGAGAAATTATTTTCAAACTACATGGAATAAATAACGAATAAAGTTAAACACAAATTTGCCGCGTTTTGGTGTTTTCAATAACCTCGCATATCCAGTCCCGATAAATTCTCTATCCTTTAACACAAACATCAGAATTGGCAACAGCGTGTTCCATGGATCGAGTGATCACGAAAATTAATAGAAATTTCTGATTACCAGCGCCCCTCATGGCCACTGATGAACTAGAACGCCTTGTCCACAGGTTTGTCTGAAACAATATCGCAACATTAGAAACACCAGTATATAGACATCTTAGGCACAACTGTGGTATGGGCACAGAATTATTTATTTAACCTTCCCAAAGTGCACCAATAACAGCGTACTTGAATATTCTATTTCTTTTGCTACAGTGAATCAGATGAAGACAGCTAATTAATTTGACGCATATCACTTGAAATTTCTCAGTGTATTTGCCTATTATTGGTATATATAGTCTGATTTCTCAGTGTCGATGAAAGTGCCAGAGGTCGATCAAGGTCAATTATTTTTGGGACAATTGTATTAGGTTACAGATTGTTCGAAAGATGATTAGGTTACCGTGTTGCTTCTGTATATAGTAATTTGCTAAAACTTCGAAGGGATCGCCATCTATATATTTTTTTTGAACTAACCGGACGGTGAACAACAAATATTATTTCTATGGAGTCTTATGAGTGTTGGATTCAAAATTATTATTTTGGAAATATTTATAACTTAATACAGTACAGAAGTGCGAATAGTGAAATGATTATGAAGTGTTGTTATGGTTTACAATCCAAAATGTAGCGAATTCATTGAAGTATTCCTACAAAATCGAGAAAAATGTGCTCGGTGTCAGAGTGCTCATTATATAATACTAGTACTATTTCACTACATAAATTCCCCATTAACGACACAAAGCTTTGTCTCAGGAAAAAAAATTTATTGAAAATTAGTGAACCAATAACTAAAAATATGTTTGTAAGTAGCCTCCACTTTCTAGAGCGTCTGAAAATAAAGTTTAGTGGACGTTTCAGTTCCCACTTTGAAGCCATTTTCAAGACTATAATATAATATTTAATAATATATAGTTAAAGCAAAGTATGATTACATTTATGTAAATAAATCATAGCCCCTAGTCTGTTTTTTAACCTTTCACACTATCCCCCAATTAGTTAGCATAACTGCCAATTGTATCTCCTTGGTTAGACATATTTTTTTAAAAGCATGATTCATTCATGATTGGTGAGATTGGAACCTTTGGTGCGAGATCAGTTACTCTAACACTTGATATTATTAATTTTCTTCTGGAAATGATAACCTTGTCAAAGAATTGAATAGTTAGTCGAGTGATATCAGTTCAGCGTTAGGGTTGTTGATCTCCACGTTAGAAGTGGAGTACCCAACCTATTTCTTCAGCTTTTTCTTTTGAAGAAACCTTATGTTCTGTAAGTTTTCTTCAAAATACTCAGTACTGAATTATACAATGTTAAAGTACAGAAAAAAGGTTTTGTAGCAAAACAAAAATCAGGTTTTTCTCATGATTTATTTGAATAGTAAAAATAAAACATTTTGTTGAAATACTATTCGGTGACATGTTTTATTGAATTTGATATATTGATCCTTTATTTATCACAAAAAGCTAATTACATGCAAAAATTTCTTGATAATCAACTTTTACTTCTATATATTTAGGAAATGACATTACCTACTCAATAACAAAATAATATAAGGGTTGCAATATGTTTGCACAGCCCAGATAAACCCGCTTTGCAGAAACATTGGCATTTCCATTCCTCATCAGCCAGCAATATATTGATTTCATGCGGATGCTCTACTAAAGCTAATGTTCGCAAACATAAGCTCCTTATTTTTATGGTTACTTTCTTCCACTCCCTATGCAATGATATGCCCTGCTTTGAACACAGCTTCACCCTCTTTCAACGGTCTAGTTCTGCTTTCCACGTAATCCAGAATATTACGTAGCTCCAATTCTATAAGACATTTTGATCTGGAATGTAGGTTGGTGAAGTAGTTCAAATTATAACAGCACTCACGAGTATAATAAGGCTGTAATACTAGCCAAACATGTAACTACCTCAGCACACAAAGCAACTGAAGACGTTTAAACAGTAATTTTCACTCAACAAGGCCTCAAGAATGCAAAACATGAACTAATAGTACCATTACTTCAAATGGCCAAAATGTGTTGTTCACCGTAAAGTGAAGCCATCTTGGATTTAGCAACGCCATCTATCGGTTGACGATTTTGGCCTATTAGGTTTGTTCTAGCACCAATTTCCAAACGGTCTGAAGCAGTCAGAGGCATGCGCAAAATGAATTTCGCTCTCCAATATTCATCTTGCGCATGCCTCTGACTGCTTCAGACCAATTTCCAAACGGTCAAATGTGTTGCTAGAACAAACCTAATTATGTATTCTGTGGTAATGGCGCAAACCATAGATATCTATGAGTACATATATATATATATATATATATATATATATATATATATATATATATATATATATATATATATATATATATATATATGCTGGCTGGAACTTCCGGTTGATCCGCGTCTGGAATGATTTACTTGTCTACGTTTATTCGGCTCGTTTCGAAACGTAGACAAGTAAATCATTCCAGACGCGGATCAACCGGAAGTTCCAGCCAGCACAAATCTAACCGCGGAAGCCTAGCCGATCAAATATATATATATATATATATATATATATATATATATATATATATATATATATATATTAGGTAGTATTGTTACATTTTTTTCAATAGCAATTATGAAATCATAATAGGGTATGTTTAAATTATTACTAATTTTCTATAAATATGGGACAAAACGTTGAGAAAAAATAAATTTCAATGAAAAATATGAAATTCGTAAGCATAAGGATCAGACTTCAATTGATTTAATTTGATCATCTTGTAATTCTCTGTTTGCATAAAAAATTGGATTGGAACAATCCTCGATTGCCGTAATTATCTTATGATACCCCAATG
Source organism: Zygogramma bicolorata (assembly GCA_032362365.1). Lineage (NCBI taxonomy): Eukaryota > Metazoa > Arthropoda > Insecta > Coleoptera > Chrysomelidae > Zygogramma > Zygogramma bicolorata. Next base: position 1,306,232 of record JAVJAQ010003124.1, on the reverse strand, counting down.
TGAAAAGAAAATGTTGAAAGGTAAACAGAGATTCATTTGAGGTGAAGATTTTTGAAAGTGATCAGTATTTGAATTGTTTAAACGTTTAAAGTACTTCCTAACTGTCAGCCTCGGTTATAATAATATATCCAAATGAAAATTTTGTGGAAAATTCAAAATTTTTAAAATAATTTAGTTTTGAGCGTCTTCTGACGTTTAATGCATACAAACCTGAAGTGATATCATCTCATTTTTTTATGATTTTTACGTTAATATTTTAGAGTTAATATTAAATTTGAGGAGATTAATCATGGATAGTTTTGTGAGGCTGATGAAAATCTATAATGATAAACTAGAAATATTACACATCATTTTTTAGGTAAAGATATTTGGAAGATGATTCTTGATGATTAACTACAAATCAATGTTACTCTCAATTCACAAAATGAATGATCAGTGTAGCTCAAAATCTAAATGATTACCACACAAAAATCACAAAATGAGATGATTTCAAGGGTTGTTATGAACCAAACGTCAAATTTTGCAACTTCTATATTTCTCTTTTATAAATTTTTAGGTTAAGTAATTATCTGACACTGTTCTGTTCTGTTGTCATATATGAACATTTTGTGGTCATTTGGTCGATTTTTGGACTTAAAGCAGAGCGATTTACCCCTGGTTGTCCGATTTTTTGAATAAAAAGAAAAGTGATCTATTTTCAGGTCACGATGGCTGATAAAAAAGTGCCAGTAAAACTTGGTGGAACTGATTACACACAAATATTTATCGCTGTTTTTGTAATAGTTATAACGTTGGGTATGCTGAATTTTAATATAATTCCATATGTTTATTTTTCAATCCCCTTTTTTCAGTTTTTGTGGCATTATATAAGCGAAGAAAGAGTTCTAGACAAGGAATCCTATTGACAGGACTTTGCGACAGTGGAAAAACTCTAATTTTTTCTCAGCTAATTCACAATAAGCAGATCAAAAGTCATACTTCCATCAAAGAGAATATAGCAAACTATATCAACAGCAGTAAAGTAGTATTTGGTGGCAATATGTATTTCTTTTTCTTCATTGTCCTGAATTTTAGACTTTACTGAAAATAGTGGACATCCCTGGACACGAAAGATTGAGGGATAGATTTTTTGATCAATACAAGGAGAGTACTAGAGGGATCGTTTACATAGTGGACTCTTTGACATTACCACACGATATAAGAGATGCTGCCGAGTACTTGTACAACATCCTAGTTGATCCTGTTATACAAAAGAATCGACCTAGTTTGCTTATTTTATGCAATAAACAAGACCAGACTTTTTCCAAGGGGGCATCAGCAATCAAATCAATTTTTGAGAGAGAATTGTAAGTGCTTGTTCATCCAAACCAATCAAAAATATTATCTAAACAGAACTTAATTGAAATATATATTGCAGGAATACTCTTCGGACTACGAAATCTAATCAGTTGGAATCAGTGGACTCTAAAGCTAAGCGAATCGCCATGCTAGGCGACCCTGATGAGGACTTCGACTTTGCAGCTCTGACCCTCAAAGTGGATATGGCAGAGAGTTATGCTTTTCACAAAAACGGTACCTTCGATATAGAAGGTTTGAAAAAGTGGTTAGACAGACAAGTTTGAGTATTTCCTCGAGATATGTCATTGGTTTATTTCGAATGTACTGAGTTCAGGAGTCTACATTTTTTGTAGACAGTAAGAATGGCGATTTGTAGTCGGATAATAAGTTCGATAATTGTTGAATGAGGAAACAATTAACTGTTGACACTATTTTCGTTGTTTGTAATTTTTTTATTGTGTATTATAATATACTACCGAATTTTCATGTTTGTATATTTTGATGTTTGATTTGGTAGCTTAATTCTAGTGTTTTCTGTGTGTTTCTAAGGCTTGGTGCGCTATATAGTTGAGAATAGTTTTTAGACTTCCTTTTTGTCTATGAGGTAATTGTCTGTTGATGATATACAGAAAAGGAAACAGTCTTTATAAATGTAACTTTCATTTCTTCTCTAGAAGTTGTATAGCTTTAATGATTCAGAGAAATTTGTTTATCAAAATTTGTATTTTTTTTTCACTGTGTCTCTGAATATGTTACCACAATATTCAAATATTTTGATTTTGGTCAACCAGCTCTTGAATTTTCTGTGCTGAAAGATCCAAATTCAAACTGTCGATAATCTAGAAAAACTGTTCAAAATGATTAACTCCAACTCAGATGTACGAATCTTCTTTCCATTGACTGCCATACTTTACCACTCCTATTGAGTGGTAATTCATATATGAATAAAATTATCTATCTATCTATCTATAAACCTAACGCCTATGTAGAAAATGTTATCAACGATGTTATAAATTTATCAAATAATTTATTTTTTGATGACTACATAATGATAATTGCTGGATCAAATGATTTCAAAACAAAAAAATATCCATCCTTTAAAATAATCAATAGCAAGCTCAAGAATTGCACCAATACAAACATAATCCTTTCCTCAGTTCCATACTGCAGGAATCATAAGATCAATGAAAGGATTCATAGGTACAACATCAAATTGAATGAATATGCAAGGAAACTGAACCATTATGCAGAAGGAAATATTTCTTTTTTCGATATCAATAATTCTGAAGGTGATCCGCTGAGTAATAATGCCATTCTGAAGAAGATAAATGAATCAAATGTACTGAAAAAAATATAAGTATCCAATCTGAAGTTTGTGCCTGTGGAAAAAAAAATTTATGGACAGCACAGGAAACTCTATTAGAAATATAACTCACGTAGACAGAGACGACAACGATGGAATGTTCAACAGTAAATATACACTTTTCAATCTCACTTTATTGAATATACAGTCCTTGAGAAATAAAATTGATGAGCTATATATATTCCTGGATAGCCTAAGTTTTCCAAGTCTAGTCCTACTGACTGAACACTGGTGCAATGAGAATGAGCCTATTAATATACCTGACTACACGGTGGTATCTAGTTTTTCCAGGAAGTCATCAAATCATGGTGGAACTGCCATACTATTGAAAAATAGTGCTTTTGCTGACTTCACGTTCACTCATGTTGCCAAGTTTAGTGGATTAGTAGAGGATAAACATTTTGAGTTTTCTATCTGCTATTGTAAAGCGAATAAGTTATATATTTTGTGCATATATCGTTCCCCATCCTCGGATGTTAACATATTTTTGCATAATTTAGAGATAATACTGTCTCAATTATCTGTTAACTGCTCTTTAATTGTTGCCGGTGATTTCAATATTAACTATAATGATCTTGAATCGCAAGCCACCGACTCCCTAAAGAACCTCCTATTGTCATTTAACTTAACTATGCATGTTAAAACCAATACCCGTATCTCACAATTTTCGTCTACTCTCATTGACTATATTTGTAGCAACTTTGATGAGCAGAAAGTATTATGTTCAGTCAAGTCTCTTCAGGTTTATCGGATCATGAGGCAGTTTGCTGCTCAGTGCCATTCGGGTTGTCAGAGAAGCAAAACAAATGTAAATATGGAAGACTATTTAGCAGAGCAAATTATAGTAGGTTCTATCAGAATTGTACTGAGACTGACTGGGAAATTATTCTATCACATGATGATCCTTTCCCCTTATTTCACAATGTTTTAATGGATGTATTTGAGACATCATTCCCTATACAAAAAATTAAAACTAAACAAAAAAAACCATGGTTGACAAAAGGTCTGAAAATTTCTTCTATTAATATGCGTTCGATGCATTATATTCGAAAATTCACAAACAATCTCTTTTATTTGAACTACTTTTATAATTACCGCAGAATTTATAGATTGGCATTGAAGCGGGCAAAGGAATTATTTTACAATAGTAGACTCAGTGAGTCTCACAATAAGATGAAAGAGTCCTGGTCAATTATAAATGACTTGAGAGGAAACTCAAAAAAACAAAAATGTAACATTACTCTAAGCCCTGATACTATAAATGACTTTTACTGCTCCATTGCAGAAAATATGAGTAAAAATATTGCTAGTCCGTATGATCCATTAGTGCATCTAGAAAATTTAGGCATAGATGAGAACTTGTTTCTGTATGAGACCAACATTAATTAATGAACTCATTGAAATCTTGAAGGATATTAAAAACAAAAATACTGCAGGCTACGATGACATTTCAATTAAAATAATACAGAACCTTCCTCCTAGCGCTCTGAATGTGCTGGTTTCACTGATAAATTTATCCTTTCAAACAGGCACATTTCCTTCATTTTTAAAAACTTCTGTGGTCATTCCTCTCCATAAGGGCGGAGATTCTGATGATCCCTCTAATCTCCGTCCTATATCTCTTATACCAACCATCGCAAAAATCATTGAAAAGATAATTAAAAAACGACTACTTGGATTCATAATTAAGCATAACATCATCAGTGAAAACCAATTCGGCTTCCAGAATAATAAAAATACTCATGATGCTATTTTCTCATTACTAAATAAAGTTAATTCTGAGATAAATGTCGGTGAAAAGACTGCTGCAGTGTTTTGTGACCTGTCAAAGGCATTTGACTGCGTTAATCACGAAATACTGCTCAGAAAGCTACATTGTTATGGATGCAGAGGAGTAATTCTCAAATGGTTCGATTCCTACCTGAAGGGACGATCGCAAATGGTAAAAAACTGTTCAACTTTCAAGAAAGAGGGAAATTAATTCGGGTGTTCCACAAGGTTCTGTTTTAGGTCCCATTCTTTTTTTATTATATATTAATGACCTCACCAAGCTTGATATTTCTGGAAAGTTCACCTTATTTGCAGATGACACAACCATACTTTGGAATAATAAAAATACTTGTGAGTTACATAAAATAATCTCTGCTGATTTGAAAAAAGTGAAAGATTGGTGTGATTCAAACATCCTATCTTTCAACTTAACTAAAACAAATTTAATATCGTTTAGATGCTCGATCAATTAACGAACTTCATTTTGAAGACAGATCATTGGAATCTAAAAATAGCACTAAATTTCTAGGAGTGTTCATTGATCAGAATTTAAAATTTGTGGATCATGTCAAACAACTCACTAGCAAAGTCGCCTCTGGCTGTTATGCGGTTAGAGTAATTCGTAAGGAATTGGGATTCGGCACTGCAAAGATGGCTTACTATGCACTCATAGATTCTCACTTACGCTACGGAATACCGTTTTGGGGAGCATGCAGCCCAACTTTATTCAATAGTCTTTTAACTTTACAGAAAAGGGCAATAAGGTATATGGGAAACCTTAAACCACGAGAGTCCTGTAGAACCTTCTTCAAAAACCATAATATCCTAACGGTAACTGCATTATTCATACTGGAATCTGTGTGTTTAATAAATAAGCATATATTAAACTTCGCCACATCCTCTTCCCATTATAACACCCGGAACAGCAGACACACTCTGCAACTCACAGTGCCAACTAAAAACATCACCAGAGACTCCATATTTTACAATGGAGGAAAAATGTGTGGGTTTCAGGTGCCGCGGTGAGGTGTTATAACATGGGAAGGCGAAGTTTTATCTCTATTTATGAAATGAGGAAAAGCAGTGAGTATTAATGATATTATTTGAGTTATTGTTGTTGTGTTTTTTTTTTATTTGTTTCGGTATTCCGTAGCGTAAGTGAGAATCTATGAGTGCATAGTAAGCCATCTTTGCAGTGCCGAATCCCAATTCCTTACGAATTACTCTAACCGCATAACAGCCAGAGGCGACTTTGCTAGTGAGTTGTTTGACATGATCCACAAATTTTAAATTCTGATCAATGAACACTCCTAGAAATTTAGTGCTATTTTTAGATTCCAATGATCTGTCTTCAAAATAAAGTTCGTTGATCGAGCATCTAAACGATATTAAATTTGTTTTAGTTAAGTTGAAAGATAGGATGTTTGAATCACACCAATCTTTAACTTTTTTCAAGTCAGCAGAGATTATTTTATGTAACTCACAAGTGTTTTTATTATTCCAAAGTATGGTTGTGTCATCTGCAAATAAGGTGAACTTTCCGATCTGAATATTGGACGGAGATTAGAGGGATCATCAGAATCTCCGCCCTTATGGAGAGGAATGACCACAGAGGTTTTTAGAAATGGAGGAAATGTGCCTGTTTGAAAGGATAAATTCATCAGTGAAACCAGCACATTCAGAGCGCTAGGAGGAAGGTTCTGTATTATTTTAATTGAAATGTCATCGTAGCCTGCAGTATTTTTGTTTTTAATATCCTTCAAGATTTCAATCAGTTCATTAATGTTGGTCTCATACAGAAACAAGTTCTCATCTATGCCTAAATTTTCTAGATGCACTAATGGATCATACGGACTAGCAATATTTTTACTCATATTTTCTGCAATGGAGCAGTAAAAGTCATTTATAGTATCAGGGCTTAGAGTAATGTTACATTTTTGTTTTTTTGAGTTTCCTCTTAAGTCATTTATAATTGACCAGGACTCTTTCATCTTATTGTGAGACTCACTGAGTCTACTATTGTAAAATAATTCCTTTGCCCGCTTCAATGCCAATCTATAAATTCTGCGGTAATTATAAAAGTAGTTCAAATAAAAGAGATTGTTTGTGAATTTTCGAATATAATGCATCGATCGCATATTAATAGAAGAAATTTTCAGACCTTTTGTCAACCATGGTTTTTTTTGTTTAGTTTTGATTTTTTGTATAGGGAATGATGCCTCAAATACATCCATTAAAACATTGTGAAATGAGGGGAAAGGATCATCATGTGATAGAATAATTTCCCAGTCAGTCTCAGTACAATTCTGATAGAACCTACTATAATTTGCTCTGCTAAATAGTCTTCCATATTTACATTTGTTTTGCTTCTCTGACAACCCGAATGACACTGAGCAGCAAACTGCCTCATGATCCGATAAACCTGAAGACTTAACTGAACATAATACTTTCTGCTCATCAAAGTTGCTACAAATATAGTCAATGAGAGTAGACGAAAATTGTGAGATACGGGTATTGGTTTTAACATGCATAGTTAAGTTAAATGACAATAGGAGGTTTTTTAGGGAATCGGTGGCTTGCGATTCAAGATCATTATAGTTAATATTGAAATCACCGGCAACAATTAAGGAGCAGTTAACAGATAATTGAGACAGTATTATCTCTAAATTATTCAAAAATATGTTAACATCCGAGGATGGGGAACGATATATGCACAAAATATATAACTTATTCGCTTTACAATAGCAGATAGAAAACTCAAAATGTTTATCCTCCACTAATCCACTAAACTTGCCAACATGAGTGAACGTGAAGTCAGCAAAAGCACTATTCTTCAATAGTATGGCAG